>CM077478.1:2524357-3837469 GCA_039654755.1 Calcarius lapponicus
GGCAGAGCACACCCACCCTTCCTTCCTCCCACAGCTCCAGGGAGATTTGTTGCTGTCTTTATGTTTTGGCTCATTGCACAGGAGCCTTGAGCCTCTTCCCTGGGGTCTGGACTAACAGCCAGTTAACCTGCCCTCCAGTGCCTTCCTCTTTGCTTGAACAAGGGGGAGCTCATGCTGGTGGCCGTGTGTTCCTCCCTTGGTGTGAGCAAACCCCGAGCCCGGGCTCAGTTGTTCCCCAGAGCAGCGGGACCAACCTGGGAGCAGCCTCCTGGCAAACCTGGAGCGAGGAGCCAGAGCCCTGAAATCCCTTCTGTGAACCCTCTTGGTCTGAAGGAGTGTTTTGCTTCTGTAGTTGCTGCCAAGTGGTGGGGAACCAAGCGGATCGACTACGCCCTGTACTGCCCCGACGCGCTCACGGCGTTCCCGACCGTGGCTCTGCCTCACCTCTTCCACGCCAGCTACTGGGAGTCCACGGACGTTGTCTCCTTCCTGCTCAGACAGGTACACTCATCCCCTCTCCCTCATCTCCCTTGGGCTGAAAAATGCTTAGGGCTCTTTGTTTTATTCCAGTGCACCTTCCATATAAGATTTGTTGATGCATAGAGGTGAAAAAATACCCTTTGCCCCTGCAGATCCCTTTTTTCCCTTCTTTGTTTTCCTCACCTGTGGTGTTGGTGGAGCTGCACACAGACAGACTTCATGGATGTGCTGTCACACCTGCTTGGTTTGGGGCTGTTTGGGTTTTGGGCTCTTAGCATCAGAGCAGGTTTCAGATGGGCTCACTGGGAGAGAGAGAATGAGACAGAGAGCTCTCTCACTGTGGAGAGAGCCCAGGGCAATCCATAGTGGCAAAGGTCAGTGGCACTTGTTTATTGAAGTGATCTCTGTGCCAGGTCACATCTCAAGTCTGAAACTGAAACTTCTCAAAGGACAAATAAAACCAGCACCAGATACAATAAAACCAAAGGGGAAGTTTTATATGAATTGATAGGCAGAATGCAGTTCTCCATTTTGCCTCTCTGAGTTATTGTTGTCTCCCCTAGGAACTCATTGGGATTTGGTTTTCATTCTTGCAGCACAAAGCAGTTCTAGGGCCAGGAGAATGGGGATTGCTGGTATCTGGAGTCTGCCACCTCAGATTTTATCAACCTATATTTGGCCTAAAATTCAAATTTACTGTCTAAAACATGTTTTTTCCCTAAAAGAAATATTTTCCCTTCAGTTCCTTGGGGATGAGGGGGAGTTATTAGCCTTAAAAAATATGAACTCCCCAGTGAATGAGACTTAGAGCATGGAGCTGGAAAACAACAAAAGTCAAAGCAACTCTGCGGTTTGTGTTGCCCACTTCGGCACCAGGTTTGCTTTGCATTAGCTCAGCTGTTAAATCCTCCCTGTTCTCCTCCAGCCTCCTCTGCTGCAGCTCTCAGTCATTTATGATTCTGTTGGCAAACTTTCTTTCGGTGTTATCTTCCAAATAGTGTGAGAGCCATAAACAGCAGCAGTGTCAGTGCCGGTGGCAGCTGAGCTGTGCTGATAATCCAGTGAGACCCTTCTCTTCCCAGGCTGTGTCCAGGCTCTGCCTGCACACTCCTGGCTGGATGGTCCCACACCCAGCCCAGCCTAACAGGGCAGGAAAGAAGAGAGAACTCTCATTGTGCATGATGGGGAACAGTCATGACAGTCTCATACACAAAATCTTCCACTTGGGAAATAGCCAATTACTCAGGTTGCAGCCCAAACCTGGGTCTGTAGCACTGTGTGGTGTTTCAAACCTTGTGGCTTGAGTACCTGGAGGAACCTCTCCATCCATTCTAAACCTGCTGGTGGCTGCCTGGGTAGTCTGGCACCCCTTTGCCCAGTGCCTGTCTCTGTTCATTCCTCTTTGCCTTGAGACCAGGGGTTTTCTCATCTTTTGTCTTCTCACTGTCCTTCACCAGCACCACACAATTGCTTCCCCTAATAAGGACTTGTTTCTAATGGCTTTGAAAGTTACCTCTGGACAAAATGTAAAAAGAAGCTGTTGAATAGTTTTAGTCTCCAAAGATTAAATCTTGTTAAAACAAGCCCAGATAGAATTCAAAATACATTCCTGATTTAAATAATTTTCAGTAAAATTTGTTATTTTGTTTACATTGGATTTCAATGAGCTCCCGCCCCAGCAGGCTCATCCTCCCTGGGGTCCTTTTTCCATTTCCCTGGATGAAAACCAGCTTCAGCTCTGCAAAGAGGGCTGGCCTGTGTCAGCCAAGCTCAGCTGGAGAGCTTCTGACCTTTCAGAACATGTTCAGGACCTTGTAAAAGAGCCCACATTTAGGAAGCCTCTTAATTTTTTGGTCACCAAGGACTACTGGCAGTTTTGGAGTTCTGTGTGCAGGGTTACCTCCCAGTCCTGCAGTGCTTGAGAGTTTGAGGTGTTCCCCAGCCTTTGGGTGTTATTTTTCCTTTTCCATTCTAGAAGTAAGAGCAACCTAGGTAGGAGTAAACCCTCCTCTCTCTGTGTTCCTGCCTCCCATCCCCATCCATGCCCTGGTGACAGGCAGGAATTGGCTGCTTGGCAGTGACATCCCACCAGCACAAAGTCCTGGAGCTCTGTCAGCCAGGACAGACAGACAGCCTGGGCTGTCCCTCACATGCAGCCAAGCCAGACCCCTGTGTGCCTCCACAGGGGTCAGATCAGTGAAAGGAGCAAAAGCCACGGGACAAGAGTTGGGAATTTCAGTAGGAATTGGAAATGAGCTGAAGGAGCAGCATCTGTCGGCATGGGGCCAGTCAGAGCAGCTGGTGCTGGGTCTGCTGTGGAATGGGGAAGGTTTGTGTTCCCTTGCAGGCCGTGGGAAGGGACCAAGGAATCCCTGGAGGAAGGGCAGGTATCTCAGTGCAGAGCTGTGTTTGAGTCAGTTTTGTACCTCCTGACAATCCAAAAACCTGCATCCCAGCCAGGATTAAGTCAGCACTGGCCAAAGGCTTTGCCAGTGCAGCAAAGGCCACTTGTCCTGTCAAACCTGCAAGGTGACAAACGTAGCAGCCAACTCAGGGGCCTCTCTCCAGGCACTGCCCTTCCTCACTGCAGGCCCAGGAGATGCAGGACAGCCAGGCAGGAGGAGAGGGCTGATGCCTTGGGGGGATCTGTCCTCCTGCAGGTGATGAGACACGAGAACTCGAGTGTTTTGGAGCTGGATGGGAAGGAGGTGTCTGTGTTCACCCCCTCCAAGCCCCGGGAGAAGTGGCTGCGCAAGAGGACGAACGTGAAGCTCCGGGTAAGGGGGGTTTGGGGCTGCCCAAGCTGCTCTGGTTTGGGCTGTACAAACTGCTCTGAGGGTGTGGCACAGACAGAGGGTTGTGCTGCACTGCTGGGCTGTTTTAATGGTTATATCCTACCCGGGTGCCTGTAAAAGAGCAACCCTAAAGATGTGTGTCAGCAAGGTCTCCTCTTAGCCTGGAGTCTGTAAAACACAGGAAGTGTTGGCTGTGGGTCAGGGAACAAGTGAGAATGGAACACCTTTCAAAGTCCAGTAATACCAGTTCTCAGCTCAGTAAATGCCCTTTGCTCCCAGTAAAGTCTCCAGTTTCTGAGAGGGCAATTCTGTGCTAGAACTGAAACAATATCAGCAGATTTCTCTGGCAGCTGAGTGTATTTCCTCTTAATTCCAAAGTGTGAGAGTTAATAGAGACTATCAGAACTGCACGTACAACCTGCCATGGAAATTGGCTCTTCAGCACTCCAATCCACCCATCAGTTCAGGGCACAGAGCTTCACCTCTGCCACAGGTCAAATTCTTTCCCAGAGCTGAGGGTGGAGTGGAGGGGGGGAATGTCACAGAGAAACCCATGCTCCAATTTGTCCAGTTATATTTGGCATTTCCCTGTGAGGTTATCCATTGCTGCAAACTGTTTATTTTTTTTTCCTCCTCCCCTCTTGCCTCGAGCAGAACGTCACAGCCAACCACAGGATCAACGACACCATTGCTAATGAGGATGGGCCCCAGACCTTGACTGGGAGGTTCATGTATGGTCCATTAGACATGGTCACCCTCACAGGAGAGAAGGTACCGTGTGTGCTGGGGGGTTGTCACCATGTGGTGACAACTGTGGGACAGAGGTAGTGCTGGTCAGTGCTCCCTTGGTCCCTGCTGGGGTTTGCTGCCCTTGTGTCCTGGCCAGGTTCTCCTGCTCAGACTTGTGGGTGCCTTCCACCAGGAACAGCATTTGTCACAGGGGTCTCACCACTGAGGCCAGGTTTCATTGCAGCCCCTGATGTTTGGGAGCTGCCCAGCTCAGATCTGTGAATTGCAGAGGGTGGGAGCAGGACCAACCCCGCTGCCACCCACAGGGGCTCGGGTGGGATGTCCCTGTGCCCAGCCTGTCCTGCTGGGGGTGACACAGCCTCGCTGTCCCCAGGTGGACATCCACATCATGACCCAGCCACCGTCAGGGGAGTGGGTGTACTTTGACACGGAGATCAGCAACAGCAGTGGCAGGATTTCCTACGTGATCCCCGAGGAGCGGCGCCTGGGCATCGGCGTCTACCCCGTCAAGATGGTGGTCAGGTGAGGGGCCTGGGGCTTGCAGGAGGAGCAAAGAGGAATTGGATTAGAACATGGTCCCTCCTGTTGCTGCATGGGTTCAGAGCCTGGTTTGCCAGCAACAGAGGCAAAGCCATTTGTCCTCTGCAGCTGTAAGGGGAAAATACAGATTTTATTCTGGCTGCTGCATCACCACCAGCACGGGAATTGAGCTCCCGCTGGAGGAGCAGGTCTTCTGCACCACAGGGCCTCGTGGCCATCTGCGAAACAGCACGACTGAGCATATTTTAAAGACCATAAACTTGTCCTTGAGGGACAGGACTTTGTACTCGTGATGATTCACAGCCCAGGGTTCCAGCTCAGCTCCACTGCTGGTGTTGGGCTCTGGGAGGGGGAGGAGGGGAGCATCTTCTTGGTGGTGAACCCAGCAATGTTTTTCTGGGGTAACTTTTGAGTCTCTGCTGCCAAGGAGTGCTAATCCATCCCCACTTGAACATGAGACCCTCACACAGTGCCTGTTCCTGCTCTAACCGAGGGTGGCATCACTGTTGGAGCCTTTGGGCCAGATGTGGGAGCTGCTTTGGGCTTGTGGTGCTCCGCAGGTCCTGGGGATGCCCTGTGGATATTCTGATGCCTCTAAACACCCGCATCCCTTCCCTCAGGGGTGACCACACGTTTGCTGACAGCTACATCACGGTGCTGCCCAAGGGGACGGAGTTTGTGGTGTTCAGCATCGACGGCTCCTTCGCAGCCAGCGTCTCCATCATGGGCAGCGACCCCAAGGTCCGCGCCGGGGCCGTGGACGTTGTAAGGTCAGGGCAGGGCCTGGGGTGGTTGATCTGACACCAGCCCTGCTCTGCAATCCATTGACTCGTGGGTTTCCTTCCAGGCACTGGCAAGACCTCGGCTACCTCATAATCTATGTCACGGGCCGCCCTGACATGCAGAAGCAGAGGGTGGTGGCGTGGTTAGCACAGCACAACTTCCCCCACGGCATCGTGTCCTTCTGCGACGGGCTGGTTCACGACCCGCTGCGGCACAAGGCCAACTTCCTGAAATCCCTCATCACTGATGTAAGCCTGCCTCTGCTGAAATGGGATCGTGGCACGGGTTTAGATTGCTCCTCATCCAACCACCACTGTCAGCACCGGTCTCTTGGCAGCAATGTGACCTGCAGTGGAAGATTAATCTGTTCATTTTATTTTCATTCCTTTATTGCTCCACAAAAGTGTCTATGCTGTTAAATTGTGTTGCCTCTGCTCTGCGCTGCTCCATTTCATCACTGCTCCTCAAACCCCTAATGGAACAGAGCAGTAGAGCCTCCCTTCCCCCCACACAAGCACTTTTTTCACCTGCTTCGTGGCTTTTTGGCTGCCTGTGATGGAGACAGCAGGGCTGAGAGGGGATGGAGCTGCTGCAGAAATGGCTTTGCTGGGAGACTCCACAGAGATCTTCCAGGCATTTGACCCTTGGGAGGTTCTGATAGTGCTCAGCTCAGAGCCTCAGGGAAGCTCCAGATAAAACAAACTTTTTTGTGTCTGCCAGGTGAAGGAGCTGCCAGTGTCCCAAGCACTTTCCCTGCCTTGATTCACAGGAAAAGCCTGTCTTTAACTTTTTTAGGCTCCCTTTTTGGCCTGAGTGTCAGTGGAGGAAGCAGCTGGCTCTCAGTTACTCTCTGGTCCTCCAAAAGTTTGAGACCAGGGTCAGAAATTCTTTTTCTATCTCCCCGACCTGTGGTTCTGGGCTCAAAGCTGGACAGTGTGTGGTGGCCCCAATGTCCACATCTCCCCTGCCAGCCCCTGCTCCAGCCCACTACAGGAGGGGCTGTCCAGGAGCTGCTCTGCCTGGAGTAGAGGCAGAGGTATCCCTGAAAAGCAGCAGGTTTTGCTGGCTGTCCCTTCTCCCTCTGCCCAGCAAGTAACAGCAGCTTGGCTGTGGAGGGGAACATCCCTGGCTAATGATTCCTGCACAGGTTTGCAGCTCCTCTCCCCCAGTCACAGCAGGGAAGTGAGCAGCCTCCTTGCCCCCTGCAGACCTCAAGGGAAGGCTGTGGATCAGCAAGTGGAGATCTGCTATTGTATTGCTGGCCCTCCTCTTGTCACGGCCTGTAAACATCCCCAGCTCTGTTAATTAGCACTTCCCCGTGTGGTTCATTATCCAGCTGGGAACTTGCATTAGTTCCAGTGACCTGAGATTCCCACAAGTGCTATTGGAAAAGCCAAAGCCCAGCCTGCTGAGCAGCGTGGGGTGCCTGTGTGTTCTGAGCCTGTGCTGCTCTCTGTCCCCCCAGCTGCACATGAGGATCCACGCAGCGTATGGATCCACCAAGGACATCTCCGTGTACAGCTCCATCAGCCTCCCGCCCACGCACATCTACATCGTCGGCCGACCCACCAAGAAGCTGCAGAGCCAGTGCCAGGTAGGAGCTGACTTGGCTGAGCCCTGGAGCTGCTGCTCCCCTGGGAGGGAAGTGGGAATTTGGTGATCACAGATGTGGTGACTGAGCAGGTGGGAGCTGTCCCAGGTAGCAGGGCCACATAATGGGTGTGAGTGTTCCAGGGCAGATACGGGGGTTGGTCCTTCTGTAGCAGCTGGGAGTCATGGCTGGAGGCCAAATTGAGTGGATTTTCCGGTTGCGGCCAGAATGAGGCCTAATAGTGGTAGTGTAGGAGTTTGGGAGGGAGTGGGAAGTTGTTGGATTTCTCAGGTATTTGTGGCAGAGGCCAGTCATGCTATGCAGAGGATAAGTCCGACATCTCCAGTTCGGTTGTAAAGTACGGCTTGAAGGGCAGCAGTGTTGGCTTCTGCCCAACCGTGTCATCAGCTGATGAGTAGGAAGGACATGATTCTGACTCCTTCTCAGCCAATGAATAAGACAAATAGGTTGTTGGTGATGGTTAGGATGAGTATAGCGATGAGGAAGAACAGTAGATAGGTGAAAAATTTTGTAATGTAGGGCTCTGAGGCCATATATCACGCTGCAAATTGTAGGATAGATCATGATACGAATAGTGCGATGGGGAAGAAGGTAAGGGAGTAGAAGTCTATTTTTAGGCTGATGGGGATTTTGAAGTTTATAATGAACTTTCATTCCCAGAAGGAGGTGAGGCTTTCTGTTCCGGAGTGGACGTAGATTATTATTGGGATTAGGCTGATAAGAAGGAAGTTTTGACTTCCCAGAGAAGCTGGCAGAGTGAACACCTCTGGCTGCCAGTGGCTCTCAGGGAGCCGTGTCCCACCCCCTAACGCCCGCCCTCACCCCGCAGTTCATCACGGAGGGCTACGCGGCCCACCTGGCCCAGCTGGAGTACAACCACCGCGCGCGCCCCGCCAAGAACACCACGCGCATGGCGCTGCGCAAGGGCAGCTTCGGGCTGCCCAGCCAGGCTGAGTTCCTGCGCAAGAGGAACCACCTGCTCCGCACCATCTCCTCCCAGCCCGCCGGGAGCCACCGGCCCGAGCGCACCCAGAGCCAGTCGGACAGCGACAAGGACAGGGACAGGGAGCGCAGCCAGCGCAGCATGAGCATCGCCACGGGCTGCTGGGGCCGCAGTGCCGCGTCCCGGCTGGAGTCTGGCCTCCTGGGGCAGAAGTAGCCAGGCCGGAGCCAGGATTGTCAGCTGCAGCCACAGGAGGAGAAAATAAAAGGAAAGAGGGACGAGGCCGGTGTTGCGGGCTGGAAGGGTAAATATGGTGCTACTCTAATACCACGGTGTTCTGGGAAGAGACGGGATGGTTCCCACACGGAACGTGCAGGCCTTGCAGCGGGAGCGTCGGGTTTGTGCAGCAGCGTGAGCCCGAGGAGCAGCTGGAAATCAGGGGGGAAGTCTCCAGGTCAGGACGGCGCTCTCTCCTGCCTCCTCCTCTCATCCAGGGTCAGTGACTGTAAATAGGTGCCTCCTCGCCTTGTTAGCCATCACACGGTGACCGAGTGCTGTCCTCAGAGCCACAGAACAGGGCACGAGGCTGGGGGAGCTTGTTCTGGGCTGTCCCGGGAGTCAGGTGGGGGCTCTGGGGCTGGGTAATGCCGCTCCCCCGGCCCCAGCGAGGGATTTGTCGTGGGCTGTGCCAGGCAGAGCCACCGAGAGCTTTCCCTGGACAGAGAGCTCCACGTGCAGCCACTTTCTCGAGGAGCTGGTGCAGTGCAGAGCTGAAGCTGCATCGAGGCCGATGGCAGAGGCAGAATGTCGGCAGATCCGTGCCCAAGACAGCGGGGTCATTATTGTTATTACTGTTATTTTTTAAACAGATCTTTTAGAAGCCGATGGAATTTAATGTGGTGACCTATTAAAAGAGGAATACAAGCTATTTTGTTTGAGCTGTTACAAACCTCAGACACTTAATTGCTGTTAAAGTCTCCAAATAGTCTCGCTATGTATTATTTCCAGCAAGTAACCACCATATATTTGGAAGCAGCTGAAGGCACTCAGCAGCTGGATTGCATTGCAGTTCTTCTCATCCAAATGCAGGGTCTGACTCTCTCAACGTCCACCTCTGAGACCTTTTTTCTTCCCAGGTTCTCTCCAAGTTCAGTAGCAGCTTTCATGGGAACTAGACTCGCTTCTTCTACCTATAGGTACTGAACTGTAAAACCTCATTGTTTTTTGCACTGATGATTTTTAGAATGGAAACCTGTTACCATCTCATGTAGCTACACCAGTGTTTGTAGTGCATGACAATGAAATATTGCTAAGCCAGGGTGTGTGTGGATATCTATACATATATACACACACACATATATATATGTATATATTTAAAAAAAAAAAAATCTGTGCAGGACTTTTTTCCAGCAGTAAGGAGATTGTAAGGAAGTGTGCCAACAATGTCAGGCAACCTTAAGAAAAGGCCATATCTTAATTTTTCTGGTGTGTTTCTCAGTGGATGTGCCTGAGGCACTGGGTTTGTGCTGCTGGAGCAAGCTGGCGGGCATGTGGCAGAGAGCTGGCACCCCAGTGACACCCAGACAGGGACAGAGAACAGTGCCTGGAGCCAGGGCTTGCCAAAAAGCCCCTCAGTCCTGTCCCTCCCGGGGCCAGCAAAGGTTCCCTCCTTGCACACACCTCCTGGGGCAGAGGGGCATCCATACAGGGGTTCCACGGTGCCCATTCACAGACTCCAGTTGGCCTCTTCACATGGAGATTTTCTAGTCCTACCGAGCTCCCTGACTGTGTGTAACCCTGCTTTCCCCACCACACTCTCCTGTCTTTATATCACTTTCTACTTACGAGGATCTTATTTATACCAGAGAATTTTTTAGACTGGCTGCTTCATTTTCTTACCAGTTTCAATAAGCACGGTGCAGGACGGCCGCACTGAGATACACAGCACTGTGAACACTGCTCTGCTCGCTGCCTCTGGGCCACGGTGGACAAATCCAACTCATCCAACTCCTGTGTTCGTGGTGTGGAGGGTCCAGGCCGAGGCAGAGCAGGGACAGTGCGGAGCTGCCGCCGGCATCAGAGCCCCTGGAGCGCTCAGACCCGACTGCAAAACGTTTAACCACTTCTCTTTGGTAATTATCTGAGTACAGAATGTACCTGATGACTTTTTGTTACCAGAAACTGACTTCCCTTTCTGCTGACTCAGCTTGGCTCTCTCTGAATGTACATCCAGAGCTTTTACTGGGTTTGGAAACAATGAGAATTTGTCCCAGCTTTTTGCTAGCCGAATGTTCTATCAAACAGATGCCATCTGAGTAGGAAGCCAAGCCACAATCCATCCTGTGAAGTCACCAAACCACATCACTAAATAATTTCTGCAAATTTGGATATGGCCTTTGCAAAATTCACCTTTCCTCCAAGTCCAGAATCAACACATGACCTGTACATTTTCCAGTTGATGAGATGTTCACATTTTCTTATGTGTAGATAGTGTAAAACAGAGGCGAATGTAAATGTTCAACATAAAAAGTGGATATATAAAATTGAAAGTTATTTATTTATGTAGAGGGAAAAAAATGTCTGGAGGGACTGGAACCTTCAGGGTTTATTAATATTTTAAAAATGTAGCTTTTTGTTTCAGGCATTATGTACAAAGCAATTATTTTATGGACCAAGTTCAATGTAACTGTCAATGAATGCAGAAGTGCAATATGATACTCACCCTCTCCATCACGTCATGTTTTAAACAGCTCCTGACCAGTTAGCCTGACAATCACAGCACCTCTGTCCTCATCCTTTGTTGAGCTTCTTGAACCTTGCCCGGGTCCTTCCCCTGGCCCCCATCCATTGCCATTGTACGGATCCAACACGGAGAAGTAATTGTAGAGCAGGACCTTTATTGCTGCAATAATACCCCGGGAGGTGGGTGGAGGTACCAGGAAATAATGATGCCACTAAGTTTTTCCTCACCAACTCAGTCCGTCCCCATCTCCATCGCTCAATCCTCAGCTGCCCCCATCTGGCACTCATCCCTCTGAAGCAGAATCCACACTCACAGAACAATAGCAATAGTTTCACTCTGTGTTTAAACGTGTTTGTCCCGAGCTGTTTTGGAGAGCAGTGCATGTGACCCGATGCCTTCCCACGTGGATGGAAGAGGATCCGTTTGGACGTGGTGAGGGAAAGATGAATGTATATTCCATCCTTACTAAAGGGGCACTGTTGGGGTAAAGACCTAATTTATCCTTGTTACGAGTAACTCGTTCGCTTTGAAAGGAGAGAATGGGAAGTTTCTTGTCCTCCTCCCTGGGCCGTTGTCTGGGCAGCCCTTGGTGACAGCCCACGTCCTGTTCTGCACATCAGCACAACACAGCCTCGGGCTTTGGGGTTGCTTTTCCGTTCCCATGGGAATCAAACTCTGCTGCGGAGCTCAGATTTTTTATGAAAAGCAGCTTTTTATATTACTGCACCCTTAGGCCAGACTTTCTACCTGACGCTGTCCCTTTAAAGTCTTTTAAAAAAACAAAGAGAGGAGCCCGTGCATTCCCTCCGAGTCATTTCCTGGGTTTGCTCAGATCACTCAGTCAGATGAGGCGAAATCCTAATACCAAAAACCGTTTACAGTGTCAGGGGCACGAGCCCAGAGCAGGAATCAGCCAAAGGGTCACCACCACCCTCCCAGCAGCCGCCGTGCTTGCTGTAGCAGCCCCTTCTTCAGGTATCGCCACTGTTTGCTGCATTTCCTGTTAGTTCTAGAAGCCTTACGGTCCCCTCCCTCTGCCTGTTGATACCCTCGACTGTCAATTTTATATTCCAACAACGTTAGTTATATTTTATTTATAAAAAATTGCTCTAGGGGTACCAGCTGTGCGCGGGGAAGCAGCGGGGGATGCCCGAGGGCGCCGGGGCCGCCCCGCGTGTGCCGTGCCCATGACTCGCGTGTGTGTGGCAAACCTTGTGTACAACTTCCTTCTCCTCCTTGCTGTTAGTGCATCGTTCCAATGCCTGGTGTGCTTCGTGTACAGTACCATTGTGAGTTACACGGATTAAAGAAACGGGAAGGCTTTTCTCTGTCTGCTTTTTTCGGGGTGGGGGAACACTCCAGGAACAGACAAATCATCCGCTGTGAGCAGGTGTCAGTTTAATGGGGTTACAGCCATGAACAGAATGAGGAAACCCCCTCTGTGGAGATCAGTCCTGCAGGACCCATTTGTCCTTTAACCCATTTGTCCTTTTCTTTTTTACAGTTTGCAGATTTATGGACTTCCCAGCAAGGGAAAAGGCTGCTGTGTTTGCTTCAGAGCAGCCCTGGGCCCTGAGCAGCCCAGAGCCCCAGCGCTGCCCAGGGCCTGTGCTGTGGGGAAGGGACACCAGTTGCATGCAGGAGCAGAGAGCAAGGCAAAGCCACCCCTGCACAAAGCACACCTGCACAGATGCCAGTGCAGTGTGCCAGGTCAGTGCTCCCCTACCCAAGGAGGTGAAGCTGCAGGAAGGCTGGGAGAAGACCTGGGGCACAGTGGAGGGTGGCACTCAGGGGTGCAGAGAAGCTGCAGCCTGAGCAGAGCCACAGCCACTCCTCTCTGAGCAGGGTCAGGGAGTGCAAAGGGCCTGTGAGCCAGATCCAGCAGGGAAAGGGCCATGAGCAGCCCCTGAGGGGAAGAAGTGGCAGCCAGCTGTGTGTTTTGTGGCCTTGGTACACACCCTGTCCTGGCCACAGCATTGGCTCCTGCCCCCCAAAGCCCAGAGCACCCTGAGGTGCTCAGCACCCTCGAGTCTGTCCCCTGGGTGCTGCTGAGCTCCTCCAGCATCCAGAGGAGCATTGGGGCAAATGGCTCAGGTGCATTACAGCCACACTGGCCTGAGCTGGGACAGGGAGGGGAGAAGCTGTTTACTGGGAGAGGAGCCACTAAAGTCACTCTACTTCCCAGTCAGTAACTTACAGAGCAGCTGGAAAGGGCCCCTGGGGAACATCTTGACACGGTGCTGTCTGCATGGTCCAGAGGCAGAGGCTCCCCCTGGGCTGGCACGGGCACAGGACGGGCTCCAGGGCTGGCTGGGGCCTGCCCTCACTGCAGCATCCCCGTCCTCACCTGGAAGGCCAGCCCATCCCCACGGGTGGCTTGCTGAAAGGGACACACAGCACTCACAGCACTCCCTGCCCAGGCCTGCAGGACCAGGAGCACCAGCCAGGGGCCCTGGCAGTGCTGCAGGGTGGAAACACAACCCCTCTGGGTGCAGCTCATCCCCAGGGTGGAAACACAACCCCTCTGGGTGCAGCAGCTCCCTGGCTGTGCCCAGCACCCCCCACCCCGTGCAGCTCATGCTGGTGCCCAGTTCCCCCTACCTTGTTAATCTCCTTGTGTCTCTCCTTGCTGACGATTTCTTCCAGGACTTCCCCGTCCCCCTTAATGAGCCTGCAAGAGAAACACAGGCCCAGGAGCCCTGAGGGTACTGGCCAGTTCTGCTGCTGCAAAGGTGTGACCCCCACCCCTGCTGTGCCCCAGCTCCCCCAGAGCAGGAGCAGGCGCTGGGCTGATGCACCTCCAGGCAAGGGCAGGGCTGACCCACCCCTGACACTGCATTTTGTGACTTTGTTTTTGTGTCAAGCTTAAACAGCACAGCGGGCTTTGTCATTGCTCCCCTGGGATTAATGTCATCACACTGCAGCAAGGACAGGAGTGCTCCCCTGAGAACTGAGGGCCAGCTGGCTCTGCCCAGCCTGTGGGCACTGCCTGCTGTGTGCAGTCAGTCACACTGGCACAGCAAAACACTCCTAATGAAAGCATCACCCTGCAATCCATAGTGCCTCAACCCATGCAAAACCTCTTTGTTTTTCCATAGAATTCAGGTGTGGTCCTGGCTGCCCCAGGAATCTGCAAAGCCATTCAGGAACAGGAGCCAGTTTGGGCCTGAAATGGAGCCAGGCAGGGAATATCTCGCTGAGCAAATTCCAAGCAGTGTTGGAGGCGGCTCACACCTCCAGACATGAGCAGAAATTTAATTGTCTTCATTACGCGCCTTACAGGGAACCGACCTTTGTTCCACACCTCCCTGAGCCCTGCAGGCTGCCTGCTATTTTAAGACTGGACTTGTCATACCCAATTCTCTTCAGCATGACGTTTCTGCTTGCTGAGAAGATGCAGTTTATTAAAAACTGGGTCATTTCTATTTGGCAGCTAAATGAATTTGGGTTTGATCACTGTCTGTAACCCCACAGGGCACATGCTTCTCACTCCCACCTGGGTGTTACCAGGGCCCAGGGCTTTGGAGGTGAGTGGATGCAGCAATGGGATACTGGTACACAGCCCAGAGTCCCTTGTGTGCACACAATTCAATGCTTTGGTGTCACTGTGTCACTTTTCTGGGTAAGTGACACCAGGCCTGATGAGGGGTACCTGTGAGGGGTTGGCTCAGGCCTGTGCTGCTGAAGGGGGTTCAGGTGTGGTGCTGCAGTCCTGGACAGGCATCCTCCAGGCCCCCAGCCCACCCAGCATGGATGGGAATCTGCCATGTCCCTGTTCCCCAGGGCCATACCTGGTTCTCCCCGTCTCGGGATCCACCACTCTCCTGATGACGCTCTGCCTGGCGTCCCACTCCTCCTTTGTCATCGGCTTCATGGCCTGGATCCGGGACTTCTGCTCGTCTGTCAGAGCTGCATGCAGTGCTCAGTCAGAGCTGTGCTCCAGGAGAGGGCACAGCACCAGGGCTGCAGCCCATGGACAACATTCCACACCTGATTCCCGGCAGTGCTCAGGGTATGGTGACAAACCTGACAAAGAAGGGGACATCCCAAAGCCAGGACCAGCTTTGCCAGGATTTACTGCTGACTGTGTCCTTCCCTTTGGCCTCTCTGTTCCCCACTCCCATCTATAAACCACATCCTAACACTTTACAAACCAATCTCTGTGTGGCTCAAAGGGGAGCACTGTACACAGGAGGGAAGGGAGCCTGGGGCTCCTCCCTGTACCCAGCCCTGCTTCCCCCAGCCATCCCAGATGGAAAAGGCCCAGCACAGGCTCCAGCAAGAGGGAAAGAGCTTTGTTACCTGGCCCAGAGTCCACCACTGACTCCTTCTGCCACTGCT
Source organism: Calcarius lapponicus (assembly GCA_039654755.1). Taxonomy (NCBI): domain Eukaryota; kingdom Metazoa; phylum Chordata; class Aves; order Passeriformes; family Fringillidae; genus Calcarius; species Calcarius lapponicus. The sequence goes on from CM077478.1 coordinate 2,539,345, forward strand.
CCAGTGAGGGGCCAGGCACCTCTTCTCCCTTGGCTTTCTCCTCCTTGGCCCTCTCCTTTGCCTTCTTCTTTGATTTCTTCTTTATTTTTTTCTTCTTCTTCTTCTTCCTCTTCTTTTTGTCTTTCTGTTTCACTCGCTTTTTTTTGCTGTCTTGGCTCTTCTTCTCTTTGGAGTCGCTGTCACTGGAGTCATCAGAAGAGGAGCTGGAGGAAGAGGAAGATGAGGAAGAGCTGGTGGATGAAGATGTCCCAGAGGAAGAGGTACTGGCCTTCCTCTTCTTTTTGTCCTTTCCTTCCTTCTTCTTTTCTGCAATACACAAGAAGAGGGTGAGTGGAGCAGCCCTGGCCCTGCAGCAGCAGAGATGTTGTTCTTTATCCCCCTCCCAGCCTGGTTTCTTTCCTGCCTGGAATTCCCCTCTGTGCCCACGTTCAACCCAGGATGCTCTATGGTACCAGGGCAGCTCATGGGGGGCTGAGGGCTCTGAACTTGTCAGAAAGAGACCAAAGTGGGCACAAAGTGCAGGACAAGGTGGCAGACACCAACTGAAACCAGGGACCCTCTTCTCCCCCCTGGGCCCTCTCTGTGCACCTGCCCCAGGGACATGTGGTGAAAGCAAAGGCTCAGGGGCCTTCCCCACCTTCCCTGGCTGCTGCCAAGCTGGAGCTGTGTCCGTGAGAGCCAGAGATCCTCTTTCTCAGTGGAGAGCTGCTGCCCTGCTGTGAGTCCTTGCTGCTCTTCCTCCTTTTCTTCTCCTTCCTCTCCTGCCTGCTCCGGGAGCCGCTTCTGCTCCTGCTCCGGGAGCGCTTCCGCGAGCGGCCGTGGGCCATGGCAGCTCCTGGGGAAGGGGAGGGGTCACATCAGAGCCACAGGGGACCAACCCTGCCCACAGCCCCAAAATCCTTCACTCCAGTCTGAGCCAGCAGCCCTGGCAAACCTGCTCCTGGTGAACTCCCTCCCTGCTCACACCCTGATCCCCCATCACCGCCTCCGGGAATTCCACCAAGCCCCTACACGGAGCCTGGACAGGGAGCTGGCACAGGGACAGCCCTCAGCTGCCTCAGACAAGTGTCCCCAGGCAGGTTTTCCAGCAGGAAATCCTTCCAGCAGCTTTTCCCTGTGCTCCTGCTGTTTGTCCCTGGAGGATCCTGTTGGGGCAGGCACGGAGCAGGGCTGTGCCCGTGGGCACCCCATGGGCACCCCGCGGCACCAGGAGCCAGCAGGAGAAGCTGCTCCACAGATGGACACAGGCAAGGCGTGATGGACACTGCAGCCACAGTCAGCAGAACAAAACGTCCTCCTGAATCACTCACCCCGTTACTCAAAATGCTGTGAGCAGGCACAAGCCAAGGGGAAGGATGAATTTTTAATATTCCAATTTACTCTTAGAAAACAGATGATGCACTGAGCTGCTACCCCTGTCCCTCGGCCCCAGGGATGCCAGCAGCCCCAGGCCGGTGTGATCCATGCTCTCATTAATTTAAAAAACAAACTGGCACCGTGGGCAGAGCGGGAGCTGGAAGCGCTTTCTCACAGCCACCTTCCAACCACCACATTTAATGAATTGTTTGTTTACCACCTCGACATTCCCAGGCAGCAATTTGGATTTGCTCCCGAGCAAATCAGACCTTTGATTGATTTCCATAAGGAAATTTCAATCAGGAAAAAAGCCCAGAACCCATGAGAACCATTACAGGCACTCAGGGAAGGATGAGAGTCCTCCATGCACACACACCCAGCAGCTGCCCCTTGCACGGGGCCTTGCTGGAGCAGCGTTTGGGACTCGGATCATTCCCTTCTGGCTGTGGCGGCAGGAAAAAAAACACTTTAATACATCCACAGCAGCGGGATCATGGATCTGGAGCTGGGCTCAGACAGCACCATCCCAAATCCGCCCCAGCAGCATCCCAGGCCGGCTGAGCCCCAGGACGGGCTCTCACCTCCACCCTGACCCCGGGCAGGGCCCACAGCGACTCCTGCGGCCCGCCCAGCCCTGCCCAGACCCGGCCCTGAGGGGCTGTGCCCGCCTCAGCCCCGGCACGGGGAGCCCGCGGCACGCCAGGTGCGCTGGCCCTTTAAGAGCCCGGGCCAGGTGCGCTGTCCCTTTAAGACCCGTGCCAGGTGCGCTGTCCCTTTAAGACCCGTGCCAGGTGCGCTGTCCCTTTAAGAGCCGTGCCAGGTGCGCTGTCCCTTTAAGACCCGTGCCAGGTGCGCTGTCCCTTTAAGAGCCCATGCCAGGTGCGCTGTCCCTTTAAGAGCTCAGCACAAGGTGCACTGTCCCTTTAAGAGCCCGTGCCAGGTGCGCTGTCCCTTTAAGAGCTCAGCACAAGGTGCGCTGTCCCTTTAAGAGCCCGTGCCAGGTGCGCTGTCCCTTTAAGAGCCCGTGCCAGGTGCGCTGTCCCTTTAAGAGCCGTGCCAGGTGCGCTGTCCCTTTAAGAGCCGTGCAAGGTGCGCTGTCCCTTTAAGAGCCCGGGCCAGGTGCGCTGTCCCTTTAAGACCCGTGCCAGGTGCGCTGTCCCTTTAAGAGCCCATGCCAGGTGCGCTGTCCCTTTAAGAGCCCGTGCCAGGTGCGCTGTCCCTTTAAGAGCCCGGGCCAGGTGCGCTGTCCCTTTAAGAGCTCAGCACAAGGTGCGCTGTCCCTTTAAGAGCCCGTGCCAGGTGCGCTGTCCCTTTAAGAGCCCGTGCCAGGTGTGCTGTCCCTTTAAGAGCCCGTGCCAGGTGCGCTGTCCCTTTAAGAGCTCAGCACAAGGTGCGCTGTCCCTTTAAGAGCCCGTGCAAGGTGCGCTGTCCCTTTAAGAGCCCGTGCCAGGTGCGCTGTCCCTTTAAGAGCCCGTGCCAGGTGCGCTGTCCCTTTAAGACCCGTGCAAGGTGCGCTGTCCCTTTAAGAGCCCGGGCCAGGTGCGCTGTCCCTTTAAGACCCGTGCCAGGTGCGCTGTCCCTTTAAGAGCCCATGCCAGGTGCGCTGTCCCTTTAAGAGCTCAGCACAAGGTGCACTGTCCCTTTAAGAGCCCGTGCCAGGTGCGCTGTCCCTTTAAGAGCTCAGCACAAGGTGCGCTGTCCCTTTAAGAGCCCGGGCCAGGTGCGCTGTCCCTTTAAGAGCCCGTGCCAGGTGCGCTGTCCCTTTAAGAGCCCGGGCCAGGTGCGCTGTCCCTTTAAGAGCCCGTGCCAGGTGCGCTGTCCCTTTAAGAGCCGTGCAAGGTGCGCTGTCCCTTTAAGAGCCCATGCCAGGTGCGCTGTCCCTTTAAGAGCTCAGCACAAGGTGCACTGTCCCTTTAAGACCCGTGCCAGGTGCGCTGTCCCTTTAAGAGCTCAGCACAAGGTGCGCTGTCCCTTTAAGAGCCCGTGCCAGGTGCACTGTCCCTTTAAGAGCCCGTGCCAGGTGCACTGTCCCTTTAAGAGCCCGGGCCAGGTGCGCTGTCCCTTTAAGAGCCCGTGCAAGGTGCGCTGTCCCTTTAAGAGCCGTGCAAGGTGCGCTGTCCCTTTAAGAGCCCGGGCCAGGTGCGCTGTCCCTTTAAGAGCTCAGCACAAGGTGCGCTGTCCCTTTAAGACCCGTGCCAGGTGCGCTGTCCCTTTAAGACCCGTGCCAGGTGCGCTGTCCCTTTAAGAGCTCAGCACAAGGTGCGCTGTCCCTTTAAGAGCCCGTGCCAGGTTTGCTGTCCCTTTAAGAGCCCATGCCAGGTGCGCTGTCCCTTTAAGAGCCCGTGCAAGGTGCGCTGTCCCTTTAAGAGCCCGGGCCAGGTGCGCTGTCCCTTTAAGAGCTCAGCACAAGGTGCGCTGTCCCTTTAAGAGCCCATGCCAGGTGCGCTGTCCCTTTAAGAGCCCGGGCCAGGTGCGCTGTCCCTTTAAGAGCTCAGCACAAGGTGCGCTGTCCCTTTAAGAGCCCGTGCCAGGTGCGCTGTCCCTTTAAGAGCTCAGCACAAGGTGCGCTGTCCCTTTAAGAGCCCGGGCCAGGTGCGCTGTCCCTTTAAGACCCGTGCCAGGTGCGCTGTCCCTTTAAGAGCTCAGCACAAGGTGCGCTGTCCCTTTAAGAGCTCAGCACAAGGTGCGCTGTCCCTTTAAGAGCCCGTGCCAGGTGCGCTGTCCCTTTAAGAGCCCGGGCCAGGTGCGCTGTCCCTTTAAGACCCGTGCCAGGTGCGCTGTCCCTTTAAGAGCTCAGCACAAGGTGCGCTGTCCCTTTAAGAGCCCGGGCCAGGTGCGCTGTCCCTTTAAGAGGCCGGGCCAGGTGCGCTGTCCCTTTAAGAGCCCGTGCCAGGTGTGCTGTCCCTTTAAGAGCCCGGGCCAGGTGCGCTGTCTCTTTAAGAGCCCGTGCCAGGTGCGCTGTCCCTTTAAGAGCTCAGCACAAGGTGCGCTGTCCCTTTAAGACCCGTGCCAGGTGCGCTGTCCCTTTAAGAGCTCAGCACAAGGTGCGCTGTCCCTTTAAGAGCCCGTGCCAGGTGCGCTGTCTCTTTAAGAGCCCGTGCCAGGTGCGCTGTCCCTTTAAGAGCTCAGCACAAGGTGCGCTGTCCCTTTAAGACCCGTGCCAGGTGCGCTGTCCCTTTAAGAGCTCAGCACAAGGTGCGCTGTCCCTTTAAGAGCCCGGGCCAGGTGCGCTGTCCCTTTAAGAGCTCAGCACAAGGTGCGCTGTCCCTTTAAGAGCCCGTGCCAGGTGCGCTGTCCCTTTAAGAGCTCAGCACAAGGTGCGCTGTCCCTTTAAGAGCCCGGGCCAGGTGCGCTGTCCCTTTAAGAGCTCAGCACAAGGTGCGCTGTCCCTTTAAGAGCCCGTGCCAGGTGCGCTGTCCCTTTAAGAGCCCGGGCCAGGTGCACTGTCCCTTTAAGAGCCCGTGCCAGGTGCGCTGTCCCTTTAAGAGCCCGGGCCAGGTGCGCTGTCCCTTTAAGAGGCCGGGCCAGGTGCGCTGTCCCTTTAAGAGCCCGTGCCAGGTGTGCTGTCCCTTTAAGAGCCCGTGCCAGGTGCACTGTCCCTTTAAGAGCCCGTGCCAGGTGCGCTGTCCCTTTAAGAGCCCGGGCCAGGTGCGCTGTCCCTTTAAGAGCCCGTGCAAGGTGCGCTGTCCCTTTAAGACCCGTGCAAGGTGCGCTGTCCCTTTAAGAGCCCGTGCCAGGTGCGCTGTCCCTTTAAGAGCCCGTGCCAGGTGCGCTGTCCCTTTAAGAGCCCGGGTCAGGTGCGCTGTCCCTTTAAGAGCTCAGCACAAGGTGCGCTGTCCCTTTAAGACCCGTGCCAGGTGCGCTGTCCCTTTAAGAGCTCAGCACAAGGTGCGCTGTCCTTTTAAGAGCCCGGGCCAGGTGCGCTGTCCCTTTAAGAGCTCAGCACAAGGTGCGCTGTCCCTTTAAGAGCCCGTGCCAGGTGCGCTGTCCCTTTAAGAGCTCAGCACAAGGTGCGCTGTCCCTTTAAGACCCGTGCCAGGTGCGCTGTCTCTTTAAGAGCCCGTGCCAGGTGCGCTGTCCCTTTAAGAGCCCGGGACAGGTGCGCTGTCCCTTTAAGAGCCCGGGCCAGGTGCGCTGTCCCTTTAAGAGCTCAGCACAAGGTGCGCTGTCCCTTTAAGACCCGGGCCAGGTGCGCTGTCCCTTTAAGAGCTCAGCACAAGGTGCGCTGTCCCTTTAAGAGCCCGGGCCAGGTGCGCTGTCCCTTTAAGAGCCCGGGCCAGGTGCGCTGTCCCTTTAAGAGCTCAGCGGGCGCGTTCTGCGCGCGGCTCCAGGCGCGGCCCCTTTACGTGCGCAGCTCTTTATCAGCCCCCCCGGCCCCGCCGCAGCGCTCGGGCCTGTGCCCCCCCCCCCCCCCGGCCCGCCCTTCTCCGGTGTCCTCAGCCGGCCCGGCCGGTCCCGCCGCAGGTAAGAGGAACGGGAGGGAGCGGGAGGAGCGGGCACTCACCGGGCCGGGTCCCGCCGCCCCGAGCGGGGCTCCCGCCGCCGGGGCCGCGCTGGCCGCCTCCCGCCTCCGTCCGACGCGCGCGGGGCCGGGCGGCAGCCGGGCCGCGCTCTTTGGTTCCGGGAGCCGCCTGGCCCGGGCCGCGGCTCAGTTTTTGGGGCGGATTCGAGCAGATCGGGACCGCTCACGTTCGCCAGTGAACGAGGTAAAGGTTTCGAGACTGCGTTTCTCGGTAGCGACTTCTCGCTCAGATACAACCGCCGGTTTCCTTCCCCCGGTGTAATTTTAATGAGCTTTGCTAATGAGCAGCTCATCAGCGCCCTGTGCTAAAATGCAGCGGGGCCGCTGGGAGAGCTCAGAGAACACCTTTTGTGCGAGCTGCTCGCAGTTCAGCCCTCCACAATTACCGATGTGACTGCCCCTGCGCTCTAGTTACTGCACTGAACACATCCATGGAAAAGCCCCTCATAAATTCAGCAGCATCTATCGAATACCGAGTTAATTTTCCACACAGAAATCAGACATCAGATATTTGGCCAGATGGAAGGAAGGAGGGGAAAGCACTCAACCCTTCCAATCCATCAGTTCCTGAGGGGTCTTGGTGCCAAATTCAGCAGCCCCGGGCCCCGTCTGCTGCTGCACCCATGCTGGCAGAGTTATTTTATATTTTCACTGGCTCATGTACCTAAAGCAGAGAGAGTTAAATGTACATTTCGCCCTCCTCTGGGAAGTTCTGCTGTGCTGCAGGTGGCTCCCAGAGCTCTGCCTCTGCTTAATAAGGTTCGCAAAACCTTTGAAAGGGAAGTTTGTGCTCCCAAGAAGCCTCGGGAGATCTCTCAGCCCCCCTGGGGGATCAGCGTTGCTCCTGGGGGATTGTTCTGAGCCTGGGTTAGACAAACATCCAGTGATGGCAATTCCCAGCAGCTCACTGTGAACTACCTGCAGCTCATTCCTGAGCAGATCCTGCCTGCCTACTCAGCAGCACAGAGAGAGACAGGAGGCCCTGGCAGAGGACAGGAGCCCTAAGAACAGCACAGAAATGGTTTATTGTCCCATTCTGCCCCATTTCCAGTGCGCCCTGGGGTGCTGCTGTTGGCAGAGAGGCCAAGGAGCTCTGGCTGCTTTCCTGGTGCACTTGGAAATACCGAGAGAGCTCCTGCAGGGAATCAGAGCCCGGGTTTCTGTGCCTTGCAGAGTCCCCCAGCCCCACCCCGAGTTCCAGCTGGAATCCTGGCAGGGCTGGCTTTGCATCCCTTCCCAAGGTCAGGGCAGCAGCCTGGGAGCTCCGAGAGGAGCTCTGTGCAGCTCGGCGTGGGGAATGCCCCCGGCTAGCCCAGGGCACAGACACTGACAGTCTGGGGCTGCTCCTCCCCCGGCGGCGGCTCCGTGAAGCCGTCCCCGAAGCCCTCGGCCGGCACCAGCTCGGGTTTCCTGCGGCACATGGGGCAGAGCCGGTTGCGGACGGCCGAGGATCTCATCCACACGATGAGGTTCCAGCGCTCCCCCGAGGCCACGGGCAGCGCCCCGTGCATCTGCCCGCCCCGGTGCAGCAGCCCCCGGCCGCACACGTGCTCCACCTCGATGTACCGGGGCACCGGGCTGGGATCCTGCAGGAGGCAGGAGGATTTGTGTCACACCATCAAAGCCCTCAAATGGTTGAAATCTGTCACCTCTTACCCACAGCACCCAGGGAGCACCGCGGAGAGGGCAAACCCTCATTCCCAGTGCCAAGTTCAGAGGGAATTTAGAGAGATTCAAGTAAAAAAAAAAAAAACCACCCACTTTTCACTGCTGTGTGAGAGCTTCTACCCTTCTCTTGCCCTAAAAACAGGTGCTAGAGATGTAGGGTAAAGTCACATCTGAAATAAATCTCTCCCTCAGCACCTCCCTGCTCACAGTTTCAGATGTGGAAAGGGGATGGTTTGTTTCACTCCAGTTTTTACTATGAAGCTGCATCTGTCCTCTCTTTAAAATACTGAATATTGATATTGGATATGGGAATATTGCAGCAAAAGAGGCTCCTTTATAACCAAGAAATGGGGGAGGGACAGAGCAGGTGTGACTGTCAGAAGTGAAGAATTGTTTTGTAGGACACAGTGGATGCCTGGAAGCTGAGAGGTGAGTGGGACGTGCTCAGTACCTGGTTGAACTCCCCAAAGTACAAGTTTCCTTCTGTGAATTCTTTTCCCAGGGAAACGTTCAAGGTGACTTCGGCGTTGTCATAGTGGGAGCTCAGCTCCAGGTCCTCGTGCAGGGAGTACTTGACCACGAAGGCTTTGTGGCTGTCCAGGCAGGCCCCGCCCAGCTCCGGGTACAGCAGCGCCGTGATGGGCCCGAGCCGCTCCCGCAGCGGCGTCAGGAAACGCTCGTCCATGCCCAGCTCGTTCAGCAGAACCTGCGCCGGGACAGCGGGGGGAGCAGCTCAGCAGCTCCTCAGAGCTCTGCCCTCCCCCTGGCTCAGCTCCAGGACTTTGGAGCAAAGGGAAAAGGAAGGAGGATCAAGGTGGAGAGGGATGGGGGAAAACACAGAGTAGTAAGATTAAAAGGTGAGTGTTCTTTAAAAACTCTCCTTGATTTAAATTTGGAGGAAAAGAAGCACAGGGGATGAGTCCTACCCCGTAGTTGTTCATGGTGTTGGGCCTGCCCTTAGGCATGTCTGACTGCTCAAAGTTCTCCAGCTCATCCAGCAAGGCCTGGCAGAACTGCTCTGTGAACACCGGGAGCCGGTAGATCCTCTTGTCTGTCAGGACAGGGACAGAGTTTGCTGGGCAGGTTCCCAGTGCTCCTCTGGCAGAGAGAGCACAGCACCCACAGGCTCCCCCTGTGCTGGGACCCTCCCCTGGGCCAGCCCTGGGTGTATTTGTTGTTTTTCATGCTGGTCCCTCATTTCCAGAGCAGCAGGCTGTGGCTGGAATTGGTGCCCTAGATAAACCCAGGAGCTCTGCACACAGACACTGCTGTCCTTTGCCTTGAGGGAAGGAGGCAGCTCTGCCTCTCCCCCTGTGCATCTTGGCAGCTTTTCTGGTAGGCAGGGAGCTTCACTGCTGCTGGAAACCCAGCCCTCCTTTTCAAAGACTGAAATCTAGACTGAAGCTGTTTCAGCCCAGACTAACCCACAGGAACTGTCTGCAATGGGAAAGCACACAAGCCAAGCTCCCAGTGCTCCCTCAGCAGGCTCCTGGGGAGGTGTGGAACAACCAAAACCCCAGCCCTGCTGCAGCTGGAGCCTCTGGTGAGACTTCAGCAGGATGGGAAAGCAGAAAACAGCCTCAGATCCAGAGCTGCTGCCTCTCCAGAGCCCCTCAGGCAGGAGGAGCATCCTGTGAGCCTCAGCTGTGTCAGACAGGGCCTGGGAGCAGCTCTCACCAGGGAGCTCTGTGTGATCAGGGGTTGTTTTCTTTACCTGAGAAGGACTCGAGGTAGCTCAGGAGGCCCTGGAGATCAGCACCTGGAGATGTGCAGAACCTCTCGATTTCCAGAAACTCTGGGGCCAGGAAGGAGTCCTGGTGTCAAGGGAAAATCACACAGAAACACCATCAGCCTGCAGAGCCCCAGAGGGAAATGGGCTCCCAGGGAAATACCCAGTCCCTGGGGAGCAAGGCTGAGTCACACCTGGGTAATTGCACAGCAGGAAATGCAGAATGGCTCTGCTGCTTTACCTGCTGGGGCTGGGCAGTTGTTGCTTGCTTTAGTTCATGGCTTTTTTAGGAGTAACTGGCCAGTTTTATCACAGACATGATAAAAAAGGGCCTTTCCTGCCTGGAACACCAGGAATCTTGCCTGGAGAGCACGCTGTGCTGTTGTGTTTTTAAAGTTTAAAATCCAGTTTTCACATGCTACACCTGTGTTTTAATTCAGTGCAGCTTTAGCACTGTGCAATCCCAAGGAGAGGGGGAAACAAACTGCAAAAATAAAACTCTCAGGTGAGTTCTTTTCTGGGTGCAAAAGGGATTCCAAACCTTCTGTGTACCTGCAGCGTGTACACCTCTGGGTGTTTTGGTTTGTAGCACTTGGAGATGATGGCTCTGCGTTCCACTGACTGATGGGGTAACTGTTTTCTCCTCTGCACTTCTGCCTCAATCTGCAAGTGAACAACAGAGCACACTGTCAGAAATCAGCAGGGCTGAGGGAAACAGCTCTAGGAATCTGCTCCTTGTTTTAAGCCAGTTATTTTTGTTTGGGGGCACCTCTGGGAGACAGAGTGTTTGGCTTAAAAAGTGACCGAGGACTTTTCTGTGGAAGTGTCAAGTGGAGCTGTGAGGTCTCAGCCCTTTCAGGCATTCGGACACTTCCAGAATCTGGTTTTTGTTCTGACAACAGAGGCACTGTCCAAAATAAAGACATTTACTGGGAGTGAGACAAGTGCTGTCGTGAAGGGATTACTGCTAAGTGTGGTGGAGACAGGCTAAGCTGCCCTTTCAGAGCAAACAGCTGATCCAGGCAGCTCCTCCTGTTTATTTCCCCCTCGCCAGATTCATTTGTAGCAGTCCTGAGTGAGGAGAGAGTGAGCAGCCATTCCCTGGGACCAGGCAGCTCCCGTGCTCATTCCCTTTGCCTCAGTGCCAGGCCCTGAAGGTCTTGGGAACCAAGCAGACAAATCCCACAGATTTCTCAGCTTCCTTCCTCTTCCCCTCCCTCCCAGCCCCGAGGTCACAGGACAGGGATCTGTAACCCAGCACTGCCTAAAATATCAGAACTGAGTTCTAAGTGGGAAATTTGGACTGGAATTGCTGCTGGACAGGCAGAGCTGTGCTGTCCCCCAGCCAGGGACAGCCACTGTCGTCTGCTTCCTGCCAGTACTGAGTGACTCCTATTTGTTTGTGTGATTCCTAAGTCTCCTCTATGATGTTTATATTAGTACAGCAAACCTTGTACGAAGATCTGAGCAGATCTGCAGAGAGCCCAGGTGATTAAAAAGTGCTTAGGACCGAGGTGATTATAAATTATAAATTAGGATCTTGTTTTATAAATTCTGGATCACATTGCTCGTTGTGCTCCATTGATTCCGCCTGAGGAAATCCTGTGCTGTTCTACTCATAAATTCTCTGCTGTATGAATCATAATTATCCAGTTAATAAAGCTTTAATTACAGTATAATTTACAGCCACCATCATTCTGCCAAGAATTCCTAAAAGAACCTGTCTGTCCCCTTAGTGTCAGGTGACATTGGAGCTGGAGAGGGACTGATCCCTGTCCCTGGCTTGGAAAGAAGAAATTCCGTGATAGAAGTAAAATTTCTGCAGGATCCCATCTCGGGGCTGCCTTTAGAAACGATTGGCACAGGAAGGGACAAGGAAAGACAAAGGAGGGCACTGGCAGCCAGCGGAGTGAATCCGAGGAGGGAGCGGCTGGGATGTGTTGACTGACAGGATTTAATGGCAGGGTGGCGGCCGGATAAACTCCTCGCTGATGGCGCCCGCGGGGAATTCTTCCCTGGAGACTCCGCCCGGCCCGGGCTGGATCGGGACGCGGTGCAGGAGCAGAGGGGCTCCCGCGGGGACCGAGCCCCGGTGCTGAGGGGATCCCTGAGGGGGCCGGGGCTCCCCATCCCCTCCCGGGACCCGGAGCAGCTCTGCTGGCAGGAAAGGCTGGCAGGGCTGGGGGGCTCACCGAGCTGAGCTCAGGGTGGCCTTGCAGAGCCCGAAGGGGCCGACAAAAAAACATGGAGAGAGACGATTTCCAAGGGATAGAGTGACAAGACGCAGGGAATGGCTTCACACTGACAGAAGACAGGGAGAGATGGCGTTTTGGGGAGAAATTCCTCCCTGTGCGGGAGGCGGGTGCCCAGAGCAGCTGTGGCTGTCATGGATCCCTGGCAGTGCCCAAGGCCAGGCTGGAGCCCCTGGGACAGCGGGAAATGTCCCTGCCATGGCCAGGATGAGTTTCAATGTCCCTCCGCACCCAGCCCATCCCGGTGCCCCGAGCCCCCGGTGGCCGTGAGGGGCTCCCGCCGCTCACCTCCCTCAGCACCTCCCGGAACTGCTCCTCGCTCCGGCAGCCGCGCTCCCGCAGCGCCTGCAACACACGGGCCCGTCAGCGCCGCGGCCGCCGGCCCGGCCCGCTGCCCCCGGCCCGCCGCCCCCCGCGCTACCCGGCCGTGGTCCCGGCGGAGCTGCGGCTCGTCCCGGTACCGCACGTGGAGCCCGAACCGCCCCACGAAGATGTTGTCGGTGAAGAAGCAGGCGCACCCCGCGGAACGGCCGGCCCGCGGACATGTTTCCTGCCGGAGAACGCGTCTCGGTCCTGCCCTCAGAAGGCTCCGCTTCCGTCCGCGGGAGGGCGCGTCGGCAAATTCCCAACCGGGGCTAAAACGGAAAGCGGCGGGATCGCCCGTTCTCCCCGGTTTTACGCTCGGTGTTTTTGTCATCTCCGTGACGCCACCGCGGCCCGGCCGCGCAGCGCGGCCGCTGCCCCGCAGCCCTCGGGGCCGGGCCGGGCGCGCTCGGAGCGGCGGCGGCCGCCGAAGGTTCTTTGCAGACGCTCCCTGAGCTCCCCCGGCGGGGGCGCGCGCGGGCGGCGGGGGCGCGCTCCGGGGGCGCGCGCGGCGGGCTGAGCGCGGCCCCGGCCCGGCCCGGCCCGGCCCGGCCATGGACGCGGCGCTGCCCGAGGCCGAGCGGGAGGTGGTGGTGGCGGCCGAGCCCTGCGGCCACGGCAGCAAGTTCGAGGACATCTACCGGCTGCTGGCCGAGGGCTGCTTCCCGCCCAGCTTCTGCTCCATCAAGAGGAAGAACCTCAAGCGCTACGCCCAGAAGTTCGTCGTGGACGGTGGGGACCGGGGGGCGGCGCGGCGGGGTCGGGCTGCCCTGGGCCTGCCCCGGGGGGAGGCCGGGCGGTGCCGGCCCCGCACACCGGGGGATGGATGTGCCGGGGGCTCGGCGTGGGGAGGGGACGCGGTTTCTGGGCAGCGCCATCGCGGCCGCCGCTCCCCGGCCGCACCGGGCCCGGCACCGCCTCACGGGCACCGAGCGGGGTCGCGGCAGCCCGGGCGGCACCGGCGCTGCACGGCTGCCCCGTGGCTTTGTGCTGGCGGAGGGTTTCACACAGGCTGGGCGCAGGAAAGCTCCGTGGGCGTGCGTGGGGTGATGCCAGCCCAGCCCTGCTCCAGGGGCAGCGGGAGCTCCCCGGCTGTGCCCGGCTGGGTTTCCCACGGCGCAGAATGAGCTGTTCTGGCGGCGAGCGCTGTGCCAGGGCGGTGTTGCAGACAAACCTCTGGCATCCGCAGGCGGCTGCCTCTACTACGTGGGACCCAAGAAGGAGGAGAAGCGCGAGGTGATCGTGGACCCCGAGCGGAGGCGCCAGGTCTTCCTGGAAAGCCATTTCACCGAAATCGGGAACCACCTGGGCCAGAAGAAGACCGTGCACCGCATCCAGAGCCGGTACTACTGGCTGGGCATCGTGAAGGATGTTGTGGACTGGGTAAGTGGAGAGCAGTGACCGTGTCCGTGACACCGGTGCTGGCAGCAGTCCCGAGGCAGCAGCCGCAGGAGCGCTGGTGCAGGGATGATGTCATTGCCTGTGCATGTGCTGGAAACCACACACCAGAGCTACTCTGCAGGTGAACCTTGGGGCGTCCCCAGGCAGCTGGATGGGCTGGATGTCTTCCTCTGAGTGTCAGGAAGCCTCCTCAGCCCTCTTGTGCAGTTTTGGTCAGCATGGCAATGTGGGATTGTTTCAGACAAGTTGTTGAGTCCAGCTTTGGGCAGTTTGGATTCTTTCCAGAGCTGCCCAGTTCCCCAAACTATGGCAAGAGAAGGATCTCGGTGTCTGCTCAGCTGCTTTGCCTCGCCCGTTTCATTGCTGGCAGTTCCCTGCAGCAGGACTCTGGAGCACTGTGGTTTAAGGAGTGTGCTTGCATTGCATGGTCTGAGCTCCTCCAGCATCCTAGGGCTGAGGATTTCTCTAACCAGCAATAGGAGGTCAAAATACAATAAAAATTTGCCTGGAAACGGGGTGAGAAATAGCTTAGCTGTAGGCCACGTCGAGAAATTTGGTTATTGTGTCAGAGAAAGCTGTCAGGTGAGCCTTGTGAAAGGTGAGATGCGTCAGCCTGTTGTGTTTCGCCATCTTTTTTTTCCTGCACCTCCTTATTTTGTTGGGAGACGGGAAAGTGCTGAGCCCTGCTGTGTGTCTCACGGTGCAGTCTGAGTCTGACAGGATCCATCAGCACGTTCCCAAGTCCTTTGATCCCCCTTTTCTCTCTCCAGATCAAGATGTGTGAAACGTGCCAGAACGCGGAGCACAACAAGAACGTGACGCGGAAAGCCCGGCCCGTCAGGGTGGAATCCCCCTGGGAAGTGCTGGGATTAGACATCCACGGTGAGTGAGTGTGAATGCCTCAAGTGGCTCTCGGGGCTCCTCCCTCCAGCCGGGAGCGTGGCAGACCTGCTGCCGCACGCAGGGAGGGAGAGCTGCCGCTGCCTCTGAGGAGGTGCCAAGGAGGCCACAGCAGCCGCCCAGGCTGCAACCCGATCCCTGGGCTTGGCTGGGCTCCCTGTGCGCACACGGTGAGGGCTGCGGGCGGGCGTTCTTCCCCAGAGCTGAGGCTCCCATGGGTGTATTTTTGCTGACCAAGGTCACCGAAAATGTTCTGGCCGAAGGACATTGCAGAAGAGAGTCGTGGTCGCTTCTGCAGCGGCTGGGTTTTTCACTTTGCCCGTTTGGGGGATATGAGGGCATCACATTGATTTTTTTTTTGATGGCTGTTTATGCAGGGCCTTTTCCTGAGACAAGCCAGAGCAACACACACGTCCTGCTTGTGACTGACTACTTCACCAAGTGGGTGGAGGCTGCTCCTCTGCAGAAGAAAGATCCCTTCTCCGTGGCTAAAGCCCTGGCTGCTGTTTTTTACAGGTGGGCTCCTTTGCTGTTGGTTACATTGCACCTCTGCAGTTGCAAAAATACCTGGTGTCCTCAGGATGTTTTCCTATGAGAGCAGGAACCCTCCCTTCTACAGGAGAAACCATGCAGTGGCTCTCAGCTGCTCTTTACAAAGTCCTTGGGAAGAGCCTGTTTTCCTCCTGTTACAGGCAGAGAAAAAAAAGGCAGAAATGTTTCTCTGAGTAGCCCGAGGCCAGGGGAGCTCTGTCCCAGTTCTCTGCAGAAGCTTTAAAGCCATTCCCAGATTTCTCCTAGAAAGTGTTCATGTCACCATGTGACATTGTCCTTGTGGAAAACGACGTGGGGCCAGCAGAGAGTTGAATTCAGAGCAAGAAGCTGCTCTCATTTCTCCTGCTGCCTCATCATTCCAAAGCAAACAGGCGTGGCTGGTTTGGAGCAGAGGGACCAGCAGACCTCTCTCTGCTCTTGGGGAGTCACAGCAGCCTCGTTAGCACCAGCTCCACCGGAGGGTCCTGTCCCCTTCCTATCCCTTTGTACCCATAAAGATGGAATTCCTTGGGCTCTGCCTCAGCTGATGGAGTAAAACCAGCTGTGTGTCCTCTTCTTGCCCAGGTTTGGTGCCTCCAAGAACATTTACACCAGTCAGAGCTGGGACTTCTGCGAGGAGGTAGGTGTGCTGTGGGCTGGTTCAGGGGGAAGCAACGTGACCTTCAGCAGGTTTTTTGGGCAGTGTGACCTTCAGTAGGCAGCAGGTCCTGAAGGCAGAGCTGTGATGTGCTGTGTAGTGGGGCTGAGGCGCTGATGCTGCTGTATCCCTGCCCCTGTTGGGAGTGGGAGCTGATTTCCCAGTGCTTTCACCTTGGCAGGGATTGAAGGTTGTAGATCAGTGGTGCAAGTCCTCTCTGCTTGGAAGGAAAGACCATGTGCACGAAATTCCAGCCCTGCCCTGGGATTAACCCAGCTTCCCAGTGCTGTGGAGAGCTTCAAGCACGGGAGCTGTCGTTGCAAAACATTTTCCTTGGCTCTGATTTTTCTGGGGAGCGTTTTCAGACTGGCTCAGGGGGACAGTGCCTGTCCTGGCACAGGGGGGCACAGTGCCTGTCCTGGCACAGGGGGGACAGTGCCTGTCCTGGCACAGGGGGGCACAATGCCTGTCCTGGCACAGGGGGGCACAATGCCTGTCCTGGCACAGGGGCACAGTGCCTTGGAGGCTGCTGTGGGGCTGACATGCCGTGGTCTCCGTGTTCTCCCAGGTCAGCCGGCACCTGTGCGAGCGCTGGAACATCTCGCAGCTCCTCACACCCACAGACCCCACAGACCCCCCCAGCCCTGGTGACCACAGTGCTGAGGTGCTCAGGGCCTCCATCTGCAGCGTGGTGAACGAGAAGCCCAGCGAGTGGGACGCACACCTGGACCGCGTCCTCTTCGAGTTCCGCACCTCGGTCAACTCTGCCACCAAGTACAGCCCCTTCTTCCTCATGTTCAACAGATACGTGTGCCTGTCCTCAGAGGTAACTGCCCGGCCCAGGGGAGCCTTGCAGGAGCTTTGTCACTGCCGTGGTTGCAGAGTAACACCCAGTCTGTGCCTTGCAGGTGGATTTTGTCAAGGACTCTAAAGAGCAGGGGACTGGCTCCGGTAAGGCCGACAGCCTCCCGCCGTTCACAGCCACAGTGCAGGAGCAGCAGAACGTGGTGAAGGAGATTGTAAGTCTTGTGGTGCCTTGAAATCATTTTGCAGCTTAGTCCAAGCCTGGCCTGAGAGGAGAGGTGGCACCTCAGTGTGTGCCAAGGGCAGCAGGAGCAGAGCTGGACTCTCTGGGCCAGCACCACAGGGGAGCTGCTGGTGGTGCTGCTCAGAGGTGGGTGATGAAATGGGAGGGACTGATTTACTCCATCAGGCTAATGAGAGCTGTGTCCCAGCCTGCCCAGCTCCCTGCCTTGTAATCTGCATCCCTAATCAGCCAAGGGAGTCCCTCCTTAGGCAGGGACAAGAAGCCTTCAGGGAGATGCTGTGTAACTGCAAAGGCTTAAAGTAGCCCTGCTCCAAAATGTGAGGAGGTTTGGGCTACCATGAGGAGTAGTGGCCCAGTGGGCAGGGAGATGGGCTTGGAGAGCAAAGTCAGCATGCAGCTCCTGAGTGTCTCTGACGTGCTGGGTGACCTTGGGCAGCCCATTTTGTCTCTCTAGTCCTTGGTTCCCTCACTTGAAAAATGACCTCAGTGTCCCCTGTGAAGTGCTTGGTGAGCTGTGTGCCAAAAAACCACAGACAAGGCTCAAGTGCTTTGTTTGTTCAGTCATTTCTTACACTCAGGGTTGTGTGGTTCTCTCTGATCCCACCTGGACTGTGGTTGTTCTTGCCAGGGAACGACAGGAGGAATATGGGACAGGAGGGAGGAGGGCCTGGGAACTGGATATGTAGGATCTGATCCCTTTGGCAGCTCAGGTTCACTAGCTCAGCTCCCCTTTCGTGAAATGGAGCTGCAGATCCTGGCACAGGGCAGTGAGAGCTCTGTCCTGTCCCTAAGGGAGCCTCTGCTGTTGGGATCACTGGCTCTCTCCTGCATCCAGGCAGGGATTGGGGCTGTAATTAACAGGAGGTGATAAAGCTTCCCTGGGCTCTGTGGCACTCCAGCCTAGATCCCCTTCTGCCCTCTACTGACCGGCAGCTCTGAGCACGGCCCTGGAATCGCAGTTTCACATTGCGAGGTCTCCTGCTGGTTTGGGTGGTGAGAACAAGGCTGGGAAGTCCCTGCTGAGTCCCTCCCTTGCCCCAGGCGCATCCAGCTTTGACACTGCCAGCTCTCACTCACTCTCAGCCTCTCTTACCGTGGGAGCTGGGCCTGCTCAGTCTGGAGGAGACTGAGAGGGGATCTCATCAACCCACAGAAATATCTCTGAGGGGTGTCAGGTGATTGTGCCAGGCTCTTCTCAGTGGTGCCCAGTGACAGAGTGAAAAGGAATGGCCCTAAACTAAACCACAAGAAGTTCCACCTCAACATGAGGAAGAGCTTCTCTCCATTAAGGTGGCAGAGCAGTGGAGCTGCCCATGGAGGCCGTGGATTCTCCCTCTGTGGAGACATTCCAAACCCACCTGGACGCGTTCCTGTGTCACCCGCTCCAGGTGACCCTGCCTGGACATGGGGTTAGCCTGGATGATCTCCAGAGCTAAGGATTCCAACCCTAAGGATTCTGAGATTCTGGGATTCACTGAGCTTGTGTCAGAGCTGAGCTGGTTGCTGAGTGACCCCTGGGAGCCCAACCCCTCCGTTCTCCTGGCAGGTGATCTCTAACATGACCACGGCCTGCAAGCGCGAGCGCAAGGGCGCCAAAAGGAAAACTCGGGGCCTGCCCTCTCTGGCCTTCAAGGTGGAAGACAACGTGTTTGGGGGCAGCCCTGCCAGCTCCCTGAAGAAGCTGAAGAAGGGCCAGTTTGTGTCGTTCCAGATCGAGACAGTGCTGCCCCCTGAGCAGAGCATGACCGGCGGGAAGAAGCCCAGTTAACCCTGGGCGTGCCGGGGTCCTGCGGCGCCGGGGACAGCACCGACCGTCCCCAGGGTTCGTGGCCTGGCTGCGTGGGAGTGCAGGGTGCAGACGTGCCTGCTCTGTCCTGGGAGAAGGGAAGGGGAAGGTTCAGACAAGGGGGTCTGTTCAGTCCCTTCCTGGTCCGGGTTTGCCCTTGGATCATCCCTCGGAGCGAGGGAGGTGGCACCATCCTCGTTCAGGTCTGGCAGGGAGAGACTCGGTCCTGCCAAAAAGCTCCACCTTGACTGTGGCTTGCAGGTTGCCCTTTGGGAGGGATTGGGTGCAGACCAAAGCTCAGGAGTGATCTGGGTGCAGGTGGAAGAGAAGCAGAAGCCAGACCTGGCTTAGCCACGGACAATGTTTCCTGCAGCTTGAAAGTGTCCCTGCTGTGAGCCTGAGCCAGGAATAGTCACTCCAGGTCTGACTGTGTTCCTGGTGGATGTGGGAAGGGCTTGAAGTGAGAGATTTTTTTGTTTTGTTTTTAATATTTTGTTTTAAGCACTTACTAGCAGAAATAAAATCAACAGCAGAATGTGGTATTTTTGGTTTTGGTTATCCAGGCAGAGAAAAGTGAATTTGTCTTTTGTAATGTCACCATTCTGTTCTCTCCAGAAATGGTGCAAACTCCAGGAATCCTGACATCTGTGCCTGTGCTAGTGAGGGTCACGGGTGTTTTTAAGCCCAGCCCTCCAAAAACGCCTGGAAATTTTGGGATAATGACACTGCCCCTCTGTCACCTGTATAGCCCACCTGGATGCATGGGTGCTATCCAGGGAAGAGCCTGAGCTCTTCCATTCCTTAAGAGTTGGAGTGGGAGGTGAAGGAGAAAATAATTTACAAGCTGGATTTCTTGAAAGTGGATTCCTCTGTTTTAGGGGTTAATTAAACCCTTGTCAAGTCCTTCTTGCGGGGTTAATTAAACCCACCGAGCCCCTGTTTAAGGATTAACTTAAAATATTATTTCGAGCTCTTTTCCCGGTTGCTTTTGAGCCAACTCCTGTGTTGTATTTTCCCTCTCTACTGCAGAAATGACATAGAACCAATAAAATCATTTTTAAAATTTAAAAACGTTTATATTTGGGGAGAATAAAAAACCTTCTGAGGTGGGGAAAATTCCGGGGCTGCCTTTGCCGCGGGGTTTACCGGGGCGGGGCAGGGCGGGGCGGGGGCACCGGGGACCCCCAGATTCGGGGTTCGGGGCGGGGGGGGGGGGTCCCCGGTGCCGCTGCTCGGTCCGGCCGTGGGCGGGGCCGGGCGCGCGCCGCAGGAGAGGGCGTGGCCAGGGGCGTGGCCGCGGCAGAGCCACGCCCAGCACCGACCTTGTTCCCGGGACGCGCCGCCGCCGCCGCCGCCGGTCGGACCGGGCTGATCCCGCCGATCCCCAACCCGCCGCCGGTAAGACGCGTCCGGGCGGGCCGGGGCTGAGCTGCTCGGGAGGGGGAGCCGTGGGGGGGGGGGTCCGGCCGGGCTACGGCGGGCTCGGCCCTTCCCGGGTGTCTCCCCGCCTCGGGACGTTCTCCTGCGCGGGGAAGGCGGGATGCGAGTGGGGACCTTGGGCGGCTCCAGCTCGGCGGCTGGGGACACTGCTGCGGGTTTGGGGAGCTGCGGTGGCTGCCTCCCACTCCTCCTTCTCCGCCTCCTCCTTCTCCTCCATGGGCCGGATCCGCGCAGCTTTGCAGCGGATGGCAGCAGCGAGCACCCTGGGAAGCGTGTGCTGCTCCTCCCTGGCACCGCTGCTCTGCTTTGCGTCCATCCCTCCTTCCCCACCCACCCCGTAAACCCCCGTGCTTCCCCAAATTGCAGCCTCTGCCCTGTTTTCCTGCGCTTTTTAGCTTTTTATCCCATTTACCCGACCACCGAGCGGCTCCCGCCCAAGGGCGCAGTTTGTGCGGTGCCGAGGCTGCCCTTGGTCCCGGTGGTTCGGTTTCGGGGCGCTGCGGTCGCACAGGCCGGAGTGCGGCCGGCACATGGCCCCCTTAGCGCGGTGCCTCCCGCACTGTGCACCGTCACCAGCTGCTGACCCAGCACCAATTTCAGCGTCGGGCACCTCCCTCTTGCCCACGCGTGGCTCCTCGGGGCATGGCACCGGAGCAGGTGAGCGGCTCGGAGCAAGTCGGGCTTTCCGCCCTTTGCCGGCTCCGTGCAGAGCCTGCCCCAGCGTCGCTGCTGCCGGACAGAGCGGGCGGCAGCGAGGGCAGCGTCCCGCCCGCCCCGGAGCCTTCCTCTCCCGCGGGACGCAGCCGTGGAGTTCCAGTCCCTTTTTAATTTCCTCTCGGGATTTTTGTTGTGTCATTGAACCGCACGCTGACTGCACAGCGGGTTCAGTGGGCTACCCCGAATTAATATCCAAGAGGGCTGGGGACAGTAAGGCGTGGCAAGCTGCGGTACATATGGTTTAGTCTTATTTTGATGAGGGGGATCCGTTGTAGAGCTGAGACGCTCCCCTCTCTGCTTTCCTACGGTTTTGACTGCTTGGTTTCAGCTTTGTCCTGGGAAAGGTGGGCAGGGACTCTGGGATCGTGACTGTCCAAGTTTAACACCTCCACGGCTCCACAGCACGGGACACGTGGCTGCACGGATGTGATGGCAGCACCCAGCAGCCGCCGCAGCAAGATAGATTCCCATCGGGGTGTGCAGACTTCTGATTTGGGATTCAGGATGCGTGAAGGCATCCAGGAGGGAAGTTTGTCTTCCTTTGTGCTGCTCATTTAATGAAATACCGCGTGCAGCAGGGGAGGGAGGTGCAGATAGTGGTGTCTGGGGTCAGGATGGGTTGGTGGGAGCTGGCACAGTGTACCCCCTGTGTCCTTCCCTTTCCCTGCCTCCTCCCTGGGGTAAATAACCCCGTTGCCCTCTCTCACCCCGCAGCAGAGGCCGACATGAGCCCGTCCTTGCTGTGCTAGGGCTGCCCCTCCCCACGTCAGTGACCCCAGCCCGGCGGCGAGGATGCGCGCCTGGAAGGCGGTGGCCAGCACGCTGGCGCTCAGCGGGGCCGATGTCGTGGTCACCACGCTGCTCTACACGCACGGCCAGGGCGGCCGGAATGTCCTGCAGGACCTGCGGCACTTCAACATCTTCAACTCGCTGCTGGACATCTGGGGGGGCTGCCTGTACCGCAGCTGCGTGCTGCTGGGCGCCGCCATCGGCGTGGCCACCAACACGGCCTACGGCCCCCGGCGCCTCCGGGCGTCGCGCACCTTCATCGCCGTCGTCTGCCTCCTCATGGGCATCTACATGATGGTGAAGCTGCTGCTCTACTCGGAGGTGCGGAAGACCATCAGGGACCCCTGGTTCTGGGGGCTCTTTGCCTGGACCTACGTGGCGCTGGCGGCCACCTTCGGGCTGTGGCAGCTGCTGGCCTGTGTCACCTCGTCCCGCGAGGCGCTGGGGCCCAGCTCCGAGTCCCGCGCCGAGGTGGAGGAGAGCTGTGATGGGGGCACCCCGAGGGACAAGAGGGAGGAGGCAGCAGGTCCCACCATCCATAAACTGCTGTCCTACACCAAGCCAGATGCCTTCTTCCTGGGCATCGCTTCCTTCTTCCTCCTTGTGGCTGCCCTGGGTGAGTGAAGGGACCAGGGAGGCCATGGTGTGCTCCCATCCCCACCAGGAGGGATGGAGGAGCCGTGGTCATGGGGCATGGAAGCACTCTAGGATTGCTTTTTTGGGGGTGCTGGGTGGCACGTGCTGCATGGGGTGGATGAAAAATGCAATGGAGCAACACCAAATGCAATAGGGGATAAAATATTCTGGGAGTGCAACATTCCCATTGTGTGATGGCTGAGTATCTCTGGGGTGGGGATGGGGTTGTCCACAAGCTGTCACAGTTGGGAATTGGCACAGATCCTGTGCAGTGGGGCTGAACCCCCATGTCCTGTGCTTGTCCTGCAGGAGAGACCTTCCTGCCCTACTACACGGGGCTGGCCATCGACGGCATCGTGGTGCAGAAGAGCATGGATCGCTTCTCCACGGCAGTGCTGGTCATGTCGCTGCTCGCCATAGGAAGGTAATGCAGGGGCTGGATCTGGCCCTGGCAAGGAGTTTGGGGTTTTCCCACAGGAGCTCATGGTGATGGTGGGCACAGGCACCCCCTGCACCAGTTTGCTGCCAGGCCCCAGGGATGTGCTGTGAATTCTCTGAGCAGAGAGGCCGTGGCTGGCAGTCACGAGGCCTTTGTGTGGCCCTTCATGTCCATCTGCTGGAGGTGGGGGAGCAGGAATGGACACAGGGAATGGGTTCCCTGGGGAGTGCTGTTCCAGCAGGGCCGCGTTCCTTCCCAAAACTTGTGCCTACCATGGTTAGGACCAACCACCGCTGTGCTGGTGGCACCCAGGAGAGGTGTGGGCTGGTGATAAGTGGTGTCAGCACTGCCCAGGCCCTTGGCCAGGCGTGGGGGTGTTGGTGTGGCTGAGAGGGTTTCGTGTCCATGGCTCTATAACGTTTCTTATCTGCAATTAGCTCATTTGCCGCAGGTATCCGGGGCGGCGTTTTTACGCTCATCTTTGCCCGGCTGAACATCCGCCTTCGGAACTGCCTCTTCAGGTCCCTGGTGTCTCAGGAGATGAGTTTTTTTGATGAGAATCGCACAGGTTGGTTCCTCTCTCCCCTGGATTCACTCTAACCCCCTATCCCATCCCTGATTTTTTCCCCTTGGCTTGCTCTACTCTCATACAGCAGACTGGGGGCAGCCAGAGGCGGCACCCACTGCTCGTGGTTAGAAATAGAGGCAGAAAGTTCTTCCCTTTCTGTTGCCTCCCACCGTGGGGATGTCCCATTGCCACCCATCAGCCTGGCATCCAGAAGTCCCACCCCCAAAACTCCCATTTCCTTCCTCCCATCAGTGCCTATTGGTGGGCTGCTCTCCAGCTCTGCTCCTGTCCCTGATACCTCGGATGTGTGAGGCTTGCTGGGTGTGCTTGTCGCTTTCCCTGCTTCCAGTTCAGTCCTGTCCCAGTCCCAGGCCTTGTGTGCCACTCTGGTGTAACTTGCACACATTTAATTTTGTCTCAGTGGTATTTTTAGTTTTGAGGCTGTTGCTGTATTTAGCAGTCACTGCACAGTGCCTTGGTAGCTGAGGGCAGCAGAGATGTTACTGGAAGTGGGATTCAGATAACTCTGGACGTGCACAAAAGCATGGACTCAAACACAGGCCAAGGATTCAGGAGCTCAGTGTGATGTTTGCTGGCTGTAACACTCAGCTCCACCAAAAGGCACCGCCAGAGCTTCATCCCAGTAGCTGGACCCATGTTCAGGTCCCTCGGGCCAGCTCCAGGCTGTGAACTGTGTGTGACCTGTGGGCTGCCCTCCAGCACAGGATGGTGGCACAGTCCCCTTTGTTGTCCTACAGCCACTCTTGGTGATGTAGCTTGTGCCTTTAGGTGCCACCTCCTGCTCCTCGTGCATGCAGCGATCCAAGCTCCTCTGTTTTGCTTTGAAAACACAGCGGTGGAGAGTTGCTCCCCTTCCATACCACCCTTCAGACCTCCAGCTGGTTGGATGGGCAGCTCCATCTGGCCCCTGGCATGGGATGTGGGACACGGTTAGGCAGTGACCTGCAGTGGTGACACATCCCTGCTCTCCCCGACCCCTCGTTGCTGCAGGGGACGTCATCTCCCGCCTGACGTCGGACACGACCATCGTGAGTGACCTGGTCTCCCAGAACATCAACATCTTCCTGCGCAACGTGGTGAAGGCCACGGGCGTCATCTTCTTCATGTTCAGCCTCTCCTGGAAGCTCTCCCTGGTCACCTTCATGGGCTTCCCCATCATCATGCTGGTGTCTGATGTCTATGGGAAGTACTACCAGGTAGGCAGGAGCAGCTGGCATTGCCGCAGTGTCTCCCTGTGGACCCATCAGGGAGCTTGTGGGTGGCCTTGGAGCTGGTGGGAGTGATGCTGGAGTGTTTTGCTGCCAGCAGTGGGGGCAGGAAGGTGACATTAAACCTGTGTGGGCAGACAGTTGTAGCCTGGGCTCTTACCTTGCTTCACGCTCAGGAGTGGAAGTATCTCGGGTCTGATAGAAGAGGTGGCTGGGCTGTGCAATGTCCTGTATGCATCTGCCTGTCCTCGTGCCATCTCTCCTCCCCCTTTGGAGTCACCTGCTGGGGTCCCAGGGTGAGTGGGGAGATGTGCCATGGGCAGCCTGGCACCTGCTGAGCTCCCTCTGCCTCCCCTTGCTCCCTGCAGAAGCTCTCCAAGGATGTGCAGAGCGCTCTGGCCAAGGCCAACAACACGGCTGAGGAGACCATCTCGGCCATGAAGACCGTCCGCAGCTTCGCCAACGAGGAGACGGAGGCCAACGTGTACTGGCAGAAGCTGCAGCAGGTGTACAAGCTCAACAAGCGGGAGGCCATGGCTTACACCTACTATGTCTGGTCCAGTGGGGTAGGTGGATGGCCCTGGGGCTTCCCTCCGTGGGGCTGGGATGGGCAGGGGGGTCTTTCCAGATCCCAAAGCACATGTGGTTCTCCTCCACTCCCAGGGAACTCTGCGGGGTGAGCTCAGCCCTGCTGTCTGCTGCCAGTGATCCCCGGGCTCTTAATCATTTGTTATTTTTATCCATCAAAATGTTTTCCCTGCTTCCAGTTCAAATGGGGCAGTAATTGGTAAGAGCTGAAGGTCGTGGAGCAGCCCATGGCTGCGTGGTGCTGCAGTGCCTGCCTGTGCCAGCTCCGCTCCGGGGCTCCGGCTGGGAACAGCCGCGGCGTTGGTTGAGCTTCTGCTCAGGAACGGAGATCTTCTGTGTGTGGGTGGTGGCAGGGGAGGCTGCTGGGCTTTGCCTTTGGGCTTTTTTTCTTCCCCCCCCCACCACCCCCTGCAAAATGCTTTTTCATTGTTTAACACCAGATGGTTTGGGATTTCTCCAGGGCAAAACCCTCACGTGAGGCTGCCCTCGTCTCTGCACGTTCAGGGATTGAGGCAGTTGCTGGTGAAGGGTCTGTGAGTTACGGTGCCTTCCTGCAGCTGTGAGAGACTTTATGGCTTCCCAAGTCTGGAAACAAAACGGGAGCATTATTAGCATGGTTTCTGGGCTCCCAGGTGAAGCTGGAGCATGAGCTGGGTTGACACTGATCCTGACAAATCTAAGGAGGCAAAAGCCCTCAAAAACAGCTCCTGCAGGGTTCTCGTAGAAAGAAGACAATGGATATAGCTCAGCCCTGGTAGAGTCTTGGAGGGAATGCAGGAGCTTAAGGTCAGATCATGGCAGAGCTATAGAGGAGGCATTTTTTCCCCTGTATTTTTGTCTGTGTGAATTTACAGCCTCTTCTGGTCCCACAGGGCACCAGGGCATCACTGCTTTTTGGAGCACCTGGGCAGCATGGAACAAAACCAGCTGAATAAAAGGGGCTGGTATTTTTGTCACATCAGAGCTGATCTGTCTCCTTTCTGGAGTAGGTGGTACCCCCCACAGACTTCAGGTGACAGCTGGGGTTATGCTTCAGGGACTTGTACAGGCAAGGAGGATATTCTTCATTAACTCCTGGCTTGATTTTGTGTTCTAAATTAAAATGTGTCACACTCGTATAGCGGAAAGTTTATTTTAGTGGTGAGGTGACTGCATGCCTTGGATAATTTGAACATAGATTATTATGCTTGAGGACCTTAGTCCAAGAGAGTTCATGAGATGCTCTGTTATTTCAGATAAATTCTGCCTCCTTGGCTGCTGTCCCTCGGGACTTGTTTTGTTGAAAGATATCTGCCCAGCTCCTTACATCAGCCCATGTACTTGAGTTGTTTTTCTCATTTCCATGCTCGCTCCTGGGGCTGTCAGCTGCACTGTCAGGGATCCTCAGCTCAGGGCTCAAAGAATAAATGTCAGCACATGAAGTTTGGGCTGTTGTGTGAATAATGACAAATGCACCAAAATGTCTGTTTGTCCTTGCTGATTCTGGGGTGTTTTCTTGCTTTCAGCTGACCCTGCTGGTGGTCCAGGTCAGCATCCTTTACTACGGAGGGCACCTCGTGATCTCTGGGCAAATGACGAGTGGAAACCTGATATCCTTCATCATTTATGAGTTTGTCCTGGGGGACTGCATGGAGGTGAGTCAGTTTTAGCAGGGAATCCTAGAATGGGTTGGGTTGGAAGGGACCTTAAAGCCCATCTCATTCCAGCTCCCTGCCACGGGCAGGGACACCTTCCACACCTTCCCAGGTTGCTCCAAGCCTCACCCAACCCAGTCTTGGACACTTCCATGGGTGGGGCACCCACAGCTTCTCTGGGCAACCTGTCCCAGGGCCTCACCACCTCTTCTATCCCCCAGAAGGTGCCAGGGCAGTTGCAGGGATAGATCCAGTGCTGACTTTCCCATGACTCATTTCTTTGGTGCTGTGGCACTGCCAGAGGGGGGATTCTCCCCTCTGCTCCCCATTCCTCCCCTGCTGTGGTCTCACAACCCTCATGTTCCTGAAGCAGCCTGTCCCCCAAAAAGGCAGCTGGGACCAGAGGGGTCAGGCTGGCCCTGCTGAAGGGCAGAGCCCTGGCTGCCTGCCAAGCACATTTCCTGGCGTGAAGAATGAAGGGATTACAAAGCTGCCTGATAAATTTCAGGCTTCATTAAAAACTTAATTATATTACTTTTTTTCCTCCCTTTCCCTGGAATAGGCTGCAAGCTGCTGCATTGGCAGCACATTAGCAAGATGGGATTGTGGGTGGGATGGTAGAGCCCACCCAGGGCTGCCTTCCCCTTGCAGAGGCATAAACTTGGCTAATCCAGGCAGGAATGATCCAGTTGAGGTTTCCTCACAGCCAAGTGTGGTTTTGGTGGAGCTTCAGCCTCTGTGCAGGGTCAGAGCAGAACTGGAGGCAGCCTGCCTGGTTCTCACCATCTGCTCAGATCACTGCAGCCTCTGGTGGGGTTTCCAGGCTGTGGTTTTGGTGTGGATTTAGTTTGGTTTGGAGGGTTTTTCCCCCTCCTGGTGGGAGGGGCAGTTACAGTACAAACTGTTCTGCAGCTCTGGGTTTAATATTGAAAAACACTCTTTCCCTGGGCTGTCCATGTATCCCTTCCATACCCAACAGAGGAGGGAGTTTTCTTTCCCTGTGTCTGATGCCTGCAGTCAATGTCAGGCGATGGGAGACTTGGGAATGCTTCAGCCATTCCCCTTTGGAGTGGCACTGGCTGATTTCCCCATCACCTGGGAGGGTCTCACTGCCGCCTCTTCCCTTGCAGTCCATCGGCTCCGTGTACAGCGGCCTCATGCAGGGTGTGGGAGCTGCTGAGAAGGTTTTTGAGTTCATTGACCGCCAGCCCACCATGGTGCACGACGGCTCCCTGGCCCCGGATCACGTGGATGGCAAGGTGGAGTTCAGGAACGTCACCTTTTCCTACCGCACTCGCTCCGCCACCCAGGTCCTGCAGGTGAGCCCCGTGGGCACTGGGCGCTCCCAGCACCACGTGCTGCTGCTCCATCCTGGCCAGGAGCAAACCCCAGCCTGTGGGGAGTGTCAGCTGCCTGTCACAGATGGGTAAAGGCAGGCTCAGTGCTTGCTGGAAAACAGATTAAAAGGAGCAGCGGGTGTTTAGGGCCGGCCTTCCTTACAAGGAATGAGATTTATTAATAAAAGCCTTGTTCCCTGCTCAGGCATTAAACATGTCAGCGTGGTACAGGGCGCTGTGCCAAGCTGCCTCAGACTGTTTCCGTGGGAGAGGGGCTGGGATCATGAGACAGGGGGAAGAGGCAAAGAGGTCAGTTTGCTTTTTAGAGGACCTGCTATCTCAGCAGGCAAATCTGAAGCAATTTGGAGGCTTTTAGCTTCCTCAGAGCCAGGAGAAATGGCTGATGTGGCACATCACCAAGGCAGAGGGGCACTCTGGCCAGATTCTGGCTCCTTCTTTTGTGTAGTGCCCCAGGACGTTGAGAAAAGCCTGGACCTGAGCATGCTCTCCCATCCATGTTGCAGGACGTGTCCTTCACCCTGCACCCTGGCAAAGTGACTGCGCTGGTGGGCCCTTCAGGGAGTGGGAAGAGCTCCTGTGTCAACATCCTGGAGAACTTCTACCCCCTGCAGGACGGGCAGGTGCTGCTGGACGGGCGTCCCATTAACATGTACGATCACAAGTACCTGCACTCCGTGGTACGAGCGACTGATACCTGTATTCTGCTTGGGATGCCCGTGCTCTGCTTGGCCCACTTGTCACCTGCAGGGCTCTGAGGGGATGCATGGCACTGCTGCACGTTGCTTTGGATTTGGTCTGGCAGCTCCAGAAATGTCCAGAAAGCTGGAGGCTGGAAGCGGTCCAAGAAATGAATTTGGATAATTTGTGGGGGTGGAAAGGAAGGGGATGGAGGGTGGTTTCAAGGGGAAGGGGAAGCCTTCCAAAAACAGAACAAAAAAACATCTTTTGTTTGGTATTTTTTGGCGAACACAGTAGAAATATGTTTTTGGCTGTTGGATTAATTATCATCTAAATTGGGTTTGGAAAAAGAGTTTTGTATTCCTCCAGCAATTTCTGCCTCAAGATCTTAGAGTAATTCTCAGCTAATGGGGAGTTAAACCTCTCAGGATCCTGGCAGCAGCTGGAGCACCAGAAGGGCTGGTGCTTTGCCTGGGAGAGGGGTCTGGGCCCCTCAGCTCTCATCTGTGTGTCAGCACAGATCAGCCTTCATCTCTGCAAGTAACTGCCTCCTTTGTTTGCCCCCAGAGCAAATGGCCTCAGCAGTCAGCAGGAAAACCTGAAAACAATTGATCAGAGACAGGCTGGGAAGCCAAAGTCACTGTGACTAATTTACATTCCCTGCCCGTACAGAGCGAAAATCAAAGGCCAAGCAAATCTTTCAGTTTATAAAGCCTGGTGTGGTGTTAGGGGCATGGGGAGAAATCAATTAAAATGTGACCGTGTCTCCCTGGCTCTCTCATGCACAGTTCTGAGTACTAGTTTGAAAGGTTTGATTTATTCCAATATCGAGGGTTTGATAAAGCAGTTGAATGTGACAGTGAACAGCCATGGCTGTAAGGCAGGACAGGGAGACTGTTGCTAAGCAATTAAGGAATTGCAGCAGTTACCTCCCTAACTTGCTCATTTGGGATTAAAAGATGCAAGAGGGCTCATTCACACGGCCCAAGTGTGACTACTGGCCTTGAAAGGAAAATCAGCAAGGGCCTGGGAGAGGGTCTCTCCAGCTTGACTTCTCCCAGCAACTGGTTTTCCATTCTGGGAGAAACAAACAGTGATGGGAATAACAGATCTGGAGCAAAACCACAGCAGGCTTTAGGAGGGTGAAGCCCATTCCAGATGCCAACATCCCAGCATTGCATCAGGTTTCTTCCCTGCAAAATGGCTTTCCAGCAGAAGGTGCAAACTGGGCATGCTGACGTTGGCATCCTCACTGGAAGCTCACCTTGAGCACTTCTCTATCATGGTTAATGACATTTCTATATCTATATATCATATCTATATCTAAGCAGGAACAAATATCAATGGTCAGAGATACTGTGCAGTGCACCTTCTGCTCCTGACCCCTGCTCTCCCTTTGCTTCCTGCAGATCTCCCTGGTGAGCCAGGAGCCCGTGCTGTTTGCCCGCTCTATTGCAGACAATATTTCCTATGGCTTGGCCTCAGCCTCCTTCGAGTCCGTGGTCCAGGCTGCCCAGAAGGCCAACGCCCACAACTTCATCACCGAGCTGCAGGACGGCTACCACACAGGTACCGCCCGCTGCTGCGCCTGCCCGCTGCGCGTCCTGCCCGCTCTGCGCGTCCATTGTGACCCCTTCCTCTCTCCCTTGACCCAACAGAGGCGGGGGAAAAAGGAGCTCAGCTGTCAGGGGGGCAGAAGCAGAGAGTGGCGATTGCCAGGGCCCTGATCCGAGCCCCTCCCATCCTCATCCTGGACGAAGCCACGAGCGCGCTGGATGCGGAGAGCGAGCACGCGGTGAGTGGGTGCTCTGGCTGCTTGGGACAAAGGGGGCTTGGGGGGCACACTGTAGCCTCAGTTTCCAGCCAGTGGACAAACTTATTCTTGATGTGGTGCCATCAGAGGGTTGAGTGAAGCGCTAATTCCGTAGCAGGGATTTTATTCTGAAAAGGAAATATTTTCATGCTCATGGCAGCCAATGCCTGACAAACCTGATGAGGTAGGGATCTTTGCTGATTTTTTTTTTAATGTGGAAGGTGTTAATTGGCATACACAGAGTCTGTGCAGCCTTTTAGGACAGGATACAGAGGAAGATCATTTAAAATGGTGCTGCAGCAAGGAGAGTAGGAGTGCCTGGGCTCAAATCCCAGCCAAGGCACCAAGGAAGCCACACTTGCAGGAAAAGCCTTGAGCATCCTGTGAACTGGTTTATCTGTCTGGAAGTTTGGCCTCCCTGATGCAATGACATGAGGGAAAGGCTGTTCAAGGTTGGGATTTGAGGATGTGCCTCCAATGCCAGAGGACAAATCCTGCTGGGGCAGCACAAGTGTCTGACCTTGGAGCAGCTTGCTGCCTCACAGGTCCTCAGTCACGGGTGTGGTACCTGATGCCAGCCCAGAGCTGGTTTTGGCTACCCAGGGGTGTCAATGTGACATGTGCCTGATGGCCACCTGCCTGCCTTTAGACGTCAGTGCTATTGTCTCTTGACTGGAAAAAAACCTCTCTTGCCTTGCCTTGATACACTGAGGAAAGATTTCTGCTTTTCTGAGCAGCTGCATTCACCAGGTATTGGCTTCCTGCAGTCTCTTCCAGCACCACGCAGCCTCCAAATTTGGGGCCCAGCTGTAACAAGTCCCCATCTTGCAGGACCAGACCTGTGCTCATAGCTCACCTGGCTGGACCGAGATGGTCTTTGGGCTGCAGCTGGGAGCTGGGCTGGACATGCTGGTGCTGGTAGTGCTGCAGGGAGCAGAGCAGAACTCATCCCCTGTCCAGAGCTTTCTGGACAGAGACCACAAAGCTGCTGCTGTCCCAGCGGCCGGGCACTAACGCCTTTTCTCCCCGCAGATTCAGCAGGCGATTTACGGCGACTTGCAGAACCACACGGTGCTTGTCATAGCTCACAGGCTGAGCACTGTGGAGAGGGCACACAACATCATTGTGCTGGACAAGGGCCGCGTGGTGCAGCAGGGCTCGCACAAGGAGCTGATGGAAGAAGGAGGCCTTTATTCCAAGCTGGTGCAGAGACAGATCCTGGGGCTGGAGGGGGGCGGCACGGACAGTGGCCAGCCCGCAGCCCGGGGGGACGCGGCCAAGGCGCCCGGGGGGCTGGAGGAGGAGTTCAGGATAGACCATTCCCATTCCCTGCCGGCCGCCACCATGGCACAGGACGATTTCACCAACGCTGCTGCGCCCAAGTGAGGGCGGCCAGCACTCAGACGCTCCCTGGGATATGGAGGTGGCAGAAAGAACAGCTGGGATGGAGGTGGCAGAACAGCTGGGATATGGAGGTGGCAGAACGGCGCCGCTGGCTCGCCCCACGTCACACACCCTGCGCACCCAAACACACACCACAGAGCTTCCTGCAGGACGCCTGCCGGCCGGCAAAACAGGGATTCACTCGAGGGAGCTGCGTCCTTAGCAATTCTCAGCATTTCTACTGGGTTTCTTTTCTTACTTCCAGTAACTCCTCTCGACTGGGACTTTTCTCCCATCGATCTGCATGTGTAACTGCTATTAACTGTAATGGATGTTAAATGCATGCGTGGGGGGGAAGGTTGAAAACCCCTCCAGGAATTTCAGGGGGTGGCTTTTGTGGCTGGATAGAAAAACTGACTGTAAAGCAAGGTCCTGCTCCCTCTGTCAATCTATGGGGCTAATCCAAAGTTGGCTGAAGCCTGTAGGGAGTTCCCTTTGGCTTTGGTGAAAACTGGATCACTCCCATGGAGCTGAATGCCGGCAGAGTTTTGCACTGAGTGCCTGCAGGCTCAGGCTCTCAACCATTGCTGCTGAGCTTGAATTACGTAGTATCCATCCTTGCTGGGACAAGCCAGGGGACCGGGAGGCAGATGTTACTTTCTGATTTGCTCTTGGTGCTTGGTGGGTGTTTGTTTTTAAGGATGAAACGTTTTACCATAACTGGGTTAGGTTTTGGGGCTTGGGGTTTTTTTTTGTTTGATTTGTTTGTAGTTTTTTAACGTTATTTGTGTGCACTGTGCAATGTCTGTCTGGCTCCAGCATCCACTGAAAATCGGTCTGTTATTTCAGAATTTTTTTAACTCACAACCCCGGTGCTGGTGTGACAAAAAACCACTACTAAAGACAGGCAAAAAACACTAAAAGACAGCACTTTATAAATCCCACCAAAGCTTTGTTCAGCTTCAGGCCATGCTAGCGACTTCACTGCATGGGAAATCTGTTCTGTCACGTTCCTTGAAGTCCAGCTTCAGCTGCCTGAACTTTATAATGTATTTCTTTGGATATAATTTATTTTAGTATGAGGGATAGAAAGAAATGTGTTGCTCCTAGCCCTTTGGGGTAATGGTTCTGGCTTAGTAGTGTTATCCTGCTATAGATTGGTGAAAAATCCTATGCAGCCAGGCAAGTGCTGTTTTAAAAATAGCATTTCTAGGGGAACACTGACTTCAGACTCTGCATAGTTGAGAAATTCTCTCAAGCACTTTAGCTCTCATGTTTTCTGATACTTGAATGCTGCTTCATTTTCCTTTCCAGCAGGTTTGCATTTTTGTTATTGGCAATGTTTTGTTTTCATTTAGTGATGTTTTACAAACTCTAAATTTAGTGTCCTTGAGGAGGGATGCTCAAAAAAAAAATAAAATACTACCTCTGCCACTCAACGTCGAGCTGTTCTGGCTGGGGGTGTTTTTTGCTTTCTGGGTTTTCAAGGTAGCGTTCATCTGACACCACAGCTGAATGCAGCTGCTCCTGCACGTGTTCTGGGGAATGACAAGAGGAGCCCACAGAGAAGGAGGTATGTAAAACACTCCAGCATCTGATAATGGCTGTGAGCCCAGCAGTCGGGAGAACTCATTTCCATCCCGCTGGGTGTCAGTCTCCCAGGGAAGGACAGGCAGTCTAACCTGTTCTCAAAGCATGGTGCTTCCTGACTGGAATCTTTTGTGATATGATAACAATCTGTGCCCCAGAAGAAGAACAAGATCTCTTTTTGTTTTCCCTCCCTCCGCTTAGGGAACTTGTGTGGTGCTCTGAGCTCCTCAATCACCTTTCAGTAAATGACCAGGAGTTCCTGCTTGAGGAAGATTTGCTCTGTGGGTATGAGGAGGTTGGGGGTTCCACCCAGTGCTGACAGGCAAGTGATTAATTCTGCATTTTCATCAGTACCTGGGAGCAGAATGTGGCCACCAGTTCATAGAAGTGGAATTGATTTCTGCTTAATTAAAAAACGGGGGGAAAACCCAAACTGGGCTGCCTGGGAACTAGGGAAGCCAACTCCCCCTGCAAAGTACTGGCAGGACTATGATCATTAGTAACATGAGATGCCTGGAAAGAGAATTTGATTGTGTCCTGTGTGTCCCTCCCAGGCATGACTACAAAAAGGGAACTGGAGGATGCAATTAGATCGGTTTTATAGCAAAAAAGCTACACTGAATTTCAGGAAGGGAACCCTAAGGCTGCTGTGATGATAATCCCAGCATTGTATTCCCAGGTTAGGTCCAAACAGCTTCAACTGAAATGGCACACTGGAAACAGCAGATTGTCTCTGCTTGTGGCACCAGTCCAAGCTGATAACAGGGCCTGACTTGGTTCATTGCCACAGGTGCTGAATTCTCTCTTCTGCATCCAGATAACTCAAGGCTACTTTTCCCCTGAGCCTCTCATCTTGTGGCTTGAACAGGCCCTTTTATTGTGCTGTTGGCATGTGACAAGTGGCACTGCTTGTGTGCTAAAGCTGGGAGGGTTTTCTATGCCCTGGAAGATGGGTGGGAGCTCCACACACCACCAAGGATCCAGCAGAATTAATCTAATGCAGATCTTTTTGCCTGCACCAACCCTGGGACTGCATAGAAAATCCCGCCTTTCTAAATCATTCCAACTACAGCTTCTTTTTGAAGTGAAAATCAGGGTCAGGCGTGCCCATTAGCCAGCCTGAGCCTGGCAGTAAAGCTGTGCTTCACCCAGAGCAGCAGTGGGAACTGCTCCGGCGCTGGAACAGGAGCTGCTTCCTGCCCAGTCCCTCGGGCCTGGCTGCCTGGGGCCAGTCTGTGTTTCAGGCTCTTCTCCTGGAAACAAGGCCACCGTTCCCTCTGAAACCCTGGACTGTAGAATTTTGTGGCTGTGGCTTTGCCCAGAGTTGGGAATGTGAACAAAATCAGTTTGAGAGCTTAGTTAGAGTGATGGAGATAAAAACTTTTTCTTCCAAGGGAAAATTCCTTACAGGGAACTCAGAGGGGTTCATCTGAAACCTTAACCTGGGGGCACTGAGGACTGTCTTGGCAGAACTGTAAGCAGTTAAGCATTTGAAAGCACAGCTGATTGCAAATTGACTGTATATCCCATGGCAGGTTGTTTGCCTCACTATTAATAAGCTCTAACCATTCCCTGTAACAGGTATAACCACAGCTTTATTTGATTCAAACAACAGTGAACCCCATCCAAGGTGAAATTTGAGAGTGGATCCTACAGTCCCAGTGCTTCCCCAGGGACAGGGATTTACCCTGTGCCTTTGCACAGCCAGGGTCTGTGGCTGACTGACCCAGTAAATGAGCAGTCAGTGATGGAAAAAACACAGCTGTGTTTATTCCAACAACTTGTCTCCTGCCACACCAACCTCTGCCTCAATAACCAACTGTGTGTTTCAGTGGCTGCACTTTCTAGGCCTTCAGCAGGTCTGCAAGTGCCACAAGCAAACAGAAAGTGCTTCTAGCTCGGGTTCAGAGATGTGGTTTAGTCTGGAGAGGAAAAATAAAATCTGCCTCTTCTATTCCAGCTTCACTGTGAGCTTAAGGCAAAGAAAATAAGTGCAGGTAAATAAACCTGCTGCTCTTCTGACACCTGCAGCTCCCTGAAAGGAAGGAAACACCTAATTCCTGCTCTCTCTCAGGGGCACTGATGTCTCAAACAGAAGGGCTGATTCTCTGCCAGGATGCTGGATATGCAGGTCATTTCCATGTGTGAAGGAATCTGGGTTGTGAAAACTAAACAGAAGTATGGGCTGTGCTTAATATACCAAAGGAAATTAAATTGCAAATAAGCTCCAAAACTTATCTGCACATTGAGCAACCAGACTAATAGGGGTTAATGTACAGCAGAGATGAGATTTGCAAATTCAATATGTACACAACCAACCTGTTTGTCCAGGAAAAGAAAATAAGATGTGAAGGTGACTTGCAAAATATGTCTAAGTCTAATAAATATGCATGAGGCCAGTGCTACTGACCGTAAAAGGATATGAGGTACCAGGAGGAAATTCAAGATCAAGTTTAAATAGAAAAAAAATACCTAACATCTTATTTAAACTAGTCTAGATGCCAGATTTCCTCAAGATTGGAGCTTGACTTCTTATTCACCATGACACGGTTTCCCCTGTAATCTTCACAATTTTTTATTCCATTTCTCCTGTAATAAGAAATCCTGACTTCTGTACTTTGCCTGCTTACAGTTCTAATGTACTCGAATGCTGTCACCCTTCAAAAGGATTTCAGCAAAGGCAAATAGGAACTAAGCCTGGGGAGATGATAAATCCCAGCCTGCAGCACTGCAATATTTGATAAACCCTGTAGCCCAAAATCCTGGTTTATCTGCAATCCTTCATATCCTGTCCCAGTGATGTGCTGTCACAAAACCTTTATCTTTCACGAAGACTGCAGAATGGGAAGGCACCCTCCTACCTGTCCAAATTGAAAATATAATTACACTAAAGCAGTTGACTTCTATCTTGTGTCTCAGTCTCAGCTGCTTTTCTGGACAACTGGAGAGCTCAATTACACGCAGGTGCTGACCAAAGTACTCAAAAACAACCCAGATGTTTAATGCAGACTCCTCTCCACCATCACCAGAACCCAAATTACCCACGCAGGGAGAAGCAGTATTTTCAATGTATGTTGTACTTGAGCACAAATGAGTTATGTTCTCACCTGTGACTGAGCAGTGCTTATTATCTCCTTTTTTTCAGCAAAAGGCACCATGGTTGAGGAAATCTGAGAACTCCACTCAGGATCACACAGCGAGGCAGTGGTAAAACTAGATTTGCAACATGAAGCTGAGTCAGACTCTTCTGAACCACACTCCCCCCAAACCATTTATTTAGTTATGGTATGAAGTTCAAATTAGCAATGTTCTTGGGAAGAAAGGGCTTCTCCTAATCCCTCAGCTAATTCCTCTGTTTGCATGTGTGTATATGCGTACGTGTGTTCGCATGAGCAGATTTACAGCAGGTTTAACCCGTGGCTGTAACCCTGTCTGATGGGCATGTGCAAACACAGGAATGGTGGAATGGTGTTGGCAGGGCGACTATCTGCTGGATTTAAACAGCAAGGCAGGGCTGTGGTGACTGTGCAAAGCCCTGCCAGTGCCCCGGGCACGGCTGCTGACTCACCTGGCACAGAGCACATCCCTGCAGCAGGCAGGTGTGCTGGGGTGGTGAGAGCTGTGATCCTGGGACATTCCTGTGTCGCTGAGCACCTTCTCCCCACCCTGGGCTCAGCTTCCTGCTGCGCAAACATCGCGGCCTCGCCTCCCTCTGAGCGCACCTTGGGTCTGCACCGGGCTGCCAAAAGGGCTGGAAGGCTTCCTCTGGCAGGGTCACCTTGCTGGTCCTTATTCCCTGTGGATAATAACGACAAAGAGGGCTTTTGGGAAGGTGGGAGGTGTGGGGAGCTGAGTTTAGTTATAGGACAAAAGAACAAGCATAAAGTTGTCACGTCATCACAGTGTCCTGCCAGGAGCTGCTGGGTCACTTCCTGAGTGTGACTGCAACTTCATTGCATCAGAATTGTATTCGGTCACTATATGGATTTTTTTTTTCCATTCTTCCCAGTTAGATCAAAAAATATCAACTCCAAAGGACAAGGACCACGTGGCCATTCTCTCTCCTGTTCCCTTGGCTCCTGGCTCCTTTTGGCTCTCTCTCCAGAGCTACACACACGGAAATAATACACACACCCACACCCACGTAGGGACAAAAGCAGGCCAGGAAGGTGCTGCATGCCAAGTGATGCATATAACTTAGGCTCTTTTAACACAATTAATTGTTTCCAGGCATAATTGTCTTTATCAGCTCTGCTAACAGCAGCAGTAATTGGGGAGCTGCTGCTCCTAAGGGTTACCACACACTGCCTACTCCAGTGCTGGTGACATGACTGATAAAATCAGAAGAACAAAATATATGGTGGTTTAATTGACGTAGTTTTTACTACATTGCATTTCAAAAGTATTTAAATTTACCATGAAACAGATCTTTGACAGATTATTTATTGACCTTTACTGTTGAAGAAGAAAGGGTTTAAGATGGATGAAATGGCCTAGCACCAAAGCTTGGCCAGATATGATTTTTAGCTATTTTTAACCTAAATAAGTATTCAGCCTAGGCCTGAGAACAATAATGCAATCACTCTTTTGAGATTTACTCCAGCCAAGTCCCAACCTGGGTAAGGAAATGCGAGTTAAATCTAACTGATTTT
This sequence comes from Calcarius lapponicus, assembly GCA_039654755.1. Taxonomy (NCBI): domain Eukaryota; kingdom Metazoa; phylum Chordata; class Aves; order Passeriformes; family Fringillidae; genus Calcarius; species Calcarius lapponicus. The sequence goes on from CM077478.1 coordinate 2,577,073, forward strand.
CCTTCCAAATTTACAGCTGGGGAGTTTTAAACAAAGGAGGCCACAAGTGTCTATGGCAGTTCAGGCAGGAGCTGTGTGCTGGTGGGGCTGGGGAGGCTCTCTGGGAGCCCAGCTCTGTCCTGCAGGACACAGGGCACGGTCTGAGCCATCCCAGGAACCTGCCCGACCTCAGTGTCCCAAAGCCACATCTCTGGGGACACACCTGGAGTCCTGAGCCCACTTCTGGGGCCTCCATGGATGAATTGAGGAGCATGTCCAGGGAAGGGAACAGAGCTGAGAAGGGGCTGGAGCCCCACGAGAGGCTGAGGGAGATGGGGAAGGGTCTGGAGCCCCAGGAGAGGCTGAGGGAGATGGGGAAGGGTCTGGAGTCCCAGGAGAGGCTGAGGGAGATGGGGAAGGGTCTGGAGTCCCAGGAGAGGCTGAGGAAGCTGTGAGGGGGCTCAGCCTGGAGGAAAGGAGCCTCAGGGGGCCCTTTGGCTCTGCACAACTCCTGCCAGGAGGGAACAGCCTGGGGAAGTCGGGCTGTGCTCGCAGGGAACAGGGACAGGAGGGGGAACGGCCCCAGGCTGGTCCAGGGCAGGCTCAGGTTGAACATCAGGAGGAATTTGTTAACTGAAAAGGTGATAAAACATCGGAAAGGGCTGCCCAGGAGTCCCCACTCCTGGAGTTGTGTAAGGAACGTCTGGACGTGGCACTCATGGCTGCGGTCTGGTGGAGAAGGAGGTGATCGGTCACAAGCTGCACTCGACGATCTCAGAGGTCTTTTCCAACCTCAATGACCGATCCCTCGGGGCTCCGAGCGCCTCACGTGAGCGCAGCCACACAAAGCTCGCTCTGTGCGGGGCTCTGCCAATGGAGGGGCTTCACCCACTGATCCCTCTAGGGACTTTACTCCCTCACAGGCGCTTCACCCCGTCATAGCGGCTTCATCCACGGACCCCTCACAGAGGCTTCACCCCCCCACAGGGGCTCTCCCCACGAACCTCTCACAGAGGCTTCACCCCTCACAGGGGTTCCCCTCACGGACCCCTCACAGGGGCTCTCCCCACGGACCCCTCACAGAGGTTTCACCCCCCCGACAGGGGTTCCCCTCACGGACCCCTCACAGGGGCTCTCCCCACGAACCTCTCACAGAGGCTTCACCCCTCACAGGAGTTCCCCTCACGGACCCCTCACAGAGCCTTCACCCCCCCACCGGGGCTCCCCTCAGCCCGGGCCCGCTCAGGCACCGCGGCCCCCCTCCCCAGGCCCCTTTGGTTCCGTCCGGCAGCGCCCCCCTCCCGCCGCGCAGCCCCCGTGGTACGCCCCGACACGCCCCCCCGGCAGGGGGCGCTGAGGGCGGTGCCCGCCGGGCCGGGGCGAGACCGCGGCGGCACTTCCGGTCCGGGGCCGGGGCGGGAACGGCGGCGGGGCCGGGATGGCGCTGGACGCGCGGCGCCTGGAGGCGCTGAGCCTGCAGGAGCTCAGCGCGCTGCTGGACGACGAGGAGCAGCTGCAGGACATGGCCCGCGAGATGGAAGAGGTGAGGGGCTGCCTCGTACTCCCCAGCCGCGGCCTCTCCTCGGGCCGCCCCCCTCAGCCCGCCGGGTGCCCGGTGCCGCTCGGTGGTGGGGGGTTCGGGACTCGCCGCTCCCCGGAGCCGCCGGGCGGTCTCGGCCCCGCCGTGGCGCTGCCGGTGCGTGAGGAGCCCCCGGGGCTGCGGGAAGCGCTGCCGGTCCGTGCCTCGCTCCCCCTGCGCTGCCGCCCCCGGCCCCGCTGTCCCGGCCGGGCCCTCCCGGCCTTTTGTTCGCCGGCCCGCGGCGGGGAGCGGTGCCCGCTGGGTGCCCGGCGAGGGGTGAGGGCTCGGCGGGCTGAAAACGCGAAATTAAATGAATTCAAGCGCTGAATTAGGAGGCAGTGACGGCCCGGAGGTGGGATCGGCTTTTCCGTTCGCACAGCCCTTGTTCTGTGCCTTGGCCGTGCTGAAGGATTTTGCCAGGGTGAATTCAAAACAATGTGAAAGAGATTTCTGTGTGCCTCGGTTGGTATGCTGGGCGCAGCCAGGGCTGTCAGGCTTTTCTGCTGCTTGTTTTGCCTATTTGAAGTGTCTTTGTCAGTGCATCAGGCTCTAAGTCGAGCTTTTGGATCTGTGATTCTTAAAACAAAATAGGAGCCTGTTTTCTTCCTCTGGCTGTGCTTGTCTTTAGCTGGTTTTTCTGTGTGCCAGTGGACGCTGGGTGTTACAGTTCAGATCTGAAACTATTCTGGGTTTATTTGGCCACAGATGTCCCTGAAAGAATCTTGCTCTTAGTCAGATAAGAGCAAATAAGATGAAACTATATGTATGAAAACTTTAAAAAACAAAAATGTGCTCTGCTTCTCTGGGTCCTGTATTGGGTTTTTTTTTTGCTTTGTTTTCTTAAATTAGAGGACAAAAGCCTCAGGAGAAGAAAAACAGTGGCAACATGGTTCTTGAGAAAGAAGCTTAAGTTTATTAAGTAAAATCAATTATAATTGTGTTCTCTCAAACTACCATTCTGACCCTTTTGGTGCTTCTGAGGAAATTGTTCTGGATCACCTCGAGCCAAATTATCAGAGTATTACCAATGGAGAGGCCCACTGAAGGCTGGGGCTGAGCTGATGAGGTGTCCTGGGGAATTTATTTGCTGTATTATGCAACAATTTGGATTTTGAACTTCGTGCCAATAGATTTCTGAGAGTGGGGCAGCCATAATAACTTTTTGTGCCAGCCTATATTTTGAGAACTTAGAAGAAGCAGGCGGTGCTGTGGAAAGTAGAACATGCAGAGAGCTCTTGGTTTGCTGGGGGCAGGAGCTCCCTGCTGCACAAAACCTATTTAAGGAAACTCAGCAGGTTATAATGGGCTTAACTTGGGCAAGATGTGAACGGGAGCAGTGCTGCTGCTTCCAGAGTGACCCCTGGCAAGGGACAGGGGCTCTTCATTGTAATTTATTTGTCAGTGTGAACTTAAGACTGTAGGTCAGAAGTGACAGAAAACCTCATGACCTCAGTAGAAAAAAATCCTTCCTCTCTGTACAACCAACCTGTATTGACCCTCAGGTTTTCCTCTTTCGTTGGCATCTTGAGGCTTTTAAATTGTAGAGTGAAGTTCTGTGGGCCCGAGGGAATATTTTGTGGTGTTTGGAAAGTGTGGCCAGGTTTGGAGGTGCTCAGGCTGTGTGGAAACAGGGCTGTGCTGCTGTAATCCTCTTTTATTGGATGTGGAGGCTTTTACTGGAGTCTGTTCAGCTAGAAATGTGTTTACCCATCTTGGAAGGAGTTGGCCATGCTTGAATATTCCTTCCTCCTCCTGTTCTTGCCTTCACTGAATTGTTTATTGCATGTGCTGCTGAGACCTGAGTTTTCACTGGAAGTGTGTGGCAGGAAGAGGGAGAGAGGGAAATCCTGAGCATTGAGGAGGCACCATGGTGACCTCACTGCTGCTTGGCTGTCAGTCCATGTGTATCCAGGTTGTGGGGTTATTCCAAAGTCCTTACATTCCTGATTTTACTGTGACATTCCAATTAAATCACCATTCTCAAGTCACTTCTCTGAGGCCACTTGTATTTTCAGTGGCAAAGTTGGTTAAAGCTGATTATTCCACAATTGAAAAAAAAAAACCCCTTTGTTCTCCTTGTTGCAAGGGAAACCCACCTCAAACCCCAATGTTTTGTTCACAGAGGAGGAGGATTTGGAAAAAAACACTTGGCTTTCTTGCTGACAGCTAAAAATAGGGACTTCCAGCCTTAGAGGGAATGTATCCTGTGTGGCATTTGAGCAGGGTTTGTGGGTGGGGGTGTGTGTGTGTGCCCACGGGGTGATGTGCTGGCAGAATGTCCTGCACTGTCCCCAGGTGAGTGGCACTGTGGCATCAGAGCTGAGCTGCTGCTTTTCTTGTCTGAGCTTGAACAACGAAGTCTTGTCTGCCAGAAAAAGGAAGGAAGCTGCTTGTCTGGTACTCCCAGCCTTCTAAAACTGAGCAGGGCTTTTTTTATCATCTCTCAGGTTGGTCTCTGCAGTGCATGTACAGCATCCATCTTCATTATACAGACACTCACAGGATTGGGATGGAAGGGACCTGAAAGATCATTTAGTTCCAAACCTCCTCCTGTGGCAGGGTCATAAAAGTAATTTGTTTATAAAAGTCAGTCTTGGTGAGATAACCCTGAAAAGCGCAGATGAGAGAATTTGTGACCTGACACTGGTGATGATTTGATGAATTTCCCTGTGAAAGTGAATTTTCTTTTTATCTCCTGGAGCATCACTTCTGTAGCAGTGTTACTGACTGCTGAGGTTCCATGGCCAAAAATTGTTTGCTTTTCAATACCTTAATTATGTGACATCAAGAAGTCAGAAATGCATTGCCTTCTTCTCATTCCAGCATTTCAGAGTACACTGGCAAGCACAAAAGGAATTTTTTGAGCATAGTCCTTTTCTCAAAAGCTGATTGAACAGATCGTGCAGGGCAGAAAGTCCAAGTTAAACTGTGTGCATTCATGCCCAGATTTCTTGGATTCCTCCTCCTGTCCTAAAACCACATTGTGCAAGTGGTCATGTTCTTGGTGGCCAAACATGAAATTTAGTTGCAAAGTTAGGAATTAGACTTGGTGACAACTACAGATTTTTATCTTCTAGCAGAGCATCAAATGAGTAACCTGTCTGTGTCTGATGAGTGCAAATTGCAGTGCTGAGTGTCTTGCCTCTGCAAGAAATGTCTAGGAACTGCAGCTTACCTTCTAAGCTTTATTTTGTCATTTTCAAGTAATCAGAAGAGCTAAATTTAGCCAATCTAATTACTTTGCAGTATGTTTTAATATTTATTACAGAACAGATGTTGTTAGGGGGTGTATTATTATTCACCAGTCCTTGATGAAAAGCACTCCTAAATCTTCTGTAAAAGAAGTCTCTTCTCCTACTCTGCACCTGTCAGCTCCTGTTGCAGGGGTTAATTTGACACTCCAAATGTGCATCTTTATACATCCACAGTGTGACTGCAGATTTTCTTCTTAATTTACAAGTATGTGTAAGTGAAAGAGAACGTGGGAATGATAGAGGCTGGAGAAATCTAAAACTACCACGGATGTGTCCTATGTATAAAGCAATTAAAGCGGTGCCACACAAAGCTGCTTTTTATTTATAGCTCCTTAAGAGACTTTTTCTCGAAGGTACCAAGAGACTCCTCTCTGTGGTGCTGGCCAGAGCAAGCTTGTAATTATAGCAGCTCTTGATGGACTTTGTGGGCAGTCAGGATTGCTCAGTTTCTCAGGAGGCAGCTCCTCTGGGAATGTGCTTTTGGATGAGCCAGGGTGATGCTGCTCAGAGACGTTTTACACAAATAACTCTTGCTGCAAACCATTATTTTGGAGTAAGGGATCAACATTTATAGTATGAATGTTGCTAAGCTAGTACTAGTTCTGGTTTAATTTTATCCAGCTTTTTTTTTTTCCTATTTTAAAAGTGGGATGAAACAAAGCTGCAGTTCATAAAAGTAGTAGACTCTAAATTCCCAAGGCAGTTGCTGCTGCCTGCTCTTGGAAATGCTCATTAAATAAATCCTTGAGTAAAATTATTCAAATTATGTCCAATAAAGAAATTCATTTTTTAAGCAGCTGAAGTTTTGCAGGGCTGCATAAACCGTGACTTCTGTTTTTAATAACCTTTGTGTGTCCATGGCTTCATTTTCTTGCAGCACAGTTTGGTGTTGAGTGCTCTGCTCAGGAGTGAGCAATCCTTGTACCATGAAAATCCCCTTATAAGCAGCTCAGTATGGTTGCCCCATTTGTCCCATTCAGAATTCATAGTGAGAGCTTAGCAGTTAAAAAAAAAAAAGAAAAGTCATATTCTCCTTAATATTGTCCTGTCTCACTGTGTCTCATGATTCTGACTGGTATTTTCATCTGGTTTCAGATTAACATTTCCTGCCTGCTGAAGTGCTCATGACCTCAAGAGTCCTGTTAGGAATTCTGCTGGACTCCCATGCTCCTGACTTTTATCTCTAAATAGCTTTTTCCTGACACTTCCAGTGTGCAGGTGAACAACCAGTGCAGGAGCAGTTCCCTGCTAATGCACATTTTTGTCACACGTGGTAACAAAATACCTTTTGTTGGATTTATTCCTTCCTCAGCCTTTGTCTTGGCCTTGTGGAGAGCTGTGAATGGATGCTGAAAGCTTGCTTTGTGCTGCACTGATAATCTTAATAGACTGCTCATGCTGGACTGTGCCTTCCAGCCTTGGATGATTTTGCAGCTGGTTTTTTTTTTTTTTTTTTTTTGTAGTTTTAAATTACTCATTTTTAGAAAGCTTTTCTACAGCACTCTCTAGGCAAACTTTACAGTGTTTGCTTTCTGATTCTTTGAATTAACTTCCATTTGTAGTGGAACAGTTGCTGTAAGGTTTTTGCCCAGACCTTAACATCAGTGACAGATTATTCTGGTTTATAGGTTGTGGCTGTAGTCAAGTTGCATTGCTCTGGGATTATATCTGTTCTGTTTGTGAAATAGAACTCACAGACTTCAAAATTCTCTCAGTGACATGAAATATTTCAATGTCCTGAAACGAGTGGATGGGTCTTCACCAACTCCTCCTTAAGTTCCATTAAACATCATTCCCAAGTTTGCTTTGTATCTGAGGAATTGCTTCTTCTCATGGTTTTGGGTGAGATTCAAGTTTCTCGTCTCTCCAAGTGTGCGTTGTTAAAAGAAATTTGACACAGACCAATGCTGGAAGTGAAGACTTCAGGAGTGACATTTTAATTCATCATTAAGTGTCAATTACCATTTTTGATCAACTTCTGTTAGAAAAAATATGTCCCTCTCAGAAATGCTCGAATATGGAGAGAGTTTGGTCATTAAGTCCTGTGTCATTTCAAGCACTATAACTTAAAGTAAAATTAGAAATACTTTAACTTCTTCAGTTTGAAACAGGTATTTCTAAGACTTTTGCTAAAGCTTTGTCTATTCCATAATTATTAGATATCAGGTGCAAAGGACAGGATGTCACTCTGCCTTAGGGGTAGGCAGGTCATATTAATCACGTTTTTCTTATTTTTGCAAGTCAGATACATCATGTCATAGTGGTATTTACTCATCTTCACACATTTGAAATTATTTAAAAGTAAAGTTTTTCAGCTGATCATTATGAAAGGTTAGAAATTTGTTGCTTCTTCCTCTTGCCTGGTCCTGTTGAGAAGTATTCTGACACTTAAAGCAGGCACAACCTCACAAAAGTCTCATCTGACTTTAGGAAGCCTTTTCTTACTCTGTTTATTTGGAGTTCTGCCTCCTCCTCTTCACTATAAATGATTATAGTAAAAGCTTCATTTTCCTGGTATTTGTGCTCTTGAAAGGCTTGTAGGTTTGTGTCCAGTGGCTTTTCTCTGCCCTGAGTAAATGCACATCTTCTTCATCCTAAAGGAGAGATCAAAGTTCTCTCATTAAACTGCTCTCTCCTGACTGACAGGAGAATTTCAGCCTCCCAAGCAGCTCAAACACTGAATTTGCTGTGAGGAAGTAGTGAGCTCATTAAAATGGTGAAAGAGGCACCAGAAGCCATCAGTCTTTTTGCACACAGTTTTCTTGGCTGGCAGATCAGGAGGCAGCCAGTAAGAGGGCTGGTGGGGATGGCAGGGGGTTGGTAAGAGTTGGATGCCACTAATTAAGCTGTTAAACCCTGTGTATTTTAGTTCTCTTCATAATTCTTTTTTAAAAAATGCAAATCAGGGGGACTTCAGCTTTCTGAAAGCAACAGTCCTAACTGGATCAGATTATATGAGAATAAACAAATGGAAACCTGTTTAATTTAAATTATTTTGCATTAGATTCAAAGGTAAGAAGGGAACTTTCTTTTTATTCTTTGAAAAGATCCACATGGAACACAAGCATAGGGCTGGATGCTTCTTTAGGCTTGTGGAGACAAAACAATATTGAAAGTGTAATTTCTGAATTTCACAATTTGGAGTAGAATTGGGATTGATGTAGAATTTAGGACTCTGCATTATCCTTGGTGGTTGTTGTTGGGTTTTTAAGTGGTTTTTGAAGAGTAATATCTGGGGACAAGTGTTTAAATAAAACTGAGTTTTGAATTTAGGAAATTAAAGTAGCATATAAATATTGCAGGAGGAAGTAATTGCTCTCAAAGACAGCTGCTGTGCTTGGAAAAACACCTGAATTTTGATGTTGACCTTTTCTGGGGCTGTTAAACAGCTCATTTGGGTTTCCTCTTCTCCTGTTTGTGGGTGTGGCTGTGTCCACCCAGCAGTGTGGCAGGAGCAAGGTCTGTGCTGCTGTTTGCAGGGCTGTAATGGGAGCACTGCAGCTGAACAGGGATAGCCTGGGCTGGAGGGGCACATGGATGCAGGAGGTCACAAAAATGTGCCAAACTTCTGTTGGTTTGAAGGCAGCTCAATAAACTCAGTCTGTTGTGCCCTGGGAGGACTATTCCTCTTGTTGATTCAGCCTGAGGATCTGAAATCAAATCCCTTGGTTGGGTTTTTTTTTCCCCTTTTGATGTCTGAATATTTTAGTGAATCTAATGTGACACCCAGGGCAGACTTCTCCAAACACTGAGCTCTCCCAGAACCTCCTGAGGCTCTCCTGATAAACCCATGTGTGTGTGTGAGTGTGAGCAAACTGGAATCTGGCTGAATCCTGGGTGTGTGAGAATTGTCATTTTTTCTTTAGGCTAGGAACTGCTAAGCAGAAGGATTAAACTGAAAAAAATGAAGGTTTTGGCATGAATCCAGGATTGGTGTAACACAGTTGGGGAAGAATATTCTGGAGAAGAAATTGTCACGATGCAATAGTTATTTTTTACAAATTAACAAGATAAGGGATGATATTCTTCTGCACTCACTGTATCTCACTGCTGGAATTCAGATTTTTTCAAGAACTGTTGCTTTATCTGTCAATTTTCATCATTTGTTCATCAGCTGCGGGCCCAATGCCACAGCACTAATTCTTACATAAGTCTGTTGTTTATTTATAAGTTTTCAAAGTCTCATTTTGTCTTGCTTAATAATTTCGCTGTCATTTCACACACTTTTTTTGGTTTTATTTTCTATCCAGGCCCAAAATGTTCAGCACAGCAAGGACATGACTCTTGCCAGCAACCGCAGTCTGGCAGAGGGAAATCTCCTGTACCAGCCAAAGTTGGAGTCTCTGAAATCAAATTTAACTGAGAAATATCAAGAGCTGCAAGTTCTTTTTGAAGCATACCAGATAAAGAAAACAAAACTAGGTAACAGTGGCTGTTGACAATTATGATTTGCTGTTTTTTAAGTGAATGTAAATCTGTTGCCTGTTTGTTGTTTGGTTTTTGGTGTCTCATTTTTAGCTGTGTAAATTAGGGTACAAAGTGAAATGTCATTCTTGTGTAGTGCTGAAATAGATCACACTTCTGATGATTTATTAAGTGACTGTCACACCTAGTAGCAGATACTGTGGATTCTTCCTGTTACCTACCTGTTCTTGACCTACTCTTCTCTAAATTATCAACTTCAGTTACCTTGCTAAAGAGCAGAACACTTGGAATTTTCAGTGACTGTTTATAAATCAAATGGAATATTACATTTAACTTTCATACTGAATTATATTGTACTTGCTGAAGTATTTTCAATATTATAAATATATAATTGGAATTAAATTTCAGCTCTTAGCACTCCTGAATATTCCTGAATTTCTTAATATATTTCTGACTGTGCATGACCCTGTGTGGAGCTGCATCTGCTGGTTGTGCAGATGTGCCTTGGAGGTTGTTGTGTAGTTCCAGGTCACTTTGAGCCTGCTGTCACTTTCTGTCCTTCCTGTGCCTTTGCAGACAGACAATCCAGTAATGCTTCCCTGGAGACCCTGCTGGCTCTGCTGCAGACTGAGGGGGCCAAGATTGAGGAAGACACAGAGGTAATGACAGAGCTCCCCAATTCTGTCACTTCCCCCATTGCCAGAACCTTCCCGTGTCCATGGCTGCAGTGCTGAGCTGAGCGTGTGACAGATTAAGGAGCAGTTTTAAGAATATGGACTTGTCTCTTCTTTGAACTTCAGGGAGCAGCTATTTGATTCCAGCAATTTTCTTTTTTATCTGAGTAATTTTTTACTCTTAACATCTTTGAAGTTCAAGAGAGAAAGTGCTCCTTTTTAGAAAAGAGAGGCAAACCGTCTTAGTTCCTTGGCTTTGCCTTCAGACTTGTAGAGTTTAAAAATGTGGAATCTTTTTTCAGTGGGGTTTGTCTGGTACATGTATTACTTCATAATAAATGTCAATTAGTGGCCTAATAAAAAAACCTGTGCCTGTGCTGCTTTTCCTCCAGTGTTGCTGGTGAAATATTGCATTGTGATCTCAGTGTGTCTGTGCAGGTGCCAGGGGTCACCACTCGCTGACACACAAGTGCTTGAAGGGTGCTGTGACCTCAGAGTAATGGGAGTGTTTGGTTTTGTTTGCTGATTTGCATGCAGGCATTTTCTGTAATTAATCAGGAGAAAAAAATGTGCTTGTTAGCCTTGAGTTACGATCACAAAAAGACATTCCCAGGACAAGCTGAATTTTGTGATTTTATTGTTCAGCTCGCAATTATTAAACATCATTTACCCAAAGCCACAAGTAAGGGTGAGTCTTTTAAGCCTGACTTAGCAATAATCTCTGTGCTGAGTCTCACAGAGTTCCCAGTGTTTCTGTTGGCATTCAAGCAGCACTGAGCTGAGCTGTAATTCAGCTTATCTGGCAATCTGGGAAGCTGCTGGACTTGGTTTGTTCCCATCTCCGGTGATCAGGGGAACGCTCAGAACGAGATTCAGATGTTTTTATTGCTGTTACTTCAGTATAAATTTATGCAAAAGTGATATTTAACTCTCAGTGCTTCTGAGTAATAAGTAACTCAAAGTTCTGCTCAGAATTCTTCAGTATGCCAGTCATCTTCCATATGCCAGCTGGAAAATCACAGGCAAAATGCTGCTATTTTTGGGATGTGAGCCATTTAGATTCTGTTGCAGTAGGCTGTTTCCTAAGAGAATGTTCTGTATTTGACAGAATATGGCAGAAAGGTTCCTTGACGGTGAAATCCCACTGGATTCCTTCATCGACGAGTACCAGAGCAAGAGGAAGCTGGCTCACCTGCGCCGGGTGAAGATCGAGAAGCTGCAGGAGATGGTGCTGAAGGGACAGAGACTCGCTCAGGTTCAGCCGCCGGCGCAGCCGAGGGCGGCCGAGCCCGCAGCAGCCCCCGGCGATCCCTACAAGGATGCGACCCCTCCTCCGTCGGTGGTGCCGCGGCGGATCCCGCCCCCGCCGCCCCCCTCGGGCCCGGCCGGACGCTTCCCCACTCCCTTCACGGCCGCCGTGGGCTCAGGACCCGGGGCTCCGTACCCGCCCCTCCCGCCGCGGCCGGGAGCAGCTCTGCCCTCCAGCCAGGCGCCCCAGCCGGGATGCCCGGCTCAGTTTGTGCCACCCTATCCTCCACCTCTGCCCCAGAGACCACCTCGCCTTCCACCACACCCTGGCTTCATCCTCCAGTAAATATTTGGGTGCGCCTGACTTTGGTATTGGTGCTTATATTTCCTTTTCCCCCCATCAGAGACTTGCTGTGGGCAATGGGAGCCTCTGTTCTTTGCACAATGGAGCACAAAGGCCGAGCTGTGGCACAGAGGTTTGCAATTGCTTTGCTAAATGTGATGTTTGTTTGCAAAGGTCAGTGTGACAAGGTTTTCCTAGGAAGGTGATGAGGTCTAAATTCTGTAAGTCCATCGAATTGGGAAGGCACTGGCAGTGGATTTGCTGGCATTACAAACAGAGTCACGCTCTGAATTCCTCAGTGATGGTAGATCAGCATCCTCCTGTGTTCTGGTGTATTCCCCTGGCAGCTGGATGGATGTGTGGCTAACGGGGAGCTGGTTGTCCCTCTGAGGAATTCTGTGACAGCGTTGGGATGGTCACAGCCATATCTGACTGCTGGGCAGGGGTGTGCACAGGCCCCCTCAGCATCCTCCTGCATCCAGGCCCAGGTGTGTGGTGTTTTCAGAGCTCACTGAGCTGAAACTCCTGTCACAACACCTTGGGGGGGTTTAGACAGGGAAAAAGACAAGAGTTTCATTTCTGCATTTCAGTTGTTACCTTAGACAGTGTGTAATCAAAGTAGGCACTACTCCCACTCCTAAAGAGCTTGATACCCTCAAAGTCCTGGTCTCTTGAAATGAAACTAAACTGTTTGTAGAGCCAGTTTAGGGTTTTATAGACACTTTACCAGGCAGTTTTATTCCCTTGCCTATTAAGACTCTTTCTAATGGTTGGTTTTTCTCTCCTTTTCCACACCTTGGATACAGAAATGATTTTTTTTTACACAGGTGCTTAGCTTTTGCTACCATGTGATTCCAGGAATCTAGGCAGGGTATTTTCTTAATCAAATACTGGATTTTCACATGTAATTGCCCACTTGAATTTCCACAATTTCATTTTATCCCTTAACTCTGTCTCTCACTTGGCAGAACTACTTTTAACTTCCCCATATCGTTTCGTTTTGCAGTTTGGGGCACGTGTATCTATCTGGAGTTTGCAGTTAATGTTTCTCTGCAAGCAGGCAAAAAAGAAAAGCCTTTTGAAGTCCATGGTGGCTGTTTGCATCTTACAGAATCTGTTCTTAACTTCTGCCCCTGGATGGGAGAGGCTTTTTAGGGCAGCTCAGATTTCACTCTCGATGTGACTCCTGAAGCATAAGGTACAGACACATGCTGGTATTTTAATCCAGCACTGGGGGAGGCAGATTTTAACCCCTGTTGTTTGCACAGAATGTGTCTGTGAGTTTGTTATCAATCAGTCCAGAATCTGTCAAAGGCCCTGGTTATTTCAGTTATTTTGGTATCATTGTGCTGGAATGCACTACATTGTTTGGGAGTTTGTACTACAAACATCAGTCAGAATAGAATATCAATTTTTTTTTTCTTCATGTAAGACCTGGATTGTCCCTTAATCATTTCCTCTGGAGTGTGGTGGTGAGCAAATACTAATCTGAAATTAAGCTCATAACAGGAAGCTCTCAATTCTGAAAATATGAACATGGTCATTTGGCTTGTTTTGCCTTCTGCAGACAAAGGCAGAAGGTTGGGCAGTGTTACTGGCATCTGAACCAATTCCCCAGTGTAAGTCTGGCAAGTTTTTATAGATGGGGGATTTTGTGAAGCAATGTGCATTGGATTTGTTTGCAAAGTGTGTTTTTTCTGTAATCTAGTGATGGTACAGGATGTGGTTGTTTTTTGTTTGTTTTTTTTTAATAGTGTGATATCTTTTCTTGGTATTATTTTCTCACTGAAGCTTTGTATAAGCATGGTTAATTATGACTCGTTTCAAAGTAACTTTGCTGTGCTGTTAGTGCTGGTATTTGGGTGGCAGCTGTTCTATCTGGATGCTAAACATGAGTCTGCTGTAGAAATGGTTTGTGTCCTAGAAAGAATTAAAGTGGGTGGGGGCTACCAGGGTGGTGCCTGAGTGCAGAAATTCATACTTTGAGCCTGCTACATGAAAACTCTAAAACACTCCCAATTCAGTTTTACTGAGATTTCATAAAAACAACCAGGTATATTTTACACTTATCAGGTGCCAACTTTTTCTCTGAGGGTTGGAAGTCCTCAGAAGTGATGGGGGTGAGAGATAAGTGTATGGTGAATTTGCACTGCATTTTATGTATCAGACTTTATTGGTATTAGTAGTCCAGAAATATTTTTACTACTTGTTAAATCTTCTGTCTTTTGGTAACTTTTGTGATAACAATGACCTTTCAGGGATACTTTATCTAAAAACAACCTCTTGTGCACACTAAATACAGACAAAGCTAATGCAATTTTTTGTCTGGAAGCAAAACAATGCATTATTGCATATGCATGTGGCTGATGTGCCTTAGGATCACTACTTGTGATTGTAATTCTAGGATATTAGCATTTTTATCATTTGAATGGCCATTGCTTAACTCTAATTGAAGGGCTCTTCGAGAGCACTGACTTTTACAAAAACTGACCCTCATACTTCAGAAAAACAGCTGTATCTGCTATTTGTAAGCTTATAGTTGCCTTCAGTGATGGGTAAGTTTGAACATAGCTGATGTAACTAATGTGATGTTTCAGTTATTGCAAGCTCATAACTGAAGTCCAGCTGCTCATGGAAAACGTTTTGCCATTAATTTTGTGTGTGTGTGTGCACACAAACTGTAAATATTTACTTGACTGCTGGTGATGTTTAAGGGTAAAGGAGAAGAATGACTGTGGAAAGCTGTTCAATCCTTTCAGCAACAAACTTGATGAAACACTAACCTGGCAAGAGCTGTGTCAGTGCTTTCAACCTGTTGCCCTTCAACAGCTTCTCCTGTTCTGTTATAGCTAATAAATTAATTCTGCTCTGGCTAGGATGTTTAGAATTGTACTAATTTGCACTGTTTATAAGATAGTGAGATTAAAATGCCATAGGCAAGCTGAGACTTGAGAGGAGGTGGCTCACGATGCTTGCCAAAAAAAAAATATATATATATATAAGAAAAGGATTTTTGATGTCTGCTACAAATAGCATATACTTCCCCAAAGCAATTGGAGTGGAGAAAAATCCTTTAAATACAATGTGGAACACGGCTTTAGAGTGTTGGTAGCATTGGGAATGCTCTCTTTGGGCAGCATTGTTTGTGCCAGTCTCTGTGTGCAGTTCTGTGAGCTGGGACTTGGACCTGGGACTGCAATTGTGACTCCTGGGGGTCTCACTGCCCTCAGGGCTGCTCCCAGGGCAGGTGGAGTCGTTTGTTCCAGCACAGCTGATCCAGACAGGTCACCTTGGTGCTGCTGGAGGGAACAGGAGCTGCCCTGGGAGGCACCTGGGCTGCTCGAGGTCACCGTCCCAGCCCTGCCCCAGCTCCTCTGCCTCAGCCTCCACCTCTCCTGGGACTTCTCTGCCCTCCCCAACTGGAACCACACGGAGATGCAGAGCTCAGGGCAGCAGTTCTGGTACCCTCCCCTGGAGCTCAGGGGGGCAGAGTCGTCCTGTGCCTGAACAGTTCCTCTGTGTGACCCTGGACTGCCTTCACAAGGGGCAGCTTTACATGCTGAGCAAGTTGTGAACATACAGTGGAGTTGTTTGCATAATAAGTCTTTCTGTTATCTACTGTGTTTTGATTTTAAATAAAATAGCATATCTCTTGGTGTCCTGTCCCCTTGTGGCTCCCTTCAGTCCTGGTGCTGTTCTGTTAATGATTTTCAACCCTAATGGGTTTTTTTTTCTGTAGCAACATAAACACAGTTTTAGGTGGATGTAGAACATAAAATTTAATTATTAATAGTAAATCTGTTGGCTGTGTTTTTAGTGACTGGATATAATGAGTCCATTTTGTATGGAGCTGATAGAGGATGGGTTTGCTCACAGTAGATTTCACATGTTGGAATCAGGGCAATGAGGTAAGTGGGCTGTCTGTCAGGTAAAACCCCTTTGCTTTTCGTCTGATTTCCTACAATTAGCTGGTGGGAATGTTCAGAATCACTTGGAAAGGCTGAAGGGAGAAAGTTTTTTTTTTTTTAAAGAGGAAAATCTTAGCTATCAGCCAAGTTAGGAGAAATGAGTCAGCCAGAGTTATTTAGGAATATGAGTCAGAGGGCAGAAAAGACCTGATGTAATCTTCTGTGATATCTGTCACTTTTGTAGTGATGCAAAAGAGAAATCAGAATAACTGATCAGGGAAGAAATTCCCTTTTTTAATTGTTTCTTGATCCCTTCCCTTTGTGGTGGCTGCAGAGCTTGGATAACCTTGTGCAGAAAAGGGAGAGTGCAGATGAGGAGAGGCTGCTGTGCTGACTCAGTGCAGGTGGGCGAGGGCAGCAGAGGGTGTTATGTAAAAGCTGCAGCGCTTCAGCTCAGCTCTTCTAAGAATTTGCTCTGTTCTGTGGCTGGCAGAGCTGTGGGATTCCAGCTGTGCCTGTTCCAGCCCTGGGCTTGGCGTCCCCAGAGGTTGTTGCTGGGATTGTTCCCAGTGCACAGGAGGGTGAGACCTTGCCAGGAGGGCACTTGGGTGGCACTTGGGTGTTAAAAAAGCAAAATGCCACAACAAAAGGTTGGGGACACACTGCAGTGTCCACGTGGCCTTGGCTTGTCCCTTCCCTGGAGGTGGCTTTGGAGGCTGCAGGTCCTTCCCTCGCCCTTGCTCCTGTAATTTGAGTCCCCTCAGGTTGTACATTAATTATTTTACAGCTTTGCCTCTTACCTGAGACGTGGTCACCAGGAACTGGGCTGTTGCTTGAGGGTTTTTGAGAGGTTTTGGGTCTCCACTGGAGTTTTAGAGGTGCCCTGCTGAGGCTGTGCCCCTTGTCCCTGAAGGAGGCTGTCCCTGGGCAGCCTGTGCTCTCTCTCTCCATTTTTCCCCTACCTGCAGGACAAATCCAGGCTGCTGAGGCTGGAGATGTGCCAGTGCACACCCTGGATCCTGCTGTAAGCTAAAAGCTATTTTTTAAACACTGCTTATTATTTCCAAACCGCTCAAAGGTGCCTTTTCTGCACTCCTGTAGGTGATGAGTAGGAATTATTTTTTCCTTCAAACCTAAAAATGTTTTTCCTTCTCACCACATAATCCCACACCTTGCTATGTGCACTTAAAACTGCACGTTATTCCAGCAACCACTGCTGGGGCTGGGTGAATTTCTGAGGGGTTTTATTCCTGGAGGGAGCCAGTCACAGAGGATGGGAGGTGACAAAGCTCTCAGCACTGGAATGAGCCCACCTGGCTGAGCAGAAAATGCTGGAAATGCCTTTTGGCCTGGGGCATGCTGTCTCACAAGGTATGAGGGGAATCCAGACCAGCTTTGTATTTTTTTTGTTTTTATTTAACCCTGCATACCCATGAAGCATTTGTTAAATGATTTGATTAACTGGTGCTTCTGGGTTACCCCAGTCATTTTTCTGAGTGGGTCATTCAGGAAATACCATCCCTAAATACTCTGCTGCCCAAACTCATCTAATTCATGCCTGGTTTGGGCACAGCAGAAAAATAACTTTTCTTGCAATAGGCTGCTTTTTGTGGCTTCAAGGGCTCTTAAAAACACACTTTTGCAGAAGTTTTGTGGTTTGGTTTCTTTACCTGACTTCCTAGAGCCTGCACCAGCCTGTTTTCTATTTGTGTGCTTCATTTCAATGCACTTTTTGCCCCCAGTGATCCAACACTTGTGTTTTGCCAGCTTTGTTCTCTTGCTGAGCTGCAGCTGCTTCGTGTGCTGGTGTTCAAACTAAGCTGTGGCCACTGGAGCTTTGGCTGCTGAGGGAGCCAGAGGAGGGCTGAGATAACAGCCTGCTTGAAAGCTGCTTCAAGAAAAAATAAACCACTTTACTCACCTTGGTGGAAGGGAGCAGAAAGTGGATTATTTCACAACTGGGTTATTTTCCACTGCTTCTCTTACAGGTACTGAGTAAAATTTGTTCTCAGGAGGAGCACATGGAGCGAAACATTTTCCTCTCTCCACAGCCACAATAATGGTATTTAAAAGTCATTAGCAAATTGGATCCTGCACAACAGGATGTCTTGATGGAATCTCAAAATAAACCCCTGCAGACACACAGTTTGTCATTCTGATACTTTTGTCAGCTACAAATAGCAAACACTTTCCAAAAAAGTATTAGGACTGAAGAAAAAAAATTAGACTGGACAGTAAGAATAATTCTTGAACAAAAATTAGATTACATTTCAAGTGGTTTATAGAGCTTATTTTTATTTGTGCAGCTACTTTTTGAGACTTTTGATTATCCTGGCCTGGATAGTTTTAAGTAAATCAGTGTGACAGGAGTGGGGGTAAACAAGTCCCATTTAGCCACAGCATCAATCTCAAAGCCACATTTTATTTTTGTATTCTTTAAATATAACAAATCATTTAAGTAGGACTGTGGCTGAACTCAGGGTAGTAATAGTTTAAAAGTTTGCATTCTTGGTTAATCAATATTTCCAGGATGAAATGGGATGGTGTGAGTGGCTGGGTGACGTCAGTCTCCCAGCAAATATAACTTTATCACTGTCTATAAATAGACCTTGAGCTACTGCAGAAAGCACTTCCTTGAGAGAAACGAAACTCGGCAGGGAGCTGGCCCCTGTCACTGCTGTGTCATTGTCACTTGATGTGACAGCAGCCACCCAGGGCTGTGTCAGCCTCTCCCAGGGCAGAGCAGGGACCAAACCTCGGGGCTGGGCTGAGCCCAGCAGGACCAGAGCAGCTGCAGGGGAGCACCAGATCCCCTTGGGCACGGCACTCTGGCCACACGAGCCCTGGCACTGCTGCCACTGCCCAAAAACACAAAACCTGCCCAGGCAGGCTGGGGATGTGCAACCTCAGAAAGCTGAGGCCACCACGAGACTGTTTGGTAACTAAAATAAATACTGGAATACCTTATAAATGTGTTTACCTGAGATACAGCCACTTGTAATTCCTGTTAACTGCTTTACAGCCTCTTGGCAGTCACAGAGATGAAAAGCCCTGGGTTTAACTGTGGCTTTTATGAAGTTTGATTGTAATTGGGCTTGAGGGTAACAAGGGATGGGATGTAAATGTTGACTGAACATGACAAGGACCCTCACAAGTCACCACCTAAACACAAGGCAGCTGTGGTCACCTTGTCATGCTGAGCTCCAAATGCTTCAGTCTTATCACCTACATGATACTATGATATTATGTATCATATACAGCTGCCAATTAAAAAAAATATACAGGTGTGTATATATATATATATATATAATATAGGTGTGTATATATAGGTGTATATATACACACCTATATTTTATCTATTAGAGATATAATAACATATATGCAAGATGTATATACTATGTACTAATAAATATATATTAGAAATCTTATATATAGATTACCTATCATATATCTATAATAATATATTTTTATATATCAAATATAATTATCTCTTATATGTTACATTTTATATGTAGTGCATAACAGGATAGGTAATAAAATATGCAAAAATGCATACATATATATATATATATATATATATATAGGCAAATGCAGAACCATAGCTACATATGGCTACACATACATAGAGAGGACTCTCTCTATATATGTTTATGTGAATTTACAGATATATTTATGCACATTTAGCTAATTTACTGCCTGTCTCTCCCCACAGCTCAGGCCCAGTTTCCTGCAACCAACCCTGTCATGGTCCTGGCCCTGTCATCAACCCCCTCCCCAACAACAAAGCAACACAAAAGTATTTTAAATATTGCTCCTTTAATAATCTACATCCTGGTAGTTGCTCCAAGGGAGACACAGCTGACAGGATTTTAATCTGCCCCCGCATCTCTCCACATCAGCAATTCCTTATTGCTGCAGACTTCTCTAGTCCCTGGCTCCCGTAGGCCACGGTTAGATTTAATTCTGCTAATTATCTTAAATATAAAACATAATGCAACTGATCCCTTGACATTGCTGTAGTAATAAAAAATAGAAAAGGAAAAAAAAAATAAAAACGTTTGTATCCTTATTGCCAGTGTGTGTCAGTAACTGCTTTTCCCTAACAAAAGCCCTGCTCCACGTGCTGGGGAAGGCAAACGTTTCCCTTCCTGCTGAGGGCTGATCCCAAGCCAAAATGAAGTCAAATATTCCTCAGGCTGGAAAAAGGGCAATTTAAAAAAACGGTTGCAAGAAAAGCCCACCAGTTTCCTACTGTAAAACCAGTTCACAGTTCCTGGAAAGGGTCTGAGCAGTACAGTAGAGCTACATTTACTGAAAACTTCTAGTGCTGATAAAGTCCTTAAAAAAAAAAAAAATTAACCCAAACAAACCCCAAATTAAATTAAACAGGGAAAGCCAATTGGAGGAGGAAAAAGAGGAGGAAGAGAAGAAGAAGGAAGTGAAGGAGGAAGAGGAGAAGGAGGAAGAGGAAAAGGAGGAGAAAAGCACTCAGCAGTGCCTGGGGAGCGCAGGAGCCCCACCACTCTAGAGTTCAGAAAAAAGGAAAACAAAAAATACAATCTATTCCTCAGGAAATGATCCAGTGTGGGATTGTTTCCAGGCCGGGCGCCGAGGAAGGCACGGCAGCGCGAAGGCACCGCGGGAGGAGGCTGGGCCCGGGGGCTGCTACGGCTGCAACGAGAAGGGGACAGAGACCGAGGCCGTGAGAGCCCGGCCAGGAGCACCCCCTGCACCCCGGCCCGCACCCCCGGCCCGGCCTCACCTCCCCCAGGCCGGGTTTCTGGGCTATGGGGGGTTTCTTCAGGATCCCTCGCCGCGGTGCCGGCGCCGGCCGGGCCTCGCCGTCCTCGGGCGCGTCCTCGCAGCCCCCGGCCAGGCCGTAGTGCTGCTTCCTCAGCTCGCCCAGCCGCACCCGCTCGCCCTCCAGCCGCTTCTCCAGCTCCAGCACCTTCACCTGTGCCCAAAATCCACCCTGGAGCCGTGCTGGGGGCACAGGGACCCCCATGGCGGGGCAGGGCCTGTCCACGGCCACCCTCAATCCCCCTCAGGGCCGTACCTGCGTTTCCATCTCCTCCTTCTTCAGCTTGATGAGGGACATGCCCGAGAAGTCCATGGTGTCTGTGGGGGACAGCAGGGCCCCCACTCAGTGCACCCCTCACATGCCAAAGCAGAGCTGGACGGACAGCTCGGGGTGTTCCCCAGGCCAGAAAGGGATTTGGGGTGGGGTTTTCTACCTTTTCCTTACAAAAAAATCTCACCTTTCTCCTCTATCTGCTCTTGCCCCGACTTGGTGGAAGCCACCACGTTTGCTGCCATCTCGTTGACGTTGCGTGAGCACTCCTGGAGCTTGGCCAGGTTCCTGCTGCTCTTCTCAGCCTTCACCTGCAATGAGCACAGGAATGGCTGTGGGTGCCCACCACAATCTCACCAAGGAGCCCCAGGGAGCCCCAGGCACAGGCAAAGAGCTTTTAGGCATGAAAACCTGGAGTGAAAAGGATGGATGGATGGACAGATGGGAAGGTTTATCCTCAGTGATCCCATCATGGCCAGACAAGGTGATCCCTGCAAAGCCCTTCAACCCCAGGGCACCAAACCAGCTCTGCTCCCACCTGAGCCAAGCACTCGGTGAAGACACAGCTCTGGTTTCTGAACCATGCTCTTAATTTTCAATCCATCTGGTGTAGAAATGCCTATGGATCCCCCTCCCCTCACACCTGCATCACTTCCTCACTTCCACCCACACCAACATGAAAGGTGGCAAGGACCAAAGTCCACCATCCTCAACTCCAGCTCCTGCAGCTGCTTCTCTGGATTTCTTGTTAGTTATTAACATTTTCTTTACATAACCAGCTTGACAGGAGGAAGACGGGAGCTTTTACACATCTTCCTTTCCAAGGCAAGCCTCGGGTGTGGGAATGTTCACACACAAATCCCAGACTGGAAAACAGCAAGAGCTTCCCTTCCCCCTGCTCTGGGGGACTGCAGGATTGGCAGAGAGGAGGGGAACAGCGTGGGACGAGAGGAGGAGACACCCAGAGGGTCCTGCTGGGACACCCACCTTGGAGGCAGCCACCAGCTGGGCCGTGCTGGCCGCGATCTCGTGGGAGCAGACGATGAGCTCCTCGTACTTCCCTGTGTGCAGGACAACCCGGTCTGCAGACTCCCTGCAGGGGGGGCAGAGGGAGATTGGCTCAGAGCAAGTGCAGATTATTCATCTCCTGCTAATACCCTCAGAAATCAGCAGCTGGATCCAGCAGCTTTGTAATTACAGAACCATGGAATTGTTACAGTTGGGAAAGATCTCGACGATCTTTGAGTCCAGCTGTTATTAAAGCTCATACACAAAGCAATTATTCAAAGCCATGATCCAGGTGATTTGGACCGAGGCAGGATTTTGTTTTCATGATGGATGAGATTTTTAAAGCTTTGCCCAAGAGACCCCCCCCAACATTTCCTGCACTGGCACAGGGCAATTTCCAACCACCCCATCCACAACCAGCTGAGCAGGAACTGGGACAGGAGGGATTTGATTTTCCATTTTGCAGACAGGGAGGAACTGCCATCCATAGCTGGGTGACCCTGTGGTCCAACCCAGGCCACGATGCTCCACGAGGAATTAGCAATGAACCAAACTGAGGGTCCATAAAAACAGAGATCTCCACGAGGAGCCAGCAATGAGGCTCCACAAGGAATCAGCAATTCAGCAGTGGGAATTTTGGAGGGTGGAAAGCACGAGCCCATCCCTGGGTGCAGCCCCTGGAGCTGTGTCCCAGGGGAAGCTCCCAGCCTGGGGTACCTACACGAGCTGTGTGGCTCCCCAGCCCACGGCCTTGGAGGCGGAGATCAGCCCTTCGGTCCAGCGTGAGTTCTTGGCATAAAACTCCTGAGTTGTTGCTGCCCCCTGTTGTTGTGAGAATATTATGGCCTGGATTAACTTGTGTCTAATACACAGCAACATATAAATCTGTACTAAATACCCATATAAAGTGTAATAATGTGTAAATTCATATATAAAGCCATAAATCAAGGGAGAGACAGCATTCCTGTGCTCTCCATGCTGCTCTTAGTGACCTGCTTAAACAATTACTAAGAAAAACATCAGAGTCTCAAGCCTACAAATTTGAGCTGGGTTTGGTTTACAACACACAAATCTGAGCTATGATCTTTAGATGGACAAGGCTTTGCAAGGGCGGCAGAGATTTGTGCAAGAGAGCACAGGGCTGAGCAGCCCATCTCCAGCAACTGGGACTGCCAGAGTGCTGCTAACATGGGAAACCATGAAATCCAGAGTGTTTCTGCAATTTGGAGGAAATTCTCCTGTCATCAGCACAAAGAGATGAGTGTAAGGGAGGACTTACCCGGCCACTTTCCACTATCTCCTTCTGTAGGTTTGTAGATGTTGTGACAAGAAGTCTGATAGCCTGGAATGAAGGAAAACAGGTTTTGGGGTTTGATGGGGTCTCATAGGGGAGGATTGATGCTGCTGCTGGTGGGAGGTTACAGTTTTGTGCACCCCAGATGGGTTTCTGCAGCACTGACCTTCATTAGATCCGTGCAGGAGTTCAGAATCCTGAAGGGAAGCAAGGGAAAAGTGTTCAGCATCCAGGGAAGCTTTGGCCTCAGAAAATGGGGCTTTTTCAAGAGCAGCCAGCCTGTTTTGGAGCAGAGCACACCCCAGCAGGGCACAGACCTGTCCCATGTCCCTCCTCCAAACTCACCGCTCGTTCACTTCCAGCTTAACCCCAGAGCTCTCGTTCCTGGCCTGGCTCATCATCTCCTGTTGGGAAACACAAGAGGAAGGGTTGGGTGCCGTGTTGGGATGAGGAAGGTGGAGAAGTGATGGACACTCTGCCCCCTCAAGGCCCCAGAACGGCCCATCCTGCAGCTCTGTCTCACCTCTATCCTCCTGACAGCATCCTCAATGGCCTCTGAGGTGGAGGCCATCTCCTTCTCAACCATGTCCCCCAGCTCCTCCTGCTTGATGTCCAGGCTCTTGGGTCTCAGCTCCTGCCAGAGGAGGCAGCAGGCATGAGGAGGTTTTAGGCAGAGAAACAGAAGGGAATATTTATAAGGAATAACTACAAACCAAGATATCCAATTCCTTCCCACCCCCACCAAATAATTAAAGCTGCAGGAGAAGCACTCTGCAGCCTGCACAGTGAAGGTACACGTGCCACCAGCTTGCAGCACACATGGGACCTCAGAGGTAAGAAATGCCCCAAATCAAGGTGAGAAAACTCCATCATAGGAGCAGTTTCTGCTCCAGAGGGCCCTGGAGAGCTGAAAGTGGTAAAAAAGAAAATATAATAGGGGCTTCACCAGGAGAAATATCTGAAAGATGGGGAGTTCCCTTCCACAGGGGTTACTGGGCTGAAAGACTTCAGCTGATCTGAGGGTGACCAGCTCTGTGCACCACCAGGAAGAGTCCCAGTGATGGCTCAAGGAAAGCACCAGAATCTGTGGGTATGGGGGGGACAAACCACCCCAAAGTGTTCCCTGGGACCCACCCTGCCAGCCCTGAGTGGGAAGGTGGCTGTGCTGGGCTCCATGTCCTACCTGGGCCAGCTGCAGGACCCCTCGCAGAGCCCCCTGCACGTGGCCCAGCTGGGCACTGCCCAGCCTCTGCCTGTCCTTCAGCTGCTCCAGGTACTCCAGGCTCCTCTGCCCGCACTCCCGGCACGTCTCCGTCAGCCCTGCCGAGAGCACAGCCTGGGAAAGGGCTCCCTTCACCCCAGCCCTGCCCACCCTCATCCTCCTCCTCCCCTCATCCACGGCTGAGCACCAGCAGAACCAGCAAATGTCTTGCGGGAGATTACAAATGAATTTCCAGGCCCAGGGAGGGGCACTAGAGGGCAGGGAATGTCGGGAGGGGGAGCATGGGGGATGTGCTGTGTTTAGGAAAATCTGCCCCTGGCAGAGGGGTTTTGGCACGGCCTCCCTAAAGAAAAGGCCCGTGAGAAATAACCCCCCCAGCAGGCCCTGCACTCACGGTCAGCGTGGTCCGTGGGGGCCAGGTGCGCCGTGGCGCTGCCGTTGACGATGGTGTCGCCTGCCAGGTGTGCAAAGAGGGCCAGAGCCCCCACCAGCCCCGCAGCATCTGCCACAGACAGCACAGGCTCAGCCCCTGCCCGCTGCTGGGGGCTGCAGCTCACCCTTGAAGGCACTCAAGGATCAGGGCAGGACTCAGAGGTGTTGGGATTGACCCCTCCAGCTTGGAGGAGCACACAGGAACCCCCAGCCCCGCCCGTGTCCCTCTGTCCCCAGGGCACTGCTGCTTGCTCGAGGCCCCAGAGCTGCTGGGTGCAGGGGAACAGGAGCAAGCTGGGAGCAAGGGCAGTCCCCAGCCCCAGGTACCTGCCATGGAGGCCACGTACTGCGCGTGCCCCTTCTCCAGGGCATCCGTGGACTCCAGCGCCGCCTGCGCCCGGCTCAGCAGGTAATCTGCAAGGAATTGCATTGCACGGCCTCAGCACAGCCTGGTGGGTGTCTGCACCAGTGCTGACTCCATGAGTGGAAGTGTATCCCTGGCTGGGGAACAGCTCTGAAATCTGAGCAAAATAGCGCTGAACATGAGAGCTAAAAACACATCCTGGAATTCTGACCCCAACCACCTCAGGCATGATGGAAAAAAAGCCATGGGAGAGCTGAGATGCAACGTTATCTGTCCAGGAGGGAGAAGGCACAGGGTGTTCCAGCCCCCTGCATGAGCAGGACATACCTGGGGAGCTGGTGCAGCGGAGGTGCAGGGGGTCATCCAGCTTGGCCATGGCATCACTGAGGATGGCCTGGGCTTCTCTCACTGTCTCCTGCAGGATTCCAAACTGCTCATCCAGCAGCTTCTGCTGCAGGCTCTGCTCCTGGTTGCTCTGTGAAGCAGGAGGAACAGGTGAGTGGCAGAGCACCCCCATCAGCAGCATATCCCTCTGGAGCCCCTTTCCAGCATCAGACCCAACCATCCCATGACTGCTGCATCAGCTGGCACCCCCAAACATCTCACCCCAGTGAGTAGAGGGGCAGTGGGCCCTTCACAGAGCTCTGTACCTTCTCCAGGAGCCTGCCCTGGAGCTCTCGGATCTCCCTGGTGGCCTTGTCTGCCTCCTGGCTCAGCTGCAGCTCCTTCTCCTGCACGAGGCCCCGTGTGGACAGCAGCTCACACTCCTTCTCGCTCACCGACCGCCTCAGCACCTCCTTCTCAGCGTGCAGAGCATCCAGCTGGGCACTGAGCTCCACACCTGCCTGCCAAGGGGGCCAGAACACCCTGTCACTGCCCTGCCACTGCCCTGCCACTGCCCTGTCACTGCCCTGCCACTGCTGGCAGCCCAACAGAACTGGGGGGAGCTTGGGACATGCCCAGCTCGTGACACGGATGGGCTGGGCCCCCGCTCAGCCCCGTGACAGCTCCCTGGGCTGCTGCTGAAGCTCAGGCCCAGCAGTGGTGGCAGGTCCAGCCCCTGTTCAGGGTTTGAGGGGCCCTGGGGCCGTGCTGCCCCCAGCCCGTACCTGCTTGGCGTGGCTGAGCGAGCGCTGCGCCTGCTCCAGCTCGTCCCGACGGGCGTCCAGCTCCTGCCTCAGCTGCTCCATCTGCACGCTCTGGTCCTCCAGCTGTGCCCACACGGTGCCCAGGCTCAGCCCCTGCCCCACTCGGCACCAGCACCAGCCAGGATGCAGGGAATGAACCCAGCCATGGGTTTGGGGGTCTTGGGCAGGGGGTGTCTCCTGGAAGGGCTCCTTTTCCCATGCCAGAATTTTGGGAGCAACCCCCATCCTGACCCCCAGAGAAGGAAAGCACTCAAACCCATCAATTTGCATTGTGGTATTTTCTTGGGGGAAGAAAAGGCAGATTTGGGCAAGAGGGAATGAGTCATATATTGACACCTTCCTGAGGAGCCAGGGCAACTCCTCCTGGAATCAGGGCCCAACAGCAACAACCTCCCCTTTCCCTTCTCCCAAACTGCATTTCCCAGGCTGGGGAGGGCTCAGTGCTGATCCAGAGCTCACCTTCATCTCAGCCTCTCGCTTGACCTGCTCCACCTGAAATGCCAGCTGCTCCTTGACACGTGCCACCTCCTCCTGGCTCTGCTGTGTCACCGTCAGCTGCTTGGCAGTGTCAGCGTTCTGTGGGGGGACATGGGGCTCACCAGGTGATCCAAGGGGGACCCTCGCTGTCCCCACACTCATTCCAACCCAATTCTAGCTCAGAGAATAAATCCAAGATGCCTTTCTCACAGCATCCAAAAGGCCAGTGGACATGGATCCAAGGGGTGCCCCCTGCTTGGTGCTCAGAGGGTGGTGGGACCAATACAGGGGGACTGGGCAGGCACAAGTGACAACAATGGTGGCAGAAGGACCAAGGGACAAAAGCAAGAGCAAAACATCCAAAGCAAAGAACCAAACAAGCGAGTGGCACAACTGAGACACAGGATCCCCGTCACCAGCACATCCCTTGAGAGCCCCTTTCCAGAACTGGAGCCAAGCATGCCACGACTGCTGGTACAACTGACATCCCACCAGCTACACTGAAACCAGCAGAAACAGACCAAACAACAGCAAAACACCCCAAAAAACAACAACAAAAACACCCAAAGGGGCCATGATAGAAGAGGGAAAGTGTGCTCAGCTCTGCCCTGGATACTCCAACCCCAAAAGGGAGGGATTTAATTTGGGGACACTGCCCTCAGTGTCAGTCCCTGCCTGTGGGGGCAGCAGCCTTACCTTCCTCAGGAGCTCGGCGTGGGTGTTGATGAGCTCGCTGTGCTTCTCCTTCAGCTTCGTGTAGCGGATCTCGGTGGCGTTGGCTTTCTCTGCGGGGGTGAGAGACCCTCAGTGACCACAGCCGGGGCAGCCCACGGGCCCAGGCACCCCAGGGCACCCCAGGCACCCCAGGACACCCCAGGCACCCCAGGACACCCCAGGCACCCCAGGACACCCCAGGACACCTACTCTCGGCCTCGGCGCAGAGGCGCTGTGACCTGTCGCTGTCCTGCTTGGCCCTCTGCAGCCTCTCCAGCTCATCCCGCAGCTGCTCGTTGTCCACCAGCGCCTTCTGCTTCTGCTTGCGCTGCTCCTCCACCTCTCCCTCCAGGCTGTTCACCTGGGCCTTCAGCTGGGTGATGTAGCGCTGTGCCTGCAGGGATCACCAGGCACTGGGGCACGGCCCTGCCCTCCCCAACACCCCCAGCCAGGTGCCCCTCTGGAATTTGGGCAAAGCAGCCCTGGGATGCACAGGAAAGCTCTGCCCTGTACACCTGCAGTCACTCTGTCCCTGTTGAGAACACCAGGACAGCAAGGGACGGGTCTGACATGCCCCCACCCCATCAGGAATCACATCCTGGCACTGGGAGAAGTCCCAAAACACAACCCTGGATGCCAGGACCCCACTCCTGCTGCATCCCTTCAGGGCTTCCACAGCATGGCACCAAAGCCCACCCCAGCTGCTCCCCAGCCAGGCTTTACCTCCAGTTTAATCTTCTCCATCTCTGCACGGAGCGTTTCCACCTCCTTCTTCAGGCTCTCGATCTGTGCATCCCTGGGGACAAGGGCAGGTTGGTCTCACGTGGCAGAGGCCCCTCACCCCTGCTGGCCCCCCCATACCACACCTGTCATCCCAAACGCCGTTGGGCGGCCCGAAGGTTTGCTCAAACAGATCCGAGGTGATCTGGGGAGGACAGAGGCTGCTCAGCTGAGCCAGGACACGGGAGCCTGCCCCCATCCCAGCCCCAGAGCCCCACCTGTGGCTCTGTGGTGGAAGTTGTGCTGATCTCAATGAGGTTCTCTGGCTCCTCATCCTCGGGGGCCTCCTCGGGGATAACCACGACCGGCTTCACGTGCTCGGCCAGCGCGGACGCCCGCAGGAAGTTTGGGGGGCTCTGGAGGGACAAGAAGTTGTTGCAGCCTTGCAGGGGTTCAGGAACTGCAGCAGGCAGAGTGCCAGGGGAAGGGAGGGAGTCAGCCCTGTGCTGCTGACAGGGCCAGAGGCAGTGTCCCCAGACACCCACAAGCTCTCCAGAGCATCGCACCAAATCCTGCCCTACCTCCGGCAGCCGCGGGATCTGGATGAGGCGCTTGAAATACAGCATGTCAGACGCCTTCTTAAAGAAGTTTTTAAGGCTGGAGAGGAAGGAAAGACAAAAGGGAGATGAGAAGGGGCTTGGAAGGAGAGAGGAGACCCCACTGCTCCGCGTGGGCCCCGGTTACCTGCGGAATTGCTCATGGAAGCGGTCCCGGTGGCCCTGCAGGGTGTCAGCCGGCAGACCTGGGTGAGGAGGGACAGCTGTGACTGATCCGGGGCTGCACACGTGTTCACGTGCCCCCAGACCCCTCCTCTGCAAAAGCCAGCAGGGAAAAAGCCAGGAGGGAGTGGGATGTGAGGGGTCAGGATGGGAGTGAGGTGTTCCCATCCCCTGGTACAGGGATCAGGGATGTGGCACAGGGAGATCGGAAACTCCAAAATACCCACACGAGGCTGCTGGCACTGTGCTGCCCATGCAGGGAGCTGGCAGGCCAGAGGACGTGGGTTTGAGTTAAACAAGAACAAGTCCTTATAATTCCTTTATCTGGAATGTCTGTGTGGGATGGAGCAGGCCCCTAGAGCCCAGCTGGGACAGAGGGACATGGCAATGGATGCCTCAATCCACACCAGCCTCATCCCCAGACCCAGAAGCCCACCCTGGGAAAACACCAGCACAGAGCACATCCCCGGGACTCACAGGAGTGCAGCTTGAACATCAGCTTGACCGAGTAGTGGTAGAGGTGGCTGCAGTCCTGGATGACCTGGATGAGGGGGGCCAGGCGGCACTGCACCGCCGACATCTGCGACACGGCCATGGAGGTGTTGAGCTGCCTGAAAACTGAGGGGAGCCGTGTTTGCAGAGCTGCCCGTGCCCTGCCACACAGCTTGATCATTAACCACGGCGGATGTGGGGCAGGGGAAACACCAGGGCTGCTCCTGAGCTGAGAACAACCCTGCTCCGAGCAGCACAAACACCCAAAGGGCCACGCTGGCACAGGGAAGGGGTGCTCAGCTCTGCCGTGGATACCCCAGCCCCAAAAAGGAGGGATTTAACCCCAGGACGCTGCCCTAAAGCTGCTGCTGCACGACAGAGCTGGGGAAGTGAGAGGTTTGGCTCCGTTCTGTTTAATCATGCACGGATCTGGGAGAGGATGCCAGGGCAGGGGACGAGCCCGGCGGCACCGCAGCCTCGCCTGCCCCTGCTCGGAAACAGATCCCTTCCCTTGGCAGGGATCCAGGCAGCACATCCACCCTGGCTTCTTCCCTGCTCAGCTTTAAAGTATTTATGAATATAAATTCTCTGTATAACTGGGTCAGGAGGAGAAGCAGGAGGCTGTTGGGAGCTCGGTCTCTCCCGCTGTGCCATTTTTCCAGGGCAGCTCTGTGTTCCTGACTCCCGGCAGAGGAAGAATCTGCCACCTCTCTAAGCCATCTAAAAATTCCTGAGGAGGTGAGAGACATGAGCAGGGGCCTCCAGCCCTCCCCAGAGGCATTTCAGTGAGGGGAAATGAGTCTTTAAAAAGAAGTACAGCCCTGTCCTCTGCTTCAGAGGGACAGAAGGGATTTGTGTAATGGATATGATTAATGTGGTTGTACAAAAAAGAAATAAAAACGTATTTCAGAGCAGCTCTGCACTGAAAACAACACTCTGCCTTGCTCAGGCGGTTTCAAAGCAGCCACATGCTCTTTCCTACAACTGCCTCTACTGAGCTTCAACGGGAGAATCCAGCTGAGAAACCACCTCAGAAATCTCACGGGAGGAGGAGGAGGAGGGACCTGAGCCTCCAACCTCGGCCTCCCGGAACTCCGTTCCCGACCAAAGAGCGAAACTGTTGCTCAAGAGCCCCGGGGCGAGGGGAGGGACCTTCCCCTGCCGCCTCCTCACCTGACTCCGAGAGCTTCAGCTCACAGTCCAGGTAGTCAAACAGCTCAACCGTCAGCTGGAAGCTGCCAAAACGAACCAAAACTCCATCACTTGACAGCAGAGACACCTTTGCTCCAGCTGCTTGTGTTCATTCAGAGTCC
Source organism: Calcarius lapponicus (assembly GCA_039654755.1). Lineage (NCBI taxonomy): Eukaryota > Metazoa > Chordata > Aves > Passeriformes > Fringillidae > Calcarius > Calcarius lapponicus. The sequence continues at coordinate 2,607,517 of CM077478.1, forward strand.
CCATGATAGCAAGGGCTCTGACTGACAAGAACTTGGGGATTTTTCTCCCTGCGTTTACACCCCACAGTGCTCTGTGGGTGCAGGAGGGATCGGGCACCACCCAAACAATTCACAAAATCCAGGGGACTGCCCCATCCTGATTTTGTCAGCAGGACACTGCCAGCTGGGGGTCATGGAGCTGGTGACACACCCTGGGCTCTGGGCCCCACCAGGACACTCACATGTTGTTCACATCTGTCCCTGCAGTCTTTTCCAGCACCTCATCCGACACTTCGAGGCCCGGGGGGAACTCGGGATGCTTTGTAAAAGGAAGGAAAAAGCCATCAGTTGTTGGTGGTGTGGCAAATCCCCTCGTTCCAGTGCTGTGGAGGTGGCAGAGGTCTCACCTTGACGTGGAAGGAGATCTTGGTGAGCAGGAGCCGTGTGTAGATGCTCACCAGCTGCCCGTACCTGTCGTGCAAATGGCCCTGCAGAGACACGAGGGGAGATGGGGAATCCTGAGTGAGGAAACCAGACCCAGCAGATCCCACATGAGCCAGTGACCTGCGGCTCCACCGTGCACACAGCCATCACCCAAAGAGACAGCAGGTTGTTTCAGGCAGTGCTACACCCTTTGTGCCCACCATGTTCCTCAGTAACCATCTCCAACCCCCCTGGGAGGCACAAAGCTGCACTCTGCCCCACTCACCCACAGGTCCCCCGTCTCTCGGATGTTGCTGCGGTACCTCTGGCAGTCCTGGAGAACCTGGGGACACAAAAGGGAAGGATGTGACACAGTGGGGCTGGCTGTCTGCCCTGATGCTGGGGAAGAGGAGGGATCCAGCCCCTTACACCACTCCAGCTCTGGGAGAAGTCCCAGCCTTCCCACGGCACCCAAAGGTCGGGGATTTACACGGGGAAGTTTCAAAGCTGTGAGACAACAGAGTGCCTGGGAAAGGTGGCTGGGGTGGGGAAGGGATCCCACTCCCTGTGCAGAGGGATGTTGGCAAGAGCCAGAAATTCCCCCCTGGGAGAGGAGCAGGAGGGAGGCGGCAGAGGGGACACTCACGTTGGGGTGGCCGTCGCGCAGGACCTTGTGCAGGACGTGGCAGAACTTCCAGCTGAGGATGGCGCTGCTGGGCAGGGGCAGCCCGATGGCGTAGGACCAGAAGGTGAAGGCTCCCTTCTCGTGGTGGGTGCCCAGGATGATCCCTTCCAGGGCAGTCAAGGCCAAATGGACACACACAGAGCAGGGCACAGGCTGGGCTGGTGCTGTTCCTGTTCAACTTTCATTGAAAAGGGGACACTGGGTGCCCCGTGAGCACAGGGATCACTGGCACAACGCTGCACCCCCAAATAAAACCCCCAATTGTCATTTTTGGGCACACCTCCCCCTGCTGAGGGCACACTGGGGCCCTCTGCATTTTACTGCTAAAGAAAGGCAATTTTATTGCGCTGCTCATTTGCCTTTTCACTGATGGATGAGCCTTTGTGATGCCAGCCCCCAGCTGAGCTCTGCACAAGTCTTTGTCTCCCAAATCTGCTCCAGCACCAGGGGGTGACACCCCCAGAGCCCAAACTGCTCTGTGCTGCCCTGGGAGCCAAGGGAAAGGATACGGCGGGCATGCTTCTCCTTCACTGGTGCCTCCTGTGTGTTTATGGCTTTGCTGATGCTGATGGCCTGCAAGAGGAGGGGAGAGAGGCTGTCAGACATGGTGAGACCCCCATGGCTATCCCAACATCCCAAAGTGCAGTGCTGGTGCTCTTGGGGAATACCCTGAATTTCAGAACACATTTGTCACCTCAAAGTCATTTGTAACACATCAGAATAAGCCTTTTTATCCACAAACAAAGCATCCATTAGAGCCCCCATCCCCAGCAGGATCTGACCACTGCTGCTGGTGCTCCTGGCTGTCCCTGTCCCAGGAAACCAATTTTTGCATTTTTGCAGCCTGAACTCAGCGCCGTGCCCGGGGAACATTAAAGCACAACAGTGAGATGCCAAATTCCAGGGTTGTTTGTGTAATCACAAGGAGCCTTTGAACCACGGGGGAGTGGTTTGGGTTCTGCTGAGGATGTTGCTGCGTGCAAACAGCACGTGGGGAAAAGCAGCCCCCAAGCAAGGAGGGAGTGGCAGCCTCAATGCCCATCTTGATGGAGCAAAAATCCAGAGCAATGTGATTATCAGAAGAGGATTATCTATATTTTGATGTGTTTGATCACAGCAGACTTTAAATTAGGAATTTATGTCAAAAGATGACCCCAGAGCGGGGTCGGCTGCATGCCCCGCATGTTGATGGGCTGCAAATCCAAGTTGCTGTGTTTGATGAGGATCTTCCTCCTCCTCAGACTCCATTGAGCTGCTTCACCCTCGCAGGAGTGCTTGGGCTGTGCCTGTGTCCCTGAGCCCTCTGTCTCCAGCAGAGGAAAAAGGTCCCAGCTGGGAAGGCAGGAAGCCACCCCGCTGCCAGCGCTTGTGCCGGAAGAGGAACTCGCTCCCTCCCTGCAGCTCCTCAGCCCTAAAGCCTTATAAAAATCCCATCTACCTGCCCAGGAAAGCACCTGCTTCCACGTGGCTGCTTGTCCAGGGACACCTCTGAAACGAGGTGCTTTCCTGTAGGAGGAGGAACCTGACCCGAGTTATCGAGTGCTCCTGACTAATGCAGGAGGAACCTGACACCAAAGGGGCAATGTCAGAGGTGTCCATGCACCAAACCCACCCAAAAGAGTCCAGAGCAGCTACCCAGGAACTGACCATGACAGCAGCAAAACTGAATCATCCCAAAGAGCTAACCTGTCCCAAAAGGCTGAGCCCAGCTGCTGGGGAGAGGGGCTGGCTTTGCCTTTGTGCACAGGAGAGTCCCGGGGTTACCCCGCCATGTGGGGCCGTAAAGCAGCAGTGGAGTTAAGCCGGTGACTTGCTGTAATCCTCTTATCCCCAAAGGTTAACGAGCCTGGAGTGCCCAGGAACAGGCACTTGCAGCACAGCTGCCTCTCCCAAAGTGCCTTCACAGCCACCCAAAAGCCTGGAGCTGGCACAGGCTGTGCCCTCGATGGCAGCTTGGCCAGAGAGATGTGCCACGGGTCCTCAGGGATGCCAGCACCTCCCAGGGGATGCTGACAGAAAGGATGGCTTCTCCTGGACCAGGCAAGGAAGGATTTGGAATTCCTTCCTGCACCTTTCCTGAGGTGTTTTGCACAGAGGGAGCAGGGCAGACACGTCTCCCAAACTGGCAGTTTTGCTGCCTGCCCTCAGCCAGGCCTGTCCCAGCCCATCACGCTCATCCCAACCCATCCATGGAACCCAAGCCCCACAGGGGTCAGAGGAGACACAGCCAGAAGGGTCAAAGTGTGAGATGGGCAGACCCCCAGGAAAGGAAATGTCCCCTATCCCCAGGGACAAGACCTCAGCTGCTGCGTGAGCTGGGACTCTGCTGGTCTGTCCCAAAACAGGGCTGTAATTCCCACTGGCAGGGGTGGTTTTATTGCAATTGTTGTCCTCAGTCTCACTGACAGCCTGACCAGCCAAAATTCAGCCCAGGAGCTGCTGGAGAGGTTGGTTTCATCCCTGGGGATTCAGTGCAGAGGTTTCACTGAGCCATTTCATGTCCAGCACGAGGACTGGGCCCATGCAGGGGCAGCCCCAGCTCACCCACAGCACCACCACGAGATGCTGGGTCCAGCACGGTCCCAAATAAACCAAGGTGGCACCAAACCAATGCCAGTCCCTCAGGGCTGCCAGCCCACGTGTGCTTTCACTGCCTCCAAGCATCAACCTGGCCAGGAGATCCAGGAAAATGAGATGGTGGCACCAGGGAAGGGCACGGGGCAATGCTGCAGCCTGGCACACTGTGCTGGCAGGATGCTCATGCTGGCAGGCTGGCAAAGCCAGGCTCCAAAATGGGGAGATTCACCCTTGACCCAAGCTCTTGGGACACCACTGGCACGTCCGGAGCTGGGCAGGTCCTGGCTGCCACTGCAGGTGCACAACCAGCCTGGCCAAAACTTTGATGCAACCTGTGGGCTGCTCCCCATCCCTGGCAAGCCCAAAACCTGCCTGGCCCTGGGCTGTGGGATCCCACAGGGCTGCAGCCCCGGTGCTTTGCTCACAGCCTGCACGTTCCAAGGCGGTGACTAAAGCCGGGATCAAAGCACCCAAATGAAGGAGCAGTTTAACATCCACCCTTTCATTCCTGGCTGGATTTAATTAGGGCTGATCCTCCTGCCACGGCAGGTGGATGCTGGGTCCCAGCACGATGCCACAGCAGGAGAGATTATCTGGCAGCTGGAAACCTCCCCTGGCCAGGCAGCACGAGAGCTGTCAGAACAGCTGAGCTATGAACTCCAGAGTTCCCTCCCGGACGCTGCTCCTTCCCAAATTACACCAGGAAAACACCACTTGGCACTCACACACAATGCAATCCTGCAGGTTCCAGAGCTCATTGGATTTTTAACCTTTTTGTTTAAGAAAAGCAAAAACTGGCAGCAGAAAAGGACAAGTTTTTCCTCCTGCCGGGCTGCCGAGCAAGCCTGCTGTGGGATGGTGATTTCCTACCTCCCACACACGGCTTCTCCGAGGGAGACATCTACATCACCCTGACACAAGACATGGAAAAGCACTTCCAGGGAAAGCAGGTGACCTTCATGTCACCCACAAGGACCTGGGATCACATCAGGGTCAGCAACTCCTGTCTGTAACCACAGACATCACCCGAGCCCTCACAGGGGAAAAGGTGACGGGGCTCTGGATTCTGGTACAGAATCCTCAGGCAGCAGAGGGGATGTGCCAGCAGCAGCCCTGTGACACAGAGATGAGATGGGGATGTGCCAGCAGCACCCCTGTGACACAGAGATGAGATGGGGATGTGCCAGCAGCACCCCTGTGACACGGAGACGAGGAGGGGACGTGCCACCAGCACTCGGTGACACAGAGGCGACTGGCAGCCGGCTGGGCAGCTGCTATAATTAGAGGTAAAAGGCAGATCAATACCCACGTTCTGACACTGAACAGTTCTGCTCCCACTGAAGCACCACTACAGGAAACCACACCAGAATAAACCTCCTTTAGGACAGTTTTTAGCAGTTGCTGGACAAAAGGTCAGCTCTGGGCAGTGAATGTGACCATCAGCCAGCGAGCCAGAGAGCAGCCACCTCTCTGCCCTGTCCATGTCTCCGCTCACAGCATCCCTGTGACCGCGGGGAGCTCCAGAGCACAAGTGCCCGTGAAAAGCCCAAGATGCCCTGGAAGGGGGGGCAGGAGGGCACGGGCAGCGAAGGATTCGCGTCCAGAGGGAACCGGAATTGCCGGTTTTGCCGTGGTGCTCCCCAAACCCAGCAAGCTCCGTTTCCTACCCAGCTCCGCGACCCTGTGAGGCCTGAAATTCCCACCTGCCTTCGCTGGCGCTCTCCGGGACCAAACCAGCCCAGGGGCTGAGGAAAGAACCGCAAAGCAAAGGGGCAAAGGGGAAAACCTCTGCGATGAATGCACAGCCTGCAAAAGCAGAGGGGTCAGAGGAGGCATGCCGGAGGACACTGTTATTTTTGCTGGGGCAGCAGCGAGCCCGCCACTCTGTCCATCCCTCTGCCCATCTCTGCCCACGCTGTCTGAGTACTTCATTTCCCACCAGCCACATGCCAGCCCCAGCAGTGCCCGAGCACTGCCCACCCCGTGGGGGCCACAGGAGTACGGACACCCCGGCCAGCCCGGACACGATGGGGCACAAACGCCTTTGGGCTTTGTTTCCACTCTGCGCCCTCCGTGGGTCCAAACACCCCGATCCCCGCAGGGCGACCCGCGGGTGACCCGGAGCCGCGGGGCAGGGGTGACTCCAGCGCCGGTGTCGGTGGGGCCGGGGCTCGGCAGGGATGCGGAGATGCCCATTCCCCGGGCTCGGCCACGCTCCCGCCATCACCGTAAAACTTTCCCCGTGCGCTGCCGGCCGTGTTTACCTGCGATAAGGCCCGCGAGGTGCGGGGGGGCCGGCGCGGGGCCCGGCTGCCCGCGGGGGCGGCGGCGCACGGCGGGGCCGGGGCCGCCGGGACGGGCGCGGGGGCGGCGGGACGGGCGGGTGCCCACGCGGGACCGTCCCGCGGCCGCGCCGGGAGGAAGCGGCGGCGCAGGTGGGGGCGGGGGAACGCGCGGCACCGGGGACGGACGGGCGGACACGGGGACGGGCAGAGGAACGGCGGCCGCGCTGCCACACCGGGGCTTCCCCGGAGCCCGGCGGGGACCCACGCCCCCCATCCCGTCTCATCCCATCGCCCGAGAGGCCCCCGCGCCCAGCGCGCCCCGAGACGATGCCCCGCGGAAAGGGCCGGCCCACCCTGTCCCCGAGCCGGTAGCAGGACCGGGACTAAACCCGGGACCGTAACCGCGGCCGGTCCCGCGGCCCCGCCGCCCCCTCCAGCCGTCCTTGCCTGGCTCTTGTCGAACTGCTCCCGCTCCGCCTCCAGGCTGTGCCCGCCGCGGCGGCTCAGCACCCGCGCCGGCACGCTCTTGATGCTGTTCATGGTGGGCCGCGCTGGCAGCTCCCCGCTCCGGTATCCGCGCTCCGGTATCGGCGCTCGGGGCTCCGCGCTCCGGGGCAGGAGCGACCGGCGCCGCCCCCCCCCCCCCCCCCACGCCCCTCCCGGCCGCGCACTGCGCCGCGCGCCACCGCGCCCCTGGCGGCCGCAACCGGAACTGCAGCGGGCGCCGCTCCCCCCGCGGGCAGGTGGGACCGCGCAGCGCCGGGGGACACGGGGAGGGGACACGGGGAGGGGACACGGACACAGAGAGGGGACACGGAGCAGGGACACGTCCCTTAGCGGCCCCCGCGGGGCACCGAGGTGATTCCCCAGCTCAGGAAACGCCAGGAGCGGCGGTCACGGCCAGCACGAGCGTCCCATCTGAGCGCCCATCTTCACCCGTCTCCCACCGCACTCGCACACAGCTCGTTCTGAGTCCCGGGGCTCCAACACCAATTCCCGTTACCAAAGTCAATGACCGGAGTTCGCATCCACCCTGCGGAAAGGCCGTGGCTGAACAGAAGCTTTGTTGTCTTTAAATAATAATTCAAACCAAGGATACAATAGCAAAGGGCTCCCTGGAGTATTTGAGCTGCTTCCAGAATTAAGGCACGGGGTTTGAAGCGTTTCCATTCGAGCATCAGAGTGTGGTCAATAATGCAGCTGGGTTTTAAGTCACTTAGTGCTGAATAAATTAACCCAGTTATTTCCCTTCTTCCCATTCCACAAATCCAGGGCAGCCCCAAGACAAAATCCTAAGGCTCTGCAGATCCTTGATGCATCGCTTGAGCTCAGTTTTCTATATTGATTTTAAAGTCATCATTTTAAACTCTCCAGGGGTTTAAACTCAGTGAGTTCATCCAATAAACTCAAAACCATTTAAATGCAGCTGCTGCATGGAAGTTGCACCAATTTCTCTGCTGCACAGCTTCAGGGTGAGCATCATGGCATTGTTATCTTGGCTTTTTAGGGGGAATTCTTGTCATACCCAGAGCAGGAGATTGTGAGGATGGAGCCTGAAAGGGTTCTGTGCAGGTAGAGGAATAAATGCACTGTAAAGGCTTGAGGAAACCTGGAAAGAGCTGGAGCAGCTGAGCTTCCCTCTGGGTAACACTGGTGAGCAGGCAGGGAAAGAGTCTGGAGAACAGCAGCTCCCATCAGAACTGGCCACCTCATTCTGGGGCCACTAATACCTGCAGGAAAGGCTGTCACTGGAGTAATTAAAGAGAAAGCAGAAAATGAAATGAAAGAGTTAACAAGGGGAATCCACGGAGTGTTGTGTTTCTCTGCAATAATTGGTGGCAGTGGATGGAACAGAAACTCCCACCCTTGGCTCCCCCCAGCAGGAAAACACTGGCACAGGGATGTGGGAGGGGCACTGGTGTCCCAAAGTGCTCCCAACCTACACAGGACTGAGCAGCCCACTCGTGTCTGTGCTGAGAAATGTCAGAAATCAAGTGCTAAATGTGTTAAATGGGCAAGAGAGACACAGCAAAGTATCACCTTTTTCAGCTTATTTGATCTCTTCGTTAAAAAGTAAGTTCAAGTTGTGATAACAGCACATCTTGCCCAATCAGCAAACATAAATCCAGTTTAAATGCTAAAAGAAGGTCACATCCTACTTGGCTACCTCTACAGTGCAAGCAGAGGCCACACACACCTGATCCCATAAACATTTTGGGAAGAACCAGCTCCTGAGTGTGGAAAGTTGTTCTGCCCATCTTGTGGGTGACAGCTCTCCCATTTCAGCAACATGGGAGGCAGTTCCTGCTTACAACACTAATTGGGAACTTCCTATAAACATTATTCATCTCTCTCTACAAGGCAAGAAATCCAGAACAAAAACAATGTGCTATAAAAAAAAAAAAAAAAAAAAAAAGGAGAATGCTTGGCTGTGTCATACTCTATAAATATTTCTGAGCCACCATAAAAAAAAAAAAGAAAAAGAAAAATAGTTCCGATGTTGTAACAATTACACACTTCAGACTCTTAAAAAACAAGCTGGTGTTTAACCTGAGCTCTTAGCTATAAAAATAGCTCTGTTAATCTTGGCGTAATTCTGCGTTTTATTTCAAGATAAAATGCATTCCTGCAGAGTCAGATCTTCTTGCCACTTGTGGGTCTTTCAAACACTCAGGAGGACCATGGGAAAAAAAAAATGAGGTAACTTTCCATTGTAGCTGCTGGGTCAATGTCTTCAGTCCTCACAATTACCTCTGTGTTGGAAACAACTTCTTCCTCTGCAGAAAATGGAAAAGATTTTTATTAAAAAGCAGGAACATTTCTTCTGAAATATCTGAAGCAACCACACTTATGTGAATTTACTACACAAATTTTCACACTGCAAACAGAGTAAGAACATGGAGTAAAATATAAAAGAGGAAAAGGTAAACAAAGTACTTCACAGAAAGGCAACAGTCTCAGGGCCACCTCTGGGATGTTGGGAAACAAAACCTTTCCCGTTGGCTTTCAGGAAAGGAGTGATCTTTGTGCCCCAGGCCAGCCACTGAGTCACCATTTATGAGCACTGGCACATGGTGCTGTGTCCAAAACTGAAAATAGCCTTTTCCTCACTGCTTTCCTCCCGAGTTCTTCAACTCCCCTCCACCCAACCTCTCTCTACAGGCAAAACAACTGACTGATGAGAATGGCTAAATCATTGGCAGCTAGGGAGGAAACTGCCCTAATGTTTGTCAGTGCACCTGCCCTCAAATGAGTTTCAAAGCAATTTAAAACCAAACAAACACTACCAAAATCAATTCAATCACTTCTGTCTATGAAACTGCACAAATGTTTGGTTATTTCTGGACCTGCTCTGCTTCAGATCTAACTGATCACAGTGATTCAGTGCCTTTTAACACAGAAAGAAAATGAGAATTATGCATTAGCCAGTGACTTGGAGAGCCACTCACGCTTGTCATGGATCTACAGTGGATTGTGGTGTGTTTGTTCCACCAGCTCTTTCTCACTTGAGGCAAATGTGATTATTTCTGTAGGCTCAGCGTGCTCTCCCCACTCTGCTGCCTCAGCACGGGGCTCAGCACTTTTGGGGATTTGCTCCTGAAGCTTTGTAACATCAGTGGTTTCAGGATGCAACTCACAGCGCTGGCTTCAACCTATAAAACCCCTGGCTGCCTTTACCTCAGGGCTCTTTTCAGGAACAGAAGAGCTCTCTCTGTGCACAGGAAGGTTTGGCATTCCAGCTACTCAGCACCCATCTCCCCAGGTGCGCCATCAGCTGCTCTCCCCAGACCCCACGGCTCTCAGAGCAGTCTCAGTGTCTCCAGGCTTAATGCAGAGCCAGCAGAACACAAACCAGCCTGACTCCCCTCCCCAGGGCACAACCAGCTCAGGGGCTGCAGCGGGAATATCCCAGAGAGAACTGAGCACCAGCTCCCCAGGGGATGGAGGCTGATCCACAACTGGTGTCACACAGTGTCACCCCCAGCTGGCTGTGGGGTAACCTCCCTTTGCAGGCACCAGCTTGGGCTGTGTCAGCACTGGGAGATTTCTTTTCTTTCTTTTTTTTTTTTTTTCCCCAGTTTCTGTCCTCATTGTTGCTGGCTCTTATTCAGTTTGATGTGGTGTTCAGGATTTTAACCATATCTGGTTACTCTTTTGTCCTCAGAACCAGACAAGGTGGTGCCTACTGCAAGCATCCAATCCACAATAGGCGAACAAATAATCAGAGAGTGAGAAATTTCCTGATTAAAAAAAAAAACCAAAACAATCTGCTACGGGCAAGGCTGCTTTGGATATTCTGAAACAGCTCTATTCAATACATTCTACTTTTGGGACTCTGAGCCCAGGAACAGTATCCTAAAACAGCCCTTGGCCTTGGCACTGGAAAAAACTTCCCAATCTCTCCTTCAACAATGTTCACATCCTTGATCCTGTTATCTGTAGCACACAGAAGGGTTTTAACTACAATGAGAGTGCAGGTACTGGGAAATGAAGCTGTGAGATCTGACTGCCCCGAGGATGAGGAACATGCTTCACAAAAGTTTAATTATTTGGCTAAAGGAACTACTTGACTTAATATCTGTTTGCTGTTACAGTACTCACAAGAGTTTTATTGGAAATGCACTTAGAATCCTGTGCTAGGCCCATCTCAAAAATCCATAAAGGGTATTAATATTGCAGATGCATTTATAAAGAGGGAAGCAAACAAAAAAAAGATCAAGCTGAAAACACTTTCATGCTCAGCGAACATCACAGAGAAAAAAAGGAAGCTTAGCATCTCTTTCTTCTGCAGCAGGTAACTGGCTTCTGTGAAGAGTTCTGTTGTTTCTATTGTAATGTAAAAACACTACATGGAAATCAAAGGACTCAGAGAATAAAATTTTAGAGCTGCCAGGTTCAAGCTGCTGAGCAGCAGGGGTACAGTTCTTAATTCCCCCTTCTCCTCCCCACCCCAGCAGGGCACAGAATCCAACATGTACCACTTCCCCCTGATTCAATTCCAAAGGCTCTGTCTCATATTTATTCCATTCTAAAGCTCAGTTTAAAACAGCCCCAGGTAAGCCTGGTTGGAAGCACAGGTTAGCTGGCCTGCATAGATTAACTCAAACACGCTTGACGAGTTTTTGCCCAGAACTGCTCTGAAAGGAGATCAAAGTTGCACAGATGTGGCTCAGGATCTGCTCCCGCCACTACACTCGAGTTTGCTTCATTTTCTACCCACTAAAGCTGAAGGAGACGCCAATTTCCAAGCTCAAAAATGCAGCATCAGATCCTAAAGCAGAGTCATGGGCAGACAGAGGAGCTGAGCTGTGACGTGCCAAGCAGTGAGCAGGAGCCAGACAGCTGATGGGGCTGGGCAAGAGCCACAAGCAAGCACTGTGTGCAGGGAGCTTTTCAGGAATCCTCCTACTCAGGAGTCTTTGCAAAAGACTAAACTGCTGCTGTCTTTGCCACTGAATGAAATCCTGCAGAGGAACTTCTGAACAAAATATCCTTTCAGTTTCTGCAAACGCTGGCACACAACCTTTACAGTCAGGCCCAGCACAGCGAAGGGTTTATGGTTCTGAATGTTATAAAAATGGCTTTGTCTGCTCCTTACAGCAACGTTGTTCTGGCCAGGTTCATCTAAGGCTAAAAGGAGTGCAACTTTTTAGAGGGAGGTGAAACGTGTGAGGATGAAGATGGGGGTTCAACACTGCTCTAAAACCAGGAGCCCAAATCCTCCCTCTGGGATATACACCAGCACAAGTGTGCTCATTGCTAGGGACGAAAGGTACAATGTCCTTGTCAAACAAGGTAGAAATTCTTATGGATATTTACCCACCAAACAAGTGACCCTTTCTCTGATTACTTCTGCTGCCCAAATACTCAACAGAAACTTTATCAGCACTTGTGCTCATAAAATAAACTGCTATGACAGCTACATACAGGTTCTTTTCTTTAACCACTGAATATATTCTCTGACCCTGCAATGAAGGAGCTAAAACTACCAACCCACAAGAACTCTGCCTTTATTGAAGCTGAGCTTCTGGTTTAAATTCACACTTGAAGTATCCTATATATTCCCTATACTGCCCTCCTTTCCATGAATATTATAATAAACCAGTTCTGACTGTGAGTCTCTGGGACAGCAGAGCAGTGAGTGTGTGCTGAGCCTGAGAAATCACCTAATTTGCTTCAGGTCAGAAAGAATGAGTGTTCACTTTTTTCTAGACCTCCTACAGCTTGCCCCAAAATGACTTCTGCCTTCCATCTGTTCAGACACATGCAGGAGTCAAATCCTGTCATGACCTTGAGCAGCCAAACAGAATCCTATAAAAAATTCAAGCACTAAGGCATGCAAGAATTGTCTCTTCATAACCAATATCCTCCTCATGCTTTGCTAATGCAGTGCAAGCCAAGCATAAGGGAAAGGATGTTCCCAATCAGCATCCCTGAGACCTCACCCTCATCCTGGGAGAGCAATCTGTACCTTATTCTTGTTGGTGGTGTTGGGAATGCTTGTGTGGAGAAGGCTGAGCTCCAGATCAGTCAGCATCTGTCGGGACTGGGCCAATGAGCGCTCCAGCTTCCAGAACAGGGAACTGGTGTCCTGCAGGACACAGACAGGGAGCCAAAGTTAGGGAAGGATCTTTTATTTGGAGGATTTCAGGGAATTATAATGCACCAAGAATCAGCATTTTGATTTTGAAATGTTTCTGTTCAACATACTGCAAAGTAACAGACTGTGTCTAATTGCTGGTGTTTCTGATAAACACAGAGCTCTCTCCTAGTACCACATGCAGGTGTATTAAGCACTCACAAGAGAGGTACTTCAGGGATAAAGGGGAAAATAAAGACATGAGAAACAGGGACAACCAAGCAGAACAGGAAAGAAACAATGCCCAATAGCTTCTGATAATTGCATCCATGTCCACCCAGATATTTAGCGGAATTACCAATTAGCCAGCATCCATTTTCCTCAAGTTTTTCATTCCAAAACCTTGTTAATTAAAAAAAAAATAATTTATACTTATGCTGTCCAAGACATATTGAAGCAAAAAGGAGCTATTAAAAAAAAATGTTATCACCTTTGCCATTAGCCTGCTGTCTCATCATTTGAGTCCCCAGTTCTTCCATGCCTGGAGACATTTGCATTCCTACCATCAGTCATAATTCCCCATAATTCCCCTCAAAATCAGTCAAGGACATTGTGCAATAAGATACTGACTGTGTTCATGCAGTATCTCTTTGTTGGTTTAGTCACTGCCAGGTCATTGATGTCCAGAGGGGAATCTTCATCAGATAATTTCCCAGAACTTTGAGTCTTGTTGCTCTTCTCAGTGGATGCCAAGAGAGGAGAAGCCAAGCGGAGGGAATTCAGATCCACGTTTTCTTCACTGTTAAAAAAAAATAAATTAAGACATTGGCAGAAGCAGCATCACCATCCTTTTTAAACTTTCAAGGGGAAATCATGGCACAACATAAATAACTGTGGGCCCTGAGCCAAGGAAACCAAGAAGCTTGGGAGATTACCCTGCTCCTCAGAGCATTCCCATGTTTAACAGCTTCCCTAGATCACTTTCATCCTCTGAGGACGAGGGTTTGACTTTCAACCAGTCTCAGCCAGCTCCATGACCATGTGTTTGAGTGTGTATTTAACCTTGCAAAGAGCACACAAAAGGCAAAACTTTGCTCTTCCCAATTTCTGCTACTCACTCCCCTCTCACAGCCAAATCCGTTTTTGGTTCTAATCAACCATTAGGCAAATTAATATTTCTACGTGCACCTTTGAAAGGAAATTCACAGTTTTACAGTCATCTCATATCAGAGATCACAGGAGAGCTTTCCCAAAGAGGCTTGAATTTATTTATTTTTAAATATAGGAGCAAACCACATGAATCAAGTTCTGAACACAACAGAAGCAGAGTGCTAGCCCTGCCTGGACTGGCAAACAGTGAAAAAAGATGGGTATTTTAAAGCAAATATTCTCTTTGAATTGATGACATTTCAGTAGATACTCTTCAGATACTTATTTTGGTGTAACAATGCATTCCATATCTAGCAAGACTGTTAAAAATAGGTGCATTTTTAACTGACATTCAATCTAGGAAAAAGTCCTCATGAGAGTTGCCAGCTCTTGAGTGTCTGCTGTGTCCCATTTCACTTCTCTCATAAAACACTGGGATAAAACAGGCTCTCTTTTAAGAGAGAAAAGCTCATGTCTGTGTTTCTGACAAGGAAAGGTTCTGTGGAGATGTGAGGGACCAAGCCTGGAACAGGGATGTGAGGAGATGAGATGAGCAGGGAAAACACAGAGGTTGGAAAGGAAGGGGACACAGGTTTGATTCTGAGGCAGGGAAATGGCTCAGGAATGGGTGGTTTAGTCCAGCCCAGGCAGACTCAACAAGTACCTGCTGATGCTCCATCTGTAAAATGAGAATTGAGATAAAAATCCAAAGGCAGCAAATGTTGGCCCAACATAAATGAAGTCACCAAGTCAGAGCACACAGAAATGATTCCTGCACTCTGGGATTTCACAATCCCCTCTGCCATTGGGGAAGGCATTTGACTGTTAACAGCCTCCTTGTTGGCTGTTCCAGAACTCAGGAACTCATGGCAAAAATATTTGCTGGGATGACAGGGAGGTGCCAGCACCCTTCCCTAAACACAAACTACATCATCAGCACTCTGAAAGCAGCAATGGAAAACTGGAGGATCCAGATCCAAGTCCCAGGAGGAATGTTGTGCTTGTCTGTGCCATTAATCCCTTCACAGAAGCAATGCTCCTGCCTTCCTCCCATGTAGGGGTGAGGATTTATTGCCTGCCCAATCCGAGTCAGCAGAGGCTGGAGAGCAGACAATCAGGGATTTGCACTGAGCCAATCCATCTCCAATTAGCAGGGCCCCAGGACCAAATGTGGGCATCAAGAAAACTGGAGAGTTCAGCAGCAAATCCCAAATGGGAGCACAGCACCCCCCTAACTGGAGGATAGCTTCTAGCTGCACTGCCCAGGTTGAATTTGTTCCTTTCCCCCTTAAAAATTCACTCAAGGACGAGACAAATAGGGCAAGAAAAAAAGTGAAAGCAGCTTTCATGATGCAGCCTCAAAAGGGATTTGGAGGGATGGCAGTGTGTCACTGGTGCTCCTGGGGGAGCTGATAAGGAAGGTCAGGGTAGACAGAAGGGGAGTGGAGTCTTTCCAATGATTTATAGGCAGTGGAAACAAGAGAGAGCCCACATGGAGAGTGAAGCTCAGCTAAGGCACATGGGAATGTGCCAGGCCAGCATTCTTTTTCAGTGGCTGCCCATTCACCTTGTTTCTGAACAGGTCTGTCTCACTGCAGCAACAATTCCTACAATATTTCTGTTTCAAAAGCCACACAGAATGAAAGCATCCATACATCAGATCTTTCCATTCCATAACATTAATCTGTTTGGATGCTGGGCAGGCTTGCTGGCAAACACTGTGAGCAGGTTTAAACAGCTGTTCATTTACTGTGCTTGTCAAACCACCAGCTGGAAGGCTCCTCTCCTCTGGCTAAAAAGCAGCTATGAAATCACTGTGAAACTTCAGAAATCCTTCTAAAATAGAGCTGGGTAAATCAATTTTTTGAACAGAAATAGAGGAACCAACAGAACAAATCCACAGCAAGTCCCAGCTCTGAATGCCTTTGCTTATGCAGGCACAAAGCCACTTCTGTAAATGCAGAGCAGGTTTTTTATCTCGGAGACATTCCAACATCACCGAGGCACCTGGGTCTTCTTCTGACACTTCTCAGCATTAGAAACCTCATCCTGCTTGTCCCCAACCACATGTCCTTCTCCTCCCACAGCACAAACAGAAGGATAGAGTCCCACGAGCTGGAGAGTGGACAGATTGCTGTCCTTTAAATCTTGCCATCTCATTTCTTGCCCTGACAGAGGCAGCAGTCTGTGCTCAGAGCTGTGTCCTACATTCCTGCCCAGCCAAGATGTGATTTCTCAATAGAAGTAACACAGTCACTAAAGCATCACACAAAACCTGCATCTGTTTCCTGCCTCACAGAAAACATCACTGTACAAGTCCAGCTCTGGTCAGAACATATTTTACCCATCAGAGTTATAAGCAACACCTGGGATTTCAAAAAATCTTAAAGATTTTCTCAATTAGTTTATTTGGCTAAAAGTTATATGGTATTGCAGCTTCTCCTGCCCACACAGCTCTTGGGGATAAGAGAGGAGAAAAAAATAAATGCATAAAAATAGAATCATGATACTTTAAGAGCTATTTTTATTTTAAATTTGTTACTTATCAGGTTGAAAAACTAAATTTAAAACAGCAGTTACTCTAAACATAGCTTGAGCTAATACTGAGAGCTTATACACCTAAGTTTCTATATAGTCTAGCTTATGCTTATTTCTTAAAGGCAACAAACTCATAACCTTTTTGAGCAGGTATATTTCATCTCTTGTGCAGTCTCCAAACAGCTGTAATCTCTTCCACGGCTTGTATTTCCATCTCTCTTTTTGGGCTTGAAAATCTCCAGCCATTCCAGATCTGAGAGTGGCTTCCACTGTTTGTCTTTAATTACAATGAAGTTATTAATACTGGAATCAGAGTCAGACTTGCAAGTGGCAGGAGTCTCTCTGCTTTTTTGGCCAGACTCAGTGTCAGATCTCTCTTCCCAGGTTTTGTTTCCATTATCAGTTTTGTACGACGTGGTGCTGCTCTGGATTAAAGTGCTTTGCAAATCTACACGAGATTTGATTTTAAGCCAACGATCATATGAAGGCAAAGACACCTCAAAGGTTTTTTGGTCTGTGCTTTTCACTTCATTCTCTCCAATTTCCCTGTTTCTCAATGGCCTTGTGTTGTTTACCTCATGAAATTTTTCACTGTCTAGCTCATCAAAGCTTGATGTAACATCCTGCTTTTCTCCTTCTTCCACAGGCAGGGCCAAGCCTTTCACAGCTTTTTGACACTGCTTTAACAACGCTGAGGCAGTTTCCTCCAAGTCTGAAGCGTTCAGTAACTGTCTATTATCTACTTCACACATCTCAGGGGTGGCTTTTACCCTACTTGCTGGAACTGGTGCAGTTCCACACTCCTCGCACATCCCGTGGCTGCCCTCAGTCCTACCCTTGTCTGTCTTGCTGCTGGGGCTTTCAGAGGCAGAGAATGTGGCCCCTGAGCTACAACGGCACGACAAAAACAAGTCAGAAACACTGCAGGTAAAGAGCATCCCCAATTGCACTCCTAAAGCTCTACAGAACACAGGCTCTGCCAGGGCTCTGCAGCTGTATCCTGCCAAAACCCCACAGAAAATCTGCCCAGATTTGGCTGTTACTTTTCAAAACCAGTCTGAGAGTTCCCTCATGTTTTAATCACAGTATGGTGATTCTGGCTGAACCTCCAGGGTGTGCACCAATTCTCTAAGTTTACTTCCTAAAATAAACTTTGCTTTTTAAATAAAAGGAGTAGGGAGCCAGGTTAACACCCCTACCACCAGACTAGTTCACTTTCTAAAAAAAATCATGAGCTGTCTGGCCTGCAACAACACTTGCTCTGTGACTGATGCCCATGGTCTCTCCTGACCAAATAAAACACAAGGAACTTGACAGCTTCACTGGATGTTTGTGGTCAAGTCCAGCAAAGCCATCCTGATCCAGCACACACCCCTGTTAGGATGTTAGCTGGGGCTGAACAGTGAAGTCTCTCTTTGAGGACCAAGTATTTAAGAAAAAAAACATTTAAAAATGTCTTTACCTCTTTCCACTTGATGCATTTTCATGTGTTTGCCTGGATTCCTGAGAGCTCTCAAAGTTGACATGGAGGAAGTGCAAGTCCCGCTGCTGTTTCACACAGACCTGTCAGAGGCAGTGAGGGGCACTGGTGAATGTCTGGGTGCAGGAACATCATCAGCAGGTAGTACCAAAAACATCCTCAAAATGTTTTTATAAACCAATGCCTGTAGTCAAATTATTGACAAAGACTTCCAAATCTAAGAGGACATCTCTGCGTATATTTAGGAAAAGAATGTTTTGCAGCAATAAATAGGATTTCTATAAGAAGATTAGAATATTCTTCTAAGATGGAACCACACTGAACAATAAATAAAATATCATTACTGTTACCTGATATTTAATACATGCTGGTATTATGTTGTTCACAGCTACAGAATTACAGGACATGGATGATGATCATGGGATTTGGCTTTCACTGCAGGGGATTTTTTGTGAAGCTAATGGAGAAGGTAACTACCCATCAATTATTTGCAATTAAAAAATGGAACATGCTTTGAGAACCTCAACTGAGAGCAGGTGAACACACAGGTTTTGGGTTGTGAAAAACAGATCTGCCAGGACACTGTGTCCCTTACTGTGCTGAGCTCACCTTGGGCAGGTGTGTGATCCCAGTCCCGCTGCCCTTCACGTGACTGCCCAAGCCTGGAAGCACCGTGGGCTTTTCAGCCTAACCCCAAATGAAATAAATCAACATTCTACAGGGATCCCAGCAAGGCACTAACAGATTTTTGTTCCTTAATCAATACTATCTAGATCTAACTTTTTTACACTGGTCTGCTGTTCCTGAAAATGCTCCTCTGACCTCGGGGCAGGAGCACAGCCAGGGCTGTACCTGTCGCAAACTGGACAATTCTCTTTCAATCCGCACTTGCTTCGACTTGGCAAACTGAAAAAGTTGATCCTTTCTCTGGGCTTCTTCCACTGTTTCGAAAGATAATAATTATTTTTATTACTTCAGGTGAACAGACACAAAGTAAGTGCATTGCTAATGCTGTGTCTGTAGCAGTAGGAGGTGATACCGAAACAAAACAAAAGCATTTTCTTAAGATCAATGGGACCTGTTTCTCCTCAAGATAAAGAGAGCATAAAACCCACAAGAAAACAAAAATTCAAGTATTTTCCTTGGACTTTTCCTCAGCATCTGGTTTCATGTTACTAGCAGCAATACTGTGCTTCACTGACTGCTTTAGTTAATGTTTTTAGAAAGGAAAAAGAAAAGGGAAAGGGAAAAAGGGAAAAAAGAAAAGAGGAAAGCATAAAGGAAATTCAGTTAATTAATTTTACTTCATGCACCTAGAGAGAAGTGCAGCAAAACAATTCCCAATTTTATTGGTTTTAAAATAATGAGACATGGTATCAATGTCTGACAAAGGTCAAACAGCAGACTAAAAATGATAGGCAAGGGAATTATCTGACAGCAGAGGACACCTTTGGCCACCTCATCTTTCAAGGTCTCTATGGTTATTATTGCAGTGACCTTTCCTATCCACGGCAGCACCAGATGTTCTTCCACCCAAAACCAAAGGTATTATGGAGAGCCAGATGCAGTTTACCAAGGCCTGCATATTAAACCAGCCTAAACCAAAGCCATCACCTCAAGAAAGCAACAGAGAAGAGAAAGTCTCAACATTTTCAGGAGAGTCCCCTGAGCCACTCACTCCTCCCTGTGTAATCACTTTGGTGAACTTTGTGCTTTCACAAGATTTTATAAAGTGTCCCTGCAGAAGCCCCAGATATTGCTTCCACAGAAGAATGGCACACCAGGGATATACTTTTATTAAACTGCAAGGAAGGCAGGTAACAAGCTGCCTCCTTCACAGAGATCAGTGAATTGCTGCCCAGAAGTCCCTGAGCTGTTGAAAGCCAAGGCATGAAAGGCCAACTGCCCACCCTCACCTGCCAGTATCAGCTCACTCCTCAAGCAGCCAATTTCTTGTTTCAGGTGACTGATTTCTTCCTGGTTCTTGCTGCTCTCTTTCATCTTTTCAGAGAGGATATCTGCAAAACAAAATGTAGCATTTCCCAGAGTGAAAAGGAATCATGCTGGCCTACACTAAATTAGGTGCCCAGCAGAAACATTTACCTTTCATCTTATTTACTTGGCTCATGACATCGTTCAGTGTCACCTTGAGGTCTTGGTGCTCCCTGTTGCGAGTGAACTCATCCAACTTTGCCGTACGCAGGGCATTCTCCAGGGTTTTAAATTTAGATGTAACCTCAGTAATCTGATCAGTTGTTTCAATTAAGGCCTTGTCCTGAAATAGGAAACACAATGAAATCTTATTTTTAATATCATGGATGGGTTTGGACAAAACAACAGTACATCCTTCTGCAGTAAAGCGATCCACAGACTTCCTTCTGAGATTTTGAGGAAAAAACCCACCCAAATTAAATCTCAGAAATGAGCTTGTTTATGAAAACAAACCAGTTTATTCCTGACCACTTTTCCCTTCTCAAACAAGCCTAAGAATTAACCATGAGTGAGATCACCAGGGACAGAAGCCTTGTAGCACAGTCACCAACAGCTGCACTGCAGCTTGACCACATTTAGTGCCCACGAGCTGACAGATGTTACAGATGTTACAGATGTTACAGATGTTACCTTCATCTGAAGCATAGAGAGAAGCTCCTGTTCCCTGGCTTGCAGCTGGCCTGTTTTAGCAGAAAGTTCCAAAACTGAGCAGTGGAGACTCTGATTTTTCTCCTAGTGAACAGAAATAAGTGTCAGCCATTACTTCAGTGATTCAAAGTTATTATTTTTTCCCAGTAAATGCATCCACAATGTTGTTGAAACATTGTGAGTGGCAATGTGGGATCCTGAGCAAACTGGAGAAAAGAGGACTGGAGTAAAGATTGATCAAGGGTCTTAACACCCTGCATGTCTCAGTTTTGGAATGTTACAGTTCATCACAGGCCCCCTGTAAATGCATGGACTACACAACCAGACTATCACTCAACCCCTACCTCCAGAGCCTGGCAGTGAACAGATGAATCTGTGACTTTTTGAGTGAGCTCTTTAAACTTCTGTTGTGTGCTTTCAAGTGTTATTTTACTGTCATTATGCTGGGATTCTAATAACTTCAACTTTTTGGTCAGCGATTTTATAAGGGCATTTCTCTCGTTCAGCTCACCTGAAAAGGAAGCAGACAAAGTTATACGTGAGAAAAGAGTTCAGAGGCTGTCATGAAATTTCTTAAATCTCCGAAATAATTTTACCCAGTGTTTTAAAATCACACAATTCAAACCTGAATGCTTACTTTGCACAGCCTGAAGGAGAATTCCCTGGCTGCCCAGGTCAGATGGAATAGGAAATGTGTGGTGAGCTCTGTACTCTTCAGAGCCACCAGGTGTTTTGTGTTCAGAGCTGTGCAGCAGAACCTCAGGGCACAGGGCTCTGTAACACACCAGCAGGCTGCACATTTTTCCTCTTCCCCCACATTTATTTAATCAGATTATTTTTTAAAGAATTCACAGCAGCAATTCACACATTCAGACAAGAAAGAGTCTGATCATCACATCCCCTTCAAGATCAGATCACTTCAGCATCAGTGTGGAAGCTCAGATCTCAGAGAAACAATAAAATTTAAGGCTAAAGGGTAGGAAATGGTTCCTTATATGATGTAAAACTGTTACTGAGGGGTTGAAGCACCTGAATATCTTTAATAGACCAAGATGTCATTCTTTACATCACAACACTTACTAGTTAACAAGCTGCACCGTTCTGCTAAAGTCAGTATTTTTTGGCGATCATCTTCCCAGGCCTGGATGTGTCTCTCGTGCACTTCCACCATGTCATTGAGCTCCTTGTCACGATCTTGCAGTTCTGCAATTAAAAGCTTGAGCTCCTGTCTCTGCCTCCTAATGATGCTGTTCTTGTGATCGGGGCTAAATGCCTACAAAAGGTGAGACATGGAATGCATTTCAACACAAGGAAGTGACAAATTCTCACATAATAAACTCGAGGGGTTTATTTTTAGTTGAGCTATGTTTCTATTATAAATAGAGACCATTCCAAGAAGTTCCTTATGCTCGTGGTACCACCTGTGGCCCTTGACTGAAGCCCTTTGCAGAACGAGGTGGTACCACCTGTGGTCCATGACTCAACCCGGCAGCAGCACAGTGAGCACCCTACCGAAAATAGAGCCGATTGTTAACGGCACTTTCATCTTTTACCTGGGGCGAAGCAGAACGCTGTACTGATGAACTCATAGGGGACTGGGGGCCAGAGCTCTGCCAGGCATTCGTGGAACCGGGAAGGCTTCAAGGATGTCACGTCCAGCATGGAGGCTCCCCCGCCGCACGCCCGTCACGGCCCTGAGGGAGCACAAGCGGCCTTGGAGCGGACGGGCCGGGGGCGCAGGCCTGAGGGGGGGTCCTGAGCTGCCACCCCCGGGGAGCGACCCCCGCTCCCGGGCAGGGCTCCCCCGCTGTCCCGCCCGGCTGGGGCGGCCCTTCCCAAGCCCATGGGCCTCCCCTGCCCTCCGGGCCCGCTCATTACCCCCGGTTAGCCCCGGTTACCCTCGGCCGCCCCCGACCCACCGGCACCGCCCGGCCCCGCCCGCCGTTGGAAGAAGCTCCGCCCCCGCAGCGAAGGGGCCGCGGGTTCGAGTCCGGGGGCTGCCGGTTCGAGTCCTTCAGCCGCGGGTTCGAATCCCGCGGCCGCCTCCTCACCCCGGGGCTCGAGCTGCTAGAAAAATGTGTTAATTAATAACGTTGTTAATACGGGAATGAGTGAGAACCAAGCCGGAATGTTAAGGGTTGGAGGCAACTTCTCTGTCCAGCGTTAAATGGGAGGACTGTAGAGATGGAGGCAGCTCTTGAGAGACACTATTTCGAACGACAGGGATGGAGTTATCTCTCTAGACACACCCTTGGTTTATAAATAGAAATCAGTGAAAAAAGCAACCTTACAGGAAGCGAAAAGAGCGTCTGACACATCACCCCCTTGGCTTTCAGCTCACCGAGGCTCTGCAGTGACAGGAACAGGTCACTTCCAGGACCCTGCCACCAGGGAGCATTTATTGTTATTAAGTGGAACAGTGAAACAAAAAGCACCAAATCGATGCTGGAGGCTGTTTGTGGGAGTACAAACAGCAGAGCTGGCACCCCATCCACCCTGCTAACCTGACCTGTGGAATAGTGCTCACTGTTAATTTGTGTTCATTACTACCATTCTTGAATGAGCAGCAGGTTAAAAGCATAAACCCATTACAATTGCCTCACCTAGAAGCCCAGCAGGGTTAGGAGATCTTTGGAATTATGAAAATATGATAAAATTCTAAGTCATATTCACATATTTCTCAGTGTTTCCACTTAATAAAATAATTCAGTTGGCAGGGATGTAGAATAACCTCTTCAGGATTCACTGTTCTTTCATTGCTAACCAACCTTTAGAATGTTTGTTCCATTCTGATTTCTAAAATTTTCCCCAAGTAAAGGAGGGGTAAAAGTGTCTTCATCAGCCATGTGCCTCATGCAGTTGAGCTCAGCAGAAAGGAGAGCAGATGAAAAACAAACTTTTAATGCCTTAAATTCTTATTTTCCCATAAGATAGGTAGAGGAAAGCAGATGTAAAAAACCTCAGAAACTATTCAGTGAGGAACAGTAATTTTATTTAAATCTACTTCATGCTTAAGCATGGTAGAACCCCAATTTAACTTTGGCAAATATCACAAAAAAACCCCCAAAAACAAAAAAGAAAACCAAGCAGCCTATACAGAACAGTTAGAATGCCAAGGACATGGGTTCTCCACAGTTTCACTGCAGAAGAAATGGATTTAGAAGCCTCACTTTTGCTATATCATTTATAACCATATAATTAAATAAAGGTAGTCCTCCACTATCACTTCTTGACTTCCCCAAGATCTTCAATGCTGTCATCATCCACCTAAGGAGAAAAAGACACAACACAGCAAATTAAGTTGTTTTTTTTTAATATGCCTCCTTCAATGTGCCCCCCTGTAAATGTAAAGAAGTGAACAGTCCCATTCCAGACCCCCTGCTGTAAATCTTGGGTGACACAGCTGAGCCTGCAGGGCTGGGAATAAAGACAGCCCTATGGAGTTAAACCATAAAGAATTCCACTTGGGAAATGCCAGGACAAGGGAGAGTCAGAGAAAGCCCTTGCAATTACAGCTCTCAGCCTTAAATTTCAGTCCAACCCACACTGGCTGATCTCTTCTGAAGCACAAATGGGGCTTGGGGCTTTTTTGTTTGTTTTATTTTGCAATATTTTATGAGGTGTTGAAAAATAGGATGGCAATGTAAGAATACTTAGACACTCACTGTTAAGAAATGGTCACAAAGAAGGCACAGATATTTGACAGCTGCATTTATTCTGACATGCCTCCCTCACTGTAGGGTGGGAATGCAACAACTGCTCTTTTAGTTTTGTGCACCAATCTGTGCTGCCAAAGATGAATCCCTTCTCCAAAATCATTGGTAAATCACAGGCTAGTGAGGAAAAGTGTGTGTCTTCCTGAGAGAAAGAAAGGTTTATTACCTCAGGCCACTTCTCCTGGATTACATCAATAATGTCATCTGTGAAGTCCCCCTGAATGATGATTTCATCTTCTCCTGTTACTGAGGCACCGCAGGAAAATTTCTGAGCAAAAAACCTTTGTGCTTCCTTAAGATCAATTTCTGCCCAGGGGAAAATGAACAATTTAAGTACAGTTGTTGTCATAAAAATATTTTCTCAAGATTAAAGCCAAAATCTTGTTTTAACTTTTTTAACTGAAAAAGTAGTGGCACTTCACACTTGAAGCTTTGCTACAGTTTCCACTGAAAGCCAAGTCTGTTGTTTACACCCAAAACATCTGACTCTACTGATCTACAAATGCTTCAAGGTAGAAATTGCTGAATGCCCTCTATGTGTTCTCTCAAGGTGAGTCTGTACCCTGTTTTAAGAAAACCTGTAATCCTCTTTGTCTGAAAAATCATGGCAATAAGTATCTGAATAATTTATCCCTGTGGGAAGTCAGTGTACTTTTAGCCTTGGAACTGCTAAAAGCACCTTGGGACTTCCATCTCACAGCTGGAAGCAGCTTCCCCAGTGGACTACAAGCAGAAGAAATATCATGAGGGTAAAGGCAGGCACATCCAATACCAGGAGAACCCAAACTCACCAAATGTGGCAAGGCCACACACTCTCGTGACGTATTTTTTCTTTGCTCTGGGAATTTTAGCTATCGTAACTTTCTGTGGTACAGTCTTCTTCTTCTGTTTTATCTGACCTCTTCCACCTTTAAAACAGAGCATAAGGTTACATGATTAAATAAATTATGTCATAGTTCATCAAAGAAAAAAGCATACAAGGTCAGATTTTGCTCCTATAAAGAAAGAAACTGTTAACTCCCCAACACTGCTGGTAAACAAAAATGTATTTTGCACATTGTCTGAGATTTACTATTATTTAAGAAAGATCCCATGTCATCAAAGTCCAGTATTATGGGAATAACAATATAAACATGTCAAATGTGCATTCAAGCACAGGTTGCACAGCAGACCCCCACTACAATCAGCTAAAAAAGGGCTTTTCCCCACACTTTACCAATCACTGTGTTTGGTCTAGATTTACATAATTCTAGAAATAAATTTTTCTTTGATATTTTCCACTACTGTTTTAACATCCTCATGGTTTGTGTCTGAGGCAAAGGAAGCTGCTCATGCCCATTTCCTGAGGCCACAAGGTCTTTCTTTGCCCAGGCTGCTGGGTTAAACAGCAGATCAAGTTCTGGACACCTGTGCACGACCCCACAGAGAACCAGACAGGGAAATGTGAGCCAACCCCACACTCTGAGAGCAGCCAGCCCCAGCACCCCAACCCCATTGCATTTAACACCCACCACCTCTCCCCTGCCTGCTCCTAGGCCAGCCTGTGGGAACACTCCCCATTTCAGGCATTTCTGAGTCAGACTAAAGCATGCAAAATACACATTCCACTCAATAGGATTCTTCAAGCCAGATTAAGATCTCAGCTAACTTCGTGTACAGTCATCATGTTATTCCAGGGTAAGCAAAGTTTCATGTTTCTGAGCCTTCTCAGCATGAAAACCTAAAGAATTTATGACAAGTAAACCGATCCCTGTGGCTGTTTCTAACATGCAGCACTTTCAATTCTGTTTTATTATAAACTGGTGTCTGATAATTTTTAGACAGTAAAATTCTGCTAAATTTCCTTCAGTGAGTTTCTGCAGTGACTCATGAAGTTTGTGCTTGGCTTCCCTCACACTCTTATGGTCACTCTTACACCATCCTACTTAACACCATGCTGTAAGTTTTCATGGAACTTTAGATTCTAGGAGAAAAATCACCAAATATTTTCAACACTTATTTTAGAACCAAATACCAGACTGAAAACTAATCATACCCACCCCTCACAACAAATTAATGTTGAAATAAAATGTCCTGAAATCTCTGGGAAGAGCATCCAAGTTACAGAATATGAATTACTGTTGTCACTAGACATTGCCTACTGAGAAGGTAAATTAAACTGGTTACCAAGATACCAAAAATAAAACAAAAATATATGTGGCATAAAATATGAAACTTACTGGGTATTAACCATAATTTCTGGAGCACTACTCACAACTGACACTGCACAGGCAAATACATATTAACAGCTCCAGAACTCTGATTTATGGTGGAAAGCATGTTAATTAATTCAGCAGAAAGAGCTCCAACGATGGAAGATAAAAGTGTGTTTAAATTGTTCCACATAACTTTGTATCTTCCAAAGTTGGGTTTTGAGAATGTTCTTCATTAGCACTGCTGGGAGGAGACACAGCTGCTAATGGAGACACAGGTAACAGATTTTAAAGCATGAAACCAAATCCTGTTCTGTGAATACAGAGAGGTGGAAGGAACAAAGGCAGAGCAGAGTCATGAGGCATTACCAGAGGGGAGCAGCCTTTGTTCCACTCTGCAAGCAGCCCATAAAGTGCTGCTCAACAGGGCTCAGCATTCTGGGAGAAATGCCAGCTGATTCCAGCTTGGGAGGAGCTGCACCCTGAGTGTGACAGTGGTGACAGGAACAGTGGGGCACAGGATGCAGGTCACCTCTCCCTGCCTGCCCCTCCTCTCCAACATTTCCATTGGCACAGACCACAGGGAGGAAGATATTCCCTACATATTCCCTATATTCCAGAGCTAGCCACCAAAATGCAAGGAATTTGTGCCCTGCTCCAGACCAGCAGGTGAGAAAGGGATGCCCCAAACTGCTCTGAAATCAGTACCACAATCAACTATTTAGACCTTGCCTCTCTTTTGCTTCTTCTTCTCCTCTTCTTCTCCTCCTCCCACGTTTCCTTGGCCTTCTCCAACCCCAGCTTCCTGTTTAGGTGAATTTTCTTAAATGCAGCAGAAAGGAGTGAGGGGAAAAAAGAACAAAATTAGTGATCAAACACCCACAGCCTTACAGGAACAGAAAGTAAGTAAAGTGATATTTTGATAAATCATTAAACTATGCTGAAGTGCAGCAGCCTTTTGACTGATGCATGTTACATCTTCATTACAGTATTTGTGCAAATTAGTCTCCAGAAAAGCCTCACCTCCAAGCTACAGTGACAATTTCAATAAAGGCTCTTGCACAGAGAGACAGAAATTAATGATAATGTTAATATTGAAATTCCAAATGCAAACAATTAAGTTCCCTATCATTAATGACCTTTCCTTCAGCCATCCACTTAGACTGGAAAGACACAAAATCCAATAAACTAACTCTGATGGGAAACAAGTGCATGGATGTTTATGGCAAGAACCTTAAGAAAGCCCAAATATTATTAATAAAACTACAAATGGATTATTTAGTGTTTTCTGACATCATAAAACCCATTTCAGAGCATCCAAAGCATTAACTTTCACAGGATACAGCAGGAAAAGGAAAGAGATAAGAAGTGGACAAGCTCAGATATTTCCAAATATGTCCAAGGACACATATCAGTTAGAAAATAGAAAAGACTCTTACCTACTGTAAGTTTTGCAAACTCATCTGGAAAATTCTTTTCTAACCATTGTCTGCATTTAGTCACATCAGGCATGTATTCACAGTACTAGAGAAAAACCATATGAATGCTGTTAGTGGAGGAATGACAAGATACATGACAAATACACCAAAATAAGGCATAATAGGACAGAAGGAAATTTGGACAACAAAAAATTAACTCACCTCTGTTGGCAATGAACAGACTGGAGAGAGAAGGGGGGGAAAAAAAGAACAGATTACAAAAGGAATTTTTTACTTTTTACTTACAGCTTTAGTAATTAAATTCCAAATGGTGTTTCAAAGTCAAGGATGGGTTCTTACATAACTCCTGGTTATAACCACACACTGACTCAAAAACATTTCTTTATTGTTGCCACTCCGCATTTTAATTCCCCTCTCATTAGACCTGTGTTCACATGCTCTGCATTAGGGTAAAACCATCACAGAAAGAGCTGCCAGTCACTGAGGGAAGGGGAGGAGAAGCCCAAGGTTGGGAAAAGCTACAGAACAAAACACCACTTCTACCTGAGGCAAAAGAGACACTGAATAAAGCCCAGGTGGTTTGGTCAGCTTTCCTTTCTCCAAAAGCTGCCAATGTCCCAAAGAGGGGACAGCCAAACCAACTGTGCAGGGCTGTTTCCTACTCTATTCCAGCCTGAAGCAGAATGACATTCTTATCTGAAACCACACCTGTCGAGACAATTTACTTCCCTTTAAAATTCCCCCACATAACTACAAACGGAACGAGTAAAGAACGCTTCCAAACACGGTGCAGTTTAATTCATTGCATTTCTTGCTATCATACTAATGCTCAGAGCTTTTCTGTGCTAATGGTTTCCTGCAGGAAAGGATGTGTGCTGCCAGTCCTGTCCCTGTGCACTGCCAGTCCCGTCCCAGTCCCGTCCCAGCACTTGCCTCCACAGTAGAGCACCCGCAGGGGATAATCGGCGTCCGACCTGGCTCCGCTCCTGCCGTCCCCTCTGCACTCAGGGACCACGGGCTCAGCCACATCCGTGGCCATGTCACCGGCCTGTGGGGCACAGGGGACACAATCAGCACCCAGGCTCTGGGTCTGAGTCAGTCACAGCCCTCCCAGCTCGAGAATCCCAGAGGAAATAGGGGCAAGTGGCAAAAGGGAGGGAGAGATCAGGGAGAGGAAAATGGGAGTCCAAAATAATGAAAACATGGGGAGGACTGCTACAAAGGACACCAAGCAGTATTGGAGTTCTAGCATGTAAAGGGAAAGAAGCCAAAGTGCCACAAAATGAAGAAAAATCTCTCAAAAACCCACATGGAATTAGAGAACACACTGGGTTAAGGACAATTCAGTGAAGTATCATGTTAAATCAGTGGCACACAACAGTGGGGGCGCTGGGGGCAGGTACCTCTTGCATATTAGCAAAGGAAAGGGGTCATTTAAATCAGTGCCTGAAGAGTCACAATCTGATCCAAGAACACTGGGGAAAAAAAACAGAGCATAAAAAAAGGAAAGCAAACTCAAGCCACTAATGGACTTAAGAGCGGTTTACACACATGTTTTCAAGCAAGGCACTTAGAAGACCGCAGTCAAGAGTTTGGAACACACAGGAAATGGCCCAGGACGGTGGGAACAGACAGGACATTGTGTGAGGGAGCCTGGGCTGTCATACGAGCCGCGCTGGGCAGCGAGGAACGCTGAGGGAAATTCCCGAGGCGGTGGGTTCAGGACAGAGGGACAGGGACAGATGGACAGTGAGGCGCTGGGTGTTCGTGAGACCCCACAGAGGCCCGGGGGTGCCCGGTGCTCCGGGGGCAGAAGCGAGGGCGGGTGAGGGGAGGGTGCTGGGACACCGGACACGGCGGGGATCACGGACACGGCGGGATGGGGGAGCGGGGGGATCCATGAGGGCAGAATTGAGCGGATGAGGAGCTGAGGGGATGGGGGGAGCCGGGGGGATGCGGTTCGGGTACCTGAGGAGGGGCGGGCTCGCAGGGCGGGGCGGTGCCGGGGCTGACGGTACGGAGGGCGCCGGGAGGATGCTCGGTACAAGCACCGGGGGGATCCTGCGAGGGGCGGCGGCGGCGCCGCGGCTCCGGAGGAGAGGGAGCGGGCGCGTGCGGGAGCCGCCCGGCGGGGGCTGAGCGGAGCGGGGCGGGGGGGCCCGGGGGCGGTGTCGGTGTTACCGGAGGCCCCTCGGGCCGCGGCGGGTCCCGGTCCCTCACCGCGCGCGCACGTGCGCCCGCCCCAGCGCCGCCGTCTCGCGAGAGGGGCGTGCACGGTTTGACCCCGCCGGCTCGCCGTACCGCGGCGGGCGGGGCCACGCGCTGAGTCGTCACGGGCTCGGCCGGGCTACGGGGCGCCGCAGCGGCCATTCCCCGCCGGGCCGCCGTAGCCATGCCCCGGTACGCGCAGCTGGTGATGGGCCCGGCGGGCAGCGGGAAGGTGAGCGGGGAACGGCGGGGAACGGGGGCGGCGGGAGCCCCATGACGGCTCCTGACGGCCGCGTGTGCCTTGCAGAGCACGTACTGCTCCACCATGGTGCAGCACTGCGAGGCGCTGGGCCGCGCCGTGCAGGTGGTGAACCTGGACCCGGCGGCCGAGCTCTTCAGCTACCCCGTCATGGCAGGTGAGCGGCGGCCCGGGCACGGCTGCGCTTCCAGCCAGCCCCTGGCCGTGAGACCGGACCGGTTCTGTGCCTCTAAGACGGAGCCCGTGCAGCAGTGGGGGAAGATGTGGGAAAATCGTTTCAATAAAATAGCGTGTGAGCCTTAAATTTGTGATTCTAGTCCGGTAGTAAATAGTACTCAGAGATGTCGGAGATTAACGCGGTCTAGTACCAGGGATACCTCCCTGCATCAGGGGCTGTTGCCCTGTGCCAGCTCCTGCTCAATCCCTGTATTTACCTACACCAGTGGTTGATATATACTGGCAGATGCCTCAGCTTTGAGAGCAACAAGTGTTTGTGTCTGAACAAAGATGATAAGTGCATCTTGACCTGGCCACTTAGCTGAGATACTTTCAGAAGAGATTCATTAGAAGATCCAGGACCATAAGAGGAAAATCTGGGGAATGAGAGGTTTCCCAGACAATCACCAGGAACCCTCAAAAGAACCCCCGAAATAACTCCCAGGAAGTATTTAGCATATATTTACTTGGGGGATTAAGGCATTTGTGTAAGTTTCATGAATGTAACCTGTTGTGTTTGGCTGCTGGTTGTGCCAGGGAGATCCCCCTGTCCCTGTTGGTTTTCTCAGCTGCCAAACTGCCTGCAGAGCCCATTCCCTCCCTGCAGAGCCCATTCCCTCCCTGCAGAGCTCATTCCCTCCCTGCAGAGCTCACTCCCTGCTTTTGGTGCCGTTTGTGTGTCGCAGACATCCGTGAGCTGATAGAAGTGGACGATGTCATGGAAGATGAGTCCCTGAGGTTTGGCCCCAATGGTGGCTTGGTGTTTTGCATGGAATACTTTGCCAACAACTTCAGCTGGCTGGAGGAGAGCCTCGGGCACGTGGAGGATGACTATGTTCTGTTTGATTGCCCAGGTAAGCACACGCCAATGTTTTGGTATCACTCTTCATAAGCATTGGAAAATTTGGTCGTGGATGGTTGTGGTAATTCCCATTTGTTGAGCTATTAACAGTTGTCAGAGTCACTTTCAGGTGTCTCAGGAGTGAACTTGGTCCTGGGCTGATCTGGCTGACTGCACAGATGTTTGTAGCATCATCAGCTGTGGCAACTGCAAACTAACACTAACTGGAGACCAAAGGAGGAAAAACCCCTTTTATTTCTTTTCCACTTCACCCAAACACAGTCAGAACTGCCTGAAAAGAGGGTGCTTTCCTTACCAGTTTTTATTTAAGTGCAGTTCCCCTGTCTACATATAACTGTGGACTGTTCCTGTTTGCTTCACATTCCAACCTGTTAACATCCTGAGTGTGCCCCAGGTCAGATTGAACTCTACACACACCTGCCAGTGATGAAGCAGTTGGTGGAGCAGCTGCAGCAGTGGGAATTCCGTGTCTGTGGAGTTTTCCTCGTGGATTCTCAGTTCATGGTGGAATCTTTCAAGGTATCCATTTGAAATCTGTTGATAAAGTTCATTTTTATAAAGAACAACAAATGTGAGCCATTCAGAGAGCTGGGTTTGCCCAGAGGAAAAATTGCCAGGTCCAGGGAGATGTGGTTGCTGTCATCAGCTGCCTCAGGCACAGCCTGCAGCAAGGACAGACCCAGATGGATGGAAAGACAGCCAGCACTGTGAGAGTGGCCAGACTGGGACAGGCATTCACAGAGTCAAAACTTGAGTGGGCAAACCCCAGAGCAGCCTGGTCTGACCTGGAAGTGCTTCTGTTTGAGCAGTTGTAGGAGCCAGATAACCTCCAGAAGTCCCTTCCAACCTAAATTTCTTCTATGAATCCACAAGAGCTTTCTCAGACCCCAAGAACAAGCAGGCCAACTTCCCCATTTAGCAGTAACTATCCCAAGAAAGGTTTGGATTTTCTTAATGCCCTTTTCAGTGGCAGATCTATATTTGAGGCTCCAAAAATTGAGAGGATACTTGGCACCTCCTTTTTCCAACAGAGAGAATGATTCCTCATATGGCTTTGTGTCCATGTTCCATATATTCATGACCAGATTTGGCCTGTGGTCATCCTGCCTGTTTGTGTTGTGCTTTTCTGTACTTTAATACTTCATTTTTCATCCTCTTCAAGTTTATTTCTGGAATCCTGGCAGCTCTCAGTGCAATGATATCTTTGGAGATCCCACAGATTAACGTCATGACCAAAATGGATTTGCTGAGCAAGAAAGCCAAGAAGGAAATAGAAAGTAAGTTTCAAAAAATTATTTACTCTGTAGTACAATATACTGAGGCAAAGTTCACTGAAAGTTGAGTCTAATGTTTCCCACAATTAAAACATACTCTTTGGAATAGGAGAAGATGGATTTTGTTTATTTCAAACAATAGTGTTTAAACAGCTGGGTAAGATGCTTAGTTTAGTCAGAGTCAAAAGAATAGCTCTGTTTGTACTCATCTCTGGATTTTCTGTAAATAATTTATCTTGGATCTTTTGTGTCATTTTGAATGACAAACTTTCAGTGTTGATGATGACTTTGTTTCTCCAGATACTTGGATCCAGATATGTATTCCATGATTGAAGATTCTACAAATGTATTGAAAAGCAAAAGGTTTAAAAAACTGACCAAATCTATCTGTGGATTGGTAGGTATATTGCTTTTGAGCTGGTACCCTAAAATTCACTATCACTTTTTGCCCCTTTTAACTCAGTTTTTTATTTTTTCAGACTAGCATGAGATTCTTGATACTACTGATATGATACTCTTGATATCTGGATCATAGCCAATACATTTCTTTGAATTCTTTTCTGTTGGCAGTTTTGGGAATTTGCTGCTGTGTATATAACTCAGGATTGGTAGCCAGATGTTCTGAGTAGGGAATTGCCATTGGTTTGCAGAGTGACTAAATGGTATTTTAGAAGTCCAGACAAGAGTGGTTTAAGGAAGTGGCTTTGAGTTCTGTGATTGAGAATGAACTTGGTGCATTTCCCTGCATTTCCTTTGAATCCTTGTGCAGATTGATGACTATGGCATGGTTCGATTCCTGCCTTTGGATCGCTCTGATGAGGAGAGCATCAACATCGTCCTGCAGCACATCGACTTCACCATTCAGTACGGAGAGGATCTGGAATTTAAAGAACCAAAGGTAAGGGACTGTTGGTAGGAAGATGAAAAATTAGAAAGTATCCATAATAGAAGTTGTGCTATAAATATGTCCTTTGCCTTGCTAATACATTATTGTCCTAGTACTGTTCAAAATAAGCCATGTTTAATCTTTCAGTGACAATGCTTGTATCATCTTCATTCAGTTATAAAAATGAAATTCTTTAATATCATCTTGCAAATGCAGGTTGATGAAATGGTTGTTTAAAAGTATTGCTTTGATTTTCAAAATTAACAGAGTTTTAACCTTCAAATGCCAGAAAGGACCACTGAGGTCACTAAGATGTTTTCCTGCATGACTGTTCAAAGTCTCCTAATGATTCCTGTGTTCGTCCCAGGACGGTTTTTATTTTTCTGGGTTTTTTTTTTTTACAGGAATGTGAAGAAGATAAATCTCCTCTTGTGGATGAATACTTTCAAGATCATGTGGATGAGTAAGAAACGTGTTTAGACTGGGAGGAAAATACTTTGTTTTTAGTAAAAAATAAAAAATGAAATAAAAAACCCCCAACCCCTACACAAACACACTTGATCTTTTATCTGTAAAATAACTAATATTTATAATGGAGAGTGAGTTACATCACCTTGTAACTACTTTAATAAACAATTTTTTTAATTATGCTTGTGTGTATTATAAAATACATAGGCCATTGTTAGTATGTATAAAAAAGCAGAGCCAGAACTGGTAAAGAGGTTCAACAGACCAGCAAATCCTGCATATCTAGAGGAAAAGGGCTCAGAAAAATCTTGATCTGGTTGAATTAAACCATTCAAAAGTCAGGGAAAATACCGTGGTTTAATTCACCTCCAGCCTGCCTTGGGACGAGCCATGCTTGGGGCTTGTTGAAAGAATAAACCCCAGCCCTGCAGTAGAATTATTGTGACTCAGTTTCCAAACCTCCCCATTTTGTCTGCCTGACTCATGCCGGGAGTCAGATACCACGGGACAATTTCAGCAACGCTGGCTCTCGGGGAAGGTAATGGTTTGACAGCAATTGGAATGTGCACCTTAAAATGCTGTAAACAGCGCATTAGGACCCCTCTTGTGTTCCTTAGGCGAAGTGCCCCGTGCCGCCGGCTGGGCTGTGCTGGAAAGGCACGGGACAGAAACCAGCTGGAGCGAAGCATCCCGGCACCCCTTCCCCTCCCGGTCCCGGCAGTGCCCTGGTGAGCAGTGCCTCTCGGTGGCCGCTCCCCGCACGGGCAGTGCCCGGGCACAGCGCTGCCTCCCGCGCTCCCTTCCCGGCGCGCTGCCTCCGGGGCGGTGCGCGGCTCCCGCTTCCCCTCCTCGCACCGCCTCTGCCGCTGCCTCATTTCCTGCAGCGTAGGCGGAGGAGGAAGCTCTGTGCCCGCTTTCCTGGCCGGTTCGCCCCGCTCCCCTCCCGCCCGGCCCCGCCGAGCCGCCTCCTGCCCTTCGAGATGCCGGTGAGCGGCTCCGCGCCCGGCGCTGCGCGGCCCCGGCGGGCGCGGGCGGGGGCGGCGGGGCCGGGCCGGGGGCGGCGGGGGCGATCCCGGGCCGGGCCAGGGGCTCTGCTCGCTGCGGGGTCTGGCCGCGGGCACTTGCGGGGGGGAAACGGGCGCTGCAGCTGCGGGGAGCGCTGCTGGGAGCGGGGAATGGCTCTTTATGGGAGACTGCTGCAGGGCAGCGCCTTCCTCTTCCTCTTCCTCCCCCTGCCGGGGATCCACCCGCAGCCGGGAGGGTGCGAGCCCCGGCAGCAGCGGGGGAGAGGGCGGTGACAGCCGGGCTTTGCTCTGGCTTTGCTCACACCACCTTCCCCTCAGTGGAATAAACTGCTTTTCACACCCAGCCCCTCCCAGTCACATCCTCCTGTGCCCCCCACAGAAGGTGCGTTGTGACATGAGGGATTCCCAGTGGCCTGGCACAGCGCCTTGGAAAGTGCCTAAAACTGAACTCATTCGTTGTTTAAAATCGGTTTTCCAGGAAGAATTTGTTGTATGCAGAAAGCTGGGTTTGTTTTTTCACTTAAATCAGTTGTGTTGTTTTTGTTTTTTTTTTTTACTGCGTTAAGCCTGGCTTTATTTATAATTATCTACTATTAATAGCCAGACGTGGAAATAAATTGCATATTTTTTAATGACCATCTAACTTTCAGTGCAGTGCCCCAGAACTCAGGCAGGTGAGCGGGGCTGTTACCCTTGGTGCTGCCAGGATGGGGTCAGGCAGCCTGGGGATGAACTGTGCCTGCAGACCAACAACACAGATTTTATCCAATCTCCCAGTGCTTTCCTGGTATTCACCAGAATGGCACCAAGATCTGGACTTAAATAGAAAATAACAATTATTTGTGCAAGGAAAAAATGCTGGAAGCATCATAATGAACTAGGCTGTGACTCCTGCTTGATGAAGACACGTGATTGGATATGGAAATGTCTATTTTCAGTAGGATCAATAACCAGCTCTCCCTGTCTCTAGGCTTACCACTCCACTTTAATGGACTCAGACACCAAGCTAATTGGGAACATGGCACTGTTACCCATCAGAAGCCAGTTCAAGGGCCCAGCACCTCGGGAAAGTAAGTTTATAATAATCTCTGAATTACTGGATGTAGCTCATCATCTCAGGGGCTGCTCTAAGCCAGCCCCAGCAAGAGTCACCAGTGGGAAATGGAAAGCTTTGCAGAGAGGAGGAAAGTTTTCAACTACTTCAGCTGTGCAAATCATAGAAAATAATTATGCACAGATAACTGTGCCCCGTGTTGAGTTGGTGGTTTCAGTAACCCAAGCCTCTGGTTGCTGTTCTGGTGCTTCCCCCTGTGCTCTGAGCAGGGTTTTGAGGAGGCTGTGCTGGTGTGAAGCCTCTGTGGCAGAGGAAGTGGAGGTTTAGCTACAGAGAGCTCACACTCTGGGCTGCTCTGAGGGACAGCAGCACTTACAGCTGTGGGGCTTCAAAAACTGAAATGAAATTCTAGGCACCCTGACAGGGCCCACAGGCAGCCAGGACAGATTCCCCTCCAACACCTGAACTTCCCAGGCGTGCTATTCCCCAGAAAGGTGGGTTCAGTTTGAACAGGGAAATGGAAAGGGAGTGTTTCTGGACTTAAGCAGTCTTGGATGGTAGCAAAAGTCAGATTTGTTGCTGTGTTCTGCTCCCCTCCTTTATTTGAAGAGGAGAATGGAATTTGAGTGATTGTGCTTTCTCCAAAAACTATTTTTCTATCCTTTTATGATGTTAAAACTCTAATGAGTTACTCAAAAGGGGAAAACTGCTGAATTGCTGCTGTTTGTGAAGTGAAATATCAGAGGCGAAGGAGAAGAGAGTAGGAAGCTTAAATATTACAGCTCAGGGTGTTTCAGAAGTTTTCTGTTACATGGTGCTGACTTCTGCTTTTTGTAAATACCATGGTTTTGCTTTTGCAGTAATCCTTATTTATGTACTTCAGTGAGTAAAAGTTTTGACAAATCTAGTGTAACTGCACTGCTTAATTCTATATCTTTTTTTTATAGCTAAGGACACAGATATTATAGATGAAGCCATCTACTACTTCAAAGCTAATGTTTTCTTCAAAAATTATGAAATTAAGGTAATTTTTTGAGATACTGAGCATATTCTAGTTCTTTGGAGGGTTGGTGCTGTGAACATAAATTTATTTTCAAGGAAGTAATTCTAGAAGATTACAAACTCCCCTTCCACTTAGTTTTAAAGTTGGGTAAATGTCATGAATTGCAAATCTCTCTCTCATGGGGAAACTATAGCCCAAAATGGCTTGAATTCGTTCCTGTTTCAGACTTTATCAGTTCCACAGAGTCCTGTAATCTAAGAGCTCCTGCTCTTGTTTTGCAGAATGAGGCTGACAGAACACTGATCTATGTCACCCTCTACATTTCTGAGTGCCTGAAAAAGCTGCAAAAGGTAAGAAAACCGAATTCCTGTGCAGGTGGGAAACAGTCTGTTCTGAGGGTTGTTCTAAAGAAAGGATTTCCTGATATTCTCCTTCCAGGGGAACAAATAATCCTTGAAGGAGATTTGTCATGGACCCCAGTCCCAGTTGTCAGAGCCTCAAATACTCCAAGGCTATGGATGTGCTGTGTTGCTCTTCTTGATGAATTTTCCTGTTCTAGATTTCTAAATACTTGGGTCTAATGCTGTGTCAGTTTTTGTTCATAACTGGTAACCCATTGTTTGCCTGGTTCTTCCAGTGTAACTCCAAAGGCCAGGGAGAGAAGGAAATGTACACGCTGGGAATCACTAATTTCCCAATCCCAGGGGAGCCTGGCTTTCCACTGAACGCCATTTACGCCAAACCTGCCAACAAGCAGGAGGAAGGTAAGGCTGACCCAGGGCCTCTGAGGGTCACACTTCATTAACTGCACTTAGAAAAATTACTTTAAACCTAAATCTTCCAAATCTGCAGTCTGTCTTTTGAAGGCAGCACAAGCTGGATTTTCTGACCTCAAGGATTCCCCTGGTTCCATAGATAAATTGAGCTAATCAACTCAGCCAGCTGCAGCCTGCAGATATGAAACTCCCTCTCTGCTTTAAGCAGTGATGTCTGGCGTGTCCCTGTTAAATCCAGTTTGGGTTGGTGCTGCCCAGTTCACCCTGGTTTTGCTGTGCTGCTTTCAGAGGTGATGAGGGCCTACCTGCAGCAGCTGAGGCAAGAAACCGGCCTTCGCCTGTGTGACAAAGTGTTTGATCCTCAGAGCGACAAGCCAAGCAAGGTGAGAGGTCAGAGGCATCAGCACAGTCAGGGAGAGGCTGGGGGTGTTTGTTCAGCCTCGTGTGGAGAGAAGGGAGATGATGGGTGAGGGTGACTTCAGCCAAGCCTGTCTGAATTTACAGTGAAATGGCAGCTGCAAGTTATCAGTAGATTTAATCTGATGTGATATGACAGTGAGTGCCAGTTTGGGTTGCTTTCAAAAGCAGGGCAGTAATGAGAGGGGTCTGGCTTGGCTCTTCAAAGCGCTGCACATCTGCTTGTGGCTGGGCTTGCAAAAGGGGTTCACAAGCACGAGAGGTGCTGTTTCTCTTCCCAGGCAGCTCTGCTTTGAGAGCTGCTTTGAAGTCGATTGTTTTGCCTCATGTCCAGATTGAAAATATCGCTAATCAATGAATGAGTCACCTCCTGAGTGTTCGTGTCTCGTGTGCAAATGTGACTGCATTTGATGTTGAAATCACTCAGGCTAATTTACTTTCAAAGGCATAGCTTCCTGATGCATCCCTCATTTATGATTGGATTGGAATAAAATATAACAAAAGTAAAAGAAGATAAAGTAGAATTTGCCATTTTAATTCAAAGTCCTGTAATATGAACTCATTGTGTCCATTCCTGTTATCTTGTTCACCTCAATTCAAGTGTGGAAAACTATCTGTAAAACTGGAGCCTTAATATTTGTTGTGTGTCAGAGATTAAATACTTTAAAGTCAGTGGAAACCACTTCTGATTTTCTGACTCTGTACTTCCTTCTGCAGTGGTGGATCTGCTTTGTGAAGAGGCAGTTCATGAACAAGAGTCTCTCAGGCCCCGGGCAGTGAAGCAAAGTGGCAACAACTTTTAAGCATTTCCACAGCAAGATGTTTGAGTCTTTTGCCTTTGTTTTGGATACATTTTGTACCAAGAAAGAATTAAGTGCTTATGAAGTTAAAAAAAAAAAAAAAAAAAAACCAAACCTGTCAATGAGTGATAGAGGGAGAGCAAAAAGATAAGTTGTGTAAGCAAATATTATTAAGCTGGTGCTTAATAAGGGATTTCTAATGTGCTGTTTCAGATGCAAGCTGCTTTGTAATCGTGGCTACAGCATTTAAAACAGGGCTTGTATTTAAGAGAAGAAATGAAGAAATGGGCTTGGCTGTGGGGCAGGGGAGCTGTGTCATTGCTCTGCTGGCTGGAGTCGGTGTCGTGTGTCCAGGGAAAACAGACCTCTCACGCTGTGTTGTCCAGTGCAGTGATTTTTACCTTGTTTTCAATAAAATTTGCTTGTAATTAACGTGGTAACTACTGTGTGTCTTATGGAGAGCCTTCAAAGAAATCAAAGAGGTTTTTTCTTTTTGGTGAAAGGCTTTGGGGAGACCTGATTGTGGCTTTCCAGGACTTGAGGGGAGCCACCAAGAGCCTGGAGTGCCTGGACAAGGAGGAATGGCTTCATACTGACACAAGGCAGCTTTAGATTGGATTATGGGAAAAAATGTGAGGCCTTTCCCAGAAGAAATGTAGGTTTCGAACGGCCTTTTTCCTCCTTTAACAATTTTTATAGGCAGGAGCATCATTATCTCGGAGACCTCAGACCCATTTAGCTGCAGCAACCATCAGCGTATTCGCAGAAGGACAAGGGGTGGACTCAGGAGCTGTGGGGGCACGGGGAGTGTGTGTCTCGCACCAGAGCACCCACGGGGGAGCGGATCCCCTCAGAGCTGTGCCCAGACGCCGGTCACGCCTCACAGCCCTGCGCGGACCCCGCGCTCCCCTCACGCCGTTCCCGCCTCCGCGAGGGGTCCTCGGCGCGGGCTGCCCTCCGCGCGCCTGTCGGGCCGCGCGGGCAGCGCCTTGGCCGCCTATGGGCGGTGGCGCGCGAGGACCCCTGGGTGGCGCCATTTTGGAGTGGCGGCGGCGGCAGCTCGGTGCCCGGTGCCTCGCTCGGGGTCTCTCCCGGTTCTTCCCCAGCCCCGTCCCGTCCCTTTCGCCCTGCCGGCGGCAGCATGAGTGTGGTGGAGCACGTGCGCGAGATGGCGGCCGCCGGGCTGCACTCGAACGTGCGGCTGCTCAGCGGGCTGCTCCTCACCATGAGCGGCAACAACCCGTGAGTTCCCCGCCGGCAGGGGGCGCGCGGGCCGTGAGGGACGTGAGGGAGCGGGGCGGCTCCTGGGCTGCCCCTGCCCCTGTCCTGTTCTCTGCCCCTGTCCCTGCCCCTGTCCTGTCCTGTCCTGTTCTCTGCCCCTGCCCCTGTCCTGTCCTGTCCTGTTCCCTGTCCCTGTCCCTGTCCCTGTCCCTGTCCTGACGCCTTCCCCTGGCCTGTCCTGTTCTCTGCCCCTGTCCCTGCCCCTGTCCTGGCGCCTTCCCCTGGCCTGTCCTGTCCCCTGCCCCTGCCGGGGTTGGTGCCTGCCTCTGCTCGGGTATCACCATCAGCGTCCTTTTGGGGTGCCCACTACAACATGAGTGTCCTGGCAGAGAATCATAGAATCACCGAAGGAACCTTGACGATTGTTTTGTTTCACCCCTCCTGCCTTGGCAGGGACACTTTCCACTATCTCAGGTTGCTCCAAGCCCTGTCCAGCCTGGCCATAGGCACTTCCAGGGATGGGGCAGCCACAGCTGCTCTGGGCAACCTGTGCCAGGGTCTCACCACCCTCACGAGGAAGAATTTTTCCTAATATCCAGTCTAAAGCTGCTCTCTGTCAGTGTGAAGCCAGTCCCCCTTGTCCTGGCACTCCAGGCCCTTGTAAATTGTCTCTCTCCAAGCTTTTTGTTGGCTCCCTTCAGGTCCTGGAAGGCCACAGTTGGGTCATTTGGTCTGCACATATATTAGGAGTTTTATTAAGGGTTTTTTTTAATAATATAGGAACAGGGATTAGGACCAGAACAGCTGTACAAGGAGTTGGGTTGAATTTTAAATTTGAGTCCAAACAAAACTCTTCTGAAATCTGAATGGGCAAAATGCTGGATCCTTCCCTAATAAAAGGCGAATGAATCCCAGGAGAAAGTTGATGCAGTGTATTGGATGTTTACAGCCTGTGGCTTGTTACAGAAAGGATGGGGGCAGTGGCCAAGCAGCCAAACATTGAGCTG
This sequence comes from Calcarius lapponicus, assembly GCA_039654755.1. Taxonomy (NCBI): domain Eukaryota; kingdom Metazoa; phylum Chordata; class Aves; order Passeriformes; family Fringillidae; genus Calcarius; species Calcarius lapponicus. Next base: position 2,648,676 of record CM077478.1, read on the forward strand.
CTCTTGCTGCTGAGGTGTCAGGAGTGGCTGCTGGATTTGTTTGCTTACAGATAAAAGAAATTGGTGAGATAAGCCCTGTGTGAGGAGTCAGTGCTGTTACTCAATGGTCCTTCCAGTGCAATGAAGGGGCTGCAGCAGTTGCAAGTTGAAGCCAGACAAACCAAAGCTATAAATCCTTTGTTTCTGTAAGGTTTTGATTCTTTTGCAGCCATCTGACCTCAGCCTTTCTGTCTGCATTTCTTCCAGGGAGCTGTTCTCTCCCTCTCAGAAGTACCAGCTCCTTGTGTACCATGCAGACTCCCTGTTCCATGACAAGGAGTACAGGAATGCTGTCAGCAAGTACACCATGGCCTTACAGCAGAAAAAAGCCTTAAGTAAAACCTCCAAAGTCAGGCCTTCTACTGGCAATGCTGCATCAACACCCCAAAGCCAGGTAATTAAGCACTGATAATGTGCTGCATCAAGGGATCACATTCCCCCTTCCAGTTCATGTTGCTGAGTCAATATTCACAGAGTCACTGGGGCTGGAAAAGATCCTTGAGGGTGAATCCCTGCCAAGTGCATCACTGACCACATCCCTGAGCATCACCTTTACATGTCTCTTAACCACCTTAGATTCTACATTTATCATGTCAAATAAACCTGACATTTAAGGCTAATTAGTTTGATAATATCTGTGGTGTTTTCTAATGCAAAACTTTAAATGGTCTCCAGCATGAAATTTTTCTGTATGTGTACATCATACTTTTAATACAGGAACAATGTGAGCTAGCAGGGAGCTGCATTGTTAACTTGCATGCACCAAATATTTTTCAACACAGTATAAATATTAATAAGGAAACCTTATTAAAATGTTCATACCCGATTAAACCAACATTGTATTTAAATATTTCTTTTTTGTTTCAGTGTTTGCCGTCAGAAATTGAAGTGAAATACAAAATGGCTGAATGCTACACAATGCTGAAGCAAGATAAAGATGCCATTGCTATTCTTGATGGGATTCCTTCCAGGCAGAGAACTCCAAAGGTGAATTCTGGCAGGTTTTTGTCACTGCCTCGTGGTCAGGGTATCTCTAGGGCAGAACATATTATCTAGATTTAATGGCATTATGTCTTTTTCATTAGTTAAATATTGTTTGGTAGCATTTCCTAATTTTAAATTAGCTGATTTGCACCCTTTTCTTTCAAATCATACCAATTTTGTATTTCCTCTGTAAGAAGGATATTAAAGAAAAAAATAAGAGGAGTTAAATTTTTTGTACATCTTTATTAACTTCTTGTATAGTTGGAGCAGTGGCAAATCCTTGAGAGGCTGGAGACTTTGGCAAGTAGAAAGTTTGCTAGTGCTCCATCTTTTAAAATCTTTTAATCCTTTTCAACAACAGTTTAGATAATGTTAAATATTTAGATCCCTTTGTGGTCGGCAGTGCCAAATCTGTGGAGTCTTTGCTTGCTGGCTCTGTTACTCAGAAGGGCTTAAAAGATTAACACATCAGATCAGTCAGCTGTGTTTCATGTTAAATTGTCCTAAAAGTGTACAGGCTTAAACTCCAGTTAATGTCAGAGTGCTCTGACCAACTTGCAGAACAGAAAAAGAAGAAAAGATGGAGAAAAGCAAACTTTTCTCAATATAGGCCAGTAAATGGAAGTGCTGCAGCAGAAGCCAGCTCCTTGTGTTGTGAGGAGCTCAGATAATTTCTGTTCTTTGGGCAATCATGGCTCCTTTCAGAAGCTGAATGGAAACTCTCTCTGACTTGCTAAGTCAGAGAGATTTGTAATTCAAGCACTTCCATGGACACAGAGATTCCTGGAAGGGACTGATTAAGGGATGTACAGATCCTTCTTGGCATTGTGTACTTGCCCATCTTTTGACTTCTTTGCTGCAGAACACAGGTTTCAAGGTGCACTGTGCACATACAAAAGAAGGTAGATTTTATTTCTGTGCTCAGAAGGAAGCCACAGTTTCCATTTTGTCCTGTATGGTACCTTGGAGTGTTCTCAGAAATGCAGGTTATGCTGTCTTCTGCCCAGAGCAGAGGCAGGCAGGCCTGAAGACAGAGTTGTGACCTTGCTTAGTGGTTCTTTGTCCTCCTCACACTCGGCTGTCCCCACATTTCTCTGTCTGCAGATCAATATGATGCTGGCAAACCTCTACAAGAAGGCGGGCCAGGAGCGCTCCTCGGTGACGAGCTACAAAGAGGTGCTGAGGCAGTGTCCCTTGGCCCTGGATGCCATCCTAGGTGGGTGTCTGCTCGCAGTGCTCAGCCCTGGTAAAATTTTAATTACATTTCTGTAACTGTCGTGCATTTGCATGTCCTACCCACATTATAGAAGTTGTAGCAAGCCCTGTAATCAGCTGCTTGTGCTTGTCAGGGGATGGAGTTTCTGCCCCTCAGACAATTGGTGTCAAAAGCAGTTTTGGGTGGCTGAGACTGATGTGTGAACCCCTCTAAACAGGTTTGCTCTCACTGTCAGTGAAGGGAGCAGAAGTGGCCTCCATGACCATCAACATCATCCAGAGCATTCCCAATTTGGACTGGCTCTCAGTGTGGATCAAGGCATATGCCTTTGTGCATACTGGAGACAACACCAGAGCAATAAACACCATTTGGTAAGAGTTGGAAGAGCGTGGTGCAATCAAATCATATATAAATTCTTATCTATAATGATATTCAAAGTGTCATTTATAAATAACAGGCATTTATTTTCCCTTTAAGCTCTTTAGAGAAGAAGTCATTGCTGAGGGATAACGTGGACTTGCTGGGGAGTTTAGCAGACCTGTACTTCAGAGCTGGAGATAATAAAAACTCTATCTTAAAATTTGAACAAGCACAAATGCTGGATCCTTACCTCATAAAAGGTGAGTAAATCCTGAGAGAAGGTTGACCTGAGGAGTAACATGCAGTGGAATATTGTGTATTGTGTCCCCAGCTTTCAGTTCACAATTGACATTCAGAAGCTGCATGTCTTGAGCCCTTCTAGGTAGTTGCACAGTTTAAAGTAGGTGTTTGTGGGTTTTGTGGCTTTTTTTCTAGTGAATGAACTTTCTGTTTCTTGAGGATTGATCCTCCAACGTGTCTCTTTAGGAATGGATGTTTATGGTTATTTATTGGCACGTGAGGGTCGGCTGGAGGATGTGGAGAACTTGGGCTGCCGGCTCTTCAACATTTCTGACCAACATGCAGAGCCCTGGGTGGTGTCTGGGTGAGTTTTCTTTCCTTTCTCACCTCAGCTCTCCATTTGCTGAATGTGGTGGGTTACAGGTGACACAGTGGGTTCAGCTTGTTTAGTTCAGAAGATGTTTTTCTTTCCTGGGTAACTTACATTAGCTCTCTGTAAATATCTATTGTGGTTTTTTTCTGTATGTTAAATTTAGGGTTACACATGCGTGCAATACCAACAATATATTAAATAGTAACAGTTTTAATATCTATATTAGAGTGTTTTAAATTTCTGAAGAAGTTTTTTCTTAACTTCAAATGCAAGAAGTTCAGAACCCCATGACTGCACACAGGCCCTGCAGGCAGCGGTGTTTACAATCCCTCTCCTTTTTCTGTAGGTGTCACAGTTTCTACAGCAAACGCTACTCCCGTGCCTTGTACCTGGGAGCCAAAGCAATCCAGCTGAACAGCAACAGTGTCCAGGCACTGCTGCTGAAGGGAGCTGCCCTGAGGAACATGGGCCGGGTGCAGGAGGCCATCATCCACTTCAGGGAAGCCATCAGGCTGGCCCCCTGCCGCCTGGACTGCTACGAGGGTGAGCCCTGGGCAGGGAGGGAGGGCTGGTGCCGTGCTGAGGGCGAGGCAAGGGAGTGCACAGCAGTTCTTGCCTCCTGTAAATAATTGTTACCCCAAAACTTACAGTGTGATCCGGGAGGGATGCGAGAGAACGTGTGGGTTTGTAAGAATGATGTTCAGAAAGGGGTTGTGTTTTCTTGGGTTTTGTGTTGTTTAATCTGGAGGTAAACAAACTTGGGTGTTTTCAGCAGCTCACTTTTGGATGATGACGTTAACTGATGGTTAGTTCTGCTGGGAGCTTTGTTTTGTCGTATTTGTTTAAATATTTAAATCTGGCTGATCTCAACAGCAGCTTCAAGTAGTGAAGAGTCCAGGTGAAGTACTAATTCTCTCAGTATTGGAATTGGACAAATACATTAGATGAGGTGTACTTAGGGTTGGAGGTTTTTTGCAGTGCCTGACCATTAATGAACATCAAATCAATTATCTGTAGAATAACTATGTTGACAAGCACAGATTCACTTTCTCAATTGCAATTTTTATTTGCTTATTGGAGTGTCAGCTGTTCAGCACCCGAGTGCTACTAAGTGCAAACAATAGTGGAGGGCTGAGTGCCTGTGGTGCTGACTCAGGCCCTTAAGTGTTTCCATGTGACCCCACCAGGTCTCATCGAGTGTTACCTGGCATCCAACAGCATCCGTGAAGCCATGGTGATGGCAAACAACGTGTACAAAACCCTGGGGGCAAACGCACAGACCCTCACCCTGCTGGCCACTGTCTGCCTGGAGGACCCAGTCACGCAGGAAAAGGCAAAAACATTGCTGGACAAAGCTCTCACACAAAGACCTGACTACATTAAAGCTGTGGTAAAGAAAGCAGAACTTCTTAGTAAGTTCCTTTTTCCCCTGTGTTGGTTTGTTTAAAGATACCCTTGTACATGGAAAGGTGTTCTGGAGCCACAGCCACGTGAAGAATGTGACAGTGATGGTACAGCCCAGGGGTTTATCAGTTCTGTCCTGAAGGAAAAATCACAGCAATTAATTGCATCCAGCAGCTGATAGTACACTTAAAGAATTTGCAAACAAAATGTTTTGACTTCAAAGTAGATGTAATTGTGAATGTAACAGCTATTGCAACAAAAAGTCATTGTTCAGAGTTAATCTTGCAAGAAGTAGAGCCCTACTCTACTGACAGCTTAGAGGGACAAACAGCCTTGTGTTGGGAAGACCATGAACACTGTGACTTTTTACAGATTTGTCTCAGCTATTGATTAAAGCAGTATTTTTGCCTGTGAACAGGCAGAGAGCAGAAGTATGAAGATGGGATTGCCCTGCTGAGGAATGCCCTGGCCAACCAGAGTGACTGTGTCCTGCACCGCATCCTGGGCGACTTCCTGGTGGCTGTCAACGAGTACCAGGAGGCCATGGACCAGTACAGCATAGCCCTGAGGTAAAGCACACCCTGCCACTGCAGGGGGTTATAGCAACCCCTCATCAGCTTCACTGAGTAAAAAGATGAGCTGCTGATTGATTAGGGTGAGAATCAGAGGTGGCTTTGTATCATTCTCCATTAAAAGAACAAAACCACACAAATGCCACCCTGTTCGTGAATTGGTCGGTCTTAAGATTTCAAACTGAGAAGTGCAAAATGTAGGGACTGTATTAATGCTGAATATCTCACCAGGCTTGTGATTCCTTGACTAACAAAAGGATTAAGGCATGGAATTATTTATAGTTATTAATTATTTTAAAGTCAGACTTTAGAATCCATTCCTTTACACTAGAAGGTGCATATAAAAATGAGCTGTTCAATAAATTTAAATAGTATGATTCAAGTTAACATAATCTAAGTGCTATTTTAGGGTGTTACTTTTAAAAATATTCCCGTATTTTGATTGCAACATCTTCAATTTGCCTTAAAGCCAGTACTTTATGTCCCCTGCAAACTTGCATAGCTTAAATGGGTCAGCTGGTTTTTGCCTGCTTAGATTATATTTAGTCAGAGTCATTTAAATTTTTACTGCTTTCACGTTACTTTATAATTAGTATTGCTGGGAGAGGTGACTAAGTTTTCTGGAAGAGTGGGATGTTTAGATAAATGCATTCTTGGGGATCAGAACTGTTTTATAAAGAGATTTAAGACTCAGTGTTACAGCAGCTCAAGGGGAAGTTGCATCATCATCTAAAATAAGTTTCCTGATGATGTTAAACAGGAAGCGCAGACAACAGGATGAGATTTTATTGTTACTCTCTACACTGAGGCCACAAAGAGAAAAAAGTTTCAAGACAATGCTTTATTTTTGTTCCTTTCTTCAGCTTGGATCCAAACGATCAGAAGTCACTGGAAGGATTGCAGAAAATGGAAAAAGAGGAAAGCCCAACAGATGCCACCCAGGAGGAAGATGTGGATGACATGGAGGGAAGTGGAGAAGAGGGGGACTTGGAAGGCAGTGACAGTGAAGCTGCTCAGTGGGCAGATCAAGAACAGTGGTTTGGGATGCAGTAAAAGCCTCCTGCTGCTTGTTTTGGCACTTGAACGCACCACTAGGGTCACTCTTCTCAAAAGAACAGAAACTATGATTTTTTTCAGTAACAAAGGACTTTTTCTTGTTTTAATAGACTCTGAAACCAATTAATAGTTCTGTGCATCTCAATACTGTGGAGATTCTTGATGCTTCTTATTTATTAAGTGTACGGGACTAACTGCATCCAAGGTTATTCACAACTTCCATTTTGAAAATTTCCTGCTAAAACTGAAACCATCAGAATCTGAGGTGTGTAATGAGCCTTTTGTTTGTGATGAAAACAATGTCTGAGTACTGTCCAGGGCTGAGTGCTTGGGCAAATTGTAAATCCAGTGTTTTGTACTCCTTTGTGGGAAAGGCCTTGCTCATTTGCCTGCAGCCATTTGAGTCTGGGGGAGCTACTTGAATGTGGCTGAAAGCAGCACTTTCCTTTTGCTGTGTTTGTTAATTTGTCTTTTTCTAGGGCATTACCTTTGCTGTCCAGGATAAATTTGGGACAATAGGCAACTTGGACTTGCTGACACTTTTTGTAGCTGATTTCTCTGTGTACAGAATTGAGCCAGTGATGGAGAATTAAAGTCATTTCCTCAACCCTTACTAAACCCTGCAGTCACTTTAAGTCTGTACATGAGCATTTATTTTAAAATGCAGTTTAGTTTTATTTCAGTATGTTCCTGGAAGGTTTTGCAGCAGTGACTCAAAGCACTTTACATTCTGTGTACAGCACTGACATTTAAAATGCTATAAAAAGAATTAATCCCTCTTCCCTTGCACTGCTGGAGAAATGTTAAATTATGCAAATACACATATTGTCCTGGTTTTTCCATGTTTATATACTTCCTGGCTTTGTCAGGTAATTTTTGAATTTATGTCTTTTTCCCTCACCTTTTGAAACAAATTTGCTTCATGTACAAATTTCCAACCTCAGCATTTCAAGGGTGAACTGCTTTGGATAATCTAGAAACTGTTTCAGTTCTGTGGGCTTGATGTGTGGGAAGAGGAATTACTTATTTTTCTTACAGTTCTGATTTCCTTAGTCTTTACCAAAATGTGGTTTTATAATCTTTATATCAAGAGTTTAATTCCTTTTGTATTTATTTTGTTACCACAGGTATGCTGGAGCACAGAGACTTTTTAGACAGCTAAAAAAATAGTTTTGAGTATAAGTTGGAGGAAAAATGGCTGTTTGTTACAAACACATGATATGGAAAAGAAGCTTCTCCCTGAAAGGCAGATAAGGGTAAAATATCCCTCTGTGATGTATCAAAAATGCACAACAAAAGAGGCAGATTATTGTCTGTTTTGGAAATGTTCTGGTGTGTTATGGCCTACAGAGGAGGAGTCCAATAGTTCATCTATTTAAGAAAAGAAAACAGCTGCTTGTCTGTTCTCTCTGGAATTCTGTGGGCTTGAGAGTTTCCAAAATACCCAAGTGAGTTCTGGTTCCCTGAAGGTGCTGGGGGAAGAGCAGCAAAACAAAGCTGTCCTGACACTTGGGCTGGCATGAGCTGCTCCTGCTCTTCAGTGAGCACATTCACCAAATGTGGAGCATCTCAGGGAGAGCAAATATTTCATTAATGACTTCCTGGCAGAGGAGAGGCCTTGTCCTGTTCATCTCTTTGCTGTTGCTGTGGGATGCAGTGAATGGATTTCAGCTCATCACATGTCTCATGACAGAAAAAATGTGCAAGATATTCAAAGCATCTATTTTTATATTAAAAAGCTTTGCTTTCTCTTCACACTCAGCATTCACCAGCTGAAAGCTGGGTAGCTACATTAGCTTTCTAGTTGTATCCCAGACCTCTGCTGAGAATGAAAATTGAGTTGTTTGTGTTACTAAAGACAGGATACATTTAATTGATGAGGAGTATATGAGTTTTGTGTTGGTTTTTTTCAGCCATTTCATTCTAATGGTTCCTTTGAGTAGGTCATTCATTTCAGGTGGAAACCACTGGCTTTGCACATTTCTCTGAAGTATTTACATAGAAGAGGAAACTGGAGAGACACAGTTCTATTGAAACCATTCTGTGGTGTGTTTGTAGATAATCTGATCATCTCTGCTTTTAGAACAGGCAGGAAACTAAAACTACTTCAAGATGAGTCCTTGGGTGCAGCTTGAGCAAACAAGTCCAGGCCCAGCTCAGAACACCTAGAGATGGCTGTCAAAAGTGATTTATGTCCTCACAGCTTTGGTTTTCTGAGAACTTGGTTCCTTACTGGAAATGGGAAGTTGGAAGAGCCTGCAGGTGAAGCCTGGTGAGTAGCTGATGTGTTGGGGTTGTGTAGCTGAGTGTGATCTTTGCTATTGGTTGCACCGTGGCTGTGGAACTCTGAGCTGCCATGTATGTTGAGATTGTATAGAGAGATACAATCTCACTTCAGAATTCTGGAGGGATTCTGCTTGCCTATTAACCAGCCTTCATTACTGCTTTAATTTTAGAATGTGATCTCTGGTTCTGCAGAGGTCTGGTACTCTCCAATGCAGTTACAGGCATTTAGTTCAGGGAATACAACAATTAGCCCTTAATAAGCAGCTGACCTCATTCCCTGCCTCAGTCACATGCTCTGCACCCGAGAAGAAAAGATCACAAAGCCAAGAACTGAAGTTCAGGCTCTGTTAGATCAGTGATGGAAGTGAAACAGTTTGGACATGAGGCAAGAAATCTGTTTCCATCCAGTTGTACTGTGAGGTGTTGGTGTGTCTGAGGTGCTGGGTAAGGGCAGAGTGCTCCTGTTTGCCTGAAATCCTGGAATTTAAACTGCATATTTCATTACCAACTTCTAACTCTCCTGCTTTGACAGGAAGTGATGGGAAAGGGACAGAATTTCTTCAGAATGTACATAGACTTGGCTAAGGGCTAAAAGGCTGAATTGACCAGAGTCTGAAAGCAGCACACATTCATGGTGTGCTTAGAAATTGCCTAAAAAATGCATTTGCACCTATCATGTGCTGATAACACCTGCAATACTGGCAGTGTTTCTAATTCTGAAGATTTCTAGATGATGGGAATTCAGGAATTGTGAAGCAGAAATAAAGGAGGGACTGAGGACTGCTGGCCAGTATCAGTGTTCTCTGTTGAATTGAGGTGCTTCTTTTGCTGCTGCTGCTGATTATAGAGAGATTTTTGATTAACTAGGACTTTTTTTCCCCCTTTTAGTAACTGTCTTCCTCATTAAGCCTCTTTGTGTGGTGATTCTTCTCTTCTTGCTTTTCAGGAGCTCAGTGATGTGGAAACTGATCCATGCAGGGCAGAAGCAGGCAGGATTTCTGATTCAGCAAACCTTATTCCCTCACTTAGATCTCAGTGGTAAGGAAATGTGAAAGGCTGTGTCTGCCATTCTTATTTCAAGTTACAGAAACATTCCACAACCAAATATATTTTAAAAACCCAGTTTTGTCTTAAATTTAGTGACCTTAGGAGGGCTTAAACTCAGTATAAACCTATGGTTCCAAACAAAATAGTCTTAGTTGGTTAAAATGTCCTTCGGAAGCTGGCCAAGAGGAGGCAAGGATGTATATAAGACTAGGTGTTGCAGGAGGAAATTGATAATAAAATACAGTTATTTTGGTGCAAAGAGGGAAAAAATAAAATGTTCACCTGGGGAACTTCCGTGTAACAATTTATATATTAAGGAAAGCCCTTTGGCCAGTCCGTATCACTTGATGGAACAACAAAATAGAAAGAATAATCTCTGTTTTCATTTACTGGCTTGAGCCTGGCCTTGGCTTTGCAAAGTCTGGGGTGTGGGAGTGGGTCCCCAGTGGATGTTTACTCTGCACAAGCCTCTTTCTTTCCAAGACCTTCCAGAGGGGCCAAGGACTTCTGTGAGTTTGGAGGTCAGATTCCTTTTCCTCACCCATCATCCCATCAAAACAGCCATGTGGCAAATGGGGTGATGGTTTGAGGTATGAGGTAAAATCCTGGGGCCTGATAAATTGATCCCCAAAGTCTTCTCTGCACCTCCATGTGGGCAAACTGTTGGGGTGAGATCTTTAGAAAACCTCTTCAGGTGCTCAGAACTAATCTCATTTCTCACCCACTCTCCTGGGGGTGGATGTGGGCTCTAATCACACTCAAATTCACCTCGAGGTAAAAATAGGGATACTGCCTGCTCTCTGTATTTAGAGTTTCATGTAATATGTCCATAATGCCTCATAACTTGAGCTATGGGGAGTGGTTTCTTTGTGCTGTCAGTGGGCTCATCCATGTGGTGCTTTAGAGCTGGGGGTTTGCAGGGAGGAGAGGAGGAGGAGGAGGAGGAGGGGAAGATGAAGCTGTTTATTTCAGCATCTCTTACCACATATTCTTGCACTGAGCACCTTGGCAACCCACTGAGCATCACGTTCTCCTCACATGGCTGAACTCCAGCTGGGGACTCATTCTGCTTAAACTTGCAGATCATCATTTAAAGCAATGTTTAAGGTGTGAGTTGGTGTGAGTTGCCTCAGGAGCTGCTCACCAGCTCAGGAATGCAGCTCGGTGCTGAATAACGACTTCCCATCAGGGCTGAGCTTTCCTTGCTGAATAACTTCCCATCAGGGCTGAGCTTTCCTTTTGGCCCCGGTGCTGGGGACAAGTTCCACACGCAGAAAAAGGGCAGGAGAGCAGCTGGGCTGGAGAGAGATCTGAGAAACGCCCCTTTCCCAGGCAGGCTGAGGCTGTGAAAGGCCAGAGATGCTCGTGGGGCTCTTCCCCCACCTGCCCCGAGCTCCGGTGTCCCTGAGCAGCTCTGAGGCCGCCCCGCAGCGGGAGGGGCGGTGCTGACAGAGCCGGCCACGAGTGCCCAGCCCGGCTCTAAATCCGGCTGTGGGGGAGATAAGGGAGGCTCTGAGAGCCCCGGGGCGAGCAGCAGAGCTCAGCCTGCCCGGCACAGCACTACCATAGTAGGAAGCAGCTGCCAGCAGCACCCTCCACCATCCTATAGAGCTGCTGCACCATGGAATTCGACCCCTGTATTTTTAAACCTCACACTGCTGCGTTTGAAGGGTCTCAGATGTGTCACCTCATTTGGATAACGCTGTTTGCCAGCAGGGTGCTGCTGTCAGGGGCTGGAACCTAAGAGGCATTACATTTAATGTAAAACACATTCCAAGTTGTCTCTTATTCCAAACAAAATCTGGTGTTTGGGCTTTGGAGCAGAGCATTACAGGACACTTGGAAATTCCAGCTCTTACCCTGGGAGTGCTTTAGCCTTGCCCAGCAGCAGCCTTGTGAGCATCCCTGGTGTGGGGAAGGGAGTGAGCCCAAACTGCCAAGCACTCCCAGCAGGATGCTCCAAACACATTTGGCTCGTCTTCCTTTTGCCTACAGAAAGGGAAGAGACCAGGAGATACTTTAGGCTGGGGCAATTTAGAAAATAGAAAAGGACAAAAAAAAATAAAGATGTAGTTGGGAAAGAATTGTTTATTTTACGTTTCTCAGAGGGATTTTACAAACAATGGAGCATTTTAAAAAAACTGAGTGATCAAAGTACTTGACAGTGTCCCTTAAACACACACACAAGCCCCTGGACAGAGGAAATCACACCAGCGAGGAGGTCAATACTGCCGAGGAGCAGCTGCATCTGCATAGTTCTAGGAGGAAAGATTGCAGTTCTAGGAGGAAAGATTGCAATGGTGTTGGTGCTAAAAGTGTCATCCTGGCATTAAAATGAGAGCGCGCTGCAGAGCCCACACGGACCTGCAGGAAACAAAGTGCATCAAATAACAGGCCGGGCACGTATTGTAGAATAAATTTATTTACCTGATACAAATGAAACTAGGTGTGATGCTCCTTTACTGTCAGCATGTCAATAGACAATTGATCTTATTTACAACTTCTAAAGGTCACACATGCAGCTGTGGGAACTGGCTACGTCGTCGTTGCTTTTTAGATAAATGCATCACGATATTTTGTATTGCACCAACATCTGTCTTACTGCCTTAGATTTAAATAAGTTACATTACAGTGCAAAAGAGGTTGATTTGCACAGATGATAAAAAAATCCAACGTTATGAAGTGGAGGCTTACGGTTTAACATTCATCTGTAATCGTTTCCATGGATTTATAAATAGGAGAGCATTGTACAGAAGCTGTTGGAGTAGGATGTTTGGATGATACAATACAGAGATCCGTCTACACCCCAAGGCATGCATTATCTGATATTGTACATTGTATAAACTGACATTTTACATACAGGAATATGGAAATCGGCTGACAGCTCCGCAATTCTTGTTCAAGGATAACCAAACTCTTCTCCATGCAGCACAGAAACCCAACTTCTCTGGAGAGAGTTCCGACTTGGTAAGCTATATTGCACGTTTGTACATCTGTATCATGAAGTCCTAATGGTACCACACATTTCTTCCACAGAGAACACAATGAGTTTTGTTTTTAAGGGAAAGCAAAGAATCTTTACACGATACATGCAGAAGTTTTGGTAGATGTGTTGCTAAAAACACATGCACGCAACAAAACAACCTTACATTTCTGCAAAATTGTTTAGGAAGCGATTACTCCAGTATTGCTGAAAAGGAAAGAAAGAAAAGGCATCAGTTAATGAAAGGATGAATGCTAAGTATCATTATACAAGCAAGACTAAGATCAACAGTGACAGAAGAAAGAATGTTAAGTTTGGTAACTGGCTGCTCTGTCATTGAAGGGACACTCTCAGGTTACTTTGTTCTCGAAGTGCAGAATCCTCTGGATTGAGGCTCAGCTCCCTTGATTATCAGCAGAGCCAGCACTTCCTACTCAAGACTGCAGTGAAAAACAATCAAGACACATTTAATTAGCTTTTGCCTTTCTCTGCCTGACCAGTGGCAACAGACAATTCTCACTTCTTTGGAATTTTTACTTTCAAGTTCCATACTACGCACTTGTTTTTTTCAGTCGAGGCATTAGGGCAGGTTTGGCCCCACAGTGACCTAACAATGTCCCTTTTCCAAGCCAGGCAGCTTGTTCTGGGAAGCAGTAGGAAAGCCTTGAAGAAGTCATTAAACTACACGGATTAATGTGTAGGCAAAGGGTAGAGTACAAGGTCCTAAAGCTCCTGCTGTACTTCACCCCTACCACAGCGTCAGGTCAGCCTTGTGTCTGGAGAGACTGCTCTGAGTCCCTACAGCTCCAGGGAAGCTCTTCCAAACACTGCTTCAACACTAAAATTTGGGCTCTCCTGCTAAGATTTGAAAATGCATATTAATGCAATTAAGGATGTAATTAGCAGAGATTAGGGAAACAGTTAATGGTTAGAAGTGCAAAAAAGTAAACAAGACAGGTGCAAGAGACAGACGACTCTATTGGTTTTACCTCCCTTCATCTCAGCAAATTCAGCCCCTTGGGCTGTGTACCATCAGCTCTGGGCTCGAGCTCTGTGGGGCTGGCACTGCTGTACTGCATTCTATCAGCAGATTAAAAACTCACTTTTGTACCAGGAACCTCCCCAGCAGCCTCTCTACCAACACTTCCCTCAAGGCACTTTGACAGACCCGTAGAAATGTTTTTCTGCAGCCTCTTTTGTACTTTTATTTGCAGTAACATTTTGGGAAACCAAGTATGAACTATTTTTATTGCTCAGATGCCAGCAAGAAGGAGCAGCTCGTTGTGCAGCTCAGCACTTTGGATTGCTCACACGTGAAAGCAGAGAGAGCCCAAGGCACTGCAAAGACAAAAGCTCCTGGCTAAAAATTCAATGCATGACTGCAGCTGCCTGAGCATCCTCCTTGCTACAGAACACACGATTCAGGAGGAGCTGCTCTCATTCCAAACCCCAGTGGGTTCCCAGCACAAGCCAATATCCTTCCTGGTGTTCCCAGCATAAGGCAGCATCAATCACACGATTGATCCTGGTCTTACACACCCCTCTCACAGTAGAGAATAGGCAGTGATGTGTGAGGGCACCAAGGAATCCAGAAAGCAGAGATGAAAAAGCTCGGTGAGATGGGAGCAAAGAGAAACAAAAAATATGAAATTATTTTGTAAGAATGGAGTGGGAGATCAAGCCTGGGGGCTTCTGAGTTAGTCCTGCTTGAACAAGGGCTGCTGTTTGTGGGCTAACGTGGTTCAACAGGAGTTACCTTCCTCAACCCTGGCAGTGGGGAGGCTGGAGAGGAAACATTTGGAAGCAAACAAATGAATCTGTCCTGAAAAGTCCTCCCTTCCTGGCTTCTCCAGCTGAAAAGACTGAGGCTGAAAGATGACAGGATCTATACAGCTAAGGATAAACACTTTAGTTCAGACATTTCCTGCAGAAGTCACAAACTTTGCACTGCAGTTCTGTACTTTTGGACAGAAAAGCCCTCAGAGCTCCTGCTGCAGCCTCCCCCAGCCTGCTCAGCTGCCAGGGCTGAAGGGCAGACCCAGCAGTCCAGCTCCAGGATCACAGGGATGTGATTCCAGGGCAGGATGGGAAGCTCTGCCCAGGGGGAAGCTCTGAACATCTGGCCAATCCCAACCAGCCAAGGGTGGGATTTACAGCACTTGGAGACCAGAATCCTGAAAGCACAGCACAGCTGCCATCCGACCCAAGATCTGCAGTTGCTGGTCCTGGGGAACCCTATGGCTCCGTTTCTGCAGGGAAACTCGGACAAGACTAGGAGAAAGAGAAGGAAACCAGGGCAGATGATTGCTTGGGCTCTGTAGGAGCGCCTTGTAAAAAACCTGACTCTTCCTGTAAGCTCAGGAGCCTGTAGGGATGCATCCCAACATCTCCATTTGCCCATCACTCATCCAGATTTCAGGGCAAAATCCAAGGAACACAAGGCCCTACCCCAAGTGCCTCTGAGACAGTGGCAAAATGAGCTCTCAGATCTCTATGGAAATCCATGACAAGCAGCAAGATTCATCTTCAACACTGACAGATCCAACAGAGAAGGTGCTGAATCCCAAACATTCTGAATTCTACTTACTGACAGTCATTTTCCTCTTCACCTTCTTTAGAGAGGCAAAAAGAGGGTGTATAGCAGGATTATTTGCCATAAAAGACAGGAACAGGATTGTACAAGAAGCAGAATTATTCATGGTGGCAGCCACACACGTGGCTTTAAGAAGGCCACCCCATGGTGCTCTGAGGTTCAGCAGAACCTGTGTTCAAGGATTCAGTGGCACTCCTGCCCTGGAAATGTCTGTCAATAGCAGGGGGAGCACACAGAACTAAGCTGCTAATTTGTTTCCAGCAAATAACACACTGCTACCCACTTTGATCTCAAGGAATCCTACATCATAGGAACTATTAGATTTTGTTTCAAGGAACAGGGATAGGTCTCATGCTGCTCATTTGTTATTGATACAGCTAAAGGCCAGTGAAGGCCAGTGGTTTTAAGCAAAATCTTAGTTTGGCTCTTCCACACCAAAGAAGGGCATTTGAGGGGATTTGAATGCTCACAGTTTGGCAACACACCTGCTGCATCATCAGGTCAGCTCCTCTGAGCCACTTCAGCATCAATTCAAGTCAAAGTCTCTATAAACAAAGTGATCACAATGCAGTGGAATTTCTGATAGAGCCTCTGTGTTCTGAGGGAGCACCTCTCCACTTGAGAGCTTAAACCTAGAGAATTATGTGTGCCTGCTGGATTCCAGCTGGCAGCAAGAGAACATGGCCTGGAACCATCCTTCCCCTCCAAGAGGGATCACAAAGCTGAATTTGGTTACTAAAGCAGACTGAGCCAGCACAAGATAACAGCACCTGCTGCTCTACAGACACAGTGACCCCAGGGCAGCTTTCAAAGACTGCCCTGTTCAGCTGAGACTGTTCTTCTGCCTTCTCAGATGGCAAATAACAAATAATGAGCTGGTTTTGCCAGGAGCAGCACCTGCCCTTCCAGCACTGCGGGGACCAGGGAAGGGTGCTCAGCTCTGAGGGACAGCCCCTGATTCAGAGCAGGGAAAAGCTTTGGAGTAAACCAGCACCTGACCACGAGTACCAGAGAGTTTTGGACACTAAACATTCATGGTAACAGCTGTCAGGGTCTTAAGTTACAGATTTATCTGATTTTATCTCAAACTTAAGACCAAAAGCTGTAAGACCCTGGGGCACAAAGGCTCCCAGGTGCTATAAAACAAGACCCTAAAATACACTAAACCAAAAGCAAGTGCTTTGCCTTTGGAATCAGTAATTTGAGCTTCAGACCACAAAACAAGAGTCTAAAGTGGTGATAATAATGTAGCACAGCAGAGTTTGACAAAACACAGCATGGGAATGAAGGAAATTACTATTTATTCTTCAACATGTATACAGCATATGCTATTTTACAGCAAGTCACCACTGGCAGGGTGAAATGGAAGAAAAATACTCACTTTAGTCGATGAAAGTTGGAAGGCATTGGAGAAAAACACCACAGTTAGGACTGTTAATGACTTACACATTGTTGATACAGGACTGAATTTGAAAACATGCTTTAACATTTACCGTAATAATGAAGGTGGTTAGTGCCACATTAAAATAAAAATAGTTCTATACAATATGTTCAATTTGGTCATGTGCTATTTACAGATTTTACAAAAAACACACACGAGCTTGTTACTTCAAGTCAGGCTAACAACAGGCCAGCAGAGTAACTCCAGGTATACAATTGAGCATTAGTGCCCTAAGTGTAGGAAATCCAATTTCTACCTATGCAGTGCAAGTTGTTTTTTCAGGTCTCATTGCAAATTTTATCTTAAAGGGGGGAAAAAAAAGAAAAAGAAAGGCTCTGACACGTGTAAAAAAGGTATTAAACCCCAACTTAAACCCTCTTTTGAATTGAAACAGATTGTGTGTGTTAAAAGGCTTTAGACAGAAGTAGCCCTCCCTGTCCCTGCATAATGGGCAACACTGGCAAAGTAAGGTTACAATAAAATACAATAGACAAATAAATAATCCTTAAAAAAAAACAACCCTATGTGTGTGGAGAGTATGGAAGAACCCCAGCAGGCTGCACCTGGAATGGTATTTTCTGCACGAGCAATATCAGGCATACCTCATACAGAAAGTGGTGTAAACAAGGACAGTCAAGAACCGAGAGTGAGGGAAGAGGGGCCCGAGAAGAAATCCTGACCCAGGGAGCAGGACTGTCTACCCAGTGCAGAAAGTTCTGCTTGTGAACAAAACCTGACTTTATGACAAATTAAGTTTGGATGATCATGCAGAAGACAAACAGTTACATGCTTTTTTAGTTTTAGACAACACACATTCATTCCCTAAAATCTGCTGCCAATTTAGTTTGATAGTGTCCGCTGGCTCAAAAAAAATTTACTTTTTTTTACATGATGAATAGACTATTGAACAGAACACTGTACATGCTTTTCATCTACAAAAAAATATTTGCATAAAATAGTGTTAGTTCTCTGTACATGTCAATGGACACTTTAACTGTGTATAAAAGAGGAATATATTGCCCCCACTGAAGTCAGAAAAAGCAAAAAACCAAAATCTAGATTATGAAACCTCCATCACCGGCAAATATGTTCATGTGAAAATTCAGCAGAAATAGACAGTTGCTCTAAACAATAAAAAAATTAAGTTAAACTTTTTTTTTTCTCCTTTGAATGTAAAACTCGTCACCATGTCAGTCAAGACCAGAACATATCACTAAAGTTAGTGTCTGTGCTGTAAAGCCAGATAACCAGGGGCAGAGTAATGAACACAAACGGCCAGGAAACTCCTTCGGTGCATGCTGACAGAGCACAGGGTTTGGTGGCAGGCCGCACACTATCATCTTTACCAGGTTCCAGGTAGTTACGGGCCACATATTTAAGTGTTTCATCCAGCAGAATGACAGGGAGGGAGATTTTCAATACCATCAGCCACTGCGTCACGTTCAGAGGGGTGATCTGGAAGATAATCTGAAAGAAGAGCCAGGGGTTACCAAGCTCCCCCTGCAGCCCCAGGCAAGGTTTTGCTCTGTCTGGAAGTTCAGGGTGGGGGTAAGGCAGGAGCACTTACTGGCAGTGGTTCCACATAAAGGATGAGGAAGTGGAGGGACATGGACAAGCAAATGGCCCCCACCAGCCAGATGTTCTCCCACGGGGGCATCCTCATCAGGGACTGGTTTTCTGACAGGCTGCAACAGAAACAGGGCTCATGTGTGACTCTGACAGCAACAGGAAGCTCTGAGAACCACAAAGCAGCCTGGCACAGCACGAGGACCCCAGGCAGGAAACAGCCCAGGACAGTTGGGATGCTGCAGCTTCAAACTGGCCTGGAAGTCAGCTTAGCACAGCAGCCACCATCAGCCTCAGGTCTGGTCTTCAAAGCCTCGAGTGTTCTGTCCTGATCTACTCTATTCTTCTCACTATGACCCCAAAATCCTCTCTGTGGGAGGGAAAGGGAAGTGTGGACATGGCAGCCTAAGAGAGCTGAGTCTACCAGGGCCCCAGGTGTACCCACTTATGCTGGAATTCACTGAAAGACTGACAGAGGGTCAAAACTTTTCACCTTCTTAATGCTGGCTCTTGATTCCATCTGTATTTAGGCTGTGCTGGTGAAGAGGCCGAGATCCAGAGCAGCAGATGTAGAGCAGTATCTTTATGTAGGACTACCCAGTGCACTTGCATTTCAAGTTTATTTGTTTTTAAATTAACTGACCTCTAAGCTATTTGAAGAAAAATACCCTTGACATTGTGCTATTTAGTGGTTTCCATTTATAATCTAATATTAATTGGCTAAACCTACACTCCCTTAGGGCAGGAAAAACTATTTTCCATATCTTCAGCATTCTTATTTTAGTTCTCCTTGATATCACTTTATACCAACATAGTAGGGATAATCTGATTGATTAAGCTTAGATTAAAAATAATGGAAAATATTTCAGTTGCTTGTGCTTAGTAAAATACCAGAATGAATAGGCAGACTTAAAAATACACCTTATGATAAGAGATCTCGAATGTTATCTAAGAGTCTGGTAGGGCAAACAAACTGAACTCAGAAGGGAAATGTGACTCACTCTTCATTAGCCGAGCTGTTCACCAAGGATCAAATTGCACAAAAAGCAGGATTTTGGATAAGCTGTGCAGGGGCTCGGCTTTCCTGTGGGGACATACGAACCTGTTGAGAGCATTGCACATCTCTATGGTGACAAGCACAGACAGAGCCATTGTCATCGGGTACGGGGACTCAAACACCACACAGTCCACCCCATAGAAGTCTGGATTGTCCTCCTTGCACTGCAGAAAATGGCTCTGGAACAGAACAGACACAACTCACTTCCACAGCTTGTTAACTTTTAAAATGTAAAATAGGCAACCAGGAAAAAAGCAGTATTATAGAAAGGGAAGTTTCTACTGTGATTAAAAAAAACAGTGCTTACAAACTTTTGCCTGCTTTAGAAAAATCCTCTTGAGGCTTTCACTTACAAGACAACAATTTGTCCTTCAAATTGTTAGAAACTCAGGTATCCCACCTCTGAGCTTTCCTATCAAGACTAATAAATCACGATCAAGTTTTACAGGAACAAGTCTGAAAATGTTTAATTATACAAATTCCCGTAACCTACCAGGTTTGTACAGTCATTTCATGTGTGAAAGCAGCAGGAACCTCCCCTCTCCCCCCCAAAGATATTAAACTGAACAAATACCAGCTGGTAAAAGGAAACTTTTGGACCACCATCAGCAGCAATAAACCACCAAGCAGCAGCACCCACTGTGGCAGCACCAACGTAACCTGCAAGAAAACAAAGAGCTTTTCTCAGCGCTGTGAATGTATGCAAGACAAGGCCTCACTTCAACTTCTCAAGGCCTCAAGACTTCCAGTACTGGAAAAAAACAATAGGTTGTAAAAAAATAGGTTGTAATTAATGTCTTAAGTTTATTTAAGGAAAAAAACCAACCAGTACTCACATCCAATAGCCAGGTATCGGAAGAAGAGCCAGCCACTGATGAGGGGCTCCTTGGGGTTGCGCGGGGGCTTGTTCATGATGTCCAGGTCGGGAGGGTTAAAGCCCAGGGCAGTGGCAGGCAGACCATCGGTCACAAGGTTCACCCACAGCAGCTGGACAGGAATCAGAGCCTCAGGAAAACCCAGGGCAGCAGTCAAGAAGATACTACAAGGAAACCCACCGGTTACAAGCTTGTTCTTGTGCATGTCAGTAACGTCTAAGCCTAAACCTGCAGCAGCACTTTTGTTCTCATACCAACTGAAGATCACAGGCTGAATAGTCACAATCAGAAAACTAAACACATATCCAAGAGCAAAGACTGGCATGTAAGCTTTGAAGCATTGTCTTCTGATAACTTCAAAAATTGAAGACTTTTGACTTTAGGGTTGTTTTTTCTCCATTCTACTTGTCTGTAAATAAAGGCTTGCAAACCACTTTCTAAAAAACACATTTTGGCTCAAATAACTAACCTTCATTTGCCTAGATTACTGCTATGCCCTGCAGAAGTTTATTGAGCCTGTAACTTTCATGGCTCCAAGCCTGTGTGTATAAATAAAACAGAAATAGAGGCTGCAGCAAGAGCCATATGAAGGATGTCAAGAAACAAGGCGAGACAATTGCTGTGCTTTATCCCACTCTGGGAAAGGTCTGCTTTGATGGAAGGACTGTGAGGAGATCAATATTTACATTTTGTCACCAGCAATGCATTCTGTGGTGCTGGGTCGCCACTGCTCCTCCCAGAGGAACACAAGACATGTTCCTGGAACCTGAGGTTAAACAAACATCTAAGCTATGCCTGGGACTATGTTATCTGAAATTCCATACCTCGTACTGTTTGATTAAGGTTTTGGTTTTCCTTCTCTAGAGAATTATTCCAGTCATAGAAATAACTGGAAAGCATTAGCTACCGAGCTAGAATATTCTAAATAACACAATGTGCAACTTTTGTGGCAAGCTACAATTCTTCACTGAAGACGGGCCAGAAACGTGCAGCTTCCACAGAGATCCACTACCTGGAGAACCTCCTTCTCTGGTTTTAGTGAGAAATACTGGAAGACTCATTCATCACTACTCTAGCTCAAAGAAAAAACAAATTTAAACCTACCAAACAACTTCCCCAACATTGGAGGAGATCAGGTATCGGATGAACTGTTTCATGTTGTTATAAATTGCACGTCCTTCTTCCACAGCAGCCACAATTGTGGAGAAATTGTCATCTGCTAAAACCATTTCAGAAGCAGTTTTGGCCACTGCAGTACCAGAACCCATGGCAATTCCAATTTCTGCTTTCTTCAGTGCAGGGGCATCATTCACACCATCACCAGTCTAAAATGAGAATTCAGGGTTGGAAATGAATCAGTAAATACGGTGGGCATTAACATACAGATCCAGAAAGGAACTGAGTTTGTACTGAGTGCAAATTTTTGCACTGAGTGTGGTTTTGGATCCTTAAAACTCACTAAATGCAGGGAAACATGGAAGAAAGTGTTGTCCAGAATGGGGAATTACTCAGAGAAGGCCTAATTAGGGTTTAAACATCATTTGCCTTTCTAACCAATAACCATCACTTACCATGGCTGTGATCTCATCGAAAGACTGAAGGAACTCCACGATTTTGGATTTGTGGGAAGGCTCCACCCGGGCAAAGCAGCGGGCATGGTGACAGGCATCCCTCTGGGCAGCCAGGGACAGCTCATCAAACTCCCTGCCCGTGAAGGCTTTGGTGGACACGTCCTCATCCTCCACAAAGATCCCGATGCGGCGGCAAATGGCCACGGCCGTGCCCTTGTTGTCCCCAGTGATCATGATGACCCTGATGCCAGCCTGTCTGCACAGCTTTATGGATGAAGCCACCTCAATCCTCGGGGGATCCAGCATTCCCACGCAGCCGACAAACGTCAGGTTGGTCTGAAACAAGATCCAGCGAGTTTTAGTGCAAGATCCTGCAGATTTCCCCGCCGGTAGCAGTGAAAAGAATTGTTTTCCATGCATGTTACACCTGTGTTGTGACATCTGGGATCACCCCTTGTCCTCCCTTAACAAATTTTGCTTCAAACGCACTAATTTGAAGTTAAAACGTGTTCTACTTGCCAGCCTTGCGAATTCAACCCGCAAGCATTGGGTCTTTCATTTTTATCATCAGTGCCAGGAGCAGAGAGAGTACAAGCCAAAAACTCATGCAACTGTTATTACTTTTCTCCTAAATACCAGATACAGATTTCATTGGAAAATTACAGAGCAGCTAAGATGATAATCATGGACTGAGCCCTTGCAGCTGGCAGCACAGAGGTAGGGAAATGAACCTGACTCCCAGAGGGGTATGTGCCATCACAAAATCCCCAAAAAGGTCTTGCAGTTGAGCAATGCCAAACTGAAAAACCATAAAAGCTAAAACCACAAGGCAATTTTTGGACTGTTTAACTGATTTCTTCTTGTGCTTTTAGCCAAAAAAAGCTACCTGCTGTCAACAATTTCTTCTAAAACACAAAGTCTCTTCTTAGACTGAGCATTTCCTCCGTACAAATGGGGAACTGTTGTGTCTGACATCAAAAACACCCAGAAAGAAAATTCTCAGATGTAACTTCCTCGAGGAGTAATCAAACAGAAGAAGCCACCATTCTCCAGCTTGGGAGAGGAAAAAGTGCTACTGATCTTACCTCATAGTTAATGAAATTTGAGGAGTCCTCCAGATTCATTTCCTCTTTTTTGGGAGGATTGTCATGGGTTGCCAGAGCCAAGCAACGCAATGTGTCTCTGCCAGTTCCCCATTCTCTAATGACAGACATTATTTTCTGCTTAATTCCTGAGGTCAAAGGTATTTTAGCATTTCCAACACGGACATGTGTACATCTGTCAATCACACCTTCAGGAGCACCCTGCAGAGGCAAAAAAAAAAGAGTAATTTAGCTTAATAAATCCCTTTCCATTACAACATATGCTTAAATTACCAAGTCCATCCTCCCACTCCAAGCTGCAGTTAGTTGCACTGTAATTTTTAAATTACAGTTACAGTGTAATTTTTAATTTTTAAAATACTTTGCAGCCATTCCATCACCTCTCTCTCTCCAGTGAGGGACTGACCTTAACAAACATTTTGCTCATGGACGTGCGGCTCGGTTTGTTCGGAGTACAATAGACAGACATGGACTTCCTGTCTCTGGAGAATTCCAGAGTGAATTCTTTCTTCATCAGTTGTTTTATCACCTTTTCAAAACAAAAAGCATAAGCTGCATTTAGGTGATGCACACTACAGAGCTGTGTCCCAGCAATGGCAGTGAAGGAGGGCTCACCGAGTTGCAGGCGTTGGCGCGTTCGATTCGGGAAAGCCCCTTCAGGTCTGTGTCAAACACGTTCATCTTCTCAACCAGACACGTCAGCGCCGTCTCTGTGGCTTCACCAACCTTTTCATAAACTCCCTTAGCCTTGAGTTAACACAAAGCAAACAAAAGCACAGGAGTTTAAACCTCGCCTGGGACCTACCAGAGACAAGAGCTCATTAATAACTAGAAGTATTTTAAAAGAGCCGCTTTGAGGAGTTTGATTTGTAGGAATTTGAAGCCTTTACCCTCAAGAGCAGCAGAGAGAGATGTCAGTATTTTATCATCAAGCATTTAAGACATTTTGAGACTTGGTAGCAACCATAAAGCAGCAAGGCAAAGCAAGAAAGCAGCATCAGGAAATCTCCAAATTACAGATTACACTTGCTGCTGGATTTAGTTCTCAGTGTTCAACAAACAAGTAATTCTCAGAACTAATACTTCAGAGGGCCTAAATACTCTGCCCCCCTGACCAGAAGGGGATTTAGCACTGAAAGGTATTACACAGACAGATGAGAACATTTATCCTCATTCCCACACTCTCCTCTGTTCCAGGATATGAACTTACCTCATTGTAATCCAAAGAGGAATCATTGCACAGTGCACAGATCGTTGCAAGTTCCACAAGACCATCATACTGGCTACATTTAATGAGTTTGTCATCTTTATGCCTTTCCAGAGGAAGAAAAGGAGGAGACTGAAGTTAGTTATTTAGTATTAGCAACCATATTTTCTTCATCCTCTTTACTGCATTTTCCATTTAGTACAATGCTCATTAGTCATGGAGTTGGAGCTACAGCAGTTGTTGGGAAGAGCAGGACTGATAAGGAACCATGAATGGAATGAGAAGATCACTGAGGCCATCACTCCCTGAGTGACAAAACCTCGCTCCTCCAGTGCCAGTGTCACAGCAGCCTGGAGAAGGGCTCAGTGATGAGCAGGAAGACACAGTTTGACCTTGGGCAGGGCTTGGAGGGGAGCTCCAAGCAGGAGAGGGATATTGCAGGACACCTGAGGAGTTCAGCTTCCTTCCTGCTGCATATTCTGCAGCTTCACTGCAAGGCATGAGCTGCATGCACTGGGCAGGCATTAAAGCAGATTTTCCTCTTTCATTTCCTAACAATTGATTTGTATTATATGTGAGTCTCTCAAAGCCATGAAAAGTGAAGTCATTTCACAAGACTAACTCCATGAGAAAAAAAATTGCTCTTTTCTAGTAATGAAACACTTGATAATCAATATCTCAAGGCTTCAGAGAGAGGGAAGGTACATTTTCCTGAAGTAAAGCACCATTTTGACATCACAAGAAAGAAGCAACTTCTCTGCTTTCACACTTGGAAACAGTGAATTGATTCCTTTTCTGGAACATTCTCAGACTTCTACAGCAAGCACAAGAGAATGAAGACAGTGCTCAATACTGTTATCTTTTTTACCACGACAGAGCTAATAGAGAACATCTTTTATTAAAGCTCTGAAGAAGGGGGAAAAAGGTCTGATGGTGAAAGATGTGGATCATTACTCTAAGAATTCACAACACAGACTATGACATGTCCCATTATGTAAGCTTTTGTTCACTTGTGGTACTGCAAACAAATTCCAGTGTTGTGTAACACAGCACGAGAACAAAAAGAATCTTAAGGAAACAAGTATGAAATATGTTTTTAATGTTTCATCTGGCATATAATCCTACAGCCATAGACTGTGGCTTTAAAGTCCAGCTCTCAGGCTGTCACCTCATCCATCCCACCCAAAACTTCCTGTTCTGAACTCAAAGAACACCAGCTTACTGGAATATTCATAACTTATTATACCAGGGTGTGTTTTTTACAGCCCTCTTTTTTTGTGTTCCTTATCAACAGTTTCTGAAGAACAATGCAGAGCCTAAGGTGCTGGGATCAGTTCTGGATAAAGGAATTTTTTTTCCTTACAGCTTCAGGTTTTTCAAGATGAACTCATTTGAAGGTCAGATGAAATCTGCCAGCTTTTGCTGCAGTTCCTAATTATGGTGGGGTTTGTGCTCTCAGTTTGCAGTAACACTGAGTGTGCTGAGACATGGCAAAACTACTCCAAACTTTGACAATCTCCCAATATCCCTGGAAAACAAATCAGTATGAAATCTGGGAGGTTTGTAGTAAGAAATATTTGTGATTTGATATTCTGAATGAATAGGGGACAGTTAGGTATGATATATTTTAACAGTAAGTGAAAAATTACTGATTTTGTGCAAGAACACCTAATGGTTATGAAATGGAATAGGCTGTGGAAGCCAACAGTGTCTGAAGACCTGTCAGAAATGGTTCATAGCTGGAGCAGGTCCTGCTCTGGGGCAGTGCAATGGATTAATTCCTTCTTATCCTCCCCAAACTCCAATTTCAGTGACAGTTTGCAATCCACGGTGAATTCAGCCACCTTACTAAAAATCC
Source organism: Calcarius lapponicus (assembly GCA_039654755.1). Taxonomy (NCBI): domain Eukaryota; kingdom Metazoa; phylum Chordata; class Aves; order Passeriformes; family Fringillidae; genus Calcarius; species Calcarius lapponicus. The sequence goes on from CM077478.1 coordinate 2,674,507, forward strand.
CTCCAAAGCCACTGCTTTAAAAGATGTCCATAAATGCAGAAATAAACCAGCCCTAAGGGCTGGAGTTGAGCTGAGTTTCCCTGTGCTCTATAAGAGCCTTTCTGAGGCAATTTGCCTCTCTCAGAATCCTTTGTGTCCCCAAATGAAGTGAGTTTAACACGCTTGTTCACATTCCCTCAACTTCAGCAAGTGAAAACAGCACATTAACAAACATTGCTGTCTGTCTCATTATCCCCCACATCTGTCACCACACTCTATTTTATTATTTTGTTTATCTGGAGCTCTTCTGAGCCCAGCTAAAGTGCAATAGCTGGGAGTTTTGCAAGGTCTGGAGTCACCTTGTCTAAGCAAATGCTGCCTCCTGAAATGAAAGCATAAGCTTTTGACAGCAATTAGCTTTGAAAGAAAAAAGAGAACTGGGGAATTAAGATTTCCAGCTGCTGGGAACACCAGGGTCTTAACTGCTATGGAAATTAAACAGAGATAATCATTATTGAGATGGGCAAGATTGCAGGAGTCAGAGGCACACGAGTGAAACTGCACAAGGCTGAGATGTTTACAATAACTGAAATGGAATTCTACATCATCCACAGCAGAATTCTACTCTGCAAGTGAAACTGAATTGATAAGGTTACAGAACACATGGAGGACTAATCAAGTAAAAGGAGCTGCAGCAACCCAGTAAAAAAAAGCTTTTCTTCAAGAGGCAGAGTCCTAAAAATTCCTGAAGTTTCCAGGATGATTCCAGGATGAGCCACTTACCTTACTAGTAGAGACTTGCAGCTGATAAAGTAAACCAAACCTCATTCCTTTCCTAAAGGACTGGGTTTAACAGCAGCTCAAATAGTAAAGGCTGGGACAAACACACCAACAGATGCACCAATAAACTACTGAGGGCCAGGGACTGGAATTTACAGTCAATTTAAGAGGTAACTCCAACACATTCAGAAGATGCCTCAGAAAAAACAACTTCCCCATTCTCTGAGGCAGGGAAATTGGAAACACTGAGCTCACAGATTAGCAAATGCTCACCTCTTCAGATTTACCCAGTTTTTAAATAAGAAAAGTAAACCTCACTTGAAAGCACTGAGATAGTTAATCTCAGTCCAGGAAGATTTCCATAAAATAAAACCTCTCTACCCCTTACTAATTTTTAGATTATCAAGGGAACATTGCAATACTGGAGACTTTTTATGTTTTATGAAGGTTTACTATTCTACAATTTATCTTTGTTTTCCTGTTTATTACTTCCTTCCCAGCCCTTCAGAGTGCATTCTCACTGGCTGACCTCTCACTTGCTAACAATCACTGGTATTACATGCATCCCTTTTCTAGCCTAAGTAACAGTGAATGCATGAACAGACAAATGTTCAACTTGCACAGAACACTTACACTTCTCCCATGGGAGCATATGTTGAACCAGTTACAGTAAATTCATTCAGAGAGCAGCTGTCTCCTTCTACTCTGTCCAGGATAAACATCTGAAATTAGAGAGTTAGAAGTGTTACTACCTTTGAACAATAATTAAAGCAAGATATTTAAACAGGCCTTAGGCAAGCAGGTACAAGAGGCAAGTTCAGTCTGAAAAAACAAACCAGACAAGACCTGATTCTGTGCACTTGGATCCCACATATGTTTGAGCAGCTCCATACACTGAAGCACAAAGTACAGGGAACAGCCCTATGCCTACAGAGCTCTGAGAAACAGAGCAGAAAACCACAGAACTGTGTACACTGCAGCTGGGAAAACCATTCACACACCACCTGACATCCTCACTAGATCCAAGCTCTTCCTAAGCTTCACACCTGTGAATTAATTCTCATGTAACACAAATAATTATTTTCTGCTTTGGAATAGTCAAACACAGCTCACTGGACACTGTCAGACTGGACACTGACAATTTCTCCCAAAATCAAAAGAGAAGCATCTACAAATGGAAGAAACTGAGATCTAAAAGGTGAGGTTTTAGCAAGAGGCAGACTATGGCCAGTTTCTCTTAATACCCTTAAAACCTTAAATAAAAAGTGTTTCCTGTCCTGGTTTCCAGTTACAAGTCACTTTACCACATGGGACACTGGGAGTTTAAACCAATCAGGCAACTCAAGTGCTCTTCCAGCACTGGTGAAATGATATTTTCAAATTCAGACACCAATCTGAAGGATGTAGTTGTACCGCTGTGAGATCTGCAACTCAGTCTCTCCTTTGTTTCCTTTCTAGGAGAGCTGCAGGCAGAATCTCATCTGAGAGGATGGAGATAAAAACCACAGTGCCTGAACTCTCTTACTCATGGCTTGTTGGAGTAGCACTGGAGAAGGTAATTTCTCACTAATTGATGGTGTACCCTAATGGAACTTCTGATCCACTGGTTAGCACAGGCCATTTTGTCACATCCCATCACATTTTAGCAATGTCCTCCTCTCCCCTCATTGTGTGCTCTCCATTTTAGACAAGCATCCTCACCAAACACAGCCCAATAAAATAAACTCATTGTCACAGGTATTAGAATTTTGCTACATTTTTGAAAACTTCAATGCATTTTCTTTTGCAGCCCTCAGAGGTTAAAACAAGGAACCAAGTTGTGCTGGACAGGATCTAAAACATTTAGCCCACTAAATAAGGAGCAGAGCATTTTCAGCTTTTAAATAAACGCAACTTAAATGATGAGTTAACCAGGGAAGCCTCCTGCTTTTGGCATCTGCAGGATGAAAAAATCCCTGCAAAGACTAGGGCAGTTATGCAACTCTACTGCAAGTAACCTCCTCTGGAATACTGATGAGCAGCTGCTTTGTGTCTCTTAGGTATAAATACTACGATACTTAAGGAAGTAGAACAAGTCAACCACCAATTAGGAAGAAAAAGCCATCAATCACATGAGAACAAAGTGCTTAGGGCTTACAAACTTTCACCACTGGTGTGCAGAGCCCAACATGCACACATTTGGAATTCTAACCCAATGTAATGAGGCTCTGGACACTGCGTGCTGGAGTTGCTGTGCCACTGAACATCTAAAGTTATTAAACAGAAGAATTCAGTGTTTTCTCCATTAAATCCCTACCAGAAGGGCAAACTGGCAATGAACATGCATTATGTTAAGGGACCAGCAGTGAAAGTCCCAAATTAGCCAACACTAGACAGAATATTGGGGGAAGGGAGGAGAGGCACAGAACTCAGGCTTACCTAAAAATACACCAAAACATTGGAGATGACCCTGGCAATGCTGGTGACAGGGTCAACTGCACCCCAAGCTGCCAGATTAGTCAGTGTTGCACACTGAAAACACTACAGTGATCCCCATCAGACCAGCAAAGCCACTGAAGGTAAGATAATCAAATAAAGGTGGAACCACTCAGGAGTGAAAACACCTTTGACTACCAAAGTTACTGCAGTAAATCTCCTTTCCTCACAGTAAGTTTCTTTCTCCACCATTGTTGTCTTTCTCAATTGAAGAGGCAAATGTTTGACACTTACACAGCCTGTTCTACAGTGTAACTTTCTAAAAAAAGGCATAAATCACACCAAAGAATTACCAGTAACCTGAAAGGCTCACAGGCAAGTCAATGGAAAGCTGCTTACAAACAACCCTCTCCTCCATGAGTGTGGGCACAGCTATTTTTGGCCATGACTAAAAAAGGAAAGAGACAAAAGTCTTCAAGACTACACAGCGGCAAACTGAATTCAAAGTGGAGGCTTATCTTAGGAAAATAGAGCAGGATTTTGGTGATATGAGAACCTAAAGAGTCAGGATCAGGAGGATCTGAGCAGTGCTGACTCCTGGGAGTGCCTGAGGAGAACAGGAGCAGCAGGAGCAGCCGTGGGACGTACCCTGCACACGGACATCTGGTTGGTGGTCAGCGTGCCCGTCTTGTCGGAGCAGATCACCGAGGTGCAGCCCAGGGTCTCCACGGAGGGCAGGCTCCTGACGATGGCGTTCTTCTTGGCCATCCTGCGCGTCCCCAGCGCCAGGCAGGTGGTGATGACGGCGGGGAGGCCCTCGGGGATGGCGGCCACGGCCAGGGCCACGGCGATCTTGAAGTAGTAGATGGCGCCGCGGATCCAGGAGCCGCCGTGCACGGGGTCGTTGAAGTGGCCGATGTTGATGATCCACACGGCGATGCAGATCAGGGAGATCACCTTGGACAGCTGCTCCCCGAACTCGTCCAGCTTCTGCTGCAGGGGGGTTCTCTCCTGCTCCGTCGCCACCATCTCGTCGCGGATCTTCCCGATTTCAGTGTTTACCCCCGTGGCAATAACCACCCCCATGGCCTTCCCAGCAGCAATGTTTGTACCCTGAGGTAAAGAAGAGCAGGGAAAACTTGGAGTCAATTTACAAACAGGTTCTGTGGGGTGAGTTTCTTTTGTTTGGTTTTAATTTAACCAAAAAAAACCCCAAACCAAAACAAAAAAAACCACCACAAAAACCCCTCGAACCAAACCACCTTATACAAGTTCAGACTGTGCTTCAGCCAGGATATGGAAAAGGGTAAAGAGGAAGAGGATGACACTGCCTGTGTCTGTAAGGGAACACTCCAGGGTGGCATTTCTGCTCCCAGAACAGGCTCAAAACGAGTCAGTATTGATCTCTCACAAACCCAGCTGCTGAGCAAGCAGTATGTGTTTCAACTGGAATACTGAATGTGTTTTACCTCTCTTTTTTTTTTTAATTAGGGCTTGATTTTGTCAGATTTAATGTTATTTGCTATGAGCAATAGACGTGTTCTCTGGGGCTCCCTGTGTGAACATATTTAACATGGAAAGGAACAGTAAAATTAAGCTGCCTGCCAGCAAAAAGTTATTCTCTTATCTGAAAGACATTTAATCCTTCCTTCAAATAAATTGAACAATTTCATTCCTATACAGAAAGCCAGTTCTCAGCTTTAGCTACACAACACCACAATTTGTGTGGGCTCTTATCACATTGAAGAACTCTTACATTAGAAAATTACTGCAGAAAAACTAAAAGTGTGTGTGCTCCACCCTCCAAGGCTTCCTTGTGAAGGACAAAAATAATTTTCCTCATATAGACTGGTTTCATCCAGCATCTTCCCCTGAGGACAGCTTTCATTAAAAGTTAATCTAGTTCAATGTGTATGGAGACACACATAGAGATATGTACAGAGAACATAGTGAAGTCATGCAGTTTTTAGGGGAAGACCTGAAGTTCTGCACATTTGTTGTCAGCTTCAGTATTATTTTATAAATGTTTTGAAAACCTCAAAGTAAATGACTTACAGAAAAGAGCATGTTCTTCTTGTCTTGATTTACAGCCCGAGGATCAGGCACAGGGTCCGTGTGCTTAATAACAGACACAGATTCACCTAAAATAAAGATGATAGTCTTAAGAAGAGATTTCCTATCTGGAGTCCTGAGAGAATCAAAAAGTTATAATCTTCAGCTCTGAAATTTTTAGGATCTCAAAATTCTTTCCTCAAATGATCTTAATTTAATTGTTTAAATGAAACAGGAAACATTTCAGCTGGCTAAGAAAATGAAATGTTTGGCTTTTAGCAAGAACTCTGTATCAGTTTCTACAAGCATGTCACATAGGTATAGAAAGGCTCCTTTTCTTTAAAAGCAGATGTTCACTGCTACACCAGATTTCACAAGGTGGTGCTCTCAGCTTCAGCACTGAGTTACAGTACTTTGTGTAAGCTCAAGAGAGCCAAAGCTTCCTTCCTTTAAAAGGATTTTGTTGAGCAGCATCTCAGACCTCAGTCTTGTTTTATCCAAGAGGAGACTTAAGCATCAACTTGGCTGAAAACAGCAAAAGCTTCCATTAAAACAATTCTGTTACTTAAATAAAGACAAGGAACAGTCCCTTTTTACAGAATTCTGATGGGCTATTTCTACTTATTCCAGCAGCTTTACAGGCATGGAGTGCATCCATTTTCCTATGCTAAACATAAGTAAAGCTCGATCAGTCTTGTGCTATTCAGGATCTGTGGTGAGAAACTCTGGAGCCTGTTTCAAGACAGATTGAAGGATGAAAAATAGGCTTCTTATGAATACTTTACTGTTTTAAAATTCAGAGCTAGTTAACAATAATTTATGCTACCAAAACAGGCAGACAGATCTCCATGTTCCAGCTGAAAGAAAACTGTTGTAGCATGCTTGGTTGATTCCCAGCTTCTTTCCTATATTCAGAAGTGCTGCTACTTTGTTTTGTTTTCAACAAATCTGAAAAGGGCTCTAAAAATAGTTCCTGCATTTGAGGGCTGGTACCAGAAAACACACGAATGTGTGTGCACAGAATTTGAGCAAATAAGGCTCGAGTGCACTGAGTCTTTAGGGGCAGCAGCTTAAAAGCTGCCAGCATTGCAAAAATTGTTCTCTGCTGTTGCAGAAGACATTTAGTAAGATTTACATACTTTCAGATTAGAGTGGTGACACGATGTTCAAACCTAGAAGACTCCGTGAACTAGATGAGAAATCCCTTTATTTTTTTTCAAATTTTAATTTTCCACAAATTGCTTGTGTCTGTTGGGGAAAGGGGAAGGCCAGAAAAGCATTACAAGACTCAGTAAGAATGTTCATCCCACTAAAGGGAAAACAAAGCCAATGATGAAGCAACACATTCAGTCACTCTAGAAGTTACCAGATGAGAAATTTACTGCACTTGAATGCAGAGAACTTCAATAGCTGCAGGCCTGTTTCTAATGGATCACTGCAAATAAATGGTGAAAAGGCACTTTCAATTATGCACATAATTACAGGAAAGTCATAGAAACTGTACCTGTGAGAATTGACTGGTCTACCCTCAGAGTTGTAGATTTGATAGAAGTAATTCTTATATCAGCAGGAACCTTGTCTCCAACTACAAAGAAATGACAAGGCAAAGTCAGAATTTTGCTGTTTGAGAGATGACTAACCAAGTGTCCTTTCCCTCCATCAGCCAGAAAAATGACTTTCCAGTAACTGCACAGGTGACTGAGATCACCAGCAGCTTACTGCAATATTCCCATTTTCTGAGTATTCAATACACCTTGGCAATTTAAACTTGCCCCTACCTAACCTCCAAGAAAGAAGCTGTAAATCACTGGATTGTTTTTCTAACCACATGGCCACTTGAAAGAAAAGGGAAAACATTCTCAAGAGCAAGATATCAATTTCAGAAGACATATTTATAAACAATCAAAACCCGTAGCTAAGGTGAACCAAGTTCCCTTTTCAGAACAACTGGTCCTGCAGAGTCTTTTAGTTGTTTTCTCTATGCCCAAAGTGAGTCCTCTGCTCTCCAAAAATCACATTATCCACATCTATTTATTTAGAAAACTAAAAGAAGCTGTATTTTCCTTTTCTTTGGCACCAATTGTGAGAATAACGTGCTTCTGCAAATATGCTCTAGTAATGTTACACTTTGAATGCTGCCAGATGTTTCAGAGTTGGAAGTGAACCTCAGATCACACAGTAGCTTTATTTTCCAGTAATGCTGCTCTATTAAATAACCACAATCCATATCCCAGTTACAATTTTCACAGATCTCTGTTGTGTTTATCTTGTCACGCACATTTCTGCTTTGCAAAAGAGCATACTGAAGGGGAAAACAAAAACAACCCATAAACAACAAAACATCCACTAACAAGTGCTTGAGACACCAAGGCAGCAGATGATAAAAGTTAACACCACACTCCTAAAAATGGCAGTGACAAATCCAGTTGTCAGTTGAGCTCCAGCATCCCTAACATCTCAACTTTATCTTCTCCCTTCCTACTTCCTCTTACTCAGCTTTTCCTGGTTTTTAAGAAAAAAAACTAAAGCTCTACCATTTTGTGCCTACTGCAAATAAATGGCTTCATGCAAATGAACTTGCTAAAGCACATTAATGAGGCACATTTCTGATTCACATGGAGGGGTTCTACATTCTGCATGTCAATATTGCTAATTAACACATGATTGAACACTCCTAATGTAATTTAACACTGCAAGCATTCAAGTGTCAGCTATATTATTATAAAATAATGCAAAGAAATAAAGAAGGGTGAGTAACTAACTAAAGACAGCTGATCTTTTCAGTAGGTGGAATCTGTGTCCCTGCAGTGAAATTAAAATAAGCTGCAATTCCTGCAGGAACTGCTTATGCAATCAGCAGCAATAATGCACATTAAGAAATAATATCATGAAAAGCTCTACAGTGGTGTCACAGCCTTGGCTCATCCAATCCCTCACACCCTGGAGTGCAAAACTGTGGAACAAAACCCTGAAGAGGAGAATGAAGTGCTACTTCAAACGTTAGGAAAACTTGTCCCATGTGACTTCCTGTAAATTCAGAGCAACTCCAACCACTAAAACCAGCAAAAGTTTGTAGAGTTTTGCCTGTAGAGTCAGATGTGTGTTTTTGTGAGTGTGTGTATATGAAGGGACAAAAATCCAGCCACAAATGTGTCATTATACCATGTGAATACTAATTTAAGCCACAATGCCCTTGAGCAGCAGGAGAAAATAGTCTCAGACAAATGGTGACCTAGGCCAAAAAAGGCAAAACTATTCAATTGCTCTCCTGGTGTCCTGAGCAGGGTTATTTGCAGACTCAGGAGCAGCTGCTCTGCAGATAGGGCTGGACAGGCCAGGCCCTCAGAGCAACCTGCACAAACAGCCCCAGAGCCCTGCAGAAGTGCAGCCACCACGGGCAGCACTGGGGGACCTGCAGAACACAAAAAGAAGCTGCTAAAAAACAACAATCTTAGAACTTTCAAGCAACTGGACAGAACATATGTCAAAGTCCACAAGTGATTTTCTAACCTACTTCTGAACTGCTCCAAGTGGTTCAAACTCAATATTCACAGGACTTAAAATACTTGGAGAGACCCCTCCAGCAGACTGTTGACATGCAACATCAGTATTTCCATGAAAATACTACTGTTGTTATCAATTGCCTGAATCTCCAGAACTGAAGTGTTAAATTTATTATGACAGTGCAGCTTTATGAATTTATCTCGACGATTTAAGATAAGACACATGATTCACTCACCCTCTCTGACTGGGAAGGCTGCAGATTTTAAAATATTCAAGGCATTTCCAATAGGCAGGAAAGCTCTATGTCAGGGTCAATTACAGAGACATTTTAAACAGCTCTTTGCAAAATAACAACTATGAGACTTGAGTCATTTATAGTCTTGAATATACTTTCAAGAGCACAAGTGAAATGGAATATAAATAGGAAGCCATCCTATGACAGAGGGGAACCACAGGAAATTTTCAGTGAGCAGTGTACCACAGATCTCATCTACAAAGAGAAGGCTTTTAAAACACATACTTTAAAACAGGAAAAAAAAAAATGGGAGGTTGTTGCTGTATTTTGGGAGGCTTTTTAAAAATCATATAATTCAGTCCACAGAACCAATGGAAGTAATACCCAAGGTTTGAAAGAAATGAGGAAGTGATTGTGTGTTTGTGTTGCTCAGCACAGAACTGCTACAGTAAATGATATAATTCCATAGTCTGCCATCTAAAATAAGAAGTCAGTTGCAGAAAGATTTTCATCCATTATTTCAACCTAAGTTTTTAATCCTAAATAGTCCCTTGATTTCCACAACAGCTCTGAAGAAATAAAATAAGCTGCTTTCAAAACTGCCCAGGTACGTGCTCTGAAACATAATGTAGGAAATACAAAACTACTGGTTAAAACAGCCCCAGCAGCTACAGCACTGACTGCTGTCTGGAGGAGGGAGAAGGGTTTGGTTTGAACCATTACAGCTTTACCCACAGAATCCTTTTACTCACGCACAGAATTTTAGAATTTTAATACAGAGCTTCAGCACACAATAAATGAGTCTGTGTAAAAACAACCTGGTCGTGACAGGGTTGGTTAAAAAAGATAAATTTCCATTTTATTTAACTGTGCATGAGTCTACACTGAAACAGACAACTTACAATTTCTACTCCTTGGTAGAAAAATTGGAGCAGTACTTTGTTGCAACATGAATTTAAAATTTATGTCAGTTGCTTTTTCTCTGTAAACAGGGATAATTTAGTACTTTCAGATACTGGGTTCTTCAGCCACCCAACCAGCAATGCTCCCTTCCACAATTCCCCCTGACTGCACCCAGCACACTCCAGCCTTTCCTCTCAGGTTCAGAGCCCTGACCCTGCTGCTCCCAGGGCTGGGGCAGTGCTGTGGGTCAAGTTCCCCCCACATGAACAATCACTGACAGATATTTGATTTTCACACAGTCCAACCCTGCTCCTCCACAGACTTGTCCCAGATTGACTTCAAGTACAGAATGTTTTATTAAGCAACCTGAGTCCCAATTTCATCCTTGGCACTGACCAAGTCCTACAGTAGAATGATCAACTCATTACCTGGGTATTTCATTTGAGCACTGATATCCCTTTCAATACTTCAGTTTCCAGCATAGCAATAAAATCAAATATTTCATTTCAGAATTCTGTCAGACAATGGCTTGAAACACTCCCTGGGAGACCTCTACAGCTAAAATACAGAATTAATTTTGGCAGTCTGTGCTTTAAGCAGCCCAGGAAGATGGACAGAAGTGATGGGACACATTCTATGAACAATGAAGGTGGAGGGAAAATAACTATTAAAGCTGAGTGGATTTCAGTCCCTTGTATTTTTAGTTACTTCTGGGTACTAACAAAGAACCTTAGACTACAAGAGGACCATATTCATCTTTCAAGTCTCAATATTAGACCATATCTCAATACAGTCTATTGAAATCCATATTCCAGATTTTCTAATCAAAACTGCTGGTGGCAGTGGGCTCAGGAAGCAACATTAACTGTACCCCAAAAGCCACTATGCTACAGAACAGTCCTCAGAATAAAACTGAGGTTTGAGATGTGTACTTTGAACACCAATATCAGCTCTGTTAACTCTGACCCCTCACACCCCTGGAAACCTGCTCAGGTTTACAGGCAGGGACATTTTTATAAAAAGTTTTGCTTCTTTTTTATGTTAATGTGTTACAAGAACAATTCCTTTTCTTAGTTAAGAAAGTGATCTGTTTGCAGCAAGTCCCTCTTTGTGATCACAGCAAATGAAAGTAATTCTTCCTGTAGATATCAGGAGCTGCTCATACACACCATGTACCTCACACTTTTTTTATGTTTATCATTAACCAAAGCCAGCGTCTCCCTGGATCTGCCATCAGCAGGCTGGGGGTTGGAACTGGACTTTATTGTAATCAAGTTTATCAGTACAGCTCCAATCGTTCCATAGTTGAACAGTTTTTGAACACAAACAGTTCCTGAAACTGTGTAAAAGCATCCCCAATTGAACTGCCACAAGCCACCAAATTTTAAGAATTAAAGTGAACAGATTTAAAATAACAGATAAGGGATGCTTCACACTTCAATCAACAGAGCTGAGGATTTTCTGAGTGTTGAATTGATTATTGCTGGGAACAGTAATATTTAAAGCTCACACCTGAACAGAATGGTTTGCTTTTATTTAGAGGCAGAGCTGCTCCAGCAGAACTGGTTTTTGTATTAAACTTCCTTAACACAAGCAGCTCAGCTTAGCTCCTCTTCCCCCTCTGTACACAGACAATCTCATCTTCCCATTGTGCTTTATTTCCTTAGACCATCAGAAACACAATTTTTCTTCCATAGTAACAGCTTCTAAGTATTCAACACTTCTTGAACAGGGCAAAAGAAAATGGTACCAAAAATCAGAATCTCTACAAAACAGGAACATAACTGAGTCCAGCTACACTTTCATACAAGGCCAAGAATGTCAAAGTGTCCAAATTAGAAGAGAGATTATGAATCAAATTTTAAGTCTGAGTTTCCACTCCAAACCAGGAAGGTAAAATGTGTTTTCCATCGAGACAGATTACACCAGCAAAAGTCCAAGAGTTGTAACCATAGCAGTAAAACAGCACTTGCTTTCACTAATAAGGTGACAGAACAATATATTGAAATTTATTCTTTGCATTAGACAATGTGCATGAAGCAGCCTCTATCATCCACCTTCTGCATTCTGGGCAGACAAAATATCCCCAGAGTTTGCTGTGCAGTGTATGCAAGGTGTGAGTGCCCTAACCCAGAAACCATTCAAGGTAGAGGTTAAGAAAAAATTAAACAACACCTATATATTGTCTTCCTATAAAGGAAAGCCAAAAGGACAGAAAAAACTTTGGTTTCTGGGAGCAGAGTATTTCCAGGTCAAAACTGAGGGTTGAGAGAAATGGAGATATTGTGTTAAACAGTATATAAGACTCAAATTTTTCTTTCATTCTCTAAAAACAGACTTGTCATTCTCTCTGAAGAGGGCACCAGAACATTAGATAAGATGTGCTGATGGACAGGGACCCTGCTTCTAAGTCTGCACTCATTTCTAAACCACATTTGTCTAGTTTTAGCTTTTAATTAGTGGATCTATTTATACCACTGCCTACTAGATGGAAAACTCTTGTGATCAGCCTACAAAAATATCTAATAGCAGAAAGAACAAACTGGTAAGTTAAGCTTCAACTTAAGCCAGGTCAGGTAGAGAACAACAACTTCTGCACACCAAAGCTCAAGTCCTGTTTCCCAGTTATGCTGCATTTGGGTAACAGAAGAACCAAAAGTCAGAATTCTGGAAGAGCAGCGAAGTTTCAAGTGCAAGTTTTCTTTAGCCTTAAAAAAACCACCAAAAACAAAAAACCACAAAAGAGCTTCCTTTGCCAGGGCAATACAGTAGTAATTGAACATTATCCTGATGTCCAAACTTTTTGTTCAGTACTATTTATCCTTATAATAAAACCCACTCAGTATCAGCTCTGTCAGAGTACAGAATATCAGGTATGTTCTCAATTTTTAAGCAACTAAACCAGAATTCCTTCTGCTATTTTTACCAAGCAGTTTGGTAACTGTGAAGGAAAATGCTACAAGAAGTGGGGTAAAAATTGGAAATGTGTTTTGCAATATTTCCAATGTGTGTTAAAAGTGACACAAGTTTAGGCTGTGCCCTGAGCTGAACCTCACATAACTCCAGCCTCCAGTGAAGAATGGAATGGAGTTTGGACTGTGTCTGGTTATCCCCGAGCTGCCTCTGATGTGCTGGCCAAAATGTTCACTGAAGCTCACAGATTTATGAACTTCTTGTACATGTATTTATTAACCACTGATCTTACTTTCCTCTCTTTTCTGGTTCAAAAGCAGTACTTCAGGAAAAAAAGGAAAACATGTCCTTTAAAACCCAGACCCAACAGTTTGCACTTGGTAAGGAAACAGCCACAACATTTGCAGTAAATTCTTTTTCCCCACCAAGAGAAGCTCTCAGCAGTTTGCTTCAGGACAGCCTCCAGCAGGTCTCTGCTCTGGGCTTAAGCCTTCCAACATACTTTGCCTTATCTTTTCCAGTCTCAATACTTTCTAAGAAAAAGTAAACCTGCATCTCTCATTGCATTCTCAGAATATCAATCCTAGCTGTTAGAAAAGTAACACAGGCACAAGGACCCAGATGTTTTGGAATAAGACCTGCAACATTCATGTTTTTAGCTGTTCCACCAGGGAGAACCTGGAGCTCTTCACAACCACATGGGAGTGACATAATTCACATCAAGAATCTTCCTTCCTGACCTTCTTCATCCCAAAATTCATCTTTATTATAAAGCACCAAGAATCCTGAAGTGCTCTGCAGTTAGAATAAAAAGCCTCGAAGTAGTTCTTGCCTACTCTGTGCCAGGTATAAAACTAAGTTTTCTGGAATATACACTAATTTAATAAGCAACAGCTTCTGGCAATTCTGTGTGTATTTTTAACATGTTGAGTACTTACAGATCCAGTAACAGATGACAAGAATCATCCTTCAGAAATTCAGGAAAAAGAGGAACTACTGTGGCTGTGCTTTGGTCATTTACTGACTCCAACTATTGAACTTTCATTTATTAAATTACAGAAACTCAGATACACTGTATCTGCTCCAGAAATTTTAGACAGGAAAATACAGTGGAAGTGAACAAAGGTCATTTCTGCTCCCAAATGTGCTTCTATTAAAAGAATACATGATTTACAACCAGTTTATCCCAATTATTCAGGCTAACTTCACACGAAACTTGTAAGAAGTAGGGCCATGCTATTCTAAATTTCTCTTTAAAATGTCACTTTAACCCAGCAAAAAAAACCCAACTTAACTAAATCAAAGTGTATCTAATCTATTAAAATAGCCCCTGGTTACAGATTTAGAGTGTACCCTGCAATTAACTCCAGCTTCTACAACAACATGATAATCCATTTAAAGGCAGGCAAACTGAAAAGCCATGTGAGGACAGCATCTGGATGTCTGTCACTTCATCAATTCTAAGAAAGACTCTGTAGCTTAGTAACCATCACACACTACAGCTCTGAGAACCATGCTCACCACAGCTCTGCAAGCAAATTCAAGGCACACTTCCCAAATCTGTCACCCCAACATCCCCAAGAGCTCCTGTCCATTGTTCAGTACCTTTTTCACTCTGCTGAAGTGAAGTGAACATGGAGGAAAGTCCTTCTAACAACATGCAGTTAAGAAATTGATACTGGCATGTATCAATAGCAACCTAACAATTCCAGCAATTGAGTTATCTCTGTGTCAGACCCACACACAGCTATTTCAAATTAGCAAAGCTGTTACAGCATTAAATACAACTATTTTGCAAGGGATGACTTGTAGGAATTTGCTCCCTATACATTATCAGCACAGGGGAGAAGCCAATCACCTGGCTGTTTATGGCACAGGCTTGAAGGAGATTTGCCTGGACACACAAATGTCGTTGGCACTTGGCCAGGAATTCCAGAGGCAGATATGGATCCCAGCATGAAGGGCTCTGGCACTTCCCTACATGGCCATCTTTGTGCAAAGCACATGTCAAAGGCCATCACAGCCCTCCTGCACTTGAGGCACAGGCATGCACAGAGTCTCTCTCACCTCCAGCTCTTGACACCAACGCTGGGACATGATGCATTTAGTGGCTCTTCTCTGTTTGCTCTGTGGCTTTTCTCAGTTTGATTACAATTAAAACTCATCATTGTCTAGCTACAAGAATTTATTGTTTCAGTGTCAGAAGTTGTATTACACTGAAGCACTGATTTCTCCATTAAACATCCACATGACTTATAATTAAACTGCAGCTTCAAGTGAAGGTAATTTAAGTATATTGTTTGATCCACAAATTTAAGTGAGTATTTTACCCAGAAAAGCTTCTACAATCCATTAACAAGCCAGACCACCTATCTTAAAGGACAGTCATAAAACCTGCATATTTTTTGGGTTTCTACATGAGCATACTAGTTTAAGTTTTTCCTTGTCTTAAAAAAAAAATAATTCTACATATACTGGGCTATCAGTCACTGTTCTACAAGCAGATTTTAATAATGCAATAGTAACCCTGTCATAAAGGGGACACCATGCTAGTTAAAGGCAGCCTGGTGTTACAGGCACATTGGTTATTCCCAGTTCATTTTTCTCCCTCAGACACAGGCCTTTTAAAGAGAGTAATTGATTTTATTGGTACTGACAATATACAGCAGGTAAGTAAAAGCCCACACATCCCCCAGGTGTTCTCATACAGAATAAAGGCAAAGCTAAATTTGAAGATGAATACACAATCTGTACCTCTTCTGAAATGGCAGTGAATCAAGGAGAAAGTGTTCTGTGCTTTGTATACACGCCAGAGCATCAAAATCCAGCATTTCTCCTCAGTGATACCCCAAACCAGTGCAAAACACACAATCATCAACTCCCAATTCCACCAACTCTGCTTTAAAGTACCAAAAACCACAACCGAGTGCATTCCCAGGATGAAAACTCCTTCCAAACCCACCATTCCATTGCTGACATTTAAAAACAGGATAAGGATTTGGCCCAGCCATCCACTGCAGAGTGTGTAATTGATACAGCTCTGTTTGCCTCAAAAGGACACATCAAGCAGAGCAGAAAGAGCCCCCCTTGCAGAGCAGGAGCAGTGAGGCAGAGCAGGCACTGACAGGGCATCACAGTGCACCCTTCTTTTCACTATCACCACTCTGGATTTGGAGCTGTAGCTGAATCACCCCTGCACAAAACAGGGGCTTGAGACAGGGCTCAGCCAGAAACGTTCAAGTTTCTCAAGGAATGAAAGCTGGGCAGGCAGCCAACAGCAACTTCATTCTGAGTGCACACTCTCTTTGCCTGCTAATTAAAACAGGAGGATAGTCAAGTTTAAGGGTATATATTTATCTCCTCTTGAGACAGCTACCGCCTCTAAAATCAAAGTGACACTAAGTTTGATGTACACCCTGCATTGTTCCCAAAGGAACAATCACTCAGTTAACAGTGGATAATGACCTACAAAATCTGAACATGCAACACTCCTGACACTCAGCAAGAGCCACCTAGTTTTACCTGGGAAGGAACAGTCAAGCCCAGTTCAGAGAAAAATTTATTACTATGGCATTATCACCAAAATGATGGAGTTTTAGCTAGAAGTATATAACCCATCTATTTTTGCACTCCTTCCAGACGAAGACACAGCTTTTAGAGCAAAACTAAGGTATTACAAAGCTCTAGGCAGAAGTCCAAGCTTTTAAGCCTGGCACTTCAAAAGCTTACCCAGGAGAAACAGGGAGCTCTACTCTGCATAGCTCATGTATTTGAGATCTATACAGCAAATTGTCAGAAGGAGCAATAAAGAATTGTGAAAGATGAGAAAACAGTGAAGTCATGTGCCAGTCACACTTGCTGAGAGGACAGAAGACATTTGTGAAGAGAAGTTCAAAGGCACTGCTACTACAAGCCTAAGAGCTGGAGAAACACATTCAGATGAAATAACAGACTGTGACCAAAAAAAGCTCTGTGCTCCGAAATCTAAGGAAACTGCAGACATTTTAACACCAGGAACAAAATCTATTTTGTGACAGAAAAGAAGACAAGCTTTAAGACACTCTGAAACCACACACTAGAAAACAAAATTTTAAATTTGTGACAAGTGCTAAAACCACAACTCCAATTAAGATGCTTTACTTTCAGACCTACCAATTAAACTAAGTGGCAATTTGAAAAACAATCCCCTCCGTACACATGCACATTTAAGGTAATTACAGATGAACAGGAGCAAGATTGTTCTTAAGTGAAGCCTATACTTAGAAGTGTTTGAAAACTCCCCCCAGGGCCTCCAATCACTAAGACAGAGCCCCACAACAATTTCACATTAATATGCTAATGCCTGCATGCACCACATGAGTGGGTCTTACCTGCCACTTCCACGATATCACCTGGGACAATGTCTCTTGCTTTAATCCTCTGGACACTTTTTCTGTCCTGTCGATACACTTTGCCCATCTCTGGTTCATATTCTTTAAGAGCTTCAATAGCATTTTCAGCATTTCTTTCCTAAGAGACAGCAAAAATGTGTCATTTTAAAAGCCCTCAAGGAAAATAAGCCTGTCATATCCGATTTTCCAAAAGCATTATCATATGAATGCTACCAACTAAGCTCAGCTATATCTCTTCATACAGAACATTCTGTGTCCCCTCCCCTTATGAGGTTGCTGACAGGGAATCATTAGAGTGTAATTCAGGTGTTTGTGGGCCTTTAGAACACAGAAATTGTTATTTCAATGCTGCAGCATTTTCCATCAAGAATATCCACTGTGGTGTTGCAGGGAGGCCACGCAAAGAGTTCCATGTCACACACGGATGTTTTTGACATTAAAAAAAGCACTAATCATAATCAAGATTTGTGGATGTAGGTGTTGGCTGTACCTTGGCTGGAGCAGCTTACATTCAGGTAGAGTTCCATTGACTGACACAATACAAGGATCAAGTTATGATGAAGCCAACTTATTATCAACTTTATTTCAGCAAATCAAGTCATGCTGAAGTGAAATTAAAGAATACACTAGAAACTTCCCCAGAATCTCCAAACAATTTACAAACTCAGATGAATCCCCATGCAGGAAGACCTTTTGATTTCCACCAACACCTCATCCTTCCTATCTCAGCTGCAGCCCTCTCTGGCAGAGATTGGTATCAGTATTGTGATGCCACCTGGATAAAGAACAACTGCAGAAACCAGCAGCTTATCAGTGCTCCTTCTCCAGCTCTTGGAGAAGGAACTTATTTTCCATTTCCCTGCCTATTGACAAGAACAAACGTCATTTCGCCCTGATAATTACAGATAATGGTAGAGTGCACAGAGTTTTTAGAACATCTGCCCTTCAAATATACATCAGCCTTTCCAGATAATAAAAAATTCCTCCTTGCATGTCAAAGCAGAAACAAAACCATCAAAAATTCAAAAGTTGAGGAACTCACTAGTTCCTTGTAACAGTACAGCTGAAAATGACTGTTACCAAAACTACCTAAAGGAACTAACATTTCCATGGCTCAGCTCAGGGTCTGGCAGGGCAGATACCAGCACAGAGCCATAAACTGCAAGTAATGCCAGCCCCACATTCCACCAGGTGAATTCATTCTGCTCCTCAGCACTACAACACCAACACTGCCCTTCTGTGGACTGTGAGTCACTGTGAGGCAAAACTTTCAAGCCCCACACAAGGAAAGTTACTTCAACAGAACTTTTTCTTCAAAATGGAGAAATAAAAATTCAACTTTAATTTTGGCCAGGTGGCCAAACCTTCCTTTGCAAGAAGGCCAATGGCACATGGCTTGGAGAAGAAATAGTGCAGCCAGTAAGATCAGAGCAGTGCCCAGCACAGGGGATGGGCACTGCTGAGGTATCTCCAGTTTTGGGGGCAGTTTTGGGCCCCTCTTGACAAGACGGATATGCAGGAGCTGGATGATCATGACCAGGGAAGGAAACACAGATGGAGAAGGGTCTGGAGCACCAGGAGCACCTGAGGGAGCTGGGAGGGGGGCTCAGCCTGGAGAAAAGGAGGCTCAGGGGGGACCTTGTCACTCCCTAAAAAAGGAACAAACATCCAAGTTGCACCAGGAGACATTTAGAATAGGTAATAGCAGCAATTTCTTCACAGAAATGGCTGTCAAGAATCCAAACAGGCTGCTCAGGAAGGTGGATGAATCAGCATGCCTGCAGGTATCTAAAGTGTACATGTGGCCCTCAGGGACACAGTTTCGTGGTGGCCTTGGCAGTGCTGGGTTAACAGTTTGACATGATGATCTCAAAGATCTTTTCCACCCCCAACAATTCCATGATTCAGCTCATTCAGCCAGCTCACAGTGCTGGATTGAGTCTTTTTGCTGGAGTTATGGGAGCCAGACTAGCCTGCAGGCCCTGGAGCAGGGCAGGTGCTGCTGGGGAAAGGGGCACGTGAGAGGAAAGGCTGAGGGTGGCAGAGCTGTGACTCAGTACTCACATCTGCTACCTGTAGGAACAGATACATTTATGGGTGGAGACTGTGTACTGTGCCTGATTTTCCATGCCCATTAGAACAAGGGAATGAGTCACCTCATCTGGGCAGCAACTCTTTCACAATGAAGTTCCATGCATGTAGAAATATACATAGAGGTATTCTTTGCCTACTGTGACATCAGAAAAATAACCTGATTATTTCCTACAACAGGGAAACTACACAAGAAAAATCCTCAAACTATACAGAGACAGCTTTAGCTTCCATTTCGTGCTTAAAATTAGTACCTGCAGAACTGCAACTCACGAGTTTCAAGTTAAACATTAACTCTTGCACAATTACTTTATGAAGACTTGAATATAAAATGTCATTTAAGGGGGCAGTGCTGTCACCCCTTGACCAACTTTATCTCTTCCCTGCACACCTGCTCCAGCAGGGTGGGCAGCAAGCTGGGTACTGCTAAAAACTGAATTTTGAGGAACACTCTTCAGCCAGCTCACCTGGGATAGCACAAAGCAGAGCACAGGAATGGGCAGCAATGCCACTCAAGGCCACTTCTTCCAGCAGGCAGGGTCCTCCCTAATATGTTGTAACCTATTCATTTTTTGTTATTTTGGCCAGTTTGATATTTTTTAAAGCATGAAGCCTCATGCACTAAGAGAGCAAGTAATTATGTCACACTAGCGCCCTCACTTAGGAAAAAGCCCAACAAAACCAACGAATCATACAAAGAACTTACCATAAAAATCCTAGAGCATTTTTTATCTGCAGAAAAAAACCCCCTCTAACAAAACATCCACTGCCTAAAGTGATCAAATTAGCAAAGTGAAGTGAAATGAACATTTTGTTTTGGCATCTCATGAAGTGTGATTTTATGTTATGATACTACTGTCTATATGATTTATAAAAAGGCATCAAATTAATGTCACAGCTGACAGTGTAGCAAAAGTTTTATGGTATTTAGATGTTTTCATCAGAAACTTGTGCCTTTTGACAGACATGCAGTCTTTGGATGTACACTTAATAGGTACTATAGTGATTGAACAGGGAGAATTAATACTGTATTAATAATTTACTAAAACACAACAGTTGTCTCAAGAGGAAACAGAAAAGAAACAAGATTACAAGTGCTCCATCCTTTGTTCCTTAGTCAGGAAGCAAAGCACTCAGATTGTTCTTAGCTTTGCAAGGCCTGATTTATTGCCTGAATTCAGGGCTTTATTCTGGCCTGTCTCGTTCATGTGTTCAGCAGTGTGTGGCCGGCACTGATGGGCATTTTGCCTTTCTGGCAACACTTCTGAAGCTTTCATTTTACCTTTAAGTCAACACTTTCTGTTGAGAAGCTTTATGGTTTGCTGACTCTCAGGAATCCCAAGTTAGCAACACATCCTACTTGCTCTGCAGGAACACCCAACACTACAGGGTACAGCGCTTCCTCTTAAACCATAAAACCCCAAACATTTGTGATTTGATGCTGTAGAAGTCTCTGCATACCTGCCACACTCCCACAATTGCATTGGCTACTAATATAAGTAAGATTACAAAAGGCTCTACGAATGCTGTGATTGTTTCTTCACCTTCTTCAAACCAGGCCAGGACCTGCAAGAGAAACACAGTGATTTAAATTCCTGATTTACACAGACACCTTGCAAACTTTATGCCTGCTAAGTTCCAACTGCTCAGACTTCAGCAGTTTTGGAAACCCCTCAATCTACCAAGTTTGTAGTTTTGTAATTCATGAATGAGCTGGCAAAACGCAATGGAAAAAGAGAAAAAGAATCTTTAGTAAAGCAGTACAAAGTTCATTTTAGAAGCCACTCTTCTTTTCGAGGAGTAAGCTATTTATCTGGGAAACAATTGCTACTGTTGCTTCAGAAGTGAAAGGAGAAGTTGTGACAACAGTTATGACAATGAAAAAAAATTTTAATTACTGTATAAAACAGGACATAGATTAGTTTGACTACTCAAAACACTAAAACCTTACCAGAATCTGAATTTTAAGTAAGTTAATTGCCCTTTACCAGTAACTTAGCCACACAAATGGAAACAGCTTTATGAGTTTCCAGTGAGTAGATACAAAAAAAAGAAACATCCACTCATTTAAATCAAATAGTGTCATATTGAAGCATCTAAGTGAATGGTATAGTTATATCTGAAACTGGACTGTAAACCAAGTAGCTGATAAAACTCAAAATTGGATTTTAAAAGGTAAATCAAACTTGAGGACTTGGATAAAAAGCTCCACATAGATTTTATTTTAATTCATTTCTTTCAAAAGTGCACTCCAGTGTTAGGTATCTGTCATTTACTTGACTTGAATGTGTCAGGGCCTCTGCAGAGTGCTGGAGTCACTGATGAAAAGTCAAGTTAACATGACCAGAGAGGAAGAGCATTTTCGTTAAAATGTTGAGCAACAGGAAGCCTGGAAAGTGACAGTAAATAGGAACAACGTGTTGAGATAATTAGGGCTGGTAGTCAGGCAACAGCACTCTGAATCACTAGAAGACTGCAGCGAGCAAACTGTTACTGAAGCAAGGCCATGATTCCACCAACATGCTGCTCCGAGCTATTGCTCAATTGTGAGACACTCCAGGATGTCAAAAGGAAGGAGCAGCAGCATGAAAGCCTCAAGCAGAAAACAGACTGTCAAGCAAATCCAAGGCAACAAGAAATTTTTATTACAAAGGGATAAACTTGTAAGATCCAGGTTGCGATTAATACGACTGCAACGTTCCAACTGGTAACACAGGACCTCGAGGGGCTGGGTAAATCCCCCTGCAGAACAGATTTAGTTGGGATCTCTCCACACCTCGGTGCTCTGGAGAGGATGCAATCCCTGGAACAGCTCCTGCATTTGCCTGGGGGGGCAGTGGGACAGGCCCTGCTGTCCTTGCTCACCCCACACACATCCCTGTGCCAGGGCAGCCTCCCCCCTGCACCAGAGCTGCTGCTGCTGCTGCCCGTGCAGCTACAGGAGAGGCCAACGGGGCATTTCCAGACCTCTCAGTGTACACAAGGTCACACGCTGCCAGCAGAATCTGTTTCTTCCCTCCCTTTCTTTATTGGAATTCTGTAGAGCCCACTTTGCTTCCAAACAAAGCAAATAAATTCAATTATGTTGTGATGTGCTTATCTGAGCAGGCACCTACAAAGTTAACTGGAATAAAACATCTGCTTTACATGACTTTAAACCAGAGTCTTTCCCAATTTAAGACCAAGTGTATTGTAAAATAACACAGAGAGGCCACAACTTCCAGAGGTAAGGAAAGGAGCTACAAGGACAGCAAGATCCAAGTATGTCAAGGAGAGCCAAAATTAAGTTTTCAAGGGATCTTTTCTTTCAATAATTCATTATTTCAAAAAGAGCAGATGAACTCAAATTAGAGATCCTGAGAGTATAGAGCCTGAAGGTTTAAATCACTGCTGTTTTCTTGGTGAAATTATCAATCTGTGACAAGACTAAAGTGAAGTATTTAGTTAACCCTGGAAGCCAGCAATACACATTCCTCTCTCCAGAAATTTTTACACAATTACTATCACTAGAACAATCCAAGCTCTAATTCTAGAACAATTTAGTAAACATAAGACATAAAATAATCTGATACATTGCAAGTTCTTGTTTTCGCTATAGCAGACTACAGCTATATTAACACTTCACTTAGGGTATTTGTGATACACAACACATTCTGTAACAGATCAGGTTTATTATTTGATAGCAGCCTGAAGTAAAAAAAAACAAAAACAAAACAAAGGCAAGGAAAACAAAGAGGAAGTAGAACAAGCAGTAACAAATATTTAACTTTGCATTTTTAGTAACAACAGACCATATGCCGAGGCCTGGTAAAGACTAGACAATTCTTGTCCAAGTCACTGAGCCCTTGTCAGAAAGTTTCCACTAGCACACTTTTAGACCCTGGAGAGTTTTCCAGTGAGAGATCTCATTTTTTTCAATTTCTACTCAGAAGGGCCCCACCATGTTTCAGCCCTAATCACTTAAAACTCACATGGAAAACAGCTTCACTTCCAGGTCACTGATCCCCAACGCTCTGGTCAGGCACTACTGTCAACAGGTAAAATCACCATGTACTCAAGAAAGAGTAGGAAGAATAAGAAAAGACTAAGATAATTGCTCAAGAGAAAAACCTAAAAATATAAGGGAAATAATAGCAAGACATGAAAGCCCCATATCAACAGCCAACACAAGCAGCTTAAAGGAAAACTTTCATTCAGCGTATCTGCCTTAGGGCTGCCAGAGCTACGGCTTGCAGAGCCCATTTTAAACAAAGCCTAATGGGGTGGACCTGCAGGACTCTGAGGCAAAAGATACACAATGACAGGCAAACAGCACTCGGTTATTTGCAAAAAGGGGACAGAGGTACAATGCCAAAGTCAGCCAGCAATGAGGCGAGCGCTGATGGAAGCGGCTGAAACAGCCTAAGTGCCCTCGCAGCTTTTTCCATTTCTCCAAGCGAAGGATCTCCATTGTCAGGGAAGTTATGGAGCCAGGTTAGCTCAGATGATTAGGTAGCATGAAGTAACAACAATTGAATTGGAGAATGGGAGTGTGGAGACAGAATTGTGTTGCCCAGCAGGCTGTACCCGCTCACCACTAACAGAGGAAAAGCAAATACTTTGTTGTCAGCAAACAAACAGGGATTTTTGTTTGGTTTTCATTTTGACAACGGAAACTTAGAAGCAAGATGGGAGAGGTAAGATCTCATCCCAATAAAAAGAAGTCCCAGATTAATTAAAGCAAATCATACAAAAAGCGTGGACTGCTTTTAAGAGTTTTCTTCTCACAGGATAATGTGATTTCAGTTTTAATATATTTTGGACAGAGTATCAACTACTGCTCAGAAATCCCTCTTTTAGTGATTTCTCCTTTTAATACAAATTAGCTTAAAAATAAGCAGATGTAAACTATTTCAGTAGTCCTATTCCATCCATGTCAGTTATACTGAACACTGGGTAACATTAAAGAAAAACCTCCCAATTTTAGTTCCATGATCCCATAGAAATTTTTGTCTGCTATGCAAGGAGGTCAGGGGAAAAAGAAGTCTCAAACACAAACCAACACATCTTGACCACATGTATAAGCATAAAATTAAGAATTTTACTGAGTTCACAGACTGTAAGCATCCATCAGTGTTACACCGTATTTCTGAAAATAAATATATTATTATAGCAATAGGAAGAGAAAAAAAAACACCCACCACCACAGCTTTTTGCAATATAAAATAGAATCACAATGACTTCTCACATTTTTATCACCCTTACCCTCATGCTAATGAGCAATCTAAGTTTAGCTAAAGCATGTCAGTGTCACGTTCTACAGCAACCCTTATCTTGTGCCACACTCACTGCTGCTGACCTTAACAGGTGACTTTTGGGGTGATTTCAGGGCAAAGCCTGCAACACAGTTACTGACACATCCTTCCTTCCAAGGGGACCTTTGCTCACCTTTTACCACAAGCTAGGTTATAGCCATGCTCATTTACAGGCTATCACAATCTCTGGGCTAAAGCACAGTATATTGTTTTAATCTAAACACAGATATCCACTATTAGAAAACATTCTCGGGACATTCACTTCTAAGTCAGCCTAGGAATCAAAAGAATAACTGAGGAGAGGGAATGCTCTCAGGATGCTGTACAAATACTTCAAGGTTTGGTAGAGTTTCTAGCCTACGCTGCACCTTGCAGGAGGAAATGCACTGTGTGATGCAGAGCTCAGACTGCAGAGTTCAGCACACACCACTGCTTAAAGCAGCCACACTTCACCAAGGAATTATTCTACATCAGATGCAGTTAACGTTTTGCAACCTGTCAAAATCATTTATACAGCAAAGCAAGATGTTCTTTTCAGTAAACACTGTAGATCTGAGCACATGCTACACAAGCATCAAGAATCAGAAGCCATGAATACACTCCACAGGTTTATTTCTGCAGAGGCTTCACGGATCCAAGAGAGGACCGAGACAAGTCTATTCACAGATCCATTTACTCACCATCAGAAATTATTTATACTGTTTCTCTTCCAAAGCCATACTTAAGGCTTTCACTAACTAGGTACATCCCTAACAGCAGCTCTGACCTGGAATGTAGGACACAGGATGCACAGCCCACAAACACGCAGCATCTGACCCCAGCAATCAGCCTGCCTGGCACAGGCTGAGCTGCTGCTCTGAGCTCTTTCACTGACACGTACCTGACAGGCAGGGTGGGAGCAGAGGGCACAGAAGGCACTCTGAACACAAGTTTATGTGCTGCATAAGAAGGGATGTTTCAGCACAAAACCCAATGCAGGTCTCAGTGTTACAGATGAGTGTTACGGTGCAAGCAGTTCTAACAGCAATAAACTAATATGATTTATGATTGCAACACAGCCACCATAAAAATTCCCTCAACACACACAAAAAAAAGAGTTATCTATATACTTCAAGATCCTCTCTCTCATATTTCAATCTTAATTTTTCTAAACTGACAATGAACAGCTGGTGAAGAACACCAGAACTTAGGTGATGTAATTACATCCTATTTTTGCAGTAATGCAATCCTTGTATCAACATATCCAACGGTGCTTTACAGCTACTACAAAAGTCTGTATTATGCTTTCATCAAGAAAAAGTGTTAAAACCTAAGAAAAACAGATAAGATGATCACCTTCTGAGCAAAGAAAACACCAGAAACAAACACAAAGGGAAGAACTTTTAAAGTACCAAATTATAATCTATCTAGAGGGGCTTTACTTTTCACCAGAGAAAAATCTTTACTTCTAACATCAATTTAGTGTGCCTCTAACTCCAAAATAGAAGGCAGAAAAGGCAGAGCAGTAGCCCAAGGTCATGTACCATGTCAGCTGAACAGAAGCAGAGAACCCAGATCTATCCCACACTCTATTAGACTACAGTCTCCTCTTAATTAGATAGGAAAATTAACCATACTGAAAAAAGCAACTGAATTCAGCTACTAATCAAGTTTTCCAAGAGGACTCAGCAGTGTATGTTCTATGACCTCTGTCCGTCTGGTCTTATACTTCCTCAGACTCAGTAATCAAAGCTTTCGTTTGGGAAAGCTGATTTTTCACTTACTTGTTTATAATAAAAACAACTAATTTACTTTGGCACGGAAGGCTAACAAACTTCTGTGCTCTCATTTGTCTCATGAGATGGCAGAAACACTCCTTACTTTTCAGGAACAAAAAGACATCCCCTTCTCACTCTCTATGAGGAAAAGGGGAAAGAGGAGGGAAAAAAAAAAAAAAAAAGCTTTTGAATGACTGTTTATTCAATTTGCAATAGCCAGCATGATTTCCTCTCCAGGAAACAGAGGAGTGAGTGAAGCACATCTGTCTCCATGGTCAGGACTGATGTCACCAGGCACTGCTCAGCTGGTCCTGGTGAATTACAGACCCTCTAGAAGGTGTTGGTGTGGGGAGAGCAGATCCCCAGCACAGCACAAACTGCAGCACCAGGGCAACCCTTCCCCCAGCACACAACAGCTCCAGAGCACATTCTCCTCTGCCCATCCTAATTAGCTTGCCCTTAGCTAAAGAGTCACCACAATTTCCACTCCCCCCAAGAGCTGTAGCATTTATTTTTTTTTCAAGTAGTTAATTACAACTCCAGGGCAAAGTCTACTGTAAACTTTTACTCCCTACCTAAACAATTTAATATTCTGCAGGCTTTTGTTTCTGTTGTCCAGCTCCCCAAGAAACACAGCCTTCACCTTCCTTCTCTGAGTCTTCACTCTGTTTTCCAGTTTTTCAGCAAGCACATACCATTTACACATAACGTAAGAAGATTGCCTAATCATGCTTTTTTTAGAAAAAAAAAAAAAAGTTGAAAACTTTCTTGTTCTTTTAGTCCTGTATGCAAAGCAAGATGTCCATTTCATGACTTGACTATCCAAAGGTCAGTTACCAAATTTGGTCAACAATGGTGCCATCACAGCCGTCAACATTCTTGTCACTGTCAGAAGCAACAACTGTCACCTTGCTATTATCAGGAAGGGAAGGCAACTGGAATATTCGCCATGTAGATTCTATTTCCAGTCTGCATTGCATCCAAAAATGTCTTCCAATGATTATACATCGAGCTTGATAAAGATTAACCCAAAGGCAAGAAGAATGTCCAGTTAAACGCTTACTTACTCAAGGTTAGTTTTCAAAGCCAACAGCAGCATTGGGAAATCCCACCTCAAATAAGCAAACTGGGTTGAATGAGAAGCACTTTTTAAAATACCTGTCTGGTGTAGTTATGTACTTATGACTCATGCAATGAAAGACTCCCCAAAATTTTTGTTGGCTAGCACACAGAAACCTCGTCACAAGGAACTGATTTAAGAGACAGCAATCTTGCATCTATCCAGCAAGAAAGAGTAATTTCGGTATGTACAGGTCATATACATTGGAATATGTCACTCTGCCATACAGATATAATAATAAAAAATAAATCATACTTACAAAAGATATGCAAGCAGCCAGCAACAAAATTCTAACAAGTAAGTCTTCAAATTGTTCAATCACAAGCTCGAGTAAGGTTTTTCCTGCAATATGTGACAAAGCCATTGAGTCATGCACATTTACAAAAATGAATTATCAACAAGAATTAGCAGAAGATTTCATAACCATGCTCACCTTCCTCTGCCGGCAGCTCTGTCAGTGGAAGATTTTTCCAGGAAGCATGTGAAAGAAAAGAAATCATCGAAGAAACACATTAGAGCATTATCAGGTATCCACACCAGATATTCTTCCTGAATTGCACGCTCAGCTGGGTTGGATTTGACAGACACACTGAAAGCCCCACTAAGGCTGCTCTTTTCACCAGAGTACGTGAATGGGCCTGAGAGTTTTGCATTTTAAGACACATAAAGGTTCGCGGGAATGTGCCAAGGGTTATAATTCAGCCAAGTCATCACTCCAGCCAGCTGTGGGACTTCTGCTGTTGCTGCACACAAAGGGTCAAAGGCTCAAAACCCTTTTCAAATGCTTTCTGACAAAGCTTTTCCTCCACATTCACTTAAAAAAATACACAGACCATCAAACTTGGTTAAAAATATTTCAGATTCTTTCCTCCATTTTAAGGTTGTGTCCTTATTTCTGCTCTCCCCTTTATGTTTCTGCAACTACATTTAGTAACCCAAGAGGCATAAAAGCAGTGTTAAAGCTAAAAAAACCACCTCCACCGTGTAATCTTCTCACAGATTTTCATTTTTACACAACGGCAAGGGAGTTCAGAAGGAACCAGGACACCCAAGCAGTGAGGATTAAAAAAATCGACTGAATTTTTTGTCCCGACTGGAAAGAAGAAGACAAAATAAGGGGCTGAAAGGCTCTGAAAAGCTGGGGAAAATGAAGGTCAAGACAGGGAAAAAAAAAAAAAAAAAAAAAAAAAAGGTAAATCCTAAACCCCAAAGCGCTTCATTTCAGAATGGAAGAAGGTTTCCCACCGTTAAGGTGAAAGGGAACGAAGGTGACACCCTCCTCCCCAGAGCAGCCCTGCGAGCTCGGGATTGAAAGAAACCCACGAGGTGGAGTTCAAGTCAGCCATCTTCTCTCCCTCGCTCCTATTCCGGGTCCTGGAAGAGATGCCGGCTTTGCCAGTGCACACGCGTTAGGCCTCGCACAGGGCCCCGGCAAGGATGAGGGAGAGGAGAGAGGGCTGGGGAAGGGAGCAGAGGGGGAAGAGGCCGAGCGCCGGCGGCAGCATCCCCGCGGCGGGGCCGCCTCACCTACCGTTGGAGCCCCATTTCTCCTTCAGCTTCTTCACTTGCTCGAGGCTGAGCCCGGTGCTCTCGTTGACGCCGAAATAAGCCAAAACTTCCTCCACAGTCTTTGTGTGCGCGTTCTCCATGGCTGGGGCAGGGAGCAGCAAATGGTGCCGTGCCTCGCCTCTTCCTCCTCCCTCTCCTCCTCAGCGGCGGCGGGGGCGGCGGCGAGACCCCTCCTCAGCCCTCACCACCCCCGTGCTATCACCATAGACCCTCTCCCGCAGCAGAGGAGCCCGAGCACACCTCTCTCTTCGCGGAGGAGGCCGGGAGGGGCAGGAAAAAAAATAAAAATTAAAAAAAAAATAGGGAAAGCCGCCCTTAAAAAAATAAAATTAAAAAAATAAAGCCCCCACCCCCCCTCCCACCCCTCACGCCTCTGAGGGAGCCGAGCCGCCTCTCCGGCGGGGACGAGGGACTTCGGGCGGGGATCGCGCGGGCCCCCGGAGCTGCGGTCGCCTCGGGGCTGCGGCGGGTCCCTGCAGGGATGGGCCGCGTCCAGGTGGCCGAGCGGCCTCTCCGCTCGCCTCAACGGCTCCGAGCCGCCCCCGGTAACGGAGGGCGGTAACGGCGGGGGGGAGAAAAAGCCGCAGTTGCCCCGCTGCCCGCGAAGGGTCAGGATCGCCCCCTTCCTTCTTTCTCTAGCAGCCCAATCCCCCCCGGCCGGCCCAGGCCGCTGTCGCCGTCACGGCTCGGGCTCCCCCGCGCCCGCCGCTGCCTCCGCTCGCTCCGGTCGCACAACGGCGGCGGCAGCTCTAATGTAACTCGGGGGCCGCCCGGCGCTCTCTCGCCGCCGCGGCATGTGGACGCCGCTCATTGGCGGGGCCGCGGCGCGGGGCGGGCATGCTGGCGGCCCCGCCCGTGGGGCGGAGGCGATGGCTGCGGTGCGGCCCCTGCGCAGCGCGGTCCCGTTGTCGCCCGGGCTCCCTCCCGGGGCCCGGCGGCGGCTGCGCCTCACGCCGCGGTGGAGCCGCTTCCGCTGCGCAGGGGGACAGCCCCGCAGGTGCGGTGGCCGCTTTCCCGCCGCCGCTGTCCCGGCGGGAACTGCCCCTGTCCGGCCTCAGCCCGCGGTGAGGGGGAGCGGGGCGGCCTGAGGGGGGCTGCCCGCCTGAGGGGAACCGCCCGCCATTGGGGTCTTGGCGCGCGGGGTGGCGCGGAGCTGCACCCGCGCGTGTCGCGACAGGAGCGCCAGCCGTCCTGTGAGCACTGCCCTCACCCTGTCGTGATACAGCCTCATCCAGTCCAGGGGTGAGTGTGGGGTTGGCCCCCGCCTCAGGAGCATCACCCGGTCAAAGGGTGACTGAGGCTGGCGCGCCAGGAGCATCATCCGGTCAGAGTGTGAGGGGAAGGCCGTGCATTCTCCCTCTCTGGAGACATTCCAAACCCACCTGGGCGCGTTCCTGTGTCACCCTGCCTCGGCAGAGGGTTGGACTGGGTGATCTCAGGGGTCCCTTCCAACCCTAAAGGCTCTGATTCTGTGGGGCTGCACCGGCCTCTGTCGCGACAGGAGCCTGATGCATCACGAGAGTGCAGAGGTGAGGGCCGTGTGCCTCGGTGCTGTGCGGGGGTCACTCCCCAGAGGTCGTGCCCTGCGCTGGCACTGAGCAGTGTCCCCAGCTGCCGTCGCACACACGGCGGTGACAGCGCACTCAGCGCCGGCGATAACGTGAGGGGGAATGAGCTGCGCGCTGTGAGTTCAGCGCGGCTGTGGGATGAGCTACCGGCTTTCCTCAGCACTGCTCTGCCACAGGCACAGGAACCGATAGAGAGCACAAAAAACTGACTGATCCACCCAATCCCACCCAGTAATTCACGGGAACTTCAGTGAACACAAACCAGAGAGAAATCAGTGCCAAGTGACATTAATACACCTGCAACATGCGCAACACAGCGAGCAGATCACCACAAACACCTTGAAAAGTTGGTTGCAAGCGATGTCCCTGCGTACATATGCCTGTGCAAATACCAAAGCTGATCCCTACATGTGTGCTGGCTTACATAAATGCAGATCCTACCTACAATCTGCATTTCCACCACTTACAAACCACCCACAGCACCACGCTATAAGAAACTGCATGTCTGATCTGGAATGAAATATCTCAGTCTTACCTCTGTGCTGGAAAAGGGATGGAGAGGGGACAGCCCATGTAAAATTATGGTGTTCTAGGTAGGTGTGGCCTTACATCCTTTCTAACAAAAGCTGAACTGCTCAAAAAGCTCTGTGAATGGCCAAGGTCCAAGGAAATATAACTTGACAGCCTACACTTCGCAGGGCAATTCTGAATGAAAATTCCTGAGCTAGATCTGATGACCTAGTTCAGGTAAAGCAATCACTTATTCCATGCCATGCCCATATTAATTCATCTTGCTTATCAGCAGGATTAATCAGTATGGCCAAATGTTGCATCAGTACAGTTATGGTGCTTTTCATCCTTCACACTACACCTAAATAGACTTAGGCTGTTACAGAGGTGAAGAATGTCAACATGGCAGGTGCATATAATCTATACAATGTACTGCAATTTTTAACCATTTTTAATAATTTTCTTGATATGGAATGAACCTGCGATGCCACCATCCCCAAAACCTGTACATATGCATATGCAACATTAAAAATACACGATTTCCACAATAATTCCATATGGAATAATGCCAGCTACTTGAATTAATGTATTTCACTAGCAGAAATACATAGAGATATATATATACATAGAGATATATATATTAATATATATCTCTATGACTAGTTTCTTACCTTGTACCACATTCATAAAACCTGGATTGTATATAAGTTTTTTTGTAAAAATACATTTTCCAAGCATTGTTTTTACACACAAGTATATTTACTAGCCTTCACATACAAGTGTACATGTAATGGACTTGAAAGTCCTGCCTTTCATTTTCTTACCATTTTAAAGTATTACAATTAGGCATCTGTAACCATTCTCCAAACAAAATGACACTAGAAAGAAACCCAGGTCACATTTCATAATATTTGTATTTCTGTGTTGTATTTCCTATGTCATTCTTGGTTTCCTTTTTGTGCCTGTTTCCTAAAGGCCTTATAGAAAATTATTTTAAGCATACCAGAGGCATGGCACATGCAATTAGATCTTGGCAGAGGGTAGAATAAAGTAGTTACTGTGTTCTTTCTATCTAACTTGTTAACAGGAGGCAATGGTGCTAGGAAGGCAGAGTCTGAATTCTAGCAAATCCTGGAGAACTCTTGGCATTCTCTGGGGTTCACTAGTTCAGCTGCAGTTTGACAGCTCCCATTCGTTGTTTCTCTCTCATCCATTCAGTACAGAGAACTTGATTCTTCCCCCTTTTTTCCACCCTAGATAAAATCTGGAAAGAACCTGGAAGCACAGTCCTCTGCCTGTGTTTATTTCTGTCACGTGTTCTGTTATGGCTCAGTGAATTTTGAGAGAAGAATTACTGAATTAAGGGCTGTTCTACAGTTCTTTCTCTTCCAGGGCAGAATAACCTCTGCATTTTCTTCAGTCCTTTCCCTGTCCTTCCCTAGAAGTGCAGGACCTCTGCTGAGGGTTCCTTTGCAGGTGATGCCTTCCAAATCCTCTGACAGCCACACATTAGAGAAACATTTGCAGATACAATTCGTGGTCTAGACAGCAAAGTGCAGAAGGAGCTACAAATACCCGTGTAGACACTGCAGCAGAAGCAGTACCTGCTAAATTTGGCATCACTTGAGATCATACAAATTTAGAATTGTGAGTTGAAATCAGTGTTGTTTCCCACCGCTCTGCAAGGGTTCATAAAGCTTTCCATGACATTTGTCTTGTCTCTTCAAGAAGATGGTTATCTAAAGGACATGGGTAGCTAAAGATGGCTATTTTGACCCAAATCAATACGACAGCACCTCGGCTCTGCCTGAAGCAAACAAGCTCATGAAAGCTTCCAGGCTTCCAGCAGGTGCAGAGAGCTTTGCATTCTCCATCTTTAAGGAGGGAGATCAATTCATTTTGCTGCTGCAAAGTTGCAGTTTGTCATTAGAGTGGAACCCCTTAGAGCGGTACCTGGGAAAGAACCACGACCAAATGGGGCAGTTTTGGCCTTGCTGAGATTCCATGCACGTAATGGAAGTGTATATTTGTACATTTGGCCTACTATCTTTTTTCACTGTAATATATTAAGAAGAAGCAGCCAACACATCAGGCAGCAGCATTAAAACAGTTCCTGTAATGCTTACTAATTGAAGTAAATGGGAATTTGGCCTGAGAGAGGACTGCAGGATGCTTTCCTTCAAATTGCAATAACATTAAGTCATCCCTACTGCTGCAAAGCAGATTCACAGCAGAGTTACTGGTCATAATGTGAATTGTCTCTTGCTGTACACAAACACATATGTTTTGTAGCTCAATTTTCAAACAAGATTAATAGTTTTGAGTGGAGCTAAACTCAGCATGGAAGAGCACAACATAAAATGCCAGTTGTTGAGCCAAAACACATGAATGCTGACCTGCAATAGGATCTCTTTCCGTGAACATAGACCAAGTGAGAATATTCTGCTTAATTGTGCCAAATTATGTCATGTTTTTTGCAGACTGGCTAATTGCCTAATGGGGCTTATGTTGAGACCACCAAACTCACTGCTCTCATCACCCTGGCTGATTTCAAATACAAGTCCTCGTGAGTGACAAATGGGGGCATTGTTTCTTCCTCCCACAGTACTATTTTATTCCTCTGAAATTACAGTTATTAAAATGTTTCAGCCAATTGAAATCTACTAAGGCATATTAAAATGCTGCAAAAGTGCTGTATCAAAGTGGAAAGGTTTTAAATCTGCAGTTCTGTCATAGGATAATGCAGTTTAAATATAGTAACTATTTTTTTCCAGTCAGCTTGCTCTTTGAATTCATGGTATTATGTCAAGGGGGTTTTTTTCCCTCTCTCCCCCTTTAAGAAGCTTATAGCTTAAACAGCAAAATGCAAAAAATACTGAGATGAAACAGTTGCACAAACGCAGCAGAGGAATAAGTGATAAAATATGAATGTTTGAATGTTGATAATTAAGATAGTCTGAGTTTATTCTGAATAATTTTTATTCCTAGGCAATGTGTGCTCCTGTATCAGCAGCAGGTAGAATTTGACTTCCACAGAGACTGAGAGACTGTGAGCACAAAGGATGGTGTTGCTGCTGGGAGATTTCTAGAACTGGATCTCTGTTCCTGCACAAAGCAGCTCCTTGCTGCCTTGGAAGTGTAAAGAGGCAGCGAGACAGAGTCTGATCTCAGTGACAGTAACCATGAGAGATCACACTTTGGCTTGCTAGATTTCTTATTTTATTTCTGTATCTTATTCATAGTCATTTGGTTCTTCTCCGAAGACTCCATTGGAGTATTTGCCACAAAAATCTCCATTTCCCTGCTTGGAAAAATCTGTATCCCATACTGGTGTTGGTAGGAGATTTAGGTGTATGGGAGGGAGAAACATTTTATCAGAACCAACGTCCATCATACATATCTGAAAAAATAATTTCTCCTTATTTTGATGGTGAGTCAGTTCCCTGGAAAAGAAATCAGCTGGACTGTTATTTTAAAAAATGCACAGCAACTTTAGAAATAAAGCACTGGTTGGTGCCCACATGATTTGAATTCTTATCTCATCCTGACCTGATTTTTCCATATAATTATGGTCTAATTCTGATTAATTTGGCAGCTTGCTGCCATTTTTTTACTTTTGTAAATATTCCTTGTAGGCTTCTGGATCTGAGTTTTGCTCTCTGTACGTGGGGCTAGGAGCTTCTAGGGGGCTGCATGGCCAAGGACAAAGTTTGGAAAATGGTGGTTTGTTGTTTGTGGGGTGTTCCAGAACTGCTCTGTGTTTTCTGTCTGTACCAAGGTGAGGGTGTCATGGCTGTGATCGTGTTGGGTAATACTCACCTGCAGGACTTCAAACTGAGAGTGCACCCAATAGTGCAATAGAAAGCTGAATTACCTTACTGGTGGTCGTGGACATCAGTTCCAGAGCAAAGGAGTTACTCAGGCTTTGTGCAGTAAGACTCTGGTTTAAGTGAATCTGAATTACTTGGTTTTAAAACTTCAATTTTTTAATCTCTTGACCCTTTCAGAGGCATTAATGAAGGTGTTTGTACAACAATAAATATTTCCTTTTTTCCAGAGTTCTTGCACGGTGCCATGGACGGTTCCACCATGGCTTCTGCCAATCCATGTATTTGCTGAATCACAAGGAGAAGTCACATTCTCTCTGGCTTTTCAAGATTGAAAGGAAGACATGTAGGTGCACCCCATGTAGGTGAGTAGCAACAATGTAAAACTGAACAGCTTTTCTTACTCATGGAGATGACTCCATTTTCAGGCATTGTTTGAGACTAATGGCACATGACTCCACTTCTCTTAGACTTCTGACACTTTGTGGTATGACACAAGCTGAAGTTTCTGTGTTTCTGGTGGGGGATTTCCTCCAAACTCATAGGTAGTTATTAGTAATACAGTGGAGTAGCACACTTCAGTTTTCAGGCACTGATAAAATTCTTGTATGCCATTAAACCAGCTCCTCTGTTGGCTATGGGGTATATTAAATAGAATTTCCAAAATTCTGTTTAATATAAATGCTTTTGAGGTGATTTTTTTCTCTCTGTCATGAAATAAGACAAAATGAGGGCTTGAAACCAAATCCTCTTTTTGGTTTACCAGTTAAAGTCTTTCAGTCTGAACCCTCAGAAATCTGTGTGACCCACAATCCACATGGGTTTTGTTTTTTAAAAGGCAATATTTTTGTGGTAGGATTAGTGGGTACAATTACAGTGTGTCTGTCACCTTTCCCTACCTTTCTAAGGTTTTCACAAATGCTTCCTAACATGGGCCACTCAGGAGGAAAAAAAACCTGCTGGACTGCCTTCATCCTCTATTAATGTGACTCTAAGCAAACCTGAACATGTTTTTCTTTAGTGGAATAAATGTTATATTGATCTCCTCTGCTTCCATTTCCTCACCTCATTTCTACCACTTAATACAATCTATCTGGGTATTTCACAGAAATGACAGGTTTTCGAAGGGGTTTAAGCTCCCAAATTACCTGTGGCAGGTTTTGGTCACTCACAGAACAGAAATTCTTACAGTTTATCTATCAGAACTCAATGCTTCCAATAGAAGACATCTGTTTTTTTCTGCTTTTTTATGTATAGATTTATTATATGTCAATGATGTTGCATGTGAACTCAAATTATCCTGACCTACAATTCTTGTTCTATTTCAGGGTTTTGGGTTTCTAAAAGATTGTTTAACTCCTGGGTGGATTTTCCCCCCCAGTTCTGTTAGAAAAAGAAAACCTCCCCTGAGTCATATTTTAAAAATACTGTTAAGCTCTTAAAGCTGCTTCTACTCCCATGTCACAAAGCATTATTGAAAATATATTCATTTTTACCACCTACAATTGCTCAGATAGAGAACTTAAAGAATTCTTTTCTAGTCCCATATTGAAACTGCTGGCAGCGTTCTTGTTCCTAGAAGTGAGCTACAGAGATTTTCCTGCTCTGTGCAGGTTGGGCTTTTTGTCAGAACAATGCTAGTGAGCTTATAATTTGATATTAATAACATTGACAAACATTGTTATTATTATTAGCAATGATCATAGTAGTGCTGATACTGTGTTTACTGTTACTTGATTAATTATTTGCATTCACAGCTTCTAATCAAGGGTCTCGAGCGTTTCATAAACCTTAAAGAAATGAAAATTATGTTACAAAGTACCCCTGAGAGAACAGGATTGTCATCCCCATTTCACAAAAACGGAGCTGAGGTTCAAAGTCACAGTCACACAGTCTATGGCAGAACTAGAAATAGAAATGGTCTCCTGGCTCCCAGTCCTCTTTCTTCTCCTGTCACCCTAAATAGTTTCTAGTGTGCTTTTGTAAGACATTTGTCACATGATTTTCAAAAATCATGTCCTATTTGTTAAGGAAAAGTAAAAAATAATTAAAAAAAATATAAAAGTGATAAAAAAGAGACTATCTGATTTTTGCAGGGGGCTGCTGAAACGATTTTAGCCATTTTATGGGAGATGCCATCCAAGTTGCATGAGTTAATCCTGACCATAAGTACACCTAAAATAGATATCTTTGCCTCCAGCTAATCAACAGGCTTACTGCCTAAATAATTTATGTATAACCAACTAGTGGAAACTAGATCTTCTGTGATTTCCCTAGACACATATTCTGCATGTATCATGTATATCCTTGCCTATTTCTGATATTCATTTGAAATTCAGTTGGGACATTTCAGAACACTTCTGTGCTCCAGCTGTATAGCTCTAAGAAAAAGCCAGCTGGAGACATAATACAGGATCTTTGAACTGGGCAAGATAATGTTTAGAATCCAAGTGCATAGTAGATGAAGATTCTGACTTTTTTCTTAACCAACAATGGATTAAAATTTTAAGAAATACAGTTTCAATTCTAACACTGGTTTGTGTGGGTAAACACTTTGTGTCTTTGCCCTACTAAAGGCATTTAGTAACAAAATTCAGTTCCTATATAGTGATAAATACATACATATAAATTTATAGAGATAACTAGATCAGAGGATGATTAAATAAAATGAAAAATTAAATAATCATATTTTCTTGCTGGAAATGTGAAGAACATGCAGCACCACACTGTGCTTTTTGGACACACTTGGATAATGTTGCCTTCAATGGAGTAGTGAAAAGAAGCTTGGGTTGAAAGAGAAAGCAAAAGCATTATCAGGCATTGTCCTGCCGTATCTGACTGCAAATCAAGAATCTATAGCTGAACTGGAAGGTGCAGTGCAAACTGTCTGTCTGGGGTTCATAGCTTTTATCCAGAATTCCTAACTGGAAAACACATTCTGTCTCTTGTGGATGGCAACTGCTAAAAGACAATTCCTGCTCCCGTCTGCTCCCGGTGCCAGGAATGCTGGGGACTGTTTACTGTTCTTGTTGAGACTTGCTGCAAAATTAGGGCCACGTTGGAGCTTCAGTCAGCCTTGCAGGAGGTGGAGGAGGAGCACCAGGTACTCCAGGAATAATTTAGGTGTGGCAGCCAGAAATTCTGCAGCACTGGAGGCACACAACCAGCATTCTTGCTGCTGCACTCCTGGCTGGTGCTGCCTTTACACGGGGAGTTGTGGCAGCACTGAACAGCACTTGTGCAGCTCTTTGTACCTGTGCAAAGGGAGGGAGAAGCACTGTTGTTCCAAATCACATCATTTTACATTTACCTTGGCCTCCCCAGTCCAAAAATGCACTTTCCTTCTGACAGTGAGCAGTGTCACCGTGCTGCTCTGTCCTGGTGTTGCCTGGGACAGAGTTAATTTCATTTTCCTGCCAGTGTCTGCTGTAGAGTGAGGGGCTGTGTGGTGTTTGGCTGCCTGCTGGGTTAAACCACCTCCTATTCCTGTCTTTGCATTTTCCATCTCTGCACACTTGGAATTCCTTCAGGCCTGGGCCTCGGGGCAGTGTGTAAGAGTTCATGTACCATTCCCAAATGTGAACTTGATTACCTTGCAGATACAAGAGTCTGCTCATTTCAAATGTCACAGAAGAAAGCTAAGAAGAAAGACAAATGAAAATCTCATTGAGAATGGTGAAGATGTGAATTGTTTCTGGCCTGTGTTCATGCAGCACCTGTTTATGACAACTGTGGGGAGGGATAAGTGGATTTACTAATTCATATTTGCTGTGCAGAATGCCCTGGTGCTCTGCAAAGCTGGGAGATCTCTGATTAAACTGGCTTTTCAAGGCAAGCATCACTTTGAAAAAAAAAAAATGTCCAATCACCAAGCCATGGGAATCTGGCAGGTATTCCTTCAAAGCCTGGGGATGCTCATCTTCCATAAGAAAACTGTGAGCATTCAGTATTCTGATATGTTGAGACAATTTTTGGGTGTTTTTGCGATACCTGTTAAGGCCTTAAAATCCTGGAATTGGGGGCATTTTATAGCCCTTTTGTGCTGGCTGTGATGTGCTGCAGCCATGAACAGCTTCTGTTGCTCTTATGTTTCTTTCTGTACAGACATTTTGGCTGATGGGAAAGAGATGTCTTTCCATGTGGCATGGGATGTATGCAGCTCATCTCAACTCCTATTAAATGTGATGTCCAATTTTTTTTTAATCAAACCCCTAATCTCCGATCCATTAGCAATTTTAGCTTGAAAAACCGTGGTTGCCACTGGAAACCATGACTTGCCAGTTGATCCTTTTGTTTAATCCTGGCTGACACAAGACTGGGTTTTGTTACTCTTTCTGTACATTTTGATTCCTTCTGAATCATCCAAACAAGAGGCCTGAAAGCCATTATACACCAAAGCAGTACCAGTAGTTTATTTTTTTTACTGTTTTGGCTCAAAGAAGCATCAATTCAATTATTCTGATTGGGAAAGAGGCTCAGTTAAACTCATTCTCACGTCAATTCGATGAGAGGACATTCTCCTTCTCCTAAGTGCAATGAAATAAAAAGCAGAAATTGAAGGGGGTTTTGGGTTGGGTGGTTATATTTTGTTTTGTTTTTTGCTTTTTGAGGAAGAGACTATAAAAATCTCAGGCTATAAATTCACCATGACAGTGAAAATATGTGTCAGATTTTGGGATGGGTTGGCTTTGTGTCAGTCACACTCTGTACGCTGGACCATGTGTTGGCTCCATGAACCTTTTTTACTTTATGCTGCCATAAGCTTTATATGTCTGTCCTCTCACAGGCTGAATAAATGTCATGTAGGACATTGTGTCCCATCTGTCACAAGTGCTATTGTGTGTCTGGATCCATATTGGATTAGTATTGATGAGAGATCTCAGGTATTTTATACAAAATATGCATTAAGGAGGATGTATAGAAAGTACAGATATGAAAACAGACCTCTTTTGGAAATGGCTGCATTAAAGCAGTTTGTTCAAACATATTTAGAAGGATCATTTTCTTATTTCAGAGATGTTTAGGAGAGGTTTGACGTTTTTATTAGTAATTGTTTATTTTTTGATGTAAATCAGCTGTTGTGGCTTTCACATGACTAACTATGCAAGGATCTGAGGGAAAATTTCCTAATAAATACTTCCAGAAAATTCTAGAAAAAGCTGTTCCAGACATAGAAATGCCTCAATGTCAGCTCCTCCCAGACCAAAAAGTAAGATGCAAGATAGGCAAGACAGGAATCTCCCTTTTCTGAAGGCGTAGAGTTTCCAAATTTAGCTCTGGAGTTTCATGGCCTTCCACCTGCCACTGGTGAACCATTTGTTGGCTTGCAGGGCAGTGTCATTTCAGAAAGAAATTCCACTTGAAATGGAGAAAGTGGCCATTTTTGTGAGGCATAGATTCAGTTACTTACATGACAGCTGCTTGCAGACGTAAGCCAAGCACTTAAGAGAATGATTTTAGAGAGGCAGAAATTCTCAACAAACCACTCAGCCTTCTTTTAGCTGGATTCACACAGAAACAACAAATAATTAATTGAGGCCAAAATACATGCCGTGCTGAGTTTGCATTAGCTGGAAGGTTTGGAAATAATTAAGAGCAAAACTGTTAATACTCCATTTAAATAGCTGCTGCCTATCTGTCCACTCTGAAAGCCCAATCTGTTGTGTTCAATCAGCTTTCAGCTGCTACTTGCCAGCAGCCTAATTCCCCAGTCTTGTCTCTGTGCTGTGCTTGTGCATTCCAGTACCTGCTAAGTTAAACCCTGCTGTCCTGGTGCTGCATGGAGATTTCCAGTGCTATTCCAAGCATCCACCCTGGGTCAGAATATATCCCAAACCTGGGGTCTGGGTGTCCACAGCAGCATGCCTGCTTCCAGTGGAGCACCACAAGGGGAAAGGGGAGCAGCAGCTGTGTGCTTTAGCTCCCAGGATTAGGGCTGTGCTCATTCATCCCATTCTCTGGCATTTCTGCAGTTTGGAGAAGTTGTTGATCTGCAATATTTCCACCTCTTTTTTGAAGTGATCTAATGCAGAGTAAGTTGCTCCTCCAAGCTGTGGTTAACCACGGCCGCACTGCAGGTTGATAACATTATCTCACTTTCCTACATCTCTTTGCACTTGTGTTGCACATTCAATACTTTGGCTGATCATTTATATTGTTAGAGGATTAAAAGGAAATTAATAATTGTGCTTCTTATTGTTTAGCTTGTGCAAGGTTCTGTGCAAATTGAGAGTGAGGCTACAGGGGAGTCTCTGCTTAGTGACTCTGACAGTTCTAAAGCTGTGTGGGGAGTGTGGAAACCCAGTGCAGTGAGAGCTGTTTACTGCTGAAGAGGCATTTTAAGCCTCAAACCTGTACCACCAGTTCTTTGCTGAGAAATGTGTATGAAAAATGACAAAGTTCATTGCACAGGCATTTGGAAGGAACTAAAGAGCAATCCATTGACCTTTGCAGATTAAGTAATGCATACTGTCATAAGGAAGTGCTATTTGAGCACCAAACAGCAAATGTACACACTTATCCTTCATTAACCCCTCCCTGGAGGCAATCAGGATTTCCTGAGCCCAGCATGGTTTGTGTCCTTGGCATCTGGGGTGTTTCCAGTGGGCACATCAGATCTCTGAGCCTCTCAGAGGTGCGTGGGGCTCTGCCTGCCTTCTTGTCCCTGAAAGCGTCCCCAGGCAGCAGAGAGGGAAGAGGGCCATGGGATGGCTGTGCAGGTGCAATGCTGAAGGCTCTGTGCTCGGCTCCTGGTCCAACAGAGGCCTCAGTGCCTGGCTCTGAGTGCCTGAGTTTTCACTGAATTAAATGGGACTCAAATGTTTGCATAATACACAGAGAAACTCCCACTTGAAGGCAGCAGCAAAGAGCAGTTTTGCTGCTTTTGCAGAACATTTATATTACAGAAAAAGGACATGAATGGAAATGATCCATGTGTATAATTCAATATTTGAGTGCAATAGAAATTAAATATGTTCTTTTTTTCTTTTATAATTTGTTAGCTCATTTATTTAATTTATGAGAAAAAATTTATAGATTTTTTCTTTCCTGGAGAATGAAGTACTCTGTTCAAATACAAATGAATATGTCACATTCTTATATGATTTGCAAGAAGATGAATTAGTGGGTCTCTCCTTCTCCAGCCTTTCTTCCACTTTTCCAATTCTACAGAAAGATTGTTTTCAGATTCATTGTGTTGCTTTTTCTTTATGTGGCTTGTTGCACACTGAAATAAATTTGCCACACTCTTGCTAACATAGTGTTTTTAAAACTACTTTTATTTAGAAACTCTCGGCACAACATTACACAGTCTCAAAAATTAAATCAGTGAAAAAGAAGAAAAATTCTATTCATCAGTCTTAGCATTTGAACTCATAATCGTGTGTCAGATGTGGAAAAAAAATTGGAGCTCTCCAGAGCCCCTGGACAAGAGAAGTCACTTTACCAGGACATTGAGATAATTTATCTGGGTGACTCAGAAGAAATGCTAGATAAGACTGAAGTTTGGAGAGGCTGAGCACGTCCAGTCTTAGCCTTTGGATTATCAGGAATAAATCCAGCAACTGGCATGTGAATATGTTAATGCTGTAGATTCTAGCATGGAAACAGGAAACTGTATTTATGAGGCAAAAATATATCAGAGATTAATTCAGTTCTATATATAATATATACATTTTACAGATACAAAATCTTTGCCAAAATATGCATAATTTGCAAGTACACCGAAGTTAGAAAATGCCAGAATAAAGGTTGCCTTTCCATGCATATGCCCTGAAGGAATCTTTAATTACAAGATTCCTGGCTTCTTTTTCTAACACTGAAATTTTCTAATTTCACTCCGTGCTTGATTTTGAAGTCCTAATATTTTCTCTTTTAAATAAAGACTTAGGGATGCATTTCCCCAGGCTTAAAAGAAAAACAGCAGCATTAGAAAACAACAAAACAACAATATTCCATCCTTCTACCAGCATCAGACTGCAACCTCTGTGTGATCCCAGGACCCTCCTGAGTGGATTTCCCCAGTGCTGGAGCCTGAGCAAGGATCCCGTGTGTCTTGCCATGTGACACAAAGCTACAGGTGTCAGCAAGAGGACTGCAAGGTAAGGCAGCACCTGAGGAGAGTTTTAAATTAGTTACTTATTATTGCTGTCATCATTTTCATTATATCCTTATTGTGCAACCTTTTCCAGCCTTGCTTGGAGCAGCCACATGAATTTCCTGTGTGCATGGTCACTTCTGCCCATGCAAATGAATGGAAAGTGTTGATTTCTGATTTGCTCACATTTTAAATCTCTTTGTGCTCAGTTTCTGCAGCTGTGAGGGACAGCACATAGACAGCTACAGCCTGCAAATGCAGAGCCATGTGCTCAGGAGAGTCCCACTTGAAGCTGATTTTTTCCCTCGTGGCTGTTAAGTCAGAATAGTCACACTGACAGCACAGAAGTTGATAATTATTTCTCACACATCCAGTGCACTGAATCATTATGCCTTGTCTGCCTCTCTCTGCTGTGGATTGAAGAGTTTTGATCAATAGTGACAGCATGCAAAGCCTCATAAAATTTGTTCATTTCCTCAAATCTCTTTCCATGCTTTGGTATTTTATATGTATAACCATGAGGGCAGTATTTCAAATCTCTCTCTGTGCAATATAGAAAAGCCCCAGAACTAGTGCTTACCTCTGAAAGGCTGTGCATTCCCAAATTCCAAATTGTCATAAAGAGGAGGCTTGAGGACTCAGGAGCCTGACTCCAATGAGAGAGCTTAGAGGTAGAAAAACATCCTACCTGTGAAGACCCAGCCAGGGTGTGAGAGGGTTAAATACTCATTTTATATTTTTTAGTTGATTAATTTAAACCATGCACAGATTCTTGCACAGGACTATACACCTGGTACTGAAACCGCAAACTGAAAGTTCTCTGTGAGATCTGGAAACAGCAACAGGCTTGCTTCCATAAATAATACTGAAAGTTAAACAGTGATTTCACAAGGTCCAGGACGTAGTATAAATAAGAAAGCAGAAATATCTAGGAAATCCTAAGTTAACAAATGTTTTGTTTTAAACATTATATGCTTTTCTTGATCTCTGAAAATCATCTTCACAGTAGACACTAAACTGAGAGAAGTAAAAAAGAAAAATTTTCTCTGACTTGAGCAAAATACTTTGTCACACTGAAAGAAGGGTTTGTTCCGAAGCTTTTCAGTGCTAATCCAAAAGCTCACAGACCTGGTGAAAAGTGAAAAAGCAATGAAATCCTCTATTAATGGCACCAAGCTTGTGTCAAAAAGTCTCAGATGCTGTGTGCTGACACCAAATATCACAGCATTCAGCAGCTGCAGGAGATTGGATTAGTGCAATGCTTGGAATTGAACCATCCCAAGGGGGTTTTAGGCATGTTAGTCCAAATTCAGCCAGGAGGTAACTGCATGGATTTGACTGGAATTATACCCAGTATAAATCACTCTTTTTTTAAGAAAAATTTAGACTTTTTTGTTGTGGCCAAAATGTAATGCTCAGGTTAAAACTGGGCATCTGTACAAAAGTTATGACTCCTGTTTTTAAAGAAATTATTTTAAATGTCATTCAGTTACTTCAGGTAAGCACAAGGTACTACTTCAGATGAGTGATTCTGCTGTTTTCATTTTTGGCTCCTAGACCAAACTGGGTTGCTGAAAAGTGAAAAGGAGGGAAATGGGAGAAGTTCTGTGAAAATTTTTCCACTTACAGCGTACACCACTTGCTGTTTCCATGTCCCCATTGTCCTCAGGCCACCCCATTCTAGATTCAGGACCTGTTTCAGTCACAAGTGTTCCTGTTCTGTCTAAAGCATCATCTCTGTCTGGTATTTATTACATAGTCCAGTGGACTGAACGACCTGTGAGCGGGACATGCCAGAGGAAAACAAGCACAGGCTGGGGGCAGCCAAAAA
The DNA here is from genome assembly GCA_039654755.1 of Calcarius lapponicus. NCBI lineage: Eukaryota > Metazoa > Chordata > Aves > Passeriformes > Fringillidae > Calcarius > Calcarius lapponicus. The sequence goes on from CM077478.1 coordinate 2,719,341, forward strand.
CCTGCTGACATTGAGTCATTGAGAAGCTCTGAGGGTATTGTCCTGCTTTGCTTTGTTTATGCTTTTTTCTCTCTATGTGTTTTTTGAAAACCACAAACTCTGCTCTGGAAAATACATATTTTGGCTTTGTACAGGTTGCTAAATTCTGTTCAGCCCACTCAGCAGTATATTAACTTCTGCCACATGATTTGATTTTTCTCTTACGGTCTCCATGGGGAAAAAAGGTGTTGGAACTGTAGTTCTTGTTGTCTGATGTTTAGGTTTATTATTTCTATGTTTGCATGTAAATGAAGGAAAGGGAGAAGTAGCCATGAGCTCCTGGCAAGTTCAGGAAATCTGGTGCTTGTACAGAGCTGAACTGTGGCAGTGGGCAACCATTCTGTATCAAAGGGAAGGATTATCCTTATCCTGTCTCAGAGCAGTGGGGAGGCATTTCAGCACCGTTACAATAATTTCTGTATCTCAGGAGGCTCAGAGTTGCTGTAGCAACCTTTGCTAGATAGGAATTTGGCTGGTGAAGCCCCACAGGAATCTGCTCCCACTCTTGCCTAACCTCTCACATCACCAGTCTCAGCTGCCAGGGAGAAGCCCCAGCTGTGAATCAGGCAGGGTAAGGGACCCCTTTCCACAGGTTCCTCACAGAACTTTCCCCTCATTCCTGCTTTTTGACGTTTTTCCATGGAGAAGAGCTTTGCTGTGTGTGCAGAGTTCTCTGCCTGAACCTGAGTTGTGAAAGTGGTCACAGTAAATGTGGTGCACACAAACAAGCCCTTGTTCATGTACCTGCAGATGCAGCCAGTGAAGATGAAAAAGCAGGGAGTGCAGATCGGTGTGGGAAGTTTGACTGGGAGGCAGCAGGAGCTGTGGTGACACAAAAGAAGTATTATAAAGTCACCAAGGGGATCAGGCAGATGGAACAGACTTGAGTAGGAAGGAATACAGACAAGGTCCCCAAAGGCTGTTACTTAGATTTGGATAAAAAATGAAGTGTGAAGTTGGTCAGAGCATGAGGGGATGCATCACTCCTAAACCAGTTCCTTCAGAAGTGTGAAGTAGTTTCTGGAGTAATGAAAGACAGGTTTTTGGCCTTCTAGACTGATGTATGGTTGAGGATAATATTTGGAAGGTTTTATTTATAGATAATTTTGCCCAGTGGTTATAGAGAAAAGACAGCCCATGTTTTGGACTCTTGCCTCCTATTTCGAATTCTACAGGTGATTGACATTGTCAAACCAAGGGCTTGGGTGCTGCCTTCTGTCATAACTCTTGGAGGAGGAGATGGCATAACTGTTGTTTCCCTTTTATAAATGGTCTAATGATTCTTTTGAATCAGGACATGTAGGGCCAGTTCCTTCCCTTGTTTCCCATTCCTACTCCCAGATCTACTTCTGTAAGTCACTGTTAGTCTGCTTAGACAAAAATACCAGTCATGCAGCAGGTACCAAAATTCGGGGTAAGTTGAATTAATGTGCTGAGCTGGAGAACTTAGAGGATGAGAGGCCAACCCACACTCCTTTTTGCCAGCTGTGGTGCAGGACTGCTGCTCTGAGGAGCAGAAAACTGAGGAACTTCAATGCAAGGCTGTCCAGCAAGGATCACCAAAGGGAGCTGTGGAGAACTCCAGGCTCTTGCTATACCAGAGATGCACCAGCTTAACAAAAAAAATCCTGAGTCTGTGAGTTTAAACCAGGTTGAATCCCTAATGCTAATGCAAGATTTAACTCTTCCAGATACTATTTTAATTTGTCCAGGCAGTCACTAAACAGAACCAACTGTGGAAAATATTGTTAAAAAAAGTTTGGTCTGTGTATGTGATGATTCTCACTGCTTTAAAGCCCAGGTAAAGCAAGGTGAATTCCAGGAAAAAAATCTCTGGTTTGTTTGGGGTTTTTTTAAACTGAGTACCTTCCAGTGTGAAGCACTTTTTAATGATGCAGAGAAGGAGAAGATCCATCCTGGCAGGTTTCTAGGGCTGCAGGGAGCTGCTGGGCCTCAGACAGAAATGGGCCCATGTATGGTTATAGTCAGAACGTGTCGCTGAGTGGCAGCGAGGAAGGCGAGTGGGCTTTGCAGAGCTGACTGATCTCTGAGCTCTAGAGAGGAATCAAAACTGAATTTGGACTGTGCCCTAGTTAGGCTTATTCCAACTCCCCAAAGCTGTGTGTCACTTCATGCAATTTGGGCTGCAGCCTGGGCTCTGCTTCGGGGGTGTTGTGTGTATGTTTTTTACTGTATATTTTTAAAAGAGCACCCAGTTCTGAGGAATCTATTCCCAGCTAAAGCACACAAGCACAAGAAAGGTCAGAGAGAGGCATCTCTAGCTTTGGTAAATAAACAAATCTCTTCTCTGTGGCTGGGATGTTGTATTAATAGCAGTAGATTTGGTTTCGCATTGTGGAGCTCCTCCTGTTTCATTGCTATTGAAGATAAGAGAACACAAAATGTTCTGTCACCCTCCCTATGAGAAAACAAGCCAACAGGCAGAGACTATTATATTTAAAGATATTACTGAGGCAAAGACTCAGAGCACACAAACACCAGGTTTATATTCAGTAACTACTGGATACCATCACTGGCACACCAGTAACTCAGCCTTATTTAATGCCTCGCATGAAAGAGTTTGCAAGACAAAGTCACTGCATGAGAAATAAACTAAAAATAAGGGTTGAGCCTTAAGCAGATGGAAAGGCTGAGCCTTAATTTTTTCCTTTTTTCACTTTTCTTAGTGATTCAGTTGCAGCAAAAAAATTAACCTTCTTAACCTGTGCACCCACCAGGCTGCTGCAGTCAGGTTTACTTCAGCTGGAACCTGGAATTGTTCCTTTGTCACAGGACACCAGGACTGAACAAGTTTTTCTAAGCAGTTCCTCAAAGGAAGACTTCTTGTGAAATTGTAAAACCCCCTAACTTGGCAGCAGGCATGTGTAAAATAAATTAACAGAGCTGTACCTTAGAGCTTCCCTACACAAGTTCTTTGGGAATAATTAATTCTAAAATTTTACATATAGAATATTTTACTTGGGAATATGCACCTCCAGGGTGGAAGGCAGACTTAGCCTAGTGGGGAAGAAGTGTGATGGGAAGAAATGAGGAATTTATCCTCAACTAGTTGACATATATGACACAAACCATGGCTTCTCTAACACTGGTCACTGTTACATGAGTTAATCCATGCTCAGAGTGTACTTCTTGTCCTTAGTGGCACCATTGCTCCAGTTGGGCATCAGTCCAAGAAGGAGACAGTTTTCTCCTCTGCAAATAAGCATCTTCTGTTGGAGAGCAGATTGCTGGAGATAAGTAAAAATAAACACAAAGTAAATCAGATAATTCTCCTCTCAACAGTAATTTTCCTTGTCCTTGAAATGTCCTCAGCTACAGGTTTATTTGTTTCCCTGATGCTCAGGTAGAGAGTCTGTTCAGAGGGGAGTTATTCTGCATGCAGGAGGCGTTTTGGAAAACTGCACCTCTACATAGGATTCATAAACAAACCAAATGACTCAACAGAAAGAAGTTACATGCAGTGAGATTTTTTCCTCTAGGGGTATTTTTAGAGAAAGAAAATAAAAATATTGGCAGAAGATAGACACTGAAATCATCAAAATTGTTCTCTCTCCAGTCTGACCAGTCTGGAATTTAATTTATGTGCTTGCTGTGCCCCCCTGGTAGCAGTCCACCTTTCTGTGTTGTGGCAAAAACAATCTCAGCTGAGGTTAAGATGCTGCTTACATGTGTTTGTAAGTGAATATCACTTCCCATCTGCTGCGCTCATTGCATTTTACATAAAAAAGGGATTAATTATTTCTTCTAGATCAGCACATATGCAAATTCCTCTAAAAAATTCAAAAGAAATTCTGGGCAGAAACAATGGACTTCTTTGACAGCTACTGATGAGTCTTTAAGATGATTATAAATGTTCAGAGAAAGTAACAATTTCTGTAGTTAGGAATAAAAAAAAGGTAATTGTTCCATATTGTAGCTTCCTTACCATTTGAGAACAACGCCAAATTTAATTCTGCCATCACAGGAATTTCTGGCTGTGGTACATGTGAGAAAAGATTTCCATTTTGAGCATGAAATTTCTTTTAACTGTGATTTTCTGATACAACATATGCCATAGAAATGAGGGAAAAAATCCCTGCAGTTTGTGTGAGGGCCTTCTGATCCTTTGGAAGGATTCTGTGTGCCTCGGTGTGTTAGTGCTTGAGAGGATTTAATCCAGATGGTTTTGGAAAGGAATGACTTTTATTTGTACCTGATACCAATAAGATTTTCTTTTTCAAACAGATTTAAGTGTCATAAGGGCTGCGCTGTGAATAAAGGATTCTATATAAAATTAAAATCTTTGCATGCAACAAATTATTTTTGTTTTAAGTGATATCATTGTGGAATTTCAAAGCCACATGTAACCACTACATTTATGTAATGACCACTGAAAAAATAGTGGTAGAAACAGAGAGCATCAATTTGAATTCTCCCAAGAATATCATGTTCTTGAAAGGTAAGAGATATTAAACACCCAATATATGAGAATAATAGGAAGATAAATTATTTTATAATTTCAGTACTGATCCAGTTTTTTGGTTCTAAAAATGAATTTGTGTACAGGGTGTGTGCAGCTGAACTTTTGGGTAGTGATTTTGGCAGTTTGAACCCGATATGAAGATCTTAAATCTGTTTGAGCAGCATCTGAATTTCCCTTCAAGGTGTATTAAAAGGCATCAAGCAGCCCCCAATTGCATAAGCAATAACATAATTGCTGTTCTGCTTGGCAAGGTCATCACCTGGCTCCTGATTATATGTTAATGGCAACAAATTAAGATACTTCAAGACAATGAATGTCCAACAACATTATTTTAGTATTCCACGTGCCTGAAAAATTTATCTTTTCTTTCAAGAATGAATCCTGTTCCCTGAAATGCAGCTGGAGAACGAGGGCAGCTCAGGCCACCCCAGGCCACAGGAGATTGATAGTGCTGGCAGCCGAGAATCTAATTATGGATTATTTGGGTCGCACTCTTTTATCCCAGGTAGGTGTGACTTGATTGACTCAAAAGAGGTTAGTTCATCCCCTGCACAGGGGTTATACTGAGAGCAGGAGTGAATTATTCCCCTAGAAATTGTCATCCTGCTAATCTTAAGGAGAGTCTAACAATTCCTGTAAGCAGACATCTTGATTTTATATGGCGTTTTATGCTTATCTTAATGGTATTGCATGAACTGCTGGCAATGAGGTATGTTATTATTACATTTGCATTAGTTATGTGTGTTTTTAATAAAGCTCAGGATGAAAACATTTACTCAGAAAAATACTATTAGGAATGTTTCCTTTACAGCTTCTCTCTCAATTTGGCAAAGGCAAAGCCCAAACCAGACTGACACAGTCTGCAATCCTTAAACTGACCATAAACAAGACACATGGCAATGTAGAGTTTATTGCATATTTTAAATTTTCATTGCTTAAGAGATTGAAAAATATTGTCTACTTGAATTACATAATAGCCCACAACTGGATTGCAGTATTTTGATGTTTTCCACAGTTTCTTGCATAAGCATTTTTTAAATCTCCCCATTCTTGTATTTTACCTCATATTACCTATCAATACACAGAACATGTGCAGTGTGTCTGGGAGTTATTGTGGCATTAAATAAGAGTCATGAGGTCACTGTAAATGATGGGGTGCACTAATTAGGGCAGTCTGATTTCCCTTTGTTTGTTCCAAATTCCTGTGGAGGAGCTCAGGAGGGATCTGTCCAAGACATTACATCAGGAAAGAGGCTCAGTCTGATTTATCCATCGTGTAGGCGACACATTTCCAGAACTATATGTTCCACTTTAACAGATGCATACATTCTCAGAGGGGAGGACAATGAGGTGATGCAGGGAAAAGCATTCCCTGGAAACTCAAAAGCCCAGGTGATCCTTCTGTATCTTGGTATTTCATTTTCTGAGACTCACACGAAGGAGAGGAGCACGACCCTGCTGCCAGAGAAACCAGAAGTTATGAGTATTAATTTCCTGCCTTCCCAGCACTGATTGCCTGGTAGGCATTTCTTAAGTGATAAAAGTCTGTCTTGTTTTCTGCTGTTTAACTTTGTGATCACTCAACATCCATTAGGGGAGCAGGTTTTGATGAAGGGAAAATTTCACCTTGGCTTGGGAGCTTTTTAATAAAACAGTTGTTATTTTTCTAATTCGTCTTCATACTGTCCCTGAAGCACATTGAGGACAACAGGGACTGCAGCCAGAGGTGCAGCTCTGCAGAAATTGTTCCTTTTTTGAAGGAGAGGACAGTTTAGGAAGCTCCAGCCCTTGTTCTTCATGTCCCTTTCTCCCAGCTCCTCACCTGCAGCTTTCCACCCCTTCAGTTGTGCTCTCAGTTGTTTTGTGGCCATAAACTGAACAACTGAGTTAATAATCATCTTTCACCAAGAGATTGTGATAAGCCTGACTGTGCAGTCCCACAGAGTTGTGCCAGCACCGCTGAAAAAAAACATTGTCACCATAATTCCAGCTGGTTTAGACTGAGGTGCCACAGAGCAGGACAGTCCCACCTCTTCTCCTGGGTTTTCCTGACTGTTTCATGGAATGTGTTGGTGTGTGCCAAGGAACAACTTCAGCTGGAAGCAGAGTTCTCACCACCATTTTACTGGAGGGATTCTTGTTTTGAGCAAGCTTTGGCTGAAGTTCCACACAGTCTATGCAGCACCCTGCAACTTAAGCAGCTCCATCCAATTTTATTTTGGCTTCCTTTTAGATTCCTGGTGGCAATTATTGCTGGGGTTGATCTCCTGGAAACCCAGGATCCTCCTCCTCCTCCTTGCATTCAGGGAGGAACCACAGTGTGTGCAGTGAGAGGGCAGGCCTAACCCATGCTCACTTAATGTCTTCTTTTCCTCCAGCCAATAATCACCCCCTACTTAATTAGCTAATGTTGTGTTTGGGGATTCAATATTTATGCACCAGGGAAGCCACAACATTGTAAACGTCTCTATTGAATGCCCTTTTATAAAAACTGGATGTACCCATATGGATTGTTTCAAATAATGATAAATTGCATTAGCACTGTGTGTTTGCAGGTGAAATTGGCTCTGATGCAGCTGCTGTATCAAAGAAATTTCCTTTATTATGAAAGTCCAGTATTCATGTCTCTCCTTGTGGGATATAATACTGGAAACATTGCTGAGCCTGTGATGAGGAGTTCATCTGATTCCAAATGAACTACTCAGTAAAGGCTGTACATTGTGTAAGGAGAACATCTCCATCAAAGCATTTTGAATTGATTTTAATTTTTTGACTAAAGAACCTGGGTTTGGTTTGTTGGTGTTTTTTTTGCCCCAAAAGTCTAAATTTTCTCATGAAAGTTTTGACTTTGTATTCTAAAGTTGTGGGGGGTTGTTAAACATGACTTTTTTTTTTAATTATGTGAATATTTAGTTGTCTTTCTTTCTCTCGACACTGAATTTCTCATGGGGGAAAATGTTTTTTATTCCCCTGTTGTATATATATGCTTGTATCAACAAAAGTTTTTGTTTAAGGCCAAATTTATCAGACTAAATAGGAGCTTTCACCATTGACTGGGTTATTCATTAACTGAGGTTACCCTGGAGTTGTTCTCATATGTAAAAGCAAGATTTAGGGCTTAGAGATGAATCTGCTCTTCTATTTGAGTGCTAATCCAGCCAATTCCAGCACAGTGAGGAGGAGACAGACAAGCAGAAGCAGCAGCTTTGTCCAGAGCTGCCTGGGGCAATAAACCAGAAACCCAAACTCTCCCATCCCTTACCATGCTCCAAGCCAGCCAGTTTTTCTCTGGCAGCTCTTTCACATTTAGGCATCTTTGCAGTTTTTGAAGACAACATTGAACAATATTCCAATAGTATAATACAATATTAAAAATAGCTTCATTTCCTCTAAGAAAAAGTAGAATTCCCAGTTATTTCAGTGTCAGGTTGTATAATTAATGTTTCAGCTACAGGACAAAGTAGACACTTGTTAAAAACTGAAATGTACAAAGAACAAGCCCACAAATTCCAGGTTGTATTCTGGTGTCTAAGTGAGACCCAACTTTGTGTGCACACATTCACACAGGGCTTCTCCTGATCTTATCTCTCTGGCCTTACAAATAATCTCAGGGTAGGAGAAAAATCTCACATTTCATTTTGTTGACTCCATTAGCTCCATGAAGGAGTTTCTGATACTTTTTCTATTTGAAATTCCTCGTTGCAATATAATTAAAAGCTCCTTCAGGAATTGCCTTTATCTCTGTCTGTATCATGTTTGTTTATGTTTTAATCTGTTCTGACCTTTCCATTACACTTTTCAATGAATTCTCACATCTCAAATGTCCAGAGATTTCACTCCTGAATTGCTTTTCAGGCAGTGGCAGGGTCAGCTGAGGATACTCCAAGCGAGGACACTGACTCGTGCGCTGGGAAATTCGGTGACGTTTGAGGACACAAATTCCTTTGTGTTCCAGCAACCCAAACCTTGGGCTGGATGGGGGCTTGGGGGCCTGAACAACAATATTCAGGATCAGCCTCAGGAGGTTTCACAGGGACATCAGGTTGGGAATCCTGGGCATGCCCTGAGAGCACAGCCCAGAGACAGGGACTAGATTCCTGCTTTTGCTTCTGTTCCATTCCAGAGGGGGTTTGTTCATCCAGAAAATTACATTAATGCAGCAACCTGTTATCTGGCTACATGGCCAAGAGAATTTAATAGGAGTTGTTTGTCAATTATTTTGAGATTCTGTGATGGAGTTTCTGCACCAAATAGTTCATTTTAACCTGATTTGTGGATGTGCCAATGTAGTCACATGGATTCGCAGGATCAGTCACTTCTCTTAAGCTGTCCACAAATACTTTGCATGACAATGCCATAAAATCAGGGAACTGGATATTCTGGAGTTAGAACTTGAGCCATCAGTCAGAGTCAGAGTGTAACAGAGCTATAAAAGTGTGCATTGACATGGAGTGTGATCAAATTAATATAAACAATGTACTCCCAAGCATATGCCACTTATCCCAGATAAATCCCATTGGCATGTCTAGATTTAGTTTCCATGTTATTCCTTGGATTTGATCATTAGGTAACACTGGACAACATTGATATTGAAGAAAGCAAATCTTGTACAGGATAAATGACAAGAACATTTACTCTGTCAGTTCTCCTTTTACTTCCAGCAGGGAAACTGCATTATCATTGCCACAAACTAATCCCATTTTGTCCCTGAGTGCAGGAGGTCTGTAGCAGAGCAATACAAATGAATTAAAATATATTGATTGTATAGAAAATTAAGTGCAAACTATTTAAAACATCCTAAGTGATTAGATGCAATAAAACCTTGCAGAGACAATTGCACAGCTGGCAACCCAAGTCAGGAGAGAACAATTGGGGGAGAGAGGAACTGGCTCCAGACCTTGGCTTTTCCACTGGGAGCCTGACAAACACCCTTTGTGCTGGAGGGGACAGGTGTCAGCCCCTTCCACTCCCCATTTAGATTTTACATCAGGTCTCTGTGAGCTCTGCCTTGAAATCCCATTTTTCTAAGCAAAGACAAAGGCAAACACCTTTTATTGGCACTGGTTCTAGAGGAGCAAAGGTGTTACATAAAGGGCTGCTGAGATTCTGGATTACACAATAATTTAAGGGGCATGTGATACATCAGAAACTATTTATGTGTACATTTGAAAGTAGCTGTTGATTACCTGAACTAATTCTTATCCTAAACAGATCAACAACACCAAGAAGGTACAGAAAAACAATTCTGCAGTAGCATAAAATTAAACTGTCTGGTTTGTGGGTACACGTGAGGATTAAAGAGTATAATTTTACTCTCTTAGACCAAATGAATTCCTAAATTGGAAAAGCAGCTCTGTCCAAGGTCGCCTCTGTTGTTTCCAAAAATATCTCGAAACAAACGCAAGAGGGGCACTTTGTTGGGTGTTATCTAGACATATATAGTTTCAATCAAATTCTTCAACAAGTGTCAGAATAAAAGTCAAACATTTGTCTGACACTGCCAAGTCACCGGCAAGTGAATCCCCTCAAAGGCTGAAAATAAATTTGATAACAGAAATAAGAATTAGGAGATGTTTTCTTTAAAGAAAAAGACACGTTAATTTGGGATTGAATTGTAAACACCTTTTAGATATTTCATGAAAGGGTTGTCTAATTCTTTCCACAACACTGGGTGAAGTGAGACAAGGTTGTGTCCATGACCCCAGGAAAATATTTATAGCGCTTTTTCCAGTATATGAGTTCCCTCTTTCCCTCTCTTTGTGTTTTATGATCAGCCTTCAATTAAACCAAGAAGCAGAAAAGAACCTTCATGGTATGAGAGTTCAAAGTGGTGCATTTCCCATAGAGATATTGAAGTGCAGCACAGTAAATAAAAACCACAAAAGGAGCAGTAGCACAACAGCAAGAGCCCCCTGTGAGTGAGCCACTGTTAGAGCCTGGTCAGGAGCTGTGGGAGATGTTTTCTGGAGGAGATTTAATGTCAGGATGGTGCTGGCACTGTTAGAGCCTGGTCAGGAGCTGTGGGAGATGTTTTCTGGAGGAGATTTAATGTCAGGATGGTGCTGGCACTGCCCAGTCCCTGGCACTGCCCATTGCCCTCACTGCCCCAGGAACATGAACTGCCTCCCTCACTGCTCCCTGAGCCCACGTGAAGGAAAAACCAAGGAGAGAAACCCTTTGGGCCAGAAGATGCAACATCAGTGTAAAATATTTGTGGAACAGGTTGTCTGTGGGTGACTTTCAGTACTCTGATAGTTCTGTTTGCTTTTTAACGCGCTATAAAAACACGGCAGGCTCCAAGCACACAACGAGGGAGATGGGGACAGTGTTTTATAAATACTTTATAGAACCTCCAAGGTTTTAATGCTGCAGTCCACAGAAAGCTGCTTTAGGGCACTGCATCATTTAACTAGCAGTTGATAAGCAAAATGTACGATTTTAATGTGATTTTAATTTTAAATGTTTCCATTTTTAGAATCCCAAAGTAATTAATAAGCCCTTTTTGCTCTTGGTAATTCTTCACTAATGGCTCTAAAACTTCTGTAATAACTGCACAGAAATGCCTAAACCCTGGTTTACTCACCAGAAAATGCTGTGGTAGTGTAAACCAAGTAAACTGCTGAATTATTAATGCTTTATAACCTTAGAGTTTCAACTGCTGTTTAAAAAAGAATAATCCAGTTTCAAAAAACCAAACATGCCCCCCCCCCCGCCCCCCCCCCCCCCAGATTTTAACTGCAGAGAATCTTAATGGGTTTTAGGCTTTTTCAGTATGAAGTTGTAAAATGTATAAAGAAATTGGGAGATTGGTTCCTTCATTATTTTCCTTACTTGGTCATTATTTGTATGTGATGTAAATCTTTATGGTTTTGTTGTTGTTGCTCCCAAAGAGCAAAGCAAATTTCCTATTCCATTCCAGGAAAAATAAGTAGGGAGAGAGAAAGGAATTTCTCTTTGATAACTGCTAAGATCCCATTTCCCATATTCCTGTCAACTGCAATTTTTCTGGTATTAACAAAGAGTGCAGGTTTGGGCTTTACCCTATTTCAAGAGTAGACTTAATTAACTGCTTATTGTATAAATGAATGGGTTTAGAACTTGAGCAGTTGCAATAAAATTTAGAAGCTTAAAAATGACATCTTACTGTGTATTGAGAGACTGAACTGAAGCAGGAAAATAGACATTGGCTTGAGTAGATCCATTTGCAGGAAAAAACCTCCAGCTCCTGGCTTTCAACGAATGCTGGATGTGTGGATCCTAACTAGCAAAAACGGAGTTTTTTCATTACTATGCAGAATGGAATGGCAAAAAAAGAGGCAAAAATACACTTTTTAATAATAAATATAAATAATGGCTTTAAATACAAGGTAAAGAACACAGTTTTAGTCAAATGATAAACACTCAATATTTCAGCACTGGATTTGTGCAACAGCCTCTCGTAAATGTCTACGAAAAATCCAACCACTTTGCTCAAGACTTGTTATTTCAATTGTTTGTGCTGAGGAAATCTTCTACAAACATTTAATTTTTGTTATAAATTAGAACATGTCCAATGGAACATTGATTTGTGTTGGCTGAAAGGCGTTATTTTAGATAATTACTGTTATTTTTATTTTCAGTGTGCCATAAATCTGATGATGGGCCCTTTAATTCCTGCTTGTTCTGTCAAGATGAAGAACAGAGCTAAATCCAGCAGACCTTGTTTTGGCAAAACTCCCACTGAAGTCAGGGCTTGTGAAAGTCAGGTTTGTCTCCCAGTTCCTGCTGATTATTTGGGACATGTTTGCTCCCTCTCCAAGTCCCCAGAGCTGCTCACCCAGGATGACACCACAGGAATCAGGGAATGAGTGTGAAAAATGCCCTTTTCACCCACTGCCCTTGGAATAACAGGGATTGCCTCGGGAGTTTGGAGAGCCCCTTTAAATTCAGAGAGAATTTAAAGAACTCTTTAAACGAGCTGGAAATAGGTCAGATTCTGATTGTTAGAAAACAACTCCCCCCGTGGGTGGTGCCAGACAGGTGGGACCTTGTGATAAAGTTGTTGATTCGTGTAACACTTCCTTACTGGCACGCTGGCACGGCCTGGGGTGTCAGTCCCGCTGCAGTGCACTGCAGCGAGGCAGCTGAAGGGTTAATGGCATTCCCGGGGCAGGAACCTCCTGCCGGGAGCGATAACCCCGGGCACTGCTGGGATTTGCCTTTTCATGGGCTCTGAGCAAACAGGGCCAGAGAGAACCCAGAGCTGCCCTTGTCGCAGCCAGGGGGATGGAGGAGGGTCCCACGCTGTGTCACAGCCTTCCCCCAAGGGGACACCTCGGGTGACAGAGCTCAGCCAGTCACCATCTGCCTCCCTGGGGGAGCACTGCCAGAGGGGATCCATGGGCTCTGCATCCATGGCTCTCTGGGACAGTCACGGGGAGTGAGCTCCAGCTGCCTCTGGGCCTGACACACAACACTGATCCAAGCTCTGAGCTGCACCTCCAGCTCCTGAGCAAGATCCCACAGTGATTCCATGGGCAGTACATGATCCATAGGCAGTACATTGATTCCATGGGCAGTACATGATCCATGGGCAGTACATGATCCATGGGCAGTACATTGATTCCATGGGCAGTACATTGATTCCATGGGCAGTACATGATCCATAGGCAGTACATTGATTCCATGGGCAGTACATTGATTCCATGGGCAGTACATTGATTCCATGGGCAGTACATGATCCATAGGCAGTACATGATCCATGACCTCCAGCTCCTGAGCAAGATTCCACATTGATTCCATAGGCAGTACATGATCCATGGGCAGTACATTGGTTCCATAGGCAGTACATTGATTCCTCAGGCAGTACATTGATTCCATAGGCAGTACATTGATTCCATAGGCAGTACATGATCCATGACCTCCAGCTCCTGAGCAAGATTCCACATTGATTCCTTAGGCAGTACATTGATTCCATGGGCAGTACATGATCCATAGGCAGTACATGATCCATGACCTCCAGCTCCTGAGCAAGATCCCCACATTGATTCCATAGGCAGTACATGATCCATGGGCATCTCCAGGCACTGCTGCCACCTCTGCTGCAGCCTGATCTGCAACTGAGAGCAGCATCACACTGCAGGGAAGTCTTGTCAAGAAAGCTCTGCAAACTGGAATATTTAAACACAAAAACCTTCATGGCTGTGGGCACCTATATGCATGTGACATCCTCAGGAGTAATCTCCATGAGAGTAAAGAGATGAAAATAAGCAATCCTATATTTGGGTAGCAAAGGAAGTTTTATAACATCCATTTTAGTTATTATAGTTCAAATGGAAGTAAGATGGTAGCTCTAATAGAAACCAAATTATCTGATACCCAGATGGTAAATGGCTGCTCCCATAAAACAGTGGATGTGCTGCTTTCTCATGCCTGTTTCTGATGTCTGGAACTATTTCATCTCTCAGGTCCATGTGGATCTTGCTGTAGCTCCAAGGACAGCTGAAATCAACATCACTAAATCCCCTAAAGCTGCAGAATATTACAGTAGTTTTATAGCTGGGATGCCTCCTCATCCAGTTCTGGATGGGGATAAGGAGAAGCCTTTGGAAAGAAAGTGAGCTGCTGCTCATGTGACTGCTTGGATTGGTGTTCCAGCTGGGCCAAATTTGGTAAGTGCTGCTGCCCCAAATTTACCTAAATTTTTTATTTATTTGGACCCTCCCAATAGAAATGCAAGTATTTTGCCATTTAGAATGTTTAATCTTATTAACCAGCCAAGTTAATTATAACAAAGTAAAAAACTGAGAAGTTTTAGCTTTTTTTTGGTAGCAAGATAGGAAGATAAAACAGTGAAATTCCAAGATTTTTGAATGTTCCTATCAAATCCTGAACTTGGTGGAAAAGCCAGTGAACAGAATCCATTAAAGCTGCATTTATTAAATGTCCACTTGTATAAAAAGCTAAAAATAGTGTTTGAGTTTTTCCAATTTTCCTTTGATAACAGTTATTATGATTTTTTGCTTCATCTCAGAAAGTCATTTTGCTGCTGCTGCTGCAGTGTATAATGTGTGCCCTTTCTTGGTGCAGCACAAATGACAGAGCACTAATCAGATCAGAACAACAATCACGTCATCTTTGAGTAACTAGCAATAAACTGTTTTTATAAGGAAGAAAGATGAACTATTTTTAGGGTAACTGAACAGAAAACCAGAAAATGATTGTACTCAGTCTTACTCTACACCACTGCTGTGAATTTCCAAGGCATTGCTTTATCCTGGGCAGCAGGCTAATCCCTGTCATACATCTTTGTGTAAATGGTCCAGTCAAATAGGATTTCTAAGGTTTGGGTAAAAGTTTTGACTTCCAGTCTATGAAATCCCCTTTCTCCCTGCCCTGTCTAGTGACTCTGAACCACAGGCTGATCCCTAAGTAACCTAAATGTCCATTTTTGGTGATTATCCCACGTTTTCAGCGTGTCTCACATCTCCTTGTCTGTGTTATTTTCCTATTGCTGTCAAGCCTTCAGCGAACGCCCCCGTTGGGAGTCCAGGGATGGCTTTGCCACAGCTCCTGCAGCTCTGCACCCTGGGCAGGTGCTGTGTGACAATGATGGCACAAAGCACCCAGGTGTCCCTGGAGATGGCTGTGCCCACCCCACCCAGCCTTTCCTGAGCTTCCCCTGCCAGAGATTCCTTCCCTGCCTCGCTGAATCCTGCAGCAATCAGCTCCTGGAGGCAGGGGGTGGTGGCACAGCTCCACCTGTGCCTGTGCCTTCCTTCCTCCCTGTGCCAGGGGCACCCTGCTCTTCTCCCTGGCCTGGGACAGTGGGGTCAGTGTGCAGCTGTTGGGAAAAACTATCTCCAGCTATTTGGCAGCGTGGGAGGGCTGGCATGAGGATGTCCTGGGATCTGTGGATCTGAGACCCACTCCTCACACTGTTATCCCTTTGGAAGCTTCTCAAATAAGTATCATTAAATAACCCATTTTTCCTGTGACCTAGCCACCAACAATTTCCTTCTTTCACCTAAAAAATGTAAAAAAGAAGAATACCATACAGTCAAAATGTAGTTTTGCCAGCTTTTATTTTAGTCCTGTTAACAAATATATTTAATGCAAAGGCAAACCAGGAACTCTATATATAATTACCATACTCTCTGGATATAGAAACCAGCAGAAGATCTCATAGTTAGGTATCAAAGAAAGCAAAATTACTTTTTTTATATCCTGAAAAAAGACACTCTACTTCAGGCAGGAAAAACTATAAAAAACCCCACCAACCTATCTAGGAATCCAGTAAGCCAAAGGAGAACAGCAGGAGCTCTGGTCCCACAGAATTATCTCTGTGCTGCTGATCTGTGACAGGGCCAGGAGCTGCTCATCTGGAATGGTGATGTGTGAGGGACACACAGTCCTCACCTCCATCCCTGTGCCCCTGGGCCACCTCTGAGGGCAGGGACAGCTGCCTGAGGCTCCCAGCTCAGGGCTGCACTCCAGGCCAGATGCAAGAACCCCTGGGCCATATCTACATCCATGGATAACCTCCAGCCCTGGGATGACCCTCTCTGTGTGTGTAATCCCTTTGGAATTGCACTGTGCAGACAAAACAGTTCAAAACTCCTCCCTGGGGAAAGCTTCAGCCGAGCTCCCTTTACATTTTCACTCTCAGAAAATACAAAGGGGGTAAACGTGCAAGGAAAAAACTTCTGTTAAAAAACAACAGCAGCAAAAGATAAAGGAAAAAGCTCAGAATCCAAGTGATTGTTCTCCAGGCAATCAGCTGAGCTCAACCGTGCAAGGAAAGAATGGCCAGGAGTGCTGGGGCCAGGCCAGCAGCTCCTGCTGCCACACTGCCTGGGTAAGGACAATGGGGACAACAGGGCCAAGCCAGGGGGGCACAATTATACAGCATCAAGACTCTCAGGCCTTGCAAAAATGTAACCTTATCGATAGAGAATGAGAGGCAGAGCAATTACATGAGTTTTCTGTGACCCTGCAGAGGATTTGTTTCCCTTTGATCTCCCTGCAGATGCCATTCCTGGCCTCCTAAAACACAGATTTACGAGCAGGTTCAGCCCAGTGCAGCCCTCCCTACAGCTTCCAGCCATGGCACATGGGCACTGAGATATGGAGCAAAAGCTTCCAGAGGGGTTCTTTGCTCTGTTTATGCACCAAATCCAAACCATGTACAAAAATTGTAGAATTGATGAAAGCAACAGTATTTAACAAGAGTCCTCCTACTTCATGTGGGTATCAGGAGGAAGAATTCATAACACAAGCCTATCTTTACCTCCTTCCTGAATAATCTGACCAATGGCTGCTTGATTTTGTTGTTTCAGAAAACATTCTCTCTTACATTCCATTAATTTCTCAAAGTCCTGCCACATTTTCATTTGCTTCATATTCGGCCCGTGACTTTCCCGGACAACTTTCTGTTTCTCTCGTAGTTTCTGTTAAAAATACAGAAATATGAGATTCTGCAACAGCTCTACACCACAAAAGTTGCTCGCATAAGCAGCTTGGAATGGCAGAAATTTTTATATGCTATGGAAATATTGTTTTGTTCACACTGATAACACTCCCTGCAAGTGCTAAAGGCATTAACACCTGGGACTTAGATCTTTGTATGGATTGACAACTATTTCCATGGTTTTTAACTGTCTAGTCTTATCTATTTGAGAACTTATGCTAAAAATCTGACATCGTTTCCATGCAGAGCCCTTGCAGTATCAAGGTACAACCCGCAATGGATTCATACCAAGATACTCTAACATGAAATCAATGTTTTACAATTAAACCTCCTCCTGATTATTAAGAGAGGCAGCCCAGACCTGTAAAAACCACTCAGACTGAGTAAGAAAAGGAAATTAATAAAAGCTGTTTGGTGTGACTTGCTAAGCCCAGCCTCGTCCCTGCTGATCTGAGCTTCAGACAAGATTAAAACTGGACAACTGCTTTTGTCTGACACTGCTGATCCCCTGGCCTTTAGCAGCAGTGATAAGGGTGACAGGCTCACAATTTATTGTCTTCAACAGGTTGCTTTATATACAACAGAAAATCTGAGCTGGCACAGTTCGTTATGCCCCTGTTCTGGGTCTTATCCAAATGGTTTTCAGGGAATGTGCTGTCACATTGAGCTGTCTGCCTATCCCTTACAGCAGCTCATGCTATTCCCTGCAGGAAATCAAGCCCTGAGGAGGGAGCAGGATCCTTTATCAGGGTATTAATTACCAATGCCAGCAGTGATGGAATTTTCTTTGTAGGCTGCACAATGCTTTTTATAAAAGACTGACCACAGCCCCACAAAAATACAAACTGTACAATGGCTGTACAAGGTAAAAGCCTCATTCTTACCTTCCCAAGGTTTTCTTGTTCAAGGATTATTCGTGTATACTGTTCTCTAAAGGAAACATAAAAAGATTTTATCATGATTTGGTTCTGTGTAACAGGACAGAATAATGATGCAAACATGGAAAATGATCGAAGTATTGGGAGGTTCACAAATGAGACAGAAGAGGAAACAAAAAGAAACCTTTTTGTTATTGGACAAAATGAATCTCTGATATGAAGGATCAGATCTCCTTGTCTCAGCTGTGCAGCTGGGAAAAGTGATCCTGGCTAAGGTTTTTGAAGCAGGCATGATCACTGCTCCTTCCAGCTTGAGGGCAACAGTGAGGCCATGCAGATGAGATCCTGATCCTTTTTGTAATGAATTTATCCTGGTGACATCCTGAGGGGAGCCACAGCCTCACTCATACAGTGTCAGAATTTACAGATCCACAGCCCTTAACTGCTGTGAATGCAGGATTGGGAAGAGTGGGAAAGACCAGGAATGAGGGGGAAGGACCAGGAATGAGGGGGAATGGCCAGGAATGAGGGGGAATGGCCAGGAATGAGGGGGAATGGCATTTCAGCCCAGGCCTGACCAGGCCACTGAGTGCAGTGGCAAAGCTGCACATTCCTCTCCCAGAACAGCCCTCACATTTCAGGCCTCAGTAGAGGCTGAGAAGTGTTAATGCTGACTTGCAGCATGGAAAGCCCTGGCTGGCCACCTCTGTCTGTACCAGGTGGCCTCACCTCTCTGCCATACCCAAAGGTGACACATGACCCCTTGGCAGTAAAATATGCAAACCACAACAGCACCGTGCACAGACAGCACAGGCACTTATCTTTAACTTTTCTGAAAAGTGACAATAGAAAAAAACTGTGCACTGAGCCATTTGGATAAAAAAATCAATTCTATTTTGTGTGTAGTTGTTACATTTTTCTGGTATGAGAATCAGCTCATGGAATTCCAAATAACCCAGCTCATTTAAAGAGCTTTCCAAAGTGCTCAAGGTAGATGACCTCTGAGTACAGAAATCCTGATTTCCAGAAAGAAATGTCCCCCTTCATAATGCCAGATCCTGAGGGTTTCCTGGAGTGTGAGAGCAGCTGTGTGGACCCCAAGCTCTGTGTTCCCTTATTCCTTCCCTTTCTCCCAGGTACTGCAGGACTTTGACTGGAGCACTTGGGCCTGGGGCCAGCTGGTCCTGCCTCCACAGGAACAGAGCTGGATCACTTTAGGATCTCTTGCTCTTGGACAATTCCAGCCAGAACAGATCAGAGCTGTGCTGAGGCTGCTCCAGGTGCTGTGCTGTCCCACTGATCCCATCAACCCTGGCTGGAGCTGCTGCTTTGCCCTGGCACACAGCATGTGTTCTCACACAACTGGCCTCCAGAACACCCTCTTTTTTTTTTTTTAAGTAGAGTTTTCAAAGTAATCATCAGAAGATTTTATGTCTTTCCTAGTAAGTTTTTCTTTACTATTTATAATGATGATTGGAAAGAATGTAACTTAAAACTTTGTTAAAACCCTACAACTTTTTATTTTTAGAAAAGAAAATTAACTTTTCACATTCCTAACAAGTGACTCCACGGAACAGAGAGTTTATATTCAATAAAGAGGGTCTGAATTAAGACATTTTTTGTTCAATACGTTGTTAGGAAAATGCAATTCTATTTATGGTTCATTTTTACTCCGTTTACATTCCAGCACTTGCTGAAAAATACATTCAGGTTCTAAAGGGATGTCTAGAGAAAAATGTTATCGTCTCATTTAATATTTTGCTAAGATCTCTCCACTGAACTTGGCTGTAACTCACTGAAATGAGACAGCTCTGTGACCTCTTAGCAAGGTCAGGACTGGCTGGTCCCTGTGGGAGGATCATTTCCACAAAGGGGAAGTAAAACAGGGACAGCACAGACGGGTGACAGCCTGCCCACATTCCCTGCCCATAGCTGGGACTGCATGGCTGGGCTCGTGCTCCATCCCAGCACTGGGCTCTGATGGCTGCTCTGTGTGAATCCCCACATCCTGGATGTCCAATCCCCACATCCTGGATGTCCAATTCCCAGGATTTGAGTTGGAGTGAACCAACCTGAGCTCCCACTCCCCAGTGTCTGACCCTGCTGCCTCAGGTCCTCATCCTCATGAATATTCACATCATCACTGAGGTTTTATCTGTTCAGCCTTCTGCTTAATTGTGCTGTTTCATCGTTCCTTCCTTAGATAAATGTTTATTTCCTACAGCCTTTCATTATTTTGTGAGATGGAGCAAGAGACCTCTCAGCCCCCATCACCTTTTCTCTGCTCATCCTTCTCTTCTCCCTCCCCAGTGTTTGTAGTTTTGATTCTTTGCTTACTCTTACTTTGCTACACTCTTTACTACCCAGTGTTTGAGAACTACCATGCCTCACAACCTTGCAAAAGGTCTCTGTGATAAATGTTACTCTGGTCCTTCCCTTCCTGGTGATGTCTGCCTCCTGTTCTAGACCATGGAGATGCAGCTCCACTGGTACCAGTGCAAGGGGCTTCAGGAAAGGGTCTGATGGATTCTTCTGACAGAATCGTGGAGTTTTCTCACTGTCTGACACATTTCCCTATCAATGGCCATAAAACCAAGCAAACATGAATTTTAGAACTGTTTTGATAAATGTTTTCATGACTGGTAAATACTGTGGTGGGAAGGCAAAGACTACCTGGTAAAATTACTGACACTAACTGGATTATTTTGTTGACAACAAGGATCTAAGATTTACGTTTCTGGAAAACAGAATTTGTATTTCATGCAATATTCTGAAACTTTGAAAAGCTAATTATGAAGAATAAGCCCTGGGTATTTTGACACTTTTACCGACTGGAAATTATAAATGTTTTGGATTTTCCTGATGCTTAATTTTGAAACAGTTTGTTGACTGTTGCCTGAATTTTGTTTCAGCTTTTACGTTGTATTAGAAGATTGAACATACACAAAATTTTCAACAGGATACTTTCACAAAAATATTTAGTTAAGTTACACTTAGTTAAGTGCAAAAAATCTCTATGACATGGTAACATTTAGACTTAGCACAGATAATGAATCCAAAATATCTTATTCTCAGAAAACATTTCCATCTTTGGCAGGAAAAATTTCTATTTAAAATAGAAAACTACACCAAAAATAATCAGCAGCTCAATTTATAGTATTTCCTGTTTCTCTTGCTGCCAGTCAAAGGCAAGGGGTCCTGAAAAGAGTCATGGGATGAAGGAAGTGGCTTTTTACTGGAATCAGTGAAACTGAGGGTAAGGAAGGAGATTCATGGATGGTGCAGAACCATCCTCAGAGTGTGAGGCTGCCAGTTAAAGCCTGTCCTGGGCTGAGAATCTCCAGTGGGAGAGGCAAATCTCCTGCTATATCTGACAGAACTTGTACGTTCACAGCAGTATAGGCTGGAATCCGAGATGCTTATTTTTAGATTATTATAGTGTTTCTAAATTTGTCAGGTGAATTCCTCCACCCCAAATGCCAATGAAAAAATTCCTGACTTCAACCTCAGCTTGTGAATCTCCTTCAGGTCACCCTGAGGGGAGAGAACCCTGGCGAGAGGAGAGAGCCCTGCCCCGCTCACCGAACCGCCCTGCGCCGCTCCTGCGGCTCTGGGGACACGTAGGCCTTCATCTCCTCCTTGGCACGCTGCAGCTGGACCTCCAGGCTCTGTGAAGAAATACATCATGAAATTCATCCATGGGTGTGGATATTATAATTGCCACTTCGTTTCCCAGTGAACAGTTTGTGCTCTCACCCTTTTCATGCAGTTAATGTAACGGTAGTTGCTCTCTTCTTGGGCACACTCCTCAAGAAGCCCTTTCACTTCCTGTGGGAAAAGAGTAAAATTCCAAAGCACACGGTGGCTGCAAGCTCCCAGGAGATGCCCTGTGTTGCCATATAAACCATGAGAGTTTATAATATTAATAATGGTAATAATCCTGAATTGATAATTTCTCAAATGATTATAAAATTTGGGCTTCTCACAAGTCTCTTTTAGAGTAAAAGACAACTGTGTGGTTTTAGATGTGCAGTTTCAGTCACAGACAGAGATGCAAAATGGCTGTTAACAGGTTTTTATTAATGCCTGACTTGTAACAGACACTTCAGCAGTGCTGCCAAGACTCCTGTTCCTCAGCACATCTCAAGTGCCAGGCACAGCTGTGAACAAGCATTTCCTAGAACACATCTGCAAAGTGCATGATAGAAGCTACAGACATGCCAACAGTATGTTAATCACCTATCAATAATTATATGGAGGAGTTTAGAGATGGTTGCTCCCATCTCTAAAGGTTCCATTCCCAAAAAACCTCATGATCCCAATGGAATTCCTGTACACATTCCAGGCTGCACAGCATCTGCAATTCCAGAGCTCTGTCACTGTGAGATTTCCAGACCATCAGCTGTAAGACTGAATTCTACAGTTCAACTCCTGTCCAGCTCAGTCAGTGGCTGTGATTGTCAGCACCTGGTAGAAAATGACTCAGAGTTGTCTGCCAAGAAGAAAAGCCTGATTGCTGCTGTAAAATAGTTCCTTTGGAAGGTCCATTTCATACCAGGTTCATCTGGTACAAAGGAACTTCTAGAGCAGGAAAATAACTGTCTATATATCCACCCACACTATGAACTCCCTGTTTACCTTGCAGTATATTCTTCTGAGGGCAAGGCCTTGAGAAAACAAGCCCAGTCAAAATTCACAGGAGTGATGGAGTGAGACAAAGCAGGAATTCAAGACGGTCCCATTTAATGAAGTTTCCTCACCACCAGTTTCAGTCATTAATTATCCACTGAATTTGTTGCTAATGCAGTGAAACTGCTAACTACATATAAAGATTTGTCTTGATCAATTAATCTTTATTTTATGGTCAAACTCTTCCCTAACAGACACTGTGCAGGGCAACAGCATTTCTGACAGACTCACATCCTTGCTGATCAGAGCTGCACGAAGCACCCTGAGCCCATGTGCTGCTGCTCAGGACCTGTGTGACTGCAGCCGCCCCCAGAGCAGCTCCAGGCATGGCCTGGGGTCACCCTGACTCACTGATTTGTACTTTGCTCATGCTGGGGAGGCAGGGCAGCACTGCAGCCCAGCAGCAATGCAGTGCAGGAGCCAGGAGCCAGAGCCAGCCCCCCTCACCTGCTCCAGCGCCGAGCGATTGGTCTCCAGCCCGGCCGCGCAACTGTCATACTGCATCTTCTTCTCCTCACATTCCTGAGTTAATTCCTTGGTGAAAAGGGCAAAAGGGCACAAAGTGAAATCTTCCTTTGGCTGGCATGTGACACTCAGGCCCCTCACACACCAGCCCCAGCTCCTGCAGTGTGACCCTCGCTGTGGTTACACAGGGAAGCCACCAACCCCCCCATCCTGGGGATCAGAGAGAAGGAAATTCCCTCTGTTCCCTGCCAGGGTAACAAGGCTGTGTTTGCAAGAAGAAAGAACAAATAATTATAAAAATAGACATTATAAAAATAGATCAAAAAGAAATGATCACTCTAAGTGTTCCCTATGAAAAGCCAGATTTCCAGTTGTACACAATCAACCCCTTTGCTGGATTTCATCTGCTGACACTTTGAATGGAACCATTAAAAGTAGGATTTTTGGAAATTTCACTGATAGATAAATGCATTAGTTTATTTAATTCCGTGGTAATGAGCCAACTTATGGCAGCTGTACACCCAAAAGACTTTTTTTCCCCAGCTCTCTATAAAATTTTGAGAACAAATGGACAAATTTGTCAGAGCCACAGACTAAAGCAGGAATTAGACTGATGTAGCCAACATTTGGATGAGAAGTTATCTGCAATCCACTCAGAAAAACAGCGTTGGTTGGGATCACCAGTGCTGAAATACAGAAATAGCTTTGCAACTAATCTGAAACTAGCTTTGCTTCAGGTTTGAACTATGACTTTTCACATTTTTCCCTGATGTAGTAATTTTTAAAATTGCTATAAAGGACTGAATTCTGTGCCTGCACTGTCAGCTTTTACAAATCCCAACCTTTAGCACGTTGCTTGCTGCAAACGCTGTTGACACATTCTGCTATTTCCAGCTTTCCCTCAGAGTTGATCATGTCCTTGTAGAGCCCTTCAGAGATCTGGAAATTGGATTTATTTGTGGGTTTGACTCGGTTTACACAGAAAGAAAGGAGTGTTTCTACAAACCTGGCAGTTCTGCCGCAGCTGCCTCAACTCTTTGATGACAGGAGCAAGGCTTGCCTTCTTCTCTGCAACCATGGCATTCAGCTTCTTCACCTGAGAAAGGGCCAAAATAATATTCATTAACTCTATAACCCTAATTGTACATTTGTGTAATTAGGAATGTGAAAAGAAAGGGAAGTAAACTAAAATACGGAGACAAAAAAAAAGTGTGATGAAACCTTAATTATCCAAATGAAGTTCAGGCCTAATTAAGAAAGGGGAAAAGCCCATCTGGCAGTGGGGTCATTCCCACAAATGAGGCAAATTCTGCTCCCACTGTTCCAACTGAGGACATCCCAAAGAAGTCCAGGGCACTGCCCTTGGGGCAGACACCAAAGAGCTGAAGGAGTAGGGGAGATGAAGGCGATGCACAGAGGGGGCTCAGAGAAAGGAAGAAATCCTCAAGAAAACAAATACAATTGCATAGGTTAAATAAAGCTTGAGAATGCTAAAACTGAGTCACTTTGATATATTTAGACTGAAAATTCAAATTGCATCCACCTTTCTGTTTGAGAGCAATTCTATTTTAGTTACACCATTGTATTTTAGAAGTGCCCTAATGAGTTAAAAAGATGCTATTTTGCTTTTTGCTCTCTTATAATATTTTTAAATTAGAAATTCAAGTTCTTTCTTGCTTCTATGGATATGTGGGCAGGTAAATTAAAACATGACAGTTCTAAGGGCAATTGAAAATCAGGCTATAAAGAAAAAGACAAGCTATTTAGCTCTTTTAGCATATTAAGTATCTTTTCAACAAATGCTTAACTCCAGTGATTTACAAACATTTTAGAAAAAGCCTCCATTACAGATTCAAACCATTCGTCTCTTTCAAATAATATGTCAAATAAGAACAAATATGAAACCACTTCTGAAATTCATTAAATTGGGTTTTATATGCTGAAGAACCAGATACTCAAACTGAGGAAATGCAATAGTTTAAGACAAAAATCACCATTTCAGACATGTTATCTAATGTCTGGCCTTTCACTTCATCCATTTCACTCTTCACTGCAGAGACTCTTTCCAGCTCCTCCTGGGTGTAGCTGTATCCAGAGATTCCTTTCTTCTCCTCAATTGCTTGCTGCAGACACAAACAATCAATGCTGGATGTGAGTCCATTAACCAAGAAACAGCAAATTCCTTTGTGGAGCCAAATATTGTGAAAAAGTGAAAAGGTAAGAACTATAATTAATTTATTTTATTAATCAATATATTATAATTAATCTAGCTTCCAGAAAAGTAGATTTTATCTCGTGCCTGAACAGCCAGATAATAAAATCCCTCTGTAAATACAAAATCTGGTCATCCAATGCTCAGTGAAGTGAACAGAGAGTTTCCACAGAGCAAAGTGGGCTGGAGGTCAGGCTCTGAAAAATTTCAATGTGTAAAATCTGTCTGCTTGACCAGAAGATACAGCAAATTATTTTGTAAAGTATTTTGGTAACAAGAATGCAGGGATTGGAAGAAAATACCACAGAGTGTTCCTGCATTTGGGATGCTTACAGTTATCCAGAGCAGAAATCCTTCTGGCTTAAGGAAGATTCATCCAGTTATAAATTTAAACGTATTTTCTTCTAAATATTCTGGGGTTCAGATGTTTCCTTCTTGCCTGCCCTTTCTTTAAATACCATTCCTATATATTTTACAGCAGTAACTTGGATCCTATTTGCTGCTGGTCATTCTCTAAGCCCTCACTACATCTATGGATACCAAAAAGTAATTTAAGCATCCAGCCTTGCCCTAAGCAGCATTTGTACAGATTTACCATCCACTTTAAAAGCAGGGTCAGGCCCCTCAGCCTAAAAAGAAGCTGCAGACCAGTCCTGATGGACACAAAGTACAGCAGCCTCAGAGTTAACAGCCAAAAATCCCTTTTCTACCCCAAAGGCTCCTTCAGTGAGGGCAGCAGGAGCTGGGGGTGATACACATTAGAATAAGGGTAGCAGCATCCTAGGATGCTCAGGCTGTCCCAGGGCAGGGAGGGCTGGGGAGCAGCACAAGGTGATACACATTGGAATAATGGTGGAATAATGGCAGCAGCATCCTGGGATGAGAGGGCTGGGGGAGCAGCACAAGGTGACACATATTAGAATAATCCCAGCAGGATCCCTGGGATGCTCAGGCTGCTCCCAGGGCAGGGAGGGAGGGGAGCAGCAAGAGCTGGGGGTGATGCACAATACCCAGCAGGATCCCTGGGATGCTCAGGCTGCTCCCAGGGCAGGGAAGGAGGGGAGCAGCAGGAGCTGGGGGTGACACACAATACCCAGCAGGATCCCTGGGATGCTCAGGCTGTTCCAGGGAGGCCTGAGGAGCAGCACAAGGTGACACACAATACCCAGCAGGATCCCTGGGATACTCAGGCTGCTCCCAGGGCAGGGAGGGTGGGAGCAGCCCCAGCTGAGGGTACCAGCTGCTGCTGAGTGGCCTGGTGGCGCTGCCGCAGGAGCTCCTCGGTCCTCTGCAGGATCCCGTACTCGGCCGTGATTTCCGCCACCTCCTGCCGCTTCCTCTTGTAAAGCGTGTTCTTGCTGCGGAGCCTGCTCACATACTGCTTGAACTGGGGGGAGAGAGCAGCAACAGGGCCTTAGCACAGCATAAAATGCAATTATTCTCTGTGTCCTGCACATCCAAAATGCATAGTTGGAACAGATCCTGGAATTCAGGATCCAGGATCTATTTATTCTCAGCTCTGCGTTCGTTCACTGAGGGAGATCAAGGAAAGCAGCTCCTCTGCTTTCTGTCCCAGCTCACTCGTTTGCAGGTCTGAGATCACTCCCTTCTGCTTGCCACCATTTGACAGCTGGAAAAGTAAATACTCCTTGCAAAACGTTATGGGAGTCATGGATAATAAAAACTTAATGCAACAGTAATTTGCACTTGTAACAGAGCCCCAGCCCTGCAGACCAAAACATGGTAATAGCCAGCAGCTAAATTGGAAGGAAAGAGGACATGGGAAAAGATTCCTTTTTTAAATGTTCTCCGTAGTTAAAACTTGTTGTTCTCTTTCCTTGACTCCTGCAGACCTGGATGATATTGCTGGCTAAGTTTTCAAACCCAGGAAAATAAAAGCAGAGCCCTTGCATAGAAACAGAGAAATGCAGTATCTATTTCACTCAAAATATAAAGCAATGGAGAATTTATATTTTTATTAAAAACTGAGTAAAATAATAAAAATCCTTACAGTCCAACAGCCTTAGCTAATTCACACCTGGACCTGTGTGTGTTCAGTTTGTAAGACAAGCACCAGGGGCTGAAACAAACAGGTAAGATTCTTCTGTGCTTTAATGTTTTCCATCTGTTGTGCAGTCTCAGCTCTTATTGTTGGATTTTACATGAGAGCTACAAGGTAAATGCCAGTCACAGCTCAAAAAATGCATTCAGATCCAGAGATGCAAAGCAAATAAAATTTATGACAGTAAACGATGTAAGAACAGGCTCCAGAATGCTCCTGGATGAGGAGGTGTTCAGTGTGTGCAGGGAGCACAGACCAGGCAGCCCCAGGAGGAAAATTAATCCCACTCCCACTGATACAGGTTTGAAATTCAAACATAAAATAAATTTCAAAATTTACATTAATTTTTCTTTTTGTGAAATTATCCCTCTGCCTTCTGCAGAATAAACCCAAACCCCCAATGTGACCAAAGGCTAAGAACCCCCAGAGTAACTGTATGTTCTATAAAAAGTGTCCTGGGCAAACTGCCCACAATGAAATCAACCCTGTTCATCTGCCATCCTGTGCAATATCTAGGCCAAAGCTGCCTCTCTCTTGCTACGCTCCAGAACTATTTTTAAAGCCAAAAGCTATAAACGTTTTTGGTGAAAGAACAAACCCACAAATTACTCAATGTGCTCTATGCAGATTGGCCTCTGTGAGGCTTTGGGATAACATCCTACATCCTGCTACTACCCAGGACAAGGATACACAAGGTCACCTGAGCCCCTGGCACATTTAATACAGTAGCACCAAATTCATTCCTTTTCATAGCAAATTCAATCACATCCTCTTCATTTATACAAAAGACTTTTTTTTTTCCTTTAATTGCTTAGACAATACCAAGCTTTCTGTGATTTCCAAGTGATTACAAAAGTATAAACACAATCTCTCCAACCAGCTGAGGAAAATCTAAAGGAAGCACAGCCATCTGTCTTGATCCTTGGGACATTTCATTTGACCAATGAAATACAATAAAGGACGAGGTAAAGGATTAAACTTCATATGTGACCACACAGAGCTATCAAATCTGAATGATCTTCTGTCAGTGCATCCCAGGATGAAAAGCAAACTCTAATTCTCTTCACTTTTAAGGTCTTGAAAATAGCTCGAGTGGGAGGTAGGGTATTTGCATATTCAATATTCAAAGCATAATGTATTTTACAATGGAAGTCAAAGGATCTTGTTGATTAACGAACCAATTCCACGACTGTTCTATTATTAGTTGATTAACTTAGGACTATATAATACAAATTTCATCCCAAATGAACTACAAGTTGCTCACAGTGACAACTGAAATCTGTTCTTTTAGGAGGTGCATGTTAGCACAACCTCTGGCTTTTTAAAGCAAACTTAACCTTTCACACAGCTTTTATTGCAGCAAACAAGGTAAAACAGATATAAACAACAGTAGGAAAGTGATCATCTGTGTAGAAAATCAATCAATAATTTGGCAAAATGTTCAAAGGACCCGATTTACTCTAAGGGCAGCACAGATTAGCCCCTCAAAATCTCACTGACTGAAGGCTCCTTTAGATCCATGGCCAAGTTCTGAGCTGGAGCTCTTAGATTTGACTCTACTTAAATCAGCAGTTTGTAGGGATCTTACAGCAAAATTAGGTTTCTTCAGCCTAAAAGCTGAGAGTCATTCCACAGGTTTCCAAAAATGAAAAGAACATATAAAATACCAATGTTTTCATCTGTGAGCATTGCTCCTGAGGCTTTATACGCCTCATGTGTACATGAGAAATCAATGCCACAAAACACTACATTTTACTGTGGTGAAAGGTCTTTTCAATAATTGGAATAGTTCACAGAGAAATAACATTGTTTGGCCACATCACTTTCAAGTGAAGTAACCAAAGGAATCCACTCCTGAGCAGCAGCATTTTCCCACAGACCAAGGCAGCTGCTCCCTGTGTCCAGCCTCAGCAGGCTCATCCTGGAATTCCCATGGATCTGCCCATGAGTGATGTTCCAGTCAAGGCCACGGCCACCAGGAGCTTTTCTTTCTCAAGCAATTGAACACGAGCAGTTATTTCAGCTTCTGAGATGAAATGACTGGATGAGAACCAAGTGCTGGCACTAAGGGAGCAGGGGAAGCAAACCAGCCTGGAGCCTGTGTCAGCCCAGTCAGAGCCTCTGGAGACACAAAAACCATCCAAGGGAAAGCAAGCAAAGATTCTGCCTTTTCATTTGGCTATTTTTATGGGTGAGTGTGACATAACAAGCATGGAATGCAGATTATGGAACATAGTGAATGAAAACAGGACTTTGATTTCTCATATAACACAGGCATGCACCATCCATGAACAGATTTCCTGGATTTTGCTCCATTTTTATTGGAAGAATCCAGCAATGCACCTACTTTATGCTTCTCCATTTATTGGGATCTGGAAGAGGTTGGTATCACCAGATTCAGTCTCTCCACACTTAGTGAAGGAATTACCATAACAGTTCTAAAGAAAAATCCAGTCAGGGATGTAGAAATGGCTTCTCCAGGGGCATCCAGAGCCTGGCAGGTTATCCCCTGCAGGAAAGGACACCAGCCTCATGCCCTCTGTGCTCAGGACCAGAGCCCAGCTCCCCTTTGCAGCCTTGGCTTTTCACTACAAGCTCCTCACCTCATCTCCTTTAACCTCACATTTGCCCCAGGAGAAGTTTTCACAAGGTTCTTATTCCAAGATTATCATTAAAGGAGAAAATGGATAAAGCTTGTTTTCTCCAAAGAACAAAGCTCCCAGATAAATCACTCACTTTGGAGTCAAGTCTTTTAAAATAGTATTTTCTGCATTCATGCAGCAGAAAATCTTAGCTGACTATATCTATTTTCATTAAGAACTGAGGAACAGATGTTTTAATTTCTAACTAGACTAATTAATGGGATACAGACTGTCCAAAGTATTAAAATTCAGTCAGGAGAAGTTCCTGAACAAGACAGGTTTTCCGTATTTTTTTACTAAGAGGCTCTAAATTCAAGCTAGTACAGCCAGTGTTGGACAGAGTTAATAACTCAGACATAGAAGGATGAGCTTCTAAAAGATAAGAGCAGTAGAAGCTCAGTCTAATAAAATGAAAGTATCCTACAGGCTGCTCATGGCACAGCTCAGCCAGGAAAACTCTTCCTTAGCATTGTCCAGGAGTGCTTGCTTCTGTCAGGCAAGTAGTATTAAAGCAGCCATTGCTAATACTTTGAATCAATCCAAATATTTATTATGAAAACCCATTTTCAGTGCTCAGGGAAGATTCACAGGTCAATGAGATCCAGGATTTATCCATGGCAGGGGGTGCTGAGGGAGTGCTCAGCTCTGGGAGATTTCCCTGTGCTTTGTTCAGGTGACAGGGAACTTCCACAGCAAAAATCTGGCAGATTCAGGTGGATCAACAGTTCTTGAGGAAAAGTGGCAAGGTCTTTGGTCTGAGGCTGCTTTCTCTATTTGCAAATGGAAATATTTGTCTTGTTTTTCCCAGGGGCAGGTAGGCATGGATGAGCATTTGTATGGAAAAAAAGATCAAACTCCTTTAGTAAATGCATGTGCAAAACTCATACAGCTGTGAACAAAGTGAGGGGAGCTCCCATGCCCTGTTCTCAAAACCAGATTAATTCCCACTCCTGCAGCTCAGCACAGCTCTGAGACAACTCTGAATCCTTGGGAAACTCAGCATTCTTGGGGCCCTGTGCTGAACTCTGGAAAGTACAATGGGTTGTGTAAAGGGCTAAAAATATCCCAGCTTTACCTAGGATCACTTGTAATTGAACCATCCAGCATTCCAAGTGTCAACATGTGATTCCCTAATTTTCAGGATCTGACAGCTGCAGTGAGGAACTGCCAACTGTGCCCCCTGCTCACTACACTTTGATTGAAGTACTTAAAAAGACTTCATAATCCCCAAAGACAATTTATTCCTACTTTTTTGTGTTTGATGTAAGTGAATTGGTTACTCCCTGCTGTTTCTGCTGAGTTCTATCCAGGTGTAAAACCTCTCACAGCCAGTGCAATGCTCTCCATGAGTGTGGAAGAAAGCAAAACACCAGCACCTAAAAACCTAAGCCAGGCCTGACCTTTTGGTGAAGGAAAGGCAAAAACCACCTCAGCTGGAGATCCAAATGCTGCTTTGGGGGCACGAGTTAGGAAGGTGCTGATTCTTCCATTGCCAAGTCTTGAGAGTGCCATGGGATGTAACAGGAGAGAGCAAAGTGAGACAAAGAAATGCTGGATAGAGGAGAAAAACAGTGCTTTGATTTAACTATAACACTTTGATAAGATTAAAAAATCCATTTAAATTTAAGACATCAAAGCTATCTGTTAAAACTCCCTCCTTCTGCCTTTTTAAAAATGGAGGAACTAAATGGAAGGGGAAAGTGCAAGGAGGCTCTTGGCTGTCAGAGTGTGAAGTGAAGGTTGAATGGACAAACTCCTCCTGTCCCCATGAACTGCAGCACTGACTCACCACCACATTAATCAACATTTCCTCTGCTATTGCCTCAAAGCTGGAGCACTGAACCAGAAAATACAAATCCTGAAGCAGAACATACCAGAAACAAACCTGCAGCAGGAGGTTGGCTGGGAGTGAGGAGCCCAGACTTTCACTAGGGAAGGAGAACCTGTTCATTCCACTTTTGCTTCACCACCTCTTCCCTGCCAGCCCTGTCTCATCTCAGCCCTGGCTCCTCACACCCCCTGTGAGGCAGGGCTGGCTCTGTGCATTTGCCATGGACTTGGAGGAGATGCAGAATCCACAGCACCAAGGCCCTGTGCAGCAATTCTGGCAGCAGGCATTAAAAAAGAATTAAACATCACTGTCTCCACCTTCCAGATGAGGAAACCATGACCTTTGAAACAGAAGTGACCAAAAACCATCAAGAATTCAATTCTTTTCCTAGTCTTTAGGCACAGGAAACACCCTTTTTACTGCTTTGCACTGGTGCCTGTGAGTACCACTGCACTTCACCTAAGGAAGTAATAAACATGAACAGGACATGGATTTATGTATTGGCTTCCTTGCCAGTACACATTTCCTTGCAGAAAATATTTTACAAACCAGGAAATGCTTCTTATGAAAAGACAAACACTTCTGATTTTAAGCCAGTGTTTTTTTTCCAAATTGCTCATTTATCCTTCTCTCTGCAAAATGAAGACTTGAAAATATTTTAAAAATCAAAAGCAGAACATATTTGAACAAAAGGAATGCAGGCCATGTCCAAAACAGATCTTGTCCTTTTTCTGTCTTGAGCCACTTCCTTGTGTCTGACTGTTAACTTGAGTTTTTCATTACTAAGCCTTTCACAATGTTGTGAGGTTTCCTTCCTACCCAGTTCTCCTCAAATTTCTATGGATCAGTTTCTTGTCTCCTGAAGAATAGGCACAATTATTTCTTACCTTACAGTGCCTGTGCAGATAATGTAAAACATATGCTGCTGTCTTGGTAATACATTCTTGTTGATTAATTAAACACTTCTTTCCATCACATGTCACAAAACACAAATTGTCAGCTTTCTGCTTTAATTTTTGCTTAAAAACTTGTCAAAGACTCCAGCAATGTGCCCACTGGAGCTGAAAACCTTGGAGTGGAGAGAAATCTAATGCAGTGGATTCCTTATTATTGTTACCCAGGGAAAGGGAACAGTGTGTGATGGGAAGAGAAACCAACATCTTCATTTTCCACATCTCTGTGCCATTCCTCCCACCTGAACTCTTCATCCACACTTTCAGACTCCTTTAAAAGTAACTGATTTTGTGGAGCAACCACATCCTATGGGATTAGGAAGGGAGTTCCTTCTAAAAAGGGCGTTCCCTGTATTTAGTAGTATGTAAAAAAAGCACAAAAACAAAGAACAGGCAAGCAAAGAGTTTGTGCTTCTGGCTAAATGATGGCATTGCAAAGACAATACATGGGAGAATGATATCAACTTAGAGAGTGATGCAGATAAAGTTCTCTTTAGTTTAGTGACTCTGCCTCTAAGTTCCCTTAGCAGGATTCTTCCCAACTGGGAAAAAATACTGGCTGAAGAAAAGTCAATTTATTTTGCTGGCAAACCAGTACCAAACTGCAGCTCATTATTCTTTGCAGACTTCTGAAGCAGAAAAAGCTGCTTTGAGAAGTGCAGCTGCCAATCTCACTGTGCCTGGGCCACACTGTCTGTGCCAGCCAAAGTCAGTGTCACAGCTGAGCCTCAGGAGGGTCTGGGAAATTTGGGTTTTAAGTAAAAACTTTTGTGGGTAATAAATACCACAGGACTAATTGCATCTCTGATAATCACTGGTATTATGCTTTATAATCATATTGACCTTTCTGGCTAGTTATTCACCATCACACCACTGTGATGATGGTGCCATTATTTGGAATATTAATCCAGCCCAACATTGAGTCCTTGTACACCTTGCAATGGATTAGGCACAATGTGAGTAAGAGAAATTAATCATTTGAAAATAGCTACAAATCCCTACCTCATCCTCAGTCAGGACTTCAGAGCCTCCCAGCCCTTGGGCCTGACTGTTCTTCTGCTCCACCTGCTTCTCCAGGCTGGACATCTCCTCCTTGGCAGCCTGAAGCTCTTCTGCCTTGGCTTCTTTTTTCCGGGAAATTATAGAAGCCTGCAAGATCATTAACATAAAAATTGCCTTGTTTAATCAGGAGAAAAATGATTTTTAGATAAAATGTATGAATTATATACAGCAGGTTAAACCACAACCTCATTGAAGTTGGCTGCAGCATCTCAACTTTCTCCAGAATGGATGAGGTTTCCAGCACAGCCTTTTTGCCCAGACTCGAGCTGATGTATTTTACATTTTAGATTTACATTTCTTCACCTCATTTTTTCATTTTCATTGAGGAAAAAGGCAGGCATTTTAGCTGCTCCCTTTCTTCTGCTTTGTCCCTCTTGGTGCATATGCAAGATACACCAACATGGCTTAACTGGAAAGTTATCCAAGATTTCACAAATGTCATAATACAGATTTTTATAACTCCAACCTACTCCAACCTACAGAAATATGTTACACTGAAGCAGAACTGAGCCACTAAATCTTGGCAAATAGCTAGAAGATGATGAATAAAGCAATAAAGTACAGAAATAGTGTAGATTACTGATTATTTTTTCTTCTTAGTCTAGAAGATAAAACACTTAAAAATAATGTTTTATACAAGACTGAATATTTAATAGTACCTGAGTTTTGACCAGAACAGATTTGGTAACATAAGTATACATTAGTTCAAGGATTTAAAAAAAAAAAAAAGGCATTTTTATCTTGCCAAATTATCCTGTTGAAAAATACTCTAAAATAACACAATACAGTCATTTAGATGCAGGTACAGGAATTTGAGGCATGGCTCATTTCTTCATGTGAAAGGGAAAACTTACAAAAAAATGAAGCCAAAACACAGCAGCTTTCTCACACTCAGCTGAGAGGACCAGCTTTCTCCCTAAATAAATCTCCAGCAGAATTGTGCTGGGGTGGGAGCTCAGCTCTGCTGCACGAGGTGTCTGTGGTGACAAACCAGGGGACAACAGAGCTGATTATTTTGTGAAACAGAAGCCAGGCCCTGGCAGAAGAAAGCAAAGAGCTCCCCAGGCTCTGAGCTCCCAGCAGCAGCCTCAGTTATTGAGGTGGACCCTCCTTGGCCCAGCACATTCCAGAGCAGGATTCTCTCTCAGGAAGAGCATCTCATCCAAAATAAAACAGTTTCACTTTGCATTTGTGAGTGAATTGCAGTACATATCTTATGCTTATTTTTTCCCTCCCACTGGTACATTTTACTCGACTTTTGATTTTTCAAGCCATCACCATAAGCATCACACTGAAGATCCTCCATAAAACTGGTGCAGGTAGCCTGGAAAAGGAATCACTCAGGTTCCTGGATAAGCTCTGAAAATCTCTGAGTTCATCAATCCTTTTTACAACTTGGGAATTTACTAAGACTGGACCAGACAGCCTATTTTACAGCAAGATTATTTTACAGCCTCAGGATGAGAAATCAAAGAATTCCTTCTTAAGAGATGCAAAGGAGAAAAAGGGCATTTGGTGAGACCTAAGGAAGGGACAGAGCTGCAGCAGGCAGCCCCACGCTGCCTCCTAAGAATCCATCCACAGCTGGAACTTTACCAAAATAGCTCCTCCAAAATGCCCCTTCCAGAACTGCTGTGCTGCGAGGACAGCAGTAAAAACCTTCACTGACACAACTAAAAGCAACCCTTGACTCAGCCCTAAACATACATATGTTCAACACTCTTTATTTTCCTTCTGACCTCCATTATTATGAATTTCTACTGATGATGCTAGATAGATAAACCAAAGGAAAAAATCAGCATGGAAACCAATCAGAGACTGATTTTTTTCTCCTGCTTCTGCTTAAACCACATTTTGTTCCTCCTTACCTGCTGGCGATACATGGAGAATTTACTATCAGTTGGCTCATAGGTGATGATCCTTTTCTCAATCAGCTGATTCATTTGTGCAGTGACTTCCTCTATCTGCAAGACAGAGAGGAAAACTAAGGAAACAGAGCTTGGTGTCTTTGTCTTTTCCAAGAATTAAATGCTTTGCAACCCAGATTTACAATCCAGCCAGTTCCTTTTTTTAAAACAGAGAAACAGACCCAAAAAGCTCTGTGAGTCATTAAGTATTGGCCAGGAAGAGGCTGTTTTTGCATTTCCAGTTCTGTGCCTTTATGATAAGGCAGAACCATGATGTTGGCCCTGAAAATGAAGTAAACTGGTGCATGTGGAGAGAAAATGCAGTGAGTTGGTACAGAAAAAAGAAACTGCCACATACTGAGTGAAAAATGTAATTTTATTAACATGAACTAAAATTCCCTTTCATTCAACCATTTAACAGAAGTTCAAAGGGAAGCAAATAGGGTTAAGTGATAAAGATTTCATCAACACTTTGTAGAGTCACAGACCATCATATTCCAGGTCTGTGGTGCCTTCTCCTCCTGCCACAAGATCCACTTGGTTGTCCTGAGTCCCAAACTGCTGAGCTTCACTCCAGCCAACGTTTCTGGAGCTCTGAGCCACAGCAGAGTGCAGATTCCAGCCTTCCCAGTGCTCAGGGACTCCCACCAGCCATGGAATAAACAGCCACAGTAACTTTCCTTTAATTCTGTGCTGCTGCTAAGGGAGCAGTGTGAACATTGCTGCAATCCCAGGGAGTCAGACCAGAACACAGGGACAGTGCTGGGCATCACCTGCAAGTTCTGGGAGCAACATCCATGTGCTTGGAAAACAGAACCTCAAATAAATTGCTCAATAGGACTAAAAATACTCCAATACTGGGAGAAAAAAACCCCAGCTCTCCTGTGAATTCTATTCTATTAGTGGTAGAACAGGCTTGAATTTGAAAATGGCATAAGAATTCCCTTCTGTGAATAAATTCCTGTGTTTTATATTATAAAATATTATAAAATGCATGATGGAAACATGCTTGGTGCACTTCAGCTCCTTTTTAAGGCACTGAGATAATAAAAAGCCTACTTAAGGAAAAAAAAAAGTTGCCTAAGGCCATGCTGTGACTACAGCCAAGTGTATGACATGTTTTTATTATCTTTCAAGAAGAAGATACTTCCAAAATATAACAAATCAAAGGTTACATCATGGAGAAAGAGGGAAAAACTTGAAGCTTTTTAAAGTATTATGATAAACCCAACAACACTCTTGGAAAAGAAATGTGCAAGAAAACAGGGTTTCAAGCATGCCTGAAAGACATAACTGCAGCCACAAATATTGTTTTGATTAGAGGAACTAATCTAGGAAAGCAGAGGCTGAATCACAGAGCTGGTTTATTATTTCAGCCCTAATCTGCCATTTATTAATGCTGTCATCCCTTAAGATGGATACTCTGTTTCCTCATTATCTCCATTTCATGGCAAAGCCTGAGTTGGAAATCCCAGGGGTATTAAACACCAGCTGGTAAGAAACTGCTCTTCTTCCCTCTAACACTGGTGTAAATCTTCATCATTATCATCAATAGAAATACTAATAATTAGCATTCCTCTCAATTCTTCGAGGACATTATATTTTGTATTTAATATTTTATTTAGGATTATGCAAATAGGAAAACTTCATTCAGTTAATATATAAATGTACTTGTGTGGCCACAAACCCCTCTGCACATTCTGGATATATCTGACAAATAAGGGTTTTTCTAAGACTATTTGCTTTTAACTTATGAAAAAGCCTGGAAAGGTAAATCAAGTATTTGATGCCTAAATTTTCTTTGTTCTTAAAAATTAAACCAAACAATGCAGGGCTCTTCCAAACACTGAGGAGTTCTGAGCCACTGCACAGGGATTAAGGCATCATCCTGTGAGGAGACATCCCCCAGGGAATGCTGTTGTGTTGGGATAAACCCCCTTGATGGCAGGGAGAGTTTCAAACCAGTGAAATCTGAAGAGAAGAAAAATCAGCCCTTGAGTGCTGAATTAACACAATTTCCTCAACAGCACCTGAGGACATGTTTGGGTTTGGGGTTTGGCTTGGGGTTGGTTTATTCCTGTCTCTTTTGTGGGTATTTAAAAACCTTATCAGAGAGTTTGCAATTAGGGATTGAGACACCTTTGGTTTTACAACTGAGGGGAGGCTGCTTTTGGAATGAAACATTTTCTCTGGGATATGAAGCAGGGATAAGAACACTGCAGAGTCCAGGCAGCTCAGAGCATGCTACAGAACACAAATCAGGATGACCTTGGTCCCTCACCTCACTTTCCAGGGCAGTGAGATCAGCTTGAGTCATGGCTGGCTCTGCAACCAACTTCTGTAAGAAATACACTGAAGTCTTTTTACTTTCCATCTCTCTGGGTATTTTTTCATTTACCAGGTAGGAATTGAAATTTATCTCCTCTTCTAGTTTCTTCATTAAACCTTAAAAACAAATTAAATCAGTGAGTGTCTATAAAAGCAATGTAGCAGATAATTAAGTCTGATTTCCCCAACACATTAAAGTATTTAGCAGCTGATTACAATAACAGCATAACATTTGAGTCTTCAGTGCTCAGAGAAAGGGGGAGTTACTTGATTTAAATTTTTAATTTGGATCTTAAACAATATAAGAGGATTTATTATGCACCTCTATCTTGAACATGTAACTATCAGCTCCTTGAGAGATTCTTCTCATTAATAACAAGAAAATCCCATCTCACAGGAAACTCCAGCTGAGTCAGATACAGAATTCAACACACACTGCTGATATAAACAGCCATTGTACCTTTATCTGTAGAAAAATCTTAATTTGGCCTAGCTTGTTGATAGATTTATTATATCCTTGGAGATTCATGCTTAAAATAAAACTTTTTTTTCTGTCTGGCATTTAAAAAGGCCTTAAAATGAGCAAAGTTTAATGTATGCATACTTTAAGGGTCCTTTACATCGCTGGAACACAGATTGCCTCCCTGTAAAGATTTCTTCTTGAAAGAACAAACATTTAATCTCAGGACAGTTTATAGACTGAGAATGCAGAAAATAACAATCAATAGAAAAAAGCAACCCCATTTATAAGCTTTGCTGGACCAGCCTGATGCACCTACACCTTACCAGGCTCTGGAGGACTTGGCTCTTTCTAGGCAGAGTAATTCAGGCTCCTTAACAGATCATTTATAAATAAACTCAAGATAAGAACAACTCACAGATAGAAAAATGCAACAGAATAAAAGGAAACATCGATTTAAATGACACTGCACAGTCTCCACTGACAACAGGCAGTTCAGTGAATAATTCCTCACAGGCAAGGACTACAAGAACTACAATTCCTGTGCCAAGGACTACAAGATTCAGAAGCTGCATGTCAGATCAGAGTGGGAATGGGTATTTCAGAGTATTTTTCATGATCCAGGTGATCCAGGGTTCTTTTTGGTTTTCAAACAACTTGTTATGGTTGGGATTTTAGTTCTCTCCTTATTAGGGAGAAGATGGAATTGTGATGAAATGCCAAGGAAAACAAGAAGTTCACAATCTCCATCTCTTTCATTTACTGCACAAGCAGAGAGAAGTTGAGCACAGAGATACAAAGTGCAGCTGATGCTGCTGAAACAGAGATGGGAAAGGATGTAGATGAAAACAGCTTTTGGTTCTCAGGCTAAGAAGCCTGACTGCCAAAGGGAAAGGTCAGAACACAGTGAAAGAGCCCAGGAAAAGGGGCCCCCGTTTTTCTGCTGCTATTTACCTCTAAATCAGTGTCCTGAGAGATCCTCCTGAGCCCTGCTCCCAGCCCACTCTGCCAGGAGAGCTGCCAGAAGGGAAATAAGCCATCAGCTCTTGAGAAAAACTCAAGAACTGGGAGAAAAACCAGGCCCTGGGGAAAGCAGCGCTGCCAACGAAGTCAACACAAACTAAAACTGAGTGGGAGTTCCTCTTTCCCAGTTTGTTGATTTCTGTGTTTATGGAAAGCAGCGCATCCACGGGACCTTTTCCCCTCCGTGGAGGGGCCATTTATCAAAACAAAGAGCCCCCAGACTGGTTCTGAGTGGGAGAGTGCAGTTCCTCTGCCATCGTGCACTTGGCACTGCAGCTGCACCCTGGGAACACACTGGGACTTCCTGGGAGAGATTTCCCACTCCTTTCCTCCAGAAGAATTCATTCCAATCTTCCTCAGCCCATGACAGAGCTGGGCAGGAGGGACCACATCTTAATGTCTCACTAGAAATCCCCCACCTCTGTGCTGCTTCTCACACACCCTGTGAGCTGAATGATCACCTCAGAAGTGACAGGAGCACCCCTCCCAGTCTGATATTTATCAGCAAGATCTGTGGTGTGGAAATCAATGTGATATCAATTACATTATTCTGATATGAAATATTAATATTTTAATTAAATCAATTTCTTGAGGTTTTTAGCAGCAAAGGAACCTGCATATATAACCTATACTTCATTTCTTGTGCTACTTCAGTTTTCTGCTAAAAATGTACATGCTTAAATGATTTGTTGTAGATATGACAAGAAACTTAGCAAAGAACCACAAGAGCTTTGATAAGAGCAGAGACCTTTTGAGTTCATGGGGTATAACCTTGATCACAGTCTGATTTATTTCTCAAATAACCTCAGAGCTGCTACCAACCATGAATAGTTCTGTGTTGTGCTGACTCCTCATCGAGCAACAAAACCAGTTAAAACTTGATTTCTTGATGGGGAAAGACATGATGTCAACATCCCTCATGAGTAATATCATTTCTTTCCTGAATACACTGGATATATTTTTCTCCTGTACAACTCAACACATGGAGAAATAACAACCTAAGAGCTACTTTGCTACTTAACAGAACCTTAAAAACCAAAACACAGGGCAGCTCCTGCTTTGGGTTTTTTTTCAGTGAAAAGGATTCTTTTGAAATTCCCAGGCTAGAGAGGAAAAAAGGCTAGCATACTTCAGATCTTTCCATTACACATATAAATTCTGTTTTTAATGTTTCAACATTGACTTATGGTTACAAAATCTACACACGTAAGCAGCACAGAAATCTGGCTCTGTGCCCTCAGGTTATTTTAGCAAGCTCCTGCCAACCACATATTTACATGTGGAGAGCTATTCAGAGCACTTCTCATGTTTTCCATTCAAATTTTTTTATTATTATTATTATAAAGAGAGGGATGGGAGAAGGAGTTTATTCGTGCTTGCTCAGTCATGTAGTAGAGATGCAATTTTCTCTGCACAATTCTGTTACTGGAGCTAAATCTTGATTAATTTTGTGCTCAGAATCCCACTACAGGCTGCCAACTGGGCATCCTGGACCAGAACCATTTGCAACAAGAATTCAGTTTTTGAAAGGAGGGAAAGACAGAGGGACGCTCATTTCATGACTTTCTGCCAACAACTGGTTTAATACCACACAGGAAGGCTATGACCAAATCTAAAACAAACTTCCAGCATCAAATCCTTCCCTTCCCTTTCTGCAACCACAAAGACAGGGCTGAAATTATTTCCTCCACAGCTTCCAAGAACACCACTTCCACTTTCCCTCTCTTCAACAGGGGCCTGGGACATGAAAACACTGGCAGATCAATCATCCCTTCCATATATCCTCGAAAAACCAAAATCTTCCTGAATTTGTGATTCCAAGTTCTGCTTTTCATGTTTATAATAATTATTAGAGCTCTTTGAAACCTCTCTGACCTTTGAGGGCTCTTTTGAATGTTGAATTAATGAGCAGGGGCTGTAGGGCTGGATGTGCCAGCGCCAAACTCAGAGGCAAAGAAACTCTGCTGTGGCATTTTCTGCCAGAAATGAAAGCAGGGAAGGCACCTCATCCATGGCAGTGGGAGCTCCAGATCTTCCCATTCCTGACCCACAAATTCTTCTCAGACACTTCTTAGCAAAGAGCCCCACATGCCAGAAATACATTGCATGTACGTTATTCCCAGAGGAATAGCCTGGAATCTGGCTAGACCTTAAAATAAACACTGTTGGCACAAGGTTGGCTTCCCAAGTCTCTGTGGTCACTTGGAATCAAGGGTCTCCTCATTATTCAGCCATTTCCTTATTTTTATTTCTCACCAGTGATCATTTGCTATTTTCTTTCAGGAATCTGGTGTAAATACCAAACAAAAAAAGCCAAACATCCATTCAATTTCTCTAAACCTTCCATTAAACTTCTTTTAATCCCTTCAACAAAGACCACATTGAATTTTTGCTGCCTTGTTTGTTCAAAATGGGATAGAAGAATTAATGACCTTAAAAAATCAACTACAGCAACCCCATCAATCTCAGCAACCAGACTTGTATTCTCATCACAGATATCAAATTATCTTAAAAGTGCTTTACCATGACCTTGCATCGATTGACAGTGACTTTATAATAAATAAAATCATTTGAGGATTAAATAAAGTTCCACCTAAGCCAGACCCCTTTACCAAATACTTCTATAACTTTAATTGTAATGTGGTCTGCAGTGTTGGAGGAGATCATTTAAACTTGGAATCTTAGGAAAAGATCATTGTGTAGAAGAGAAAAATATTAATTTTTTATACCAAATGGAATATTTAACTAATAGGTTCCTAAATTTCTGGTTTTCATCAAGAATGAAATAAAATAGGCATCTGTACAAAGCAGTTCCTCTTTGACAAGTATCTTTGAAGTTCTCAATGTTCTAAATCTATTTCTACCTATGAATTTGATGAAGTTTATAAATTACCCATTTTACTGTTCATCAACAGATCATTTTACCACATTCTTTTAATCAATATTTTCAAGCTACTCATTCACTTCTTCCTCTATCTGCCAATAAAGTAACCAGAAATGTCCTGTAAAATGGACAGGGACCAAGAATTCAGTGATTTGATTTGTTTCTTCATGTTATCAATTTTTGTTTGTGCAGCAGAGCAAAATTATGTCAGTCTTGCAGAGTAAGTGTGAGCTGGGTTGTGGTTATTCAGACCAGAGCCCAGTGTTAACAAAAATACTCTTCATATTCAACCCAAAAACACCACAAAAAACCCCTCCAGAATATGGAAATTCATGTTACTTAGTGCTACCAGCAGCAAATCCTTCTTTAAACAATATCCTGAGTAGTACAGAAGTTATTAAACAGGGAAAGACTGAAGTTAATAAACAGGGAAGGACTGAAATGAATAAGCAGGTCAGGAGTGTTCTGTGAAGC
Source organism: Calcarius lapponicus (assembly GCA_039654755.1). Taxonomy (NCBI): domain Eukaryota; kingdom Metazoa; phylum Chordata; class Aves; order Passeriformes; family Fringillidae; genus Calcarius; species Calcarius lapponicus. The sequence goes on from CM077478.1 coordinate 2,762,181, forward strand.
AGCAGCATCACTTCCAGCTGTTTTGTAGCATCATAACAATTAATGACACAATACAAAGCCTTCTAAATATGATGTTTCTAAGAGTTCAAATCCCACCAACCACCAGGCATATTCTCCTGGCACAGCTCAAGCAAGCTGATGCTAATTGCATGCTAATAACACTCATGAATATCTGCTAGTTGCATTTCTTACAGAGTTCCTTTACATTTCTTTAAATATAAAATTAATTATAAAGTGAAATAAACCCATAAGACAAACAACAAAGCTTCTGCTCGTTAGCAACAACTCTGAACATTTTATCTTGTTTAGGAAGTAAAAACACCTGAAGCATTAAAAATGCAGGAAGTTTCCTTTAAAGGGAAGGATCTGACTTCCAGTGAAAATCCAGCTGCTGCACTGTCAGCAGACAGGGCTGATACCAGGAGGCAGCTGAGGTACCAAACTGCAGCCAAAGGGAATCTTCAAAATGAAATAAATTGTGCTACCTTGTAGACCAACAAAGCTTTTAAAATAAATGGAACCTATTCAGTGCACTGTGGTCACCTAATTTCAATTATTAAACAAACCCCACAGTTGGCATTCTGCACTTGCTGCTACAGGCAGTGCCTTTGTAACTGGGGAAAGCAATTACAAAGCTGAGTCCTGAGGCCTTTGTTTGGGCAAAATTTCAACACAAGTTTTCTTAAGTAATGACTCCAAGCTTTGATTGGGAACATCTAAATACTTTTTGTTTTTTTCCCCTGCAAGCAGGACTCGAGATAAGGAAATTAAATATGTTAACTTTATTTTCATCTCAATGATTAAATGACATATTTACTGGCTTTTTATTATGTTACCTTTGCTTCTGTGAACTGAACTCATCGAGTTTCCATTGGCCTTAAAAAAACCCAGGAACTGAAATAGAATTGTTGACACAGCTTTGCTGTATAAACTCTCTGATAGCTACTGCAAAAAAGGAACAGTTATAAAATCCACTGCAAGTCCCTGTGAGATGGTTCAGATACTCCTTTAGTTCCACTTGTGGTTCAGTGGCAGATGAGAATCATTAAAAAATCAAAGTAAAATTATAAAGTAATAACAATGCTATGAGGTGGTGACTGAGAAAAATCCTTTAACTCAGAAGAGCTGCCAAAGCAGTTGTGTGATGCAACTGAAATAGTAAATGTTCTTGAAAAAGCAGGACAATAACTTGGTTTACTAAATTTAAATTGAGAAGGAGTCATATTCTATCATTTTGGAAGTAATTTATACACCATTCTATGGCATGTTTTGCACCACACCAACCTAGGATGCAAGAGGAAAAGCCCTACTCACTTTCTGGTTTGGAATCTGCCACCATGTGCTGCATCTCCTTCAGCTGGACCTGGGCTCTCTGCAGCCTCTGCTCCGTGTGGAACAACTTTGGAGAGACAATTGGACACACAGAGGGTCAATCCTTGGAAATCCACGTGCAAACAACCCAACCCACAGAGCCCCAAAAGAGCCCCAAACACAAAACACGGCAGCTTTAATGTCTGGTGATTTTCTGTTTCACAAGGGAAATGTGCCAGACCAAATTTTCAACACTTGGCCTGGGTTTACTTGATATTCCCTCCTGTTAATTGAGAAGAGTGTTCTTCTTCTCCCAAGTGATATTTTCTCTGATGGCAGAAATTCATCCAACAATTTTCAACCAAAAATATGAGTGGCTTAAGCATTATAACAACAACAAAAGGCAGCAGGAATCAGGATTGCAGCAGATAACTCTGCTTATCCTGCAATGCAGCTGAGTTGTCACAGCAATCCACTGTCCATCCCAGGAGCAGTCTGGAAAGCTTCCTGCCAAACAAGCCCCAGCTGATTTGCATTTCTGTGACTTAGAGAGATGTGCAGTAAGAACTGGAATTAACTGGACATCACATTCATTTTAGTCATGATCTTACTCAGGCGCCAGCAAAGACCAAACACCTTGAGAGGCCACTGATTCCCACTGATCCCACATCCAGACAAAGGCTGCAATATCAGAAATCTGAGAGCTTTTCCCATTTTAATAGTGTTGAAATTCAGGCTATAGAATTTGGTGAGACAGTGTAACAAAATGACACTGGATTCGATTGAAGTATCTTGTTTTGACAACACAGGACAGAATAAAACCCAGCCTTACTCTTGGATGTCAACTGCTCCCAGGGCTTCTCAGGACATCATTTTTCCCAAATTCAGGGGCCTAAATCCCAAGGTTGCTCCTGGAAACATATTGCCCTCACCCAGGAAAAATTTGCTGGGTGTTGCTCTGCCCCTGCAACCTTCATCCAGATCACAGAGATAGAAATCAAACCAAGGAAACATTTGCTCACTATCATAAATGTGAAGAGTTCCCTTTGGGTGCTCCAGCAGTAAATCATGGAACATTTCCTGGGAATGCTAAAGGATGATGTCAGTGGGAGCTGAGGCAGCCAAGTACCTTCAGTGTGGTGTTCAAAACTTGCAGGATCAAGCCTCTTCCCTTAAAATGTACATAGATCTTGTAAATGGAATTTTATTTTCTGGGGCTGGGAGAAACTCTCCCATCTACTGCTGTTCCTGATGTATTTTTAAAATGCTCAATTCCCAAACAAACATCAGTAACTCTTTAGCAGGTGTGTTGTTATGCCAGTACCTGACTTTTCTGTTCTTGTTTCTGTTGAGCCAGAGATTCTTCTCTCTCTTTCTCTAAGCGAAGCTGTCTTGCTATTTCAAGCATCCGTTGATGATTTTGTACTGTCTCCACCTACAGCAAGTGGATAAATAGTGCATGTTGCTGTCAGATAGCTGAGAAATACATTAAAGAGATCAGATGTCTCACAAGCCCACTTAGCACTTCCCTTCCATACACGTTACTACTCAGAAATGACAGCAAAGTACTGGACTCGAGATTCTTAAAAGCTCTGGATCGACGCCTGGGGAGATTCCCTGTAGGTCAATTAGTTACTTGATTCCTTCCTAGACATACAGTGTGTTTATCTTAATCCCTGTTTGCATTCCAAAATGGGAGTTGCAGGCCAAGGATTATGACACTGACATGTAGGAGTGTTACTTCTCTTATTACCCTCTTCTTAAGACGCTCTACTCTTTTGGCCAGTTGATCTTTCTCCTCTTCCATTGCACTGATGTCCTAAAAAGCAGGAAAAACAGATAAAGAAATATTAATTTATTCCCCATGTATATTGGATTGGACTAAGTTCTCTTCAAATTAATATGAAAATCAGAATTCTTCCCTGAATACACGGAGGCGGCTGTAATTTTATTGATCTATGATCAAACATCCAGGATACCAATCTCTCTTCTCTCTTACTTCCCCCACAGTTCCCACTCTCTTTATGCTAACATTCTTCATCTGCATCCTTGAGTATTACAGTGAACATTTAAAATAAAAACAGGTGGATTTCTCTAAAATAAAAACAAACAAACAGAAACCACCAAGGAACGAATCAGTATGAATTCAACATCTGATGCAGTCTGACATATGTTCTTAATGTCAGCAGCATTACCCAATTCCTGGCAGACCAATTTGCATGAAGTTGCTTATGAGAGATGTCTGCTGCCACTTTTTGTATTAAAACTGTCTTAAAAGAAACATTTTCTAGTGCTGAAACATGTATCTAATTATTATTATTCTCCTTTAGTCCTATTTTACAACAGCAGGGCTCTGCAGATTGGTAGTTATGAGAGAAAGGAAAATGAATTCTCCACATGTAGGCCTTATCTCAACATTTGCTTGGCTTCTCTGTGTGTCCACTGGCAAGTTGTACACAAACTTAATTATTGTGCTGAAACAGAGCAAATATCTCTACTTAACACTTGAGCCACGTGGGTTCACCATTTCTGTTGACTTAAGCTCATAATTCATTCAACACCCTCTGGAATTATTAGCTGCTATCAGGAAAGCAAAAAGCTTTGTATCAGTCTGCATTCAGAGGAAATGGAGTTCCAATATTTGGAAATCATGCTGCACGGAGTCTTGGCAGCCTCATTCCCCAATCTGCTCCAGAAATCTCAGCTCTAAACACGAGCGAGGACTTTGTGTTTGCCAACAGAGAGCAGCTCCAGAGGCAGCTGCAGTGCCCACCAGCTCTGGCCTCTACAGCTTCCACACTGTCCACAAAGCCAACAAACATGGAGCTGACATGCAAAACACCAACTAAAGAAAAAATTGTGGAGTTTGTTTACCCTTCTTATTTCTGCAGTTGATAAACCAGATATTTTGAGCTGCTCGTGCTCCTTATGTAGGTTTTTAAATGCTTCCATGAGTTCTTCATACTGTGAAATGAAATGGAAATTGTGCAGAATGAGCTCTGTGTCTAAGGATTTTCAGATCAACACACTGTTTTACTACTAGACAGTAAATGTAGACATAGCAATATAGTGAGAACAAGATAAAAAGGCATTTTCTCATTGCAAAAGCCTGTCAACTTATAAAGCAGAAATAAATCACAGTGCATTATCTTCCATTTGAAGAGACAATCAGAACTTCACAATTTCCTCAGTACTTTCACCTTCTGTAATACACAATGTATTGGCAAAACAGGAAGATGTCACCCAAGAGGGACAAATTAATAAATTACTCTCTCTTACTATACATCTGTGTATCCCACATATATAAATCAGCCCCAAAAGGAAGTGTTTGCTCTAACAACACTTCTGAAGGAAGCAATGGGGCTTGAGTTTCCAGAGTGGCCCAAGAGCAGAGCTGAGTGAACACGTGAGAAGTGGCTGTGCCACGTTGCATAACCCTCACCACATCCCAGAGATTGATAGATGCAGCTCAGCACTCAGAGGCAAGGAGACAGTGTGCTACTTCCACACCAGTACTTTGCCCACCAGGAATCTTAAACTGAGAGGCAGTGTGAAAGTCTGTGTGGGTAGAGAAATAACAGGGGACAGAGAGAGTTTAGAAATATGGAGAGGAAATAAATTTAGATTCAACTCGGAGAAACGCGAGCTGTGGTAGAAGGAAAGATTATCTCCACAGAAACAGCTCTTCAATGAGATGGGAAAATCTAAAAGGAGAGTATCAAGTCATTTTTTACTTCCTGGAAAGAGCAGTTGATATGAAAGGTGAATAGCAAATGGCAACAGCAAAGGCCAGTTCAAACAAAGGCATCAGAGCCCTGAGCAGTGAAGCAGCACCTCCATTCTATAAAACCCTGGGGAAGCAGCATCCAGAGCACTCTGCTCAGTTCTGCTTGTTTCTGTAGCAAGCACACACTGACAAGCTGGAAGGAATTCAAGAAAATAGCAATAAAATGGCTAAGGAGAAGATAAAATCTCAAAGAGCTGGATTAAGTGGCAAATAATGGTGTGACAAGGAATGCACAGGCTGGATGAGGAGGAACAAGTTACAAAATGCAGGAGTAAAACCCAACTGGCTTCCATGATGCCCCTTATGCACTCTGGAAATCCTTTAACAAGAATGAAAATGAGCAGGTGGTCTCTGAGCAACTGCATTCCCACTGCTGGTGTCCAAGAGTTTTCCTTTGTGTGTCTCTACCTCTGTCAAAACAGAGACTTTTCCCTGTTGGAACATGAAATTTCAAGGCCAATGGCAGCATTCAAACAAGGCAGAGCAGAGTTTGATGAATCATAACAAAAAATAAGGTTGTCACTTTTCCCTTTGGGTGCTCCACATGCACCTGAAATAAGGGACACACGCAAATGATAAAAAACCACCCAGGTTCCTACATGGAAAGAGATCTCTGGCACCTGGGAGCAAATCACTGAAGCCTGAACAACGAGATTAATTGCTTATTTCTTAAATTATATATTGCAGGTAATCCAATGTCTAAATCACAACACAGCTGAGAAGGTGGCAGGTTTGCTGAGTATCTTCTATAAGTAATTTACAAGAGTTCATTTTAGTTTGAATCTACTCACCCACAAAACTCAACTGTGTTAAAAGGTGTCTGAACTCTCATTTTTGAAATTTCCCTTAAAAGACATCATTGCAAGGCTGTATCTAAATAATTCAGGCTAACTGTTTAATTCATTAGTATCTAAATATTTGCACTGTCATGTTATAGTGCAGTAAGGCATTCTATTACCCCAGCTTCTGTTTTGAATTAATCAGCAGAGTATTAGTTTAATGAGATGGTTCTATTACCGTAATCCCAAAAAGGAACACATCTTACGTCATGGAAATTATGGAGGTGGATATTTATACACATTAAGACTGTGACATTCTGAACAAAACATACAATCTGCATTCCTTTCTCTCCCTGCTACTTCTGCTAGTTATTTCAAGGTATAAATCCAATATTGTTAGAGGTAACAAAAAAATAAAAGGCTTAGTCAAGTCTCAGTGAGAGTGTTCAGCTTTGCTGGTGCAGAGTTAACAGATCAAGTTACCTCTTACAAACACTCAAACCCACTGTGGTTTAGCAGAACAAAAGGCACAGAAAACTGGAAAAAAATAAGTAAATATGTACCTCAGATAATAAACCCAAAACTTTGGTTCACTTCAAGTTTTACATTTCAAACCCACCCAGTCTGACTATCTAAAATCAACACTTAATGCTCACAAAAGAAGTGGGAACATAATAAGTAGGAATGTCAGCACAGATAAAAAGAAATCTTTTCTTTATTCACAAAAAAATAAATGGTTAAAGCAAAAGTGGAGTAAGGCTCATACAAATATTAGGCATCAAATACTATCACAGGACTATCATGACTACAAATACTATAAATGGACAATTAGGAGACATCGACTTTTGGTCATAACATTTCCTGGACTTGTCTGAAGTGGTAATTTTATAAAGTTAAAAATATCCAGGTCATATTTCATAGAAAAAAACCTCAAACCTGCTCAAAAATTAAGAACTAAAAGTCTGTCTAAGCCAAAATGGCTCTGAACATTATTTGGCACCCAGTGCTTAATGGGCTTAAGGCCTTTTAATTCAATGCTACTTATTAATACATAATTCCAGGGTTATTGGAAGAAAAGTGGTCAAGACATCAACTTTTTATTATGAATCTTTGCTTATCCTTGATTCCAACAAGCTTTTAACATAACTCACTTGGACATGTATGCCAGCATTAACTCCCTGATCCATTTATCCCTTCTCCCACTGGCACTTTAATCAAGGTGAAATGTTGGAATGTTGGCATTGATGAGGAAGGTACCTGTTTGTTGAAGTCAGCCACGGTATCATCCTGCAGGAACTCTGCTGGCACCTCCAGCTTCACCAAGAAACGTGCCAGGTAAGCTCTGGTCCTGAGTTCATTGGTCCTCTGAAGAAGCCAATGCAAGACAGGATGAATTACAGCTTTGCTTCCAGTAACCAGCCCTTGGCGAAAAGCACTCCTGTATGGAACCAACCAGGAGAAAATGACAGTAAATCTCAAACAAAAGAATACTGGCTTGGAACAAAAAATCTGCAATGTTTTGACATTCCTTCTCCACTTGCCTAATGATTTTTGTAATGCTGTTAGAAGAGAAAATGCTCATGATGAGGCTTGGGTTTGATTAGCTTGGAAAAGAGAAGGCTGCGGGATTTGCACATTCCAGAACCTGAAGGGAGCACAAAATAGAGATGGAGAGGAATTTTTTCCCAGGACAATGGGAATGGCCTCACAGTGACAGAAGGCTTTGAATTAGGAAGCAATTCTTCCCTGTGAGGGTGCTGAGGCGCTGGCACAGGGTGCCCAGAGAAGCTGTGGCTGCTCCATCCCTGGAAGTGTTCAAGGCCAGGCTGGATGGAACTCTGAGCAACCTGGGATAGTGAAAGGTGCCCCTGCCGTGGCAGGGGGTTGGAACAGGTGATCTTTAAAGTCCCTTCCAACCCAACCCATTCTGAGCAGGAAGTCTGCAGTTCAGGCTCCTGATTCTTCTACCTTGAGTCAGATAAAAACCCGGTAACACACTACAAGGATAAACCCAGCAGTGACAGCTCCTCGTTTCCTGTGACAGCCCTGGGGATGCCGGCAGAGCGGGGGAAACGCGGGATTTGGGATCACCTGGCACAGGTGAGACGGGACCGGGACCGGGACCGGGACCGGGGCTGGGCAGGGCCGGGCGGCGCCCTCTGCCGGCCAGAGCCGCCACTGCAGGCAGCGCCCACCTGGAGCCACACCTGGGACCCCAAAACATCCCCGGGGACACGGGAACAGCGCCTTCCTGTGATCCCAAAACATCCCCGGGGACACGGGAACAGCGCCTTCCCGTGATCCCAAAACATCCCCGGGGACACGGGAACAGCGCCTTCCCGTGATCCCAAAACATCCCCGGGGACACGGGAACAGCGCCTTCCCGTGATCCCAAAACATCCCCGGGGACACGGGAACAGCGCCTTCCTGTGATCCCAAAACATCCCCGGGGACACGGGAACAGCGCCTTCCTGTGATCCCAAAACATCCCCAGGGACAGCGCCCAGCTGGATCCACATCTCAGATCCCATCCCAACATCCATGGGGACATTGGAGCAGTGCTCACCTGAACTAAAGGTCAGTACCATATAACCCAAAAAAGATGTTTTAACGTGATTTGTAGGCAAAAAGATACTCACAGGTCTGACACAGTCCCTGGAGGTTTGTATTTGAGGATTCCAAGCAGATTCAGCATTCTTTTAGCTGTTTGTTCTGGCAGCTCCTCTCTGATGTCCACAGCATGCTGAATGGGTTTTAAAATTAAATAAGCAATTATTCTTCATTATTATTCTTATAGTAAAAATTGTAAATTTTATAACAACTTATAAGAAGTTATAAATTATAGTTTATAACTATTATAAAACAATCTATTTAATAATTAATTACTAATTTTTAGGATAACATTATATTATTTCCTACCATCAATTATATTATTATTTTTATAAACTTGTTTGTCCAAGTGATGTTAGTTATCTGGCAACACTGAAAGAATTTACTTTATTAATTTACGAGACAATAGTGAGATGCTCTGTACAGAACATCCCTTAAATCACCAAACTTCAGTTCTCTTCTAATGGATTTTCCTGTCAATTTACTGCAGGAATCTCTTCTCCCTGCTCGTGGGATCTCATCTGTGCAGTCACACTGACCAAATCCACCCGGGAATCTGGACATCCTGGCACAGGTATCCACTGCCCAGATGTGTGAATGGTCCCTTCTGATCTCACACACACTTTTGGCGGCCTCCAAGGACTGGGATATAATTTCCTTTGCAACAGCAGTCATGAGGTTCAGTTCTTGATCAGCTCCTGCCCTGGGTGCGGGCAGGACACAGCCTGACTTTGACTGAACACGATTGTCAGTATGAACCAAGATCTTTCATTTCACAGGGAAAACACCATCATCAGCCTCCGGGGAGCAGGGATGCTGCCGCCCTGCCCCAAGCAGCATTTGCTGCTTTGCCAAGAGCACTCAGACGTACAGACAGGAAGGATTCTTGCCAGGCACATTTATTTCCTGGAAGATTCATACAAGCTTCTTTTGGTGAGACAAACACTGCAGGATTATACTGAGCCAGACCTAAAGAAAAGCAAATTCCAGTGTCAGGCCACCTCAGGAGGTGTGAGCACCCTGAGTGCCCTCCTTACCTTCGGGTCAATCTCCCCCAGAACATCGCTGAGCAGCTGCAGGAGCTGCAGCGGCTCCAGGGAGTCAAACGAGATCAAATTGTAGTTCTTCCTGAAGGGCTCCTGGTTGAGCTTCTCAACAATGACCTGCATTTGGTCACCCATAACTGCGGCCCGGGAAAGCCTCTGCAGAGCGCACACAGCAGATGCCGGGGCCCGGTGACCGGGTCTGGCCGCCCCTCGGCGCCGGGATCGGGCCCCGGGCCGGGCCCTGGCGGGGAGGCCTCGACCGGAGCCTCGCGCGCGCCGTTACCGCGGGGACGGTTGCCAGGACACGGGCGCGGCGTCACTTCCGGCGTTACCGGCGAGCGGCGCGAACCGGGCCGGGGCCGCGAAGTAAGGGGGCGTGGTTTTGCCAGGAGGGGGGCGTGGTCAATAGTGGCGGGGCGGTGCTGAGCTGTGAGGGGGCGTGGCCTGGCCGTGAGGGGCGCGGCCGAACTGTGAGGGGACCGGGACAGCGACCGGCACCGGGCTCCGCGGGCGGATCGCGGATCGCTGCCCTCACAGCCGGCTGTGGCAGCGTGGAGCCCGCCGCACTGGGAGCCCTCCCGGTGTCCCCACAGCATCCCCGGTCAGTCCTTCCCGCTGCGCCCCGCAGCCCCGTCCCGTCCCCTTCCCGCCGCGAACAGCCCGGGAATTGCGGCTGAGGGCGCTGGGGCACAGGGCAGGTCTCTCGTGGGGCTCCTTCACGGAACAAGTGCGAGCAGTGGCAGAAATAGGTCCGAGACTCAGCCTCTGGAGGATAAACTTGGCTCTGCGGCTCCTTCTGAGGGAGGTTGTTGTCGCATGTGTAGGAGATGTACAAACAGATTGCTGCAGTTACCCAATTAAGATTTCTGGCAGCCTTTGACAGCACAAAGGGATGTCAAGTGTGGCTGATGTACGTGTCAGGTGAATAGTTACTTAATTCCTTGGAAACGGAAAGGTGTACAGAGGATCCGTGTGGAACAGGAACAGCCAGTCCTGGGCCCAGGCCTTATCTGGGAAAAATGACAAATTTATGTCCTCGAAGCTGAACATCAGTTGTCAGCGTGCCTCAAAGCAGTAATAAATACGTAGTGCATAAATCTGAAACAAGGACAGCAGCTTCAAAAACACCAAACAATCCGAACCAGACTATAAATTAAAGTCAAACTTGCTCATGGAATCTCTCAGTCTGCGAGTTTGTTCTCGCAGATCCTTCAAAAGCCATGCTTAGGCCTGAAATAGTTGGATTTTGGAGCCTCTCTGCTATTTCAATTAGGTTCTTGGATAGTCTTAGAATCCCATGTGAGTCCCCAGATGATGGATTAAAATATGCAGTGAGTCATGTTAAATTGGTGCCAATTGAAATGCACAGGTTGTAAATCACTGCAGAATTTGACTCAGTAAGTAGCAACCATAAATGTAATACTTTGCAATTCTAAGCACTGCGACTAACTTAGATTAGCTCCTCTTTTCCTTCTGAGAAACAGAAAACGCTTCATACAATAATTTCATCAAATTTATTGGTCTTCACAGGAAGGCTGGGAGGTGACACTGATTGATGTCTTAGCTCTTAACTGGTTAAATGAAGTGACAAAAGGGATGGACGGGTGCCTTGTGGTTGGGCATGAGAGCTGTGCTAGAGCCAGGAACATAATCCAAGTCTCCTGACTCCTGGATTTGAACTTTAAAACCAGATCATGTTTCCTTTGTGCTTTCAGTCCATATACTGACCTTTAGGAATCGTATTTACCTACAAGTTCCCAGAAGAGATCTGCTTTCCTTTGTCATGCTTTCCTGGTGTCAGTTACTGTTTTCTCCAATGAGTATTTTGAGCATGTAGAGAGAGCAGATGAGAATGGTATTTCTGATGGAGATGCCTGTGAGTTCCCCATCACTTAATCCTGGAGAAACACTGTTTCTGTAAACACAGAGACTCATCCTTTCTTCCTCAGTGCTGAGGGGAAGGCAGCTGTGGTGAGGGTGGAGAGGGATCTGGGCTGGGTGCATTGGGAGGCTGCTGCTCTGAGATTTTGCTTTCTATTGAGACTATTCCAGTCCTCTCACCTTCCCAGAAGGAAAGGAACATCCTCCTCTTCTCATGTTTCTGTAACGTTAAAGAAGAGGAAGGATGAAAACTTTAGATAATGCCAAGAAAAGAAGAAAAAGAGATGGTGAGATGGAAACCCGTGAAGTCTGATTGTTCTGGGAAAGGAGACTCCATGACCAGACCTTGTTAGAACTGGACTGGCTGAACTTGTTGTCGTGTTTGAAAGCTCAAGTGATTGGAGCAAGGAGCAAAATCACACATTGGAGCCCAGTTTTGTGGGACTTCCCAACTTGGAAAAAGTGAGAGAGATCCCATGACATCCTTAAAGTTTCATGTTATCATGATCCTTTCTTCCACCAGGTTTGTGCTCTCCATGCATGCAGCCCCCTGGCTGCCCCCTGGCTGCTTGGTATTTACAGTGATGTCTGAATATTCACAATTACTGCCTGAAAGAAAAAAAATCAAGGCTTAGCTCAGTGCCTTGACCTCTTTATCACAGGAGAATCTTCACAGATATGATAGAGATTATAAACTCCCAGTGCAGCCTTGGGTAAATATTATAGGAAGCAGCTGAGATTTGTTTATGCTTAACTTGTCTTAAGTTATCTCAGTTTGGGTGATGTGCTGAGTCAAGTCTTAACAGACTCGAGGGCCAGTGTTCCAGTTTACTTATTGTATAATTCTGGGGGCATTTTCCAAATTAGTTTGCATGGAGAGTGATACAGATTTTGAAGGAACATTTGACATGAGAGTTGCTATAAGGGTTCAGCTCTACAGTTCCATCCAGTTCTCTGGATAGAATTTGTCTTTTCTTTAGCTTGGGAAAGGCTTGTGGAAGCTTCTTACTGCAAAGGCATCCTGCAGAGGTGACTTGTGGAGGAAAGAGGACGGAAATAAACAATCCAGAGCTCTCTGGATCTGCAGGCACAGCTTCACTGCTCCCTCCTGCTTTTCTCCTCCCTGTGCAGATGCTGCCGAGCAAAGTTGTGACAGAGCTCGACCGCAGAGAGCAGCAAATCCGAGTGGGACGAACCTGAGCGAATGAGAATCCGGCTCCCCGAAGAGACATCACCTTATATGGGAACAGCACGGGCAAGAGCATGAACGGTCCGGCCGGGCTGCTGAGGTCAGATCCCAACCAGATGGAAGATGTCAGTGTGAAAACAAGAGCTTTTAGGAAGAGGAGACAATACTTCTGCTTTGCTCAAGCAATCTGACCCCTCCTCTTTGTTTGTTTCTGTTATTATAAATATTGTGCTGTATGTACACATAGGCCTGACTGTGTTATATTAAAAATTAATTTCTTTGTGGCTATTCTAGTACCTAAATGCATCCCCAGCCTGTTTCTGGTTCCCACTTGCAGCTGTACTGTGGTCAGCTAAAGCCTAAGGAGTGATCACAGACATCTTTAAAAATTCAGCCTGTTTGTGCAGAACGTGGCTTGTTCCTGGGAGCTGAGGCATTTAAGACAATACCAGCAGCCAAGAAGTCTGTCTGGTTCTGAATGTTTTGTCATGTCTACAGTTGTAAGTGATTTAAAGTACTAAAGGATTGGAAGAAAAACATTAGATCTGTGTTGCAGGGTTTGTATATTTTGTGCTTTTATGAGAGTATTGTGTTGCATGAGAGAGGATCCTGATCCTTTAAATCTGGGTCTAATGGATTCTTATCCAAACTTGCGTCTTTCAGACTCTGAGCCTGGCAGTTGGAGGCCGGACCTTGAGAGCTCTGCGGGTTTCCAGCCCCACCTCCTGTGTGTACAATGTCAGTGGTGGCCTCACACCTCTCCTGCCCCTGGGCCAGATGCACACAGCTGGCTCACAACACGCTGGGCAGCTGCAGCTTTGTGTGACTGTGCAGCAGGAGAGGCACAGCCAAGGTATGTGCCACAAATGGCTCTGCTGAGAGCAGCAGCGACTTCACACTCATTTTTGGTCCCAGCACCTAATGCAAATCAGTCTAAAACCACCTAGAATGGTGTCCCAAGCAATAGGAGATAAGAAGCTGGAGATCTCTCTGGCCATTGATGACCCCAGGGCCCCACTGCCCTGTGCCTTGCCTGGCACTGCCAGCCCTGTGGAGTGGGTGCTGTGTGTTCTGCCCAGCCCAGAAGAGTGTCACACCTTCTCTGCACTGCTGTGAAGTGGTGGGGGTGGAGAGTCAGGCCCAGAAGGAGGCTGGCCTGATGCTGTCTTCCATCCATTTAGCCCCAGTTGTCCCTGCATAACTTCAGACTGGCAAAGTCTGGTAGTACTGAGGGGAGATGATGCCATAGCAGCAACAAGACCACTGATGTGGTGTTAGACCACCTTGGAGGGTGGATGTGGCTGTGGATCCTCCAAGGTGGGAGTGTGGCATAGGATGTTATTTAACAAGGGAGGGGTTGGTTGGACAGAGTTAACTCAGCTTTCTCTAGAAAACACTCACAGTTTTGTTTCTTGCCGTGCTGTTTGGTTTTGTTTCTTGTCTGAAAAATCCAAAATAGCTCCACTGATTGGTCTCAGGTTTACACCAGTGTTTCTGAGATTAGAGCCTGCTCTTTAGAGGCTCCTGTTCAAGGTCAGATGAAATGGTCACCCCTTGCAGCAGATTCCAAGAACAATAAGATGTTTTAGGAATGTGCCATAATTGCCTCTAAAGGGCAAATTTTGCTCTGTGCTGCCAAGCAAGGGCTGTTCTCAGTGATAAGTTTGCTGAACAAAGTCTGCTGAGGTTGGTGGAGTTGGTTTCATTCTCCTGGGAGGGCGGCAGGCCAGGACATTGCGCACACTGATCCCAATCGCACCAAGGATCAAATCTGCAGGAAATCCAAGGGGCCTTACTGAGGTTCTGTGCCCACCTTCTGCTGCTTAGAGCTGGGTTCCCACTGCCACTTTCCAACAACATTGTTATCCCAAAGCACTGTTCTCCAAGAGGAAAAGGCTGAAATGCTGTCAAAACAGAGGATATAAATAAAGGAACATTGATCAGTTGCTTTGTATTTTTGTTCTTCAGATTCTATTTTATCTCCATCCAGAAAAGTCTGTTGTTAACCTGAATTGGTGCAAGTGCTTGTGGCTTGTTTTTCAAAGCAAGCCTTTTATATCACTTTTATGTAATGTAGAAAGTATCTTCTGAACATACAATAGTTTTTTTCAAACTTGACAGTGCTTTTATGAGTTAGCTGAGTTGGGTGACATTCCTGTCAGCTTTGGAACAGAGGTGTCCTTCCTCCTTAACACATTCAATTAATGAGAAAGTAAAAATGTTAGGCCAAGGTTTTTGAAGCAATCAGCATGAGGCACAAAAATAGTCACTCTGAAAAATTAAAGCCTATGGTTTTTAAGCTCTTTTAAAGAAAAACAACATGGACAGGGCACTATCATTTGTGACAGAAAATGTCAGAGTCTAGGTGCACAGCAACACAGCATGGGGGAAAGTTTTTGGATGACATCAAGGCCTGTTGCAGCTAAATGCTGCTTCCCAAATGGCATCTGAAGGGTCAGGATGTCACCTCATGTTGTCTGTGTCATTTAGGAGGGGAATATAGAAATTATCTTCTTGTGTCCATCAATTCAAAGCCAAAAGGTATGAAAGTGAAACCAAGGCAGAGTTTGATCCAGCTGATGTGTCTCATTCAAAAATTCTCTCACCTACTTGAAAATGACCATCTGACTTTTATCTTGGAGTGCCTTTTGTTCAAGAATGGTACAAAGAAGCTGACATGTTTTATTCTTATGGGCTTATTTGTCTTTTCTGTTTTGTCCAGGCAGTTGTCTAGCCACTTCTCACAGACTCTGACAGGAGAGGATGATGTTAACAGCTCACTAAGTACCAATGTGAAGGAAGTGGCTCACAAAAGCAACAGGATCTGGGTTACGGCAGAATACACTGTACCAATGCAGGCAAGTCTTCAGTTAATATCAGTTCAATATTCAGAATTCAGGTTTCTGCCCACTTTTACATCCTTGTTTAATTGGCTCATGTTGTTGAACTAAACTTCCAGCTGAAACACTTAATTTCTCAATCTATCACCAGACCCAGATATGAAACTTCGTATAAAATTGTGAAGGAAATTACTTCACCCTCAGCCCAAACAATGACAAGCACTGTTGACCCAAGCAAAGGGCTAAATAAGGATTGATGAGGTGTGGCAGGACCATGGTTTGGGTAGTTCCTTCTGCAGCTTCCTCCTATAGAAAGCTGCAACAATCTGAAATGTCAAGCTCCCTATCGTACATTTGAGGAGGACAGGTTGTCTTTAAGTGGCAAAAAACCCTTGAGTAAGAGCTTGTTTCTTTACAAGAATTCAAACAGGACGATGTGTGAATTATAATGCAACTGTTAAAAACCTGTGAGGTCAGGGGTTCCCTGTGGAATCCATGGAAAACCTCCCTAAATTAGTGAAAGTTATCTACTTTTGGGTGTGTGTGTGTTCAAAGAAAGAGCCATGACAATGTAATGAAATTTTAAGGTACTCCCTCTGCCTAGGCACTTATAAACCTCTTGTATGTAAACCAGCTCTTTCCTTCACAGCCATACTTTTAATACTCATTATAATTCCCAAATAATTGACTTCTGCCCAGCTGCCCTGCTGTATGATCCTGCAGTGAAGTCAGACTCCAGTCTGTACCACCATGCAGCTGCCATAGAAACAGCTTTAGGTGTCGCAGGCTCATCTTCAACTCACTGGAGACATTTGGCTCATTAATTCAAATGTCAAGGAAAAATGCATCCACGTAAGAGAGCTTTAATCAGGGACTGAAATAATAAAAAAAAAAAAGTTTCCTAATGTGGGATGTGGGGTTTTCTTCTGCAAAGAAAATGTGGAAGTTCTCTGTGGGTTCATTTATCACATTGAGGTTCATTTCACTTCCCTGTGTGGGGTGGATTGGTTGTCTGTGCTTTGTGCTGCAGGCTGGAGTTTGGGGATCCTCCTCAGACCAAAGAACAATCTCTTCATCCTCCCCACACAGATCATGAAAGCCTCAATGCTGTCAATCTCAGTGAGATAACAAAACTCTAGGAGAAAGTCTCCATGGAACAATTCTGCTGTGACCTAGGATAGGATGGAAGGGCCTCATAGCCATCTTTTGTTGTAACCCCATGACTGTACAATGTCCAAGATAAAAATGTTCTATTTCTAGTCTGTAGCAGCCAAAGAATGAAAAAAAATTAGAAACTATTTTATTTCAACTGAAATTATGGAATTGATACTCTAAGGAAGTGAATTGTAATGAATTTTAGTTCCTCTCAGCCAGCTTTGAAATATATGCATAAGAAACTAGGTCAATTAGCACTTTCATTAGCTCCTTTACAAGCCCATATGTATAAAATATAAGATACATATAAGTTTCTACATTTATATCTCATTTTCTCACAAATTTGGGGTTTTCTGCAGGAACAGAGGAGTTTTTCCACTGCCAGGTCCCCTCTAGTGCCCACAATGCCCCCTACAGCTCCTTCTGCTGAGGTTTTTCAGCACTTGAGAGCAAATTCCATTCTCTTCTCATGTGGACAGAGTTATGGTCTGAAAAAGGCTTTGTCCAACAACAGGAAGGCTGTGATTGTTCATACAATATCCGGGAAAGATATGCATGAGCTTCCTGAGTTAATGAAATCCTAAGGGTTTGTTACAAAGTTTCAATGACTGCCAGTCATTTTGAAATGTCACCCTCTGTAGGCTCCTGCTGGGATGGTACTGAGGGAGCTTTGCTTTCAATTACATTGCACAGTTGACACATTCTGCCTTGTTCCCTAACCTTCCTCTAACATGCCAGGAGTTGGTCACTACAGGCACCAAAAATAATGGATGAGAGGTTTGGTCCAAACCTCTGATGTAGAAATAAAGTTCCTTCACAATTTCCATTGGCAAGAAGAAAAAATGGAGGAATCACTAAAAAGCAAAGCTGAGTGTTTATTTTCTACCAGAACAATGCCAAGGTCAGAGCCCAGGAAGCTCTGCCATGTGGCTGAGATACTGAGGTAGCAATGTGGGGCTTTGGTTACACCCATGATTGTCTTCATGAACCAAATTCCTTTGGAAGGTAAATCTCATTTACTACACAGGAGGCCTCCTTTTCCTTCCTCTTAGTTATGGCAGGAGCTGAACAATTGCATGTTGGCAAGAAGGTTCTTTTATTTTGGATTGTTCATTTCTGCCTGAGGCAGGGCACTGTTGCTGGCTTAGCTGGCTGAAGGACTGGTTTTTGTAACACCTTTTTCAGAAGAGCTTTGGATCAGGTTCCAGATGCTCCCCAGTGGATGATGACCAACAGTTTCCCATTATAGATTCATTAATTTTTAGTTCTTTAAAAATTAACACAATTAATGTCTTGAGTGTTATACAGTGAGACTATTCAGTGCCTTTCCTGCTCAGGTAGCATCCACAAAGGTTGATTTGGTTTGTAATTAAATCTCATTCATTAACTTGTTTAGAACACATGAGAAGTCCCTCATGGAAGCTACACATCATCCAGCTAATGTGCTGCTTGTCATCACACATCTCTGGTGCAAGGCATTGCTCAAAATGCAATGATAGGAAAAATATTTCCTGCTTAGGAGCACTGTCCTTTACAAGGATGACTGCTTGGGAGATTGGGTTTTCCCCTTGGAATGGCTGTCTTGGTGGAAATTCAAATGCTCCTGATCCTCACCCCTTTAGTGGCTGTGCAGCTCTGGTGTAAGTGACCACATGGCTGTGGGGACCAGCAGTGAAACTGCCAATTCATGGGGCAGAGATCAGCAGCTGTCAAATAGTATAAATTCTCACTGCTATTCTATAGCAAGATTTATATCAAAAGCCTCCTGTTCATATTTCAGCTGTCATTAGAGACTTGGTTTAGGCTTGGCCCACACAAACAAGTGCAATAAAGAGAGAGCAATTGATACCCAAAACTAAGAAAACCACCCTTATCTTTCTTGCTCTCCTGAGCCACCTAACTCCCTGTTATTCTTAGCAACCTATTCCTCCCACTGACAGCTTCCCAGGTAATAGTATAGTGGCATAACATTGATGTGTTTAAGTAAAAGAAGTTAGTTCATTTGAGTTTCTTTTTTGGCCTGCGGTTCTGAGGAGTTCTGAAGATTTCACTGTGCCAATAAGCACAACATTCACTTCCCAAAATTTAACTACACCATGTAAGTGCAAACATTCCTCAATGCCTTCTGAAGAGTAAGTAGTAGTGCTCTGAAAAAATTGTGTAAATTGGCATTCTTTACTCAAAAAGGCTGTGCATTCAGGACTGTATCTGCCTGAGTGACAAATGGAAAGTTTCTATATTTTTTTTAGTCTTATTGGTCCTCCAGGAACCAAGGGAAATAAGGAAAGTTTGGGAACACAGCCTCTCAGCAAAACCATTTCTCCCATGCACTGGTCAATAGAATTTTTTATTCAGCTATACTGGTTTATATTGGGGTAAAATCACTATAGCACAACAGATGTGTGATTCAAGTAAGGTTGAAAGGGTTTTGTTTACAAACCCTGGTGGTAATATCCAAAGAGTAAAGAATTCATCTTAATTCCCAGATCCCAGTTAGGGGCACATATATCTGGAAGGTACAAACAAAAAAATTCATATGTTTACAAAGTGACCAGATGTAACACAGGTTCTAGACAGAGATAAGAAAGCTCTGAACAGGTCAGCTCTGAGCACAAAGCTGCTACAGAGGAGGCTTCTTTCTATAGCACCAAGAGCAGACGGGAAATAACCTCTACCCTGAGGGCTAGAAGAAACCTCTGATCCTGGAAGGAGTAAGGAAAACTCTCAAATAAAACCTGACTGACCTGCAGGCTAAAAGCTGGCCCATAAAAAATATCTCTGAACCACTGAACACAGAATAAAAGGCCATTTCATGTCTGTGCAAGCAAGAAGATAGAACATGTCACAACGTGGTGTATGGAGTGAGTCACTGCCTTCAGAGAATACAAATCATATACTGGTGAATGGGAAGCAAATGATCTGAGGAACTCTGATTAAACCACTCAGAGTCTCCCAAACTTAGCTTGCAGTAGGATGTGCAGGAGAGAGTGGAATCAATTAAAAGCTTGCTCTGCACTGGTTTGTTGGCATCAAGATGGCAAAGCTGAGCAGCAGGGACTGAACGCAAAAAGAAAGGAGGAAAATGAATTTCTCTTTAGGTGTCTCTATCTTCAGAATACCTGGAGATGGTAGCAAGCAGAAGGCTGAGCTGCTGGCTTTTACACCAGACATATCCTCTCTAACAGCTTCCTCTTTTGATACTTGAACAGGCAACCAACTGTAGAACAAATTTTGAATAGCAGTGACAGAGGGATCTGTGAGTATCTGCCACTCCTGGAACTGACCCTTCAGCTAAGCAAATTCCTATTCAAATTATTTATTTAAATGAAGGTGAACAGGGCTTAGAGATCAGTCAAGTAAATCAGTCAAGAACAATACAGCACTTTGAGTCGTGCCAGCATGTCTGAGACAGAAGGCATATGGGTGTTGTTATCAGAGCTTGGATGTTGGTGTCATTGTGTGGTGTAAAAGGTCTTTCAGTTTAATATAATGATTTTTGTCTGCACTGCCAGCTTTTCATTGTCACATTTAAAGGCTCTCTTTGCTCCATGCTCCGTGACTGCCTATTGATCCATAAGCTGATGTGAGCTGTGCACCAGGAAAGTCAGGGTTTGATAGAATAAGAAACTGGAAGTTGGTTAAGGCTCCCATGGTTCTTGCCCAGAATGCTGAAGTGTGCTCAGGAGTTCAGAGCTGGTCTGGAATAACATGATTTAAAAACTATCAGAGCATGGGCACTCTGTTACCAGAGGATGTATTTTCTTGAGTCAACTAAAAATTGCTGCTTTGCTGTGGTGGGTGCGTGCCCGCGGGAGTGCGTTGGTGTTGAAACAACTCGTGAGGTGTCGATTTGGCTTCGCTGGGGAGGGTGATGGCAACACACAAAAACAATCCTCCTCCAGACCTGCTGATCCATCATCATTATCCCTATTGTGCTGTGTCAAGTGCAGAACCCAATGGGGAGGATCCCTGCTGAAAATCCTCTCAGTGGCTGGATGAAGCAGCAAATGCTGTTTTCTTTGATTTATGTTGGGAATTGTTGCAGAGCCACCCTGTGAAATGTTGTGCTGCTGGCAAGCTGCTGCACCAGCCAGTCCAATGAGAACCATGAAAATGAAGAATCTGAGCTGATGTGTACTGGTGAGTCCAATGAGAACCATGAAAATGAAGAATCTGAGCTGATGTGTACTGGTGAGTCCCATGAGAACCATCAGAATGAAGAATCTGAGCTGGGGCTAACCTTTAGACAAGGAGTTTCTTCCCCAGACTGCCAAAAGTGGTGCTGCTGTGGCAAATGCCAACCAACTCAGAAGCACCATGAGCAGCTCTTGCTGAAGGAAAAAAGGGCAGCACATCACAACCTGAACTGGTTTTAGCACCTGCTGCTGTCTGATTGCACCCTGAAGAAAGCCAGATGTCACCTCAAGGCATGACCCTGAAGGGAGGAAGCCCAAAAGATGCATCACCTAAAAAATGCGCTGAGCATTTTTCTGCCCCAGCCTTGTCAGCTTTCTGCAGCCCTGGATTGTGAGGCTCTAGAAAGAGGCCACTGAATGAGTTTCATAACTCACCACTGATGGCCTCATGGTCCAACCAGATCAAACACGCTCATTTTAGATGATTCCAGTGACACAAAGCATTTTCTGAAAAGCCCAGTGGGTTCTCTATTGCTCTTTCTACCTTGAACCAAGGAATTGAAGTGAAAAGTACTTTTACCATTTTTGTGTAATATTTTCAGGCATTTCTTTCACACTTATTGGAATTAAAATGTGGGGCTTTGCCCTCCTGTTTGCTCTGAGCTTCAAGCAGGCCTTGCCTCCTCTGCCTCCTCCCCTGAACTTGTGTGAGTAGCTTTGTGCTATGTCTGTAAGGCCAGAGTACATCTTAGGAGCAGCAAATTCAGGGTAAATTAATCTGTGCTCCAACACCTTTTCTGTTCTCTATTTTTATTCTATTTAGACATGTTCTATTTTTGTAGAAACAAGGTGAGAAGGATTGTAACAGGTGTGTTCTGCACTCCTTTCAACAAAGCTTTGTTCTTTCTGAGCTAACCCAGCAGTTTGCCATTTCCATTTTCCACATACATTTTAAGATATATTGCTGGCAGATTATGCCACTTGTATTTATATCTCCAATTGAAAAATGCATTAATTGTGTTAATATTCATATGGCAGCATCTTATATACCTAGAGTGGGAAAACACTACTGTGGGCATTTATGCATTTCTATTCTAGCATATGAATCAATTCTTCTTTTGAAACTTACACTGAAAATTCACTCATATTCCTATCATTTCCCGACTTCTTTTGGTCCTTTATGTTTTGGCTGGTTTTATAAAAAATTTAGCATTTTACTAATATATAGCTGAACTAAAGGGTCTTGATAGTTTTGTAGTGCCTAAAATTCCCACTGCCACATTGTCAGTTCGCTTCATCTCTTCCTGATTTACCTGCTCTTATGAGGGTTATAGTCGTGTTTCTACAATAAGGACTGTGTTGGGTATCTCAGAAAAAGGTAGAGGGTACATGAACTTTGCTTTTTAGCAAATGTTAGTTCTGCAAGAATTTTGTTACTGTGGATGGAAAGGTCACAGTCTTTAATATGCTCTGCTCTCTTTTGCAGGCAGTTGCTTGGTCCTTGCACTGATTTAAGCTGTGCCAGGGTAGGTTCAGGTTGGACATTAGGAAGAATTAGGAAGAATTTATTCCCATAAAGAGTAATTAAATATTGCAACGGGCTGCCCAGGGAGGTGTTGGAGTCACCGAGCCTGTAAGTGTTTAAGTAAAGACTGGCGTGGCGCTCGGTGCTCTGGTCTATTTGACAACGTGGTGTTCCGTCACAGGCTGGCCTCGATGATCTCAGAGGGGTTTTCCAATTTAATGGCTTCTATGATTCTGTGACAAAGTCCGCGGCTGTCGCTGCCTCCGCTGGCCTCGGGCAGTTTGCTCCGGGCCCGGGGCTGCGGGAGCGCCCGGCGGGCGGCTCGGGGCGCTGTGGGGCTGCGGCAGCCGCGGCCCGGCCCAGGACGGCTCCGTCCCGGCCGCCTTCCCGTCCCGTCCGCCGCCATGGCGCTGTGCGGGGCTCTCCACAGCTTCCTCTTCGAGTACGACACCCCGCGCATCGTGCTGATCCGGAGCCGCAAAGTGGGGCTCATCAACCGCGCCGTGCAGCTCGGCATCCTCGCCTATGTGATCGGGTGAGCGGGCGGAGGGCTGCGCGGGTCCGGGCCGGCCGCCCTGAGGGGCAGCGGGCGGCTGCGCGCCGGGAGCCCCGCGGCTGAGGGCGGGAGCCGCCCCTCCCTCAGGGCACGCAGGGACCGATCCTGTGAGGGCTGAGGGGAGCCCGGAGCTCGCCGGACGGCCTTAACTGGGGTTGTGGACAGAATCACAGAATACTCTGAGTTGGAAAGGACCCCACAAGGATCAGGTCCAGCTTTTAAGCGAATGGCCCAAGGGCTCGTCAGGAGTGGGACCATCTCAGGAGGTGATTGTCAAAAGCAAATAAGGCCCTGCAAATCAGTCTGAAAGTAAAAAATATCACCCTAAAAATCGGACAGGAGATTGCCAGTCTTGTGACCCTCTTGTAAGGAAAATCTGTGAAACGGTCTGGAATGGCCCTTTCAGGTAATATGGAAAAAGAAGATATTCCAACCTGAATTTATTTACGGTGTTTATTTATTGTTTCTTGCAATCCTTCTCTTTCAGGTGGGTTTTTCTGTGGGAAAAGGGTTACCAGGAAACAGACTCTGTGGTCAGTTCTGTAACCACGAAGGTCAAGGGTGTAACACTGACAAACACATCTACCTTGGGGGCCAGGATCTGGGATGTAGCTGATTATGTCATCCCTCCTCAGGTATTAATCACTTTCACATGCAGAAAGGTTTTCTAACAAGCAGCTACTGCTTTGCAAAAGTCCAGCGAGAGCTGGAGCAGCTTTGGCTCCAGCCTGGCCATAATATGAGAGAATGAAGCAGCTTTGGTTTGTTGCAGATCATGCTGAGCACCTGCCCTGAGGCAGCTTGTTCCAAGAAAAGTATGTCTGTGTGTGTGCTTGTGTAGAATCATAGAATGGTTTGGGTTTGGAAGCAACCAAGATAATCTTGTTCCACTCTTCTGTTGTGGGCAGAGCCACTACCCCACATTACTCCAAGCCTTGCCCAACCTGGCCTTGAACTCTTCCAGGGATCCAGGGGGAAGTAGCCACAGCTTCTCACAACCTGTGCCAGGGCCTCTCCACCCTCACAGGAAAGAATTCCTAATATCTAATCTAAATCTCTTCTGTTTTAGTTTAAAACTGTTCCCCCTTACCCTATCACTGTCTGGCTGTGTAAAAAGTCCCCCTCCCTCCTTTTTATAAGCCCTCTATGGGTACTCAAATGGGCTCTAAGTTCTTCTTGAGCCTTCCCTTCTCTGAGGGCGCATTGATCCCACTGTCCATGGTGCCCACAAAGACTTGCAACAGCAGGTGTCCTGCCAGAGGAGGAATTTGCAGGCGTCAGGAAGAAGCTGCAACAATAACGACCTGTCATCTTTCTTATTGCTTTCTAAAGCAAACAACCCGAAGTTAAGTTGTTGGCAGAAGCCACAGGAACAGCCTGCAGATCCCCTGATACAGAACTGAACAGGAAGCATTGCTGTAGTTACTGATTGCCTGTATCTGTGGGAATCTGTGCTGTGTGGGCCATATGTGGTGGCCTTTGGGCTGGGCAGGCACAGCCAAGCTGCTGGTCATGGGTCCCTCTGTCTGCATGACATGTGGTGCAGAAAAAAAGACAGATTTAGCCAGATTTTGGCTGAGTGGTCATATTTGCATATCAGTGGAGCAGAAGCAGATGACAGATCTGGAGTCATACAGATCTGAAAGTAGTGAAAGTAAAGTAATGAAAGTCGTGCTCCCTGAAGGAACAGGACTGGGCAAATTCCTGACTGATAGATTGCAAAAAGAAAGAGTGGGAGTTGGCTCGGACTTGCAGCTGGAGCTCTATTTCTGCACCTGCCTTACAGCTCCCCTGAGGAGCTGTGTGAGCTCTGTTTTCATAATGTGAATGAGGAACTTTGGGCCGAGTGGGAGGACAGAAGGAGCTGCCAGTCCCACAGTCCTTCCTGTGGCTAAACACAGCAGCACCAGGCAATACACGTAGGAATCTGCTCCTTTAGCACTGCACCAGCCGTGTCCAGGGCAAGTCCCCTCTGCTGGGCCACCTGGGCTCTGTCAACAAAGATGTTTGGTGCAGTGCCTTGGATGCTCTTGGCAGACTGTCACTCCTAAGTTTCCTTCTTGTTTTGCATGCTCAGGGTGAGAACACTGTGTTTGTCATGACCAATGTGATCCTCACACTGAACCAGAGCCAAGGCCGCTGCCCGGAGGTAGGTGCAGAATCTGCTTTAATCCTGCCTTGTGTGGGTGGGAGTGCGGGGGAGAGGGTTCTCAGAGTTTTCTGTAACTATTGTTCCTCTCCAGCTCCCAGACGATCAAACAAAGTGTGAGGTGAAGAACAACTGTGTTCCAGGATATGTCAGCACCCACAGCAGTGGTAAGAAACCTGCTGCAAAAGCTCCTTTCAGTCTGGGTTGTAGTGCCTCTGTGCTGTGCCTTCCCTGCTGTGAAGGAAGCACCATTTCACTTCAGTCTCCTTGTTCTCTTTCTCTCACATGTAAGAGAACTGAGGCAGAAGCTCAGATTTTTCTTCTGGTGGACTTAGACCAGATGAATTTAGACTCTGTTGGATGGATGTTGGGTAGATGTGGGCGTTGGTGAGTTAGCAAACAGTGTGAAGCATTTTCATGGCTTTCAGTCCCTGAAGCAGTATTTCACATGGATGAAGATTTGACTCAGGAAAAGCACCTGATGCTTCTTTCTCTGAAATTACACTTGCAGTGGAAGATAATGTGGGTTTTGGTAGTTCACCTCTGGGAAAATTGCTTTCACCATATGGAGTGTCACAGGTCAAATACTGCCTGGTTTTGCTCAGCAGTACCTCCATGCACGTGTCTTTCCAGGCATCCAGACTGGGGAGTGTGTTCCATACAACAGCAGCATTAAGACCTGTGAAGTCTTTGCGTGGTGCCCCGTGGAGGATGACTATCACATACCCAAGTGAGTGCTCTGTCTTCCTACTCCACAGTGCCCCTCCTGAGAGCAGGCTTGTGGTACACAGCTGATGCTTCTCCCACTGACATGCTCTTGGGAAAAGCTGAAGAGATGAGCACCAAGGACTCTGCAGAGTCCTGTTTATGTTTCCCTTTTGTTTTGTAGGCCAGCGTTCCTGCAAGAAGCTGAGAACTTCACCCTTCTGGTGAAGAACAACATTTGGTACCGCAAGTTCAACTTCAGCAAGTAAATAGGGAGAGGGTGATCACACTGTCTGGTCTCCTGGGCAGTAAAGGGGATGCAACAACTCTTCTCTTTCTGTTCTCCTGTAGGCGAAACATCCTCCCCACTATCAACTCCACCTACCTCAAGAACTGCATCTATGATGCCCAGACTGATCCCTTCTGCCCTATCTTCCGTTTAGGGAAAATAGTTGAAGCTGCAGGGCAGGACTTCCAGGAAATGGCTGTGGAGGTATTTGGCAGACCCTTCTCTTGAGCTTCAGCTGTTTTTAGAAAAGGAGTGGTAGAGGGTTGTCTCCTCTGCCTCGTGGCATGAGCCACAGAACACAGATGAGCTGCAGGATGGAGAGTTCTCTGGCCAGAGGGATTGCAGTGAATTCTGCTTAACCAATAATTGGCCTTGCTTTGTTTGGAGTTATGTGCAAGGTTCTGTAGCAGCAGAAAGGGGTGTTGGACTGAGCCTGGGATTGGAGCCACTAAATCAGGTCCTGGTCAGCAGAGAGCCTGGTGCTGGGCTGGCCGTGCACTTTGGACTGACCATCACCTCCTCTCCTCCACTTGGCAGGGTGGAGTCATGGCACTGCAGATCAACTGGGACTGCAACCTGGACAGAGCTGCTTCCCACTGTGTGCCAAAATATTCCTTCCGGCGCCTCGACAACAAGGACTCTGCCCACACCGTCTCACCTGGCTACAACTTCAGGTAATGTGGCTGTGGAGGGCACCTGGTGCCTCAGCTCCATCTGCCACTGGCACTTGTGGGAGTTTGGGGCTTTCAGTGGTGCTTGGAGAGCAACAGAAGAAAACCTAGAGAGCTTTTTTGATGCTGTAAGAAGAGCAGGTGGGATCCTCACTGTGTGCAAACCACAGCAGAGCGGGGAGGTCAGTGAAGCTCCACTGATTGCGTCAGAGTGCCTGAGACATGTCTCTATCATCTTTTTGGTGGCTGTTTGATCAAAGGGGTGGCAATGGGACATCTGACTGTCTCAGGGTGTGCTGATAGGGCAGAATTTGAGGGGACTGAGGTGGGGTTGGGAGACTGAAGCATGTCCTTCACTCTGCTTGGGGGAAAAACTCACCTGTAAAAGTGTCTGTCAGCTGAAGACCATATCTGCACCAGGACTATCCTGGCATACACCACCACATACACATTCTGGCCACTACAGCTAAGTCCAGCACTTCCAGTAAAACGCCAGCACAGAGCTGGCAGCTGGTTGAAGACTGTAATATTAAATACAGATTATCAGACTGTTATATTAAATACAGATTAGCCACCTTGCCAAGGTCCTTGCAAGATTCCTGCTTGTGAGGAAACACAGCTCAGGGCTGTTATTTCTAGAATCATAAAAAATCTCACTTAGGACAGAGGATCTTTGGGTGGAACTTGGATGAATTTGCTGAGGAGCTGTGCAGAGCACAAATGTGTGTTTGGGAAGTGCCAGACCGGCAGGAGTCGGGGTGTCTGGACCCTCTGGAGGTTATCACAGCTGGATCTGAAATGCTCTTGCTAATTTCAGACTCTGGTACAGCCCCTTACCAATCCTTCATTTTCTCTTCCACCCTCTTCTCTGCTTCCTCCTGGCTTAGTCAACCACGTGGCGGAGTAAGTCTGATCTCACTTATTTGTTCTCATCCCTTTTCCCTGTGGTTTGCCTGCTGTCACCCAGTGCCGGAGCAGCCTTTCTGTGCCGGGCCGAGCCGCGCGGTGCTCCCGGCCCTGCCCTCTCGTGGCTGCCTGGTCCCCTGCAGCCCCTGCCTGCCTCTCTTGCGTAGCTGACTTTCTTCCTGTTAGTCCTTCTGCTCCCCTGCTAAAGCTGCTTTCTCCCCTTCCTATGACTTGCAAGTTTCCTCATTTTATGGTGCTCACTGTTGTCTTGAACTCACCTGCTTTGGGCTTTTCTCCTATATGAGCTTGCCAGCATGAAATCTCCATCACTCGGGGCTTGTGTGTGGAAGTACCAATGTTCAGCCCTGGGATGGGGAACACACCTAGATGTTGCATGATCACATAAGCAACCTCAAAATTTCCAGTTAAGCTCTGACCTATCTTTTCTGCAGGTTTGCAAAATACTACAGGAATAGTGATGGCACTGAATCTCGGACGCTTGTCAAAGCTTATGGCATCCGCTTTGATATCATAGTGTTTGGAAAGGTAGGGTGACAGTTCCTGGAGGTCTTGTAGTGAACTGAGAACTTTCAGAGATGCTGAAAAGCATGCTCAGGCTTGTAACTGTCTTCTAGGCAGGAAAATTTGATGTAATTCCTACCATGATTAACATCGGCTCTGGCGTAGCACTGTTTGGTGTGGTAAGTGACACTGTCTGCACTTGGACTCGGTTCTGGATTAGTGCCTCAGTTCTGAGGACCCCTGTCTTAAACTCTTTCAATCTCCACTAGGCAACAGTGCTGTGTGACGTTGTTGTTCTGTATTGCATGAAGAAGAGATACTACTATCGGGAGAAGAAGTACAAATACGTGGAGGATTATGAACTGGTAAGCATCAATGAAGGCAGGGTAAAGGCAGAATTGCTTCCTTCTCTGACTCCGCAGAGATTCTGAAACGGGATGTAGAAAGTCCACATCAAATGGGGATTTGGAACCACAGTTCTAAGGAAACTTTGTCTTCATCAGAGAAGCTAATTTTTAACTCAAAGCTGCTGCAGGGAAGAGTACTAGGAACAAATATTGTCATGTTTCCTGGGAAATCAGTCTTGGAGAGGAAAATATATGTTCAAGAACTTGTCATGCTCCTACTGCACCTCCTTTTTGGGTTGCAGTCATTGGCATTTGCCTTCTAAGAGCTGTAGGGAACAGCCCTGTTCCCATCAAATCCTTCCTTCTTGGCTTTTGGGGTTCCTGCAGTTGTGAGAAAAATAATTCAATGGGTTGGTATTTTCTGAGACCAATGTGCTGACAGCCACATTTACAGCTCCCTCCAGGGATCAAATGATCTGTTTGGTCAGTAGGATTTAGTTGGTTGCTTGACTGGTGCTGAGGACAGAGCTCGGCCCTACAGGCCTGTGCTTGGTGGGAATTGTGGCTGCAGAGGGCAGATTTCTCAATCAAAACACCTCATGCCACTGGAAGAGTAAAGTCTGAGTAACAGGAAGTAGCTTGCCTGGGCAAAGGATTTTATGTGATTGGAAGGGGAAGAAAGAAGAGCTTCTGGCAGAGAACTGTAATCTCTGATCCTTGCAGGGAGTTGGTGAGACATATGGAACAGACTCCTGAGCTCCTGGTGCTGCAGGACCAACTGCTGCTCTAAACTGCTGCTGGGAACATTTCTTGACCCTGCCATGAGACCACCCCTTCCTTGATGGGAGGAAGTGGGGAACCAAACTGAGAAAGGGACAATCTTCACTATTCTTTACTACCTGGGAGCCAGTCCCAGGGTGAAGAACTGGGTCTGCTCCTTGTCTGCTGTCTTTCCAGGTTATTTTTACTAAACACAGAAGGAAAATTATACTTTATGCCAGACCTCTGCACTGGCTGAGCCTGGGACAGAGACAGCTCTGGTATCATCATTTTGCCAGTCCTTCTGTCCCTGAGCTCACTGATAGCAGAGGGCACAGGACAATAGGCAGATTCTTCCTTAGATTGAACATGGCCACTGCCAGGAGGAGCCTAACCTTGGGGCAGCAGCTCCTTGCTGTTGTCACTTTTCTTTCCCTGAAGGATTGTGAGCATTAGCTGAGCCAGTACCTACTATTTCATTGGGGTCTTCAAGCTCCAGTGGCCACAGACCAAGATAAAGCAGAGTCTGGCTCCATTGTGCTGTGATAAATGGCTTACTGATTACAGAACTTTCCTTCTGTTTTGTCTAATTTTTATGCTAGTACTTTAAAATTTACTTAATAAAATACTACCTTCCCTCAGCCCTCTTGAAGTTCTGCAGGCTGGGTTTTGATTGTTCATTTCTCCCCACATACCAAGTGTTAGTGGAGGGCTATCAAAGCCAAGGCTCTGTGGGTTTTGCCTCTTCATTCTCTCAGCAGAAGTGCTGTTGCAACTACAGCTGCTCTGCCTTGATTCTCCTGACACCTTGTCCATGTCTGTTGCCTTAAACCCTCTCCAAGGGAGAAGACTTTTAAGTCAGAGGCCAAGATCTTAGGGTCTTTATCTGAGTGCTGGTCCCAGCTGCTTGGAAGAACAGATCTGTTATTCCCTGGCACACCTCCCATGCTTTTCACCACCATATCAACCCTGTGTCTGGGCTGGTGCATTTAATGCAGTTTACACAATGTGATTGAAGTGGATTTGTTGGCTTTTATGTTCACCTGGCTTTGAGCACCTCTAGTGATCACATTGACTCACAAAGTCCAGGTCTTCCCTTTCTCTGAACCTTTTCTGGTGTTACTGAGCCCTAGGATCTATTCCATACCCCCAGCATCCTGGCTGCCTTTCTCCAGCAGCACAGTGGGTAAACCACAGCATTATCATTTTGTTTTATTCTTTATGTGCCTGCTGCTGTTGAGCACTAAGTTGTGTCCCAGCTCAAAGAGTGCCCTTCCAAGGGCACTCCAGTCTGTGCATGTGAATGCTCAGTTTGGATTTTACAGTGCTCGAGCTGCTGTGGTCCCATCCTAGGCCAAGGTCCCCAGTAAAGGTAGAGCACCAGACTTCACTATCACAGGACAGTGCTTTCACATTCCTCTTCCAACAACCACACTCTCACAGCTTGATAAAGACCACTCAAACAGAATAATGGTTCCACTTGATCAACTAAGTCTAGGTTTGGTTGCATGTCATTTATTTCAACTTGTACAGTGAAGCTTGAACACCTGTGTGGAAAAACACTTAGTTGTTGGTTTATTCTTTCTTCTTAGGTAATATAATTTAAAAGTGGTAAATACACAGTATTTAAACTTGATACACCTGATAAAGTTAAATGCATAATAAAGGGATAGGAGTGAAACACAAGCCTTGGTCATTAAACAAACAGTATAAAAATCAGGAATAGTTCAGGACCTTAGAAAAGAAACAGATCAATTGCCTGATAGGTAAGAGGGGACCACCATGGAAAACTACTCAGATAAGAGGCCTGGTTTCCCCTTAGCACTTTCCTGTGTGCTTTCAGAGCCAAAAAGGCTTAGTACCCAGCAATAAGCCCACAGTCAGCACCGGGCTTGCTTGGAAGGAAGGGAGTTGGGGAAATCAAGCTATCGCCCAGTTCCAAGGCACAAGCAAAATGTTCACTTCACTATAAGGAGAAAGCCAGCATTACTACTAAGGAACAGCAGCTGGGGAACTGAGCAGATTTATATACACAGTACAGCTTCTCTAACAGGTCATGCATTTAGAGAGATCTCCCTCACATGGCCACGCTTTAAGTTTTCAACAGAGCTGACCAACCAGAAAAATCCACATCGCATTTCTTTCCAAAATGTGCATTCGGCTGCAGCCCCAGCAGAGCCTGCACTGAGGGACACTCGGTTTGGAGAGCACCTTGGGGAAGTGCTGAGTTTAGCATCCTTTAGAACCAAGCCCATGCAGGCAGTCAGACACTGAGCAGTGGGAGTATCTGAGGCCCAGAGACTGGCTGGGCATCGGGGAGCTGGTACAGCTGTTGAGAAGCTGTGTTACACCTGGCAGACCTGTTGGGTCAATGTAAACTGTCTCACCTGACAAATCACAACCAGGGATGGGCAGCACAGAGATCTCTACAACACACCTCTAGCAAACACACCACACACACTACTATGCACTACCTACAAAGAATTGGATCCCCTAGCTTTTTAAGTTTTTTTGGCAGATCAAGTCCATTTGCAGGGTTAGAGAACCAGGCTGCCCACTCACACACATTTCCACAATGAAAAGTCCTGTGTAGGGGGAGCAGGCAGCTGCAATAGTGCTGGCCCCCAAGTTACCTGTTTGGTTTTCCCATAGCTGAAGCTGCAGGGCTTTGGCATAGCCTCGGACTAAAATGGGAGGAAAACAGTGCATGTCTTATGGCTCCAAACTCCATAGTATTGCTCCTAAACCACCAACTGTCCTCACTGGCTTTGGAAAGAGGCCAGCAGCACAATGCTTCCATAATAAATTGCAATTTAGGGGGAACATCGCTTCAGGGGATCAAAAGGTGTAAGGGGCAGTTTGGGTAGGCATCTGCACCCTTGCTAATGCTGTCCTGGCTTTAACAAAAACCAGTCTTAACCAGGAATTACCAGGCCAAGTCTGACTGCAGCGGGGCCAAGGACCTTGGCACGCTGCTACTTGTGCTGTCCAGGATAAAATAAAGGAAGACAAGGGAACGGTCACTTTCTAAAGGCAGGGCATCCATGGCCAGGGTTAACAGGCAGAGACCTTACCATTAATCAAGACACTTGGCAGTCTCCTAGTGCCTTCTTCCTGAGGGCAAAGAATTACACTTTATCAGTCCCTCACAAGCTTGTGAGACTCAAATCCTCCTTGTCAGGTACATCAAATGCCTTGTTCAAGGTCACACAACCACATCAGACTGAGAAAGGAAAAAATCAGACCTTTTCCCCCCTAGTCCCATGCTCCAGCCACAGAACAACTGTACTTACCGTGACCCCTTTCCTCAGCAAACCCTGGCTCCTCATTCTCCAGCTTTGTCCAAGCACAGAGAACTTGGGAAAGTGAGTCTGGATGCCAGAGTCTCTCCCACCACATGGCAGATTATTATTTTGTACAAGCACCACAAATAATCAGAGTAATCTGACTGAAGGTGAAAGAGCTCTTCGTAAGAAACAATCCATTAACTAGATATACACTTAATTGACTAACAAGCCTCTGATCCACAGGCATTCACAAATTACTGGTAACAAACTTGCAAAAAATACATAGCATTGGCCCCAGAATCCAGATTAAGAGTTTGGAAAACAAATGTTTCTTTGAAAATTACTAGCTAATCATTAAGATCTTAAATTCTAAGCAAGCCCTAAGTCTATACTTAAAAACCAGCATAAATTGTATTATTTTTAATTGTAGTAAACCATGTAATGTA
The DNA here is from genome assembly GCA_039654755.1 of Calcarius lapponicus. NCBI lineage: Eukaryota > Metazoa > Chordata > Aves > Passeriformes > Fringillidae > Calcarius > Calcarius lapponicus. The sequence continues at coordinate 2,795,077 of CM077478.1, forward strand.
CATGGAAGTGAAGGATTTTACCCTGAATTTTATATTTTATAGTATATCTATCTAGATCAAGTAAAATATTTAGAAATAAACTGTTAGTGCTTCTTCTGTTGTTTAAAACATTCTAAACACCACCTTTCACTCATATGTCTGCAGCAAAAATAGTTCAAACTGAACTTAAGCCCTTAAATACCTTTTCCTTTCATACACTGAATACCTAACTTACCAAGTCCTGGTCACACCAAGGCCTCTGGAAAGGTGTTAATTACCTGAGGAGGTAATTAACCTCACTTTTTGAACGTCCTGAAGATGCTGTTTCACACAACTTGGCTCACAAAGGCAGGCATTCTTTGAAAAGCTGAACAGGTGGGTTTTTGCTTTGTTCCCATGCAGTTAAAAAGGTGTCAATTAAAAACAAACCAGAACTACAAGAAATAGATGCAACAACATTCCTGGTAGGTCGTGAACTCTCAAAGTGCACACGTGTGCTTGGTTTTACTGCTGTGTATGCCACCTGGCAAAAGCTTCACCCTTCTGCACGTGCCCACAGCCACGCCATGGGCATCGTGCCCCTGGGACGCTGGCATCAGTCCCTGCAAAATTATTTGGCATTAAAACCAGCTAAAAGCAGTTCCAAATGCATTTTCCTTTGGCTGCTGTGGGTTTTGTTTTGCAAAGCCCTCTTGCTGCCACCACCACCGCTCACCTCTCCGCTGTCCGCCAGCGCCTCTCCCACCAGAAGTCAGCAGTCCAAGTGCTCGGAGATGCTCCATGTTTATGGCAAATAATCAGATGTCTGATAAGGTGTGATAACATGCTGCTATGTGAGCTCTACATCCAGCATTGTACTGAGATAGCGCCACGTCATGCTGTGTTTGCTCTGGGCTCTGGTCACCTCGTCCCCAGCACACGCTTGGTGACGTGCCCTGGATCGAGCTGCTCAGCAGAACCGTGAAGTCCACGTTCAAGAAAGAAGTTCCTCCTCTCCCACATTGGGCAAGTCGTTGCATTTCAGGTTATCTTCACTGCCTTGTTTCCTGTTTTCAAAGGAAATAAAACAGCTGCTGAGCAACTCAGAAAAAGGGAAAGGAAGCCATGAGACACCAGTTTCTGCCCCTTCCCTGCCATGGGATCTTTGGGACACTGAGCATGTGTCATCTCTCCCCATGTAACAGGCTGGAAGTGCCATAAAAAGATGTTTTTCATCCCATCAGAACAGCAAGATATTCCATGTTACAAAAGTCCCATAGAGCAGTTACAGATCAGACAGGTGGGGTGTGAATGTTGCAGTCATGGCCCCTATGGAAGTTTTAAAACCCAACTATTTAATTTCCTCCCCTAGAGCATCAGAAAAAGCTGCAAATGTCTTTTGGGGCCGAGGTGAGGTGATGACACTTACGGCAGCAGGTTCCCAGAGGAAGACAATGACCGCTCCTCCCTCTTGCTCCCTTCAAACGGGTTCCCAAAGGATCTCTTCCGGATCATTGTTTTAACCAAGATCTGCAAAACCAGAATGCAGTTCATTGGGGTGCTTCCCCTTCATTCAAGAGCAACAGGAACATCCAACTTGCATGCCCAAGTAATTAAAAAAACTAGTGAAAACAAGTCAAAGTTCTCTATAAATAGAAATCAGAAGGAAGCATCTTTGCAAATCTCCAGCTGCTTAATACAGCTGTATCCTCATGTGAAACCCTTGGAGGTGAGAGCCACATCAGCTGTAAGGAGAGCTTTGCTCTCCTTTCCACATTGCTGGAAAGGAGAGCAAAGCCAAGTCTGGGAGGTTTCCCTCCTCTCCAGAAGTAGGTTTTACTGATCACTGCATCCAGTACCTGCAAATTCTCAATCCTCCATGATTACCTGGCAAAATAATTCACTGGAAAGGGAGAAGGGAAGAAAATGGCACAATTTTACCTTAATGTTCATCTGAAACCAAAGTGAAAGCTGGCCATTTGTCCAGCTTTGGCTGCAAAACACAAAGTTACCAATCAGAGACTGATGGGAACAGGGATGTGTCAGGATTCTTCCCTGGCATCCCCCGGCTTGTTGTGCTGGTGGGAGCAGAAATCAAGGTGAGCAGCACTGGACCCTGCCTCAGCAGGGGCATCCCTGAGAACCCTGACTTCATTTGATGTTGCTTCTCATCCCTCTGTGCCTCGTTTATCTGCTCACCAGGGCGCACAGGGAGCTGTTCTGTGTCTGAAGGCGAGGGTGTTCTAAGAGCCAAAGCCACGTGAGTGCATCTCATACTGGAGCGTCAACGCCTGCACTTGGCTGCACAAAGATCAGGCACCAGAGGGTAATTCTGAAGATCAAATGCAAATGTGAAAATACCACATTTGCCGGGAGGCAGCGTGTTATCTAAGAGTCAAAGAGGTGCAGTAAAATCTGATTTGCCTTGAGCTGTGCTGAACACACCTGGATTTCAACAGGGCTGGGAGCACTGAGCCTATTGATCAAGTCCCCTCTGAACAAGAAAAAGGGGGTAAACCCCTCATCAATGGTGATCTCTTTAGAGCAACATCTGCTTTTTCAGCCTGAGCAGAACAAGCATTTGCATGTTCACACAGCTGTGGTCAGTGAGATTTCTGCAGGGCATCCAAAAGGGAGAGAGCTCCAGAAATGAGGCCAGATGTGGGCACAGCCATGAGATGGAAAAGGGGCTTCTCAAAGGCAAACCTGCACTTCAAAAAATCACAGCCTGAGTGCCTACAGGCAGTTAACACCAGGCCAGGAACTGTGAATGGTCGCTCGCTGTCTCTGCTGACACAAGGGCTGGCGGCACCCAAAGAAATCATTAGGTTCAAAACCACAAAGGATTTCACTTTCTACACAGGACAGGGTTACAATGTGGTTCTCACCACCACAGTGGGTTGCAGAGAATAAAAATATGAACATGAAAAGAGATGAGATGAAGTCACCAAGAATAGCTCCAGGCGGGGGCTGATGCACATCGTGGCCCAGATAAAAAATCTCCATCCCAGGAACCTCCCACAGCCCCTGTGGCTGGACAGGCAGAACAGGGCAGGAGCTCCTTGTGCCAGGCCAAAACATCTGCTTCTGGCCACAGGCAGGTTCTGGACCAGATGCTCTTTTGCCCTGAGCAAATACAGTGATATTTAGGCAGCCAGCTCAAGCATGAAGACCATCAACCCACTGACAATTACCTTTGAAACTGCTCTAAAATATTCCCCTGCACTGTGGAGCTTGGCCATGCCCAGTGAGCTGCTGAGACCCTGAGACACCCAAGTGTCTTGCAGCACTTGTTTCCAAGAGAGGGAAGGTCTTTGCTCTAATCCTGCCAGATGCTTTTGCCCTTCAGCAGTGAACTCCAGCTGCTCAGGGCACACCAGCAGGCAGCGTGGACCCCACTGTGCATCCACAGACCATCAACTCCTTTGTACTCACCACGGTGGCCAGGCTGGGGATGTGCTTGACTGAATTCTCCACTTCCTCCTCTGTCACCTCGACAAGGGTGCAGTTCTCATCCTCCGTGGGCAGCAGCTCCGCTCCGTTCTTGGTGACCCAAGGGTGCAACTTCAATTAATAACACAGCCTGTCAGGAATGATTTCCCTTTTTTCATAACTCAAACAACAACACAAGCCTGGCAAACGCATCTCCTTGTCCAAGCTATGGCCCCTACGTGCTCCTGAAATGCCAGGGAGCAGGGCAGGGCTGTGCCATGTCACTGCTGAGCCAGCTCACCTGGGTGCCAGCAGGAACTGCACAGCCCGGAGCAGAAATGCCGCCGTGTGGCTCATCCAGAGCCAGCTACACAACCAAGCCATAACCTGGGTGACCTACAGCACTGGGCATCTCTGGGCTTTAGGGAAGGAGACCTGTCTTCACTCTCATCTTATGGATGAGACAGCACCAGGAGGCAGGAGAGATTTATTCCAGTCCACACATATGAGCAGCAGTGATGGGGAGACCCACCAAGCCCTCGTCCTGGAGCTGGTTTAATCCATGCCTGCAGGCAGAACCCCTGTTTCTCCTGGCCCACACACCTGGTGCCTTGGTCAGCTGCAGGAGGAGCACAAAAGGTTCCACAATTCCCCCGCAATCCTTTCCCCCTACCTTGCTCTCCATTCTCTCAGCTTCTCGCCCCTTCCAGGTTCCCGCAGGGGCGAAGGACCAGAAATCTCCTGCGAAAGGCTGTTGCACAGTACTTTCCTGGTAGCAGAGGAAATACTGTACTCAGGGGATTTCCTTTTGCCTGCCACTCCTATAGGCACCAAAGGTCCCAAAGCTGAGCAGGTCCCGGAGCAGGGGAAGGAACTGGGACTTACCTGCCCAGGGGCCCTGGGCACAGGGGGAGGACCTAGCCTGGCACGATCAAACTGACTCCCAAAAAAAGCCGAGCAAGGAGAACCCAACAGAAGTGAAGGCACAGCCAGCACCAGGAAGCTGGGTCAGTACCTTGATTTCTGGGACAGAAATCCTAGATTCAGGGTTTTTATCCAACATCCGTGTAATCAAATCCTTCAAGAAGTCCGTAATTTCTGGCCTGTGGAAGGAAGAAGGGACAGATGAGATGGGGAAAGGGATGGGTGCTACCTCTGTTCTTCACCCCAGTGCCAGCTACTATGGACCTTCTGGGCAGAGGAGCTGGACTCCAGCCCCAACAAGGAGGAAGCTCTGGGTTCTTGTACACCCCCTCCTCTCCAAACCCCCAGAAAAAGCAAAATATTCCCTTTTGAGACAATGTGAAGTGTGATCCCACATTTACAGGGCAAGGAGACACCAACTCAAAGCTGAATTTTGCAAAACCACAGAAGAGCAGGACCAGCCCTACCCAGGCAGTGCTTGAGAAACAACTCAAATGAGCTGTAAAATAAGGATGGATGGGTTGTTTTTGTTTTTGAGTACTTACTGGTCTGGGAACTCCAACGTTTGGGTCTTGATTTTGTTGTGTAAACTCAAGATCCTTTCATCCATAAAAGGGCACTACCACAAGGAAAAAGAACAATGAGGAAAGCAACAACTTCTCTTAAGAGGAAGCCATGGGGCAGCCAGAGGAGCATCAGGATCTCATAGGGTATGAAGGAGAGCAAAGATCCAGTTACAGGGAAATTCCAGAAGATTTCCAGTTATATCAATGTCTATTTTTAAACTCAATGAAAAGAACATTTAACCAAAAATTACCAATTACTAAAAGAACTCCTTTCCTAAAAAATCTGCCCAAAACCAGATTTTTTTCCACTGGGGAAGAAGAGAAGCCCAACCCTTTTGGCTGCATGCATCCCAGGGACAGGCAAAGGTTTCCCATTTCCATCCACACCTCCTCATCTCCACTCAGCTCAACAGGGACACAAGGTGCCAGTCCCACTGCTTACCTGGAAAATGGGAGGCACAAACCAACCCCCCAAACACCAACAGCACTGAAAAATCCATTTCATTACCTGCCCAAACACGAAGCAGTACAGCGTGATCCCCATGGCCCAGACATCCAAAGCCTGCAGAGTGAAGAAAGCACAGTGAAATCTACAACAAGATTTGTATGTGCAAGGTTAGCCCAAGACCACTCAAATTGCTATTGAATACCTTTCCAGAGAAGATTTTCCTGGTTTCTGAGAGGGTTTCTGGGGCCATGAAGGCAGGAGTGCCCACTGTGTTGGTTAAGAGGGCATCAGCTCCCTTGAACTCGTTGCTCACTCCGAAGTCGGCGATCTTGACGTGCCCATCTTCCCCCACGAGGAGGTTGGAAGGTTTAATATCCCGATGGATTATCTTCTGATAGTGCACTGCAGCAGAGGGACAACGAGTGGTGCAGCAGCAGCCCTGGTTTGCAGCAAAGGAGCCACGAGGGCTCTGCGTGGCTCTTTCTGCTAACACCACAACCAACCCCAGCTTTCAAAGTGCAGCATGAGCCACCAGAAACTGCACCATACACCAGCAGAAAGGCCAGCTCCAGGTGTTCAGAAAAAAACCCAAAATAAGAAATCCCATCGTTTTTGCAGAGACACTTACAGTATTCAATGCCCTTGATCAGATCCTGGAAGTAGAACCGAGCCTGGTCCTCACTGAGAGGTTTCAAGGTTGGGATTTCCATCACAGGGCTGTGAAGGCAACAGAGAACAGAGTTCATTCCCCACCTGGATGAAACAGGGCCTGGAGGCTTTGTCACTGGCTGGTGACAGCACACAACCCCAAACACAGGCACACAGTACACAAGGTGTACTCAGCTGTAACCAGGCCAGGGAAATGCTGCTCAAAGCTCAAGCCCCAGCCATGAACCTCCCCATCACCTCTGCACCCCATTCCCACCTTTGGTGGCCAAGCTCTGCTACCCACAGACCCCTTGGATGTTCAAGTGTCAGAAGGATTAAATCTGGAATTCAGTACTCACCCCTGCTTCACCAGCTCAAACACTGCAACACAAAAGAGAAGGTGATTACAGATTGCTTACAGGGTATGGCTCCCGTGAGCACAGCTTCAACATAAAAGTAATTATTTTAATGACAAAAATTCTAAAAATAATATGTTATTTTTAAAAAGAAGATGCTGTCTTATGCAAGGCACGTGGCATTTGGGTTGCTCCCATTTTCATTTAAGGGGATGCTGCCAACTATCTTCTCAGTGTTGTAGCTTCAGCATCGTGAAGTGCCCTCCATGGCACACAAAAACCCTCCATTTGCCACCAAAAAGGCTGAGCCCACATCCTGGGCAAACCTCAGTGCTTGGCCATAAAGGCATCACATGCTCCTCCACTAGTACAGACTGAATATCAATGATAGAAAAAAACCCCTTCTTCAAAAGTTGTGAATTACCTGAAGCAACAACTGCAGTCTGCCAGGCAGGTTGGGATGTGGCTCATTTGTACCTTGGATAATTAACTTGTGCCTTTTCCCAAAGCCAGAGAAATAGAACTGCTTTCTATCATTCCAGCTTCAAAGCTGAGAACATCAATGCTGGTGCCTCTCATGGCAAAGCATGCCCTGGTCTCGAATTAATGCCAATAAAGTGCTATAAAGCACTCTTATCTCTGTTCACAACCCAGACTGCATCTCATTCCCTCCTCCAGCACATCAGACTATACCCACAGTGGAGGAGAGACCCAGCCCTGCACAGGGAGCTGCTCCAAAACACAGTGGGAACCTTTTGCCCCAGCCCTCTGACACCCCAGAACAGTGGGCAGTTACCCATGTACAGGTGATCCTCACTGGGGTCATCCAGGACCTGCCAAAAGAAGAAAAAAGGCAATTAAATAGTGCCAAGAAAGCCTTTGCAAATTAAGCATTGTGATATTTTATTTAGCAGCCATCTCAGTTCTGCACCATCTGCACCATCAGCACGGTCTGCTCATCTCTAAGCTTCTACCCACAAAAGTAGAGAAAAAAAGAGGACAGAGATGTAGCTGTACTTCAAGGAAGCAAATATTTAAAACACACAGGAAGCATCATCTGACTCATGAGCCAAATAAACTCCAGCCTGCACATCCTTAATTCTTGATTTTTGGACAGTTTCATACAGGCAGTGGGTGTAGGGCAAGGCAGCTGCACTGTTGAACTCACAGAACACCAGTTCTTCCCCAAAACCTGTCTCAGCACTTGTTTCCTCCACAGAAGAAACAATTTCCCTTTCTGAGCAGGGACGAAAAAATCTTTTGGGAGGTGAGAATAGAAAACCTTCTAAACCAAGGAAAACACAAAATTCTTCCAAAGGCAGGACCTGCCCTTGCTCCCTTCTGGGGTCACTCCCCTTCACCCAGCCCATCCCTGCAGCATTCAGGCTCCATCACGCTCAAGGATGAGTTCTGGAAAGGGGCCAGCCCTTACCTCCACCAGCTTCACCACGTTGGGGTGGTCCAGCTTCTTCAGGATGGCAATCTCCTGGTAGACCTGCTCGATGGGCCCTCTGGGCTGCAGGCAGCCCTCGGGAGCAGCCTTGGCCCCGCGGGGCGGCGGGCGGCCTGAGGAAAGGCAAAGATGTGTCCAGATGGGAACAATCCCCCAGGATCCCCAAAACAGCCCCCACCCAAAAGGCTTTCTGCCACTTACGGGGGAAGCCCGCCTGTCTCATCAGCTTCTTCTTTGAGAGAACCTTCATTGCCTGCAAAAGGAGAACAAATGTGGAATTTGGGCAAGTCAAGGAAAAAACATGGCTGGTGGGATGGGGCAGGGAGTCAGCAGAGGGGATCCATCCCCCTCCCACCTGCCCCACTGCAGGCTCTGGGACTGTGTGCTACTCACATAGTAGGTGTTATCATCCTCGTTGTAGGCCAGCTTCACCACCCCATAGGAGCCCTGGAGAGGAGCACAGCCATGGGGCACAAGTTAGGGACAATCCAGAAAACCCACATCACCAATCCAGGCTCCTCCACAAACCCACCCCACAGGGATCACAGAGCTGGTGGGAGATCTGGGATGAGCAGGGGGTGTACAGTCTGACATCACACTGACAGCAAAGAAAAGCTTTATATGCCCCATTGTGTGGGAGGGAGGGGGAAGGGGGAAAATTAGTAATAATTTTAAAAATATACAATTCAATTGGCACCACTCAGAACAGAACAGCGAGCAACAAAGAGCTGCCATGGTGAGTGGCTGGACTTGCTCCTATCCTGGAGCATTCCCATGACTGGAAAGTGAAAGCAAGCCCGACACCCTCCCAACCCAAAACCCCTCATCCCACTCCAAACCCAATATTCACCTTCCCAATCTCATCCTTCAGCTTGTACTGGTTGAGCTGCACACAGTCCTGTGGGGACAGAGCAGGGAAGTTTGGCATGAGCCACAAAACTGCTCACATTTGCTCTTGTCCTTTTAAATCTCCTGCAAAACTTTCTCTGCAAACTCACACCCTGTCCTGCTCTGCCCAAGCACCCGTGTGGGGCTGGGCAGCTTTGATTCATGAGCCACAAAACCACCCACCAAGCCACACGTTGGTGTGTTTATAGAGGGCTAATTGCAAACGTTAATGGCTGAGCAGGGATCCTGTCCTGTGCACTTATGTGGAACGAGAGCGAGGGACAGGGAGAGCCCTGAGGGGTTTGATGCTGGCGACCTGGCGCCGAGTAATTTTATTTCTTCTGGGCAAAGCAGCAACTTGCTGCCTGCTTTCTGTCAGGCTGGGGGCAGGCAGGGCTGTTTTCTCTTTAGATCTCAGTGAATTTCTCTGTTTTTTTTTATTTTTAAGGAGTAAAGAAAGAAACTTGTGTTACACTCCTGGCTTCCATCAAACACAGCTGTGAGAGCAGCAGCATCAGCAAAATGCACAAAACCTGGTGAGTTGGGGTCTCACCTCCCTGAGGGCTGTCCCCATGGCCCAGGATGTCCCAGGGCCCCCTGCCGCACACCTGCAGACGTGCTGTGGGGGTTTATCCCAAAAACAAGCGAAAAGAAATGCCACAGTGGGAAAATCCAGGCAGATGGGGGCAGGAGAACTGCAGGAGCAGTGTTCATCCCCCTCACCTGTAACATTCATCACCTTCACCTGTAACACTCATCCCCCTCACCTGTAACATTCCTCCCCCTCACCTAAACACTCATCCCCCTCACCTGTAACATTCCTCCCCCTCACCTGTAACATTCCTCCCCCTCACCTGTAACGTTCATCCCCCTCACCTGTAACCCTCATCCCCCTCACCTGTAACGTTCCTCCCCCTCACCTGTAATGTTCCTCCCCCTCACCTGTAACCCTCATCCCCCTCACCTGTAACGTTCATCCCCCTCACCTGTAACCCTCATCCCCCTCACCTGTAACCCTCATCCCCCTCACCTGTAACGTTCATCCCCCTCACCTGTAACCCTCATCCCCCTCACCTGTAACATTCCTCCCCCTCACCTGTAACCCTCATCCCCCTCACCTGCAATCCTGTGATGGACACACGGTTGGACTCCACCGTTGGCCGCCGCGGCAGCCGTGGGGAGGAGTGCGGGGAGGTCACGGGGGAGTAGGGGAGGGAGGGGTAGATGAAGCGTTCCTTGGCACCGTCGCCGTGCCCGGGCGAGCGGACGGGCTGCGGCCGCTCCTGCAGGGACAGCTTGCGGCCGGAGAGGTGCAGCTTGCGGCCCTCCCCAAAGGCCTCGGTGCCGGGCACCTCCATCTCCTCCTCGCTCGCGCTCCCCGCGGCCTCGTGCTCGGTCACCACGATGAGCGAGGCCATGCTGCCGCGGCCGGGGCTCAGCGCCGGGGGGTCCCGCAGGGCCGCGGGGGCTCGGCGGCTGCAGCCTCCGGCGCTGCACAGGGGCTGTGGGGCGGGTGAGCTGCTGGGGACACGTGGCGGCGTGGAGGGACCGATGGCCTCATCCTGGCCATGCTGCGCTGGGGAGATGTGCCTGCAAACACAGGATAGAGAGTTAGCCAGACTCTCTGGAAAGCGGGATTTCCTGCTGGCCATTGTGCTACAGATTGATTTATTCGTTCCATAAGGAATGGTGAAGCCAAGGGCAGCAGTGCAGGATGGCACCAGGATGCACAATCACCCTGCCAAGGGACAGACCCCAGGCCAGAGCCAGCCTCAACCCCAGGGCTGCCACCACTGCTTCTTCCACCCTTTCTATATAAACACCTCCAGGGAGTAACAACTCCATCATCTCCACTATGGAAATACCCCAAAGGAGTTATTTTAAGGGGGCAAGATAAAGAATTGCGCTATACCAGCATAAATACCACTGAGTTCCCTACTTTACTGCTCAAAGTGGGCACATCTCTGCCAATTCCCCCCAGACAAAGCAGTTCAGGAGCACAAGGACCCACTTACCAAGCATGGGGTGCAGGACCAGCCCCCTGGCTCACTGCTTCCTCCCACAGCCCATCATTGCTGGCGATTTCTGTTCCTTGCCCTGTGGCTTTTTGTGCAGAACTCAGGTACCCAAACCTTGAGATAAATGAGAAAACTGTTAGCAACAAAAAAAAAAAAAAAAAAAATCAAATAATTAAGTGATAATTAAAAAAGAGGAGAAAATTATGTTAATTCACACATGTCAGGCACTCCACAGCACCTGGGGCTGTTCAGTGGTTGGTTGGCTGTAAACCATCTCTCTTCCCTGCCCCAACATTGGTGCTGTTTTTAATTTCTAGGTTAACAAGTTGCCACAGAAGGAAGTGAAAAAAAATATCCTGAAACAACCAGCCCAGGAGCAGGAACAGGGTTTGAGGCATTTTTCTGCCTGGTTCCCACACCTCGACGAGGCGGCCGGTTAAAATTAGCTCCACTCATCTCCACTGAAGTTTCCGTGCTGCACCCGCAGCACAACCACTCTGAATCAGCCCAGCAGAAATTATGGGTCAAGTACAGAAATCAAATCGTCTCCCCCGTCCTCCAGGCTTCACAATGGCCTAATTGCTGTTTTCAACACTGATCTATAAACCAGAGCTTTTGTGCCCAAGTGGGATCGGCCTGGAGCTGAAGCCAACGCGGCACTGCTGGCTGCTCCGAGGCACGGAGAAGCACAAGGATGGGGAGGCTATAAATAAGCCAACGAACAGCAACAAGGACAAACTATTCCAGAAACACTGAGTTTCATGGGGCTGAATCCGCTCCTGGATGGGGCTTTGCTGGATCAGAGAGCCAGGAGCCACCAGCCAAGTCAAATTCCCCCCGCAGTGCTGCTGGCAGCCCTCGGCAGTGTTTTAATGCACTCCCAAATGGATTAAAACAAACAGGCAGCCCCCCCCAATTCATCCTGAATTCACAGGGATGCATCTCGAGGCCATTTGCCTGGCCTGCTTTGGGCACCCCTCCAGTGGGCACATATAAATAGCTGCCCTGAAGCCAGAGCTGATCCGGAATGCTGTGCCCTCTACCCTCACCGTGCTCTGCGGCCGCACCAAAAAAGGCAGCTCATCACGGCAGCCTTGGGATGAAACCACCCCAGGAACATCACTGGTAGCAACACCAGTCCCCAGCGATGCCACAGCACGGCTGGGCATCCCATCCTGCCCCCAGAGCATCACCTGCATCCCGATTTCCAAGGGTTCCTGATAAACTTTGCCAGGCTTGAGCAAAATTGAGTTATGAAGCCTCAGTCACACTTGAGAGCTGAGCTGTCCTGGCTGGCGGGAGTTAATTGGCTTGACCAGGATAAACATATCAAGTCTGATTAATTCAAGCAGGCTTCCCAAGGCTCTATAAACTAAAAGTCATCCAAGCCCCATCGTAACATCGTCTGAAGTGGGAAATCAGAGGGGTTTTCCCTCTCATGTGTGCAAAGGGTCAGAGGATGGGGGTTTTAAGAAATTGCTGAGATGACGCCTCGCCTGAGAGAAACCCAAAAGTGGGGTCACACTGTTGAACACAGCCCTGTTATCCTTAATAAGCACATGAGGAGGAGGAGGTGGAGAACAGTTGTATTCCCAGCCCAGAGAGAAAAGTAAAATAGCTGAAACGAGGGCAGTAATCCCAAAGAGAGAAAATACAGCCTGGGGGCTTTGGCTTCACCAACCCATCCGGGCCCTTGCCTGGGGAAAATCAGCACATTCTGGTATGAACTCCAGCAGATCCTTATGTAAAAGGGACCAGCACATGCCCACAAAATCCTCAGGAAATATAACAGCCTGGTGTATAGGAATGATTTATCGGCACAGCTTTTGGCTGCAATCCATATATAACCCATAGCGGCTGCAGCAGGATTATCGAAGCAATCAGTCTCGCATCTAATTCAGCAAGGAGAGGGATATTAAAATGAAAAGAGGTCTGTGAAACCCTGGCAGCAGCTCTCCCTCTCGCTCAGCGTCCACGTGGCTTGAGCGGAAGCGAATGGGAGTGGAATCGCCCCCGTGAGGGTGAGGGATTTTCACAGCCCCTCGGCAGCCCCAGCTCTGCCGAGAGCTCCTGGGCCCAGCCTGGGCTGGATGCAGCCAACTCCGGAGGGGAACACGCTGACCCATTCCAGTTGAGTGCAGAGGGTGACACCTGGCAGCCAGCACTGCCTGCAGGGATTTCAATCAGACCATAGGGATGCATCTGCCTGCCCTTCCCTCCCCGGAGCTGTTTCTCCACCCAGCTGCAGGGGCTGCACACTCGCCTTCCCCACACCTGTGTGACTGTGGCAAGGCCAGACAGGATCAGACCCTCCCAGGGGAATCCAGACACAGTGGCAGGATCAGACCCTCCCAGGGGAATAAGACTTGGTGGCAGCTCAGCAGTGATCCCTCCATCCACCTTTCCATGGGGGTCAGCTCAGAAATCCCAACTTCAGCTGTTTATAAGAAAACTGAACTCAAAACACCAAAACCAGGGCTGATTTTACTCGCAGAGATCCTCCCCTGCTACTGCTGGAGGTTGGTTAAAAGCCCGGCAGGGCCAGCCTGGGGCAGTTATTGGTCTCCCTGGGCACAGTCCAGTGGCTATTTTACTTTCCCCGGTCATGGTCAGCGGTGGAAGTGCCCGTGCCAAGAGTGGTGTCATCTGCAGCAACGGGGGCATCGATCACAGTTTCCCTTCCTACGGGTGAGCACAGACCTTGCCAGAAATATATTAGTCACTGTAGTATACAAAGACCATATGCACGCCCTACCTGACTTTTAATGGGAAAAAAATCTCTCAGCAGCTTTTCTAGAAGTCAGAGGACACCCAAATTTATGAGATACTGGAAACAGGTGCCCATGTCCCATCTAGGACAGGTCCCTGTGCCCAAGCAGCAAAGCTTTTCATCATCCCCAGGGTGAATGGAAGAGCCTCCTGCATTGCCTGGCCCAACCAACACAGAGTGGAAAGAACTGGGGGAAAAAAATGCAAAGCCAGGCTGGTAGCATTGTAGTGTCACAACACCCAGCAGCAGGTTTCAATAGGAATCACAAAAACATCTTTACCAAGGCTTTTTTATAATTATGAGGATACTGCCTAATACTGCTGAAGCAATATATAATGAGCATCCCAAAAGAGCCTAAGCTCCAGAGATGGTGTTAAACATGGACCAGGATAAGCTCAGGGCACCTCCATCACCATGTCCAGCACTGCCAAGCGACTCCCAGCTTCCCTGGAAACATCAGCTCCAGCCCACGATGCCCACAAGAGAGGAAACTAGAGCAGCTCTCCACTTTGTGAGCACCACTTAAAAGACATTACGGCAGAGTTGGAAAGCAAAGGCTCCTCCAAATTACCTCCCCGGAACAGATGCCCCTCACAGCACACTCAGGTACGGGCTTTGGGGGTTTGTCTCTGCCTCAGGGGAGGGGCTGTCTCTGTGGGTGTGGGCCATGAAGGCAGCTCTGGCGCCCACAGCTGCCACACATCCTCTCCCCAGCACGGTCCCCCTGGCCCTGGTCCTGTCCCCAGGGGTGCTTTCTGCCCCTGCAGCATTGCAGTCAGCCCACAGCTCCATCACATCAGCTTCCCGTGGTCATCTCGCTTCTGCTCTTGGTCTCGACTGTTACCTTCATGCTCCTGATGCTCTGTGCCGTGCACGTGGCTGCAGGGCTCCAACCCACCTCCTAACCACGCTCTGCCACTCGCAGCAACCCAACCTGTGGCTTCTAACGAGACCCGTGCCCTGTACACAGTCGCTCCGCCAGCTCCATCCCCTCTCACTCGTCCCTTGACCTTAAAAACCCCTCCTTCCCCAACCCCATGGCCTATCTCTCCCCGGCACCCCTGATCCCGGCCCTCAACCCCCGGACAGGAGCCCCGTGGGGTCTGTGGCACTCGCGGCGTGGCCACCCGGTCCCACGGCCGCGCCCGGGGTGCCGCCGCCCGCCGGTGCCGCGGCACGTGTGGGGGCCGGGATGTGCGCGGGGCCCGGCGGCCACGGCGCGGGATGGGGAAATGACAGCACCGAGCCCGCACCGCGGGGGTGCCGGCACAGGCCGCCGCGAGAGAGCCCCGTCCGGGGGCGATGCCGTTCGCCGCCCGCAGAGCAGCCCCAGCCCCGCTCCATCCCCGGCTCGGCCGCCCCCGCCCGCCCGGTCCCTCCGGGCGCGGCTTTGTCTCCGCCACCGCGGGCGCATCCCCCGGCCGGGCCCGCCCGGCCTCCCCGCCCGCTCCCGCAGCACCGACCTGGCGGGGAGCGACCCCGGGACCCCGCAGCCCCCGCCGCGCTGGGCCGGAGCGCCGCTGCCCGGCGCCGCCTTCGCTTTCGGTTCCGCTCCGGCGGCGGCAGCGGGAAGGAGGGAGGGAGGGAAGGAGGGAGGGAGCGATGGAAGGAGGGAGGGAGGGAGGGAGGGAGGGAGAGAGGGAGGCCCCGCTCCGCCCCGGGGAAGGGCAGGTTTCCCCCCGGGCAGCCGCATCCTGCCCGCCCGCCCCCGTAAGCCGCTGCTGCAGTATGTTTTGTTCCTTTGTTTATTTACAAATGTTCTCCCAGTGTTTTATTCCCCCCCGGGCCGCGCGTCACCTCCCCGCGGGATGCAGCGGGGAGCCCCGGCCGGTCCCGCTGCCGCCGACCCCGCTGCGGGCTCCCCGTGTTCCGCCTCGGAGGGACCCGAACCCCGGCGTCCCCCGGCGCCGCTTCCTCCCCCTGTCCCCTGCAAACCCTGGGCTGCCAGCGTCAGGTCAGCCGGGGACAAACGGGTTACCTGCGCCAGTTCCCCGCACTCAGCGATTGCCCAAAGCATCACCTAAAGGGGCGGTTTGGAAAACGGTTGTTTGGAAGTGTCACAGAGGCCACCACCAGAGAGTTCTCACACAAGTTACAGCTCTGTAGCACTGAGACAGAGCTCACGGGAACGGCCTTTAACACCCGGCTGACATCAGCCCTCGGCAAACATACCCCTTGCTTTGTCCAGTATTTGGGGTTTGTTTTTATTTCCATCCAGAACCATTTCTGCACCAAGCTCACCCCCGGTTTTCTTCTCATGAAGCAACAGCTTCAGCCTTGAGCAGATGCAAATGCCACAACTGGCCAAACCCTCTTCCTCATTTTGCTTCAAGGCTCGTTTGTGGGCACCACTTTGACACCGTAGAGCTCCCCAGAGCAGAGCCAGGCCTCCATGCCAGCTCTGTTGATAAGCATTGTATTTCTGACCAGAATCTTGAAAGCCACTCTAAAAATCAGGGTTATGCACTTACCGAAACGCAGTAGGTGCTCTGAACATTTTAAGGATTAAACTCCTCGATGTTGGTTAAAACACAGCAGAGGGAATGAGGCATCACCAGTGTCCCACAAAGCTGGGTTCCCCTTTGCCATTGGAAACCTCGTTTTAAAATCAAGGCCCTGATGATCTGCCAACAGCCCCGATGCAGCACTAATTAATGGAATGTGTAAACTAACACCGGACTATGCTTCTCAGCCACACCCTAGTGCTTCTCTCTTCCTCCTTACCTGGCCCAGCTCCAGCAGAACCGGGTTTAAGTCTGGTGTGGCAATGCCACAGTTAAATCTGCTGCTTCCAAACAGAGTAACTCCTGGGCTTTAATGATGCTCAGCTTTCCTATAGTCACCAGGTGACTGGTACCCACAAAAAGTTTACACTCACAGGAGTGCAATCCTGTCTGCCCTCAAATTGCACACTACAGTCAAAATGAAATTTTCTTCCAAAATGAGGATCTCATTGCTGGCAGTCAATGCCAGCACATCACATACTCAGTTATAAAATGGTTTGGGATAGATCTCCAAGTCCACCTATGGGCAGGGACACCTTCCACTATCCCAGGTTGCTCCAAGCCCTGTCCAATCTGGCCTTGGACATTTCCAGGGATGAGACAGCCACAGCTGCTCTGGGCACCCTGTGCCAGGGCCTCCCTTCCCAACCCTCACAGGGTGGTATTCCCCATCCAACCCTGGGAATCCAATCCTGGGAATCCACTCCAGGCCCTTGTCCAAAGTCCCTCTCCAGATTTCTTGAAGATTTCTTGGCCCCTCCAGATACTTCAGGGGGTTGTGATCTCCATCTGTTCACCCATAAAAGCAGAGCAGGTGAATGACACACAGTGCTGAGGGGAGAACACACAGAATAAAACATTTCAGCTGAGCTGGGGCTGTTGTTTCCCACTCCGCACCCTCCTCATTCCCCCTCTGCACAAGGACACATGAAACAACAGTGCCAGGACTTTGCACTGTTACACCTTTCTGACTGAACCCTGTTTTTTCCCTTTCTGCCAGCACCATCTGTTTCTGCAGTGTAAACAGCAAATGCAGACAGGTTAAAAGCAAGGACACTTTTTAAATGAGACTCCCACTTCCATACCACTTAAGAAGAGCACAAAGGAGCTTTGCCTACATTTTCCATTATTTTTTGTACCCCTGTGTTCATAAAGCCTGCATTGATTTGGGAAATGTCACTCCTAAGAACAGAACACTACTTCGTGACTGCACTGCTCCCCTCGGTGTGTTTACAACACACTCAAGAGGGTCTTTTCTCTTTTTTCTCCACTAATTTCTTAGTTTCAAGTAGAGAATAAAGGTGAAATTGGTGGAAAACGACATTTGTGTTACAAAACACAAATTTGTTCAAGAGCAGACCATAATTTATTGGCAGTTACTCTGAAACCCGGATGACTGAATACAAAAAGATGTTCGTAAAAGAAAGAAAACAAACAAACAAAACCAAAACAGGAAAACAAACAAATCTCATCTTTAAATGCATCACTTGAAGGCATTGATCAAGGGGACACCGTGTGCTGGCAGCTCCTGGTGCAGCTGACGGAACAACATGGCACATTTGTTCCTTTCCTGGGTCCTGCCGAGGATGTGGAACAGCCGGGCTTGGAAGTAGAGAACATCTCTGAGCTGCTCTTTGCAGTCCACTTTGGCAAAGTAAGTCTTGGCTTCATTTAGATTCAAGATAGCAGATTCCAAAGCTGTGGGAAAAAGGGGGACATTCATATTTAGGAAAATATCACAGTAATATCTCCAAGGCAGCTCAAGTCTAAGGAGGCCAATTACAATTCCTCAGCTTTTCAAAACCATTTGTGTCTTAGCAACGTAGTCTCTCAGCTAGTTTCTATTATTCAGCCTTTGCTGCAAAATATGTGTGTGAAAGTATGCAGATAAACAATGTTCCATTATAAACATCTGTGCAACAACTAATTCCAAATGAAATTTGTATTCAATAACCAGGTAACACACTCTGGTGTAGCAGGACTCCAGTACAGACACTGGTTTGCATTTCTGAGCAGTTTCAGAGTGAATTACTCTTCACACTACCTTCAATCTTCTTTTGTGGAGTGTAGGAAGCTGCAGAAGCCACCTGACATTTGGCCACCAAGAACATGGCACAGCCTTTGTCCAGGACAGCTCCATGGGCCAAGACAGGTTCTATTGCCATGTGCAGGATATTCAGGGCTTGTTCAGGAATGCCAAGGATCAGCTGAAAGAGAAACACTTGTTGGTCTCACACTGGAATCCACTGACAGGAGCAGCTTCTTCAGGGAACACCCAACACAAGCCATGTCTGTTACATCGTATGTAACATGCACCATTTTTTCTCAACTTTTTCCCCACAATCTTCCTTTAAATCAAAATTTGTGAGTAGAAATGAGCTGCTCTCTGAAATTATTGGGAAAGCCTTCTCCACTCAGTGCTGACAGACACGCCTCTCAGAATAAACAATATAACTGAACTCATTACCAGCATTATTTTTAATATACAAGCCAACCTGTGCTGCTAGAAAGCCAAAATACCAGCATAAAAAGACAACTGAAGACATTAAGACAGGGGGAATTTATGCTGCTTAATTATATGCAATAACTATACATTTTAGTGATACACATGAAACTCAACTTTTATTAACTTCCTCGAAAGCTTTTACATTCAGAGTTCGCTTCTTCACAATCAATAATTTAATTCCAACAAGGTTGTGTTCTTAAATCTCACAGGACTAAAAACAGCATCCAGATCCCCAGAATAAATGTTGCCCTGCAGCCCTGTGAAAACACAAATCAGCCCTACCTGGGAGAAAGCCAAGTTGAGCACGGTTTCAGAGGCCAAGTACTGCAGGCTGTACTCGCGAGCCAGGGCCAGAGCCTGCAGCAGCACGGGCAGCGCGATGGTGTGGCACGAGGATCTCCAGTACAGCTCTGCCATGCACAGCAGCACCCTGAAAATCAGGGAGCAGCAGTTATAAACCTTCACTCTGGGTGAAAAATGTCCACTTGTTCCCAGGGAATTATTCCATCCACAATGGGATTGGTTTTATTACGAATTACGCTGCTGCATATACAATACATTTAAATTACACCCTTAAGAGGAGATGCCAAAGGCACACAAAAGATTAAATAATATATATAATATATAATATCTTTAAGTAAAGATAAATAGCTCTCTCAAGATTTACACCAAAGTAAAACTACACACACACACACACACACACCCATTTCCTATTTATTTTAGATGCAGTGTTTCCTTCTTCCATGAACCTTCATGGAGCTTTAACTTTACCACCTTTTAGTTTACATATTAATAACTAGGTTTAAATGACACAATATTTTGAGGATTCCTCCATACTGTGATTAATAATTGAAATGACTGTGTAATCTCAGAATCACAGCAGGTAATCTGAAGACTAGTGAAGTCTGAACACAGACAAATTGAAATGGCTGATTCTAATCACTGCAAAGTGGCTTTAATACTCTGCAAATGATACATTCTTACCTAATCACCATCTCGGTGTTCTTGATTTTCTGGCAGTGGATCAACAATTTCTGCAGAAGTTTGTGTGCCTCTGACATTTGATTTTGGGCTTTCAATACAATGGCTTTTCTGTAGAAAGAAAACATCACTGTATTTTTGTACTTTGTATAGAATTCTGCTCTTCAGAACACAGTGAAACAGGTCTCTATTTTGTGACCTGTGTTTCTTATAACTGCAGACTGGCAGCCTGACAAAGTGTACACATGCTGCACACAGACAGGAGGAAAAACAGATCTCCCTGGTGCCAACTGGACAACTCCCAGGCAGAAAGGATCAAACTCATAAAACAGCTTTAGATAGAAACCAGGGATTGCCAAAACCAAAGGCCAAACAGGCAGCAGTAGTGGGAGGACATGCAACTAGACAGCATAAGTAATTATCTGTGAGAAAAACAGGTATGAGGTAAAGCAGCTAAAATTGTCCTGAACTAACAAGGATATGGAGCAACAGGAAAATGGAGAGCAGGGAAGTCAGGACCAAATGCACAGCAGCAGGGGATGGGTACAAATGCCCTGAACCAGAGACTGAGCAGAGTATTTAAAGATCAGGGAATTCATGATCAGTCCAATTCCAGAAGGATAAGCATCAGGTCCCACAGCTTGAATACTGCTCTTCTGGCTGACTGGCACTGGCTGCTTTTAGGTGTTTTGCCTTTGAAAATCTACAAGAAATTCTTTGAACGCTACATTGGTTTTCATATTCACCATATAGCAAGTTTTAACTGTAACTATTTTTAACATGTCATTCTCATTTAGGAACAAGACCCCATTAAGGTGAGTGGAAAAAAAAAATCACATTGTTCCATTTTGGAGATGTAGAAACCAGGCCACAGAGGAATTCACTCAAGGCCTGAGCTCCCTCCTCAGCTATTTGACATAAAAATCTGCTTTGTGCTCAGGTTTGAGTATAGCAGATTTTGAAGACCTCACCATGACAGATTCACACCCCTAGAATAACACCAACTTCAGCTATTCCAGTTCTTAAAATGCCCAGAGAAACAACTACAAATTATTATTGCAGGACATAGTCTAAGGGAATAACCCTATAGATTAGACCACATAACCTTAACTAGTTCTGGAAAGGGAAAAAAATGTAAGCACGTGTGACTGCCAGTGATCATTTTGCTAAATTTTTCATTATCTACATGGAACACACCTGCAAGTACAGAAAGACCCATGATTTCTTACCTGTATACACCTTCAATGCTATTAAGTGCTGTAATTCCTGCTACAAGAGAATCTGCTACATGGTATCTGCCATCGTTCATGGCTCGCTCAAACTGTATTTTCTGATCAAACAGCATCCAAAGCTAAACAAAGAACATCCAGAAACAAGTTTTAGAAGTTGCGCCTGCTCATTTTCTAATCCGAAATTAGAATTTACTTTTTATTTTCCCCCAGGAGCATTTATCTCTAGACACACTAACTCCACTGTCCAATTATTGGATTTACTGAATTACTGTCCTTAACAGAAATGCTCCGGTCTGGATTAATGTTTCAATATTAAAGCTCACCTATTTGACTGCATTTTATGTGAAAAGGCTCTTTTAAATCATTACTAATGATTTCAGACTTGTAGACAAGTAGACTTGTTCTGTAGTAAAAAGAGAAGGCTCACACTATATCTAATGGGATCTCAACCACTTCAATGTAAATACTATCTTATAGACTCCTGTGGCAATGTTTCCCAGAGTCACACAAAATCAGGTTATTAGCCTATTATCTCAGTTATTTCTGGATTGTAATATATCAAAATAAGCAGCACTAATTAAACAGAACTTCGAAGCTTCAAATCAATGCAGAGCATTTAATTGCTCTATATGCTTATGAAGCAGATGGATATTCCTCTCTTAATGAAATTTCTACTTGAACAGCTTCATCTTAGGAGGTTGTGGTGAGAGAAATGTCCCACCAGTCTGAAAACAACGCAGGCAGCTTTTCCATGCTTTTGTAAAAAAGCTGCTGCTACACAGCTTCCCATGAGGAGGAGCCAAGGGAAATGAGAAAATGTATAGCCCAAGGCATCCAGAGGAAAATTCAGGAGCAGTGGGATTCAGATCCTACTGTACAATAGTTACATAACTTACAGGCTGAGTGCTAAGTACTCTCTACCTGTGCATGCTGACTGTTGGGAGGGAATCTCTCCTTTAGGTGTTTCAGTATTTCAGAAGCAGCTGCAAAGTACCCCTGGAACACAGAAGGACACTGGTTAATGCACCCTGCTCCCCTCGCTTTCAGCACAACCCTCAGGGAAGGGATTTGCCAAGCAAACACCCTGCATTGTCTCTGCCCCCAGAGCGGGCGTTAAAGGCAGAAAAAACCACAAGTCGAGTCTTGCACCCTCTGTCAGCACCACCCACAGGTGCTCTCAGCAAATGGCACCTGGTGCAAGCGGCCCTGGAGCTCACCTGCTCGGCGTGCAGCTCTGCCAGGTGACACAACACCACGGCAAAGGACTCGGTGTTGTTCTGCTGAACGCCCACGTTCACAGCCTCCAGACTGTTCATGCTCAGCAAGGTCTGTGCTTGCTGAAGTGCCATGGTGCTTGTGCAAGAGAAATATCTTTTAGTTTTCAAGCAGCAAACAACAACCATTTTTAATCTGTGGTTTTATTATGACAACAGTCTACATTGTCTGGTTAAGCCAGGGGCCTGGGGAGAAGGAAAACTTGTAAAATAACTTCTGTCCAGAGACTCTGCACTGTGCTGGCACAGCAAGTACTACAGGCTGAAAGCTGCACACAGCCAAAGCACAGAGATGCTGAAAGTGGGGGCACAGGAACAATTTATGATCTATTTGCCACTACTAAATGGAAACACTATCTCTTCTTCAGTATGAGTTTTAAAGTAACACAAGAGAATGGAAATAATTGCATGCAGTCTGTACTGAATCACAGTCTGATTGCTTTATTTTAGTGCACTGGAGAGACACAGTCACTTGTTACACCTATATAAATGCATTATGTGCTAACAAGTGCAGCAGCTAATCCAGGAGTTCCAAACAAAGCAAATACCTGCGGCCGTACAGCCTCCAAATGGCTGTTTTCTGTGCTATGCTGATGTCTATGAGCTCTGAAAGGCTGTGCTTCCAATGCAACAGATCAGAATCTTTTAAGGCATCCATTAGTTTGTTGGCAGCCTTTCCTGCAAAAGCTCTTTGCTGAACCAAGGACTGAATTCCCAAGGAAGCAAGATACTGGGAAGAAGGAAAAAAAACATACCTACAGTGATGGAAGACAACAGAGTACCCCAGGCTTGCAAATTACACTGGAGCAGAGTTCTAAACTACTAAAAAAGAATCCCCAAAAGACAGCACAGACAAAGGAACACTGCTCCAGGCATTTCTTTAAATACTCACTTATGCACACCCACACATATGTGAATGTCATTTTGTTGGATGTGAAAGGTAATTTCCACTCCCCCACACAGAAATCTTATGGAGGAGGACAGGAGCAGTACCTGGATTTCTCCAGAACTGCTGTGAAAACAGAGCCTTTGCTTTCCTTCCCTTCCCCACAGAGGCCATGGCTGCTCCTATCCCCCAGCAGTTTAGTTCATTTTAGAACAATTCTCTTAACAAAGGAATTGTGGATTTGGGGAAGACAGAACTAAACATTAACAGACAACAGATCTATCAAAGGGGAGGGCTGCCCTGCAAGATTTCACAGAGCTGTACAAATAAACATGTGTTCAAAGCCCTGCCAGAGGCATCCGCACTGAGCTTCAGGGAAGGTGGAGCCCTAAGAACCTCCCCTGAGCACCAGATTGTAACAAAATGTGCCTGGGCCAGTAGCCACGAAGAGATTTTCTGCCTGAAAATCAAGCAAGTTAGAAGGAAGACCAGTGAGCCTTGCAATAATGCTCTGGCATAAAAAACAACTTAACTCTGGCTTGTTAATATGAAGCATAAAAGTCATAGAAACAGGTAGATTTTGGAGTTAAAACATGTTTGTTTAAATCCAGTCCCGCATTTTGAACAGACAAGTCACAAACCCCCAAACTCTGAACACACACACACCCATTGCCACATGGGTTTGTCTCAGAATAAAGTTAAGGATTGATGAAATGGACTCACTGGCAATCCAAAATGTAAGGATTTGTTCACAGAATGCTCCAGCAGAACACAGCTATCAAATATCTTCTGCTCCAGGATGTACAACCAGCTCTAGCAAGGAAAAAGATCAAAATCTCATTGCAAATAACTGATGGCTGCAGCACTTTTAACTTGGCTTCCTGTTGCAGAATGGACAAAAAGTCCCTGGAAATGCAAACCACTTGAGGATTGATTCTAAGGAAACTTCTACTAAATGCTGCACAGCAAAACATACCAGAAGTGCATCTAGGCTGGGATGCTGGTGTGGCACCAGCCAACGCTGGGAGGTTCAGTGATGCACAAAAATACAGGGAACTGTGGAATGCAGCACCTCAGGAGTTTGATACCATTGATGTCAACTCATTATAATGTTAACTACAGGAAAAAAATAGAGAGAAATCCAAGTCCTTCCCTCCCACTTTGCTTGCTCTAAAGGTGGCTCTAGAATTCAACACACAGGAAGGAGGAAGCTTCTGAAATACTTCTTTTTACAACATCTAAGACTCAGCTTTGAGCTCACTACTGAGATCTCTGGGATAACAATTCCTGCTTAAGAAATTAACCCTGAGCTGCAACAAACCATCCCATGATCCTGCAGTTTGTTGCCCTGTGTGCCAGGAGTGATGCCACCCCACTGCTGGGCAGTCCAATGCTCTGGGGGAGGTGCTGCTGTGAGAGGAGCTCTGCAGCAGCTCCCTGAGCAGGACAGCTCAAGGCCCATTTGCACAGAGCTCTTACCAGGCAGTGCTGCAGGCACACGTGGTCGTTGGACTCCTGGGCAATCCTGATGGCTTCCTGAAGGGCCAGTTCAGCCTGCTGGCTATGAGCAGACAGACAGAGGGAGAACAATTACTATTCCTGCAGTGCTTAAGATACAGCATCCTGATCCAGAGGAATATCGATCTGAATTATGCATAATGCACTCAGATCTCTGATTTAACAGCCTGTGTTTTCCTCCCAGCACTCAGCAGTGCATTCTGGTTTTCAGGACAGTAAGTCTGACAGCATCTGCAAACCAAAATGCAGCTGTAACCTCTACAAGGCCTTTCAATCCCTGTACAGGCCACAGTGCCAAGTTTTTGTTTGAACAGGGGCAGCATTTAGAATCTGCCTGTGTAGAAATTGTTACTCTCAACTTTGCAGTGTCCTTCCCCTCTCCTTTCACATCATGCCTCCAGGCACGATCAATAAATGGAAACCATAAATGAAGATGGGTAGGCCAGCTTTATCAACAAAATAAACCCCAACCTATGCGACATTTTAAATTTTAAAAGCTCAGATGGCTTTTTTGGTTTAATTATTCTTTTGCCAGATCATCAGCTCTGTGTTGACTTGCAGAAAACCAACCACACTTTCTTGAAAATATGGATGAAAACGGGCATTCATGCCCACTGACCCTTCTGAGGTCATGGAAATGTAATTGAACACTTAAAATACCCAGGACACAGACAAACGTCGACTCTTAGATGGCTCAGTTATTATGGAAACCAAATAAACACCAAAACAAAACCAAACCCAAACAAACCAAGATCGCAAGAGGATCCCAACCCAACCACAGCCGCTGTCAAGTGAGACAAAGCCCCTGCAGGGGTATTTTAGAAGGAAGGGGAGGTCTCTGAGCCCCCTGCGATGCCCGGGTCAGTGATGAGGTCCCTACTAGTGGCCGAAGCGGCAGTGCAGGGCCGCCAGGTTGAGCGCGGCGTAGCGCAGGCTCCGCCCGTAGCCCTCGTCCCCGTTGCTTTTGCTCTCCGCCCCCGTGAGGATCAGCCGGTCAAAGTAGTGCAGGAGGCTGTGTGTGGAACTGAAGACATCCTGCACCCTGAGGCTGTTTAAGTAGCTTAAATAATGCTGGAAAGGGGAAAGAAAATCAGCTTTAATTGTACAGATACTAAACCAGAGGTTTTGTTTGTAATTACTAGGTGTTTCTGTGTAACTGTGAAATACTGATCAGAAGTTGCAATACTGATACTACCTGGGCAGAATTTCTGGATAAAACTGGATAATTTCTTGGACAATATGGGCTGTTTGCCTAACAGGATCTGCCAAATGGTGAAGATTACAAAATCTGACTGTCAGAAAGATCCCAGAGAGTCTGAGATCTCTGCAGAGATGGAATTTTTGTATTTATGTGAGAGTGGGAATGGAGGCAGGACTCCCACAGTGCCTGCACTCAGGAAGATACTAAGAAACACCAGCACTGCTTCCAAATAGATAGAAAGGAGATGCTAAAATTCTGTATTTTCTTTTTGGCACTGAGACCTGGCCAGGATAGTCCTTTATGCTGTGAAGTCCAGGCAGGGACTATGGCAGCCCTCTCAAGGATACCCTTCCAAACAGCAGCAAGGAAAATCCTGTCTGCTCAGCCCAGGGCTGCAGGGAGGCAGAGGTAGAAAGCAAGGCAGGAAGGAGCCAAATGTTGGAAGTTGCTCAAGAAGAAGCTGTTGAGGGACAAAGCAAGAGCTCACACCACAGGTCTGGCCCCTCAGCACGAGCTCTCTGTGGCTTTCAGTATAAATTGCTATTAAGAACCAGAAGCAAAGTGAACAACAACCAGCAAAATTAACAGATATTGCACTTAGCAATGATTTTTAAACTACAGGAGAATGAGGCCTGAAATTACTTAGGTAAATGTGGGCAAAAGATATAAGTTTTAAATTTAGTTGAACAAGAATGCACTCAGTCCCACCAAAATTAAGAGGTTTATACCTGTGCATGAAGGGGAAGTACTTTGCTTAATTAAGGTTCCTGTACCTTCAGGAGTTTTAGTCTGAATTACTAAACATTTACATGCAACTTGCTCACAGTTCTATCATCTACTTATATTTCAATAGAGAATAAATTACTTCCAAATAATCCTATCCTTGAGATAAGAAATCCTTTTACAACCATTCTGGATGAAGAAAAAGATACTTACTGCTTCAGCAAAGTCTGGATTAAATTTTAACAAGTTGTTCAATTCCTTTTGTAAAGATGCTGGAGCAAGAGCCTTTGTCTCATCATTCTTTAGCAAAGAAGCCTGGAATAAAATTTGAACAGTACAAGTAAGAAATGTAACTTCATAAGGAGGGATATAAAAATATATTGTGGTGCAGGATTGTCAGGTTGTTATCTGCTTGGAGAGGACATTAAAGAAGATTTTGTAGCAGCTCTGACTATTATGACAGTGGCAGTTCTATACTACATTATAGTGTTCAATTTCCAGAGATCACAGAGGCCAAGTCAAATAAAACCTTATTCAAAGGACTGTTTAAAGGCATTTAAAGAATTCTGGTTAAGTTTCTCTCTGAAGAATTATTGCCACACATTGCTCACTGGAATTGCAAGTATCTTCTCATATTAAAAAACAAAACCCTCAGGAAAACAAATTGATAAATCCAGTTTGCTTTGCCAAGCAGTTCAATTAATTAAAAAAAATCACAAAAATGTGGCTGCTAAAATTAGCATTACTGACTATTGAATTACTGACATGTGTGTCCATGTGTATTTCTGTTCCCCTTTTTATTTACCAGCTGGAATAGCCAACAAAACTGCACATTTCACAGAAATGTGAGGCAAGCAGAGCAGAAGGACCTTCTGAGAACCAAATATCAGCATATGGTGACATGTCTGGATGAAACACTCATAGCCCCAAGTGCTCACACTGAGCAACAACAAGCAGGATATCAACAAGCCTCTACCAGAGCGGAGCAAACATCTCAGCTGACACTGTGGGTAAAATTCAAGGTGAAATTGGTGTTATGGAACATTTCCTCCACTTTAATGAGAATTAACATACCTGCTGAGAAAGAAAATACTCTGCTTGTTTCTGGGAAAGAGGCCCACTGCAGGCTATCTCTTCTTCCCTGGTAAGACACACTCTGGTTAGAAACAGGGGCAAGGAAAGACAACACAGGAACACATTTCATCAGACACCCCCCACTTCTGCTTCATAAAGTCTTCTGAGATATTACAGCTCAAAGCATGAAAGAACACTGAGAAAACTTAATAAAGAACAAAATCTACTCCATCAAAGTCAGCAATCCAAATGATTTCACACAGTTTAGCTTCAACCTGCAGAGACTGTAGCTGAGAGCAACATTACCCTAAATACACCCTAAAAACCCCTAAAGAAATACAGCAGAGAGAAGATTTGGGGTTGACATATTCAAATGGCTCTGCTCTGTTTCCTCTGTCTTCTGAAGAGAATCCCAAGGAGATGAACTGGCACTTTGGCCCCATCCATCACAGCTGGAAACAGCTGGAAACAGCTGTTCTGCAGTTTACTCTGTGGAAAGCCAGCATGCCCAGCACACAGCCAGACCCCAAAAGCTCCTGTCTGACTCACAACTCCTGCACAAGTTTATACAAATACAGTTTGCAAAGTACACTTTAAATGCATCAAATACTTTCAGGATTATTCTTAAAATGGAGCATCTCTTCAGCAGGTGAAAACTCTCAGTGTTTGCTTCTCCTTTTTGAGGCAAATAGACACAAGTTCTTTTATTTGGGGAACGGTGAAAAGCGAACCAAAACCACTCAACTTCTCCTTATTGAGCAATCTTTCCTTGCTGGCAGCAGAAGGGACCTCTCCAACAGAGAGCAGTGGGAAATCGTGGGCAGGAGCTGCCTTAGGGCTGTGGTTCCCTAGGGGAGGATGAGGATGGGGCAGTGCCACCTTCCCGAGCCACTGACAAACGTCACCACACGGTGGCACCAAGGAAACGAGCGGCCACAAAGCTCAGCCCGGCTGTAGGAGATTTTAAACAAATCAAAGATTCATTTTCTTCAAAGGTTTAAAAGGCTTTAACATGAATTGATCACCTTAAAGGCCCATCAAGTTCTTCTTTCTCCATTTTCCCATCCAGCTCCTCTGGATTTGTCAGCTCCATCTCATTCTCATCAGCTCCATCCTTTTTCTCATCCTTCTGGAAGTACTGCTGGAGTGCTGTGTAAAGTTTGTAGACCTGGCTGAAGGAAAGTTTGTTGTATGCCAGGATCATGTGGCGCAGGAACAGACCTGGAGAGGGAAATTCCTGCTGTGAGCAGGGCTGGCAGCTGCTGCTGCAGACAGGACACAAAACCATGGCCAGCAGCTTCAAAAACATCATTCAGCTCCTCACGAAACAGAAATGAATGAGAAATTAAACAGAAATTACTGAGTCTCATCTCGATGATACAACTCAGTGTTGCAGGGTGTAAATCACCCTGCAAATCTCACTAAAGATAAATGATAAATTGTTAAATCAGTAACAACCTCACAATGTGCAAAACTATCAGTTAGTACGCAACATCTGAGCAAGAGAAAAATGACATTCTGCAGTTTGACACCTCCCCAGAAAAACAAAGCTGTGTCCTGAGGGAATCACATCAATATCACAACAAAAACAGCTCATGGATAACAATTATTTACCTACTACACTTGTTTTATGAACTTCTGGCTCTGTCCCTGAGAATGAATCTGAAAGGTCATCAAAAAACTGTTCCATGTCTTTCAGTTCTCCTTCTGCCATAAGTTTTAACCTAAACAGGGGAAGAAGATGTCATTTTTTAGGGTATTAATACAACGGGGGGAAATGACATGTTTTAGGGTATTAATATAGACATCAAAATATTGCCCTGCTTCCTGCATAAATGAGTAAACACAAACAAGTGATAACTGATTTCTTGGACCCACAAGGTTTTCATACTGAGATAAATAAGATCATATCAAATAGTGGTAAGCCTAATAATAATAATAAGGTTTGGGCATGTTTTTCTTTGTAAATAGGTCTTTATTAAGAGAATAATTAGATGAGATGGTTATTCTTCAAACAAATAGGAACTCTTTTTTTTCCTTTTGATCTTGGAATTTTAAAAATTGTACAATTTTAAATTTTTTTTCAAAAATTTTAAATTTTTGCACTGCTTGCAATTTTGGAATTGTGAGTTTGCTGTTTCGTGAGTTATTTGATATGACAACACATCTTCTGTCCCACAAAAACTTTAAATCTGATGACTTCGATGTTGGTGCCTTTCAGAACTTAGTCATGACAAGTACGAAACCTGTCCATGGGGAGTTTTGGCCCAAACGGCGCTTTTAGAGCCTGACATGTGCAGCTCCCAGGGCCCCTTCCCGCTGGAGCGGACACGAACAGCGCAGGGGATCCCCAGGGGCTCCTGCCCGCCCCGCCCGCCCGGCCCCGCACCTGATGTGGACGGAGCCGGCCAGGTGCGGGCAGCACTCCTCGATGGCCTTGCGCAGCCGCGACAGCGCCATATCGGGACCCTGCGGAGGACAGCGACATGTCGCGACAGGCCGCGACACAACGGGGCCGCCCTTCCCCCCGGCCCAGCCCGGGCCCAGGCCCCGACCTGCAGCAGCGGCAGCAGCAGGCGGTTGAGGCGGCGGCGCTCCAGCAGGCCGAGCTGCGGGCCGGCGCGGCCCAGCTCGCTGAGCAGCACGAGCAGAGCCATCTTGTGCGGGGTGACCCAGTCGCGGACGCCGAACACGTTCGCGTGCACGACGCCGTTCGTCAGCATCGGGTTGAAGTACAGGCTCTCGTGCACGCTCGCCATGGCGGCGCCGGGGCCCGCCCGTCGCCCGGGAAACCGCGCGCGCCCCCGCCCCGCCGGCCAATCGCTGCCTCCGCCGCCGGCGAGCGCGAGCGCCGCGGCCAATCGGAGGAAGGGATGTGCGCCGCTACAGCGGGGCCGCCGCGACGGGGCGGGTGCGAGAGAGACGTTCCGGGGAGAGAAGGGTCCGCGCTGTGCCCTGCATGGCAGCCAGGCCGCGGCTGCGGACAGCGAGGGCATGGGCTGCGCTTGGGCCGCTGCAGCCCTGAGGAGTTATCGGCTCGATAAGGGAACAGATATTTTCTCTGTATGCTGGCACTGCTGAGGCACCGCAAACCCTGGGGTCAGTTCTGGGCCCATCACGCCGAGCAGGACCCTGAGGGGCTGGAGCGGGTCCAGGGCAGAGAGCGGAGCTGGGAAGGGGCTGGAGCCCCAGGAGAGGCTGAGGGAGCTGAGAAGGGGCTCAGCCTGGAGAAAAGGAGGCTCAGGGGGCGCTTTGGCTCTGCAGCTCCTGCCAGGAGGGGACAGCCGGGGGTTTGGGCTGAGCTCCAGGGAACAGGGACAGGAGCAGAGGGGACGGCCCCAGGCTGGGCCAGGGCAGGGGCAGGGCTGACATCAGGACAAATCTCTGCACTGAAAGAGTGGTGAAGCAGTGGAAGGGGCTGACCAGGGAAGTGGTGGAGTCATCATGCCTGGAAGTATCCAAAAACCAAGTAGACACAGCTCTTTGCAGTGGCGTTTGGTGATTGGCCACAGGTTGGACTTTATGGTCCTGGAACTATTTTCTAACTTTAATGATCCTGTGACTAACAGAGCTGTACCCGGGCGAGGTACAGGTGACCACGGGCAGTGGCTTGGTGGGGTTACCGATTTTGGGAGCTCTCTAAACAGACACAGAGTCTGGTTTTAAAAGGAGATGTTGTTTATTCTGCACAGGCTGCGAGGTGGAGGTTTCCACAAGTCAAGCAGCCCAAGGGGTAAAAAGTTACATCTTTATACAGTAAAATTTAGATGAACCAACCTATCTAATACATTTTCTCTGTCTCTGACACAAGCATTTTCATCTTACAGAGAACACCACAGAGTGAATTCACTCCCCTCTGGATTTCCTGCGAGTTAATTGTGATGCCATAAAGATGTTTCCACATGTAAGTTTTTATTTTCTCAATAACTTGTTAAAGTACTTCATTAAGGCATCATATTCCCAAAGAAAATACTCCAATTATTATAATAGTTCTCATTTTTGTAAGTGAGAGCAAAACAAAACTCAATATTATTATACATCTGCATGTCCCTGGGGGTTTCCATTGCGCTGCTCCTGATTCATGCCTGGGGGTGGTGAGAGGAGGAGGCAAATCAAGCGGGGGGTAATTTTCTAGGATACATTTGCATTTAAGAAACTTAACATTGTAGCTTGCTGCTGCTTCTGGCATAATTAATGATCGTTTCCTCGCCCTCAATGAACTCATTGAGCTGTGTCTGAGCACACATCCCAGGCAGTGACAGCAGCTATTATGTTTTAAAGGTCAATTTGCTGACATTTCCTGAAAATAAAGCCCGGTGGCCTGGGCGGAAACGCGGAGCTGGTGGCATGGCAGGGCAGGGAGGGGAGGGGATGAGATAAAGGCCGGGCTGTGCAAGGGCTGGGAGGGAAGAGGAAATGACAAACAGCTGGTTCTGATGTTTCTGTGCAACGCTCTGGAGCCAGAGTGTGAACTCTGCTGACAATCCTTCAGTGCGTGGTGCAGAGAGAACATTTAGAATGCACTTTTAAAGGATATTTAAATCAACTCTCACGCCTGAAACCCAGCAGTGAGAGCTGACTTGGATTGTATTAAATCCAAGATTAGGTAACCCAGTTGAAAAAGTCATCTTTTATCTCACCTGAAATAGGCTGTGCCAGCAGCGAGGCCAGAGGGGGCAGCAGGATGATCTGAGGGATGGAGCATCCTGTGAGGAAAGGCTGAGAGAACTGGGCTGGTGCAGCCTGGAAAAGAAGTTTTGGGGTGACCTCATTGTGGCCTTCCAGTGCCTGAAGGGGCCGACAAGAAAGATGGAGAGAGACTGTTCACAAGGGCCTGGAGTGACAGGACACGGGAAATGGCTCCCACTGGCAGAGGGCAGGGTTGGATGGGATTTTGGGAAGAAATTCCTCCCTGTGAGGAGGTGAGGCCCTGGCACAGGGTGCCCAGAGCAGCTGTGGCTGCCCCTGGATCTCTGGAAGTGTCCAAGGCCAGAGCTTGGAGTAATCTGGGATAGGGGAAGGTGTCCCTGCCCATGGCAGGGGATTGAAAATAAATGATCTTTAGGTCCCTTCCAACCCAAACCACTCCAATTCTGTGATTCCCTGAGATCCTTCCCACAGCCATTTATATCCAACCTAGAATCCCCAGATAAAGCCCAGGCATTAAATTTGTCTTTTCTAACTTTACAATCAAATTTTGCAGATTGTTAAATTAAAACCAAATGAATATTCCTGGGAAGAATCCCTTCCCTCCCTCTGGCTCTGCTGCTGTGTAAAACCTCGGGGGATTACAGAGCTCGTTGTCACTTGTTACTTGATGGCAGAAGGAAATGGGACATCTCTCAGTAATAGATTTAAATCTTTTAATGCTGCTTTGGCACAGTCCTGGAGGCTCAGTGAGGGCAAGGCTTTTATTAATAGAACCTCTTGAAATGCTGCTTTTCACCCACGGAGGAGCTGGCACAGTTCAAACCCTCCTTTCAAACCCTCAGTCTGGGCACGCTGCTGCAGGAAAAGTCATCTCCAGTCACATGGTAAGGACATGATTCATCCAGATCTGCCCAAATGAAGGCAGGAGTGGCAAGTGCAGCTGCCAGCACTGTCACCAGATCTCAGCTCTGTCAGGCCCACGGTACTCCCTGAAACATCTGTGTTTGGGAGGATTTCTTATTAGCAAACCCTTACCAGAGAAAAAGGGAAAATGTTGGGTTTTGCTTGGTTTGGGACAGCTTTTATCACGTTACAGCGACTGCATGGGGAGTTCTCATGTTTTAACGTGATGTTATTACAAAAATCTGTGTATAACTTGGTGCTTCAAGGGTGACACTGAGTTGACAGGGTTTAGATGGCATAGAACTTCTTAAAAACCAAGCTGTACTGATATTTTTAAGGTGTATAAAGCAGTCCCTTGCATGAGAAGTGTGAGGAATGTGCTGTTGCAAGCTCCAATGTTGTATTCACAAGGCTTTTCTATTTTTTTCTGTCTCTTTGACTAAAATGGCAAGCTATTATTGGGGGGAAAATGACATTTTTTATTAAGTCATGTGTACAAGTTCAGAGCATATCTAAAGCTTGTCAAGGAGCATAAGCATTTCTGAACAAAGGTGACCTGATTTTGAGTTAAAACATGGTGTCAGTGCAAATCCAGAAGTTGGGCTGTGTGCACGATCTGCTCTTACTCCTGAGGCTGCCAGGACTGTGCATTCACATGGCAATTACACACCATTCTTCTTCTCTTTTTTACCCACTTCTTGTATCTCATTTGCTCCAAAAACAGATCCTTCCTGCAGAAATTAGCAGATTGCATCCAACTCTTTGTAGGGGCAAATTTGATTTGTGCTCCGTGTTTATTTTCAGCCACTTTTGTCTGTTCCTCTTTTTGGCAAAGCCCTGCCTGGTTCTGGTTCTTGGCCCTGTGTGCTCTTACATAAAGCTTTCCTGAAGCCTTGGTCAGGTTTGCACTGCTGGGTTTTCTTTAATGTGATCTTCTGGTTAAAAGCTTTCAGTTATTGCAATCTGTGATTGTTATTTTATATATATATATATATATATATATATATATATATATTCTACTCACAGCCCAGAGAAAATAATAATGGCATCTAGGAGCTTGCTGGAAGTGGATTTTTAAATAATAAATTTTTCTCAAGTTTAATGGTTCTCACAAAGGGTTTGGTAGAATAAAACTGAAAGAGGGTGGATTTGGGTTTGGTGTTAGGGGGAAATTGTTTATTCAAAAGGTGGGGAGGCCCTGGCACAGGGTGCCCAGAGCAGCTGTGGCTCCCCCTGGATCCCTGGCAGTGCCCAAGGGCAGGACAGGGCCTGGGACAGGCTGGGACAGTGGGAAGTGTCCCTGCCATGGCAGGGGTGGCACTGGAGGGCTCCACAGAGGGACAATCCACGGCCTCCCTGGGCAGCTCCAGTGCTCTGCCACCCTCCATGGAGAGAAGCTCTTCCTCATGCTGAAGTGGAACTTCTGTGTTTTCATTTATGGCCATTCCTCTCCATCCTGTCACTGGGCACCACCAGGAAGGGCCTGGCACCATCCTCCTGGCAGCCCTTGGAGGAGTTGGCATGGATGGATGAGATCCCCTCTCAGTCTCCTGTGCTGACACAGCTCCCACAGCCTCTCCTCACAGGAGAGAAGCTCCAGAGCCCTCACTGTGTCCGTGCCTTCCACGGGCTCTGTCCAGGAGCTCCTTCCCTCCTGTCCTCAGAGCTGCACACAGCGCTCCAGGTGTGCCACGGCCAGTGGAGGGGCAGCAGCACCTCGGTGTGCCACCCTCGGTGACTACACGAGTGCCACCCTCGGGTCCCATCAGTGCCACCATCGGTGACTACACGAGTGCCACCCTCGGTGTCCCATCAGTGCCACCATCTGTGACTACACGAGTGCCACCCTCGGGTCCCATCAGTGCCACCATCGGTGACTACACGAGTGCCACCCTCGGGTCCCCCCAGTGCCACCATCGGTGACTACACGAGTGCCACCCTCGGGTCCCATCAGTGCCACCATCGGTGACTACACGAGTGCCACCCTCGGTGTCCCATCAGTGCCACCCTCGGTGCCCCCCAGTGCCACCCTCGGGTCCCATCAGTGCCACCCTCGGTGCCCCCGCGTGTCCCGGCCCCGCTCGGGGCATTTCCGCGCCCCCTCGGCCCCGCCGTGTCCTCTGCTCCCATTGGTCGATCCCGCTCGCCGTCGGGGCGCGGCAGCCAATAGGCGCGCGGCGCGGCGGCGCGGCAGCCAATGGCGTGCGGCGCGGCGGCAGGGCCCGCCCTCCGAGCGGCGGCCCGGCGGGGTCGGCGCGGGGCGGGGGCGGCGCGGCGCTGGAGCGGCGGGAGCGGCCATGAAGGTGAGGGGGGGCCCGTGAAGGTGAGGGGCGCGGCCGGCCGGGACAGCGCCTCTGCCTCTGCCAGGGAGGGAGGAGGAGGGGGCGAAGCGGGGAGGGCGGCGGGGCCGGGAGCCCGGCGGGATGTCCGGGCCGGGCCGCCCCTCCCGGCTCGCCTCAGGCCGCGGCCGCCGTCCCGGCCCGCTGTGAGGGGAGCCCGGGCCGGAGCTGAGCCGCGGGGCCCGCGCTGAGTCAGCGGCCGGGCCCGGGCCCGTGAGGGGCGCAGCGGCGGCTCCCGCAGCCCCGGTCCCTGCCCGGAGGCGCCGCGTCGCGCCCGGGGCTGTTGGGCCGTCCCGGAAAAGCTTTGTTTGGTCCAAAGGTGGGAGCAGAGAGAAAGTTTCAGTTAAAATGATTAAAAATAAATCCCTCCCATCGCTCTCGTGTCGTTCTGCGGCTTGGGTAGCACACCCAGGTTACACAGGTGTGTCAGGAGCAGCAGGTGAAATCCCTGTCAGGTAACTAAACACCCTTAAAGCTGAAAACACAGCAGAGAGGTTGGAACGCAGGATTTTGCTCCTTTGAGATGCACATAAGGTATGGAGAGGGACGATACCGATGGCAGCTGGTCCATGGAAGTGGAGACTGATGGTTTTGGTGCAGAAAGTGGGAATGTTTTGATTAATTCTCAAGGGAGGGATTATTTGTTTTAGCGTGTTTAATTTGTGTGTTGTGTCGGTGCTTTCAGCACGGTGCCGTTTCTTCTGCAGAGCAATATGGAGAGTCTAGACACTGTAATTCAATTATCAGTTAATGACCTGCGGGCACAGAAGGAATCCACAGGTGATGTGGGTTAAGAACAAAATTAATGCCCACGTAGCCCTGCCTTTCACCTTAAGTGAGTGGTTGGCAGCAAGATAAAGAGATTTTCTGTTTGATACCAACAACTTCAGTGTGTCCAAAATGAGTAACGAAAAGTTCCTAAATATATATATATATATATATGTTTGGTGTTGAGAGTGATGTCTGAACAGTTGTTACAGGCTCTGGAATGCAATAAGTCCAAGAAGCAGGTGTTAAACTCAGGCCAGGGTTGTGGTATCAGATGTCTCATGTCTTTTTGGTCATTGTGTGTCCTGCTGTGGTGTGACCCCCTGAGCAGGCCATAGTTGTGTAAAATGGAAGTTGAATTTTGACAGATCTTTTTGGTTCCTTATTTTATTTTTCTGTTATTTATATGTAGCTGCTTTAAAATGTTTTAGATAAATAATTAGCTCCTCAGTTTTGAAGAAGTGGTGATGAATGAGAGGAATGGTTGTGTTACAGTTTTCTCTTAAGATGAGAGGAGTTGTTTTTCAGAAGTTCCAAGTTTTAAACTCAGAGCTCTGCTGGACTGTCATTGGTTTTCGGGAAGTATTTCTGGAAAGTTAATTCCTCTTGCCTAATAAACCAGGATAATTATGTTTTGTCCAGGGAAAATTAATATTAATGCATTTCCACAGTGCTTATAATGGAGAACTATAAAAGAAGCTTTAGTTTGGGGCTGGGATGGGAGCTCCAGGCTGCAGTGAGCTGGGTGAGCTCCCTGGGGCTCAGGGAGGGGCTGCTGGAGTTCATCCCCTGCAGGAAGCTCAGGAACTCTCCTGGGTGCCCAGGGCACCGAGGGTTCTTCCTTCACCAGGGTGAATTCTGCTCTTGAAACACCCATCATGATGAGTGGATTTAACAGATGAGAGCATTTAATTAGAATGTATATTTGGTGTTGTAACTGAAGCTCCTGTTCTCACCTGTTGTGCTCTGTGGTTTGAAAGGAGACGTTCTGGCATTAAGTTCCCACAAATGGAAGAGGATTGTGTTCAGTTCAGGGCAAATGTGCAGCTTCACCTAGAAATTAGTGCAGTCACAGCAGGAATTAAAGCACCACATTGCAGAGCTGAAGTGTGTGTTCTGGTTGGTTGGGGTTTTACAGCAAGACTTAAAAGTCTCAAAAGCAATTTTTCAAAAAAGAGAACAGCTGTTAAAGAAAAAAGTAGGAAAAGAGAATTGTGTTTAAAGGAAGTTGTAGCCCTCAGTTTCCTTTCAGTGGTTCTGTTTGCCCCTCGTGTTTTTTCCAGCAGGTCTCAGGGAGCCACCTGACAGTGATTAAACTTGTGACCTGCCCAACTTGGAGTCCAAATTCCACCTTTTAGTAGAATATGAGCTTTTGATAGGGAATCAAGTGCCTAAGGCTTCCAGGGATAAAAAGCAGCACTTTGTTTATGTGTTCAGAATTTCCACCGTTTTAAGATTATGTGACTCAAAACTGAAATGCAATCAGTACAAAATAAGTTTATTTAGATTTATTTGAACTTTTGTTAGACATTTTGTAAGGCAACAAAGCAAGGAGGTTCAGGGAGATCTTGAAAAATGTTTCCTTCTCAGTGAAACCAGACTGTAATTATCTTCTGCTGAAGGTTGGTTTTCAAGTTTGAAAGCCAGGAGTGTTATTTTAGAGAGAGTTTTGTTGTGAGTCATGCAGAGCTGGGTGAGCTCTGGAGCAGATCCTGCAGGGACAGTTGTGCATTAATCATGAGAAGTTTTCTGCTGTTTCTGCCTGTCCCCGTTGGGGTTTGCCCCTCACCTGCCATGGGCTGTCAGCCGCTCCTTCCCTGCTCTGCTGTTGCATCACTGCCCAAATTGCTGCCTCTGCCTGTGGGGATTCTCCAGCAGAGGAGAGGGGAGTGTGAGCTCCAGGATTGGCACCCCTGCTCCTGGGGTGGTGACAGCTGGAGTGAAGCAGCTCCTCAGCAGCAGCTCCCATCTGATGGGGGCTCCCAGGTCCTGATTTTCTGTGCTGCTCTGTGATGTTTCCAGGCGGGAGCTACTTCCATGTGGGCTTCCTGCTGCGGGCTGCTGAATGAAGTCATGGGCACGGGAGCGGTGCGTGGCCAGCAGGCTGGCTTTGGGGGAGGTGCTGGTCCCTTCAGGTTCACACCCAGCACGGGCTTCTCAGCTTATCCAGCTCCTGCTGCAGCCAGCACCAACATCGTCTGCAAGGCCTGTGGACTTTCCTTCTCAGTTTTCAGGAAAAAAGTGAGTATATTTCCTATTGCACTGGATTTTTACACCTCTGAACTCACCTGTGGCATACCAGGAGATGGGTGTTTTTCTCAGAGACCTGAGGCAGATACAGGCCTCAGGGAGGGAGGAAGTGCCTTACTCTGAGGTCACAAGAAATTATTGTCAACCAGGATTAGGAGTTAGTAACTCTGATGTTCATTAGTCAGCAACACATTGGATCTGGGCTGGCCTGGAAATTAATGGGCTCTGATTTGTAAGATAAATGTGTCAGCTTGAGAATCTTGAACAAAAAGCAAATCTGGATTTGAAGATGGCTCCAAACAGTGGTTGAGTGAACAGACTGGGTGATGGAAAAGTTAAAAACTCACAATGCAGTATTTGAGTTTCTTTCTGGAAGTTCTCATGCAGTTCTGGTTGTTTCCTGACCA
The DNA here is from genome assembly GCA_039654755.1 of Calcarius lapponicus. NCBI lineage: Eukaryota > Metazoa > Chordata > Aves > Passeriformes > Fringillidae > Calcarius > Calcarius lapponicus. The sequence goes on from CM077478.1 coordinate 2,833,754, forward strand.
GCTTTAGTTCTGCTCAAGGCTGTTGGGCTCCAGCAGCCTCTTCCTTCTTTGGGAGGCAGGTTGGTGGGTTAATGCAGATAAATAAAACTGAGATTGTTAATAGTTTATTATTTCTGTGTATCACAACTGTCCAGGATTGTTATTTTGCCCCCTCAGTGATCTAATCCTCTGCAGCTCTTTCAGATGAAGCCTCTTCCCTCAGTTTGTGTGGTGTTTTCCCCTTCTGTGTCCTGTTCACATGGCAGGGCTTCATTGAATGAAGTGTCGTGTGGGGAGGTTTCTGAGGCCAGTATTAATTTATAATCCTGAAGGAGTTTGGGTTTGCTCACAGCAGCTGGAAGCTGACAGCCTTGCCTATTCCAGCTTTTGTGTATTGTGAGTCCTTTGAACAAAGTTCTCTTCAGAAGTGACATCTGGGCTTTTGGGAGTATTTTCCTCCCATGTGATTCATCATATGTGAAGCTACTTTGACTTCTTGCAATCAGTAGAGGAAGCAGGAGGTTCTCTGAAGTTTGGGGTTTTACTGTTGTTTTACACACATGAAAGGAACAGTGACAGTATATTCAGAAGTATTTTAACAGACCATAAAATTGGTTTTAGTTTTGTTTGTTGTCTAAACTACAACTTGAGTACTTTATTAGTTTATTCATAGTGTTTTTCACTAAAACCTCAAATCAGCTTCAGTATTGCCAGAAGAGCAAGGGACGCCCTTGGAACACTTGCAAAACTGACAGGGCAGTTGTCTGTATTTAAATCTTAAAAATTCTGTCTGTCACAACTGACAGTGGAAGAGCTAATAGGAAATTCTGTAGCCTGGAGAAGCAGAGAGCAGGGCCTGGATTTGTTTCCTGTGACCCAGAGCTGAATGGTTCCCTCCTTTCCCCTCAGCACGTGTGTTGTGACTGCAAAAAGGATTTTTGCTCAGTTTGTTCAGTCCTACAAGAGAATCTCAGAAGATGTTCCACCTGTCACTTGCTGCAAGAAACGGCCTTCCAGCGCCCTCAGCTCATGAGACTGAAAGTGAAGGATCTGCGGCAGTACCTGATCCTCAGGAACATCCCCACGGACACCTGCAGGGAGAAGGAGGATCTGGTGGAGCTGGTGCTGTGCCACCATGGCCTGGGGACAGAGCAGGACATGGACGCTGGCAGCCTGCGCTCCTCACGGTCACAGGGCTCGGCCTTCTTCACCCACCCCTTCTCCACCTCCGTGTCCATGTCCAACCCAGGAGACGTTGCCAGCAGAAGGGGGAGCACAGGGAGTGGAACACCTTCACGGGTACAGTGGTTAACGTGTTTCATGCAATAGCATTGCTTTATTTTATATATTTGCTTTAATAGTTATGTATCAATTTAAAATAAAACACCAATTGATACAATTGGAGGGGCAGGAAAAATGCCTTCTGTACCTTGCGTCTGAAAGTTGGAGATAATTAGCAAAGGTTCCTAGTTCATGTGAGAAGTCACTTCAACCTGGAATGATTAGTAGCAATTGGAACTTTAGAATGTCATTTCATTGTCACCTGAGATCACCTTGGAAGGAAGGAAAGTGTTTTATAAGGGAGTAACATGGGTTTTTATCCTGATGAGTTTCATTTTGTACACAGGGACAAACTGAAACATCTGTAAATAATGAAGAAGAAGAAAGTGCAGAAGAGCAGGTGAGATATCCAAAGAATAGATTTTTGGCATGTGACGCCATAAAGTGTTTTCTATCTCTGCCAACATTTGGCCTCTTGCTCTGGTTCTTCAGAGTTTGCTGTGTCTAGCAATGAATGTCTGCACAAACTGGCTTCAAAAAGAATTAAACTTTGGCCAAGCTGCTGCAGCTTCAGGTGCTCTGAAGTACCCAGGGCAGTTAAAACCACACACCTGATGTGTTTCAGACCCCAGGGCTGGGCAGGAAGAGAGCCAGGGCCTCCCTGTCCGACATCTCCAGTCTGGAGGACATTGAGGGGATGAGTGTTCGGCAGCTGAAGGAAATCCTTGCCTGCAACTTTGTCAACTACTCAGGATGCTGTGAAAAATGGGAACTTGTGGAAAAAGTGAGCAGGCTGTACAGAGAGAGCGAGGAAAACCACAAGACACGTAGGTTTATACTTTATTTCTGCTTTCTTAGAACTACTGAGTTTCTGGTTTCCAGTTTCTGGTTTGGTTCTGCCAGTGGAAGAACTTGGTATCTGACCTCTGTCTGCTCTGCTGGAACACCTGGGAAATGTGTTTTAACAATGCAGGGTGTCCCTAGAGTAGCTGAACATGGCTGTAGTGATTAAACAAAGCTTTCCAGGATTGTGCTGGTTTTTTGAGACTTTCTTCCAAAGCTTGGAGAGCTCAGCTTTCACAGTGAAGGTAAAATTGCACAACTGAGAACTGGTTCCTCAGAGAACTGGAGCTTGGCACCTCCCTGTGCTTTGCTGGGTTTCACAGGGCATTAGCCAGAGCTGCTCTGTAGCTGTGCAGATCAGGGCACTGTAGGTCTGTTCCTGCAGAATTAAAATCCACAGTGACAAAAGTCCCAAGTGCTTTGCTCTCAGTCCACATTTTCATAAGGTGATTCTGTGGCTGCAGCTCAGTGACTGCTGTTCCACACAGCAGTTGGAGTCTTTCACTTGTGTAATTTGTCCTCAGACCAATTCTTGCTTACACAAAACTTGGGAAAAAACCTGTAGACTTAAGGTTTATTTTTTTTGCCATGATCTGATGGAATGTTCAGTTATTGATGGGGATGGTGACTATATGCAATGAAATTTGACAGGTTTTATTCACTTCTGCCACCTTTATGGCCTACTTAAGGCTTCTACTTCTTAGTGTGCTTTATTATTATTGTGTTTAATCTTCTGAGGAAAGTGTTCTGCCAAACAGCGAGCTCTGACACGGAAAACCAACATGCTCTGAATTTTAATCCAGCATGTTATTTTGCAGTCAGTACATTCTGAATTGAGAACAGTTTCTTGAGTTTAAAGAATGAAGCCAAATATTGGATGTTCACTTGAGGGGCTTTCTAGTTCTTATTTCTTTGCTTCTTTGTGGAGGAATATAGATTAATTAATAGGTTAAAAAAGTTCATGTGAGGGGATGGAGCATGGCTGGGCTGGAGCTGCCCTGGCTGTGCAGGGCCCAGAGCCGTGACCTCCTTCTCTGTTGGTTTGCAGAGGGGGAGAGGATGCAGCTGAACGAGGACGACGACAGCCTGTGCCGGATCTGCATGGACGCCGTGATCGACTGCGTGCTGCTGGAGTGTGGCCACATGGTCACCTGCACCAAGTGCGGCAAGAGGATGAGCGAGTGCCCCATCTGCCGGCAGTACGTCGTGCGGGCCGTGCACGTCTTCAAATCCTAACCCAGCCCTGCCCCCCGTGCTCCGGGCAGGGTTCCTGTGGGCAGGGTTCCTGTGGGCAGGAGTGCTGGGCCCTGGGCACAGCGTTGTCGTTTTGTTTAAACTCGGCCTTTTCAACATCGAGATGTAGAAGCTGGGGAAAGAAAGGTTTTTCAAGCAGCTCCTGCAGCGCAGGGCTGGGCAGGCCCAGGTGCTGCCCCACTGACGTTCCAGCCCCACAGATTGTTGGAGTCAGACTGTTTACAGCAGTTCTTGCTCTTTTCTGAAGATTCTCACCTGTCCTTACGCATTCAGCACTCGGCAAGTGGTCAGCAAACACCTCTGCTTGAGCCTGTTAGCCTGTGGTGTTGTCTAGTGCATTAGAAGCAATGAATCTATCAGTTGATTATTCAGCTTTTCCCTAATGATAGAATGTATCTGTTCCGACAGCCCGGCTGCCCGCCGGGGTCGGATACAGCTTAGGAAGCACTGCCATGAACTGTTCCCGCACTGAAGCCCTTAAGCAATCTTGCTTTATGCTGATTGCTCCCTCTGAATGTCTGTCATGACACGTGTGCTGTCTTGGCTGTTCTCTGTCAGTGTACAAAACACTCCATCACTCTGCAGGGCTCAGGGGCTGCACTGGGCTCTGCCTGGTGGGCTCCAAAAACCAGTTACTAAGTGGTTTTTCATTTAGGAATAAACTATTTTTTTAAGAAGGGGTACTATAGTATAAACCATGTTAGCGTGGTCCTTAATCCGCTCATGCCTGTTGTAACTATTAACCTGTGATGATTGTACTCCATGTGCCGACAGCCTGATGTTACTGTGAATCCTGACCAGGGGCACCAGCTCCGTGCTGCTAACGTGGAATGTACAGCGTTACTGACCTTAACTGGGGAGGGGAGGGGAGGCAGGAGCAGGGACAGTTTTTGTTTCAGATCTCCTGTTCGGAGATTTCACGGACTTTCACCCAAAGCCAAGTCACCCAAACCAGCTTCCCTGTATTGCTGCCAGCCCTTGGCCCAGGGTCAGGTTGAGCTTTGTGCCATGAGCTGGGGTCCAGGTCCTCCTGGAGGAATTGTAAAGGTCCCTGTAGGATGTCTGTGAGCAGGGACCTGGGGCAGGGAGCAGCAAGAGGAGCTCGTGCTGGAGGTGAGAACAGGACTCCTGTGACCAAGCATGGCCACGACTGGGATTGGTGAAGCTCACTGTAAAAAAGAGGTGAGGAAGGACCAGGTGTGTCCAGTTACCCTTTAAGTAGAGTTGGTTTAAAAATGTACAGTTTCTCTTTTGATTTCCCATGTGGCAGCAGTGTTCCAGAGCCAAGGCTGTGCTGGCTGAGGGTGCAGGACCCAGGAACTGGACCTGTGCTGCACTGGCACCTGCTCTTATTTTTGTGAATCCTTAAGCTGGCTTGGAAGAGAGAAAGCAGCTCCTCCTCACACAAAACACAGCTCCAATCTCTACTGGGTATTTTTCAGAAGGGAGCAAACCTCTCAATGGCTTTATTTTTTAGAAGTAACTTTTTAAAGGTACTTAATTCCTGGAGTCTGTCCAGAGGGGAGGCTAATGAAGACAGACATGCCCTCGGTGTTATTTCCGTGCTGCTCATTAGCCACTCGAACTCAATAAAGATGGGTGATGGGCTCTCTCAGCCTCTGTCTCTTTTCTTACCCAGCCCTGGCAGTGCTGAGGGTTACTCAGCTCCAGTGGTAATGTTCTCAAGCTGTCAGTGCTCCTGGAGCCTGATCTGGGCAGATCCCTGGATGTAACAATGCCCTGGAAAATGCTCAGAGCCCTGGGCCAGAGCTCCCTGCAGCCACCCCCTGCCCCGACAGAAACGCACAAAGCCAGCGCCTGTTTTTGTACAATTGTTTATACAAATTCAACAAAGGTAAAACTGCATCAGGAAGGTCTACGAAAACAACACCGTACAACAATGGCACTTATGAATGCAGAATTTTACAATCAGGAAATAACCATGTTATAAACCTTAAATGAGAACTCAACTCACACTTCAAAGAAAGAGAGACTACGTTTGACCATTTATTCTACTGCTGGACTCACTGTATAAATTAATTTTATATTGAGTACAAGAGCTCATGCTACAGAGTGAAACCCTCCTATGTGCAAAAGCTGAAATTGGAATTTTTTTAAAATTTTGAGAAAAAGGTGATTTCTATACAGATAAAAGTGTTTTACTTCAACTATAATTTACACCTTATTTCCACAACATGCTTATGTCACTTCTGAAGTATACAAAGCAGGATATAAACTTCCATTAAAACATGCTTTAAGTTGAAAGTATGAACCTACTTTTCCTGACCTGGGCACGTTTGTAGATAGATACTGCCTACGAAGTATAGGTTAAGTTCTCGCCTACCATAAGTAAAGATAAAAATTGGCAATCAAAACCGAAACACTGGTAATGCATTCAAACATTGCATAAATAATTTTTAAACAATTTTTGTACAAAAATAGTTCTGCATAATGTAAGATGTAACAAAACAAAACGTGTTAAGAAGGCAGAAATGCAGTGCGTGGTCCACTTAAATGACACCAACTTTTTTTTTTCTTGTTTTAAGAAATGAAAAGCAGAAATCAAATTTACACTACCAAGCACATGCTGTGGTACTTTAAATAACAGTATTTCTTGGAGCTCAGTCTTCTTCCAGGTGTGAACAATTATCATCGTAACAGTCGCCTTATGAATTTGCATAAGAGCCAGTGCAGGTCATCCCAGGTGGACTGAATTAGTGGCACAAGTTGAAATTCTTAACATGGGTAGTTTCACGTTGTTCTCTCCTCAACAAGAGTTGTAAAATCCAATCGCGGCATTTTCTGATATTCCAAGTTCCCAATTGAAAATAAAATCCCTACGTGTTCTTAGTCCCTTCCCCCCCTCGCCCCAGTATTTACAGGAGTCCTTTAACTAACTCAGTTTTTGCAGAAGTTTTTCTTCCACCTGCCCGAACTGGACGCTCACGGACATCTCTGCTATGAACTGCTCACAGCCCTCCTTCGTCACCTGCTTGCAGTACCTCAGGTCGATCTGGCAGATGTTCCCACAACGTTTGAAGTAAGACAGGCACTGGTCAGTGACCTTATTGCAGTCTGGGGAGAGCAGAGGGCAGGAATTCAGCACTGATTTTCTCCTCCAGCACGAGGAATCCCCACCAGCTCCATCCCCATCCCCCAGCTGTTGTGTAACCCATGGGATCACGCCAGGCAGCCCAGATGTGCAGAAAATCCCCCGGGAGGATGAGCGTGGATACAACAGCTCCTGGCAGCTGCGGGGCCGTTGCCACCAGCAGCACATGGTGGCAGCAGCTGCTGCCAGGGAGTTACAGCAGGAGGGGCAGGGCTGGGTCACACCCCCCTCACAGCCCTGGGCCCTGGCAGTTCCCTCCCCCACGTTCCTTACCTGATAAATTAATTTCTGTTAACGAGTCCCGCGTGGTGGTTCCGACGGCGGTCAGCAGGTTAATAGACTGATCTGTCACGTGGTTACAGTAACTGAGGTTGAGTTTGGAGAGCAGGGGCATGTGCCTGATGATCAGCCGCAGCGAGGCGTCCGTGATGTCCAGCCCGGCCAGGCGCAGCTCCACGATGTTCCGTAGCTTGCTCCGGTTGTCGATCTGACCTGTGGAGCAGAGGCAGCCGTCACTCCACGAGCCCCACCCCTGCTGCCAACATCTGCAGCCTCTATGAAATGCACCGTAACACACAACACTGCTGCCCTGGATCAACTTCAGACGCTTTTGCCTGTCTGGAGCTTTGGAGGGAACATCAGCAGGAACACTTGTCTATTTTTGGAACAGGCATGTGGACAAAGCCACCTCCTGATTTCAAAACAAAAGGGATGAAAGTAACTGCAGGGGCCCAGCAGAATTACAAGTCGGGAATAAGCAGTAGGCTGTGCAGTGCATGCCAGAAAGCAGATCTGATTTGCTCAAAATTTCACCTGAGCTGAAATCCGGGCGAATGTGGCATGACCCACAGAACTGCTCCTTCCCTGAACTGGAAGAAAGTGTTTCCATACTCTCTAAAGTACACCCGTTGCAGCCTGAAGAGAAGAAAGTCAGACAGAAAACCAGCACAGTGGCTCAGACGATGGTTCAGCAGCCACAGAGCACCCCTGGCACCCCGGGGCTCCAGCCAGGAGTGCTGCCAGTCACTACCTCGAACTCCCCAGGGGCAGCACGGCCCCAGCCCCGCCAGACTCTGCTCTGGGGGCTCCTGCCCGTTTGCTCCAAGGGGGACTAAGCACAGAACAGGCCCCGGGGCTGGGACCGGGCTCCCGGCTCCTCCCGCCCTTACCTGGCCGGTTGTCCGTGGGCGGGGACAGGAGGTCTCTCATTTGTGCGTCTTTCAGTCCTTCCGCCCACTGCACGTCCAGGGTTCGCAGCAAGGGACAACTGGAGCTACAAAGTGCCGACACTGCAATCCATGAGCACCCTGATAACAGCAGGTCCCGCAGACCTGCAGACACAGAACAGGTTGGAGCACTGGCACCTTCCCAGGCACATCCCAGCGCCCTCCACCGGCACCCCCACGGTCCCCTCCTCCTGCCCAGCTCCCCATCTGTCCCACAGCCTGGAACGTCACTCCTTCCCCCAGCGCCCTCAGCCCTTTCCACAGCAGCATTCATTACTTGCTTTACAAAAATTATTTTAACTGACCATGTCAAGTAGTCAGAAAAAAAACTTTTCGGCTCCTTTTAACCCACTGATGCTTCATTTTTACACGTCTCCAGCCCTCCTAGTAGAGTCTACTCCTCTTCTAGTCCCCAGTCCCTGAAGACTTTCCCCAGAGGTTGCAGTTTAGATACAGACTGGTTTGTTAGACAAACTGGTTTGTGATTTGGTGATGAAAACACATCACTTACCTGGCAGTCTGTTGATAAGCCAACTCAGCTGCTTTTTAGATATATTTGTCCAGCTAAGATCAAGGGTTACAGGCTGTCTCCTAATAATGCCACTAAGCATAAGTGGAGTGATGGATTTACAATGGTTTAAATCTATTTTGGTCCATAATCTTTTGTCACAGCACCTACCCAAAAAGAAAAAAAGCCAACAGCACTTAATTTGGCACTTGTTTGGATTTTGGTAAGGCTTTAAAAGGTGTCATTAAACACTAGGAAAAACTACAGCATTTAACTGAAAATTGCAAAAATAAGGCCAAGTATTCACAACCCCACACAAAGTTACATAAGTTTCAAGTTTCTCCAAATATATCCTGCAATAAAGCACGGAATTATTTCCACAGAATTACAAGTGTCAACAACTCTGGATCCCATTTTAAGTCATCCCAGCACTTACTAAAATCCGTTTTATAGCCTGAAGACAAGTCACCGCTTTTCCTTGTGTTTTGACTATGAAGTCTGATTTAAATAATATCCCTATTTCCTCTGTTTTCCTTACTTAAAACGAGTAGATTTGGGGAAGCAGATCCTCCCTCTCCTGTTGTGTGTTTGTGTTTTCCCTATCCATGTGGATTATGTATCTTTTTTGCTCTTTATGGGTTTCTAAGGGCAACAACACCAAGTCCTGATGAGTGTGCAGGAGTCTGCATTTTCTTCATTTTTTTTTATTAGCAAATATTGTATTTAAATAGAAAATACATTTGGCAGGTTTCAGTGACACCAAGCAGCCCACGGAGAAGACTCCACACACATCACCTCACACTGAATTATCAGCCTCTCTACTTTGTGCATTCTGTCAGCAGGCTGTGCTGGAAAGGAGCCCGTTCCAGTCTGTCTGTCCTTCTGCACACCAGGACCGTGGGACGGGAGTCACCAGAGCCACAAGGCTTCTCTGAGGGGTCACTGAAACCTGTGAATCTGCACTAAAGCTGCTGCTGCTGCTGCTGCTGTGCAGCCTCAGCTGTGTCAGAGCCACACAGTGCCTGAGCACAAGGGACACGCTGTGAGCAAACAGCACCAACAAAGGATTCCTGCAGAACGTGCTCTGCTGGCACAGGGACAGGGAACAGGCTGCCTCTCCACGTACCCTCCACAGGGAGACAATCAGCACAGCCCTTGTGAGGAGCACACGGTGGGATCCTCACTATCAGTGGGTATTTAGTAACTGAACTGCACAAATGCTGGCAGTCAGGAAGTCCTGGGGCAGAATGACACAAGACTGAGCCAGGCTGGCTGTTCCAGCAGCAGAACACTGCGGTGTCTGACTCCAGCACAGGCTGCTCTGGAGCCTGGCAGGCTGACGCCGAGTCTGACACACACAGCTCCACCAGAAATGCTGGGAACTGCTGTTTCTGAGAAAGCAACACGAGACCACTGCCACTTCTGCTGGCCACCCCTTCTGCCTGGGCTCCCCAGAGCTCCAGGGACAGCCCAGAGCCCTCCCAAGGAGACACGGGTGCCTCCATCACCCGCGGTCCTTCCGTGCCCATCCCACCACACCGCGTGTCCCGCCCTCCTTACCATCTGTTCCAGGTCTTGCAAACTCTCATACAGATGCACAAGTCTCTATGACTGAGGTAGCTAAAGACAGCCATCCAGACTTCCCTCTGCATCACGTGGGCTGCCCCGTCATCCAGGGGCAGCGAGTCCGGAGGGGGGCTGATGGGAGGAGGCCGGATGACGTGCCGCTCCATCTGGATGCACTTGGGGGGCGACAGCGAGGGCGGGGGCCGGGCGATGCCCCGGGGGGCGCTGCGCAGGCTGGGCATGAGCTGGTGGTGCCTCAGCTCCCGGGGAGTCCCGTTCAACCCTTTGCTGAACCTATGGAGTCTCTCGCTGTTGTTCAACGCACGCTTGGGTTCCTCGTTCTCGCTCTCCGGTTCAGATTTGATGGGTTGGTGGTTCTCATTGGCAAGGCTGTTCTCGGTTTTTTGGATCTCCTGGTTAAGCTCTTTGCTGAGCTCCTTGCTCAGTTCTTTATTGGGAAGCCGCCTTTTCCTCCTCATCTTGAACTTCTTCTTGTCCCTGGGCTCGGCGCCCTCCGTGCTGGGCCCTGCCGTGGGCGAGCTGGAGCGGGACTGGTCGCTGTCCTTGGACCTGGGGGGCGCCTCTGGCAGCTCGTCCTCGGGCTCCTGCTTGAGGCGCCGCAGGGGTTTGATCATGGCAGTTCGGTCATCCGGGGCCTTCCACGATCGCCGCTGCAGGGAGAGACCGGGGCTGACTGCGGGAGCTCCGCGGCGCTTCCAGAGCGCGTCCATGCGGATGCTCCACACAGGAGCCCTGCCTGGGGCCGGGCCCCCTGCCAGCGCCGAGCCCCACCCAGCCCAGCCCCATCCCAGCACCGGCCAAAGGTGTCGGGTTCAAGAGGCAGCTGGGATGAGCTCAGCTATTGGCTCACTGGACTCCAGGAGTCACAAATGCCCCGGGGTTCACCGTGCAGATTCCTGCTCACTCCAGGGCCTTGTCCAAGTGGATCATTTACACACAGAAGGTCAGCAGCACACCATGGACAGCTTTGTCCCCAGCAGGCCACAAGAACCCAGGCTTGGGCCACATCCATTGGGCAGCCACATGAACACTGCCCAAGTGCCCTCAGGCCACGGTCAGAAGGGCGATTCCCAGAACCTCTGGGATCACAGTTGCCATCCCAGCTGCTGGACACCCACAGCCTCCTTTAGATTCTCCTTTACACCCAGCCAACCCCTGGCCATCCCCTCCAATCCCTGCAGAACAGGGAATGTGACAGGACCTTCCTCCTGCCCCAGTTCCTGCTCCCAGCAAACTGCTCTGCACTCTTCACCCCTCGTCCACCCCCTCTGATTCACCAGGCTCTGTGAGAGACACAAACTGAGGCCTGGGAAGGCTTCAAGCCTAATGTGATCACCGCAAGCAAGAAAGAAGTCAGCAGCTGTTAAAATGTAACAGCTCCAATAAGGAGATCAGGACTGGCAAGGAGAGGGAACTGCTGTGAGCACACTTGTTGTGTCAGAGGGCTCTTTCACTTTCCCAATAAACAAACTGGATCAAGGCAGTGGCTGTGTTCCCAAGTTTCAGGCCACGGTGCATGGTGGAGAAAGCTGATCACCCTGCCTTTAAATTAACATATTATAAAGGCAGAAGTCCCAGTAAGTTAATGAGAGGTTAGAATAAAACATTACTGCACCAGGCCAGTGCAGCTCCCAGCACCCCTCTGAATTTTGCACCCCTGTCAATCTCTGCTACTGTAAATTTTGCTCTCCCTCCACCAAAGCAGCCCAAATCCCTACATTTGCCATCCTGCAGCATCCCCAGTGTCCAGCCTTGCAGGACTGACTGACTCCCACCCCTGGGAGCTTCATAGGCAACACCAGTCCAGCCACTGATTCTGATTTTACAGCCATCAGCCACTTTTCTCATGAGACACAGTAAACTGGAGCCCTCATTTCTGCCTCTGCAAACCAGCACTTCTGCAGATCCCAAGTACCACATTTTGGAATCTACATGAAAATTCAGTGTCCCGGCCTGACCTGAGAGTCCTGACTGTCATGTTCAGGACCAAATTGTCTCCACAACTGCTGGGAGCAGCTCCTGCTCTCTGCAGGCACCCCAAGGTGTCCTTTCCAGAGGCTTCCCAGGGTGGCACAGCCCCAAAACAGCTGCCAGGCGCCACCACGTGGAGAGACCTGAAAAGGCTTCCATGAAAAATTCATTTTCACCTTGTTCCTACTCTGAGCACCTTGTAGAGACTTTTCAGTTAAAGTGGGATTTCCAGTATCTTGAATAAAACAAGAGTCATAGCCCAGTGTCCTCGGCCTCTGAACATCAACCCGAGCGTCCCTGCTCAAGCCACTGTCCTGTCAGACCAGCACCTTTTACCAGAACAATAAAAAAATCCCAGTTCCTCTGGAACAGTCTGGGATCTGGGGATGAGCTCAAGGCCAGGAGAGCAGAGCCAGCAGCCCCAGCCAGGCCAGACCCTGTGCAGAGCCCTCAGCAGGGGCTGTCCCTTACCCGCTTCCTCATCGTGGGTTCCTGGGACTTCTCGAATTTCCGTTTCCTCCACAGATGCACCTCGTCAGACTTTCTCCTCAGGATGGAGTCAACTGGAGCCTTCTTGGAATGTTCCTCTGATTTCCTCCTGGGGGTCTCCTCGCAGTCCCCTTTCCGTTTGGCAGCATCTGGCACTTCCTTGTTGTCTCTGTTGATTTTCTGCTCCTTCAGCAGCGAGCCCGGGAGATTTGACGCGTATTTAAATCCTGGTCCGCGCTTTTGCTTGTACGCCAGAGAGACACAAAACACAAACCCAACTTTATACCTTATGCATCTCCCAGCTCTTCACGCTGCCACCAGCACCCCAACACTGCTGGGTTGGTCACTTTTTAACTCAAAATTATTAGTAAGAAGTTTTAATTTTCCTGAGGTTATTTTTCTAACTATGCACTTGCAAGTGTCTGTCTCGGTCTGCAAAGAAATAGTGTTTCACTAATTCCAACAGACACTCCAGGTTTTGCATAATTGCTTGTGAATTTTTAATTTCAGGAATTTTCATTGTCAAAATTAACATGTAGCAGTGCACATAACTAACCTAAATGCTGCCCAGGTGCTGGGTGAAGTGTTGGTACAAGTACACAAAAATTACTGAAGAACACAAAGCTGTGAGCTTGTCTCCTTCAACTCACAGAATCATCATGGAATGAACCACATAACCCAGGAATGGTTTGGGTTGGTAGGGACCCTAAAGATCACCTTATTCATTAAGAACAAAACCCAATTAAACACAAAACAAAAAGCTGGTATTGGGCTAAAGTCTATCTATAAGCCAGAGGGAATGCTTAAGATTTTGTACCTCATTCCAGCACCACTTATTCCCATTAAACTCACTTTTCCAGTTTTCCCTGCGTGGTTGCACTTTGGACACTCCCAGCAGTTGGGCAGCTCATCGTTCACCACACCATCCGATTCCTTCACCTGTGGGAGACACAACACTCACAGCTGTGCTGCACAAGCCTGCAGGAAGGTGATGACCATTCCAAGGAACATTGTACAGCCCCTTGTTTTCTGGGAGGGACTGCAGCCCTCCCAGGGAGCAGAGGCACCATCCTGCTGGTGCTGAGCAAGCCCTGGGTGCTGCACAGCCAGCCCTCGACCATGTGGGAGGGAGGGATGCTGGCCAAACACATCTGGCAAAGGGCTCAGCTCTGGGCCTTCCATAAGGTCAGTGACAATCCCAATCCACACACTCTGCTCTCGGAACAACAACAGAGAGAACTCCCCAAGAGCCCAAGCAAACCCCCCAACCCAGAGCTGTGACTGCACCATCTCCAAATGCCCTCCCACCCCTGGGGTTTGCAGAGCCCAGCCCTGTGTCCCCAGAGAGGCACAGCCTGATCCCTGCACAGGCAGGGCTCTCCCATCCATGTTCTCCCTTACATTAACCCCACAGGCATTTTTAGCAGCACAGCACCCTGCACTGTAATCAAGTGTTCCTTAAAATACTTTTCTTTCAGGATCAGAACTAGCAGTGCCAGGCTGCAGCCCACCAGCCCATGTGCCAGTGGGGATGTGGCTGCCAAGGCAGCTCAGAACAGGCACGTTCATTCAGATGGACACACAGAGCATTTCCAGGCCTTCTCACACCCCAGATCCTCAGTCAGGGCAAGGGAGAGAGAGAGAGGCTGATGACTTCATCACTACCTCCAACACTGACATTTTGCTGTCTGAAACAAACTAATGTTCAGTGTTGTTACACTCCAGCAAAAGCACAGTCCTGCCCTACACAGCTGGAATGCTCCTCTCGTCTGGATTTTCACACAGGAGCCTGGAGAGCTTTCCAAACAGGGAACAGGCATTTCAGAAAAGACAGTTCTGTGAATGAAAAGCAGAGCTAAGATACACCCTCCACACACACATGCTCATTGATGGCACATTCCCACTTAAGGGTTTCATTACATACCCAGAAATAAACAACTTGGAAAAAAAAAAGAAAAATATTGATTTATTACTATTGTAGACAACAAAAACATGCTGCTGTCCAGACTAACAGCTGGGCACTGGCAGCAACAGCGTGGCTGCAGGAGACGGGAACAAGCACGGGCAGGGATCTGCAGATTTTTCATGTTTCTGAAACATTTCCTCCTCTCCTCCCAGTGCAGGGAAAAGGAACTGGCTGTGCAGGAGCAAGCCCTTGGATTTAGGAACTGCTTCCTCCAGTCCCTGAGCCAGACAGCAGCCATTCTAGTTTCACCATCCAGTGAGAGTGATGACATGTCAGTCTCTCAGCAAGACTCCTGGAGTTAATAAATAAGTAAATGAAGTGGGCAGAATTTAAATACTGGTTTTATCACAACTGTGTGCCTTTGAACCTTCTTTCCCATGGTAGGTGTAAGATACTCCAGGAGTTGTTGTATACATCTCTGCCTCAGGGGAACAATTCCTGGCCCAAGCCCAAGTTGGGAACAAGTTATTTCCCGCACTGAATATAGAACAAGTGCTGCTGAAGGGAGAGCATTACAGCTCTGTCCCTTCTGTGAAGTTTAAGGAACTGAACAGATGTGAGGAACTGTAAGCAAACTAATTAGACACACACAGACCTGCCACTGAATGTGTCCCAAGCCTTTCAGGCTGGGTGGGAGCCAGTTCTGAGTGTTTGCTGCAAACAGCAGGTGGGTGTCTGAGGCACAGCGTGAGGCGTCACAGAAACCTACCTGCAGCACCAGGGCAGCAGCTCAGATCTGAGCACCACACCTCGTGCTGGGGACTCCTCCTGTAGGAATATGGAGACCCCAGGATGCTGATCTGGCATCCCTGAGGGAGAGCCATGAATTCTGGCAGTGCCCAGACTGACACAGGCAGTGAGACACACCTGGGCTGAAGCTGTGCTGGAAAAGGCCTCTGTATCCCTGCTGCTCTGACAAGGCATCCAAACATTCACTTCCATTGTTATCAGCACATTCAGCTGAGATGGAAAAGAACAGGCTCCTAGTGGAGAAAGGAATCCCCCTTCTCCCTAAGGAAACAGCATCAGATGCTGCACTCAGACATGCTAGCCAGCAATGCCAGCAATGTGAGATGAAGCAAGAAAAATTCACCACTCTTGGTTCAACTCAAACACTGTGGAACAATGCAGGGCAGTGTTCATCCCAAAATCTCATGAGCTCCTCTGGAAGCAGCGCTGTGCTTGCGAAACTCTCACCAAGATCATTTTCATAAGAAACCCGTTCAGCAAAACAAGCTTTTGTGTTGGTGTGGCATTTTCAAGGAAGGAAGGATGTCAGGAAGCTCTCGTGACCCTTGTGAGGACATGGAGCACTCTGCTGTCCCCAGCTCTGCAGGTGCTCTGGTACCCAGGGCCCCCACAGAAACCCCTCAAGGCTCAGGTACCCCTGAGCCACCCTTCATGGAACTCCTCTGAGAGCTCCTCTGGCACTGCTGCTTCGTGGAGAAAAGCCCCCAGAACACGAACAGCCTAATCAGGGAGCTGGAAGAAGATGAACTTCAAACCACAACCAACCTGCCCTGGAGAATAAAGCACCCCCTGCATGCACCAAACTACTGCACAAGCTGTGGGAGATGCAGCTTGGAGGGAACTCACTCCACAGGGGAATAAATCAGGAAAGGACATCTGCACTGATCCAGTCTCCTCCAGCAGTACATTTGCCAGACATTTGGCTGGAGATGACCAGCAGTTCCCATGGTGCTATTTCCCCACTGGGACAGGAAGGCAGCTGCCCTGGGGCTGGGACTGCATCAAAGGCTATTTATGGGCTCCATCCTCAGGGCTCAAGGGCTGGAGCAACATGTAAACATGGCCAGAGAGTTCTGCCTTGCAGGAAATCATGGAACCTGGGAATAAACAGCAAGGAAGGGTCTAAGGAAGAGGCTCCATTTTCCTTTTGCTGTTCTCCTGAGCAGTCTCATCTTACCCTCCAAGATGATTCTGAAATTCTACCAATGCTCTTTTGCCTCAGGAAATAAACAGCACCAGTTACCCACCATTTCAGCTCAGCAGAAGCACTGAGAAATCAAAATAAAAGGCACACAAGGCACACAGTAAATCTCCCAGTGCTTAATTGTCAGGAACAGCCAAAGCAACGCTGTTCCTGGTTACCAAAAGAACACTCAGAACACCACGCATGTGTGAGACAACCAACAGCCCTTGCCTGACTTCACAGATCTGGCCCACATCCTGTACTAGTCCCAAATGTAGAATGGGGAGAGGAAGTCATACCTGAGCTGCCACTAGACAACAACTGTCCTCTAATTCAGCCCTGAGGTGCCACTGACACTGCAAAGGCAGAGATGGGGGTACAGAGGGCACTTCCAGCAAGGGTTGGAACAGCAAAGCAAAATTAAGATACCTCTGAAAATGAGCAGCTCCTTCCTCTGCTTCATCAGCCCCCAAAGTTTTGTTTTAAGCAGAGCCAAACAAGCAAAGCTCCTTTTCAGAGCCCATCTGTGGCAGGAACTGAGCAGCAGCTCCATGAATCAGGGAGCAGGCACAGCTCTGGTTTGCCAGCTCCCCACATTCTGCTCTAATAAGTGACAGGACAGAGCCTGGAGCAGCAGCACGTAGAGCTCAGGAGAAATGAAAGGCCAGGAGAGCTTCACCCCAGGCCTGCAGGGGAACACACACACCTCTCCTCCCAGACAGCCCAGAAGGGCCCAAACGCTGCTTTTGGGGCACGCTGTGTCAGAACACATTTGCTTTGGCAAATCACTTTAACCATAAACAAATCAGCAACAGGAAATGGCTGATCAGCTGAAAGAAACCAGCTCTGGAGAAAGGCAGCTTCTCAATGCTAATGCAGGAAGATATGCCCAAAATGACACTTTTGTTACCAGCAAAGAACACAGCTGCTCACAGGACTCAAGTCAGCCAAGGGTGAGTGCTCCTGCAGCCTGCCACTGGCTCAGGCTGTTCTCCAGAGCTGCACTCCTGCTCCAACATTGCTCCCAACATCTTCAGAGCCAGCTGCCACCCTAAGGCACATCTGTGCCTGGACCTACACGAGCAGCCAATTGTTCACCTGTACTTTGTGGGACTCAGGAAGAAGCTACTGACATGGATTTGGGAATATCTCACCCTGAAGTACTTCCTTAAACAAGGGGGGAAAGAAAGGAACAAATCAGCAAGATCTTCACACACTCAGGGTGTGTCCAAAGCCAGGGTCCCAGGGAATGCTGTTACATTGCTGGTCAGGGCTCACCCTGCTCCTCACACCAGCTCTCTGCTCCCTTACTCATCTGTCCAAAGATGAAAACCTAAAACATTCCCAATTTCTGTGCACCACTTTTACATTAAGGTGATAACTAATTCAGCTTTTGTTTCCAACATGTATCACATCCTTGTACTCACCTTAAGGCATCCTGGGTGTATGATTTCATTACAAATGGAGCATTCCATTAGCATGAGATTAAACTTGCTCTCCTCCTCTTCCACAGTGTCCTCTTTCCCAGCTTCTCCACACACCAGACACACAGCAGTGTGAGGCAGCACCGGCTGTTCACAGATCAGAAAGAACTGATCAAGATATGGCAGACATGGAAATACAAGAGCTCAATGTGCATTTACAGTATCCATAATTTATTATGGATAAACTATTGTGCAAACTGACATAAAGGCAAAAAAAAAATAAATTGTAACAAATTAGGGCTGGGTACCAGATCAAGCTCCACAGGACACGTTTCACCCTGTAGCAATACAGGCTCAGGGAACATTACTGGGATGGATGAAAACGCATTTTTGGTGGGTTCCTTGAATCTGTGAGCTGACACAGACATTGGCATGCAAGTCACTTCACCAGTGTACAATGGGAGGGGAAAGAATCACCCTAGAACAGCACTATTCACATCCATTAGGTTTCACAATGCAAGGAGCAATTTGGCAGCTCCCGTATTTTACAGGCAGGGCCGACAGATGTTATGGGACCTGATCCAGGTCTCACAGCAAGCCCACAACAGAACCAAGAAGAGCCCTTTTCCTGACTGGCAGTCCATTATCCAGGGCCCTGCTCCCAGCACTGCAAAAAGCTCTGCTCACTTAGAAAGAGGATTCTCTCCTGCAAGTGTCACAAGTGAGATCACACAGATTTTTTTCTTTCTTTGAGGCAGAAAGGGAACTGCAGCATCTCACATACCTGTCACCCATGTCAAAGCACTGAATGCCACTCTAATTAAAAAGCCACCTTTTTGCTAATGATTAACAAAATTCTGGTCTGCAGCAATAAGGTATAAACCTCATTACAAAAAAGAAAAGGAAGAACCTAAGCTGCCCACAAAGGGAAGTGCCATCGATTGGGCTGCCAGTCCTTAACTACCACACAGCAGAAGCAGAGATGGGGCTTTTCCCAGCAAGGAAATGTGGATGGAGTGAATCAATCCCTAAGAGAACACCTGCACACCAACCCAAATTTCAGCATCAACAGTGCATCCTTCAGCAAGTTTCAGGCAGGGGGAAGGCCAGCTGTGTGAGCCATTAGAGCACAGAGCATTTTGCAAACAGCAGTACAATCTTCCTTGCTGGGATCAAGGGTGTCCAGGCAATCTCCTCTGTGCCACCACTGCCTCTGTCCCTGGATGGGCTGGAGCAGCAGCTGGGCTGTCACAACATGTCCTCCCAGCAGTGTCCCAGGCACTCCTGCTTCCCTTCCTGATGGAACTGGTGATGCAGAGGAGGTTCCTGCTCTCTGAACAGCAGCACCACGGGCTCTCTGAAGGCTTCTGAGCTTAATGAAAGTCTGTCTAGTTAATATTGTCAGTGTTATTAACCAAGGCAAGCACAGTCCCAGAACTGTAGGGATCATTACTTCCATACAGCTTCAGCATCTTGCAGGGTCTTTTTGGCTGGAAGCTGCTGGATATTATTACTGCTGAATTGTTAGAGAACAAGAGCAAAGCCAAAAGGACTGCTTACAGAAATGTAAAGCACCTTGAAAGGTACAACACTTCAATTTCTTAATTTTCTGGGCCTTTGCTGCTTTAAGAATTTGTAATACTCTCCCTGATATTTGCACCAACCTAGAAAGCACAGAGAAGTCACTGTCAGTGCATGTGAGGGTGGGACAAGTAATCAGACACCCCTGGCTACCTCTGTCCTAACTGAAAGTAAAACTCTAGGCACAAGAAGAGAAATAAATCCTCACTGGAAGACAGAGGATGACTACACTCAGCTAGAAGAGAGCCCAGATCATCTCCAAAAGGCTCAGCCTGCGTTACTGAGAGTGAAAACAGCTTAGTATGAAAGTTTCCTTCATCAGTGAGGATGAGAAAGCACACTGCAGCCCTAATTTAATCCTTCCACTAAAAAGGCAGCATGATTTCACCATTTCTTGCCCCTGGAGAATAATAAATTCTTCATCCATGCTGTTCAATTCATGCCACACTCCAGGAAATCAAGTGTTCAAAGAAAAGACACTTGAGCTGCAAAAGCACTCTGCAGAAAGGTGGATATTCTGTGTACTTTACTGAAAGATCCAGCAGTGCTGAACCCAATCCTCTGTGTCAGGAACAGAGCAGAGCTTGGCACAGAACATGGAGTGAGCTACCAGGAGCAACTACTGGAAACCTTAAGTGCTTATCAGTTTTTTATCACTGTTAGGTGAAGCCATTTAATCCCTCCACTTTGGTCATCTCCTAAGAATTAAAAGAAAAACCCCCAAATACTAAGCAAAGGGAACTGTAATGAGAGAAATCAGTATAGATAGGGTGATATTTCAGTTATGAATAAACAACATTCCTTTCCTTAAAAAAACAACAACAAAAGAAAACCAAACCCATAACACCACCACAAACAAGACCTTCTAAAGAATTAAAGTAAAACTAAAGCTGATTTTTAGCCTTGAACAGAGTCACCGCAGACATGAGACCTGAGAAGAAGCTCCACAAGTCAGCATGGCAGCTACAGATTCAAAAGCTGCTTGAACAACTTAATGGAAGATTAATCTGTCAATATTTGTTAAACAGAAAGCTATTGCTTGTGACTCAAGAAGCTCCTAAGTAATGTATCACAGGAGCCCAGGAAACTGACTGCCTGCTGGCCCTGTTCTGATGCTCTTTCCCTGACAGCCATTTCCAGTCCCTGAGGAAGACAAGACCCTGGACTGATGGCTCTCTGCTCATCCAGATCAGACCCTCTGCTCTATGCCTAAGTAACAGCAAACAAATTGAAATTCAGATCTCTGGGAGCCTTGGGCTGGGGTCATCAACACCAAAATCTTGGAGGCTGTCAGTCAAGGATTTCCCTCACCCTAATTTGTGTGGGTAACACAGCAAAGATGATTGCAGGGCAGCTTTTCTCAGGAAATTCCAACAGCCAAACCAAACACATCTCTTCATCCTTAGAATCAGAACTTCCTACTCTTCCCGTTTTCCCCCACATCCCAAAGTCTGAGGTGATCTGAACGCTGATTTTTGTAATGACAATCTCCACTTCCATACTGCTAAAAGGAAAGCTGTCCTGTTAAGTTTTAGTAGCATTCTGGTTTAGGATTTGAGGAGGATGAGAAGCACTGGGAAAGAGAGATCTGAGCTGGGAGGGCAGGGAGAGCTCCCAGCCCCAAACCGGTCAGCCAGGAGACACAGCAGGAGGAAAGGACCCTGCAGGCGAGCTGCAGGCCCAGGCACACTTACAGCTATGCACTGCCTCATGATGCAGGACTGCTTCATCCTGCCGGGCCCCCCGAACTTCTTCATGTCCTTGCAGAAGTGGCACTCGCCGCACTCTGTCCGCAGGCACGCCTCGCACTTGCGGCATCGCGTCCTCCGCCGCCGCGCGCACCGCCGTGCTCCGGTTGGCAGCGAGCTTCACTGCAGAGGCAGCGCCCAGCTTCCCCTTGGGCCGGCCAACTGCCCTGTTCTGCAAGAGACACACACACAGGGTCAGCTGAGAGACACACACAGGGTGAGCTGGGAGACACACACACACAGGGTCAGCTGGGAGACACACACACACAGGGTGAGCTGTGAGAGACACACACACACAGGGTGAGCTGTGAGAGACACACACAAGGTGAGCTGTAAGACACACACACACACAGGGTCAGCTGAGAGATGCACACACACAGGGTGAGCTGTAAGAGACACACACACACACACAGGGTGAGCTGTGAGAGACACACACACACACACAGGGTGAGCTGCACATCCAGCTCCCTGCTGAGTCTGTGCTAAACTGACCCCTGTTAGTGAATTATGCACACACAGGTGATGCAGGTAACACTCAGCAGATGTGTCAGTCACTCTTAGACATAAAGGAGCTCCATCGCCTTTCCAAGAAAGGATGGGCTGTAAAATGACATAGAAGCCAGGACAAGCCCATTTCAACAGGAGGGCAGGGAAAAGACATTTAGGCACAGCTCAACACCACAAGATCAAGTCCTAAGTGAGGTGCCTGGCTTAGGTCAATAGATGACCTGTGCTAGCAAAAGTGATTTGGTGGTTAGGTACAGCAGAGAAGCACTCAGGCAATGGCTCAAGCCTCCAGTTGTATCCCTAAAAATCAGGAGAGTATGAACTACTGCCAAGCAATAATGTAGGAAATAAAACACAAATGCTACAAAACCCTTCCAAGGTAGCTCCCCTCCTATCCAACACCAGCAAGTGCTCAAAAATAGAACACCAACTGATGATGTGCAAAGGCTAAAAAGGGCATCCCAGGTCTAGATTTCAATGACCTTTAAGACAGAAACTAAAGGAGCATGAAAAGATTTGAAATGATTAGGTTAACTGCAACATATTCACTCTGGACATCCAAATTTCGTGTTCTCATCAGAAACTCCCTGTTATACACAAGAACTTACAGCTCAAGCCAGACATCACTAAATACCATGTAATTGTATGGAGCTAATTATGCAAGAATTGGGTTGGCTTATACTGACCCCTGACAGCTTTCTCCATAAAGATGATAATAACAGGACTGGCAAAGTTCATTTGGTTTAGCATTTATACAACTCTTCCATTTTCTGCACATCTCAGCATATGACCAACAGACCACCCAGTTTCACTTTCTGTTTCTGTTGAATTCTGGGCAATCACCAAGGCAGGGGCAGCAGGAGCCATGCATAAATTCCACCAGAGTTTTTAAAAGAAGAGATGTGCAAACAATGCACTTGGTTGTACAAAAGCTTCCCCAAGTGTCCTGCTGTACAACCCTGAAGAGAAGCCACACTGCAGAGTATTTGATCTTCCTCCCAGCTGACTTAGCAAAGCTCCAGTGACTTTCTCTAAGCTGCAGAGAAGTGCTGATATTTTAACAGCCTCCATCCCAGGAATCTCAGTGCTGGAAGAGCGAAGAAGTCAGGAGCTAAACCTCTGAAGTCTTCTCTCCTACAGATTATCATTACTGAGGTGGGAGAAAACACTACTTAGTCCATGAGGTTGCAGAAATTTCTGCAAAGTTTTTAATTCCACTCCTCCAGAACAGATTTTGTTCCGTGTTTGGGCTGTGCTGTGTGAACAGGGACGAGCAGAGCTTCCTTCCCATCGGCAACCGCAGCGGCCGCCTGGATTGCAGATCAATGTCAGACACTCTAAAGGATAAATATTTACCTTCTAGACCAACTTTCCAGCCTCTCAAGGATAAAGTCGGCTCTGGCAGGACTGGCTTAGAGGCAACCTAGATAAGAGATAATTTTCTTCCTCAGCATGAATCACTCCTCCATTCTATTAGAGTCTCCTTCAGCTACGAAGGGAGGCGAGACATGAACCAAAGGCTGGATAGCAGCGGGAACAAGTTAAACCAAAACATGCACAACAACCTTGGCAGCTCCCCTTGGACAACAGCACATGGAAGATTCTGTGTGAGCACCTGACTCCTTCCTACTGGGAAGCAACATGATTAAGTTTGAGGCAAACAACAGCTATGACACCGTGAGAATGCTGTTCTTAAATGCTTTCAAGGAAAAATCAAACTCTGTACTTTTCCAGCTGAAAGACAACTCCTGCTTCTGCCACAGTGATACGAGCCAAGTCCTAATTCTGAGGACAACAGTTTAAGGGCTAGGACACTGCAAAGACACAAGTGATAAAAGGCATCACTTGAACACAGAATTTGAGAATCCTAAAAAACCCACAAAAGCAGGAAGGTGAAAGTACAAGAACAAGCCTGAAGTCAGACCATACCACACAACTCCGATTTTCTTCCAGACACCACCAGAACACAGCAGAGGTGCAGACCTCCATCTCACTGTATGGAACATTCTTGCCTACCCAAACCTCTTCACTGCTCATTAGCTAATTGTACTAGCTGGGTTTGTACTAATTTACCAACCAACCAATCCTCAATCCAAGCCACGTTTTCACTCCAGGATGTCGCAGCCAGCAAGGCTGGAGAGGCCTTGCAGGAATTCCCATTCGTATCTAGTTTCAAGGGGCTCCAAAAGTGGTCGCTTAAAAACCTCCACAGAAGAAAATCTGGCCTGAGATTCAAGGGGGTAGAAGGAGCCTCCAACATGGCTTGGGGTTTATTTAGCACATGGCAGACAGCCAGATAAATTCCAGGTCGATGTTAGTGAGGAGATGCTGCAGGATTTCCAGCTCAGACTGCAGTTTTACAACATACCAGGCCTGGTAATGAGACTGGGTAAAATCTCCTTCAAGTTCCTGTCCCCATCTCTGTACTGCCACTTGCCACCTTCCCAGCACAACTCCATGGATTTGTCTTGCAAATAATGAGCACATGGCAGGGGATGGCAGCACTCCTTGTGCTGGGTGGCCAGCAAACAGCAGCTCCAGGGCCTGAGGCTCAGGACTGGGTGTCACACCCACTGGGGTGACAAATCTCACTCCTGTGGAGGGGACCCCACCATCTCCTTTCCCAAGGAGATGCAACCCTCAAGCACAGCCTGGACCTGATGACTCTGTAGCCCCCCACAGCTGTCTCTGAGAACTGTCAAGGAAACAAAGATTGTACCAAACTTGAAGATTTTCCCCTCCCTTAAACCTTACAAAGAAGCCAGGGAGCTGAGACAGACTCTGCCTGGAATACCATCACCAGCCACCACGTTCCAACATCTCCACAAGAACTGTGCTCATCATTTCTATGGCCACAGCAAGTCTTCAAAAGAGAGGCAGGGGGATGCTGGAGTGCTGACAGCCACTCTGCCAAGCTCTCAACAAAGGCAGAGCAAGCAGCTGCTGAAATGTATTAGGATTAATATCTTAAATTCACATCTCTATTACACTGAAACCTAGGAAGCTGGTGGACTTGCACAGGACACCATGCTGGGTTGTTTGCTTTGTTTGGTTTTTTGTTTGTTTGTTTTTTTCTTTTGTGGGATTTTTTTTGGTGTTGTCCACATTACTGCTATGACACACAAAGGTAACTTGCTCCTGTTCCCAAAGCAGACACAGCACCTGGGGGTGAACGTGGGCCATCACAGGTACTGTCCTATGCACCACAAAACCATTTACAAGTCATGAAGTTGGGCTCACCCTCACACCACAGTGCTTAAACATGCCCAGCCCCCCAACAGGAATGCAGCGATTTTCTGAAGTGCTGGCCTCCTACAGACCCCACCAAATTCAACACAATTAGGGGACTTGGTGGGGTGGTCACCAGTAATTAAAGAGTCTCTCAACAGGGCTGTGCAGATCTGGGAATAAACTCACAATTCTAAACCAACCCTAGGAAATGAGCTACCTGGAAGCCTCTCCTCAGAACATGAGTTTATCCTGGTTATGGACAAACATTTGGCTGCTGGGCAGTTTCCACTGCCTTCTTACAGGTACCTCAGCACACTTCCACACGTCCCAGCCCAGCCCAGCTGTCACTAAAAAACCACAACCAGGGTCGGAAGGACCAGAGGCACTAAGGAATGCCCTTTGCCCTGAGCACAACCCTTACTGCAACAGGAACATAACCCTGATGTTTACAGCAGCAAATTTCTAACCTTCACAATTAAGAAGAACAACTCAAAAGACCTCGGGCAGACAAAACATACCATGAACACCAAGCTTTGGAGAAAACACTGCAAGAGCTATCAGCCATTACATGCATCATTAAATAGGTGCTGATGTTCCCCAGCTGCTGTCCCAACACCAACTGGGATCTGCCAGAGATGTCACCAGGCAACTTCACACACAAACTCCTCCACCCTAGAGAGGAGCATCAGCTGACCCTGTGACCAAGTCCAGACGGAGGGAGGTCCTGGTTGTCAAAGCAAGGCTGACTAAGTCTGCAGCCTAGAAACAAGCTCTTCTGCAAGTGGCCTTTACCTGGGCGCAGCTCTTATTCCATCACTCAGCTTCAGTGACCTGCTTTAAACTGCTGCCAGCAGCACCAAACCATTATTTCAGACTCAACATCTCCACAAAAAACCCAGAGACGTGTGGGGGCTGTTCTGAAGGGCTCCTCAGGGGACAGGTCAGAGAGACCCTGAAGCACTTCACTTCAACCACGTACAATCTGAACAGCTCATGTAGAATCCACCGTGTACATCTCCCCTAGACAAGACCTTTTATGTGTGCAGTGTTCACTGCTTCAAGGTGCTGTGCCACACAAATACATCCCTTGCATCTGCAAGGCAGCAGTGATTTCCTTCTGTAACACACAGACAAATTCTGATTATTCTCAATTACTGTAGTTTGACCACATCCACACAACCACAACAGCACCCAAAGATGGGAATCCAGGCCTTGCCAGGTGCCAGTCCTGAGCTTATTATGTGGCACTGCATCCTAATTCAACTGTTTTAACAGAATTAGGATAGCCAAATCTAACAACCACTTGTTTCTTTAGAAGGTCTGATAAATAAACATTAGGGGGAAAACATTTTTTACAGAAGCTACATGCATTAACCCACAATTCATAACTGGTGTCACCTAAAACACCACCCCCTAAAGGGGCTGGGTCATGGGCAACACTGGGCACTGGATACACCACAGGGTGGTACAGCAAAGACTTTGGTCAGTCTCCATCCTTTCCCAGTGCACCAGGGGTGCATTCTTCCATCCAAACAGGGTGCAAGTTCTGGAGGACAAGGCTACTGTGTGCTGCCCAGGGCAGTGAGCAGCACTGTCCCCTCCTGCTCCAGTGCCACACTCCTCTCCCAGCCTCCTTATGCAGGGAGTTCTGGCATTCCCACTAGAAACCCAAACTGATGATTCCCAGCAGTGGTGCAGACCAGGTAACTTTACCCCAAAATATGGGAACTGGCCTTGGCTGCCTGGCAGGGTCAGCCTGTTACACTCACACTGCCAGGCACTGCACAATCCCAGAACTGATCAGGTTGGAAAGACCTCAGAGATCATCGAGTGCAACCATTAACACAGCTCTGCCATGCTCACCACCAAACCATGTCCCCAAGTGCCACATCCACACTTATTTCTAACTCTTCCATAGATTCCATCACTTCCCTCAGGAGCCTGGGAGTAATCACAACCAAGTCAACAGTTCTTCTGTAATAAACCCTTACATCTGTTTAGCAATTAACAGAAACCCTTCTCAAAGGAAGAACTCAGAGGAAGAAGGAAGGACAGGATGATGTAACTGCAGGAATGCAGTGGGGCCAAGGAAGAAGCTAGATTAAGAGAGCAAAAAAATCCCACTGATGCCAAAAGCATCCTTAAAAGCTGTATTAACTGAAGAGCACATGCCAACACCACGGACCATGTCTGACTAAAGCCTATCTACCCAAAAATCTGCACATGCAAACTCCAGGAGAGCTGTTTTCCTCTCACAGTGAGTGTTTACAGTTACATCACCCTCCTTCAGAATACACTCCTGCTGGGGTGGAGGTGTCCTTCAAGTCCAAGGTCCCTCATTGAGCAGCAGCATCGGGGGGAAAGGGAAGGCACTGGAACTTTTTCAATCCCAGCTATCCCAAACCAGCATTAATCCTCTCCAGATGTTTACTGCCACCATCTCCTCCACTTCATACCTACAAAATCCCCTTCTACCACAACCAAAGTAGCTCCTAGTGACCCTCCCAGGTGACCACACAGAACTCCACTACTGAATCAGACTCATTTCCCACAAGAAAACAGAAAGAAAATAAAAGTTTATACTTTGCAGGTTCATCTGGGTGTTAATGACACTCCAGCAGCTTTTCTGCCAACATAGCAATGTTGTTTAGGGTGTGATAAACTGGCACATCAGTGCCAATGTCAGTGCCCCTGTTTATTTTCCTCTGGTGGTGAGGAGGCAGAAGTTAGGCCTGGAGGGTGGAATAAGATATATTGGCAAAAACATGCTTTGGGAGATAAGCTTCAGCAAAACTAGGAGCTCTTAAAACAAAGACCCCTGGTAAGTTCCAGACTCGAGGCACAACACAGCTTTTTTTACTGCTGCTTTGGGACAAATCCTGCTGCCCCAAACACGCAGAGTTTTCTCTGTTTACACACAGTCAGAAATCAAATTTCTTCAGACCAGGAGCAACACAGCAACCTGGTGGGCTGGGGTGCTGCCCATGACACAGGACACAGCCCCAGCACTGCTGGCAACCGCCACAAGTGCAGTAAATCCTGTGTGCTGCAAAACCTCACAGTCTTTTTGCCTTCTTAGGTGAGACACAGAGCAGGGAAAGAGGAATGAAAGTCAGCATAAAAAGTGGCAAAACCTATGAGCACTGAAATTGTGCTGCTCAACTGCACCCTTAGATGTGAAGCACCTGTTACACATAAGGGCTATCGCCGTAGAAAAAGCAACGTAATATTGATTTGACATGTCCTGCGTAGAAAAAGAGGGAAAGCAGACATTAAAGCAAGCCTGTATGAAAATACAGCTGGAACTACATGAGGTGTTTTACCACTGGAACAGTTCTGAACAGAAAGGAAAACATTCCACAGCTCTTTGGTACATAGGTCACTGCGTTATAGTTTAGGACCAGACCAAGTTTCTTAAGAAACTCCAAAAGAAAGATTTCCCCTGTCTTGCATTAATTTTTGTTTTAAACTTCTAAGACACAAAAACGCTATGAAAGCCTCAGGTTTTAGAAGAGTTGAAGAATCCCAGAACATAACCAACTTTCCAGATTCATCCAGCAAGAACCAGCACCTCCAAGCAACAATTTCACAGCTGGTACAATACAGCTGAGACCAATCTGCTCTCCCAACCATTAGCTCTTTTTAAAAAGTGTGCAGTGATTGCACCAAGACACAGACACAAATGGAAAAGGCCTGGCATGAGAAAAAATTTAAGAAAAGAGGACTGGGACATTTAACTACTATGTCTGGGAGCACAGCATTGAACTCAAAAGCAGCACAGGCCTGCACATTCACACAATCCTCAGAATTAGGTAGAGGCTTAATAAAGTTACTCATGCAAACCTCAGCTTAGGCTCTTGGACTGACACTGACCAGGCCAGCGCAGCACGCTGTGCCCCCCAAGGCTTCTGCATCAGCTCTGCCATCCCTGGGGAGCACCCAGGGCTCACCACCACCCCAAACTCCCTTCCGACCCCGTTTTCTACGCGCAGTTCTGAATCAAAACAAGGTAAAGTTGTTCAAAACAAGATGGGTTTCGGAAGATAATCTCAACACCTGGACTACGTAGAAACTTGTCTCTAAAAAGAAAATATCAGGCTATTTTAAAGAGCGAAACACCTCGAGTTAAGAACAAAACTATCAAGTTTACGTTTAAATTACATACACATGTTTAATACTATTCCTGGTGCATTTTTAATTGCTTAGGCAGTTCTTAGAGAGTAAAATACGCAATCTAGAACATATGTTCTGGATTATTTTTCACAGATTACTTCATAAATTCAAGAAGTTTATTCTCCTTCCCCCACAGGAAAAAAAAATTAAAAAAAGCCTTCAGAGAATAAACCCTGCAAGTATTAATAAAAGTTCTCTTTTCATTCCGGCACACATCCTTCTCTTTCTTCTACATCCCTCGTCCCTGGGAATGGAAAGGAGGCTTTGGCTATAAATCAAACGAAGACAAGGTAGCCAGGCTCAGCATCAGACTCTCCCCCAAGTCCCGCAGCCCTCTCAGCTATTTGAGGAATCTTAATAGGAAAAAAAATAACAATTCTGCCGCGGACAGGGCAGCCCCCGAGAGGCAACAACCACCCGCTCGCGGCGCGTTCGGGGCCCTGGGAGGTGCCGAACTCGCGGTGCCCGGGGCGCCCGCGGCGGGCGAGGCCGAGCGCCCCGGGCCGGCCCCGCGGAGGCTCCGCGGCCCCGCCCGGCGCGGTCCCTGGGCGGGCGGCGCTGCCCCGGGGCCGCTCCCGACCCCACATTGTTCCCGTCCCCGCGGCCGGCGCGGCGCTGCCCGGCCCGGCCTCCTCCCCTCCCTTCCCGTGCAAACTTCGCCGCCCGCCCCGGACCTGCTCCGGCCCCAGCTCGGGCCCCGGCCCCGGCTCGGGCTCCGGTTCCGACTCGTAGTCCTCCTCGTCGGCGCTCGCAGACATGGCCATGGCTCATGGTGGGCCCAGGCGGAGCCGAGCTGACATGGCTGGAGCGGCGCTGCTGGCGGAGCCCCGCTCCCCGCACACACACACACACATGCAGGAGGAGGAGGAGGAGGAGGAAGGGGGGCCGTGCATATTCATGCCAGGCAGCCAGGAAGGGGCTGGCCCTGCCGGCACGGCCAATCGCGGGCCGCTTCCACACCGCCGGCCTGCGGGGACAGCGGGCACCGCGCGGCCGGGGCACCGCGGCCGCCCCCCGCACACGGCGCGGCCGGGGACAGGGGGCTCGCCCGGCCGGCCGGCAGGCAGTGCCCCGGCGGTACCGAGCCCCGCGGTGTGCCGAGGGCCGGCGGGGGCGGGCCGAGGCTCGGGTGTGCCGAGCGGCGCTGGGCGGGGAGGATGCGCGGCCGCCCGCGGGGCGCTCGGCGCTGCTCGGGCTGCTCAGACAAAGGAGACGCGCACAGACACACACACACAGACACACAGACACCACACACACAGACACACACACACACCCTGCACCGCGCTACCTGCCCGCTCCCCTCCCGCGGCGCGGAACCTCCATCCCTCGGCAGGAGGAAGGCACCGAGCAAACTTCCAGATTGCAAGCGGCAGAACCAGCGCTGGGATACGATGAGGCGACCCGGCTGGTGGAGCTGCTCGCATCTGGCCTCA
The DNA here is from genome assembly GCA_039654755.1 of Calcarius lapponicus. Taxonomy (NCBI): domain Eukaryota; kingdom Metazoa; phylum Chordata; class Aves; order Passeriformes; family Fringillidae; genus Calcarius; species Calcarius lapponicus. The sequence continues at coordinate 2,864,000 of CM077478.1, forward strand.
CGCTGCTGCTCCTTGTGCAGGCACCCCCTCTTCGACTTGCTCCCAAGGAACCATTTCTAGCCGGGCTCCCATCATCCTGCCCCGCTGCGGGGGTTTCACAATGAAACACCCTCCCCGCAGGGTGACATGTTACACACCGGTCACCTGGGGACCTGCTCTGGATCCAAAGGTCCCGGGGCCAGCACCTCCACATGGACACTGCCCTGGCCCTCCAGAACTTGAGGGTCACAGGCCTGTATTTGAGTGCTGGAGATTTAAATTTCCCATTGGATTTATAGGCCTGCTTTCAGGGGAAATCCCGATTCCACTCAAGTTGTTAGGATTTTGCCTCCGGCTCCTACGCCCACAACACAGAATTAAACATGAGATTAAATATTTGCATGTGCTGAGCAACCAAGAAGCCATAAAGAAGCACATCTAATGGTCCCTTGCATCAGGATTTTTGCCAAACTAGTTTCAGCTCGGTTCCCTGGTCTGAATTACCACACGGCACAACCACTTTGGGTAGTTCAGAAGAGGCAGCAACAGGCAAGAGCTGGCATGGGAGCAAGCAGCAACACAGCCCTTGTGACACCAGGATCCACACCGAGCCTGGTCCCTCAAGTTTAAGTAACAAAACACAGTCAAACTTTAAACACATGTTAACAGGCAACTGCCGATAACGCCACGTGAATCGTGTAATTATGCCCCTTCCTTATTTTCAGTACATTAAATATCCATTGAGTGCTGTATTCCTGTCCTTGCCAACTCCAACTCAAATGATGGGGAGGTGATGGTGTTCTCGCCATCCTGCTCATCCACCATGCTGGGAGCAAAGCGTTTCCTCACAGCACATGAAGGCTCCCAGAAGGCCATGGGATGTGCTCAGCCTGTCTCCTCAGGTTTCTCTCTTCCCCCATTGTGCTCCTACACAACCCGGAGCAGGAGCAGACGAAAGCTGAGGCACGAAAGGCATGTGCCTAAGGCCTTGGCTTTCAGAATCACAAGGTAATATCAGAATCCAATGCTTTCTGGAGGAGAGAGGAAGGGGGGGATGCATCTCATGACAGGCCTACAATGTTTTCAAGCACTAGCAAGAACGTGGCTCCAGCTGTGTTAGTGGTGCCATAATACACCTGGCCTGCAGCAGCAGCAGCAGAAGGACAGATGACATCCGGAAGGAAAATGCCTGGTCCCACACCTGCCCCTGGGCAGACCAAGTCTCCACTAGCCCAGTTCCCTGCAAAGCTCCCTCTAACCTGGCTCACACCCGTCCGTCCCTCCGGCCTTTTGGCTCCGTAATCCAGACAGGAGAAAAAAATAACTTGTGACATCCCCCAAGGACAATCCAGCAGTCACACCACGGCAAAATGTCACTCACAGCAAATTAAATCATGACAGAGATCATCCTACTCCTCTCAATCTGCAACACATTCCAGCACTCCTGATGTTGGCATTGGCCTCTCCTGGCTGCAGCAGGTTCCTTCCCAGTGTAACCTACAGCACGGCCACGCTGCCCTTGCAACAGCACCACAAGTGACAAGTGAGCTCTAATTACAGAGCCCGAGTTAGGACAGGCAGCTCACACATGCCAAGATCTTGGAATGATTTCCAAACCCTAGGTAAACTTTGCCGAGATAGTGTTTAAAAAAATGGGAAAGGGTATGATATAAAATAGCAAACTGGGAATCAGCAAGGGGGAAACAACACAATAAAATAATTGTTTCTGATTATAATTGCTCTCAAAAAAAACTTATCCTGTACAAGAGCAGCTAACCATTCAAAGGAATATTTAATACACAGAAGGAACTATTAAGAGAGCATTTTCCAGCTCAATTCTTTCAGCTTGTCTGCACTAGAGAACACTAAATTACAACAAACAGTGAGCAACCCTTGTGTGAACAGCATCTAGTTGCCCAGCCTGGTGGAGTTTACAACACTTTAGAACACAAAATAAGCAGCAGTGACCCCAGTCCTGCCTGCAGTGGCAGAACTGTGTCCCTACTTCAGCTTAGTGCGATACAGTTCAGTAATAAATAACATCCTTAATTACGCTGCTGAATGAGCCATAGTGAAAACTGCATGAAAACAGACAGCACCTTCTATTTTGAACTGTTGCTTTGATTGCACCTCACCTGAAGTCATATATAAGTCTCATCAATATCATAATCTTCTCCACAGAAACCAATTATGTTGTCACAAACTGAGACAATAACCTCAAGCGAAGAATAAACAGCAGGAGCAGATGAGTGCCAAAGAACCAGATTTTATTCTCATGCAAATATCCTTAAGTAGTAAAACCAAGCTGGGGGAGGACGACTACAACCCCTGTGCTGTACTCACTCACTCCTGAGCATCTCCTGTACCAACAGATTGCAGCTGCTGCTGCCAGCCCTGAACAGGATCTGTGTTTTCCTATTACACACTAGAGTTTATGATGCTCAATAATGAAGTGAAATAAAGTTTTTTATGTGGCACAAACACACTTTTGATTTAAGCTTCCCTTGAAACTTTTTATGCATTTTTACAGAGTATTATATTTAGCTGGTATTAGAAAAAAATATTTACACAGAAACAATTAAATCTCAAGTTGGTTGATATGCAAGTCCTTGAAAAAAGATGTGATTTGAGCTGCTGCTGCTTTCTGTAAGCCACCACATACATTTTTGAAAAGGAAACCCACTGAGATGTTTATGAATCACAATTATTGACCTGTATCAGAATAAGAGAGTTACCTAGTAGCTTTCTAAGGTTCATTGTTTTGGTGTAAGTGTCCATTCACATGAAATACGAGCTTAACTGTTGGGCCTGGGCAAATTTCATGACCCTTTTCTCAAGAGTTTTAACCAATATTTCAGTTGTATTCTCAACACTAGCAGTGACAGTCTGACAGCCTAAATATCCACAATCCCACTACTTCCCATCTACTTCATCTGAACTATGACATAAGAGTTGTCATCGATGCACTGAGTATCTGTCACAATCTTTTCAATAGAGTCTGATTGATCAACTTTAAATCAAATAAAGTAAAGCAAGATGAAATAATATTGACTGTTCCCTCCATGCAATGCTACTGCTCATACTTCCCTAACCAGTGTCCAGCACTGTTCCAGGAGAACCCAAGGCAGCAAGGGCTGTACAAACCCTTCTGGAGGACACAGCCTGGGCCACTGCAGCACCCAGACAAGAGCCCAGCAAACCCTGCTGACAGGAACTCCTCACTCATAAGCCTTAAAACCCAAACAACCCTCCCCAAACCCCAACACCCTGACACCTTAAAAAGTAATAAGTAAGACTGCAGAATGGTGAAACATGGATTTCATCTATCACACAAAAGAGACTCTTCTCTGCAGGAAGAGCCATGACATGACTGGGACTATCCACTAGGAAATGAGGGAAATCCTGCCATGCTTCCTTCTTCCACAGAGCCTTATGGCACAAAGCGTTTCCACAGCACAGTTTGTGTCTCCAAGAGCCATGTTCTGTCAGCAAATGCAAAAACTGGAGAAGGAGGTTCCTAAGAAGATAAGCAGTGAGTGCCATGCTGTGGAGGAACATGCAAATAGATGTGAAAGAGTGGATTAACCGGAATAGGAAACCTGCTTTCCTGCAAGAGGCTCAGTGTGCTCTGACACACAGCACAGAACGCTGGGAGAGTCAGCTGTGTCCAATGTGTGGGCAGCAGCCTGAAAATCCAGAGACCAAACCCAAACACATGGTGAGCAAAGGAAAAGCTCAAGTGCAGTTTGCTTATGAGGGCTCATTGCTCATTGTTCTCACCTACAAACTTGACTTGGATTTGTGGAATAACATCCAAGACTAACAACTAAACCACACCAGGCTAAGACTCACAGCTTTTATTGGAATGTACCCATATATTTTGTTGTATTTGTTATTTTCAAAAAGAAGAGCATTGCTGTCCCTCTTCTATCTGGTCCACTGTGCCTGCAGGAAAGTCCTCAAGTTGAAACAAGCCCTCATTTATATTCTCAGCAGATTTTAATTTCAATGTGCTGTGGAACCAAGAGGAAGCCATCTTCTTGGGGACAGAACATACAATTCAATTTTGTTCTGAAAAGTGCATGCAGGATTAATGTCCATAATTGCACGGCCTGTACTGTGGAATGACAAACGCCTTTCCCACTGCTCTGCCAATGTGCTTGGTCCAGAAACAAAACTATTCACTTTCAGATACGTACTCAAAGCCTTGGATTGCTTTGATGTCGAGGTGGTGGAGAGCAAACGCATGTTGGAAGTCTTAAAGCAGGTTCAAATCTTAGCTTCTGTTGGCCAGCTCAGCCATAAACGTAGGCCAGGCTCCTGGTGATAAAATCTGAGATCTGTCAACTCATTTCACATTGACTATCTAAGGAAAAGGTCTTAAGACTACAGTAGTTTTCATCAGCACTCAGACTGTCATGAAATAAAGAGAAAGCTTCTGTCTTGAAAAATGGTAGTCAGGGAGTAGTTGGGAAAAATTCATATAACTGAATATTCGTGTCTGTGGTAGAAGAATGACAATGGGGAGGAATACATAAATCTTCTTGTATCATACCTGGAACACAACAGTTGGAAAACAGAGATGTCTGTTCATTTTTTTCCCCAATCCATTTAGATTTCTAGTCAGAGTCAAAATGGCTCTAATTTACCTGTTTGATGTATTAATCACATAAAGGCATTGGTCAGATTTCAAAGCAAGTGGCTGGGAGTTGATAAGAAGTGAAAATATTAAGTCAAAGATGGAAGATTAAGAAGGTGCTCATTCAAGTCCTTGCTATTTATAATTACTCCCTGAAGGGACACAATATTTCAAGTACAGCCTCTTGAGGTGAGAAATAATCTGTCAAGTCACCAGGCAAAGGTGTTAGAAAAATACTGAGGCAATAGGCAGTGAAGCTCTTTGTAGAGTCACGGAGCGGAGTGGGTTGGAAGGGACCTTCAAGAGCATCTTGTTCCAGCCCCCCATGGCACGTTCAGTAGGATCCACATCCACCAGACCCTGGAACTGCTCGGGTCTGCACCGAGTTACTGCACAAATCAATTTGTCTGGAGGACTAATGTGTGTAAGAGACTGAAACAGCACTCAGAAAAACAAACAGGTCAGGCAAGGAGCTGCCTTCCCGGGCAGTGCTGCTCTGGGAAAGCAGAGGCTTGACAGGAACTCCCAGCAGCTTCAACAGCTTTCACTCCTTTGCACTGTACCTCGAGAAACCTTTGGTTCTGGTGCATCAGGTTTTTTCCCTGCCTCCAAGTACTTAGCTGGGGAAGGCCTTAGTTTCATGTATGTACAGCTATTGGGGGAAGTCCCCTAAAAAAATATCCCCCAAACATCAACTGTGTGGTTTTGTGTCTTAATAGATTTGTCAGGAGCCAGAACTGGGGTATTTTTTCTTGAATATATTTCAGCTCTCTCCTAGCACATGGCATCTACTATCCTACAGTGTAAAAGAACACGAATTATTCAAAATTATTTAAATCACTGATTCCAATCACTATTTAAATCAGTAAAGAGAAAAACAAATTTAAATTGATTTAAATCCTCGTTTTCTTTTGTACTTGTGTTATTTTCTGGAAGAAAAGTAATTATTAGCATCTGATAACTATGAAGAAATGTCTGATTTGCAGTAGATTATGAACTTTATAATCAGGACTTTTTATCAACAAAAAGGATTCACAATACACACATATTTGTATATGCAAATCTCCTTGTAGACTACTGGCATTTCAAATTGTTGTTGACACCAAACAGAGTTCAGGCTCTGCTGTGTGGGATCATTTCAAACACCTTTAAGCTGGTGCCTGGCAAGAATGAAATGTGACAGTTTAAATCTCCTTTTTGCTCCTGCACCACTTGGAATGACTGATGGAAAACTTATTTGAATCTCAACCAGAAAAATACACCATCCAACAACTTACCCAGAATCTCAACCAGTAAATACATCACACAACAATTTACACAGGATTGTTCTGCTGCCTTATCTACCTTTATCTTTTTTATCCTTTCCAAGCTTTTTCTAACACCAGATAGAGTCGATTTTTACTTTAATTCTTAAGTGCTTGTTTTTAATTATCAGTATGTGCTTTCTAATACATTTGTATTCCCACAGGAAGTTCCCTGAGTAGATCTCCATGGAACTGGCCTGTCTTAGGGAATCTGGCAGAGTTTTCCCACTGCTGCTACATGGAATGTTGCTTTCCTGGTGGTAGCCCCAGGCAGGCTCCTGAAGCTGATGCTGGTTTGATGTTGTGCCATTTCTACGTGCTCAGATCTGTTTCAGACACCACTCTGGTTAAAACACTAATTGCTGTAACGAGTCCCTCACTGCTCCTGCTTCTCTGGGTGGAGCTGGCCCAACGATAGCTATGGCAGGAATTCTTAGTAAGCAAGCAAGTAAAAACTGGAAGCACTTATTCAAAGGTTTTTAGGAATGTTCTTTGTCCACCTCACACCTCTCCCCCTGAACTGAAAGAAAGCCTGATATAAAACAATACTCAACACTTCTGGAAAATCACATTGGTTTCAAGTTAATCAAAACACTCCACTTTATGTTTTAACCCCTAATTTTTGCATACAATCAAACTTATTGTGTCCAGTGATTCTTAGTCCATTTCTTTATTATTTCTTAGCTTTGATCCAATGCATAATACCCCATAAAATTGAATCCATAAATAAAGGAGCTCTGTTAATAAAAACTGGTAGATTTTCTCATCTTCTCAGCACTTTCAAGGTGAAACACCAAAAAGAGGGGAAAAATTCCCTTGCTGGAAATGGTGGCAGACATATGCAAGTACATAGGGACATCTATGGGATCCAGATCTGGAAATGGTGGCTAATCCTGCTGAATTTTATTATTTAAAATACAGGTTCATTCTAAAAATCTACCACCCTTTTCATCACAGCTATCCACTGTTCTTCTTGTGTGCTCTTTGGTTCAGACTGTGAACAATGATCTGGAATCTTACTTCCAGCCTAAATCTATTTATGGTATGTTTATATTCACTTCTTCCCATGCCAACATTGTCCATTAGCTCAAATAACTCTTTTCCTGCCCTGATGATTATACTCCCTGAAGTCCACACAACAATCATCTCCCCTTCAACTCTGCTGGGCCATGCTGAACCAGGCATGTCCTGCCAGTCTCTGCTCTCCAGCATCACATCTTGAATATATGTGGTTGTGGAGTCTCACATTCCCCCTCACCTCCAAACTACCTATAATGGAACTAGAGTAAAAAAAAAACAAAAAACAAACAAACAAAAAAAAAAGCTCAAATGTATGTGTTATGTACCAGAAAAGACTGAGCTGACTTGTGATTTTCAGCTTGGAAATAGAGGAAAAAAGACTGAAACACAGTAATGGGGCATAAAAAAATCCTTGACAGCAGAGAGATGAACACAGACCTCATTCAAATTTCTCAGAATGCATGATACAGAGGGCATGAAGTGTATTTATGATATTAAAGGACAGATCTGAAACAACATAAGGAAGTACTTATCTACACAGAGCTTTATTAAACCGCAGGGGACACTGGCACAGGATGCTGAGGAGATCAAAAAGATCAACAGGTTCCACAAATTATTAGGTAAATTCACAGAGAGAAAAAAATTCTACTAGGGAAAACTAAGCAGAAAAGATGAAGATATCATCTTCCATCTTAACAGGGAAGATAAGCAAAGTGGATCTCTGTATTTCTGCTTTGTTCCTACAACTCCTTTAGCAGTGGTGACAGCAGCACCAGGAACAGGACAGTGCCACAAGGACTTGGGCTGGTGGAACACGACTTTCCTCAGCCTCAGGAATCAGCCTTTTGCCCTGCCTCTCACAGATTAGCTCATATGAGTTAATCTTTCTTTTTCAGATCCATGGATGTGTCTGTAGAATTCTCCAAAAAAATTTCTAGTAAAAATAATGGGGTACAAACTGAACTGCTGTAGGACAGAACTCACTGATGACAGAAATCAGATGCTGCCATCCCAGAAGGGCCCTTTCAATGTAATGCCCTCCTGTGACCACCCCAATCCAAAAAAACCAGCCTGAGAGATGCCTTCCTTTCTCTTTCAATAATCACTTTTTCTTCCTGCTTCTCATGCCCTGATGCAGAGCTATGAACATTATTTGCACTGCCAATTGCAGGGAAACTGGTGTTTAAAAAACCAATAATCCAATCAAAGTTTCAGTTTGTGGCCTTTACTAATTAATAGTATTCCATTAAATAGGAATATTACCATTTCCTTATTAGACTTCTCAGCTATCTTTTAAAATCAACTGGTAAAAATTACATGGAGAAAGAACATGAACAGGCATCAGAGAAACAGCCAGATATTGCAGCTCTGTTAACCAGCTCCTGAAAATTACAGCTCCATCTCCTGCTCACAGCCAGTCCTAAATATATTTGGACACTCACTCTCATTGCAAATGCAGTGGCTTTAGTTTTGTGCCAGGTAAGAGATGAGAATCCAGCTCCCAGTCTGCATTTCTAACTCTTCGCAGAACAGGAGAGTCCAAACATATTTTAGTTCTTTATAGCTGCTCTTCATAGACAACTAAAGATCTTTATCACGATAAAAACAGAAGGCACTGCCACAGAGTGTAATTACATGCTGCTGGAGTTGACTGTTTTCTTCCAGAAATAGGAAATGGTTTGAAAAACGTGGTTTCTGCTTAAGCCATATTCTGAGTTCCCTAAATAAAATACTATCCCTAATTCCTGTACAGATAAGTGGGAACTCTGGTACTGCAGGGCTGAGTAACTCATGGGAATGGGTTTGGAGACTGGGCTTGGCAGGCACCAGCTTCCTGCTCCAGTGACCAGCTGTGAGTTGCCACAGTGGAAAATCAGGTTTAGGCTCCGTTCACACCACCCAGAAGTTCCTGTCCCAGGCATGGGGTGGAAGTTAGTTGGGATGATTCCTTGCTCCTCTTTAGTTGCTGAAGAACCCAGCATTTGAAGGCAGTGTGACCTATGGAGCTCTTCCCTTCAGACAGCATGGCACAGCAGGATTTGGACAAAGGGTGGACTTGATGATCCTGGAGGTTTTTGCCACCTTCATGATCCATGACTGCAACCCCCCCCAGGTAACACTGAGCCCTGCCCCAAGTGAGGAGAGGCCAGTGCTGCACAGCCCCCAGCACAGGAACAGGATGGGGGCTGCACATCCTCAGCTGCATCCGCGCCAGCAGCGCTGGGAATGTCCTGCCTGAAGGTGCAGGAACTGTCAGCCAGCAGGACAAGCAGGTTTCACATATCCACTCAGCCCCACATTCCTGATTCCTTCAAGAGGCCTAAATTAGGATTGTTGTACATATCCTAAGACCACTGGCACTGGACTGTTGTCTCTTACTGTACAGCTAAAAGAAAAAGACAGGTTCTTGCTTCTTCTGAAATAGAGTTTCCAAAGGGGAAAAAAAAGGTGCCTAAAGGAGAGTAATTATTGTGCTAAATAATTATCAATAAATTATAAGAAGTACAAGCAACTCAAAACAGCTCCATAACGATGAGTAAATATAATCTGAAGAGGTGTCTATGAATCACACTCCATCTCTCTTATTACCACAAAACAATAATGGTTCCTACATTTTACTACAGAACTTTTCACTGAGATGCAAGAGATCTTTATAACCATTAATTTCACCTCCCAGCCTCCCAGCTGGGAAGCCTCATCTCCACCAGGAATGTGCCATTCACCTCACACGACACAAGGTGCTGCAGCAGAGCTGGGAACAGGCACAGACCCCGGCCTCCCATTTTGTGCATTAACCACAAGATCATCCAATGTCACCCAGTTATTCCATCTACTCACTAAACCATTGCTGATCATTGCTTCTGTTTCTTTTGCCAGAGAACCACTCTCTTTTTCAGGGAGCTGCAGTGTGACTGGCAGCCCCAAATGCTTTGGAAATGGTGGACAGAGCAGGGGCCGGACACACGGACAGGTCTGCCCTTGGTGAAATGTCCTGCCCATGACACCTCCTCCTCTCTGGAGTGGGATCTGAGGTGAATGAACATAGATTTCTTCCTTAAACCCCAGCATGTCACAGGCTTCAAGAGCCATTCTGCAGCTCTGTGCACGCTGCTCATGTCACACTCACAACATGTGAAAGAAACTGACTTGGGTTTAAAGGCGAACATTATTTGCTGCTTCGAAAATCATTCAGGTTACCAAAGGCACATTCCTTCAAAACAAGTCAGTGGAACCAAGCTCGACCTTCCCCAACTTGGGTTACACAGACACTCCCTGTCCCTATTCCCTGACTTTAATCATGATTCTGTCCCTCTGCTCTTTGCTTTTCCCATTCCATCCCTTTTCAGTCCTTGCTTCTCTCCTAATCCTGCTCTCTTGCCATTTCTAGTCTCTTCCCCTCCTTTCTTTACAGAAATTTCCATTTTCTTTGAAATGTTTTGGCATTTAATGCTGGCTTTATTCTTCCTTCTCCATCTGCTGCTCTTGTCTTTCTAAATCTCTTCTGGAGCCTTCTCTTGGGAGAAGGCAAGAGAGATGTACTGTGTTCCATGTACTGCTTCATCCTTCTGGATTTCAGTTCCCTTCTTTTCCTTCAAGCCTTGGAATCAGACAATCCTCCTGTCCCTGGAAGCTGATACCAACTAAAATGTCTCCTTGCAGCCCCACATTAGCAGGTGCTGTACTGGATCTCCTGCTCCCTCTGAACACAAGGATCTCAGGAGAGCCCTGGGAAATATCTGCCCTTTCTCCTATAAAAACTACAAGGCTGCAGAAAGCAAAATTACTGGTAGATTCTACTCCCCTGCCTTGTGCTCAACATTTGTGGGATCTTCTGGCTATGGAGACTTGCTCCACCAGCTACAATCCATTTTCCAAGGGAGTTTCCCCCTCCCTAAGGGTTTTTCTTCTCTGTAAAATCTTCTATTTCATTATCAGGGCTTACAGGGAACAAAGGAGAAATAACCAAGCTTAACTACTAAAACTGCTTTTAGACAAATCTCCCCTATATTGTCTTTCCCACAGATTTTAATTTGGAACTCAAAGGCTCAGCTCTAAGATGCCTCTTCCCAGCCTGTTCACTTGGCCTCTATTCCCAGGAAGGGAAATAGCTGCAGCATGGAAGATGACAAGGACATTTGCCAATTAGAAGCACCACAACAAATTTCTCTTGGGAAATGTGCAGCCCTATCTGCAAGTGTACCTTTGAACTAAAACATAAGACATAACAGAAACTGATCACAGATTAAGCAAAGCAAATATTAAGAGAATGGTGAAAGCATTTTTTCTCCTATCAATTTTTGTTTATTTCCAAACTTCAACCTAAAGTCTGACTATCTGTGAAAGTTTTCCTTGTATTTGTTATTAACTGCTATGTTTGATATTGTCATACCAGTGGGAATGATGCCTCCTGAATGCTTTTGCTTTCAGAAAGGCAGAAGGAAAATAAACACCTGAAAAAAAAATCCCTTGCAGCCAGCAAGATGGATTTTGCAAAAAAGGGTAAGATTTAAGTCACAAAAATTACAAATCCTTTACAGTTGCAGTTACATTGCCAATACACAGAAATAAAATAGAAGAAATGAAGCATTTATCAAGGTTCCAAAATAAAGTGAACAAGAACATTAACAAATGCCAAAGCTTATAAAAGCCCCAAAGCACTCAGATCCTCCCTTCTCTCACAAGCTCAAAAGGGAGTCAGTTGTTCCTCAGTTTTATCTTACATGTTTCTCACACCACCTTTTCTCTGGTCACAGAGATTTTGCTTTATCCAGTGCCTAAAATATACTTGACCATGGCATGAGCAGCAGCCATAAACCAGAGAAGTGGAGAATCCCACACCCATTTCTCAAGGTTTTCCACTGTTGTTTCTAAACCAGTGTTTTAAACACAGAGCATATTCCCATGGATTTATTAAAAGCTAAAAGGGAAATATGTATTGAACAAGACCAAATTCCTCTGAAATGTGCTGAGTTAAAACCCAAAAAGAGACCAAGAAGGAACGTGATGAATCCTGCCCCACTCTCCTCTGGCAGTTCCATGTTTATGGTCTCCTACCTCCCACCTGCAAACTGCAAATTCTCATGGCTACATGTGCCTTACCAAGTTCACCAGCACAAAAAGTGAGAACTGAGTGAATTATCTTCCCTGATAATTATCTGAAAGGTATCTACAGGGATAACGACAGATTTTCAGATCGAAGCCTGATTTAAGCTGACCGACCCCTTCAGCATTTCTAAAGAAATAATGGATTATAAAACTAATTCAGTGAAAAATGAAAGTAAAAATAGAAGCGATGAGACATCTTCTAAATAAGCAAAGCTGCTTTTACAGCGTGCTGAATAACTGCAGTGTGGTAAACATACCACTGTTATAAATAACAACCAGCCTTTTGACATTGTTCTTTCGTTAATTATTTCAAATTCTCTATCAGCCTTAACAAGCAAACCTCATGGTTCTCCTGCAAAGTGAAAAGAATTACTCCCATGTATAGGAGGAAAAATTAGGATAAGGACAGAAAACAATGCTTCAAAGCTACAGAGGCACATGTACAGAGCACTCAGGAAGTCTCACAGTGTAAGAGAAAAACCATCTTCTCGTTCAGACAAGAGTGCTCCCTAAGTGACTGATTTGTAGCATTTACACATCATTTAATTTTACACAAAATGCATCAAAAATTTTAGATTTAACCATAATTAGTAAACGATCAAGACATATCAAAGTTTTATACTGGTAAGTAAGGCTCAAATTCTTTTTAAATGGAAACTCTGATTTCTCCCTGCTAAGGCACTTTCTTGTTTTGCTTCAAGTCTTAATCATAAAACCATTAAAAGAAACATTTTGTGTTAAAAATGCTCACAGCTGCCAACAGATAATACACAGCACTTTGTCAGATTATAGATAAACAAGCACCAGACCAGGCACAACAATGGTTAGTAAGTAATTGTGTCTCATTACCTTTGTGGTCTTCTTGGGCCAGCTGACCACCGGGACACCCGAAATGGCAAGATTTTGGTCATCATCAGCATGCTCCTTTAGTATGTTCTGTTGTAAATGAAAAGGCCTTTATTAACCAGAGAAGCATTTCTCCAACTCAAGAGTGCAGAGACCTCTGCTCTCATGGCAGAGGACAAGATCTCTGCAAGTTACTTTTGCTTCCAAACTTCCAATTCCCACTGAAACTCTAGCACCTGTCATTAACATCCAAGATGTGAAACTTCTTGCAAATCAGGCAGCAAAATCAGCCATCAATCACCTCAAATGTTACAGAATTCTTTAATATTGGTGTGTCCAAGACTGGTGTTTTACCACTGTCACCTCTCTCCCTCAAATCCAGGTCATTAAATCCCAACTGACCCCACCTCTGACCCTTCTCTCCTAATCAAGGCTACAGAAGGCTTGAGAAGCAGTGAGGCTCTGCCCCTGTTATTTCAGCCATCACAGGCATCAGGTGTGTAGTCTGGAGCAATCCTCAGATGCCTGATCATTCAGGTAAGCCAAGAATAAAAATGTATCTGGAGCCTTTCGTCTTTTTGCACATGGCAATCCAAGAGCACCATCAATCCCACTGCCCTTCTTTCCCCCATGATGGGCAGGACAGAGCTGCTGGAATCCAGTTCCCTTTATGTGACCAGCTGAGGCATTCGGGTTCCTGAGAGATCACCCGGAAAGGATCTGACTGTGGACAGCATTGAGGGAAAAAAATTGGTCTCCCCTCCCTTCCACCCCCACCAAACCCTTTTCTTTGATGCACTGTTCTAGAAATTTCCTGAGTGGGTTGCACAGGCTGACACAGCTTCCACCACTGTGAATCACTCCCATGACCAGTAACTCAACACAGAGCTGGTGAAACACTCTGTGGTGCAGCTGGGAACAGGCCACGCTCGCCTCCCGTGACTCCCTACACGCTCACCAATTTAGCTACAAAACTCTTCATTTTGGACTTCAGGTGGCTGAAAAGGAAGAAATGAAAATAAAAAAAATAGGAGTCAGAAGGAGGATTCTGCTGTGCTGCTGAAAACTGAAGGTCAAATCAGCACCAACAGGTTAAAGACCAAAAAAAAAAAGCTCCAACAGAACAAATGAGAGCTGCAGGTTGGAAATTACTTCAACAGAATATTTAGGAGATGACCCCAGACAATGAAGTTCAGTGGTGCTGTTCCCAAGTATATGAAAAAAGCTTAATTAGCCAACAACAGGCAGCAGGCTCTGTCAGTCCCCAGTGCAGCACTCTAGTAATTAGTAATTTCACACACTATACAAAAAGAGCTTAAAATACAGTAATTGTTTTAATAGGGAGTGCACTTGGAATTCATCTGTAATCATCCAACTAAAGCCCAGAGTGTGATGGCATGTTCCAGTCCCCAGGAGCCTGAGCTTGGATGAGTGTCCCTGGGGCTGACTCTCTCCCTGGAGCTCAGACAACCTGTCACACTCAGCCCAATTCCCCAGCCTGTGCTTCCATGAGAGCTGTGTTACACCAGCCAGCACAGCCCCAGCACAGAGCTGCTCCTGCAGACAGCAGCACCCCAGCAAGGCTGTTGGGGATGCTGCTTAGGCTGGAAGCAGCACCAGGGACCAAAATAAGCGATACCAGAACAAGCCCAGTTTCATCAGCCTGGTGCTGTGGCTGCACTCAGGGGTATGCAGAGCTGAGGAGTAAAACCCAGCTTGCCCCAACCTGGCTGTGATGCAGAGTCTGTATTGTACCTGCTCTTCCAGTGCAACACCCAACAACTTTTAATCATTGGCAAATTAACTCTTGGCCAAGCTGAGATGAAGTGAGAACATCTTTTCTCATGTCCTGTTTATTTGGAGAGAGATCACTGCATTAACTGAGCTGTGACCACATTCTGAAAGTTCAATCCTAAAACTGAGCTCTTTTGTATTCTCATTGCAAAGCCAAAATTCTCCAGAACAAGGAGGCAGCTTGAGAGCCATAAACAAAGGACAAATTAATCCCTTTTTACTTTGCTACTCCTCGGTTTGAAAGCCTGTAGGACAGAAAATCTTAACATTTCCACTAACGACTGTCAGAGACTCGGAGTTCAATGGAAAGCACAGTATATTCCAAGAACTTGGCAAGGTAATGAAGGTTTCTTGTTATCATATGTATCACGTGAAAATATTATCCAAGGAGAAATGCAAAACGATGGCAGCTTCTCATCTGAGGCAGCTGAAAACAAGGGCTGTCTGCACAGAGCACAGCACAGAGCACAGCACAGCCACACTTGCGCTGACTGCAGCATCAAGTGTCAGCTCACAACAGGCTGGGGGAGGCAGGGTTTTGTTCACCTGCTTAAAAACAAGAAAAAAGAAGATAAAGAAAAGCCATAGGGCTCCAGTTAGAGGAACAACGTGATGCTCTTCCAGCACAAGGTGGCTCGATTCATTACACTTGAGGGCTGTGGTGACAACAGCAGGTATGAAGGGAAGAAGCTGATTAACTGTGTAAGAATTCAGTTTAGCCATTAATTTCAAAAGCACAGCAAGGAATGACTCCCCTGAAATGCATTCAGTAGAGGGAGGTTTTTTTCTGTCATCAGAATGGGAAGGGGGTAAGATTTCTTGGCAAGAAAAAGTAAGAACATATTTCAGTAGATATCATCTGTCTTGCACAAGAATCTTCTCCTGCTGCCAAGGAGTTGCAGATATTTGACAACCTCTGTTCTTCAAACCGAGTTTCTTCTGCTCTAATGGACTTCCACAGGCCCTTCTGAAGAACAGCAGTGCTTTTGCTCTGAAGTGGGCAAGGTCTGTGGCATTAGTAAGAGGCAGATCTCACAGTCTTGTTCCCTAACAGCAGCAGAGGAACTACCATCCTCTGGTACCACACAGAAATGTTATGTGCAGAAATCAGAGGCTGCACACAGGTGAGAATCACTGGCAGTGGGTTTCATGTGTGCCACAATCCTAGGCCTACTCAGCTTTACCTGTCCTGTGACGTGGAGTGCAAACTACACCAAGGAGGACAATGGTGATATATCACAGTGACCTCTTCATGCACAAGCCCACCCCAGCACTGCTGCAACCACCAGGGATTTAATTCCCTGTTTGGGCTGAGGGAAGAACTGACCTGCTCTCCCAGTGAGGCCTGTTCCACTCTGCAAATAAGCCTCCCTTGTGCTGCTGCACTCCATCGATCACGGTGATAAATGGGTGCTCAATCTGCAGAGGCAGCACTTGGCACTTCTGGATTGCTGTGTCCCCCACCAGACAGGCACACTTAGTTTGGAGCTCAGATGATGTGTAAGGAATTTACACAGGCTTAGTTTAGTTTTCAGTCTCCCTTCTGGTAAGGAAAATAAATTACTTTACTTCAGAAAGTCTCACCTGCTTGACATTAAATAGCTGTAAATAGCTGTGCTTGTGTTTACCACTAAGAGCCGTAATCCAGTCACCCATCCTTTACCGTGCTCTTGCTCAGCTGGGAAAGCATGGATTCTTTGTGAGCTACCCCGATTAGTTCTGTGAAACTTCACATCACTGAATAAAATGGTTTCCTTTCTCCAGTTTAACTATCCATATCCTGTTTTCTGAAAACATTAATTATCTTCCTAAAGCACAAAGACAGACTTGAATGTCATACAAAAAAAAGTTCCTGAGTGTACTTCATTAAGAAATAAAAGTGCTAGAATAAACACTGATTTATTTGCTTCAGGAAGAAACTTGTTTAAGACTTTCCCAGCAGAGCAAGAGCTCTCAGACTTTGTCAGAGCATGTTCTTGCTATGCATTTGTTAAAAATAACTCTCAAATGGGTGCACTAAAAGGGTACTTCTAATAGGAAGCATTATTAATACATCACATGCCTGAAAGTTGGGTTGCCCATGAAATAAACCTTGTTAATACAGCCAAGCACAGTCACAGCACGGGTCATTAGCACAGCTCCTGCAGGATCCCTGCCTCCATTCAGTCACAGAGCTGACTGCTGCTCTGGGTATTCATCAGGGTGAGCTAAAGAGGCCAGGCCTCTGCTCACTCCACTGCTGATGCTATCAGCAAACCCCACGTTATTATCTGTACAGGTTGGAAAAATAGTAGCAGAGTAAGAGAGAACATGATTCAGTGGTCAAGGAGATAAATACCATTCTGGAAAATGGACTGTATTTCTTCCTCTGCCATAATATCTTTATGAGGTACAGGGCAAATCTTTCAAGTCAAGTTTCCACAGGGTGCCATGAGTTGTGTGCTCCTGCTCTTCCTCACGCCTGGCTTGGGATCTGGTGCTAAAGATCAGAACTCCTGCTCTGCAGAAATGTTAAGCCACGACTGTTTCAATATAATTAAAATCATCTTTGGCACTTACCATTGTTAAATACACTAACTGTCCTGTGGCATGTAAAGCCTGTGGCACCCAAAATTACTTTTATCTCCACCAGTTCCCTGCGATCACAACAGCTCATCCATTAGGTGTGGAGCAGAGGGTGGGGATCCCTGGGAACCCCAAGGGAACATTGATTCACCCTGTCCAGCTAAGGGGCTGAACATCAGAACCTGATGGAACAGCAAGGGTGGAACTGCTGCATCCCCACACCAAGGAAGGCTGGATCCTGCAAGGACCACTATGCTGGAGCATGCTCAGAGGACTAAAATCTGTCACTTGGCAACTCCTCCCTCAGCACGCCCCATCCTTTGAAGGTAAAAGCTCTAAACACACTCACACACTTGGGTTTGATTTTTTTTTTTTAAGTGAATAAACTGAATAAAACAAACCTCATGCTCTGAGATCAGATGCTTTGGCTCCACTGCACTGCTCTCTGCCACATCAACAGTGGCAGGAAGAAGGGATGGCTGCTGCACCCAGGGTCCCAGAAGTAGATGGGAATGGGTCACACCTTGTCACTGGCTGCCTGTGACAGTCTGATGATGAGCAAAGAGAAGGCCTGTGCTGGGAATCCTGGACTCTCCCCTGGCCTGGGAGGCAATGTACTCAACTGCCCCTGACTGCCCCCACTCCTTCAGAGAGCCCCTGGGAAGGAGACTGTGCAACCACAGGGAGTTATGGAGGAAGCTGATTGCATGGGCTTTAATTAATTTACTCTGCCATACTGAGTTCCACTCTCTAAAGACTAAGGGCTGGCTTATATGTGGGTTAATACTGTAAAAAAGATGGGTGAGAAAGTTCTTTAGCAGTTCTTTAGACACTGTTCAAGAAGATGTTTGAGTTTACATGGTTTTAAAAACATCTCACTCTGGCTAATCAATCACAGACTGGCCAAACATCCAGAGGTGATTCCAGGGGAAACAATCCTGCAGCGTGTCTGATGTTTAGATGTGGTCATGGGCTCTTTCACCAGCAGGGAACCATCAGTATCCAGATGTTGGGCTACATCCTGATGGTTACAGCATGTGCTGGCAAGGACAGAAAGTTTAGAAGCCACAACCAGTTATCAAAGAAGATGGAACATCAAGCTGTACACCATAACAGGCAGGTGCTCACTTAATACCAGTTACAGCACAGTACCACCAAAAAGGTGATATTGGCCTTTTTTTAACAGGCCATTTGTAGTTCTCCATCTCTGTAGTCAGTGAATCCACTGCTCTGGAGAGGAATAGGGAAAACAGATACTCCCACACAGTGCTTTAAGCCAGATTCACATATGGTACCTTGCTGTGTTCTGGGGAGATGTCTCACAGCACTCTGGAGTCTGGCATCCAGAGAGGGAGAGGATCCCACTCAGAACATCTGCACCAGCCATTATATGCTGCACCCCTTTCTGGATTTTTAAGTGAAAATTATCCTGGGCATCAAGCTTGGAGCAGTAACATGTCCATTCTTTCTGCTTCACCACAAATTCAACTTCTGGTCTTCATTTTGATTTCTGATTAAAAGATGACTGATCCCAGAGCAAGCTTGTGAATCTGCATCTGCAGCTTTGAGCAGGTGTGTCCACTTTCATGTACAAAGTGGCTGATTTTGCAAGAAGAGAATTTCTGAGCTCTTGTGGTTTACCAGAACGAGAGCAGTGTATCACACTTCCAAGCTCCAAGATCAGGGAATATGGTTCCACTGCACACTGCACATGTTCAGCCTTCTCTAATGGCTTTGAAGCCTTTCTAAGCAGCTGTTACACTACTTGCACTAAAATAGTACAGGCTCCCTCCCCATTTACCACATAAACACGTATTTTCCTCCTCAGATTGTGCCTTACAGAGCTCTTGTGTATAGAAAATATGTAACTGAAGATCCATACTGTTCAGAGACTGAAAATCCACAGAGAAGTTGTGTCACTAGTGAGTACTCACTCCTCACACCAGCTCCAAAACCAATATATTGTACCAGTGGAGAATAATTATCAACCTATAGAGGGCAATGGAGGAAAGGAAAATGAAAAAGGTGAAAGAAAAAAAAAGCAGCTGGAAGTGTTAGACAATCTATCTTCTGAGCTGCAATCAAGTATTTACATTTTGTATGTGTCAGCTAATGAGGTGTACACCAGGGAGACACGAGACCAAAAAGGGCTGATTAAAACTGTAAATATAAACAGACTTTTTGAGGTATAATATTTACATGTGGAACATAACAAGTGCTGAATTATGAGGGGATATAAACTTTTGGCCACTGCTGTGACGGTCAGAAAGGACTGTGTCACTTAAACCTGGCTGCAAACAGGAGCCAGAGACAGCTTTGGTTCAAGGAATCATTTCCCTGTCAGGCAGAGCAGCCTGACATGAGCTGGTCACCACACACAGCTGCCACCCCTCTGCAGCAGAACTTTGCCTTCTGCAAAAGAGTTTGTGTGAGCAGAATTCGTGTGGATCACCGAGTTATCACACCCACCTTCATGTCCTCCAGGAGAGCCTGAGGGTCTTCAATGCCTTCTGGAACACACTTCTTGTTCTCTGGGAGGGATTCAAGCTTTTCCACCAGGGCTTTTAAACCCTTCAGTTCAAATTCTGTGAGGTGAGTCCATTTGGTTGAAACTTCTGTAGCTGGAGACCCCGTGGGTGTTTTGGGATAGTCCGTGGGGGTCGTTGATTTGATGCTGTCGTCTGACTCATTAGACAAAGTTCTTTTCAGGTACCTCATTACTGTGGCTTTTTGTTTCCTCCCTGCAGCCTCCTTCCCTTCTGAGTGTGTGCTGTTGGGTGAGGAGGAGCCATCCACCAAGGATTTGGAGTTCTTATCCAAGCTGTCATCCTTCTCCTCCTGGAGATGGGCATCACAAGATTCTTCATCCATGTCTAACCACGAATCTGATGAGTAGCTGTCTGTGCTGCGTTTTCTTTTTGCATCTGAAAGTTAGAAAAAGAATGCTGAATCTTTAGCCAGTGTAACCTCACAGCTGAAGCACTTCTGTACCACTGGGGCCAGGTGCTGCCTATTTCAAAGGGCACTGGAGAATGGTTTAGTGAGTATGTGACAGGAATGGGCTTTATTCAGCTGATTTTTAATTTTTTTTTTCTTTGAGGGGGGCGCTTGTTTGTCTGTTTTAATGCTGGTTTTCATTAACATCTACTCAGTTCAAATGACTGGGAAACATTTAGGGAAAAATTATGCTTTCTTCAAAGCTTCAGTCCTCTATGCCTTCAATTAGGAGGAGGCAGAGCTCTTAAGTCACACACAATTAATTTTCCCACAAATCCGAAAAAGACCAGATTCGGCAGCTTTACAGCTTTAAGAGGAGAGTTAGCACAGAAGGAGGAGGGGGAAATGATGGGAGAAGGCACGTTAAAATGCTGTACATCATCATTCTTCCAGGAACCCTGCACAGCACAAAATCAACTCCTCACTACTTTTCCTCTCTGCAAGCAACAAACTGTTGATAAAACAAGAACCCCCAGTTGTTAGTGCATGAATACTCATTGCTCTTCTGAGACACAGGATTTCAACTGTGCTTATTTTACGACAACAAGACAAAACACACTGAGAAACACAGGGACTGTCACAGCTACATGCTACTGGTTTTCTTAATGCCATTCCCAATACATTTTAGGTACTTCTCAGGAAAATTTAAAGGCGAGTTTCTGAGTCTAAAGAACTATTAATCTTAATTTCCCCCTAAGAGCCCCAATTGTTACTCAACTCTGTGCAATCAAGCAGTGAAAGCAATGTAGGAAACCAGTGGCCATGGTTCCCTCAAGCACATATCTTTTCTTTTTTGTTAGACACAATTTCCCTGACTAAGTGAACAACATTGAATGCAGGCTAGCAACAGCAGGAATTTCTGTGGAAAATACAGTTAACACTGGCAACACCCAGTTAAATCAATGTGAATTTTATTACTGGCTGAAATGGGTATGAGATCAAGCTGCAAACAAAAACACACTGCAAAGGAAACAGAAGTCACACAGAAAAAGTGAGAGAACAATTAATGAAAAGTTCCTTTCACAGCTTCCATGCTTTGCAGTGCAGTAGCTTTGGATTAGGACAATGTGAACCATGCTTAAGGAAGGATTAAATGGACATTAATGAGAAAGCTCAGCATCCGGCTGTTTAACAGCGAGGTTCAAATGCTGGAGCCCAGTTCCAAGCTGAGAATTCCTCCTGGTCACAGAGACATTCCTTGTCTGTGCTCAGTCTGCACAATCTTGTCACAAACACACTGGTCAGAGGTGCCACAGGCAGTGGCAGTGTCACTGCTCAGCCTGCCTGGCTGCTCAGCTCTGTGTGTTACTGTCCCCCCCCTCACACCCCAGGGCAAGAGTCCTGCTGCTACAGGGTCTGCAAAAACCCAGCAGCTCCATCCACTCTACTCTTTCAGACAGGTTTACATTTTTCCTCAAAACTAAAATGGCCATAAAATGACTCCTGAAAGGCAAGTTTAAGCTGAAATGCCTTTGAAAAGATGGCAGCCACAGAAAACACCAGCTATCAGCAAGGCAGGGTGCAGCTAAATCCAGCTCCATCCACAGGGCAGGGTAACTTCCGCCCTGCAAGCCTCCAAAAAAGCCTCACAGATTATTTTGTGTGCTGAGGTGGTGGCATCAGCACTCCAAAGCAGCTCCTCCTTCTGCTCTGTGCTAATACACCCCCATGTTTCTCTTAGAAAAATAAACAGGATTAGAAAATATCTTAACTAGAACATTTAAAACCCACTCAGTTATCCAACTTTTATTTCACTCTGTTTTTCCTTTGTCCACAGTAGCAAGCACACGTACCCACCTCAAAGGCTACATAATCAGCTTATGTCATTCTCCCATTTTACAACTGAGGAAACAGATGCTTGGGAGAAAGCACGATTTGCTCATTGTCACACATCAAATCTAGGGAAAAACCAGGAGTCAGAATCCAGGCTGCTGGATCCAGGGCTGGAGCCCCCTCCTCTGAGCCACACAGCCTTGGTGAGCTGTTTTACAACTGACTCAAGCACAAAGCCCAGCCTCAATGGGAGAAAATGCCAGAGTGCTGGCATCAAACAGGAGAGGGTGGAAGCAGATCCACACCCTATGCTGCCAGGACGGTGTCATTAACAGAAAGTGGTTGTAAATTGCACAAAGAAAATTGTGTTTCTGTCTTCCTATGCTGTAGCTGTGCTGAACAGGAACTAATGGCTGGAACTGGGGCAAAGCACAAGTGTAAATAAGGCCTAAAGAAAACGAGAGAGATCACGTTATGGAGGTGTGAATAATTTACTCCAAGTAACGCTCTGGTGCGGGGAGAAAAAGCTTCCAAGAGACATCTCCACTTTTGTCTCTTGCTCTAATCTATGGAAACAAAAGGCAGGAGAGGAGTGGAGCACCAGAGCATACTGGGGGCCTGTTCCCAGGAGGAGGCAGCACATGGAGGGGGGTGGCAGCTCTGTTCTGCCAGCTGCCACCGCATCCCTGCCACCGGCACCAGGCAGCCACACCTGGGCAGGGACAGGCAAAACCAACCCCAAACAAACCACCACAGCAGTGCCCTGCTCTCTGCATGCCTGGCAGGCACTTCATGCCTTGCCTAACTTTCCCCTGGGCACAGGGCTTGCTGCTAACCTGGAGTGTACCAGGCTATTCTGGAGCACCAGGGGATTACAGCGCTGCTGTTCCGCCGGATTAAGAGCAGGCTGCTCTCCAAACACAACAACTGTCTGCTACTGCTGCTAATCTAAAAAAAAAAAGCACCAAGGGAATCAATAATGGAAGGATAACTTCAAGGTGAGGGAGATTCAATTTTGTGTTTTCAAGTGTTTTGTTGTAATGCAACATGCCATGATTTTTATTTATTCATTTCAATGAAAACATTGTCTGACAGAGTTACTGTGCTGTGAGCTGAGGCCCTACATAAGCATAATCTGCATTTACTTTGTTGAGAAGTGCATTTTAAGCACTGTATTACCAGGGCTCCACTGACTTGGAGGTTTCTGGTTTATTAAGTCTCTCTGTGGGGAGCAGCACCTGCTCAGCTCAGCTGTTTTTTCTCCTGAGTCAATGTCCCAGTGAGTCCCAGGTCTGAACCCCAGTTTCAGAGGGGTTATCCAGTCTGGGCTCCCACACAACTTAGTGCAAAAATACCTTCACCCCCCTCATCTCAAAGGAAATAAAACCAGCTCATACAGACCAGTCTGTGATCTAGCTCAGTGAAGAGGTGGAGCAGCACAGACTTGAGCACAGGACAGAGCATTAGAAAACTTTTCTACAGCAGTTCACTTCCCTGTGGTTCTGGGCAGACCACTTAACTTTCCTCACAGCTATCCATTTGTACAAGAATAATTATACACAGTTTCCTTCCTTGCTGAAAATCAACTTGCTGTATTACAGAACTTAAAAGAAAGGGATGGGGGTCAGGCATAATCAAGAAACCTTTCTGAACTATTTAGGACAGTCCAGTGTGTAGTGTCTACTTTGCCATTCCCAGCTCCAAACCTTGCCACTGTGACTTGGGAGCAGCAGTTTCTATCAGTCTGCTGAAGACAGCAATGACATTTTCATTAGCAGAAAAACCCTGAGCATACTGGAAATGTATCCCATTGCTCCACTGCATGGAGCACCCCATACAGGAGCCACTCAATATACTCAGGTACCTGTCTGTCATAAGCAAATCTATTCTATCCCCTGAGGAAGGGGGAGAAAAAAGAGACATGGCTCCTTCACTGTGCCAGAGGGCACATTTTCTATATCCATCAGGCTTAACATACAGTTAGAGCCATCCTGTTAAAATTTTAGCAATGGGAATCTTCAAAGCTGCAGGCTACAGAGAAAGCACATCTCTGATAGCCCAGGATCTTCTCCCAATTACTCTTTGTCAGCTCACTCTCAACATCCATATCTCACTGAAGGTCAACTGTGGTTGAAAACATCCAGTACAGACTCATTCATGATAAGAGTAAAAATAATGAAGACATACCCACCCTGAAAAACAGCACACATTCAAATCTAGTAGGAAACCCAAATAGGCTCCCTTCTGATTTCAGCTGGCAGGACAAATGTCCCAGTTGAGAGAGACAAGCAAAAGAAAAGAGAAAAAGAGATTGTGTGCTTTTACAGCAGCCTGTGATTGCTGTCATGTCGTCATCCCCCTGAGTGTTTGCCCTCCTGGGAGAGATCTGAGACAGAACAGCCTCACACACTGCCTGGAGGACACAGCCTGGAAATTCATCCTGGCCTGAGGAATGGGGGAGGAAGGCACGGCCATCATCTTCCACCTCATTTACAGCTGCACTCACGTTTTTATTTAGGGAGTGGGAAGACTCCAGGTTTCAGCCGTGCCTCCACAGAGGTGGGGCTTTTTCCTGTCTGAAGTTTTGTGAGTGGAGACATTTAGAAAACAGAAATACAAAGAACAATACAAATACTACAGCAGCATGCAAGTATCAGGACAGAGGTATCACAACACACACAAATACACTTTCATGAACAGACTATGTCTTGAAAGTCACTCTGAATTTAACAACCTTCATGTCAAAGCAAATAAATACTATGTTATAAAAACACAGTATATGTTATAAAATGTTATAAAAACATGTTATAAAAACATAGTATGAAAAGTCTAAAGATATCCTTAAAATCCAGCTGCTGATTAACTCAGTGTTCTGTGCTCTCCAACAATGCTCATTATCAAGACAGCAATGTTTTTTTCCTCTACGCAGGAGAACAGAATCCCCACAAATTTTATGAGAACCACTCCCTTGTGAATCCCAGAGACTGTGGGCAGTGTCCTGCACTATCTCTAGTCAATGTCCTCCTCTACTGATAATCACTTTCTTAACTTCAAAGATCCATGACAATCATTGTACCAGAAGCTATGTAAGGAAAGAAAGCAGCACAACTGGAGGGTGAAAAATAGACAGTTCTAGCACCCAAAAGGAAAGCCAGAAAACAGACATTTAGAACAAATTTAGAACAAATTTTCAGTAAAGGAAATTGTTTTTTAAAAGTAGGAGAAACATTTAGATTATTCAAGAGAAATTTCTGAAAATGAATACAAGGATATGAAGAATTTTTCTTAAACCAAGAAGGACAGAAGACAAATAAATCTACTGAGGGGTTTGAGGAGAAGTTAAGTACTTTGCTTCATTACTCTTTAAGGAGAATAATGGGAAATTCTTTGTCAAGGGATACTCCCTCATGGGAAATCAAGAAATTGCTTGCAGATAGAGAAGTCCCTAAGGAAGAGACAATTTAAGGACTTTTTCAGCTCTGAAGAAAAGCTTAACAAAAAAGAGGTAGGGTTTGGAACACTGATGTCTTTAGGATATCCCATCCCTCAGCAAGTGAACAATATCAAGATACAGGCTCCACAGAACAAACCAGCTTTAACTCAAAGATTACAGTTCATAAAGATTGAGGCTGCACACAGACCAGTTAAAAGAAAAGACAAGCAAGTATTTGAAACAGTATTACTCACACAGAACAAAGCAATGCAGCTTTGTAAAGATAAATAATGTACCTTTACTCCTTTGAATTTGGCAAATGCCAAAGTGAAAGATCCAGCAGTATAACAGACCTGGTCTACTGAACCACAACCCTCACTAAAATAATTATTTTAAGGTTAAGTTTCTGCCAAGAAATAAAAACAAAACCCCAAGTTTCTGACAAAAGAAAAGTCTACATCTTTCTCTGCCAGCAACTGAAGCCACCACAGGTCACAAGACCCTGAGCAAGGCACCACCAAACCCTTTTCCAAGCAGCCAGGCTCCTTTTCCTGAAGCCTTTGGAGCTGGCACTCTTTGGTCATGCAAAACAACCCTCTAGACAGTGGATATCTATAGCTCCCAGTGAGCTTTAATATGACTGGAATATCTTCCAGCTAACTGGACTGAGGCACATTTGTGGGGATCACCAAACTATTATCAGTAATTATGGACCTGGGCTGGAATTCACACTGGTGATTTAGCTGGAAAAGGTCCCATCTCAATATCCTGAACCATCCACTCTCCACAGCTAATTTGTTCTGAAATTACACGTGGCTGATCTGGCACCTCTGCCCTGCCTGCAGGACCAGCCTCTTTCCATGCCAGTGCTTTAGACAACAGGAGACTGCTCCTTATTTTCCAAAGAATGCAGTTAGTAGTTTTGTCACTGCTTTCTGAAGAGCTGATCCAAAGGGCTAATTCATCCTTTCCTCCTCTAGGATAATCTTATGAGAAAAATTCCTCTGGACACAGAATTTCTGCTTAACTAACCTTTCTGACCAGGGTCTCAGAGCCAAAATGGGAAGCACCCAAATGCTCAGTGACCCCAGGAATTCCCCCTGGCCTATCTACACAGATTATTAGCTCCCTTAAATTATTCTTGGTCACTAAAACTCACTGGAGAGTGACACCTGCCTGTAACTTCTTCAATCATTTCTACTAAGAACTGTGTTCATAGGTGAACATTTCCCTTCTCTGTCCAGAGCCTGGGGCAGTGTCAGCCATGCCAGGTTCACTCCAAGTGGCACCTCAGGGAGCAGGAGGCACAGAAATACTTTAGTCCTCCTCCACACTTAGCACATATCAGTTAAGATTTAGCTGGTGCTTGTGCTATTTTCAGCTATTCTGTGCTTAAAAGCAGAGGGAACATGGCCCACCACCACCTTCCATCAAAAGGAGGAAAAAGAGGCCCGTTCAGCACAGCAACAATTGGATTGGCACACACTGATGCAAAGCTCCCACCAGTGCCAAGGTAATGCCTCAGGGACATCTGTCTGTCTCTCCTCTGGCCCATTTTCAGCTCTTGTTGTAAAGGTTTCTTTGACCTCCCTGAACCTGGGCTACAGATCATGGAGATTTGTGTAGGTGTTTTCTTGGGTTTGCTTTTCTGCAGAACTAGAACCCAGTCACCAGAGAATTACAGGAGAATTTAAGGAAAAGAGAAGAGAAAGAAGGCAGGTTTGGTGACCACAACGTGTTCTGTACAGGAGCTGCTCTACAAAAGGACAAAATATCCACCCACCAGAGCACATCTGCAATACACACATTTCTGGCTACTGAGGTGCTATGCTGAACATGGCAGTAAATCCTCAGCTGCCTGGCAGATCATCCCAACACAAACATTACTGAAACCAATGAACAAACACATCCAAAAATTATTTTCTGGGATCCACTTGCTAAGGGAATGTTCAATACATATAATTCAAAGTAGGCTGGTATTTCATGGAAACGCTTAAGATTCAAAAATCTTCCCCACCCCAAAATAAAGAAACAGTTCATCAGAATTTCTCCAGTTCAGTTTATAATCTGCTTTGCAGAAACCAAAGCAGCAGCCAGCCTGAGGTGGCAGCAGCAGTTGTGAATGTGCACTCAAAGGATTCACTCACCAATGACCATTGATTCTCTCTGGTACTCCTTGCTGAGGTGGCAGCGCTGGGTCACACAGGACACGTATCTCTCCAGAACATACCAGCACATCTCATAGTAGAAAGGATAGCGGAATTTGGCGTGCACCTGGAAACAAATCAACCCTGTCAGTCCATGGGGAAGGCAGAGAAGTTTGCAGCACAAGGGCCAGTCATCATTGCCATGGTGTTATCAAGAGCACAAACAGTGTGAGGAGGGGGAGGGGAGAGGGTGGGAGCAGGGAGCTGAATGCCTCCAGCATACGGAATGAGGAGCAGCCTGCCTGCCACGACAGCATCATTTCTTGGTTCACTAATTTGTATCCTCTTGGGGTGCTGGGAGAGGAGAGGGTTTGTGTTCTTGTGAAATCATGAAACTGATGGATGGCCCCTACAGAATTATTTACCTGCTGTATAAACATAGGGTGGTCACATACAGATGTTAGTCACTAAAACTTATAATATAAAGGAGTGGATTTTCATCTCCTGAACACTATCACAGGATTTTTATCAAAATGGCAACATTACCTAAAATGAGTCAAGCAGGAAATTCATCTTTTTCATCTGTGGTCGTCTCAACAATTCGATTAAAGAAATGAACACACAAATTCTTGATAACTGCACATTAAAGTAAAAATCCCTTACGTGGTTCACCTTTTGGTAGCAAGTTAGCTTTTGCCACAAACAGAGTAAGAATAGAAGAGCAGGATTTTGACAAAAGATCCTGTCAAGCTGTGTACTTTTCCTTACATCTCAGACCTGTTGTTCTCATACAAAAAGCTGAATTCTCCAACACTAGTTATTTGTAAAGGTATTTCAGATACAAAAGAAAACAAAGAGGGTTTCCTTCCTTTCCAACACAGTTTTCTATCTGTAGAAGGTTGCTGTACCACAGAAGGATCTGGGAAGCTCCTAAAATGCAGGAAGATATGTGTATTGTTATGATTTGTTAAAAATGGATGCCATGCATCTTGCCTGCACTTGTACTTACACTGTACACCTCTTTCTCCTGGTGGCACAGAAATCTTTGTTTTGCAGGCTCACATGCACTGCACTGGGGTTACAGGAGCTGCTTTAAAACATTCTCTGCATATTCACTGCTCCCTAAGCCCAGAGGTGGCACCACCTTTAGTGAAAAGCTGAACTGCACCAGAAAGGAGCATTACCTCTGAAAAAAAAAACCAAAACACCACCCACCACAGATCAGCCAAAAGCCCAAAGTCTGAACAGAACCACTAACTCAGCAGCTGCAAACTCAGCCTCAGCTCTGCAAAGCAGGCACTGCCCAAACACCTGCAGGTGATCAAAGCATCCACTTGAGCACATCAGTGACTTATGGAATGCCCAGATTTGAAACCTGGCCCCAAGGTGGACAGCCAAAGAAGTTGCCTCTGTTCCCAGGCACAGGAAATGCAAACACTCTTAGCAGTAAAACAAAATGTAACAAAGGCAAAATATACTGTATTGTCACAGTAGATGTATCACAGTGTAGGATTAAAGACTCCATGGCAGTTCTCAGAAGTTCAAATTCCTTAAATTCAACACAAATACAGCTGGCAAATCTGAACTGCTTTTTGCTACAGGTCATGCATCCAGCACTGCTGCACCTTCCAAAATGTTTCCCTGTGCGGTTTGTTACAAAGCACACATATGAAAAAGGAAGGGAAAAAAGAAAAGGAAAAAAAAATCAACCAGCCAAACAACAACCCCCTAAATGTGAGAACATTTAACCCCAGGGCCTTTTTGCATTGAAGAAAATTTTTCCTTTAGTTTAGTTATTTGTCATAGAGAAGAGATCAAGTCACTTATGACTATTAGGGAACACAGGGGAAATTATCCATGCTAAAATATATGCTAATAAAGGAACTCAAATTTTTCCAAGAGAGCACTGCAGGAAACAAAATTTGCAAAGAATTGACTTACAAACAGGAAGCCGCCTTCCACCCCTCAGCCTTCAAAAGGTTTTCAGCCACATGCCTGGGAATATTAAAGACATCATTGCTCAACATTTGTTGACAGATTCTGAGCTTCACCAAATTTAGTTGTTACCAATGTTAATTCAATGTGAAAGACAAGGCAGTAATGCATGCAGTGCTCCCATTATGTATATCAATCTTTAATATTCAATTTGAGTTCCTAATTGCCTCACTATCAATGTTCCAACCCACAGCAAATCCCTCCATGCCTCTGTAATCCACTGTTTGCCTGAGAAGGCTTTGCTTTTACAAACCTTCAGAAAGAAGAGCTCTCTGCACCATCTGTAGACAGAGATACTGTGCAGAGATCTACAGGGCCTTCTGCCAGTAAAGAGACTCCAACAGTGCTTTAAAAACTTTTAAAGTTTGCCTTATGGAAAAGCATAGAGGAATATGCTCTTTGTGATATCCCTGAACATTTATTAATTATAAAGGATGTGAAATGCATTATGTGCATGTCCATACTCCTTCCATTGTACACTCATAGGCAAATGAACTCTTAAGGGCAGGGGAGGAGGAATAAGAGAAAGAAGGAAAAAAATTAAAAATGTTCTGTGATGAGTTCGAAGTGTAATATCTGAGACAGACACTGCCAGAGGACTGAATTCCCCACCAGCAGGGAAATACACTGGATCATCTAATAGGCATTTCCAGCTCTAACATCTGTGATTAATAATTTACAATCCACTGAAAAAAAAAATTAATTATTCCTGTACAGCAAGAAAAAAATCCTCTCTGGAATATGATCCATTTCTTCAGTTCAAAGTGAAATTATTTTAGAGATTTATATGCCCCTCCAAAAACAAAACAAAAACCCTAAGCAAGTAAGACACACGTTTTCCTGAAAAAAGTCATAATCTCCTCCACAATGCCCATTAAAATCATTACAAACTCCACTTGTGTTTAATCAATCTATTCACAATATTGAAAAGCAATTTATGACTATTTACAAAATAATTAAGCTAGCCACTTAATATGTTATCTTACATTCCAGAAAACCAAGTGAATAGCAAACACCATCATCTGTGAGTGACCACCTTACGTGTATATTCAGAGTGCCCTTGTTCCCACCATGTTCCAGTATTTTAAAGCAGTTAAATTTAGATTAATTGGGGTTAGGTTGGACACATTCTTGCTCTTCAATACTAGAGAGCTGCATCACCCCTGTGCCAAATGATGAATCCCTGCATGGCATCCTGCTCTGCAGTTCCTCAAGCTGGGCTTGCAGAGAGCTAAACAGCTTGGCCTGTTTGACTGGCTGTTAATTGGCCTCCAGGAAAGCCAGGCTGCAAAATGAGAGTCTCTATGAACTGTAAGGCTGGAGAATATTTGTTTACCTCAATTGCACATTAGGAGCTGTTTCCAACAATAGACGTGTTTTTTATTACTCCTTAAAACTATTTTTAAATGGCTACAACCCTCTTAAAAAGTCTCCCAGGGGTATGAGGAATTAAGCTAGAATAAGCATGACAAGTATATAAACTAGGCAATTTTATCAGGCTGTAAATCAGCATTACCATTTCAACCCTGTATTTATTCTTGTCTGAGCTAAGACAATAACAACTACACCTAGCATAAAAATGCCTTTGAATATCAGCAATCAAAGATGATTAAACATTACATAGCAGGTTTAAACACAGTGAAACCTCCATAAAATTGCTCTGTGCAAAATGAAGAGAGGAAGCACACCTGTATTACACTTTGATTTGAGTGTAGCAAATTACTTTGTCAATCACATCATGTAATTTACTTCTGTGCTATACACAATGGAAAGATCAATACTGATGAGAAACTCATTTGCAGTATGCTCAGACTGGCAAATTTGGGTGAACTACACTGTACTGAGTCTGCCAGACCAGCCAGTGTATGAATAGAATTATTTCAACACAGAAATGACAAAATTTGATTGACAAAGCAAATAATGTAGTACACACCAGAATCCTGTTTTGAAACCATTTCCCCTTCAAGATTCCTGCACGATATTTTTAGTGGGGGGGAGTGTTATTATCTCTAAATCACAGTATTGATTTTCCTACCTTTTATCAAACTTCTGTGTGCCTTAGCTGCACAGCTTCTATTTTGTTTCTGTACAGAAATTCTTGCTATTCTTCAACTGTTCACACAGTTCTGGTTTTATACATCTGCCCACGAGCACAAGTTTGTGAGCACAGGTACAGCCTGTAACACACTGCCAGCACAGCAACATCCAAGTGCTGAAATTGCTTCTGTGAGGTCCTGGATATTCTGGGCTGCTGGCTTTTTTAAAGCACTCCAGTATTTTTGCAAGGAAAATGATAAAGAACTACACAGACTTCAAAGAAAATTTAAACAAAAAATGACAAGAACAAAGGTCTGATTTGGGATCTCCAAATGTTGCAGTATCCCTTTCCCAATTAATGGTGACAGGATACTTTTCAAGATGCAGGTACCCAACTCCCACAACCTCCTCACAGGATCAGTGTGCCAGTAAATTTTAAAAGGCATTTCAGTGTAACTGGCTGGTTAGTTCACAGAAGTTACCAAAATATTTGACTGTTATAAGGAGTTTTGCCTGCTGGCATAAAAAGCTTAGAAAATCAAAGCTGCACCCAGCTTCCCAAGGAGAAGGGTCTTGAAGCACAACTGAGCAGCTACAACCCAAGTTGTGTGATCTTGGGTAGTTCAAGTCCTGTACGATCAAAATGTCCATTTTTATACAACTAGAGGAAAAAAGAGCATTTCCTGCCCATCTTCCCCAAAGACTTCAATGGAAATCACTCATTTCTGGCATTGATCCTCCCTCCCAGTCTCCCCTCCTCCGTTCTCCAAGTGAGCTCCTGTGCAAACATCCTTCCCAGCAACAACACACCTGCAGTGTCCTCCCAGCATGTACTGCTGGTTCTTATTTACAGTCACTCTGGAAACCTTCCTGTACCTCTGCCAGGTGAGCCCCTTCCTGCTCCTGTCACCAAAGCTTTCCTGTCCAAGTCCCTCTGCACTTTCTCAAGACACTTGACACTCTCACCTGTTCAAAGCCAGGCTGAATCCACTCTGGTCTCTACTTCTGCTCTCTGCCACACTCCTCTGTTCTAACTCCCCCTAAATTTCAATTTTTGTCTTTCATCTCTCTTCCACTAAGAATTCATTTTTCTGCTTCTCTTCATTAAACTCACTCCAGGAAACCCACTGCTCCCACCACTGTTTTACAGTGTGAAGATCACCAGGCCTTGTACCCACTGGAAAGCCAGGGAGGCTGGTGGGAGGACACTTCACTCCCACTGAGACAGAGATGTACTTCAAAACAATTTGTATTTGCTCCAGGCCTATGCACTCTCACTGCAAAGAAAGCAATTTGGGGTAAAAGCCAACTTGGAGCAAGATTTGTGCCCTCTTGTAGGGGTGAACAACAGTGAACTGCACTGATGTCCACAACACACTATTTTAAGACTTTTTAGTGAAGAAGAATTGCAATTTCCTTCCATTTTGCCCATATCTCCACTAACACCAGAGCTGGCACCTGTGTCAGTGGTTTATCAGCACTGTCTCAGAGTGAGGACTCCAAAGCAGTCCCCATCTGGATTGTACATCCCTCTGGCCCATTTTTATATCAGAATGCCACAGTGGCCTTACACAGGTTATTTAACAGCCTAATAAAACAGAGTCACTTCCCTCAGATCCTGCTGCTTTTTGAAACTCAGTGGATATGATGAGCAGGTGCCCTGTTTATTAATCAAGATAAAACTGTCAACCCCAACAAAGAGGTGGCACAGTAACTCCCCAGCCTTTCCCTCAGGTAGGTGCTACAGGCAAATGAACATCACAATGTTCAGATCAACGTCCCAGCCCAGCCTCTCTGTTCCAAGAAATTCTTGCATGGTATCAAGTCCCTGTAGTGACTGCCAATTACAGAAAATGTCATTTCATACACAACTTCTACACAGCTTTGTCAGCTCAGCTGTGGGCAGCAGAACCAGCCCAGTGCCATCAATTCTGTAGGATTATCCACCCCAGGTGTGCACAGAGAGGTGACAAGCAGAGGGTTACCAGAAATACTGGTACAAAGGTCTGCAAAGTGCAATATGTTTTTGTGCAAAAGGGAGGGTGTTTTATGGAAGTTTAACAGGCAGACAAAAGACACAGAAGGGACACATCTGTGGGAAGCACATGAGTAAATCCCACTAAAAATAACCAACATTTGAAAGTCTCATTACTTCATGTTTACCTCTTGTTTCAACGACTCTGACACGGTGATCCCGTCAGTTGTTGTTTGTCAGAAGGGAATACGAGGGAGAGACTATGACAGATCACAGTCACAAAGAACTGCTCAGTTAAAAAGAGAATCAAGAATCCTTACCCTTGTTCTGTCCTCAATTTCATAGATGCGAAGCTGCATGGGAACATTAAAGCTATGCAGGATATTTCCACCAAACACCAGAGAATCTACTGGAGTATAAACCGCGTGTATCCACCCTAGAGAGGGAAAGCAGAGAACTGAGAATGCCTCGTGCTATGTAGCATTACAGAGCAATATCAAATCAAATTTTAACAACCCTCTGAATCCCACTGTGCTGGGGATGAGAGGTTCAAGCAGTGAAAGGTTAAATGGGATGCTCACAGCCACACTTCAGGACTAGTCACAGCAGAAGGGCACCTTGTGACGTGCAGTCTTACAACCCTCAGTAATCAGTTCTATTTATTCCCCCAACATTTACAGTGTTTACTGAGCACATGCAAGTTTATGACTCAACCACGTCCATGACTAAGAAGTAAACTCAGTCTGTTCCATGCACTTGGCTCTCAGACTGGCACCCCCAGCATGGCTGCAAACCATCTCAGCAGTGGTGGTGGGCCAAGGGTTGTGGAACTGGACCGAGGCACACCAAACTTCCTTCACACTGCACCACAACACACCCTCAGAGGTAAAAGATTTCAAATTATTACCAGCCCTCCTTCAGGGGTGAAAGTTTCATCACCTACTATCAACTTCCTGAAGTAACCAAGAAATGGTTTTCACTGCAAGCCTCAAGTTAGGGGATTTACATTTCTGGTACTGGAGCTGATGAGACTGTTCTGACCCAATCCTACAAGGGACTGAATTAATTTCACAGGCTCCAGAGAATCTTCTATCACAATGAAAATCCAGGCACAGCAATTCAGACAGCCACACACCAGCTCCTCTGCCTCTGCATTGTTTGCTTGGTCTGTCAGGAGCTGAAGCTCTGGCTATGCAAGACTGTAGCCTCTGATCTCTGCAGTGAAAAAGGAATTGATCCTGCTAATGATCTGGGACCCACAGAGACCTGACACTTTTTTCCCTCTTCTTTTTAATGAAAAGCATTACAATTTATAAACCAGCAGACAGCAAAGCAACATGGGGGGCAGTCAATTTTCCCCTGACTGTGCAGTACTTTCCATTAAAGCTGTGGCAGCTTTCCCTCACTTCCAGATCAGTGAGGGAGCAGGAAAATGCCATTCAGCCTAGAGGGTTTTCCAGCCAGCAGCCACAAAAGTGCTCCTCCACAACAATTTTTCAACCATAAAGGCCTGTAAAGCTCTGTCTGGGAAGTCCTTGAGCCACAGCAGATGGCAGGACTGGGGCTCTCATTTAAGGGCGTGTTGGTAGGAGAGTGATAGGAAGGAAAAGAAATCAGCACTAGAATTTTTTCCCTGGAAACAGAAGCCCATCACTCTGGATACATTTTTCTGAATTTCAGAGTCACAGAGTGGTAGAGGCTGGAGGGGACCTCTGGAGGTCCAACCCCCACGACCATCTAGAGGCAGCTGATGTAACTGTGTCCAGATGGCTCCATGGTATCTCCTGGGATGAAGACTCCACAGCCCCTCTGGGCAACCTGTTCCAGGTTTCAGTCAGTTCACAGGTCTG
This sequence comes from Calcarius lapponicus, assembly GCA_039654755.1. Taxonomy (NCBI): domain Eukaryota; kingdom Metazoa; phylum Chordata; class Aves; order Passeriformes; family Fringillidae; genus Calcarius; species Calcarius lapponicus. The sequence goes on from CM077478.1 coordinate 2,899,460, forward strand.
ACTCCACACACTAAATGTGATGCATATAAAACCATTAGGTGGCTTGTGGCTCTGGCAGCTCTCAGAATTATTCCATCTTTGTTTCTCTGGTCAGCATAATTTCAGTTACAGAGATCCAGCCTGTTTATTACTTCCAAATCAAGAACCATCAGCTAGAGAGGATTTTTCTTTTCCTGTAAGGGTAGGGTGGCAACTACACACCTCAACACTATAAATACTTCACAGCTGAAGTAGTTCAGCGCCTCACATGAAATACATCAGTCTGCACTAAGAGCAAACTACTACAAAAATACATGATCCTTATCCTAGTCTTTGGGAAAGAAAACAGATCCAAGGTCAAGGAAGTTGGGGCCACTGCTTCCACTGGGTAAACAAATATTTCTGTGGTTGGGGAAAGAGTGGAATCCAAATGCTGAGGCAAATCTGGGTCCCCAAAGCCAACGCATTGGCTGGGTGCTGAAACACAGGGTTGGTTTGCGTGACAATCCACCTCAATTGTCAGGCTTAGAGATAAACAAACTGAAACTTGAAAAAGTGAAATTACTTTCATGGCCCCACAAATGAGTGGTGGCAGAAGACAGCTCAGAACCAGGCAGTTACCAGCAGAACACTGAGGATTCCTCAGCACCCTTCCCACAGCAGTTCTCTCAGCACAGGTGTCAATGGCCAACCTTAGTGCAGCTGTTATTTTAGTGAAATTATCAACATCATTCAAAATACAATTTGCTATCAAATATTTACAATTTTATTAAAAGGAAAAACTGAGCTGATTCTTGTCCTATTTGCAAGGTTAAAAGGAGATATCCCTTCATTTAATAATCAATAAAATTAAATCCCATCAATGCAGTTGTTCTTTGAGAGGGTGCTTCCACTGAAACCACACCTCCTACCTAAACTGTATTTCCTCAGTGAACATTTCACAATTGAGTGCAGCTGGTTTCATTGTTTCCTGGTCTTTGGGTCTCTCAAAACACCTTCCTTGACTTCTCTACCCCTACGAGATGCTGAGGGGTTTTGTGTTAATAACTGCTAGACTTTCTTGGTAGTAGTCCCAATATTTTTGGGAGAAGCGTGGAAAGATCTATCACTGGCTTGAGCCAATGCTGTAACAAATGGTGTTCCAGACATGACAAACCCTGCACAGAAAGAATAATGAACACAAATATCGTTTCAAGCATCCATTCTTGCAGAGCTGGTACAGTGCAAACTGAAAATCTTCTGTAAAGTATCTGAAACAACCTCTGGCTCTGTGGAGAAGGTCTTTAATTCCCTACTTGCATTTATAATCCAGGACTAAATATCTTACAAGCAATTAGTACCTTCATCTCCCAGCTGCTGAATTAACTGAACACTAGGTCCTTCAAGCTGCAAGTATTTCTAATAACAAGATTGAAAATATTGCTGTTAATGACACAGTTGTCAGTAGCAAAACCCTTTAAAACACAGCAATAAAATCCATCCGGATTGGGAAACGAAAAATAAACGAGAGACCAAGCAACAAAGTCAACATATAAAGTCCTAGGAAGTCAAGCTCCTACCCCTGCCAAGGCAGGGATGATTTCCAGGCATAGCTCCGAGATGGGCACAGATGATGCCTGTGGGTGCCCTCCTGTCACACAGCTCAGTCCTGGGGAATCCCAGATTTCCTGCAGTCACAGGCAGCATCCAGATCAGCCCCTCTGCAGGACACAGCCCTGTCAGAGGAGTCACCTGCACATAAAATAGATTTTGGTCACTCAGCTGTGCAGCATTTCAGTCACACTGCATCCCAAAATAGCTTCCACTTGCCTGAGGAACGTACGTGCATAATTGGAACTGCAGAGACACGAGCACCAAGAGGTGGATTCCAGGGACACAGGACAGAACAGGCAAGGTTAGACAAAAAAGATGGGAAAACTGACAAGGTACAAAATCCCAGCAAGACTGCTGTAGAATGTTACAGAGGGAAAAAACCCAACATGAAAATCTCTTGTTCTAATAACCAGGCTGTGTATGGAGAAAAACTGGAGGTCAGCACCAGAAAAGTAGAAGTAGGAGGAAAGAGAGATGAGCAGAAAACAGGAAACAGTTTCCATCAGGGTAATGTATTGTGGAAATGAGCTCTGAGGAAAGAGAAGCTTGGATGGCACATTCAATCCATTCCCACAGCTTAGCTACAGCACGACTCAGAAATAAACTGAGGAGGATGAATGTTCATTGTGACCATTTGCAAACAAAAACACCCATCTCGTCAGCTCCCCAATTACCACGGCTTTTAAAGGGGAAGACAAACCTCCAGAGCAGGAGGTGCTGCACGTATGGGGAAGACAAAGGGACAGCCAAGGGATTTGCTTTAATGTCATCCACCACACCTCTGCCTCACCTTCACCTGTGCTCTTATGTTTTGCTGGATGAATTGAAGGTCTGTTGACATTTCAGATCATGTCACCTGTGCTGAACAGCCTGTCATGTCTGCTCCTGTGTGTCTGCCTGCCAGCTCTCACAGCACAAACTTCCCACACAGCCCCCAGTACCGACACCTCTGGAGTGAGTTCACCAGTTCTCTCCTGAGTGCTCTGTGCTGCTCACACAAACCCTGATACTGCTGCACAACTCTCTGTGTTTCATGGCTTCATGTGACACAGGAGATAACACCTCACCTCTTGGGAATTGTCTCAAAATTGGAGAAAAATGCCAAAAATTTCATTTTATCCTTAATGCTAAAAAAAAGCACTGGAATGGTATCAGAACAACTGGAATAAGGACTGAAAAAGTCCTAAGTCAGTGGAACAAGAAATCATTAATTTAAATCTGAAAGCCACAAACAAAAGCACCTGCTAAAAATTACCTAAAGCTACAATTAAATCCTAGAGATGAGAGGAGGACATTGACTGTGTGGCTTTGAGGACCAGCCATGGAGCAGGAAGATTCTTGCCCGTGGGTGACCATTTATTTCCCAAGCAGTGCCAGTGCCATGAGGTGGAACCAGCCCAGCCCCAGGGCAGCTCCTGCACAGCCACTGCCCAGTCCTGCCCAGCACAGGCTCAGCCACGTGGGATAAATGGATTTGGGAGCACAGACACTGCAGTCACTGCTCACAGCCCTCATGTCAAGCCTCAATAAGAAGACCATCCACTTAAGGTTTTTCTGAAGTTGATGGTTTTTATTTCAGCTCCTGGCGATCACTAAGTGCTTTTTCCTTCCCAAAACAATCCCAATGTATGAAGCCAAGCCAACACTGATCAGGAATTCTCTTCAGGAGACTCAGAAATGCTCTCAGCTGATTTACAGTTATGAATTATTCCACCACTCCTAAGATACACTTGAATATTTAGATGTTATCATCTCTAGTAAATCAAGAAGGTAAAATTAACAGTAACAAACACTTTTTCTGAACAGTTAAAAGAAAGATATGATCTCATTATCTTTTGAATTTTATAAAACAAGTATTATTAAACATTGCAAACTTGTTAGAAGATTTCAGTGGGCTGCAAATTCCTACTCAAGGATGCAATCATCCATCTGAGAATAATGAAAAAGAATATTAACTTACAAAGCTATGGGGCAAACAGCCTACAAGCTCCAAGCCAAAACCATGGTGCATCTGTTTCCATTAGTAACTGAACTGATATTTTGCCTTGTGATATAGAAGTTGCCACACAATTTCCTGCAATTCTACGGCAACTTAGGGTGGAAAAGATGAAATATATATGTCTCAAAAATAAAAAAGAGGTAACCTGAGAGTGGGCACTGCCAGCAAATCAAATCTCAAAAGAAGAATGACTGCATCATAACAGTACCCACAACCAAATCTATCAAGGAAAGATCATGTTTACATTTTTAAAGTTAAGTATTTACTAATTCTGCCCCAGTAGTACAAGTAATACAGCAACTCTCAATCTTAAATTGTTTTTAAGAATGAGGCAGAGCTTGGCATTAGGTACAGAATCAAAAATCCAGCATCATGCTGTCACCTTCCATCTGAAAGCAGACACCCAGAGCAAAAAGCCTCTCCCCTTTGATCCCCTCCACAATCTTCTTCATGTGGTCCCTGAGGTTCCAGGCACGGAGATTCCATTAATGTCAGTGGAAGCTCCCAGAATGGGAAAAGCTAAACAGCAACCAAAACCAGCCAGGCAGCTCTGCAGCCCTAGCACAACACCCTGCAAAAAATGTACCAGCCAGATTTTAATAGCCTGTCATTCTCCTGCTGGAAGGGCTCTGTGCCACCTTCTGGCCCCATCACACAATAATCCATCAAACTCTCACTGGCACAGCAGAGGTGACCTAGGACCACACACTCCTAATAGGCAAAATGCCACTGATAACCACTGAGACAGCATCTGAAACATTCTGAATCCCTGCAAATAGCTGCCTGCAGTCCACACAGAACATCTCTTTCTGTCCATTCTCCTTCCCAAAAACATTCATCTGAGAAAGGTCATTATTTCTGCATTTGACTGGAGACAAGAACTCTGGAGCACTCTCAGGTTACCACAATAATTAAGAGAGACTCTAACAGCATGTTTCCATGCCAAAGGCCCTGAAGTGCAGTACAGAGAACATAAGAAAAATAAAGTAAAACAAACAGCTTACTCCTCAGTGGAACACTGCCAGCTCCCAGGTGAAACACAACTATTACGAAATTGCATGCAGCAACATGAGAAGTTTGAAGAAGAACCAGAAAGGAACATCATCCAGTTGACAGCAGGTCACCCTGTCTGGAGTTTGATCACAGGAATGTTGAATAAATCAGCACTGCAGAAAATGCTGAAAAATGCACCTTGGCCCGTAACAACTCACTGTGCTGATGATACTGGGCTCAATTCCTCCTTGATACCACAGCTGGGGTCGTGCTCCCAGTGCTCTGCAGGGTTACAAACACCAGCAGAAATCTACTGGTTTAAACTTAATCCTGAAAGGATGATGGCAGTGATGGAGAGGAAAACACCCTGAGGCCCTGGTGAGCACTATAATTATGCCTTCCCTAAGAATGATCCCCATTCTTGTCCAAGTGGTTTGTACTTTTGGGGATTTACTGGATCTACTGCTGATCCCAGATTCTCAGACAAACCTTCCATTTCCCAGCAGACTGTGATTTCACTCCCTCACGTGTCTTCTTACAGTCTTCTCTACCTACTTCACCCTCACAGTGCTATGGTATAACAGCATTTCTAGGACTACTCCCAGAAATTACTTGAAAGCAGAAGCAGAGCAGGATATTTTATGGGAAAGGTCCCTTGCTGAAATGTTCCCCATTCATAGCCCAGCTGAGCACTAATTCCTCTACACTTTCTGTGAGCAAACCTGTAATTAGAAGGTATTTCCTCATGGATGAGTTGAGGCTGGTCAAGGGTTTATCAGGCTCAATTGAAAATACAGGACATGCTGGTTTTACAGACATCCATAAACAGAATCTAAACACTAAGAACACTTCTAAAGCACATAAAAACCACTTTCAAACATTAACTAACATGATATGTGCACAAACCAGAGCAAAGAGGTCACAGGAATTGACCTGTTTTACACAGCTGTGCTCAATTCACTGACCTGGAACAGCCTTTAATTAGGCATTTCCATACCCTTAAAACAAAGGCAGAAATAAGGCCCTTTCACACAAATAAGAGATTTGCAAATAAGTTTTCCAAACAACATACAGCAGAGCAAAAATCCATGAATCTATGAGGTGCTTACAGAGAAATTATTCATAAATGCTTTTCAAATCTGGCATGGAGCCTAAAATGTCTGAGGTATTGGCATTTCTGTACTTGGGGCTTTCCTAAGAAAACAGAAACTACAGTCAAAAACCCATTTGGAATCACTTTGTGTCAGCCACCATGTTACAGCTGTGTCCTGTCCAAGCTCCCACAACCTGCAGTGTTCCAGCTGCTGAACATGACTAAACTGACACACAGAAACTCTTACTTGTAGGAGGCTTTTCACAGGAGGATGGAGATAAATAGAAGATGCAGTAATGGGATCTAAGCAAACAGCACAGCCACACTCAAACACCCAGTTCAAACAGTAACAGCACATTCTGACCTGTTTCAAGGCAAGATCTAATTCCTCTAACAGATTAACTCCTCCACCCTCAGAGTCATTTTGCCTGTCATCTCCCAGGCTGATTCTTACCAAATACTTACAAATGTGCACATTTGTGGCCTTCAATTGATCCTAACAACACTCCCCAGAGGAGAAGAACATTGTCCCTGTCTCTGCATGACCTGCATTCTCTCTGTTTATAGGGTTAAAAAATAATAATCTCTGCAGAGTAATTAATTCCAGAGCTGGAAAACTATCAGTCTGCCTTTCTGTCATGTAGAAAGTCTACCTGTATTTATTTCCCTGGTAAGATCCAATAGACAGAGGCAATGTGTTAAATTATTATAAACAAACTTACAGTCCCATAATAGTCACAGAAAGCAAACTCTGATATAATCTTAAATGAGAGCTGTTACACATTCCACCATCCTTAATCCAATTTAGGCAGGAGCAGACAGGGCTGAAGCATCAGCCTTCAAAGCTACAACTATTTGGTGGCTTTGCAGGATGAGCCTGGATCATGCAACACAGCTACTGAGGTGGGCAGCAGTGTAAAACTGAGCCTGGGCTGCTGGAAGATGTCCAGATTCAGCACCATCTGAACAGCTGTAACAATGAAGCTGTTCCCCAAGAAGCAACCTGAGGGAGCACAGCACCTGCTCTCCCATGGACTGGAATCTCTCTTGAGTTCCACCAGGACCCACCTTTGGCTACAGATACAGGCAAAGAAGCAAGTTACTGAACTGCAGGTGAAACCTGCCAGAAGAGATCACAAACAGAGAAAACTGTCTTTCCCAGAAAGCTAACAGCAGCAGTCAGTACAGCTCTGATAAGAAGTGGTGAAATGAGAGCTCCAGAGGCCCAACTCCTCTCTCCTTTCTCCCAGTACACACACATGATCACTGCACACACCTCCTCACAGTACATTTTCCATCAGTCTCAATCTCTGGAAAATGAAGCACATTTAGTCCCTGGCCTTTCTTCTGCCACAGCAAATAAGGATGTCAGTATGGAGTTTAGGTGTGAAGAATTGTTTTACACAGAACTGTTAGTAAAGCACAATCCCAGTCATTCCAGGTTAGTTAACAGGGATACCTGAAGGAATGAAGAACGTGTAGCCTTGTTTCAGCTCAATTCTTTGGCATCGTTCCACCCTGTCTCCCAGAAAGATATCACTTTGCTTTCCTGAGAGAACCCATTCTTCATAAAGTTCTAGATTCTGCAGAGTAGGTGGAATCAGCCAGAAGATCTAAAAACAAAATGAAGATTTAATTACTACCAACAGTCAACAAAAAGAAACAGCTGAGATACTCCACCAAGGCTACAGTGTGTTAGGCAAATGAGCTGCTTTCTGCGTGAAACACTTGTTTTCCAGGTGCTGTACACAGAGGCACACACAGACAGCAGCAGCAATTAGCCCACGTGCTGGAAGTGCCTGGGTAACTGTCACTTGTCATCTCTCTTCCAGAAATATCTTACTCAGGAGCTGCCTGTGGTTTACCTGCAGTTCAGAGCAGTCTGTTGGTACAGAGAGGAACAGGATCTGCACCACTGACTGACTTCAGCTCCCACCATACACTGACCACACTACAACTGGGAAAAACATCCTAAACCAGGAAAGATGGCAACACAGCTCCACATGCTGTGTATTTTAAGGCTTCTGTATCCTGTAATGTTTCAGTTCTGGCTTATTGTGCTGTACACAGCAAAGAAACATAGCATCTCTAAAAGGAACAGAAGCTTTAGCTACAGAGACATGTGAGGGCACTCTGACCCAACAAGGGTACACACAGCCACATCTCCCTGCAAGATGCTTCTGGACCACAGCAACAGCGAGCCTAAAAGCACCACCACCAGCAAATAACACATTTGGTATTTCAAATAAATCACTTGTTTGTTTCATAACAGTGACTGGTGTCCTTCTAGTTCAGTAAACTATGTGTGTATCAAGAAAGCTGCTGAAACAGTCTGATCACTGGCTGATCCCCACAAGGAAAAAAAAATAAATAAGAGAGAAAGAAAATGGGAAAAAAGGAAAGAAAGCAACCTCTCCATTGTGTTAAGAGGCATAGAGAAATAAAACCAAATATCAGAAAAGGTTCACCTACCTTCCCCCCACGGAAAACGTGATACCACACTGAAGTGCCACCAAAATCAATATGAAAATCAGTGAAGCATCCTTTCACACTCATCAAACAGTACCTGCAAGTAGAGTGAAGGACAAAAATGAATCAGTCTGAAACAGTATTTTTCACATCTTAATTTGCAGAGGTTAACTGCCTGTGCAATGCTGCTTCCACCAATTAAGTTTCTGCATTTACAGTACGGGAATTTGTCTCATGAAGGTAACGAGGTTTCTGCTGAAAAACACGTCTCTCCATGCCTGAGTCTGCTGTTCATACAAGAGGAATTAAAGCTTCCAGAGTTAGGGAATAGAAAAACATTAAAAGTTAGACTGTTCAGAAATATTTCCTATGGCACTGCCAGTCCCTGGGGTGATCTGTTTAATGCTCTCCTTCATCGCTTCAGAGACACAACCTTCACCAGAAGTTGTACACAAATTGCTGCAAAGTTTTGAAAAATCTAATTTGCTTATAAATCCTCCTGAATGTTCTTTACCTACTTGCCACTCATGCCATTTTTGCAAGGATTAGGGGACAGAAACCTCATTTGGCAAACTAACTCCTTTTTGTTCACATTTCTAGGCATTCTGCATCAAAATACATAAAGGACCCAGCCGGCAGCCACACTAACTATCAAATCCACTATTTTTTACGCCGTCTTGATACAGGATTTGAGCAGTTTAAAGTCTGCAGTGCTGGAAAAGACACAAGAGCTGTGGTCTGGCTGCAGGAATCTCCAGCCTGCAGCCACCATCTGTAACTAATGGCCGAATCACAGCCGCCCTCCTCATTGTAGGCACCTTTGCAAACGCAGGAAACACACACCACTTAACCCACTAACCTCTTTTCCTTGTTCCGGTCTCCGTTTCATGGCTTTTTTTTTTTTTTTTTTTTTTTTTTGGGTTTGCTTTGGTTTTTAAGGGGAGTTATGGAAACACTACCGGAAGGGGATTTGTTAAAAAAAAAAAAAAAAAGGAAAGGAAAGGAGGAAAAAAAAAAAAAAAGGTTTGATTTAAGTGTGTCTTTTTCTGCTCACATTCAGGTAGGAGAAGCTCAGCAGTATGCAGCCGGCGTGCAGAAGTCCCTGTAGATGATAGGCTGGGAAGGACCTTACCATGTGTCTGCAGAAGGCTGGCAAATCACAGCCACTCTGGGTCCATAAGAGCCGCTGCCTAGCAACCACATCCCGAGCCGGAGTTGACAGAATGATACGCAATGCTGTCATGAAGACAGTCAATTTGTGGGCTTCAAAAAAGGTCCTGTGCCTTCATCTCACAATTAAAACCTCTCCTTGTGCAATTACATGTCTCTCCTCTTGCCCACTCTGGAATTTTTTAAATTTTTTTTTTAATCCTTCAGAAGCAGGAAGAAGCTTTTGCTGCCCCTGGGGTATTTCAGATGCTTCAAAAATCACAGCTAGCCAAGAAGCTGTCTACACTCTCAATATGCTCCATTTCAAAATATGAGTCCTTCCCTCCCAAACACTTTTTTTAAAAAATTCTCCTTTTATGTTTTCTCTACCAAGATGTTGTTGATTACAAGTCAGATAGAATTTAAAAACAATAAAAGAAGCCCAGAAAGGAAGTTGCCTTTCTTCCAGCCAAACTGCAAAAAGTCACAGATTGAATAATTATTGCTCATTAGGAAAAAAAAAATCAGCATAGAAATTCTCAGCTTGTAAGCAGTGCTGAGTGTTAGAGGTTCATGTTGTTTTAAAGTAAAAAATTCAAATCCTTATGGAGTCAATTATTTTCAGTTTCCAGAAGGCCAGATATAAAATACATCACACTAACAACAAAAAATTTCTAGACAGTGCTACCTATCAACAATCACCCCCTGAATTAAGATATTCTGGAAGAGCAAACATGGCCTGGGCATTAGCTGGTTTTAGCTGCTCCTCAGTAGTCAATAATCTAAACCTGAAGCAGGCAAACTGTTTATGTTCAGAGAGGTAATAACAGGATTGAATCCTGTCAAATCAAAGCGCTTAAAATTTAGTTTTGTGAGAAAACACTAAAGCAGGTATAACTGTGAACACGTAACTCTTTCTTTTCCTTGTTTTTCCTCATTTTCCCCCTCTGTTTTCTTGAAACTCCTCTAAACACAATCTCCACTCCAATAAAGGCGATTTTAGTGAAAGAGTCACTTATGGCGATTAATAAAAACCTGCAAAGCTTTTGGAAAAATAAAGTGTTTTTCTTTCCATCCACAAACAAGGCATGCCTTAATTTATGCTGTTAATCTCCCAGGCCTGCTTTTGTCCAAGCCCAACAGCTCCCGGCCGGCTCAGGAGCCTGCGGGAGGATCTTCCGCCATCCAGCTCTCTCCCCGGTTGCCAGAGTCTGGCACAATGCCTTTGCATTGACCTCTACAGCTTCCTCTTCCAATGTACACCGCAGTCACATGGTCCCAGCACACTCCATGCCACCGCTAATCTCAGGCACCGCTCGGCTCCAGCCCCAGCCAGCGGCTTCTCATCACCAACAGCTGCTAATTTGGGGAACCACTCAACTTTTCAGGGTTTTCCATAACAACAATGGGAAAAATAAAAAAAAATGAAAAAAAGGGGGGGGGAAAGCCCTAACACAGCATCCACACTGAAAGAAATCTAGGAAATGCATCCCACTGTGTGCTGTGGCCACAGCGCTCTGGGCCAGGACAGGTATCGTGGTTCCAGGAACACAATCCCACTTCAGGCATAGGGAGACAGCCTGACCAGAGTTACACCCTGAAAACACAAGCAACCCCAAAGATGCCCCAAGTTGAATATTTTCACAACTGCTACCACATCCAACCCCTGCACACTCCACTTTATCTCCCTGCACAGCCTCAGTCAGGGTTTTAGAACACGCAGCTGCTTGTAATCGGTTTGGGGGGGGAGCTTCCCTTCCCGACTGAAGAGTTTGGTTTGTGTTCTCCACAAGCCTGAAATTTGTCCAGTTAATGTATTGTTATTTTGGAGGAAGGATTTATGATGTGGAAAAAAAGGGAACTTCCCCCTCCCACCCCCTCCCAAAAAAAAAAAAAAAAAGAAAAAAAAACCAAAACAAAAAAAAAAAACCCACAAACATCTGGGGAAATTTCTTAGAAATGATGCGAAGAAATATGGAGTAACCTGCAAACTCACGAGGAAGAACAAACACAGAGATCCAAAAAAAGAGAGGGAGATGACACAAATGAAGCTAAACCACTAAGCAAACACAGCGAGCTGGTAACACAGGAACAACACAGACACCGCTCCATAAACCAGCGCAGAGCCCACACTCCCAGGCAAACCCACAATGCACTCGCCACGCATCGCTACAAACCCGCAAGCAAACAGAGAAACAAAGACAGCGAGAGCCGCGCCGGGATGCGAAGGCAGCGGCGGGCAGGGCAGGCAGCGGCAGCGTTCATGCACATGGGCCCGGCGAGACGCGAGCGGACGCACAGGCAGCGGCGGCAGCGTTACCCTGAGCTCAGCTCCTTCTCCCCCGCAATAGGCACCGCGCACCATACGGCTCTATTCCCTCTGGCATTGCGAGGGCTCCCCTGCCACTGAGCTCAGCCCATAAACCACTCCCAAACCCCAGCAGAGGCTTCTGTTTTTTGTTCGGGCCAATGAGAAAAGTATAGCTCACTCTTCCTTCCTCCCAGGAGCAGCGCCGGCTGGTTGAAATCCCCGAGCCTGAAACCGAATACCACAGACCCATGAGCCAACTGCAAGTGCCAGCGCGGGGAAAGGCGCGGGCCTGGCTCCCCATCCCCGGGCGGGAGCGCCGCTCCGGGCGTCGGGGGCGAGCGGCCCCCGGCAGCATCCCGGCACCGCGGGGGCCCTTCTGCCGGGCCTGCGAGCGGCGAACAAAGGCTACCTCGGGGCGCCTCGGCCCGCACCGACAGCGCTCCCACACTGGGGCCCTGCAACTGGAAGCCACGAATTGCGCCGCAAGACAAAAGAAACCATTGTCACCCGGCAGGCACCGGCCCGGCTGCCGCCCCCGCCCTCGCCTCACCGGGCAGCCACCGGCCCCGCCGCTGGGGGAGGGCCCGGCTGCCCCGCGGGGATGAGGGACGAGCCCCAGCATCTCCTCACGGAGGGCCCCGGCTTCCCTAGGGGTGAGCCCTGGCTGCTCCTGCGGGGATGAACCCGGCTTCCCTCAAGGATGACCCCGCTCCCCCGTTAGGGATGACGAGCCCCGGCTCCCCTCAGAACCCCAGTACCGGAGCAGCCCTGCCCGTGGAAGGCCGCTCGGAGCCGGCCGGAGCGGGCCCTGTGCCCTGCCGGGACCAACCTTCGCCCCGTGCCCGTCCTGGGGAGCGGTACCGAGCGCTCCCAGCCCGGGGGAACGAAGCAGCTCGTCACACACCGTGCTCACCACACCCCGCGCACTTCAAACGGACATGAAAGGCCCGGCTCCTGCCCCGAGGGGGTTACGGTCCGAGTCAGTCACACACACAACAGCGAGATAACAGCAGCCGGTCTTCTGCCATGCACCGCAGAGTTTGTGAAGTGCCTGCAAATCACATTCTCAGACCACACTGGCACCAAAGCAAGCGACAACACTTCCCTCGTCGCACCCTTGCCCGGTCCCAGCCCCGGTGGAACACCAAGGGTGTGAGGGGTGGGCTCGGATTTTTAATTTTTTTCCCCCATCACGGTGAACTGAACCAAGCCAACAACCCGCTGCGAGCCAGGCCTGTCTCCCCTGGAACAGCACTTTGGTGTCTGTGAGAGCACAACTCATTTCTTCATCCTGTGACAAGGCTGTTCAGCTCCAGGGCCACCACAAACTGTTGTAAACACTGGTGGTTATTTGAGTTACATGTGTGATGCTGCTCCTCCAAGTTCTACCTGAAGGAGGATTTGAGACTCATGCACTGATCTGAAGACATCATATTTTATTTACTTTGCTAGCTTGGAAAGTCTAACAAACACGCACTTATTGGTGTAAATTTTTTTGCTGAATTCTGTTTATAGAGGTTTTGTATCAAAAGCAATCCACAAATGGCATACAAAGTGCAGACAAGTCTCTCACATGTATAAACCAGTGCCAGGTTGCCTTATGGGACCTGCAAGCTCCCTCGATTCCCTGTCTCCAGAGGCACCCTCAGCTTCTAATTAGACCACAGCTCAGCAGAGCATTTTAGCATCTGCTTAAATCCATCCCTACTTAGTAAAGGAATGAATAGAAAGGAACGGATGGCTGAACAACAGCCTGGGAGAGGGAGAATAGGGCTGAGGACATGCTAACAGAGCAGCATTCCTTTGTGAACAGGTAGATGTTTCACACAACATACCCCATCCTTAACTGAAGGCCAGCATTATTATAGAGACCTATTACAGCAGTGCTTAGATATTTAAAGTAATAGAAAGAATTTTGAAGGTAAAAAGGATGTTGCAGTGAGCAAAGCTTTCATTTTCATTTGTTCCACAGCACAAATATTACCAAGTTCTTAGAAATTCCTGGTACTGTTTCATGTCCTGAACTGTAGCTATTCACTGCCACTGCATTGCAAATAATCTTGCAAGGCTGCAAACACAAAACCCAATAAAGAGAATACTAATTTCAGCAGGGCTTTCTCTTTTGATAAATGAAAAATCAAATTAGTACTTTTTTTTTTTTTTTTGGTTTTTTTTTTTTTGTATCCAGATTGCTTCAGTTCTGGATGAACTTAAACAGAAAAACAAATCTCAGCTTGTTTTGAGCTACCTGAAAATGGTGTTGGTGATATGATGTTAAAATATCATTGCCTTTTTCTGCAGGCCCTTGGTTACACTGCATCTTCCCACTCTCATCCAGGATCCCATGTCTGCAGGAACTTTTCTCAAGAACTTGCACCCTGGGATGTGAAAGAGGGGACATAAACTATTGCCCCACTTAATTCAGTCCTCTAAGGCTCCTGTGAGGTAAGCAGCCATTTACCTACGGGCAGAAACATAACTTCATTCCCCAGAGAAGTGAATGGTGCCGGTCCAGGCACAGGGCAGGGTGCTCTGGTACCCGAAGCAGCAGATGGAGCGTTCTCTAACTTCACTCCCAGCACGGAACTCGACGTGCAGGAGCCAAGACAGACATTTGTGTCTGGTAATGCCATCTGTGTCTGCGAAACTGCAGCGCTCTTGCTGGAGTGCTTTTTGTTTGTAGGGAACACGTTAATGGTGGGGATGGCATACTGCAAACTCTCAGGATTATGGGAATGCTCAGAACGAGAAAGGAATGAATCGATCCCATTTCTGAGCAACAGTCATTAATAAAGCATATGAATATAGATGATTCACAGAAAAGAATGGGCAGTGTGAAGCAAGTGACTCCGCAACTGAACATGATTTCCTTAATAAGGGCTCAAACCCTCTGGATACTCACAGCAGTAGCTGGGACCAGTATTTCTACAGGAAACGGTCAAGTTGAATTCCCAAAGATGGAGAAAGCCAATCTCTTGAGGAGTTCATCTTTAAACCAGACAAGCTCATGGAAGAGCAATCTCTTCAAGAGTCACTGAGTGCACAGAAGCCACTTCTACCTCAGGACAGACCCTGCCTGAATTGCAGACAGTCAAAGTTCAGAAGGTAATTTTTAGGAACGGCGTCATTTTACACTCTCACCATTCTTACACTCCTGCCAGGGCATCAATGCCAGCACTCAACAGCAGACAAGTTACTGAGAGCCACAGATCTTCATCCTGATCTGGTACAGCTTCTCTTGTGCTCACAGACTGTCACTGTTTGTTACTGGTTTTGTCTTTGTGCCTTCTTCATTCTGATGAGGAGTTTGTGCCAACAGTGCTGTAAATCATCCTTCTCTAGTCTTTCTGTGAGATGACACTCAGTAGCAACATCCTCATCTCTCCAGCTGCATCACCCTCGCCTTTAACACTCATGCCTGGTAACTCCTTTTTCCAACATCAAACCCTATTGTCACATTTCAAGCGTTCACAGTCTTTCAGTGTTTAGCTTCCCTGTACCTATCACATCTACTAGTTTATCAAGCTGTCAACCTCCACCTTCCCTTTGCCAGTGACAGCAACCTCCACGGCATCAGGCATCTCCTGCCTTCCTACCAGGCCACGCTCCACAAATGGGAAAAACTCCATGTCAAAATCTGTTGATTTGGTACGTCTCTAAAATCCCTTTGAAACCTACCATCTGGCATTTCATGATGCAAGTAGTGAACTGCAAGCATATACTCTGCTTTTTCTGCTAAATTCTGTTAGTCATGTTGCTACCTTATCCTTCAAACCATTTCTGCCTTGCTCTGTTTACTTGCTCCATCTTTTTCAGCATCTGGAGTGTGCCTGCTCTAGGAGAGGAATAGTTTCCTTTACTTCTTACCTTGAACCATCCATGAATCCTTAGGCCTTGAATCATGATTCAGTTTCTTAGCTCTGGCAAATTATAAATAATGTTACTTAGCTGACTAACCACTTGAGAAGCAAGTGCTGCTCTGCTGCTGGTTTATTGTGTGACCTCAGGCAAGTCACTTAGGACATTTCCAAATGCGTGGAGACTCCAATCCACACCCAGTTACCCTAATGAGAAGTTTGATCTTTTCAAAATGTAGGAGTATCTTTAACTTCCACTGAAATCAGTGGTGCTGAGCATAATCCCCAATGCCTGTCACAGAGTCTCTTCTTTTATGGAGACCTTTACCTTCAAAAATGTTTCTTTTTACAGAACAAGAGTAAATGTTACATATCACTTCCTGACTGCACACTCCTTTGTATCTGTTAGTACCAATCTATTTTACAGTTTGGAAGGAGTTCTGAGTGATTTGCAGAACACCAGAGGTCGGTCCAACAGCAGAGCCTGGGATGCTGCCAGCATTCAGTCTGGCCAATAAAACAGAAACAGCAGTGAAGGGCTTCCAGGATTACCTGGTGTTCATCAGCCATACAGGTCATTACATCATTAAAGGAACCCCTATCTCAGCTGTACTCATTCCCATGAAACTTGCAGTGCCCATTTTGAGGCCCCCAAATAGTTCCTTTTTCCCATCATCACATAAAATGTTTCAAGGAAGACATTAAAGCAGAAGAAAAAGCAAGGTGAGCCTATGCTTGCCCAAAACCTAGAGCTGAGATAGAACCAGGACAAACTGCTCTTGTGTCCAGTCTCAAACCTGCCCTGAGCTGGTCCTGAGCCCAGATAGTCAGTCCAATCTTTGACCTTGCTCTTGAAAAAGTGAATGGAAAGGCAAACTGGCAGGAAGGGCCCTGACAGAGTTTCTAGGAAGTCACACACACCCATTAAAATGCACTTCAAGCTCATTTCACAAAACATTTCTCAGCTAATAATGTCTGTCATTAGCAGTTTAGAACCTGAGCAGGATCTGAGCCAGCCTCCAGCAGGACTCTGACTATACTGTGTGACATATCTGTGTGACATATCTGTGTGCTGTGATTTCCTTGGGCAGCACTTTCAGAGAATTTACTACTTAAGGTCAGTCTGCCATTTTCAAAAAAGAGTTGCTCAAAACTGAAAAATAAAAATGCACTTTTCAAAGAGGCTTGATTAAAGACTGTATTCAGGAAAGTTAAAATTATTTAAGGCAGTCAAGAGCAGAGCTTTTTAAAGACTTACTTTTTCACTTTGGGGTATTTCATCTCTGAAATCGCATTGGTAGCATCCGTCTGTCTCTCCTTCAAGTGCTGTGGCCACATATTATCCACCCAGTCGACTAAGTCCACCTGAAAGGCCACCAAAATCAACGGTTAGCTCCTGAACACATGGTAGGACATATTCTTGTTGGCTGAAACTCCTCCAGTGACAGCAGCAGATGCTCACAGGGAGAACCTTGCTGTTCAGCAAAAGTCCTGTGCACTCAACTTGTTAAGGTGCAGCATTTCATCACCACAATTCAACCCCTTAAAACACAGGGGAAGGAGAGTTTTACAGTCAGTTTACCTGAGCAAATTCTGTCTCATGTGAGCCCCTTCTTTTGTACTGTCTGTGGCATTTTTGTAGCCAACAGCCTAGAAATTGCATTTATGAACATTAAAATGCAAACATAAAAGGGATTATACTATGCTAATATCTTCCATCTCAAGGAGGAAATAGGACTGATTCCATCAATATCACAACTGTATGTGAAAACAAAACTTCTTACTGCCCTGATTCTGAAATAATTCTGAAATAATTCTGATATTGCAACCCAGAGTTTACACAGCAGGGAACCTAAATCAGGTATTTCTGCCTTACACGGGCTCAAAACTCTGCAGGATTCAATCTTATACAAATATATGGGAGCTGACTTTGGGTACTGGACTTCCACAACACCCTCTCTTCTACTCCCATGGGAATGCGAATCTCTCTTTCAGTGAGATCTAAATATTCCTGGTTTTACAAGCAACTGTACACTCAGGCTATTTAAAACAGCTATGAAATAACCATTTACATGTGATAACAGGTACCTAACTGTGTATTTCATTTCTAAGCACCCAGGAAATTTGCACATATGTTTTAAAAGCTCGCTGAGCACAATGTGTTTGGGAAAACTGGGATCAATTGAACACAAGAAATTCCCCAGAGCACCTTCAAATTGCCCGCTAAGTGTCTGAATGGCAGCAAAAATCTGAATGAACTTCTAAATAAGTGTTTAATATTCAAATTTGTGATCTGTGTATAAAAGAACAAAGGAGTCTAGTTAAGAATTACTTCTACAAGTCAGCAATTAGAGCTGCCATCTATCTGTGACCTGCTCAGGCAGAAGTGTGGTGTTTATATTGTCTTGGGTAAGAGATGTCCCTAGTAGAAAAAACTGCTGCTGTAACTAGAAAAGAACTTAGAAATCAGTTAAGAAGTGTCTGAAAACAAAACATCATAGAGCTGTAGTTTTACCCCCAGCTACATGCTAGCACAGCACACATGGCTACATTTCAGAGATAAATGAAATCATCTTTACTAAGAAGGTCACAGTTTCATGCCAGTGACTCCATCGGGAATAAAATCACAAGAGCCCTCTACCTTTAAAAAGTATGTACAAATCTACCCCCTTCCACTACTGCTAATTCTGACATAGCAGTGATTATGCTGATTTAATTATGTAAACATTTCTACATTTAACAATTGTGTCCCCAACTTTTTTTTTGCTTTGGAACCCCCTGAACATTTTTTGGGTAAAAGAAGTGTTCATATACAATGAGTCCAAGCTTTCTGAGAGTTTAAGCTTTCTTAGAAGAGGAAAAATACAAGATAGGTATTTAATTTTGGATGAAGTTTCCCCTAAATACCTTGAGAGGAACTGTGTATCAGTGCAAATTGCATGATTAACAGCTCATCAGGTACCTAATTCCTGTAAATTAAGTTCCACTGTCAAGGAGACCAGCTTTCTACTCGGCTAAAAAGGAGATCCTGACACTAAACGAGCAGGAGTTCCGGGCACTTCCCATCACCTTGTTCAAATTCCCTGATTCATTTCTGAGAAGAAGCTGCAGTAAAGCCCATCACCAGGAGCTCCCTTACCACGTTGGGACGCTTGACAATGTTCTCCAGCTTGGTGTGGCTGAACTCCAGGCTGATGACGTTGTAGAGCTTCTCCCGCTGGGCCTCTGGGGTCTCGTAGTACCTGACAAACTGAGACATGCTCATCTCCACCCCCCTCTGCGTGTTCACATCCATCACATCCACGATCCGGCGGCTTCCTGCAACACAGCAGCAGCTTCAGAACATCTGCCTTGCCTTCATTTATGTACACATACATACACGTGTGTGTGTTATTTAGTATATCTATATATATATATATATGTATCAGTTCTCAGTGACTGCAGGGACACTGCAGGAAAAGAGGATGAGACCAGTACCAGCCCTTCCATGGCTCCTAAGAAGCTCAAACGGTGAGCAAGGAACTAACTTGGAACTAGGCTTTTTGCCCCATGTGACACTGAACAGGTCACCTGGTCCTTCACAGAGATGGAGAGAGCAGTTTCCTCCTTTATGTGAATTGATTCGAGCAGAAGTACATCAAAAACTATGAAGAAGTAATACAATATGGTAGCAGGGGGCAGGCAAGACAAATTGCTCTCCAAATCATACTACAATTTTCTAAACATCCATATGTCTCTCAAGATGCTTTTACTCATGTACAAAAACTATCCACAAAGAGCAGAAACTGCCTTGCATCACTGGATACCGTAAACTGCTGAACATTCCCAACTCCGGTGGATGAAAGCACTAAATGCCACAGAGGAGTGAGCCCCCACTTTGGATCTCTCACCAAAAACCACAAGCCTTACTTTCAGCTCCTCGAGTGGCAGACATACAAGTCTCATTAGCACCAGAATGTTGAGCAGCAGTTTTAGTCCAGCCTTCAGCTTTACACAGATTAATCCACAATCTTCTCTTCGGCCAACTGGAAGGTTTCACCTCTCCCAGCAATTTCATCATCCTAATTAGCAGTTCATTTGTGTGTGAGTGAACAGGAGCCCATGAGAGACATGCCTCATTTCCAGGAGAGGATTCCAGCAAACAAACTCGCAATGCTTCCAAAAAATCTCTCCAAAACAATTTTCACCGCCAAAGAAATAACTCAAAATAAATTGCATTAATACAAAATGTAGGGCTGCACCATCAGAGGGAATTATTAATAATTACAGCACCTGGTCTATCATGTGCTTGGGAGCAGTATTTCAGCAAGAGTAATAGCTTGGATTGCTGCTCTCCATTACAAACATCCTTAGCCCCTGATAGCAATGACACTGACAGATGTGATAATGACTCTGCAAAGGAACTCAAGACCGTAAAGCTTTGAAATCAAAAAGGAAAATTTATATAGTGTAAATCTGGAATAGTCCCATCAGCCTGTCAGTCAAAGTCCTCATTCCAAGGCCAAGGAAGAGGAGCCCATCCTCGGACTGGGCTTGGGACTGTCTGGAGTGTTGCCACCTTGAGGCAGGATGGGGAGAGTTTAGTTACATGTGAAAAAGCACAAGACTCCTTAAATGTTTGAAACAGAATACATAAAATCTAGTTATGGGTTGGAGGATTTTGTTGTGTTTTGTTTTGTTTTAAACTAGGGGAATGGTGTTTTTTCAATCCTACAGGTTAGCAGCTTGGAGTGGAGCCCTGTTAAACAGGCCCCTAATGAAAGCCATGCTGATTTCTGCTTCCAGGGCCTGGGATCAAAGCAATGGCTCCAG
The DNA here is from genome assembly GCA_039654755.1 of Calcarius lapponicus. NCBI lineage: Eukaryota > Metazoa > Chordata > Aves > Passeriformes > Fringillidae > Calcarius > Calcarius lapponicus. Next base: position 2,919,715 of record CM077478.1, read on the forward strand.
CCCAGAGGGGCAGAGGACACAGATACTGAAAGATTGCATTTGAAGGCTTGCATGGCTGAGCCCGGGGTTCTGCCATATTTTAGTCTAGGTCTGATCTCAGCTTTGCTGGAAGCAAAGAGAGCCTCTCAATTATCCTTTCCAAAAGAAAAATCAGCAGTTACCTGATGAATTAAGAGTATGAGGAGCAGTTCAATAGCAGGTTTGTTAAATGAACACGATTATCAATTACAGGCAGAAGAGCTTAAGATTTGAATTGATAATCTCTTGACTTCCAAATTAAAGAGTAATTTGAGGGGATGTTTTTCTCTTAAGCCACAGTACTGTCAAACAAGCCTATACATAATGATTCTTGGAGTACTGCTCACAGAATTTGAGATGTATAATTACAGGTTCACATCCTGGTGTTCACTGCCCACTGCACAGCAGCTCTGGCTCACTGCCAGCTTTATCTCCTCTGTCCTGAAAAAATTCAGCTCTTTCTTCTATCTCCTGTTCTTAGTACAAGGTGAAAAAATATCATCTAGGAGAGTAAAGAGCAAGGGAAAGAAGCACACAGAGGCCTAAAAAGTGATGGCAGGCTGAGAGATCTCAGGTCAGGCTGGATTTCTGAGCAGCTCCACACACATTTTACCGTGATCCATTTCTGTTAACCAATTCCTAGGCATCCCCTTATCACACTCACTGTGTCCTCAAAGAAGGAACCCCCTCAACCAAGCCTGGGGCAGCCCAGCAGGTCCCAGCAGGGCCTCAGTGACCCTGGCAGCCTCTCACCCTCTTTCCCCCTGTCCCTCACTTCAGCTCATCACCCCTGCCATGGATTAACAGAGCCCTGGAGCCTGGCAGAGTCTCTCACTGCTGACAGGGGAAGCTGCTGTGCACCACTTCACCCTTGACTTCCCTGGATGCTTTTCCAATGGAGCTCTGGACTGGGCAATGTGGGATTAGGAGGCACTGCTTCCTCTGGCAGCAGATGTGACTCAGAGGCAGAGTGGTGGTGTTGGGGGAATTTACAGCCTAAAGAAACATCTTCCTCTCCTGCTGCTTGTTCATGGAGCACAAGTGAATCCCCAAAGGATGACAGAGACAGTAACTAAGAAACAAGCTAGTGCCATCTCTGACAAGAGGAACAGACAACAGCAAGAAGGAAACAGAAGAATCAATTGCAGGGATGTAAGTAAAAAAAAAAAAATCCATCAGTATGAGCTACAGGAGAACTCTGCTTTGCTTAAAACCTTAAAAACATATCAAGTTGCTCCAGCTCATGTATTAGTAAAATCCCCATTAGAATTAAGGTGACAATAGCATATATAATATAAATTCCCTTTATTTACAGGCCAAATGACCAAGACACTGTAAAGATTTTCATAGACTGAATTGTACAGCATTTCTATATGCTGTAATATATATTTTTTTCACATAGAAATGAACATCTGGAGGAAAAACAACTTGTGCAGGGTCCCTGCCTCCCACTGCCCGTCCTGGACAAGTTGGTTTGGTACAGAGTGGGTCTTCTGGGCTTCTTGGTAAAACAAGAGCAGCAGGGAAGCAAACCTTGTCCTCTTGTCAGACAGAGAACTGCCCTCCAGGAATGAAGGCATCTTCCCTGCACCAGCAAATGATTTCCCAAATCACAGCTCACCAAGCCCACCCCAGGCACTTCTGGGATGATGGAATGATGGGCTCCAGCTCTGAAGTCATTCAGCAAAGCTCCTGTTGATCTCCCCTGCAGAGTTTGCACCCACACTTCCTTCATGTATAAAATATTTTAACAATTTTCCAGAGAGGGAACAGGGAATGGGAAATGCTGGGACTATAATCATATCCTCTGTTATCCAGCAACTGCCATTTTTTATTTCTAACAAGTGAAGCACTGCCTTCCCCTGCCTGAGCTTCAGGTTATCCAAGCTGCCAGACTCCAGCCTTCAGCATGGCCCGTCCTTTTCCATGATGTGATTTTAGCATGGATATTTGGAGCAGTGGAAGCAATGCAAACATGAACCACACAGCAGAGTATGAGAAATGCACAGGAGGTGTGAATCAGAGCTGCAAACGACACCAGAGTTTTCTAGGCTGTGGTCTCTTCTCCAGCACAGCACCAGCAGGAAAAGGTGCAACTCCCCCAGAGCAGAGGAAAGAGGAAATGCCCTTTCTGTAAGAATGATTATCAAGCCTGTCCATTAAGAGGATAAAGCTACCTTGGGGAATTATTTTAACCCTCTGTGGCAGAATTGAGATCTGTGCTGAAGGTACAATACAGCGTTGACAACCAGAAACCAACCTCCAACGCCGAGGGACTGGCCCGCTGCTCCTGCCTAATCTTTATGCTTCTTATGAGGAAAAAATCCGTGGTTTGTAAAGCAGCATTTTTGGCAGAGCCTCAGGAAATCTGCCAGCCTCGCTAGCGGGTTAATTGTACCTAAAGACTGAGGCTTTGACTTGCATCCCAGTTAATCCCCCCGGAGCTCCCGGAGCTGGGAGCACGTATTCTTCTGCTGCCCACGGGAGACCATTATGATATCCCCTGCTAACGGGGAGGGATGTGAATCCGAGCAGAAAGTCCTTACTCAAGTGGAGCTGTTCCCAACATTCCCTGCATTTCAGAGCCAGGGTAGGAGCAAATTAAGAGGCGCGTCCCGATCCCATCGCTCTCAGTGCCACCAGAGGGCACAGAAGAACAAAGGGAAGCGAGCCCAGCCATCGCTCACAGCTCTCCCAACTCCTCGCCCAGCGCCTTCCCCAGCACCGCTGGGCCCAGGGAACCGCAGGGCATCCCCTGTGCCCTGTGGTGCAATGGGGGCATCCCCTGTGCCCTGTGGTGCAATGGGGGCATCCCCTGTGCCCTGTGCTGCTGTGGGGGCATCCATCCCCTGTGCCCTGTGCTGCAATGGGGGCATCCATCCCCTGTGCCCTGAGCTGCAATGGGGGCATCCATCCCCTGTGCCCTGTGCTGCAATGGGGGCATCCATCCCCTGTGCCCTGTGCTGCTGTGGGGGCATCCATCCCCTGTGCCCTGTGCTGCAATGGGGGCATCCCCTGTGCCCTGTGCTGCTATGGGGGCATCCCCTGTGCCCTGAGCTGCAATGGGGACATCCATCCCCTGTGCCCTGTGCTGCAATGGGGGCATCCATCCCCTGTGCCCTGTGCTGCAATGGAGGCATCCATCCTCTGTGCCCTGTGCTGCAATGGGGACATCCATCCCCTGTGCCCTGAGCTGCAATGGGGACATCCATCCCCTGTGCTGCAATGGGGGCATCCATCCCCTGTGCCCTGTGCTGCTGTGGGGGCATCCATCCCCTGTGCCCTGAGCTGCAATGGGGGCATCCTCCATCCCCTGTGCCGAGCTCTGCCTTCCCTCTCCCCTCGGCCGTGTCTGTCTGTCTGTCCCCAGCACCAGTCTGGCCGTGCAGCAGGAGCCCTCCCAGTGGGGTCACAGCATCCCCTCCTCAGCGAGGGGTAAAACACAAACCTTCCCCTCCGGCCCCTTCAGCTGCATCGTTTGCTATCAAATGCCCAATTGTGATAAGGGCAGGAGGAGCTGTGTGCACACAGCAAAATGTGCACAGGAACGGCCTGGGCAGCCCCTTCAGCCTTAATGCTGCAGGACTGGCCTGGAGAAAGGGGCTCAGGCAGATCATGTGTTTTAGTGGCATTGTATGGAATTCATCAGTATCCTTACACCTTCCCAAACCATCATTTTTAGTGATTCTTAGAAGCTTCAGACAGTGAAAAGCTCATAGAAAAAATTCCTTATACAAAGAAGCATTTTCGTTTTTTATATAATCTTTTATATCCCTGCATTAATCTGTAGTATAAGCATACTCCAGGTGGCTGAAAACACAGAGCACACAAATAACAATTATAGAAAGAAAAATAATACAAGGTCCAAGAAAAAATGGGATGGGATATAACTTTGATGAAAATCTTATGGTTTATTTATCTTATCAAATTTCTTTTAAGATTAAAAAATATTTAAATTATTTAAATTAATAATTTCCTAAAATGTCTCAACATAAAATATATCTAACAGTAACAATATAGAAAAATGTTATAAAAATTAGAACCTTTCAGCCCTCTGAAGCCTCATCATCAGCCCATAACGAGGAAAACTTGATTTCCCTCATACTTTGCAATTAGGAAATGGAAGAAGACCTTCCACTACACTCACATTACCCATCAATATGTGCACTATGCCAGCAATCCTGCAGCTCCCCTCTGGTCTAGAAGGGTATCTGAAGGTGTCAAAGGGTTGCAACACTCCCACACATCTTGTACCCACACTTATGAGAATATCTGAAGAAATATATAGCTATGGTTACATCAAACCTCCAAACGTGCTGGTATTAATATATATATTGTAGGTAAAGGCACAACACTTGAAGGTAGTTTTGAACTAAGGTATATTATTGCAGTAAAGCATAACAACTACCCTAAAATATTTAGGATTTTGGGTGGGATCACTCCAAAATAAGACAGCTCATTTCTAGTCTGGATGAGCTAAAGCAGAGGATGCTTTTGCAGAAACACAGTGTGACAGGAGTTACCCTAAAACAGCTGTTCTGCTTGGCTTTTCCACATGGACAATTCATCTTTAAATCCACCTGTAGACAGAGGCTTTGAGATGCCTGACCGCACCAACGCATCACTTCAATTTCACTTTCATATCCTGACATCATGGAAATACATTCTCTTGGAGATTGTATTTTTGTTGTAATGTTCATTCAAAGCAGATTTATTGCTGCTTATATCTGGATATGAACAGGACTGTTTTTAGCAAAACTGTCCCAGTTTAACTAAGATTTTTTTTAAAGAGTTTGCCTGTGTTAGGCAAAGGACAAACTTAAAGAGAGCTCAAACAGGAAGTTCAGCTCTAAAAATAGAACTGGTTCTTCTTCCAAAATGGCAAGTCAGCGGACGTGCTAAACATAGGCAAGTGAGTGTTATAATATTTCATTTTTACTTCTAGGAGAAAAAAAAAAGGCATAATGAGAGAGCATCAAATGCCTTCTTTTTATTTCATTTATTACACAGAAACCCTAATCATGGCTCAAAGTTCACTCACCTGGCACTTCTGGTGCACAGAGCCCTAGTGGAAATTTATGACAGAGGTGGAAGTCTACTTCCATTACAGCTTAGCCCAGCACTGGGTAGTGCTGAGAGCTAAACAAGCACCAAAATAATATAAAAATAATAAATGTATATATATTCCTCCACCTTTCTGCAAGGGAGAAAGACAGTGTCAGTTTTCTGCTGGTTCAACTTCCTGAACCACCTCACTATGAGAAGGAGGAAAGCCTGTGCCAGCACACAGGAGGGGATGGGAGAGCAATGCCAGAAGTGAGGAGAGAAGGAAGAGAATGAGCAGGACGCCAATTTAGAGTTGCTTAATTGGTATGGCAAAAAAAGCAAGTTGTTGGCTGCAATAGGGAGCACAAGGAGCAGAGACACTTCCCCTGGTCACATAACAGGCAGCAGCAGCAAAGCTGGAGCCAGTTTAGATGACAGAGAGATGGTCTGGCACCAGAGCTGGTATTGGTATTAGAGGGAGAAGTTTCTATTTCCAGTCTATCAGGAACACTGGGTAAGTTTTAACCTCTGTCTGCCCTAGGTCCTGGTTTCATGATACAAACTGTTCACCAATACTCAAGAAACTGATGAGGCTTAAATAATTTTTTTTAAACGGGGTCAGCTCCCTGCTTCTTCCCAGCACAGTTCCACAAACATCAGGGGAAGGATGTGCAGCCAGCACCAGCACTGGGGGAAATCCCACAGTGACACCAACCACAGCCCAGCTCCCTCCTGCTATAACTGACTGCAGCTTTTCTTCTTAAACAATGAGCTGTTTAAGAGGCACAAAACCAGCGAGTGTTAAATGAAGCAACATCCTCTGAAAGTCTGCAATACAACACTTTAATAGACAGAGATTTCCACTTTATTTATGCGCTTCTCCACCTTAACACTGGTGGATGCCAAAGTCCCAAAGGGTTCCTTCAGAGCTGCTACAAACCACTTCAATTTTCAACAAATTAGAGCCCTCAGCCTGTAGGAAAATCACTAATGGAACCTTCACTTGAAAAAAATCCATTCAGAAACTTTGCTCTCTAGTTACTAATTTTAATTCTGCCCAGGAGAGAACACAGTGCAGCTCCACAGCTTTGTAATTCTCCCTAGCCCTGGCTAAGGTGGAGGAGGTCAGAAATCACATTAGGCTGTCTGATTGACATATGGGACTGCTGGTGTCCCACAAAGGAGGGAGAGATTCCATGGGAAACAAAAAACCCCACCTGCCCATCCTACTGGCCCTGCTCTCAGCAAAGTGTGCTGCTCTCTCCATCACTATTGGCTCATGGCTGGAAAGAGTATCCTAAGAACACTTGCTGGAGGCTGGAAGGATTTACCTGTACTTCCTCACAAACTTCTATGGAATTAGGGGGTAAAACAAATTCTGTGCAGTACAGCAGCCTCCTCAAGGAAAGAGGGATACAGAGAAAACAGGAGAGGTCGCTCAAGGGAAAAGAAAGAAAAAAGCACAAAGACAAAAGGATGAGCCAATAAACCTCCAGTGCTGTACTTTGGGAAGAGAAACCTGCTAGATAGAATTGGAATCAATAATTTCAATGAAATAGCACATTATATTTTATTTTATTTTACTCTTATTATCCAGATGTTTCCTCTTTGCAGTACTTAAATTTAGAAATAAATGCAGCAGCTAGGAGCCTGTCTAGTTCATACCAACAGTACTTATAAACCTCTTTGTTGACAGACCATTGGTTTGACTCCATCTGAGCTTACAGACACTGAGAAATTATCATTTTCAGTGGTAATATTTATTTACTGATTTTAGGCCTGACTTAGCACATTTCCCAGTTCAGAGCATGAAGCATGTTGACAGGCCCGACAGCATGACTGTGAGCAATCTGGAACTTGACTTTAAAAACAGAGCATTTAAAAAAAATAGTGCAAGTTTTTAAAACAAGCTTTGGTCACAAAACAACATGACAGAGGAAACAATTTATTTTTATGGGCTGGATGTCAAACACATGTCTCTGAATAACATCTGAGACAAATCAGTGGGGCCCTGATGAAAGTTGCTTTCTGATTCTCCATTTTTCCCTTTGGAAAGTCTGTAGGCAGGTACATAACCCATCTCCCTGAAAACACAGGGCTTGGGCTTGTAGCCTCAGATCAATGGGAATAGCAGTGACCTGTAATTGTTTTACAGTCACTTGTGAGGAACAGCCAAGTTCAGCCTCCTACTGCAGGAAGACATCTTTATCTCCTGCTTCAAGGTGCTCTTGGATCCCCTGCTCCTCTCAGCTGTCCCTTGTGGATCTGAGTCCCTTGATGAATTCAGGGTGTGACCTGCAGGGTCCAGAGGCTGAGGTACCCTCAGTTGGAATTCTCACAGCCTGAGGAACATGTTCACAAGTTGGTATAAAACTACACAGACGTTGGCCTTCCAAACTGTGGAAGTTTCTTTAACTCAGTTTTCTTAATATTCAATGGTCCCACTTACATGAAAAGCAAAAAAGCAGAACCCAGAGAGCAGGCCAGGCACAGATCACACAGTGAGGCACAAAAAGCCCATGAGAAATGAGAGGAGAAATCTTACAATGATTGGAAATATTTCATCCAAGTACCTCCCCTCCCATGAGATCAGTGATGACTCCTCTCCCCTAGAAAAGCCTGGCCCAGTGTGTTTTGAAAAATGCATTATTTGGTCCCAGGAGCAGAGCACAGACCTTTCTTCCTCCTTGTGCCTCCACACAAGGCTCCTGGAGACACAGCAGTTACTGACTCCTGACTCAGCCCTTCTGCTCTCCCAACGTGCCGTTCCCATTGACAGGACAAATCCCCACACCAGGGGAGAACCATACATCTTAATCAAGACTTAGCTGCAAGTCTGGGGGCAGACTTTTGCACTTCCTTTGAGCAGCCAGTTTAATTTTGGGAAGTGCTCCTTACAACAGAGCCTCTCTAATGAGCCTCCCTCCTAACTCCTCTGGGTCTCCAATTTCACAACTTCCTTGAAACAAATGGAGCGTTGCTCTATAGAAAAAGCAACACTGAGTCCCTATTCAGCAGAAATGATGGAAAGTTTTCTGAGCTGCAGTGTGTGGCTGCTTTGTCCTTCTTTTGTATCTACATGGCTAATTTTCTTTCACAGGATGGAGAACTGTACATTGATTAAGACAAAATTTCCCCTACTTGCCTGCAGACCACACTACGAGCCTCTCAACTCGCTTTGTAGTTGGATGTGAATTCAACCATGATACAATTTTCAGAACAGATCAATTTGAGAGGAGCAGCAAACACGCAGGAGGAATGAACCAAAAAATCACTAGGAAGCAGCTACTCAGGGACACTTCTGTGATTTGCTTTCAGCTTTTTTGAGTAGCTGCTAACAAAAAGCTGAAGGTTTGCACAGCCAGCTGGGGGACCATTGTGCAGACACAGCACAAGAAATGTATGCTAATGTAAAAGGAGTGTTTGACACCTCTCTGCCCTCCCTCCTGCCTTTACCCACCTGACCTGCAGTCACCACCAGCACCACAATTTTCTCTTCCATGGAAACACTGCTTATGATTCTTGATTCAGTACTGAATGAAATTTATACATGTTTATTGTACACATCTATAAAGGTGTGTACAGTTTTTAATAGGCATATAAAACATTTTATAGAGCCAGCATAATTATTACCTACAATGTTTATATCTCTTTCTATTTCTTTTTCAATATCACCTGCTTCCAGAAGCATGGGTTAGGGGGGCTCTTGCTCTCTGTTAAGTACCTGGCCTGCATATTCCCATTTTAACTGGGGACCACAGCAGTGTGTGTATTTAAGAGAACAAAAATGGCTGGATGAAAGATGCAGAGCCTCACATAGCTTATGGCTGTTTGGTACATTTGATGGGCAGCAATCCTTTCTGTCCCAACTGAATTTAAATTATTTACATCAGACTGCTGACATTAACTACTCAGAGAACTTGTTCCTCCCCACCACAGTCCCTGCACAAAGAGGCCATGGCTTCCTACATTCACTACACCATTTACAGTCCACAGGAAAACTAGAAACTGAGACTCCCCAAATTCTGATTTTAGCAGATGATTTCACTTTTCTGCCTGGTTCCCACCTGGGAAAATAAGGCCACACTTTTTACTGTGCACCACCACACTGCAGAATTGCAGTTCCTCCTAGAATGAGGAAACTGTCGCAATACCAAACTTGACAAACCTTGCTTAGGGCTCTCCCCTGTGGGAAAAAAATAAAATCTAAACAGCAGGGAAATACTCCTTTGCAGGTCTGATTTCACCCACTGATGTTAATGAAAGCTCAGATCCTCACTTCAGTGCACTGTGATGCACTTAGTGAATAAACCATGAGCAGATGTGGAACAGCACACAGCATCTCCTCCAGAAATTGTCAGCAGGATGAGGGAAGGCTGACCTGCACTAGCAGTGCCGAGCCCCCCCTACTTAAAGGACTTTTCCCTTGAAAATATCAGGGATTTAATGATGTAACTTGCTCCACTGACACCATGATTATAAACTCATAGTGGAGGCACAGACCTTCACACATATTTCTTTAAACAGTCAATTTGCAACTGAAATTTTTGGCTCAGCTCCTGTTCTTTTGGTGTTTCTAATGAGAAGGAAAATCCCAGCAATAATCAAGTATTTCTTCAGCTACTCCCACCAAAGAAAGCAACAGGATATGTAGAGCCTTGGTTTTCCTTTCACCCTTTGTCTTGAGATCAAAGCCTGCTGCCAGGTCTTTAGGGATTTGACAGAATCACAGGAATCAAATATTGAAATTATCTATTGGGTCACATCTTGTGCATCATCTCCTTGGGCAGATGAAGATTGGCCTTTGCAACAGTTACTGGAGCTTTCTTATATTTGCTCTTCACTGCAATACCTCAATGCACAAATTGTATCACAATTAAAAGCATTGCTGCTTTCAACTTTGCTTGGATTTTTTATTCACCAAAGGCTTTCAGTGCAGTTTGTGAACACAGCAACCAAACATTTCCTACACTTATGAGCATCAGGGCCCAGTCCAGTCTACAGCATCAGATTTTAATAGCAATTGCAGGACTGATGACACATCCTCTGCTGCTCCTACACTCTTTTTTTTTAATTCTATAAATAAACCCATAGTGAGTTAGTTAAATAAAATCAATCAGTGAGTTGATGTCAGTTGTTAGACCACCCCATGAATAGTCTAAGTCCTGTACTTGCACTGTTCCCACTGATACAATGCCTGGCTGGGCACGGTGAATTCCATAGGACAATGCTGCTGATCCTACAGAAGTGACCGCTGTGGTCACAACTTTAACCTCTTCAGCCCAGAGATCACAATAACCCAAAGTCTCTTTTCTTTCTTACAATCCTCAGCATGTTTGAAATCTCCCCTTTTGCCACCTGCTGGGATTGCAAGCTCCACTTTGGGGGTGCACAACAAATACCTACCCTGGCACACAAAGCTGCACCAGCCCAGAGAGGGGAGAACTGATGCACATCACAGACCCAGCACCACTTCCATTCATTTCATTTTTTATTTATTTTACTTAGGTGTGAGTGTAAAAGCTGGGATTCCACAGCCTTAGACTGTGGGCCTGTGGCAAGCAAACTGAAAATAAGTCAGCTAAAAATTAGAAATAAATGCAAATACATCCAGACTGGCCACTACTGTTTAGAGAGAGACACTGTGCTCGTGCAGGGCCTGCACACTGACCCATGGAGCTCCTGGGCAGACTGGGACAACCCAGGGACACAAAGGCAGTGCAGAGTCACAGGGGAGGCACTGCAGTGACACAGAAAAGCAGATACTCCTCTAAATTCAACCCATGGTGACCCAAGAAAACCTCTAAAAAAGCCCCAATAAAAAGAAGTAATCAGAGAAAGAGCAAGGAGCTCAGAGTGATAAGCTGAGGAACACATCCATGAGAACCTCCTCTCTCTCTCTCCCTTACATGGTTCACAGCTTCCAAAAGTGTTCAGGGCTGCCAGCTTCAGGTTATGTGACGTCCATGAAGGACAACATAAAGACAAAATTCAAACAAATGACAAAATGGAATGCTTTGGTTTTCTGACATCAAAGACTGAAACAAATGGCTGCATTCAGTCCTTGAATTCAGGAGTGACAAAGGCTGGAGAGGGTCCACAGTGACCAGGGAAGCCCTGGCTTTCAGCAGCTTGCTAAGCAAGGCACTCACCTTGCTCCTTGCTCAGCCCCAGGCAAGCAATTCCCCTTGTTCTGCAGAGTACTTGGCATAAAACTCTCACACAGGTACTTGTGTGCAGAGAGTGGAAATCTGGGAAAATACACTTTTGCTGTTCTGCCCATCTGTGACAGGCACCTCTGCAGAAATGACACCAAAGTTTTTGTGCAGATGTGGCAGATGTTTAAGGACACTCTAAGAAGGCCAATGACCCTCAATCAAATTTTAAATCAGCTTATGAAGAGATGACAGTGACATTCTGCCCTTCAGAATTAGCAATCAAATCTACCTTGTGCAATGAAATTACAAAGCTTAAGAGTTATTAAATTACAACAGAGCTTTACATCTTTCAAGAGTTGTCTCAAGTTCCCTTGCAGGCCAGGAATTCCTTTCCACTTCTCCATTTGTATTCTTGGCTCACAGCCATTTCACAGATGAGACATTTCCAACTACTGAAATTAATCCATCAGCTCAGGTTTTACAGAGCATCCAGGAGATGGTTTGTATGGAGGTGGGAGTCTGGCTCTGGAAAGGAAAGCTACTGTAGGGCAGAGTTTCATGCACACATTGCACATGGGTGCACAGTCAGGCACTCGTGTCAGAAACAGGAGGTCATGAACATCACCAAACTGAATTACAGCTGCTTGCTGCATTTTTTAAGCCAGGAAAACAGAAAAATCCTTCAAGAAATGTCAATGTTTCTTTGGAAATCTGATGAAAGACTAAAAAAGAGACACCTAAGCTCAAGTATACAAAACCAGCAATCAACCCATCCTTTTTTTTATTCTCATTACTGCCACAGAGCAGAGTTTTCAAAGGGAGATTTAAAAGCTTGTTGTTATTTCCCTGTGATTTTTAGGTTCTCCCCTGTGAAGATGGTACAACAGTCATGTTAGAAATGGAAGGTAAGATTTAGAAAGTAAAATTTCAGCAGTTTGGGACCAAAGGCTAATTAACTTCCCATGGAATTTATGTGCTTTGGAAAAAGCCAGCACCATGTCCTTAAAGAGTTCTGTAACAAATGAGCTTCCCCTGATTCAAAGCAGAAAAGAGAAGAAATGAGAGGTTTAAAAAGCACCAGCAAACTATGATGATGAGCATTTAAAAAGCCAACAACATTTTCCAGACTGTGTTCTCTCTCTATTGACTCCCACACACAATCAGATGCAGAGTTATGATCATTCCATTTCACATTCACCAACATCCTTCCCTCCCCAGGTTCAGCAAAGGATTGAGTAAGTTCTCAAAATACCACACATTGGAAATGCAAACCTGGAGGTTCAGGAAGATCTGAGGGATCTGCCATGACATCTCAACATCTCCAGTGACAGGAGATGTTAATAAAACAAGACTTTTTATGTCCTTTATTTGAACATTAGATAGTGAGTGTAACACATGTAACATAAAACTAGAAAAAATACCAGCAATGATATGCTATAGGAAGATGCTCACTAGTGTTTCCAGAAATAATGAGTAGATAATTTTAAAATTTGGCATGGAACCAGGAATTCCCCCATGTGCTCTCAGTGTCAATGTGGCTGTTCCACCCAGCAAAATTCTACAGCAAGAAAAACAATTTGCCACAAGAACTCTGATTTTTCAGGTACAACTCACAGTCCATTTCCCAGATATTTTAGATCTTTTGATTCAAAGTTTCCACCTGTGATGCCAAAAGTCATCAGCTGTATTATAAAACAGGCAGGTGACAATGTTCTGGACCACATTATGGGCTCAGCACAATGACTCCAGAGGGAGTTTGCCCAAACATGATGTAAAAGGAGCCACAATGTGAAATCTGGCCAAGAGCAGGTACAGGGATTGCTGATCCAGCTGTGAGCAGGCACACTCTTACATTAAACTTAATGTCAAAGTTAATTATAAATGTTATTTCGGCTCTATTGTTTCATAAATGCAATTTTATTTATAAATATCCTCTCGCTTTGCTGGCCATGTACACAGGAATCTCCACCCCCTAATACTTCAAAGGACATCAATCTTGAGGAAATGCAACTCCCACACTTTGACTGTTACACAGGAAAAACACTGTTGTTATGCAACACTACACTGTTCCAAAACATCTCAACGTCAGACCCTCAGCTCCAGCAGCCTCAGAGACAGAAACTGAAATTTATCAGCCATGGAACAAGTTCAGAAAACTGCAACAGGGTCCAGCTAATTACAGAGTTTATACAAGGCTCCTCCACAGCAAAAAGGCTTTTTTCTGTACCTGCAAATGTGCACATGCAGGTATTTAGGAAATCCATAACATTTAGGAGTTGATTTTCTAATTTAATTCAGATTGACCATCAAATAACACTTCCTACCCTACTTCCCAAACATTTTCTGTCACATATTTGGGGCTTTTTTCCTGAGCTTATAAATGGTCATAAATTAAGCAACATTGCTGAGTTGTTTGTGAAGGAAGGTTATCAGAGATAACCCCTCTCTCACTGATAACCCCAAGTGAGCAGAAATGAGGCACAAGTTCCTCTCCTTTGTTTTTCTTAGCTACATCTTTTCCAGACTTGATATTCCTATTGACTATAAAACTCAAAGAGTATTTTTAAAAACACTTGTCTTTCAGAATGCAGCATTTGACCTAATTTTAAAGATAAACTACTGCCAGAGGACAGGTAAATAAACTGAGTTAATTCTAACTAGCAGAAATGCAGCTAAAAATCTCCAAGAAGAACTGAAGCCAACACATCCAACATCCAGCTTGCTCCACAGCGACGACTTCATGGAGTGCAGATAACAATAAATAACACACCCATCTTCAGTAAAAACAGATTTCAAAGAAACATACAGTATAATCTCCTAGTCAAGATGTAGCTTTTCTTGGAGTTAAAAAGCACTAATTTTGCAAAGATTGCTAGGAAACATTTGATGACAGTCACCACTTCTCTGGTTTGTGTCTCATCAAAAGCCAGGCAGTTTGCAAGGCTTTGTGCTCAGCCTCTCTTTACAGCCTTCCCTCAAAGCACCAACCTGGCCTGACACTGATAAATCCTGAGGGGAGAACACAGGCAAAAGGTGATTCAGCTCCAGTCACACCTTTTACAAACAGATGCTCTATGACAGATTTAAAAAAAAAATAGGAACTCAATCAATAGAGCTGCTGCTTTCCAGGATCACAAAAGTGTTTGTAGGACACCTGTTAAGAGCAAAAGCATTCCCTCCCTTCCAAATGCCAATTATCCAGCATGAGATCGGAGTCCGGTCAGCACAACTACTAATTAGGGTTCTCCCGGCCTTTTTAATTTACAAATTGCTTCTCCATGCCTTCTCCCAGATTCTGAGAGTTATCACAAATGTCTACAAACACAACTGGACAAGTATTTAAAAGCAATTCTGTTCTGTATAGAGTTAATCCAGTGCATTCAAAATAACTCACCGACTAATAGCTTCACATCTCTAACAGTGAAATCCGGGTCAGGCATTCTGTAATTAGCAAAGAAAGCAAAGTTAAATACTGTCAAGATAAGCATGGGTACACTCTCGTTACCATAATAAAGGAGAAATAAATGTATGGTGCTCTTTGTCCATAGTGCAGGAGGTGGAATCAAGCAAGGCCCCTCTGAAGTGTGGACAGTGCAAGTTTTAATGACACACATGACATCTTTGCATTGGCAAGTGTGCAACAGTTTTTCTACTCACAATGAAAGAGAAGAGGTGTCTTTTGGAGCACTTTTTATCAGCACCAGAGTGGGAGAGAAGGGAAGGGGTTGGGAGTGATTTCAATAAAATCCTAAATGTTTATAGCTTGTTAAGCAACTCGTGGTGCCTCATGTCTGTTCCCCAAGGCAAGCATTATCACACTTGCCAAACTGAGGCACAGAGCAGTAAAACAACCTGCTCAAAGCCACATCATCACAGGTTGGAATCATGGCTTGGAAATAAAATATATTTTCAAAAATTTTAAAAATTAAAGCCAGTTAGTTTTAATGACTGTTCCAAACCTCCTTGTCTGGCAGGAGACATCCCAGCTGTATTTGGTGGGTTGGGAAATTGTTCAATTCAATTTGGGCTAATTCAGAGCTAAATTAAATGGTAGCATAATTGGTTCAGGGATGTTGATGCATTTACAGGATCACTTCTAACACAGGCAATGTTTTAGGCCATAATGTAATTAGAGAGTAGCCTGGTCCAGAAGTGAGTTCTACATGTCAGGGAGAGAGTAAAATTCTGCAGCATAGAAACTGGATGGGAAGAGAAAACAAAAACAGTGCTGAGGTTTTAAGGGTGATTGACTTCATTTTACTGACAATATTTCACACTTCACATTGCACAAAAGCTGACTAAGAAATTGTAATGAAAAACAGCCCAGTGGGACGTGCCCGCTCAGTGCTCTGCCCCTCTTGTACTACCCCACGTTGAAGATAAACAATTTTCTTCTGGATTTTTGACATTATTTAGTTGAAAATAGAACAAACCAGTCAATGGGCAAACATGCAGAACAATAATTTTTACTATTAGGAAAACACTGAAAAGTAAAGTTAAAAACTGCATTTACTGGCATGCACATATCTTGAGAACTACTTGCCAAATTCTCTTTGGCCACTTTCTTTTACCCTTATCACCTTCCTCTGGTGGGATGCAGAGGCTGGACAGTATCTTTTGTTAGTTCTCTGCCAACCCTCACATCTTTGCATTTGGCTGTGAGGGCCTCACCGCTTTGGAATTCACTCCCTCTCTGGAATGAAACAGCCTGAATCTACTGACCTTCAGGGTTCATTCAAAGCTCATCTTTTCTTTCCAAGCACTCCAAAGTCAGAAATAGGGGAAAAGAAACAGGGACCATTTGTGGGCAACAAGAACATGCCAGGCTTGTCTGCAAATGACACAGCTTGCTTGTATTTGGTGTCAGAAACGTCCAACAATTAGATAGGCAATCTTTTTCATATTTATATAAATCAAAATAAAAATCAACTGTCACGCTCCTTCTTACACAATTAGAGCTGGGTTGTTACAAAACTATGATAGCAAAAATCCCCAAACCAACTGTTTTCTTGAATGTCACCAGTCATTTGGTTTTCTGTTTATAAATCCAGGACAGCAGCAATGCAAGAACTGTGCAGAAATGTTTTCCCCTTGATGTTATGCAATTTTCAGACAGATGTATCTTGTGTAAAACCACCATGAATGCTTCCAAAGATTTCAAATATCATAAAAGGTGGTGAAGAATAGTACAGCAGGGTGACTTAACTCCAAAATATGACTGACTACATTGGAGATGTTCAGCAGTCTGTAATAAACAAATTGTGTTGCTGGTTTCCTCAGCCAGAAGAGAAATGCAAACACCTCAGTCTACACTGGGTGCATTTTTGCAAATGTTTAAAGATTTGCTAAAGAACCTATTCAAATCCTAATGAGGATGAGCTCTGGCCAGCACAGGTATCTGATTAACTACAAAACAATGCAAGAGGACTGCTGTTCAGATAAGAGATAACACCTCTCCAAAGAGCATTCTCTTCCTGAGTTACAATCTTGGAAACAGCCCTCCAAGAAAAACAGCTTCTCTGCTAAGAGATCACAGCGGGGCTTTCCTGCTTTCAGACCTACAAGTAGCAGTTCATGATGGTCACAAGTACAGAGGGAAGCAATTTGCAGAGTTTCATTGTAAGGATTTTCCCTCATTCCTCTCATTCCTTGCCATTTCAGAGTACCTCCAAGCACAGTAACCAAACTGTTCAGCTCTGTACCTCTGCCAGCCACAGACATGCAGGCTGACTGCTCAGCACAAGCAGAAGTGGAAGCTTTTATCAGCAGATATTCAAAACGTCAAAAGTCAGAAATCATCTCATGTCATGTATTTTGTGGACCATTGTACCTCAAAAGTCACCCTACAGATCTGGATCACCCAATCGACCACATGATGATGTTCACAGCCTCCTGTGATTGAAGCCCAGGAACGTTTGTGTCTGCAGGATGAGCTCTCAATTCCATACTTCTTCACTCTGGAGCATGAGCTGAACTGGTACCATTGGCACAGCACTGGGAACTGAAACA
The DNA here is from genome assembly GCA_039654755.1 of Calcarius lapponicus. Taxonomy (NCBI): domain Eukaryota; kingdom Metazoa; phylum Chordata; class Aves; order Passeriformes; family Fringillidae; genus Calcarius; species Calcarius lapponicus. Next base: position 2,936,946 of record CM077478.1, read on the forward strand.
TCTTCCCAGTTTTCCTCCTGAACTGAGGGGAAATTGAAGTGAACTTGTCCAACCACAAGAGGAGGATCTGGGTGCTGGGAAGGTGCTGCTCTAGTTCCCAAACACTCCCCAGCCTCACTGAACAGCTCATGCCTTCTTCAGGAAGAAATTCTTGAAGCTTTTGCCACTTGTCCCTTAGAAGCAGCAGTTTAAAACCAATGCATTCAGAGAAAGCCTACTGACCACTTCTTGTTCAGAGTTCAACATATAAAACTATTTCACCACATCACCAGAAGCACCACAGCAGCTCCTGTTTGCTGTTATAGTAAAAGGACACATGGTTGTCAAATACCCCAAACTCTGCTTCGTCTCTTTCTGTCTTTGAATTATACTGGGGTGGTTTGATTCCTTTTCATTAAAAATTGGGAGTCCTTGGTCCCCTAAACTGGGAGGTGTTCCACAGCTGGAAACTAAGGTGAAACTGAGCAAAGTAATGATGCTTTCAAAAAATTATTTTTCTTTCTTTCAGCAATAGTCAGTTACATGATCCTAATTTCCAAAAGTATCAAAGAATATTCAGCTAAACTATGGATTAAAGACTGATAATGCTTTTAAAACTTCTCTTTTAGACACTGTCACTGTCACAAACAAAGTTCCAGGATTCTCTTATTAAAATACCAAATCCTTTATACTGGATATTAACAAAATGCCACCTCAAAAAGGCTCCAGTAATCTCATATTTAACTAGACATTATTAAATATTTACAAAGCTGTAACATTCTGAAGAGACATAATTATAATGGAAAACGACAGGCATCATTAGAATTCCACCTGCAATGAATGAAAGAATTGAGAAGTCAAAAATTGAAGGGAGTTTGTTCTGTCATTACAGCATAGATTGGGTGCAAAAACCTTTGGATTTCATTCCTAACTTTCACTGCTGACATATTTTTGACTGTGTAGTACCATGCTGTATGCACTTAACTTTTAAAGACTTCATTATCTGCTTGTTTATAAGTGGAAAATAATCATTCCTCCTCTCAAGGCTGCTGACAGTCTTACTAATTGCAATCCATTTTGAGATAATCAAAAGAAATATCAGATACAAGTAAAAAGCATAATGGTTATTTTATAAAAGCATTTATTAATCACCAAAATTTGGTTGTAACTTACTTAATTCCCAGTCCATCCTTATTTCTGAAGATGAGGGGAACTCTGAGCGCTTCTCTTTGCACATACTCAAAAGTGAAATCTGTGGAAATGAATAAGAACAACATCCAAAAGCAATTACAATGGTGTTGGCACCTCACAGTTACATTTTCTCAGACTCTCCCCATTTCCCTTTTCTCACCAAAGAACTCCCTATCACCTAAAGAGAAATAGAAAGAGAATGCATATTTTAGATCCAAACCGGAAACCCAGTGACAGACAATGCTGTCCCAGCTGCTCCCTATTTTTCCTGTTCACTGATGCACATAAAATAGAAGCCAGTCAGTTTGTCAATTAAGGTCTGTGTTGAAACACCCAGGCTGTAATGAAATACCAAATTAACAGTTCAAAGATAATCCTGAGCAAATACTGCGAATCAGTCAGGTATTTTTGGGCAAATGTGTAGTTTAAAATGTATGTGTAAGTTTAGATTTTCTAAGTTACACATTTCTACTTAGATAAACATATGTTTTCTTGTGAGCATTGTCTGGTTCTACCAGAGAGCTCTAATTCCATGAACACATAATTCTTTTTATGTGGGGGTTACTCTTGGTTTCAACAGAACAACTTTTCTTTTAATTAATCAGCAATGTAACTGCAGGAGCTGAAAGGCAGATTTTACACAGCTCCTAGCACTTAGGAAGTCTGTGAAAAATGAATTGTGGGGAGTCGCAGTATAATACACAATCAAAGTGAAAATTAAACATAAATTTGTCATGTTAACACTGGCCAGAATTACCTTGTTGCTCCTCTCTGAGGATTACACAGGACTGGTCTTTCCTGGGGATTTCTCTATGCATGGTCTGACACAATAGCAGTGATTTGGGGATTAGAGAGGAAGTTACAAGGCAGCGATTTGGGTGAGCCATGGCTACAAAGCCCCACACTCAGTTTGGAGCCTTCTGCCACAGAGAGCAGAGGAATTCCTGCAGCAGCCATGGACTGTTTCTATGGCTCTGCTATTCCCCCATTTTAGAGGGAAAAAATCACTTTTATAAAGCCTTTCCATACACTGCCTGGAAATGGAAAGCATTGCTTGACTGTCCAGCACTACAAAATGCCCTGCCAAACCCAGAGCCCACTCCCTGCAGTTTATTCAGGCACACACGAGCAGTTTAACTCCAAGATTCTTCCAGCTGTCCACACTTCCTGGGCCAGCAAAAGCACCTCAGCCTGAGCCTCTACTCCTGATGTTTCTCTGCTCTAAAACCCACACTGAAAGCAAGAGGAGAGCCAGAGGCCAAACTCCCATGCCTGCACATGTACTGCCCTCTATTTTTACTTTTTCTTTGCTGTGTTCAGTTAGTAATTATGACAAGTAGGGATGTAATGTTCCTACTTAAGAGTTACCTAATCAGAGCACTGTAATTATCCATTTACAGAAACATTAAAACTACAGAAACTTTATTGCCACTAGTGTCAAAGTAAGTGTAATGAACACTCCATTTAACTAAGGTTACCAAGTAAATATTTCTGTGCTAAATAAGTCATCCTTGCCCATAGGCATCCCCATTAAAGCTATTGCCTTTTGGTAAGCAAATAAATAAACTACAGAGACTTTCACAGACACTGACCCAAGTCAAAAAGCCAACAAACATCAGGAGTAATATTGGTGGAAGAAGCAGAGGCACCTTTGTAGCCTTGCAGACTAGAGCACAAGTAGCTGTAACAAACTGCATTCGAGCCAAAGTTCACACCACTTCAAGATGGGTTATCATTAAAAATAAAAACAAGGACATGGGAAAGAAAAAAAATTTTGCTCAACTAATTCCATGTGTTCATATAACTTGTTTTATTCTTACATACTACTGTCATTGTTTTGACCAGATTCAATTCAACTCTTAGGTTTATAGAGAAAAAAAGTAAACCAATAGTAAAAATAAAACCAGAGCAAATAGCAAGGCACATCCTTTCTTCCTAATGCCCCAACAAAGCATTTAAATCCCTTGTGGGGTTGAACAAAGCCGACACAGACCACAACAAAATAACAAAAGACACTCATTTATTTTCAAGTTCCCTAGAAAGGAGAGAGCTGCCCAGAGATTTTGGAGCTGCCAAGCCAGGGAAGATGTGGATTGTACTATCCTTAGCATGGAGCAAAGGCAACCATTGGAGTGTTTGGAAGCTGAGGGTAGAATATAATCATTTTCTGGAAAATTAATTAACATTTTCCAGCTAAAAAATAGTTGCTTGTGTTTTGTTTGGAGGAAGAGGGGTCAGGGTTGAGCTTATCTCCTAAACAAATACCTTCCTAAGTAAGATAGGTATTTAATTTCTCCACCACATCAACTTTTCTAAAAGGAGCTTAAAATGCTCATGCAAAACTAAGCCTAGGGGAGAAAAGGAAATTTTCTAAATTCGATTAGTGGTTCCACACAGCTAGAGCAATTTCAGGAGGATTACAGCCAAAACTTCTTTCCTGAGACAGCCATCCTAAACAGGCTCCTCAGTCAGGCCGAGTTTTGGTGATAGCCATCTGGGATTAGGGATCCGTGTCAGCAGCACAGCGGTAAATAAAGGTGACCTGCAGCCCCCCCGGCCCGCTGGATTCCCGGGCAAAGCTCTCCCGTTTCCCCGTGCGGCAGAGCGGGGCAGTCTGGCTCTGCTTAGCGCTCCGGAATTCCAGTCACCTCAGCAAAGCGAGGAACTTTGGGGAGGGGAGCGCTGTAATTTAATATATGATAGACACACAAAGAAGTTATTGACTTTAAAGTCTCCGAGCCTGGCGAACGGGCTCATCAATCGCACCCTTTCGCCAAAAGGGTCCTGGATTCAAGAGGGGGCGGAGGAATCACCTCTGGCTAAGTGGGGGCTGGGGTTTCGGCCTCTCCCGTGCCAGGAGCTGATTCCTGCCCAGCCCGGTGCTGCGCTGGGGTCACGCTGGGGGGCACGGCGGGGGGAGCTGCCATGGATCACCGCGCTCATCCCGCACCGCGCCGGGGCAAAAGCTCCCTCCGGCTGCGGGGGGACGGGCCGGGCACCCCCCGGGCCGGGCCGGGCTGCAGGGCCCCACCAGCGGCCGCCCCCGGTTCCCCTCGGGCCGGCAGCGCCACCGGATCCCCGGGCAGGGGCGCGGGCGCGAAATCCGAAGCCGGAGCGGAGCCGCACGTGGAGGCGGCGGCGAGCGCGGCCGGACTGCCCCGGGCCGGCCGTGTTACCTTTGCCGTCCATGGCATGCACGAAATCCCCGTGGTACATTTTACTCTTTAATTTCTCTTCCAAATTGAAACTCCTGATGCTGACAATTTCCTCCACGTCCGAGAGATCCTCGTTCTCATCGTACCGCCTTCGGCCGATGCAGCGCTAGAAAAGACACAAAAACCAAAATAAAACACATTGGCCGGAAAAGAAAAAAAATCGAGGAAAGCACATGGATCGTGCACAACGGTTTGATAAACACATTCTGGGGAAAATAATTAAGATGGCAAGGCACAAACTGAACAAAACCTGAACCCAAACAAGCTCCAACCCCGCTGCATGCACCTTTTCCATCCCGTGACACGGAACTCGGCAGGAATAACAGGTGCTTGGCTTCAGGAAAACTCAAACTTGGGCTGCTGAGCAGGGGCTGGCGCTGGAAGGCGAGCGGGGGACACGTAACTCGCCGACAATTCACAAGCTACAGCACCGAAGCGTTTTGCAATCCCGTAAAAACCCTTGAACGGCGGTAAACGCTCGTTAACGACCGGATCATTCTTTTAATTATTATTATTATTATTGTACGTGAACACGAGCTAATTCCCCGGTGAAGGGAAGGGGGGCGAATCTTCGCATCTGATGCTCAGCATCCAGGTTTCGGTATTTACATAATCCGAGTGTTTCCATAGTCACACCGGAAGCGGCGATTTAAAAACCAGATCGCTTTATGTAACGCCGCGATGGATGCGCAGCCCCCGCGCGCTCCCCCCGCCGCCCCGCACGCTCGACAACGCCGAAAGCGCGGGGGTCCGCGGCCGAGGGGCAGCGCCGAGCCCGGCGCGGGGGGATGTAGGCCAGGCCCGGCCGAGGCCGGTGACGCTGCCCCGGGGAAGCTGCGGCGGGCGCGGAGACGGGGCTGGAGGCGGCGGGGACCGGCACAAGGTAGGTCCCCGGAGGAGCGGGGGGAGCCCGGTGCGCCGGTTGCCGCCGGCGGCTCTGCCCCTCTCCCGGCAGCTCTCGCCCTGCGAACCCGCCCCGCAGCCCCGCGGACACGCGCGGTGGATCAGCGCAAACCCGCACGCACCGGAAAAAATAATGATCCATGATCGTCCCACCCTGCCCGTCCCTCGGCTCCATTCCGCCCCTTCCCCGCTGCCTCAGCCGCGCTCTTGCAAACTAAGTCGCTCCGCTGCCTACGTCCCACATGCATTTCTCCCTTTGCAAACAATTAAGCAAAATCAATTAAAAGGCACGAATAGGAAAGAGACCGAAGCCAGCTACACACCAATCTTCTTCCAGAGTCTTTCTTTGCCTCCATTTTTTTTGAGAGTTTCATCACTTATTTGTCAACAGTTCCTGTCCTGCATATTTGGCCCAAATGGGGAGGAGGCAAAACAAAAGCCATCCAGGGCTCGCTAAAGTTTTGCAATTTTGCACCAGGACTTTTTTTTTGGGGGGGGGGGGGGGGGGGAGAAAGGGGGAGGGAAGGGGAGGGGGGCGGCGGCGATGCCTTTTGCAAAGTCCTAAGGAACCATGTTCAGGCGCTGCGTGCGGAGCGGGGCGCAGGCGTCGCAGTGCCCGGAACGTAAACAGCGGCGGGGCCGGGGGGATGGCGGGGGGGCGGACCGGGGACACGGCGCGGTACCGGCTGGGCTGGCCGGGGCGGGCGGGGTTGATGTCCGGGGGCACGGCGCAGGAGCGGGGCTGGGCTGGCCAGGACGGGGGGAACGCCCGGGGTACCGAGGCGGGTACCGGCGCTGGGCTGGCCGGGATGGGGGCTGGGTGGGATACCGGGGCGGTACCGGCGCTGTGCTGGTCGGGATGGGGGGGCTCGCCGGGGCACCGGGGCATCACCGGCGCTGGGCTGGCCGGGATGGGAGGCTGGGTGGGATACCGCAGCGGAACCGGCGCTCTGCTGGCCGGGGTACCGGGGCGGTACCGGCGCTGTGCTGGCCGCCGGCCCCGCCGTGCGGTGTTCGGTCACGAGTGCGCGGCACGCAGGCGCTGAGCGGCGGCGGGGGGACGGGGACGGGGCCCCACAAAGGCGCGGACGGTCCCTGGCTTGGCACCGGAGCTCCCGGGATGAGCCCGAAGAGTTGAGCGGGGATAATTTGAGCTCCGCGAGTATGCCCGACCCCAACGGCGTAAAGCCGGGTTGAGGAGTGGCGAATTAGTGCAGCAAACACTTGAAAATAATCTTATAATAATACACGGACTTGGGGTTGATTGTGGCGGTGGCTTCGCTCCGTGCCTCTGGCACACGTGCGGTGCCGCTCGGCGCGGAACGCGCACCCGGCTCCTGCCGGCACCGCTCCCGGCGCTGCACCCACGTGCCCTGTGAGAACCGGCCATAAAATCCAGAATGGATTGTAAATAGTGCTAAACAGGTGTTAAATAAACCAGAATTGCTCTTGCAATATGCGTGTACAACAGGTAGTTAGAAATCGCATGAATAAGAAAAGAAAAAATGCTAAAAAGTAGCTGCTGATACAAAATATCTGCAGGATCTCCATCCTGCAGTTCCTAAAACTATCGGCGGGTCTCATTTCTACAACACCCCCTAACATCTACTCTAAATTGATGCTGAGCAAGTATTGGGACCATCTGATTGCAATAGCAGGGTCAGAGTGCAGGTTTTGAACAGCCCCCAGGTTCCACAGCGTGGCTCCTCTCTGAAGTGACATCCTTCACTTCCCCTCCACATCCCCCAAGAAAGGGAACATCAAAGGATACCCAAACCAGGGTCGGGGCTGATGGCTTTGGCAGTGCTCCTCTGGTTTGCTTTTTGCAATCAGTTAAGCATCCTAGGTATTATATGAAATATATTAAGTGTTAATGCAAAATTTAAAACACATTAAAATTCAACTTTGCAGGCCTTGCCGCTGATCTCTTTGGAACAATCCCTATTTTAATGATCCATGGATAAAGGCAGGAGAGGATGGAGTTCAAACAGGATTTAAGGCAGTGAGCTTCTCCTTCTGATTCTGCCAAGAACTGTTTGCAGAATCTTGAAAAATCATGTAATCTTTCTCTAACATCTCCCTGTTTGCAGATGATTGAACTTTATTATGGTATGGAAGTGTTTTATAGGCTATATATTGAAGTGTGGATTCCAGATGTCTGTTGGAGCAAGTGCATTATTAATCCATAATCCTGAGGAGATATATACATATCTCGACCTTTCAGCCAAGATTACTCAATCTTAAAATTAAATACATGTGTACATCTGTAGGATTGAGGTCAGAATACAAGATAAATGGATGTTACTAGAGAATCATCAGACAAAAAACACATCATCCATCCACGCTGCAAAAGTCTACCAAAAGAGACAGAACAGAGACATAAAAGAAAATCAACCCATTTTTCTAAATATTTTTTTTTTACATGGACAACCTGAGGCTCTTGGTGTATCAAGCAAACCCACCAAGACTGTATCCATCACATACACCTGGAAACATCAGAGCACATTATGGAAGTGTGGAAGTAAATGTTTCAGAAATAGCACAGTTTCTATCTATAGATCTCCAAAAATAGAAGATACTTTTAAAAGCTTGTTTTAAGACAGAAATTGTACCTATTCAACTACAGTTCATTATACCATGGAAACAATCTGTGTGTCAATAAAAAAAAATTATCCCAAACTTAAAAAAACTGGGGAAAAAAAAAGGGGAGGGGAAATGTGTAGGTTGTGGATGATGAGAATATCCATATCCACAGCTGCATTAGACAGGATAAAAACATTTAGAAGCAATATTAAATTCCCATATTTAGTGCTGGCTGATGATGGTTGGGGATGGTTTTCCCTCTGAGCAGATCATGGTGCTGTTTTCAACAGTGCACAGAGCTGGGCCCCATCAGGCAGTGCCCAGATGGGACATCCCAGGGCTGACACAAGGCTGGCCTTCTTCACAGTCAAAAATATGGGAAAAACACATCAAAACACTCTGCTTTTTTGACACTGTGATATAGTGTGAAAACCACAGCATCAACTGTGGAAAGGGAGTGGTGGTCATTGGGAAAGTGGCTGGGCTGAACTGTGAAAAAAACCCTAAAACTTTTTTTTGCTGGATGTTAATGTAGCCTAAATTATTTAAGATCTAATCATGCCAAGGCGCTGGATCCTGACCTCGTTAGCTCGGAACTGGGAGCTGTCATTTAATTAATGTTGTTCTGCAGGGCTCATGCTGAAACCAGAGCTGTTCTCTGCTGGGGAAGGCTCTATGAAGACATGGGATCATTTCACCCCACTGAGCTCTAAAACAGTTAGCTCCCATTGCACAGGATGGACTGGACTAATCTTAAAACATTTTTTCTAATACTGTTTATCCTGTAAGATCTACCATTCTGTGCTTTCTTTACCTCGGGTTAGGATGGAAGATGAGATATTTAAGTATTTCTCTGCTTTATGAAGGAAGCTGAAATACAGTTTTTCTAGACATGGTAGATCAAAAATCTTTCCCCTGCAGAAATTCCATCAACTAAATGTTAAGCTCTGCTGTAGATGAGATTTGCAAAGGTGTTTCCCTTAACTGCCCTGGGACTGCTGGCAAAGCTGTATTTGCCTTTGCAAGTTCAAATGTGTTGTTTTTAATGCAGATCTACCATGACTTCCACTTTGTGGTGGCTTGACTCGGGTTGGGTGCAGTAACAGGAACAAATGGAAGTGCTGATTTGCATGAGAAGCTGGAGATCCGTTCTAGCAAAGCTGCTCTGCCGAGGGCAGCACCTCGGTGTGCTCAGCACCGGATCACATTAATCACAGGGTACTCAGCCAACCTATTCAGCCTCCTACAGAAATACAGAAGTACATTTTTGCCAGAAAAAAAAGAACTGCGAGTATCCTTGTGACAGTGTACAGATTTCTCAGGGCTTTCTGGAAAGAAACTTGGACTTCTGCCACCTGCTCCGATTGTGTTCATGCATAAATGATCCAGAGAACGGGTTGACATTACCTCTAATTAGGGGTAATAACAGCCTGCTGCTGAAAGGGCCCGTTCCCGTTCTCTTGCATGTACATCCCTCACTTTTCCTGCTGTAGGTCTGGTGGTGCTGCAGCCACGGGGACAGTCAGTTCAGTGACCCGATCCGGCAGAAAACTCAGCCATTAAGAAAAAAAATTATTTCATTAGGTCAATCGGCTGAAGTTCTGCAGCCATTTGATCGGAGCGATGCACAGGCTGCAGAGGGCTGAGATGAAGGGAGAGGGCAGGATACACCCTTTTGGTGGCCTTCTGCAATTGCACGGGTCACAGGTGACAGCAAACCCCGGCCCTGAGCCCCAGCGTGACTTCAGAAGAACTCCCTGAAGCATTTCTAAGAGTTAATTAAGCATGGCTGACTCTTTTAGTTTCAGCTCACTCCAGAGTGGCAGTGTAGAGGTGTGTCATAATGAGTGATAGAGTTGGAAATAATTTATCCTGTTTAGTTTGTCCCTCAGATGGAGCTGTAAAATGGACAGAAAGGGGAAAGGGTGCACTGCTGTGGTCCTCATGTTGATCCTTAATGTATTTTTTCTGTTTAACAAACTGATTTTTCTTTTCTTTCTTACAGCAAAGGAATGTTTATTTCAAAGCTACAACAATGAGGCTTGGAATCTCAAAAAGACACATGGGTCTGGTTTGGAAAAGGGTGTGAGATGAAATGCCTTTGCTGATTCTCCAGGTCCTTTTTCATACTATTTCTATGAATGAAATACAAACTCAGCAGAACCTCAGTGTTTAATGTTGTATCTTTCGAAGCCCTTTCCAATAAACAGGAATAAGAGTGATTGACAGGAAAATAGAGGAACAGTGAGTTCAAAGAGTCTGTTTTAATACAATTCATTAGAAAGACACTGGAAGTCCTTGTCAGATGTATGTCTCTTGCAGGTGGTTCTTTGTTTTTTTTAGAGAAATCTGATTTTAGGGAACAGGTCAAGACCTAGTGCAGTAGTACTCCCTCATGATGGTACAGTTCAACCATAAAACAAGAAGAAATAGTGAACAATCCACATTGGTTATGTACATGTACATAAACATTGGTCATACCTTATGAGCAGCAATGCCAAATATTTTAAGTGCATAATTCCACAGGATAGATGCTTAAATGTTTTTCTGAGATGTGGAGGAAGTTCTAGTCACTGTTTTTGAGGGTTATCATATCTCCCAAGAAAAAAGTGATAAATCACAATTGGTTTGCTCTCAGCCTCAGGCACCAGTGGGAGACATAGAAAATGTTGATTGTGGGGTGGTCTGTTCTGGTTTTTTGGGGGGGGGGTTAATAATTAAAGTGCACAAAAGAAAGAGTAGTGTTTTATAATCACAGATTCATTTAACCTTTGAGAAAACCTTTATGATCATCACGTCTAACCACAAACCTAACACTGCCAAATTTTAACTTTTGCTGGACTTCCACTCCAATGGATCCTACACAGCAGTACTGTCACCCAAAAAAGAGAAAGATTGTGGCCAAAATTCTGTGCAGTCTGTGATAGAACAGCAGAGGCTTTTATGGAAAGACTAAGTCAAACTCATTCTCCTACTGAGGTGTTTTAATGCCCCTGCAGATAAAAATCTCACCCGAATTTGTTTATAACAAGAGGGCTGTGTTTATTTCCTGAGAAGGGAATGAGATCAAATCTACGTGGTACAGGCAATGCCTCTGAAGACTTCAAATCCTTAAGATTATTTTTCTTGGATGTTTTCACTAGATCTTTTTAAAAAGAATGCCTTGTACATGAAAAGCATCAAGTGACCTTGCTGGTATCGATTGTCGTTCCCTTTGTTGTGCTTAAGGAAGTGAAGGATCTTGCAAATCAGAAAGGTGTGAAGAACAAAGCAAAAATGTTAAAGACAATTTGCCGTGATTTTCCTACTTGTAAATAAGGTGGAAAATGTCAAAACAATACAAACTAACGATGCTTTTGATTGCTAATGAAACTAGCATGGATTCATCTCCTAGGTGACCATCCATGCGCCTGTTAATAGTAAAAGTATCCTTATCGAGTATTATTTATATTGTTAAAATCCTATTTTTCTTAACTACAAATTGATAGCAACAGGTTTGTTTCTTACGTATCCCTTCAGTCTCCTGATGCACAAATTTGATGTGGCACAAGCAGTGTATTACCTCACCTTTTCAGAAATCACCTTCAGAACTCTGCCAAGTATTCATGAGGGAGTTCTGCTCTACGCCTCAATTTTCCCTCTGTAAAACACAGAAAAAATGAATTATGGTTTAAAGGGTGTATGTGAACCTGGTAATAAAAAAATCTTTCAACACTGGCATGTGTAGATGTTGAAATGTTCTGCTTAATCAACCTTATCAAGTGCGTGCTGATAAAGGCGAGTTTATCAAGAGCTCTGGGCCTTCGAGATGTTGTGAAAAACCTGAACTACGTGACAAAGGGTTAGCTGGGTCAGTTTTAATTAGAACAGAGGGTGGATGTTCTAACCGGTCTGGATCCACATGTTCTGTCCTGTCTGGACAGGTGTTGGTTGGATGTTTAAGCATTTTAGGACAGGGGACTGCAGAAGGAAGAGGTTGAGGCACAGTTCTGTGTTTTGTTCTGAGGGACGGACGTTCTGAGGGATCCTGTCCGCCCTGGGGAGCGCAGGGGCTCGCGCACTGGGCTGAGGGGCACAAACCCACCGGAAACTGCAGATTCCCGTCAGCGGCACTCGGGCTGAGCGGCTCACCCGGGGAACGCGGCGGGGGCTCCGGCGGGGCTCGGGGAGGGGCTCCGGGAGGCGTTCGGCCCCACAGCCCCGCCGGGCCCTCAGCGCCCTCAGAGCCCGCGGCTCTCCCGGCGTGGCGCCCCCTGGCGGCGGGCGGCTCACGGGGGCACGGGGCCGCCCGGGCTGAACCTCGGGGCTGCCGGGAAGCGGCGGGGCGGGGCCGAGGGCGGGGCCAGGCGGCGGGAACCAATGGGAGGCGGCGGGGCGGGCCCGGGGCGGGGCGCGCAGGCTCGCGGGGCGCGCGGCGGGCGCGGCCCCGGGGCGGCAGAGCCGCGCTGCCGCCATGGGGTGTTAGCGCGGCCGGGCCCGCTCCGCCGGAAAGAGCCGCCACCGCCCGCCGGCCCCGCTCCGCCTCGCTCTGCTCCGCTCCGCTCCGCTCCTCCGCCCCGAGCCCATGAGCCTGAACGAGCACTCGATGCAGGCGCTGTCCTGGCGGAAGCTCTACCTGAGCCGAGCCAAGCTGAAAGCCTCCAGCCGCACCTCCGCGCTGCTCTCCGGCTTCGCCATGGTGAGCGCCCGGCCTGGCGCGGCGGGCGGGGGGTAGCACGGGCCCGGGAGCGCTGCCGCCGCTTCTGCTTCTCCCGCCGGAGCCTGCTGCTGTGAGCACGGGGGGCCCGGGCCCGGCGTGCGGCACCGGGGGCGGCGGGGAGCGGGACGGGCGCTGCTGCTGCCGCCGCCCCGGAGCGCCCGGCCCGCCCCGGCAGCGCTCCCGGCAGCGCTCCCGGCAGCTCGCTTCGGTAGCTCGTTTGTTTTGGAGCGCGTCCTGGCACGAGCTCAGAGCCGCCTCTTGGCTTTTATCTCCGCCAGATAATGCAAGATCTGTTTGATTGTTACGTGTTTTGCCCGCGGAGGATGCTCGGGAGCCCAGAAGCCGCGTGTGCCGCGGGCAGCTCCGCTGGGTGCGGGGTCACCGCGGCTGCTCCGCTGCCGGGAGCCGAGGGCCGCGCACGGAGCCCCGCACGCTGCCCGGGTTGCGGGGTTTCCGTCCCGCTCCTCGCTCAGCCCGCACGCCTGGCAGCGAGGGCAGGGGCAGCTGTTGCGCTGCAGCTGCTTTTAAATAAACCAAGAAATAGCAGCCGATTAAAGTTTGTGGTGCCGCACAGGCTCATCCATCATCAGTCCTTTGCAACTGCGAGGTTTCTGCTTTTTATTTAAGGAAAACTTGAATGTTACTTGGTTTGGAATTTTGTGCGTGGTTTAGAAACGCTTTTTTATTCGTATGAGTTTTCTTTCAAGTTTGATGTGAAGCCCAGTCTAGTTACCCGAATTATGTCATATGCGAAAGTTCCGAATAATTTGAAATACAGTAACTCACAGACTTCCTCATCTGCCCAGACATCTGACATGCAGAGCTGCAAGCTGCCCTCAGCCCCTTTATGCAGCTGTTAAATATGCTTCACGGTTTATAAATTCGCAATTTCACTCCCCTGACTTGCTTTATTTTGAATTTTTTTTGCCCCACTTTTAACAAACCGAGTATTTTCAGCCGTTGAATCTGCTCCTTTCCAGAGCCATTGTTCCAATGATGCTGTTGGAAAACACAGCAGCCTCCTGACGGTCAAATAAATGTCACTGTCCTCCTTCAATGGCTAAAAACAGCGCGCAGCTCTCGGGGAGGCGGCGGAGCGCTGCCCGCTGACTGACAGGCGGCTCTGGTCGTGCCTCCAGCCGCTTCTCCTCGGGGAACGCATCCGGCTGGAGCTCACCCGCCGCTTCCGACCGTGGCCTTCCCGTGCTGAACTCCCGTTCTGCCTCTCAGAGCAGTTTGTGGCTGCTCGACTCAGCCCTTTACATTGAGACAGAACGTGGGGAAAAATTGTTTTGTTGGGGTTTATAAATTTTCTTTCTAAGCGAGGTTGCATCTCAGTGTAAATGCTGCTGTTTTAAGGTCATACTTAACGTCTTGAGTTCTTTGGTTTTTCTCTAAATAAATGGTACGTGGACTCAAAATCCGTGGAGGTATGAGGTGAGGCTTCCACTTGTTTCTTAATTCAGTTCTCTAGAATTCTGGGGCTTCAGTCTCCTGCTGTTGAAAACTGCTGCTTTTGAATTTGTTGCTTAGGGTATTTCAGGAAAAAGCCGCTTCATTCCAATTAAGAAAATCCCTAATTGCCAGGAATGTTACATGTGAATGCTCATATTTAAGTTTTTCCAAAGGAAAAAATCCACTTTTTTTTTCTTCCTTTGACAAGTTCAGCATGGAAATCCACCCATTGTGTCTTTGCTTTTGCACTCACAGACCTAGTCCCAGTCCTCTAGCTAAGACTTCCTAATCTTCATAAGAGCTGAGTTAACTTTTGAGTATTTTTAAATGTCTTTTAAAAACTTTGCTGATCTTTTAGAGTTGTTCCTCTGCCTTGAAAAGCTGGGCTGTTCTCTCACGCCCCTTTGCATTGTTTACTGACTGCAGTTCTTTGGCACCTGATATTCGAGCAAAATGCTGCTGAAATACATTCTAGGCTTGGATCAAAGCTGGCAACAGCAATGAAGGGTCATTGTTCCTCTCCTTTCCTTATCAGGCAAGGAAGAAAGAGCTTAGGTGACAGATCCAGGACCACCCAGTGAATTGATGGGAATTGTCAGGAGAGGAACGCGCTGGTTTCCATGCCAGCCCCGTTGATCCTTGCTCTTTGATTAAAGAGTGCTTGCATCCTCCAGTAGAAGCTGAGTTTATCCCCGTTGAACTGCTCCCTTTTCATGGACTACTTTTATGTCTAGCTGCAGCCATTTTGCAAAGCTGATTCCCTCAGGATTGGTGATGTACCCTGGTGGAATGAGGCATGCCAAAGGCATTGCTGGGCTCACTGAGGTGCAGTATGAAACACCCAGCAGGTTTCAAACCCTGAAGTGTTATGTTTCCTCAGAAAAGATTTAAAACCTGTTTTACAATAAGTTTTGCTTCAGAGCTTCACATCAGGATTTGCTACCGTGTGTGAGCTTCAGAAACAGTTGCATGGGCTGGTGATGGCAACTGATGTGAGAGCTGAGCTCCCCCCAGCAAACCTGAGCATTTCCTTCACTCAGGTTTCCATGGATGCTATCATCCAGTGCCATATGTCTGAGGGAGAACCCATGAAGTTTATAACCTCGTTTAGTACACTTTTCCAGTTTATGGAGCCAGCTAGTAGTATCAATCCCCCAAAGTGTAAGAGGTCGAGGAGGAAATTTTAGATTAGAGGATGAGTAGTGCATTAAGAAACAGAGGATTCATTCCATACACTGGTGGGGGCATCAGATATTTCTCACTGCTGTATTATAACCCAGATATTGTTGCATGATCTTGCCTCTCATGCTTGGCTTTATCTGTTTTTATTTTTTACAGTGAATAGGCCGCTGGCAGGTTATTTTTATTTTTGTCTGAACAATTATTCTGACTTGTTGGCATAATTTTGTCACCAAGGATGCATAACACAGTAGCATGACAATTTTACATTATGGGAGTCAGAAACCATAGGAAAGTTGTTAAATGCCACTAGTTATAAAACCAGAGAACTTAACATCTCCTCCTGCCACCAATTAACAGGTTTGTGAAAATAACTGAGTCAGAACTATGGGTCTGAATTATACTTCTGGTTGGCTTCCTTGTATGTAGGATTCAGAGGCTGATATTTACCAGCCAGCTGTTTTCTTTTAAATACCTCTAGTGGTCCAAGCTGGCTGGGCTTTGTCTAGATGGGATATATATGCTTCAAATATTGAACATCATCAAAGAACTGTCAACTCTTGCCTTTGAATTATGGCCAGTATGGTCTTCTGAAGACAGCTTCAGTCATGTTCTGCAGAAGACTGACTGCAAAGATAAATATTTATGAAATTGATTTCCATAATAACAGTTGGTGCTGAGGTGGGACCTGGGGCCACTGGTGTCAGCTGTACAGGTGTCTTTGTCTAGTAAAGGTCACTTGGCTGTTCTGGATACTAAAACAGTCTCTATAGAAGTTTTTAAGTGGCATTTAGCTGGTTGCTGGTAGAATAGCATGAAACAGTAGCATTTTGTAACCTGCAGGGAAGAGTTACAGGCCCAGTTTTGTGGCTTCTGCTTCCACTTAGCCTTCTGTAACCCTGCTGCACTTACAGGTTACAGCTGTGCTGGAGAATCTTCCCCATGCAAAAAGTTTCTTCTGTTCCAGTCACAAAAGGAAAGTTTTGTGCCTGCTTTAACATCCCTGTCTCAGTTATAGATGAGCAAGGCAGGCAGTGTGGAGTGTTTGGGCTCCTGCTGTTCTGCCTTGGAGCAGCTGTGGGTGGCTGCTGTAGTTTGGAGGATGTAAAGAGGATACCGAGCCTCTGGATAATCTGAACTTGTACTTGCTGAATGGATTTGCTGTAAGTTACACTGTGTAGAAGAATTACCTTCTCAAGATGCATTTGCTCCAATCACACGGGTATTGCCTTTTCATGTTTGCTAGCAAAATAAAATGAGATCCTGCATTTGTATTCCAGTGTCAGCATCAGCAAATATTAATATGTTTTGCCATTCTGCAGCAAACAATAATCTGCAGAGTCAAAATCCTGGACTAATGGATGAATGATGCTTAGTTTCCCTTCTGTATAAAACCAGTAAATAAGATCATTATTTTGACTTATCTGCTTTTAATTTCCGGTGAGTTCTTCTGGCTCACACAGAGCCTCTGTATGAGTTGTTTATAACTCTTTATGAATGGTGCAGACAGTGTGAGAGCCTGGCTCTGTGCCTCTGTCTCTGGAGTGAATTGTACTGTCAGGAAAACAGGGAGGCAGCCAGAGGAGCTGATTCCCAGTGATGCTCTGACACTCAGCTCATTATTGAGTTTCCTCTGTGGTCCCACCCATAGACAAGCAATGATGGATGGGGTCTCAAAAATGCAGTTGTGATGTTTGATCAACACAACTTTCTTTTTAGCCCTTCCTGACCTGCTAGACTGTACAATATGCAGTCCCAGTTCAGGGCTATACTTCCACCAACCCGAGTTCAGAGGCATCTTTGTGGGGAAGGGGAAGAGAGGAAGTAAATAATAGCTCATAGATAATACAGATTTACTTGAGATAAGGCATTTTGCTTCCTTTTCTCTACAGCACTGTCTACTGGTCTGAAAAAGATGTAAGCCTGTGATTTTAATTTAAGAGCAGGGGCTTTATTTAAGCCCCTCTGGTCTAATAAGACATGGAAGCCTTATGAATAAGTAAGGGAAATAAATTTGGTCAGTATACTGAACTTAAAAAGAAGTTGAAGTGCAGATTTTTCTAGAGGGTAAGTTGTTGATTTTCCTGCAATATGGTTTTAATCAGGCTGCTGTGACTCTGAAATCCAGGACTGTTAAAGGCTTAACACAGTTATGTGCCAAAATTCAGTTATCTTCTCAAAACATCTGAATGCCCACCATTTTTAGGCTTATGAGAGCTTCAGTCTTGTGTCCTAATGTCATGAGTCCTTTCGTTTTGTCAAGAAGCTGTACTTCAGATGTACAGCTTTGTCAAGAGCCGTAGTAAATCTGTCAGTCATATCTGTAGGATGATCTGAAGTTAAAGTTAGCTCTTCTTTGAACCAGGGATTAGCCCAGATGACCTCTTGAGGTGTCTTCCAGCCCACGTTACACTGTGATTACGCAGCAAGGCAGGGCACTTGCAGCACAGCAGCTGCACGGTCAAATCCTGCAGCAAGTGTTCAGAGAAGCTTTGAAAGTGGTGAAGGATAAAATGCTAAAAGTGTTGTATTGGAAAGCGTGCAGCCACTGACGACAGTTCCTGCCCTGAGCAGCTCCTCTGAACAAGCAGAGCAGGAACATATCCTGCCTGCAATGTACCTGTGAGTTCAGGCTTTGTATGAATTTGGATCATATCAGGCGACCTCATCAGGGCCCTGTTCCTGCAGGTATTACTTTACAAGAGCAGTTGTGATCTGTTTATTTGGAAATTGCAGCATGAGCAAAGGAGGGAAGGAAGAACTTCTGACACTTTGTGTCTCTGTTAGAAAACAGGCACAGGCCCTCATGGTGAAAAATGAAACTTTTTGGTTTAGGTGCCTGGCTCAAGCTTGGCTCAGGAAAGAAACTCGAAGTTGAAAAGAGTTGGCAGTTTTTCTGCTAGTTTACATTGAAAGAGTTCCCAAATGAGTTTGAGGAGACAGAAAACATGAACTGATTTTTTGTTTATGGGTCAGGCTGGGGTTACTCTGCCAGACATGAACACAAGGAGCTCAAAATCAGATGCTTGATATCATTAGTATGGAGGCGTTGATAAATGGAAATATAAAATGTCTTCAATGTTTGGCAAACTAAATACAATCAATTCTTAAAATAAAATAAAGCCTTCATCTCGTGAAGCTCTTTAGTGCCATGTTTATGTTATCATACTAAGAACTAGGATAAAGGATTAAAGTGTCTTGTCATGCTGGATGGCTTTGAGTCTAGGCACAGCAGAAGACTTACAAGAAAAATCTTTAAGTATGAAAATGAATCCTCAGTGGTGAAGGGTTGCAATTGTTCTGTGAAAAATGCAGGAAGCCCAACATCCCACGAGTACAGTGCGACTTAACAAGCAATCCTGCAGAACAGAGACCTGACAAGCAAATGTTTATCCTCTCAATCATGAAGTTTCCCATAGCTGAAAAATGGTATTTTAAAATCCTTGAGCAAGGACTGTATATGCATTAATATAATTTCAGAACACTTGGAAACTGCTTGCTAGTTGGCTGGATTGTTAGGCTTGTGACAATAAAAGCTTTCAATAAAGGAATTAAACAATTGGCAAATGGCCTCGAATGCCTGTTGGAACATGTCTGAGCAAAACCCTGGGTTGCCTTAATGTATTGGGAGCATTAGTGATTCAGAGTTCTGGTGTCCTGGAACATGGGTAAGATGGGATCCAGGACTAGGTTAGCTTGGCTCAGCTCTTGCAAAATAGTGAGAGTTGAATGTTCCTGCTGCTTTTGCAGCTTTCTTCGAGCCCTGCTTTCCATGCCTCCCTGCACCTGTATTACCCATGGATCTTTCTTCCTATCAGCTTGATGTGCTTATATTTCAAATTACTGTCAGGTTTTTTTCTCTGCATTTTACCTGTGTTTTGTCTGTTTGATGAGTTTTTTTGAGAACGAGCACTGAACCTAGAGATCTTTGTGCATTATTCCCTCTTTGGAACTATCCTTTGTCTGAAAGGCAAATTTACCAGGAAAGATCATTTCAGGAGAGCTGTTGGGATTAATGTCACTCATCAATTGCACATATGCACAAAACCACCTGGCAGTTTTAAAACCAGCTAAAAGGCATTCTAATTAATTTTATTTGTCAGAATTATTCCAGCTGGTTCTATGAGTTTCCTAGGGCAGTTATTTAATCTGATTTTTTTACTCCTTAGGCACAGGCATGCTTGGAGATCTAAGGGTACAAGAAGGTCATGGCTGCATGTGGTAGTGGAGGGCTGGAACATCTTCATGAGTAGCCTCATCTTTGGGGGAGCACTGATGCCTGGGAACACTGTGTTATCTTTTCTGGAGACATCTTTCCTCCAGCCTCCAACAGGCTTGCTTGGCTGCCATGGGCATTGTGGAGACTCACATTTTGAATCTGTGTTCCAGAGTCCATTTAAATACTTGAGTGAAAGAATATAGCTGAGAGCCCCATGGAAAGGTGATCTTTCTCATGGAAGCTTTCTGCACTTTAGAACTTAAACCCAAATAGCCAAGGAGAAAGGACCACCGAGGTTGTTTCAGGCAGTCCCCTGCCTTCGCAGCCTTTCACAAATACTTCAAAAGACTTCATAATAAAGATCAAAAGCTGTGTCTTCAATATAACACAAAAGAAGAAATATTTGGACACTTAAGGAGTCCAAGGATGCTGTTCATAAGGATCTGCTGTTTTGCTGGCATGAGCTGGAGGTGGCAAGGTGGTTGTGGGTTTGCTCTGCAACAGAACAGTAAGTATGAAAACAGTGGCCTTTGCTTGACAGCTCAGACCTAAATTTGGACCTAATGAAGATTGTGCAGATTGACATGAAGGAAATGTAAATACAGACTTACTTTGTTTTTATCAGATGATCTTCCAGAAACACGGTGTAGACTTTGAATAACCTATAATATACGATGTAGGTAACTGCATCTCTCTCCCCCTTCCTTTTCAGGTGGCTATGGTGGAAGTTCAGCTTGACCCAGACCACGACTATCCTCAGGGGCTCTTGATAGCCTTCAGTGCCTGCACTACTGTGCTTGTTGCAGTTCACCTCTTTGCACTCATGATAAGTACCTGCATCCTTCCAAACATAGAGGCTGTTAGCAACGTGCATAACCTCAACTCTGTCAAGGAATCTCCTCACGAGCGCATGCACCGGCACATTGAGCTCGCCTGGGCCTTCTCCACTGTCATTGGGACTTTGCTCTTTCTTGCAGAAGTGGTGTTACTGTGCTGGGTCAAGTTCCTTCCTTTAAAGAAGAAAACTGACAACACCCCACAGAGCAACAGTTCTACCATCACATCAGGGCAGGCAGCAGCCATTGCATCGACGTCCATCATGGTGCCCTTTGGATTGATTTTCATTGTGTTTGCAGTCCACTTCTACCGGTCACTGGTGAGCCACAAAACAGACAGGCAATTTCAGGAACTCAATGAACTTGCTGAATTTGCACGGCTCCAGGATCAACTGGATCACAGAGGTGATGCTGTCACCTCAGCTGTCACCAATTTTGTGTAAACCTGTGCTTAAGAAAATAAACCCACTATTCTGCTTCTGCCTTATGGTGACTCCCTGTGGATGAACTGGTTGAACTGCTGATTACTGTTTAAAGAATAATTATAAATATTGTTCTAACCCTTTAGAGAGGGAAAAAATGTTCCTTTCATACAAGTTTTGCTATCTGAAGGAATGGATGCTGGGGTGTGATTGCACTGCATGTGCAGCCCTCCTCCTGTGAACACTGTCTTGCATCTTTCTCGTTAATGCTGAATGGTGGCTGTATAAATACATGGAAAATAACATTGTACATTTGGGTATTTGTTAGGAATGGATAGAGAAGTTGTGGATTTTTTTTCTCTGTTTATCTGATGTTGGCATTTACTAGAAGATACTGCTTGTCCTATCCATATTGCATGGCATGTACAAATTACTTGGGACATGCAGCAATTAGCGCTCAGTTTCGGTGCTAGCGCTGCTCTCCCTGGAAAGCCTGACAGATGGTAGGAGTGAAAGCTTTCCCAGCACTTTCCCCAGTATGTTTTGCTGCCAAGTAATTATTACTTTGCTGATTTCTCCAGTGCCTTTTTTCCCGTGGCACATACACATTTTGTAACTTGCTAAACACCCAGGACTAGACTTAATGAGATGTGGTGTGGCCACATGAGTAGGAATGAGACTCGACTCTTCTCTTCCATGGAAGAAAATAAAAGCAATAACTGTTTTTTAAAGTTCTCATGAGCTGGCACATATTATCTGGAGAGATAGATTTGCCTGTTTCTCTTTTAAGAATCCTTTTTTAAAAAGAAGGAACTAGATGGAAATTATCACTGGATAATTTTTTTGCTTGAAAATCAGAACCACTGCTGTTTCTTTTCCAAGCCAAAGTAGTAATTATTTTATACTTTTATATTGAAAATATATTTTTAATAAATCCTCAGAAGCAAGCAGCAAAAGGTGCTTTCTCTGTGTTGGATTCCCAAGTAATTAGCTATGCCTTGGTCTTCCTTGTTTAGAAAAGTGTTCTCCTTGCTGAAGTGTTGTATTTAATAACTAATTATACATTTTTTAACTTCCAAAGGATCTGGAAGACAACTTGATGTATATTTATTTATGAAAGTAGGTTATTTGTAATTAATACTGCTGCTTTCTTTCAGACACCTCTGTGACAGCAAGGCTACTGTGTTGTTCATTTCCTCTAAGCAAAAACCTCCATTTGATCTCCTAGCTAAGAGGTTTGCCCAGGAAAGACTCCAGCAGTTGTCCTGGGCTGCTTTAGTAATTCTGGCTATGTCTAGGAGTTGAATTTTTTGGAGCACAGTTCTTCTGTAGAGTAGCTTTGGGCTTTCATGGGTAAAAGCTGTTTTTTGAACACAAACTGAGACAAGTTTCAAGCCAAAGGGAAAAAAAAATCCAAACTAGCTATCAGTAGTCATAGCTATCCCTGTGGAATAGAAACCTGGGATTTTGCCATGAGACAGGAGGGACTGTGACAGTCCAGTGGAACTGTGCCTGACAGCCTGGGCTGAACGTGGTCTCTCACACCAACCTCCAGCTGAGGTTATTCCAACATATTTGCAGTCTGCACAAAGTGCCTGTGCAGTTCAGGTGCAGAGTGTGGTTACTGCTGAAGCAGATGGGAGCTGATCTCTCCTGTCAGCAGCACTGCAGTGCAAAGTGTTGACAAGGTCACCTGTGGTGCCTTTGTATTCTAAAAACATAACTAAAAAAAAAAAAAAAAGGCAAAACAACCTGCTGGTCTCTTTGTTTTTTTTCAGCAGCAGTTGTGGCTCACAAACAGCAAACAGCTTTCCACTTGGTGTTTTCACCTGTAAAGTGAAAGTCCTGGCATACAGAGGCCAAACTGGATTTTCTCAGCTCTGCCATTACATGCTCCAAATATATTCTATTCCTGATGTAAATCTGATGGTGAGGATTGTAACTACAGACTCACAGGTGTTTGTTCATGGAGCACTGGAAGCATTGCTTTAGTAAAGGCAATAAGGAAGCAGCATTCCAAACCACAAAATGTTGGTAGTAGGCACAAAATGTATTTTCCCATCCAAGACAGAACTTCACCAGTTCTGTCTTGGGAAAACAGGTCCCTAAAATCCCCCACTAAATGGAGAAAACCTGACCTAGTATTCACAGCAGAGCAACTGATTGGAAGGGTGTGGTCAGGTGTAAAAATTTTACTTCTTTCTGTAAATTTTGTATTTAGAAGTTATATGGTTCCAAATGGAAGTCCAGAAAATCAGTTTTCTGAATTTATTTTGTAAAATTCCTTGCTGTTCTGGATAACTAGCTGAATTTTTCTTTGATTTGTGGATCTTTTACAAAGTGACTAAGAAATGTGGGATTTTCTTGTTGTTTAAGACACACAGAATTAGAAGCTAGTGGGACATGGTTATTTTTAGTTTTCTCAAGCTGGTAGGCTCTGAGCTAATGGCACTGTTATTACAGCTAATTTTCTGACTATTTTCTGCACTTTAAGCTATGATATCAAGTATGTTTTTGTCGTTTTCCACCTGTGGAAATGGTCATGAAAGTTACACCTTGGGTACCTTTGTCACTGTGTACCCAGGCAGTAACCAGACACAAACACATGGATCTAAACATTGAGTGCACTTAAATTTTTTTTATCCCTTATTTATACTAACTATGGTGTTAGGCATTTACCTCAATCATTTTAAACATTGGTTATTGTATATCACTTATTTGGGTATAAAATACTTTCATGAAATAAAATATACTCAATTGTTGTGGATTATTTTTTATCTAGAGGCCTAAAATATACTTATTAATTGCAACACGATCTGTTTTAACTGCAAAAGGCATTTGGGGTCACAGGTATGTATTGGGCTATGTTTGGGGGGAGTGGAGAACACAATTACTTGATCGTGCCTTTCAATATGCTTTTAAAACACATACTAGAAACCCTCCTTCTCTAAAGCAAAGGCCTTGAAACCACCAGGAGTGGGATTTCTTAGCAGGAGGAATAAGAGGAGCTGAGCAAAGAGTCACTCTGCCTCTCCTCCATCCTTTTGGTGCTTGTCTTTTGGGTTTTTCCCCGTTAATTTTTTTTTCTTTTCTTTTCCAAAATAATGGGGGTGGGAGGAGGCTACTGGGCAAAGCCACCTGCAGAGGGAAGTATACCTGAACAGCCTTGAGGGAAGGGTGAGGCAGAGACTGCAACACGGAAACCACGGTGTGGGTTTGACACTCGAAGGAATAAATAACCCAGGATCTTGTTCTTGAATTTTTTTTCTTCAACATCTGGTTATTCATTATGGCTGTCATCAAACATTGCCTGGGCCTCTGCTAAAACACCAGCTGGATCTTGTAGTTTAATCTAAATAAAAAGAATACAAATCAGTTATGCAGTGTAATTGAAGAAGCTTAAGGTTTTATAGATCTTAATTTCTTGAGCATTATTGGAGAGTCTCCCACGTATCAGGACTTCAGCTCATATTGCAGCCTTTCAATTATTTAGAAACAACTACACTCCCCTAGTTTTATTAGTGTGCTGAATACCACTTTATCTCCTTGAAACAGCTCTGTGTGAGTGGCTTTAACAAAACACACTCTTCGGCAAAAGTGGCTTTGATTTACAGCCTGTTAGGCCTCACCTATAATTTTAATAAAGGGGGTGGTGGTGACAAAAGTTTATGAAAACCTGAATCAGTTTTTCTCCTTATATCAATTACTTCATATTCTGAGATCAACAGATCTCTACCCCTTGATAGCACAATAACAGCAGTGAAAGTTGATGCTTTGTTTTTGCTTATAGAGCAGAAGAGATTTGGATCATCACTTGGTCTTCAGGGAGTTAAATAAACAACCAGACTTGCACATCCTGCCTAAGTGTACCAATAGTTCATCCCAGGCTATTGGATTGTTGAGGCTCTTCTCAGTGACCTTTGACAAACCACATGTAGTAAATATTTTTAGCCACAGAAGTGCTGCTCCTTTCATTCTTTTTGCAAAATAGAGATTATTTTTCTCTGGTGGGTATTTGGGGTTTATTATTCTGCACTGCTATGGGTGTGCCTGGTACTTACAGGATTAACTGGTTCATCAAAACTGTGCTCAAAGGGCCTTTGGCTATAGAAAGCAGATTTGAAAAGATAGAGGCAATGAAAATGTAACAGCTGAGAGCTTTGGAAGGCTGCATGTGCCTGGTGTCACTTTGAACAGCCCTGTCCATGTTCCAGAGGAAGGTGGGTGGCTTTACCTGCCAGGGGGCTGTGCTGTTCCTGAGTTACTGGGGCAGTGATGAGCTGTGATTATCCAGGGTGGTTCTGCTTGGCTCTAACTGAAGGGGAGCTGCCCCAGCCCATCCTGCACTGACCATTTTGTTTCACATCTGTGGTTTGCAGACCATGAGGGTTCAAGCTGAGACTCTTAGGGCCAGCTCTCACTTGGACTCACATCTGTTGACTGCTGATTCCCATCTCCTCTTCCTCCAAGGGCTCAGAACTGGGGACAGGCTCTCCTGTCCACCAAAGTGTCATGCAAGTAACCTGTGGCTGCCAGGCTCATGGCCCAGAGTGTCTTTGTGTCTCACCAAATCTTTGGGATGGGGATAGGGCCTGGCTCTTCCTCTGCTGTGTGTGTCAATCGAGGGAAAAGAGGAGCAGAGGGTGTGGGCTCTAGGACACCTTCTGCCCCCCTGGGCCCAGGTGGGAAGCTGCACACACCCCTGTGCCCCCGGGGCTGCTGGGCACAGTGGTGAGCCCCTGACTTGGGGAAAGAGCTGCTGTTGGCCCTGCAGGGTCTGCTCAGCCTCAGCAGCTGGGCTTGGTGAAATCATTTGGTCTTGACACAAATCCCACTATTGTCTGTGCCTCTATTGTCCCCATTTCCTTTGTGCTGCATCAGGTCTCTGAGCAGTTCTGGAGCATGAGAACTGTATTTTTTCAGATGTAGGCAGGTGGGAGGCTCCAGCAGAGGCTGCATGAGCTGTTAGTCCCTATGGGGCCATTTAGGATGCTGCTGCTGGCCAAAAGACTCTGAGCACACACCCCATGGGGGAAATCTCTTGAGAAGTGAAATGCTACCTGGAGAGCTGACCCGGGCACTGATGAATACAAACACTAACATTTCCAAGCAATTACCTCTGGGAGTGGAAGCTCAGGAGGGGCTGGAGCGTTTTCTCGGTCAAATTCAACCAGTACTGCACACTTTGGTATATCTGCTACCCAGATGCCTTCTAGCAGCTGTCCCTTATCTGGGTAGAAGTATTTCCCTGGGCCATGCTTCTTGCCATCTTTCCAACCTCCAGTGTACCGATTTCCATTTGCTGCAATTAAATACATGAACAGACCTTGAAATTTGCACCATTGTGTTAAGGGGTTACAAATTAAATCAATCAACAGAGCAAACCAGCAGAGGAGAAGATCATGTGTTTGGCTCCTCTTAGTACTTTCAAGGTGGCTGTGGTACTGTGTGTCATTTTGATTTTGCAGTGCTCCATTTGCTGTGCCACAGAGGGAGAAAATGCTGCAGAAGGAGCCCACCCTTGCTCACTTGGAACCAGGACTCTGCTCACCTGCTTTGTTCTCACAGTGATACTCATTTTTTGCTGACACAAGGAGCCAGTATGCTCAAGGTAAAGGACTGGTCCCTGAGTCACTCCTCTCAACATGAAAAATTGCAGGACACAAGTTTCAGATTTGTCACTGCAACAAATCACGCAGGATCTCTGGCTTGAAGAGGTTTGCTTGTCTAGGCAAGGAACAGAGCACTGATTGTTGTCCAGTCAAAATAATCTTGATTTCAAAGAATACTTTTAGTTAAGTTTTTCCTCAATGAATTACGGGGTGAGAATTGCTGCAAGAGTCTGAACGGTTCTGGCAGTCAGTTAAAGGCTGTTTTTCCAGCTGTACTGCTTCTCTTGGCATTTTTCTGCAAGTTGAGAGAGGCTTTTTTTGGGCTCTCTGCTGCTCTTCAGGAATCCACCCATCCATCACTAACAGGGAAAGCAGAGCTGCAAGGGGAAGAGAGCAGCCTCTTCTATGGATGCTGGTTGAGAAAGGGCATCATACCCATGGTGATGCTGGGGGTTGGGACAGATCCAGACCACCCTGCTGTCACTAGGAGAGTCCTCTGCTCGCCCCTTTTCCTACATACAGTGTTGCTAAGCCCAAATCCATGGGGATTTCTAACCATGTTAGTAGAAATACCTTTGAGCCTCAGCTGAACTCTGCCATTCTTTATCACAAGAAGTGGCTGAAATACCACACACAGTGCTGCAGAGATAACTGGGGCCTGCCAGGATGCTGTAAGGGAAGAGGGGAAAACCCAAAAGGCTTCTGGAGAATGTGGCTGCTGGGCTGCTCAGGCAGGGTCTGGTTTACAGGCTGGAGCCGTGGTCATGGTTATCTGCAACTTTGATCTGATTTTGTGCTTATCTGCAACACCAAGCTGCCTTGTCCAGGCTGGCAGCAGCTCAGCTTCTGCACTCCAGCCACCAAGTGAGAAACCACCAAAACCACAGTCCTGGCTGCAAGGAGGGGGCAATGAACACCCTGACTGCACTGTGGTGCCTGGCTGCTCCCATCTGCTCTCCTCCCAGAGCACCTGAGGCTGTGCTGCTCAGAACCACGCTCCCTGTGGATGTGCTCTGGTACAAAGCTGTTGGGGAATGGATGTAGCAGAGGCAGCAGATCAGTGCAGTGCTCCCAGCCAAGCTCACCCTCGCTGGGCATGCTGCCACTACAAGCAATTTAATCTTGAGCTGCAGCTCATCGTGACCTCCACTGAAGAACTCCTTTTCTTTCACATGGCAAAGCTGCCGGCACGTGGGCGCACTTCCAGCAGCTGAGCTGAATGCATTAAGCTTGTGGGTATGAAATAATTGCTCTGGCTAATTTTAACCAAAAGGAATCCAGCTAACAATCAGTTGCAGGCTAGGCTGGAGGCAAGTGAGCTCTGAAATGGTGTATCAGCCACAGCTCAGCCTGCAGGGGCTGTTAGCTTAGAACTAACAGGGCCTTTGACAGGAACACAGCAGATCAGTGCAAGATTCCCCCTGGAAGCAGGTGCTGATTTCATCCAGATGAGCCATCGGTCCAAAGCGACTTCACAGTCAGTGCAGGGAGCACAGTCATGCATGTGGTGTGCAGAGAAGGTCAGGCTCATTCCTCCCAGCTGCTTTGCTTAGCTAATTACTAGCCTTGAGATTACTTTCAAGCAAAAAAAAAAAAAAAAGATAGAATAGATGAATAATAATATGGAGATAATATTTATTCAGATGTTCTTGGAATACCATGCCTGTTATTGCAGAGATTGTTGGGATTGTTTGCTTTGGGGGAAAATGTGTTAAACTCCAAGGAAAATAAGGGGGGAAAAAATGAAATTTCTGTATTTATGCTGAGATTGGCCCTAACATTCCCAATCCATGATGTACTTGGGGTTATTTATGGAAAAGGATTGTGTACTAATGAAACCCCTGTGCTCACTCAACACAAGCCACTGTCAGAAGTATACAGAGGGGATGGAGTGAACTCAAAAAGAAAACTATGTTGTTGTGGGGTTTTTTTCCTATGCTGGAAACTGAACTCTTCTTTGGTATTCAGAGCTAGAAAGCCTGTCTGGCAAAGTGCCTGCCTTGAAAAGAGAGATTTGCTCTTCTCTGACCCAACACTATATTATCTCTAACCCGAACCATCCCAGTCATTTAAATGTAAATCACAGCAAAAGTAAGCTTTCATGCGTGTGGGCTTATGGGCTTGAGCAGAGCAGTGCCGGCCCTTGCTCAGCCCGTGCTGCCTCCCGCTCCAGCCCAGGAGGGGAGGGATGACACGGGGCAGTGTCAGTCCTGCTGCGAGGCTGCAGTGCAGCACAGAAATCTGGGCGGCAGAGACACCCGGAGAGCAGCACGACACCAAACAGCTCGGAGGGGGCAGGGTGAGTGAGGGTGGTCGGTACTCACGGAGCTGCAGCAGGCCCTGCCCGTTGGGCTGATCCATCAGCCACTGCCCCTCGTAGGTGGAGCCGTCCTTGTAGTGCATCTTTCCCCAGCCGCTCCGCAAGCCATTGCTCCACTCGCCCTCGTAGAGCTCCCCGTTGGGGTAAAAGAACGTCCCCCGGCCCTGGACAGCAGCACAGAGATGGCTGGTTAGGAGCTGCTCTATTGAAAGGGGTCAGTGTTCAATTTTGGGACATCACTTTGATAGAATATTCCTTTGTTTATTATTCTTACATGTGGCTGCTGGCAGCCCAGCTCCAGGGCTGTCCTCGTGTTGAAGGAAATGAGATGTGGTAGTACGGGATTTTTTTTGGCAAACAGTTTTATTCCCTTGACAAAACCTTGGGTTTATATCTCAGCGTGTTATTATTGGCATGATTGCTGCTAATATTTAGCTAAAAGTGGATTTTACAAGTATATAAACCTGCCTGGGGATAGGCAGCATTAAAGGATGTGTCTCTCAACAGGGGATTTCATGTCTTTCAACCCTGATGACGTTTCCAGCTCAGTGTGTCCCAGGCTGGGAAGCTCCAACCCTTGTTGGTTTTACATGTTTGGTTTACATGTTTGCCATTAAGAGAAGTCCAGAGGTACCCCCTATGCCAGGGAGTGATACCAATAAGAAATATTTCCATATCACTAACACATTTTCCCATAAGAATAAAGTGTTCTTTTTTCTCTGAACAAATAATAAAACCAGTTCTGGAAACAACTGATTTTTCTGAGTATTAGTTTTATTAAACTGCATGGATGTAAGGGAGAAATTTTATAGAAGAAAACCCAACCCTAGTGATAATTGGATGTCATTATAAATCTTTCACCAAAGCTCAATTATGGAAAATCTAACCTTAAAGAACAGGAAGGGAAGCTCCCTCCAAGAGACAGGAGCCATGGAGCCACACACCCATTAAAAGCGTTGGTGGAGATGAGTTTAATTTAAGAGCAGACACAAAGACAAACACAAGGTTTCCAGTGGCAGATCCAAAAACGTTCCTACAAGGATTTTGCACATTGCATTGCAGTCATTTCTACCAGATGACTTTCTCATTATGTTCCTTTTAGGAAAAACTGATTAATGTGACAGGCCTAATTTCCAAAAGAACTCAAGTTATTTGCCTATTATCTGTAAAACTCCCAGAAGAAGGTGCATTTTCTGGCAGTGCTTATGATGCAGGCTCCTCTGACCTATTCATGGACAAGAGTAATGAAAGGGATGGGTGGGGAGGATTAAGAGACAGGATGTGAAACCTCCCATCGTGCTTGGCCGAGCTGCAGGTGAGTCTGAGCAGTAACCACTGCTCTGTGGCAGCTGGTGGGAGCTCGGGGCTGTAGCCTGGTAACCAGCAGATGGCTGGGGATGACTCCTTCTCCAAGAAGGAGATGGCACTCCCGTACAAATCTTGGATTTTCAGTCTTGACCATTCAATTCAGCCTCAGTATTGTGAAAGTTAATATTTTAAGTAATCTTCTTGCACACGTGCACCCAACTCTTCCCCGTGTTTTGGGTCCCACTGCCTCACTGCTGGCAGAAAATCTCACTTACACTTCTTCTGTCATTTTCCCACCAGCCTGTGTACACCCTCTTGTAGTCCTTGGTCGCTGGGTCAAGAATGCTGTACGAGCCATAACCATCCCGCTTCCCAAACTTCCAGTCACCGCTGTAAATAGCTCCTGTGCTCTTCCAAATCTGGGTGCCTTTACCTGTTTAACAAACAACAGGAATGACAGGGACACCATCATGGTTGGGAGAAGGGTGCACAGGGCTGCCCTTCCTGCTCCATCCCATGCAGGGCAGCACTCCCTGCACAAAGTCAGGCTTATGTCTGGGATTCAGTTTAGCTTCCCAAGTTGGAACCATCGTTAATCTTGATCAGGGGCTTCCTGTGTGGCCTCTGCTAAATGCACTGAAATCTTTCCAAACCTCAGTTTACTGCTTGTAAACAAGTCTGTCCTGATCTGGCTGCTCCTGCCTTGGACAGGGTCTCCTCCTGCTCTGTCCCCTGCAGCCCCTGCCACATCTTGGGAATAAATTAAGATTCCTGGAACCAAGTCAGGAGCTAAGAGAGCTCCAGGGACTGTGCAGCCAGGGCACATCCCAGTGCATGGAGCTGACTTCAGTTTGCTGTTATTTGGAAAGGATTTTTAAACATCTGTAATAGAGATATTTTTGGTGGTTGCCCCTGAGTGCATGCAAAAGCTCTTCAAGTTACTTATTAGAAATGTTTCTGCATTTTTGCATTACATATATCAAATATATATGTGTGTGTGTATGAGTGTACATATAGTCCTACATGAATGAATGCTCTTCCAGGAGCATATAGAGCACACGGAACCACTGACCACTTCCTACCCCTAGGAACCTTTGTAAAAACATCTAAGTTGCTATTTTTTCTCAAAATTATCTATCTTACCATGCCTCAAGTTGTCCAGCCATTCTCCAGTATACTGATCCCCATTTACAGCATAAATTGTGTGTCTTAATCCACATTTCTGGGCTTTCCTGTCCCATTCATAAAAGAGAGGGTCTCTAAGCCTCGGGTACTTTATGACGGGCATATTGCTGGTATCTGGAGAAGAAAACAAATTATTATCAGCAATAAATTAGAAAATACTAAGGCAGGTACAGGCAGAACAGTATTTGTGAGCCATGCACAGAGATACAACAAACAGGAGGCAACTAAAGATACTGAAGTACAAACCAGCACTTTGTGAAAATGGGCTCATAGCATAGCCCAGCCTGTTAGGAAATGTTAAATAAATCTCAGCAGGTCAGGGTTTGGGCATTGATCTCTGCATCTGCCAGAGATCTTGGGGAGTGCAGGGAAAGGCATCTCCTCCATGCAGCTGGTGGAATGGGTCAGGGAGTTGTCCAGTGTTCCCGAGGCCCACCTGGAGCTGGGACTCTTCATACCCCCAGCAGTAATGCAGCTCAGGCTCCTTTGCTGCTAAAAATATCAGTCCTCCAGCTGCCTTATTAAAAGGGGTTAAAACCACAACATTTCCCTCTCCCAGGAGGCTGTGGGCTTGCCCAGGGCAGGCCACAAGTGCTTGCCACCACACCAAGGAGGTGACTTCTGAGGTGACTCCACAGGTGAGGTGGGTTTAAAGCAGGAACAGCAGGCAGGGCATGGTGAGCACAGTGGGGGTGGTTCAGGCATTGGAGGCCTGGAGGGAAAGGGTCAGTGTGGGGGAAGAGGAGGGGAAAAGAGATGTTTTGCCTCATAAATACAGAGGACAATGGTGGAGTGCAGCATAGTGGTGATTGCTGAGCACTGCCAATGGAGCTGCTGCTCAGCACAGTGGGAATTCGGCACAGACTCGGAGGTGAGAGTGATCTCCTATAAATCATAAACAAAAGCCAAAAAGTGGCTGTAGAAACAAAAGCAAGTTTCTATGAACGCCGTTTAACATCCAGAGCTCGGCTGGAGCCCGGCGGGGTGGGATGCTCTCCGATTTTGTCTCCTGGGCTCCCCCTTCTGTCCTGATCCGCTGGACTGAGCCATTTCGAATGATTTTGCTGCGTCTGTGCTGCGGGTGCCAGGGAGCCCGGCAGGGGAAAAAACCTGGGCCTTGGGAGGAGAGGGAGAAAGAAAGGTGCTTTAGGTCCTTGCTAGGAAACAAAAGCTAGAAATTCTAACTAAGAAAATACTGTTAGAGTTCAACCTCAGTTCTGCATTTTCCAGCTGTGGGAAATGGTCAACAACTATTTAGAAGGATAGCATTGCTAAACAAAAGTACTTATGTGTCCAGAATGAGTCTCGGTTAGAGGACACCGAGGACAGGATCTGTCCCTCGGTATGGTGGAGTCACAGCCCACCACAGAGAGTGTTTCTCCAGCAGTGCAAACACAGGATACACTGTGAGAGAACTGCTGAGTTCCTCCCTCACTTTTGAGCGCTGCAGCTCCTGGAGAAAGGGGTCTTGCCAATATTTGCCAATGGCTGGGTTTTTTCAGGACACTGTGCCACTCTATGCTGGCTTGAGCCTGTCCTGCCCTCGCTGGAGAAGCAGAAGAGCCAAGCTACAGCAATCTGTACCCACCCTGACACTGGCCATGACCTCTGAGCAGCTCATGCCTGTGACAAGAAGCCTCTTCTCTACCCCTGCCAGATGGGAGCATCGCTTTCCCACCAACACATCCCACCACTTCTTTAACTCAAAGCTTAGGATTTCCAAACCCCAGGGAGGATTCCCAGCTGCGGGGGCAGCCCCATCTGCTCGCCATGTCCTGCGAGGCACAGCCCGCGCAGAGCACCCGAGGTAATGCGGGCTGCCGGGAGCCGCCTTTCTTTGCTGAATCCCCTTCGAAATGTACGTCAGCGATGCCAGGTTTGCGTAAGTGATAACGCAGTCGGTGTTCGCCTCCCTGGATGTTTTCAGCCGCCCCCTCCCAGGGCGCGGGGAGGCTGGCAGCGAGAGGCGGGCGGTGCAGTCGTTCCGGTCGCAGCTCTCGGTGCGGAGGGTGAGACGCTGCTGCTCCCGGGCGCCTCTGCCGCGGCGCTTGGGGATGGGGCTCGTACAGACCCCGCGTCCCCCTCCAGACGCTGCTCTGCGACTTTGGTCGGGTCTCTGCTAAAATGCAGCTTTAGTCTGCACGGTCCTACTGGAAGCCTATATTTTTTCCCCCTGGCTCTTTGCGGAACTTCAGAGCAATGAGGTGTAGCTACTTTTCTCCATCTTACATGTTAACTTAATGAAGAGCAAGGAGGGAAACACGCCTGGCTGCAGAGAAGCGGCTGCTGCCTGTCCCTGGCAGAACCCTGCCTGGACCGCACCCCCGCGCACCCAGCCTGACCGGCCCGGCCCCGAGGGTGCCCCGGCTGAGCTCAGCCCTTGCCGTGACCCAGCACCACGCACTGCCCTGCAGCGAGGTCCCTGTGCCAGCGCCACCAGCGCGGCGGAGTCACCCCCTCCCCTCCCAGGGCGCTGTCTGCGAGCGGAACCCCCAGGGCGCCTGTTGCTGCGGCTCCCGAGCGGGAGCCGGGCAGGAGGGCAGCGCTGCGAGCGGAAAGCCCCCAGCTCGCTTTGCAGAGCGCCTGGAGCGCGGCCGCCGCTCTCCCGCCGCCCCGATACCGAGGGCCGAAGCGGACACCGACCTGCGCTGGCGGCGGCTCGGCGCTGCCCGGGGTCGCCATAGCAACGAGCCAAACTCCGGCGCTGAGGGCCACGGCAGCGGCCCCGGGCGGGCCGGGATGTGCTGGGACACGGCACCGCACGCTGTCCCCTCGCTGAGCACCGGGGATGGAGCCGGAGCCACACACAGCGCTGCGCAGATACGTGCCCTGAGCTCGGGATGCTCCAGCAGAATATAAAGTGCCAGTAAACAACGAGTGTTTCACCTCTGGTTCGTTTTTCATACGCCCAGCAGCAGAAGGCTGGAAGTGAAAGCACTGATTACAGCACCGATGAGTAACAAATAAATCAGCCTTGCAAATGTCAGGAGAAATAGGAGAGAGCCCCTGAAAATGCACATCAGCGGTCTTAAAGGAGAAATCTGAATAAACCTGACACTAATTCCCTCATCCATTACATTTCTTCCACAGCCATGGTGAGCAGGGATTGCCACTCTGGCCTTACGGGTGTCTGTAATCATCTTCCCTAATGGGTAATTGACTGTGCACATTTCTAGTATCACACCACAGCTCTTGTATGACTCCCATGAGCCAAATGCATTTGATTCTCATCCTTTCACCACATTTTTTGTGCACAACTCTGTAGGCTGTAAGGTAAAAATGTTGAGGCAGGTGGGAAATCTTGTGATGAAACAAAGCAGCTGCCTGTGTAAAGATGAGATACAGCTCAGCCTTCCCTGACGGGTGTTCCTTTGTAACCTTCCATATCTGAGGCATTGAATGTGGCTTAAACGCTGTGTCCATGCTCAGGTAGGACAGAGAATGGATTTATTCCAAGTGTGAGTGTGACTAAAGGCAAATATTCCATTTCCCGTGGCACATGTAAGGGCCATGGAGCCAAAGGAGACAGTGCCAGTGCCTGGGAGATCAGGTGGAGGAAAATGAAGTGGAGGGAAGGAAGAGCTGCTCCACAGGCAACATGAGCCAGTGTGGAAATGATGGAGGGAGATGTGCACCGAGGGAAAATACACACATGGAATTTCTTGGGTTAGATTAGATGAACTGGGAAGATGGCAGCTGCTAGTAAGCATTGCCAGGGATGTAGGGGAGGCAGAACTTAAAGATATCTTTAAGTAGGGAAAAAAAAAAGAGAGAGAAAAACATGGAAGCTGACCAAGTTAGGAAATACTTATATGAAAGAAAATGTCTCCTGTTATTAAAAATGAGATGAAGATATCCAGGAAGGATTTATTCACAGTCACTCATGTTAATGTGTTCTGGTTTGGGGCAGAGCCTAAGAATGACTGAAGACAATCACTCCTGTGTTTCACCATGGCCAGTTGTAAGGGCTGGAGTGAGGACAGAGGTTTGGGGAGGAAAAAAGAAAGAAGAAATCCATGAGGGAGAAGAAAAAAATGCTTATTGCAGCCCAAAATCTACAGCTTGAAATTACAACCAGAAATAGCCCTCTCTGGAAAAGTATTAACTATTATTTCAGCCCCTATACAGCACTGCACTTAATTGAGAGATTGGCAATTAAAGTAATTAGCTATTTCAGACCATTTTACTTGTCTATTTTTAAAGGGCATGGGCTGCCTGAGGTTTCTGAACTGCAAGTCCAAACTATGTCACACCTAACCACAGCTTCTGCTAATCAGAAGGTACATACATATTTGAAAAGTAATATACATTTGAAAACAATAAAAACTTTAAAGGAGTTAAAATATTTTAGCAACAAATTAAAAATCACAAGTTGAGATCAAAAACTGCCTCTGCAAAAACCTCTGTATCTGGGTAGGATGGAGGGTGCTGCCTCCATTTCTGGGTTTCTTATTTCAAATTCTGCTCCTGGTTTTGTGTGTTTGTTATTTTACTTCTGTGGTCCCAGAGTGGATTATCAGCACCCTCACAGACACTCCTGCCCCTTCCAAGGAAGTTTCACAGATAATTTATCTAGGAAGAGGCTGTGTGTGATTCCCATCTACAGTTTTCTTAGTTCAGATATAAACATTTGAATCATACTTAATTATTTTGTCACTTGATAATACCACTCTGGACCTTTTTGTATTACAAGAGTACAGAGTGAGTAAATACAAGCATATTCTTCTTACAAAAAAAAGCCAAAATTAGACCAGCTTGAGGAGAAGGGAGTGATATTTGAAGTTTTATCAGAAAGTTCTTTTCACTCACTCAAATGAAATTTTACTTAGAAAATGTCATTCCATTTTGAGAGAAGGAATCTCCTTTGTAAGTAGGAAGTGGGTAATTCTTTTGTAAAGGGTGTCAGATATATCTAGAATATACAACTCAGCCAAAGAGTGAGGTATAAACTCAAACTGATCCAGAAATGTCCTAACCAAACTCTATTCCCCTCCCAAGGGCAGTTGTTTCCAGGCACAACATTGAGGCCACTATGAAAAGTAGGGTCAAAAACTCAAGCTACGATGTGCTAAGAGGAGAATTTGGGTTTTCCTTGACACAATTTCCTTGTTCCAGCCTTGCCAGCCAAAATTTGGCTCCAAATACCCTTTTTGGCTGTTTTCTTTTCCTTGCTTCACTCTGACAGGCATTGGCCACTGACACCAAGGAACAACAGCAAAACCTTCATGAGGCAGTGCCAGGGCTCCAGTTCTGCTGCTGCTGCTTTGGTTGTCTGGCAGTTGATTAAACCTTACATTTATTAAGACTGAAAGGAAGCTTTTAAATCTGTCCATGTAAATTATGCTGTAATTCAGCCCATTATTCTGCCAACACAGTTCATTGCAGTGAACTTCACTTCCAGGCTGGACACACTGAAGAGCAAACCAAGCATTGGGAGTTTGTGCATGGAAACATGCCCAGAACACCTTTCTGCAGCAAGGTCCTCTGACAGATTATGCACTTCAATTTTTTTCACTTTTAAGGGCAGGATAAAAAAAAATTAATCTAAAAATATATATATTTATAGCCCACGGCCCTCAGTATTCTACATATGAAACCAATCATTTTTGCACTGAAAGGAGACAGCTGCTCCAAGCTGAGTTTGCTTGCACTAAGCTTGGGGAATCACCCAAGTGAAATGTCCAAACCAACTGAAAACTGTCAGAATCAATAAATTAAATTTATTCTGGGAACTTTGTAGAATAAATAGAGAAAAAGCATTTAGGGAAACATATGTTGGAATTCTTTAAAGGTGAAGAGTGTGACAACAACATACTGTGGAAGTGGGATGCTCAGATGTGTGTTTTATTGCTGCTATATTCAAAAGAAAAGCCAGGGAAGAGGTGGGAGGGTCTTGGACTCCAACCAAGCCTGTTTTGGTGAGCTGAAGGAGCATCTCCACCACTCTGCTCTAAAGGATTGTCATTAGCAGGATTTAGGAGGGATTGAAGTGAAAGGTTTGAAGTGTAAACTTCACCTGGTGCCTCTGGCTTAAGAGGCAGTCCTGTGGGAAAGCATTTAAAATTCTTCCCTCCTTTTTGCTGGGAGCAGTTCTCTCGAGATAAAAACCATGTTGGTTTTACATCAAAACAACCTAAAGTTAAACCCCTGGGTTATCTGGAATGTTCAGGCACTTAGATAGTCATGCAAACTGAAAAGGATGAAGTCCTGGAAGCTGACACCAGATACCCTCTCCCCAGGAGCTCCTGTTGCTGCCGATTTACACCTCTTGGTCTCTGCTTAACTACCTGCAACAAGGCAGAGGTTTAAAGGTAAAGTTATGGGGTTAATTCCTGAAATCACCCAAAGCTGAGAATTATTTACTGACCATGGAGTGCTTTGCAAGACTCTTAATATCACTGGAGGCAGATAAATTTGGCCATACTTGAGCTAGTGCCTCACTTCAAGTCTTTAATTTATTCCTTAATTGAGGGATAAATCCAGATGAATACAAGATGAATCAGCAGTATGAATCTCCAGCTGAAACATGTGCCAAGTATTTTATTTATCGTGGCTTATTGTCACCTGATGTTAGAATAGGGACTCATCTACATTTATATTTTGTCCTTTCTCCTCTGCTGTGCTGGAAAGAATCTGCATTTCTAAGACAGGGGAAAAGCATCAAAGGAAACAGCCTCGATTATCTTAAGAGGAAAGAATGAATGGAATTTGCATTCAGGAATAGTCTGGAGGGTGAAGGAAAGGAGCTCACATGTGATTGTACAGCTATATAACCACGTGTACTCAAACAAAATCTAACACCCAGAGAAAAAATAGCCCAAATTTCTCTGTGATCCTTAACCTGATTTATGAACTCAATTTCTTAGACACATTTTCTGGCAGTGAAAGGTTGGTGAGTTGGGGATTAATTAAGGTAAAGGCAAACCAGAGTTTTCATGTTTGTAAATTTGCTGTGCAATGGCCTTAGGTGATCTCTGGCAGCAGAAGACAGCCATTAAAATTTGCAAGATACCGTGAAAAATGAGAATAAAATATTGAAATTCAGAGGAAAAGCACCAATCCTCATGTGTTGCCACAAGTGAAAGCCAGGTGAGGTGTGAGAGCCCTGAGCATCAGCTGCACAGAGCCCTGCTCCCCATCCAGGGCTGAGGGGATCACTGCTATCTCAGCTTGCTTTGGTTTCATTCACAAAGATGTGATTGAAATAATGAGATTATGCCAACAGCTACAGCCTCCCAGGAGGTGGGGAGAGCTTACAGGTAATTCTGAACTATTTTGTAATGGTGCAAGGTTAAATAATGCAGAGCCAGCTGTAAGGCCAGCCCTGCTACACCCACAATGTTTGTGCTTAACTAAATGTTTTTGTGGTTTCTGTTTGAGAGAAAATGCAGATCTCTTGAATGAATATTAATTAGCACGGCATAGTTAAAAAGTTGAAATAAATCTTTTGGGATAATCATTATGCACAGCCACAACGTGTGTAAGAATTGTTCCTTGTCCAGAGGTGTAGGGGAGGGGTAGGAAAGTTTGGGACAAATCCCTTGGTGTTCTGGGGGAGCTCTGTGGCCAGCCCAGCAGGGCTCTGAGTGGGAAATGCACAACATTTCCTGCCTTTGTATGTGAAACTCACACCACAGCCCTGACTAAATGTCATCAGCCTGCAGAATTCCAGCCCAGGACAAATATTCAGGTCTGATAAGAGTTTCCTTCTGCTCTTCAGGCTTACAGACCAGCAGTGAAAGGAATACTTTTAAGGGCTATTGACAATTTATGATGTCTTCTAAAAGCACCTTTTCCTGAACTGATAAGCAATCCTACAAATGTTGAAGTGTTTTCACTTTCTGGATTCCCCCAGATCTGTAGGAGGGTGTCAGCACCCCAGCCTCACCAGCAAGGGGTAAGATGCAGCTACATCTCAGGGGTGGTGATAAACTGAGCTGACAGAGAACTGCAAAGGTGGAGGGAATGTTTTCATGTGGGAAGGAAAAATAACTTTGCTGGCAGGGAATATTCCAACCTTGTGGTGAACTGGAAAGTTTTGGCACGTGTCCAGCGCAGAGTTAACGCTCCGGTCTGAGATGTGATCCTCCTTCCTCCAAAGTCTGTAATCCAAAATTCAGGCCTCCTGCAACATACAGTCCTGTTACATAGGATTGTGGACAAATGCTAGAATCCAGGAAAAATTTAATACAGACATAACAAATGGCTGTGGCATTTCTATTATGTTGATTAGTTTATTTTTCTGCTTCAGGATTACCAAGACCTGCCACAACATGTGTGTGATCTCTGGACAACCATGGCCTCACTGGAGAAGCAGCAGGGACAATGCAACATCCCTGGGGTTGGTGGTTCTTAAACCAGCAGAAATCTCAAACCACTGCAAGTTCTGAGAGGGTTTCTCTGGAAACTGAATGCAGATCATCAATGGCATTTCAGGTGTCCACCCACAAATGTATGAAAAAAATACACAAAATCAAACAGAGGACCTAGAGAAAGGCCAGGGACAGCAAGAACACTGAGGAGTGTCTCTACACCCAATGTTTTTGGTTGTTTACATGAAATTCAAGGAAATGGGATCCTACATACACTCTTCATGAAAAGATAGTATTGCATTTGTGTTTTTACTTCACTCCTCCCATCTCCTCTCCCTTGTACCTTTTTTTTCTAATTGCTTCTTTCCCCTTCCCTTTTTCTTCCTCTTTGCCAATTTCTACCCTTGCATAAGAAACTCACAACTCACAGGATGTGGTGTCAACATTTACAGCGCTTCCCACCCTGCCCCAGAACATCAGGCCCAGCTCACAACTGGCCAGTCCAGCTGCTGAATGGGTAATAACTGTAAAAATAAAGACATCAGGAATCCTTTTGTCATCTACTGTGACACCAAGGACCTGTGACCAAGGCCCAGGCAGCTGCAGGGCTGAGCTGCCTCAGATTGAGCCCCCAGGTCTCTGAGGGGGCTGGCCCTGTGCAGTGGAGGGTTTTATCTCCACTCTCAGCTCCGTGTGTCATGAACCACCCTGAAAGGGCAGGAAGATGCTTCCATGTCACACCACGGAGCACTTCAGGTGCTGCCACGACACAAGGGGGCCGAGGAGAGGTGCAGGGCCTCCAGGAGGTGACCGGGGCAGGGCGGGTGACAGCAGCCATGGGGACCCCGCCATTTGAGGGGAGCTCTGGCCTGAGGAGAGCACAGGCCTGACGGGGGCCGCGACTGAGGGGACCATCACAAGAGGGGATCCCGGGCCTGAGCAGGGCCGTCACAGGAGGGGACCCCGCACCTGAGGGGAGCCTCGACCTGAGGGGAATCTCCGGCCTCGGGGTCTCTGCGGCCCGAGGCGAGCCCGGACCGGAGCGCGCCCTCACCTGACGGGTCCCTCCCCTGAGGCGGGCGGGGGGGGCGGGGGCGGGGCCGCGCCCAGGACCGCGCGCGATGACGTCAGCGGCGCACGCGGCGCGCGGGCCCGGGGGTGCGGGCGGCGGGCGCGCGCCGGGGCCCGGGGAGCTGGCGCGGCCCCGCGGCCATGAGGGAGCAGCTGGAGCGGAGCCTCGGCGAGTGGCGGGAGCTGGAGGAGGAGTTCCGGCAGCTCCAGGTGAGCGGCGGGGCCCCGCGGGGCATCGCGGTGCCTCCCCCGCCCGCGCGGACGCGGCTTCCCCCGCGCCGCCCTTGCTGGTTCTGCTTCGCATCGCGACGCGGGGCCGGCCCCAGCTCGCCCCGCCCGGCAGGAGCGGGACCGGGCGTCCCCACCGCCGGCCGCATCCCCGCGGCGGCTCGGCGGGAGCAGCCGGAGGTGCGGGAGGGCTCCCCCCAGCCCTCGCTGCGGCCGCGGGGTGCCCGCACGGAGCGGGGATCCCGTGCATCCCTCCCGGCACGGCCCCCGCACACAGCCCGTGCCCCGCTGCCCC
This sequence comes from Calcarius lapponicus, assembly GCA_039654755.1. NCBI lineage: Eukaryota > Metazoa > Chordata > Aves > Passeriformes > Fringillidae > Calcarius > Calcarius lapponicus. Next base: position 2,977,958 of record CM077478.1, read on the forward strand.
GCACGGGACAGCCCCGACCGAGCGCTGGCCGTGCCCCAGGTCCCTCTGGGGATGCACCAGCGTGTGGTGCCGCGGTTCCCGCTGCTGGAGGAAGGATGGGAAAAGGGGACGCGGTGCGGTTGTGCTGCAAAGAGCAGTGCGGGCAGCGCCTGTCCCGCCAGCATCTCCTGGCGGAGTCTGATTTCCCCTGGTGGGATACGCCGGCTCCAAGTGCTGTTTTTCCATCTCGCAAAAGCGCATTGAGGGACGGAAAGGTCTCGGAGTGGGGGCCAAGAGCTGTTCTCCAAGATGCTCTTACCTCCAGAAACCTTCCCTTCCTTCCCTGCTTGTCATCATTGCTGCGCCTATACACGTGCTTAAAATCTTAAAGCCAGTTTTAAAGTACGACCGGCTGTTCTCACTCTGGAGGCTGTTTTAGCCTCTTTTAGACTGTTAAACAGAACGTGCATGCAAAGAAAAAAAGCGTGATCTCCACATTTAGCTTGTTTCTTAATTAAAACTCAGTTCAGGTTGTACTCCTGTTAGCAGAAACAAGGGCTGGGTGCTGGGGGAGACCAGCTGGCGGGGTTTTGCTGGTCACTTGTTTGCTGTGTGCACCTTCTCGACAAACTCCCTGCCTTAGTCTGACCTAAACCACAGTAAATGTCAGTGATTGTCCCTGCCTCAGTTTCCCCACCTGGAAAAGGAAAGTAGAAACACTTTTCCATGGGGTGGCAGCTGCTGGTGGTCGAGGTGTCAGGATTGGTGCTGTAGAGGTGTGCTCAGCTAAACCAAAGTGAGCCTGAAACAGTGAGAGCTGCAGTGCCTGTACGGGGTTAGTTTGTTATTAAGGTCTTTAATCAGACACTGGAGCTTGTTTTAGATTGTTCTTGTAAATAAAGAACAGCTACCAGGTGGGTCCTAGCAAGGAGGAGAGCAAAGATTTGGTTTGTGTGGTTTCACCACCATGTTTATGTTCTGGGAAGAGTGGTGGGAATTTCCTGTGGTTCTTGGTGTGTTGGTAGGTGAAGCAGCCGTGTAACCCACACTGTGTGTTGGCACTAACTCTGCAAACTCTGTTTTCCAGCTTATTATAAGTCTTAAAATTGGCTCAGAGGTCTTTGCTTGGTGCTTGGAGAGCCCTTTCTGAGACCTCCCTCATGGTGAAAGGGGTGAAATCCTTGCAAAGGGTGGAAAAGCAGAGCCTGGGTATCCCCGAGCACAGGGAGGGCTGAGAGCAGAGGCTCCCCTCAATGGGTTTGCAGTTGGTGAGCATGTCCTCATTATGGCTGAGCGCTAATTGGGGGCTTCAGGGGACCATTGAGCTGTGATAAAGCAGTTCCTCCCAGGGAGCATCTGAGGCCACAGGAAGGGACATCAGTTCAGCTCTTTAAACCAGAATATGGGGCACTAGGTTGCTTGATATCCATGGGGTTGGGATGGCAGTGATGGCCAGGAGGTGCCTAAACCCTCAGCCATGGATTTATGCCTGGGGCTGTCTTTCTCTTCCCTCCCCCACTCTGTTAGGTCCTCACTTATTTTCTCCAAGATTTAATCTGGCTGTGAAATTGGAGTGCCTGCTCTGTGACTTACCCACCATTTGATGGGCATGGATCAGGATCAAATGGAGGATTAGGGGATTCAAGGATTAGGGGCTTCATTGCAGGGTGGGATGGGAGTGAGAAGCTCCTGAGTGGGAAAGCTCTTTAAAGAGGCAATGAGATGAGTGTAGAGGATGCTTTTCCTCTTGCAGGGAATTTCATCAGTGTCCATTTAAGCCCTATTGTATCTGCACTGGTTTGGCATCTTCCCCTCCTTGTTTGTTAAAGGGGTGCCTGTTGTATCCCATAAAACCAGAATTTTCCTGGTTTCCCTTGGAGGTGAGCACCAATGCCATGAATAACCTAGGAGGGCTCTTCCTACCAACCATCTCCTCTTCTCCTGCAGGAAACACACAAAGTTTACAGGCAGAAACTGGAAGAAGTCACCAGCTTGCAGACAGCCTGCAGCAGTTCCATACAGCGGCAGAAGAAGACGCTGAGGGATCTGAAGCACAGCCTGCAGCGGTAACAGGAGCCTGGAGGGTGCAGGAGGCAGGGATGGGATAGTTCTCCTTCCCAAGGGCTGAAATGCTTGGATTTTTAGTACTTTTACTAGAAAATCTATGTTGCAGTGCTAAAGTTGTTCCATATTACAGCCAAGTAAAGTGTTCATTACTGCATGAGAGAGGGAGTCCTGTAAATAAAGACTTTTAAGGGGGCTGGTGTGGGTTTCTTCCTTGCAGTGCGTGCTGTGCGTCGCGGGGCTGTGCAGCTTTTGGCTGTGCCAGGTGAGCAATGCTTTGCTCTGTAAACTGCACTGGAAGAGCAACATCAGTCCTTGAACCTGAAGGTGTAACTTGCTCCTGGGGGGATTTACAGGAGGGAGCTGTCTCTGGATGTTTGGCTGATGCCAGAGCCACGGGCTGAATTCCTTGTGTGCAGCGCCTCTGACACCACAGGCTGCTGGCTCTGCTGCTCGCTGCTCTCTGGTTAACATTAATTACTAAAACCACAGTTTGTCAGTAAATCATCAGCTCTGTGTCCTGTTAGATCCTGAAATACTTCATACCTGAAGAGCTGCAGTCTCTGTGAGGGCAGTGCCTGAAACCACACAGAGTTCTCAGGGTGGAGGGAGTTCCTGCAGAAAAACACAATATTCCCATGCCATCCTGTCACTGAGCTGGTGAAAAGAGAAGCTGATTTATAAACCAACTGTTTGAAGTAACCTACAGCAGCATAAACCTTGGCAGTGAAATAAAGTCGTGATAAGCCAAATGGTTCCTCAGAAATACAGGAGCAAAGCATCAGTTCCCAGAGCCAGCTTTTTAACAGCCTGGATTTTATGACAACATTATTTTCCTTCAAATAAAAAGGAGGTGAAAACATGAACAGGAATATCTTGTTTCTGTGTTCTTGCAGGTGCAAGCCCAGAGCGAGTCCTGAGGAGTTTGCTCTCATTCAGGAGATCAGCAGCCAGATCAAGGAGAGGCAGAATGCCTTCTTTGACATGGAAGCCTACCTGCCCAAGAGGAATGGGTATGTGCTCCACCAGGGAGGCTTGTGTGCTCCAGGAATTTTGGATTTTAAATGTTCACAGCAAAGCTCTTTGTTCCTGAAGGAAAAGGCTGAAGAAAGACATGTAAAATTGGATTAGTCATAAATCTCTTGCTGAGCTGCTGTGTCAGTTGTACACAGAATTCATTAGCTGTGAGTGGATGTAAATGTGTGTGGGCAGTGCAGGTTTTCTGTTAAAATGACAGTAACCTGCACTGGCAAGGGATTGTGCAGTTCACTGTTCCACACTGATGTTTTCCTGGGCTAATTTTTTTGAGAGCTGAATCAGAACAAGACTTTTCTCTTTTTTTTAATAATATTTCTAACCAATTTTAACTTTTGCTTCAAGCAGGGTTGCTAGGAGAGAGTTATGTCAGTTGTCAAGCTGTGTGATGCTGCAGCCCCTCAAGTTTTTAACAGGAACTTTTCTTCCAAATCCTCCCTGTGTTTGGGTTTGGCCAGTGCACACTATGTATATTGCCCTTAGACTGTAGTGCAAAAAAGGGACCAGGAACATAAGGCTTTTCAGCAACTTCCTGGAAATGCTGACCAATATTTCCATGTCTAAAGCCTTTTCTGTGGACTTTCCCTCCAGTTTGTATTAACTAAAAACCTCCAGCAAACGTGGCTTTGGCAGAGCCACTGTCTCATTACCTCACTCAAGATCATCCTGTGGTGTTCCAATAAAACAACTTACTTGGGTCTGCTCTTGGCTTTTGTCTTCCAGCCTGTACTTAAATCTGGTGCTGGGAAATGTGAATGTCACTCTCCTGAGCAACCAGGCAAAGTGAGTGAGCCTCCCCATGTGTGTGAGTTTGGGTTTCTCTGGGGCCAGCTGTGGGTGTGGACTGAAGCCCAGAGAGGGAATGGGTTTCTCTTAGACCTGATAAGTGAAATGTTGAGGGTGGGTGACTGGACTATGACATGGGATAAGCTGACATCTTATGTATAGCTCCAATTATTTCCATTTATTGATTGCTTTTAAGCCCAGCTCAGCCTGTTGCCTTAATTGTAAAAGTGTTTGGAGGATTTTTGTGCTGAAAAATGGTGCTGTGACTAGGCATACAGTGCTCCAGAAAATGGAGATATATATATATATTTAAAATCTTATCATGCCAACCCAGAAGTCAGCTCTGATCAAGTTAATGCCTTGTGTTGCAGCTGAGACAGACCCTCCCTGTGGGCAGAACACTGCCTTTCACCACTGTCCACTGCTTTTCCAAATGCTTCAGCAAAACCTCTGTCTCTGGGCTTGATATTTGGCTTTGTATGTAGTTTGAAAAGGTGAAGCCACATTCCAGTCAAACATCTGTTTGTGTCCACAAATGGGACCTGTTTCCTTCCAGGTTTGCCTACAAGGACGAGTATGAGAAGTTCAAACTTTATCTGACAATAATCTTGTTACTGGGGGCTGTTGCCTGCAGGTGTTTTCTCCACTACAGGTAAGATGTATTTTTACTTCTTATCAAGTGTTTTGCATAAAATTGTGCTGGGTTTGAATTATCTTATGCACTGTTAAGGACAGTGAGCTCAGGTGCTGTTTAGGCTTTGAGCAATTGGGCAGCAGGACACCTGCTCTTCTTCAACTCTGGCAGGAGCTGTATCTTATGTATCTTAGCTAATTGTTTTTCCTTTTTAAAAGGAAAGTCCAACATCACATTTCCTGATGATGCTAAAAATTGATGTTGTTACTCTGGCATTGTGCTGTCATTGGGAATGAACAGTTGGTCGTACTTGTGGGTTGTCCCAGGCAGGGACCAACACTGCTGCAGCTCTGGGGTAACAAAAGCAAGAAAAGAGAATTTGTGTGAAATAATCAGACTTGAAACGTTACCTCTAGGTTGTGATAAAGCACCAACAAGCTTCCTTTATCATTTTGCTTAAAAACCAGGAAGGTTTTGGAGCCACACACTTCCACTATGGCCTCTGTGTGTCTGAGTGAATGCAGGATTGTACCAGGAATGATGCTGCCCTGTACAGAGGCTGCCCCAAGTCCCCTTGACTTCAGGAGTTTGCAAAATAGAGTTTTGGTGTTTTGGTTTTTTTGCTCTAGAGCATAATGCTCTTCCATTCTTTTAGTTGATTGGATTGATATAGATCTCACGGAATCTCCTCATTGAATTAGCCTGGAAAGGCCTCTCTAAATTGGATCATCTGCTGCTTCTGTGGTGCTTTCTCTCCTTGAGCAGCACTTAATGTCATCCTTGCATACCTGCTTATCAGCTCAGGATCTGCAGTGTTGGATCCCAGGGTAAAAGGGGCTGGAGCCTGGCAGTGCTGCCCACGTGTGCAGTGCTGCAGGTGGGTTACAGATGTTCAGGATGGGACTTTGTGTCCATAGCCTCACTTGGGCAGGTTTTTATCTAGGAAAATCAGGGATTTTTAAAATGCATCTTTATAATTAACAAGAGGATTTTTTACTCTGTGTTTTTTTGTGTTTAACAGGGTGACAGATGAAGTGTTTAACTTTCTGTTGGTGTGGTATTACTGCACGCTGACGATACGGGAGAGCATTCTCATTAGCAATGGCTCAAGGTACAGTGCCACCCTCAAAACCCATGAAAGCATGAAATGTCCTTAAGGAAAACCAGGCAACAAAAAGGGATTCAGCTTGGCACTGAAGCCCAGCAAATCCGAGATGCTGATGGCCTCTCTGAGAGTCTCTTGTCTCTCTCCTCCTCCCTGGTCACTTTCAAGGGCACCTGAGGTTTGGGGAGAGAGCAGCTGCAGTTCCTAAGAGTCCCCAAGTTATTGGTCCAAGGTGTTGGCTGGGTTTGGTAGCTGTAGGTTGTAGATGTGTCTGGGGTGTGTGCTGCCTTGTGTTAGAGGTCACACATCTTTGGTTGGTAATGCCACAGCATCCCTTGTGCTTGAGTTGGGGCATCTACTTTGTTCCCATTTTTGGTTCATTTTTGCCTGTAAGGCTGGACTTCAATGCTAAAATCCATGTTTCTTGTCTAACTGCCATATTTTTTACTGCTCAGGATCAAAGGCTGGTGGGTGTCTCATCACTACGTTTCCACATTCCTGTCTGGAGTGATGTTAACGTGGTGAGTCTGCTCCTGCCTGCTCGAGGTGCTTCAAGCCTGTTTCATGGTGTTTGCATCATCTAAACATTTAAATCCAGTGTGACCATGAAGCTGTGGCCACAGGATGTATGGCAGCGTGTCAGCCTTAATATTTGTTTGATGTTACAGATGTTTTCAATGATAAATACAACACTAAGTTTGTATTTACATTGCTGGTTGAAAAAAGAGAAGAAATGCAAACCCTGTGATTGTAGTTGGGCTGGTGATAGCAAAATCTCTGCAAGTGTCCCAGTTTCTGTCTCTGTACTTAAGGAAACAAGCAGCACTTTGCTATAGAGGAAGGACACCACAAAATGGATATTTGGTGCCTTTACTGAGCCTTGATTAGAAAGTTTAAAGCCAAAAATTCAAGTTACTCCCTTGCAGTGGGTGGTGGTGGTGGTGGTCAGACAACCCCCTGTGCAGCCTGTGTCAGCTTGGGCATGAATTGAGGAGTTAATTATTAAAAACTGTTTTAAAACAACAGCTTCTCCTGAATCTGTAAGGGTCTGACAGTGGCTGGGGCAGGCAGTCCTTGCCCTCCATCTATCCTGAACTGCCCTCAGGATAAGCAGCACAACCACCCCCTGTTGCAGTGCTCAGATTCTCGATGCAGATGATGCTGAATGGTTTTGCTGCCTGGAGAAAACTGTGATAAAGGATGAGAGGGGACAGCATTTATCCTGGTTAAAGAGAGGAAACCTAATCAATGAGAGCACTTCCTGTGTGGCTGTAGCACCTCTCTGGGCTCCCAGAGGGTGGAATGGGCTGGGCACCAGCTGCTGGTTCGTTTGCTAATGGCATCAGGCCTGGTGGAGAAGGGGAAGGGGTGGATGCATTGGATGCTTTTAGCAGATTAATGGAACTCCCCATGTTCTGCTTCCAGGCCAGATGGACTCATGTATCAGATGTTTCGCAGTCAATTTTTAGCATTTTCAATATTTCAGAGTGAGTATATCTTACCTTGCTAATTCAGGGGGTGAAGTCATTTTGTGTCACATGTGCTTAAAAGAAAACACTTTCATTTGGTAAATACTGGAATATAATAATATAATAAACTGTAGGAATATAAAGATTGTGTACAAATATGCAATCTACAAATATAAGCAATAATTAAATGCTGTTGGATTAAATATTATTGAAGTAGTTTGATACTTACCATACTTCTGAATAACCAATGGAGTGATGTTTTCTCTCTCCTTCTCCAGGCTGTGTTCAGTTCTTACAGTATTATTACCAAAGGGGCTGCCTCTACAGGCTCCGGGCTTTGGGGGAGAGAAACCACTTGGACCTTACAGTAGGTGAGGTGTCCTGCTGTGCTTTCTTTGCACAGGTTTTGGGTGCAGTGATAGGGAGGGAGAGGGCTGTGTGCCCCCCATTGCAGAGCTGTCCCCTGCCTGGCTGTCTGTGTCCCAAAGCAGGAAGGGCATTGAGACTTTTAACGCCCTCCTCAGGTCCTCTAGGTCAGGAGCAGAGGAATCTGATCTTTGTCAGCATTTGAGGAGACGAAGCTGGAGGTTTTGGTCATCCCTAACTTTATCCTCCTCCAAATACCGCAATTTCTAACAAATATTTTTACTTGAAAGGAATAGCCCTTATGGGGTGATCTGGGTGGGGAGGGGCTTCAGGTTTAGTCCTGGCTCTTCTGGACTCACACTCTGCCTCTTCTGTCAACCTTTTCCAGAAGGATTCCAGTCCTGGATGTGGCGGGGGCTGACGTTTCTCCTTCCCTTCTTGTTCTTTGGGCATGTAAGTTGGGTGATCCCCTCCTCCCTCTGCAGTGCAGTGTCTGCTGCTGCACCACCCAAAGGTGCTTTGGATCACACACAGCCATGACAAATGTTTCCAAGGCTTAATTCTTTTTGCTCATAATTAAATTGCCTTTTTCTTTTCCCCTTTGCAGTTCTGGCAGCTATACAATGCAATCACTCTTTTCAGATTGTCAAGGCACAAGGAATGCAAAGAATGGCAGGTGTGTGTTGGCTCTGCTCAGAAGAAGCACAGAGCAGGGCAGAGGGGGTGCTTGACCACATCCTGAAAGATATTTGGGTATCTGACTGCATTTAAATATCTCAGGATAATGCAGCACAGAGCCTGTTCTGTGTCTGGTAGAGCCCAGCAGTGCTGAATATAATCCATGTTGTAATATCACAAGGTAATAAATGTTGCTTCCTCTTCCCTTTCAGGTTTTTGTGTTGGCTCTCACATTCCTGGTGCTGTTCCTTGGGAACTTCCTCACTACTCTGAAGGTGGTGCACACTAAACTGCAGAAGAACAAAGACAAGGTGAAGAAGCTGTGACTGCCCCTGTTCCCAGTGTGCATCCACGCCTGTGCCCCCAGCAGGGCTGGGTGTGGGACGGATCCTGCTCAGCCCCAGCCAGGCCATGGATGGGCTCGGAAGGACTCGCCTGTCCCCCCTCCCAGTGTTTGGTAAAGGACTCTGCCAGCACAGACTCAGTATTAATGCAAGCATGGCTCTCCAGTCACACTCCTGCTATTTATGTATATTTAATATAAAATGTATTTGCTTCTGGGGTTTTTGTTCTGTATATAGAGCAGCATGCACCTGCCTGGCAAAGCACCAGCGTTGGGGGAAATGTGGGATCTACTGTAATTCCAATTCTGGAATGATACCTGACACTTTCCAGTTTTATTATTTAAATTCTGGGTATTGAATTTATTGAAGTTTATGAACACTCTGGGTGGATCAGTAATACAGAATGAATGCTGTTTTTCAAGGCATTTGTTTAAGGCATATTCTCAGTGGCAATACTAACCTGTGTGTACTGTGAAAAGAAAATACTCATCTTTGTACCATACTGCTGCTATATACACTTCTAAAAAGCTATTTAAAGAAGAGGAATTCCTCCTCTGAAAACAAAATCATGCAAGCAAAAGCAGTTTTTAAATGGCAGGGAAGTCTGCTATCCCTTTTCCAGGGAGACCAGGTCATTTGTCCAGGCCTGAAAGAACCTAAAATAAACCATTCAATATGCAACTGCCTCTGCCCTTCTTTAGTAACAAGCACATGGCCCTTGGGTTGGTTTTTGAGGTTCTGGAAAGGGGAGGACAGGCTCAGCTCAAATATTAAATACTTTCTTTAGATGCTGCACTTGTACCAATAATGAAGAGAAGGGAAATGTTGGATCAAGTGGATGGCAGGGGACAAACACTGACTGCTGCCCTGCTGAAGTCCTTGTGCTGCTTGAATTTACACTCACTCATTGGAACACCTTTTTTTGGGTGCTTCTGTACCTCCTCAGGCAGCTGCAGCACTGAGCTGCCTTGGGCTGTGTCTTTCCCAACAGTGAAAGCCAGCACAAAGCCCAGACTGGGCACATCCTATGGCAGTGTGAGTGGCAAACAGTGCCCTCCTCCCCAGAGAGTGCTCACAGGGGACAGACAATGCACCACAGCCTTGAGATGGATTCATCACTTCTGTTGCTCAAGCTAGCAAAATTACCTTTGCTGTGTCACTGTCCTGTGGGCATGAACAATAAACTGCAATTTACATAATTTCAACAGTTTTCACAGCAATTTCAATTTTTTTTTCAACAGTTTTCACACTGCCTTGGGCTGTGTTTTGCTGTGTTTTACACACCCTGTAAGGTTTTTTGTTTTACTCCTTGAACTCTCAGTTTATGAGATGTAAATTGTTGTCTGTTGAGAGCAAACTGGAACCTTGTTCTGCAGGGGTGAATAACGTGACTTCTGCAACCCGAGAAACTCAGATTAAAAAAGCCAGAGATTTCCACGGGGGAGTTGGTGGTGAATAGCCACTTCCTGAACGTTGGTGTTTCAGTTTTGTACTGAGTGAGGTGAGGGGTGGTTCTTTTAGTGACAAGTGGAGAAAAGACTGCACAATTCTTCAAGGTTTTTCTATAGTCAAGGATGTGCACAAACTTCCAATTAATTTAATTTCCCATTTTAGGCTCATAAGTATCAAAAATCTTAATTAAATAAAAAAAAGTTAGGAAAAAAAAAGAAAAAAGTTTTCAAGGGTCAAGACCTGTTTACCTGCATGTAAAATAATAATGGTAGCTTGCTCCAAAGCAGTTTTGCATCAGCTGGTCATGTACAGTTTGCCTTACACAGAAAGCTTTCAGCAGCAACAACTGTACTGCAGGAACCTCATTTCCCCTCTCAGGTCTGGTTTTTGATGAGTACAAACTAGGGATTGTTCCTGCAGTCTGAGATCTCAGTGAGGGGATGTGCAAAAGAACCAGGAGATAGGAGGCACATGGACCAGGGTGTGCAGTGGGAGCCTCCCTGATCTTTAGACAACTGACACCTTCATCACAAAAGGGAAAATTTTAATTTATACCAGCAGAGATGATTTCACAAGTGAATGAATTTTTCCTCCAGTGTGCATCACGATTTGCATCTGTCTTGTATTAAGTAGGCTGTAAATGTTTATCACAAGACTGACTTAACATTACATGTAGTAGCTGCTTGGAGTACTTCTAAATTTGAGTGCTGTAAATTAACTGTTTCCCACGATACTCCATTATTTAATTGGAGCAACGGATGTATTTCCACTGATAAATGCCACTTTCCATTCCAGCAGCAGGCCTTGAAGAACTCTGAGGTGCAGGTCTGCAGAGCTGCTCCAGGGGTGGTGGATGTTCCATCTCCACTCAGGGGGCAGCTTGAAGCCAACTCCTGCCATTGCCACCAAGCAAATTAACTTGAAAATGTTAATACGAAACTTCTTCTGTCTCTTCTTCTGCCTGATAAGCTGCTTTAACATTGTTTCTGAAAGATGTGTTTTCTACTGGAAAAAGGCAGTAAATTGTAGCTCTAACATGCCACAATTATTTTGCAGAGGAAGAAAAACCTCCAACACTAAGTTATATAGTAGCAGTTGCTGTTCATTGCAGTTTAAATAGTGAGTTGTTCACACTTAGAAGCAAAAGCCAGATGGGTGAAGGCACACAGCATGAGTTAACTGTGATAAACAGCTTTGAAAATTCCGTGAGAACAGTATAACAAAAGTGCAAAAATACTAAAAATAATTAAAATTTCAAAATAAAAATTATCCTAGGAATACAAACATGTTTAAAAAAAAGTTTTTAAAGTGAAACTTGTATAAAATCTGAATCACTTGGCTCTCGTGCAGTCCAGATCATAGCACTGAGCACACTTTCCGTTTCCTGTGGCCCTTGGCTTTCTTCATGGCACTCAGTGCAATGGTTGTGGCTTCTTTAAAAACATTTTCTATGTTCTCACGACATTTTGCTGAGCATTCCAGGTAAATTTGTGCATTAATCTCCTTGCAAGCTGCCTCACCCTGGAAAGAACAAAAAGGTAAGAAAAGATGTAATTTTGGTGATGAGTGAAGGAAGGTGACTTGGGAAGAAAGGGAATTAATGGCTTTTCAATCTTGAAGAAAGCAGCTGCCTCTGAGTGCAGTGCTAGAGTGTGAGTGGCATTGGTAATAAACTGAAGCACTGTAAATAAACTTGGTGTTTTTCCACTCTGCTGAACCAGAGCCTGGCCTAAGAGTTCAGAGCATTAGAGACTCTTGAGATGCAGAGTCCTGATAGCACAAAAATATTCTCAGTATTGGATTTCTTTACACTAAATGCTGAGGTAGGTACTTAAGTGAGGATAAGATACCTTCATGGTGGTATATTTTTCAGGCCTGACCTTAACTGTTCTGTGATGTCACCTTTAGTAATGAATGTCACATGCAAGGACAGAATCTGCACTGATGCCTTGCCTTGTTTTGCTGGTGCACATGCAGGAACCTTGACTTCTGCTTTGAAGCATCACAAGGGCTCAGTCAAAATCCTCATAAAAACAAAAGGGTGCCTGCATTTCTCAGCCATGCAATGGGAACATGCTTGAAACTAAAATATTTCCATGCAATGCTGGTTGTGTGAAATCACTACAGACAAAGCACAGTGATTTCTTACTTGTGATCCCTTTATTGTCCCTGCAGAGCCAGCTCCCAGGTTTGACTTGTGGGCCTTTTACTGTGAATTCCAGGTCTGAAACCCATGGCTCACAGACCCTGCAATTATTCATGGTAATCTCTGGGAGCGGGGTCACTTGGGCTTTTATTGGAGAGGGAGGGTATTTCTTCGTATTTAAGCAGTTTGTCTCCTTCCAGTTGTTTGCAAGCTGCAGTGGTGGCAGATACTGTTCAGATCCTCTGTGCCTGGCATGGGAAGCATCACCAAGGTACCCAAGGTGCCATCAGCTGTAAAAAACTGAGGTAGAGCATATTTCAGGGAGGAAAAACCAACTGAGAGGGCTCACATAGGAGAAAAAGTTTGCATAACATGTGAGTCCTTGAGTTTAACTGCATGAGGCCTCAGCAGACTGGCCAGAAGTGTCTGTTGCTTGCCTGGAACCTCTCATGTGAGGATGATGAAGGGATTTATTCATGCAAACAAGGGACAATCTGCAACTGTTCACAGTGACAGGCTGGGACCTCATCTTGTGTGCAAGCGAGGCAAACTAAAAGGCCCAGCATGGTTTTGTGGTGATGCAGTTGCAGTTTATTTTCCTGCTGTTTAGAAGAAGTGGTGATTCACTCAAGGTCACAGTGCACTTGACCCTGTTCCCTGGACGTGTGGCTCAGTTTGAAAGCTGCTGTTCTTGCTCTGAGGTGAGAGGAGAAGGATGGCTTTGTAGTTTAGAAAAAAGAAAAAGAAAAATTGGAGGACCAGAGCAGAAAGGTCTTGTGTGACATGGAACAAGCTGTTCCATCACTGTTTCTCCTGTACTTAGGACAGCTATCCAGTGACATAACACTACTCATAAATCTAACTGCTTCATAATACTTAGAGATACTGATAATATGTAGTTTTCTTAAGATTACTTTAGAGACTTCAAAGAACAGACTCTCATGTCAGAGAAACCTTGCAGATGTTCTTGCTATTGGCCTTGAAAGGATTTATTTTTAAGTGGGATTTGCAAAACACCTTTATTCCAGAACGGTCATACTGGAATGGGTTTCCTAACATCTCCAGTCTTTATCACAGTACTGATCAAAGCACCAGCAATGGCTGCAATGTAGGCTAATAACAATTATGAAGGAAGTCCAGCAAACTTGTTAAGGTTTACAAACTTGTAACAGTAATAACCCAGCTGTGAAAGAAGAATGAGATGTCATTAGCACAGAAGGCAGATAGTTGTATCCCTTAAAACTGCTCATATTTCTCTTTACTTTGGCACTAAAAATGGGTGGTGATTTGGCCACTTCCAAAAACAACTTCCAGAAAGCTCTGTTAGTGCTGTCAACCATTTCTTGACCTGGATCACCTAATTTTGCAGTGTCTGTGATCACCCCTGTGAGGAGCAATGCCATCAGGTGCTTCTCTCCTGCCAAGAGGCCCCGAGTGTAGAAGCACTGAGCTTTACCTGGTTGTAGGTGATGGGCTCCTGCCTGGCAGCCCTGAGCCTGCGCAGCTGCTCCTTGTCCTTCCGCAGATCCGTCTTGCAGCCGATCAGCACGAGCGGGACGCCCCGGCAGAAGTGATTCACTTCAGGGTACCACTGGGGGTAGGAAAACAAAACTTTTACATCTGGTTTTCATTTTGTTGTTTGTTTCCTGAAATCAAAACAATACAGCCAAGCAGCATTTAAGTTGCAATTTTAGAGGCTTGGAGTTAGTCTAGTGGGGCGGGGGTTCAACATGCGCTATTTACATCCCAGAAATGTTTAAAAGTCCTACCCAAAGTCAGCTGCTTTATAAAAACATAGTGGCATCTGTCTCTATGCCAAAGTGTTTATTTACTATCTGTTTAAATTCTGAGGAGCTCTTCTAAAATCACATTTCAAAACAGAATTTGGACTAAGTCTTGCTTTGTTTTCCTAGTGCTATGTCCAAGAATACTTTGGAATGTTACAGAAATCCCAGCACAGAAGAAGTGGTTGCTCTCATCTCTCCCCTGCAAATAAATACACACGTGACAGAAGTAGTATTGACTCTAAGATGTGCAGTGTTGGTTGTGTGACATTGCTGCAGATAAAGCAGTGATTTAATTGCTGGTGTTTGATCTTTTTAGTGAGAGTCAACCCCAGTCCTGAGCACTTAGGAGCCATGGAGAGGTGAGCCCCAGGTCTAAGGTCTGTGACCTGCAGCTCAGCACAGGATGAGTGATCTGGGCATCTACACACCCAGGCTACAGGACACTGAAAGCACCAGCATTTCTAATCTGACATTTTGTCACATATCAGGCATGTGTAATTCATTTAGAAGCCTCTTACCTTGGCTGCTACATTATCATAGCTAGTGGGGTTCATGACATCGTAACAAATTAACACAACGTTGGTGTTCTGGTAAGAAAGAGGCCGCAGCCGATCGTAGTCCTCCTGCCCTGAAACACACAGGATGGCTTGGATGAAGAAATCTCTGTCCTGAGCAAGCAGAACCATGGGGATATGTACAGACACATAATGGAGATCAAGAACAATAGTACTATCATTTCATACTTGTAGAATTCCTTCCCTTGAGTACAGGAGATTCCCCCTCAGTGACAAAACTCATGGTTTAGAATACAGAACACATCCTTGGCAGGTTTTAATAAAAAGCCTGCTTTGTCCACTTGCTGAGGACTGAGAAGCAGTTCTAAACACTGACTGCCAAGTTGCTGCTCAAAAATAAAGTCATCAAGAGGAATATGACAATTATTATTAAATATTTTCAGTTTGACAGTGGCAGTCCCCATAATCATTTGTACACGTGATGCTGTGAGGAGAAGAAACACTGTATTTCCTAGACAGGAATGGTAAAGTAGAAACCTTAGTGGCAAACCTGCTTTTCCCAGTCCAGTGAGCTGAGAGGAAGCAGTGATTACACACAGGATTGTACAAGCCATGCTGCAGCATGAGCCAGGCTTAACTGGCCTTTGAAGCAGGACTCCCCAGCAGATCTGAGGGAATTCTGCTGAATTCTGGAAAAGCAGGGGATTTGTCATACTTCTGATTAGGGATATTCTAGCACATGATGTGACAAGAGGAAGCTGATTTGCTTCAGACCTGTACTCTTCCCCTTACAGTAATCACCATGCCAGGGTCTGAAGGTGTCTTGCTTTAAGAGATTAAGTTCAAGAAAGCAATAATTCCCAGATACAGCTGGCAGCTCAGGAAAAAAAACCCAATCTTTTTAATTTAATAAGGAAGAAAGCATGATTCAAGCAGTCTGTAGAAAGTGTATTTGTCATCTGAATGCTGCAATCAGGCACGTGTCTGTGATGTACTGAATTGCCATGAGGAGACCTGGGAATGCTGGTCCTTCCCACCATCACCACAATCCACACACAGACCAGAAACTGCCCCACAGGGAAGTTCCACAACTCAAATCTTCATGTTGATATTTCAAATGAAGGAATGCAGAAAATTTCAGTGTGCTCCAACTTTACAGCAACGATTCCTGCTCTGGCACCTGCTTCAGTCCAAAGTCATGTACTCATCACTTGCCAACATTTTTGTCTCCAGTCTGAAGAACTGCAGATACTAGAAGGCCAATATTATACAATACTTTTCTCCCTTCCTTAATTTAAATGATTGGTTGAGATACCTTTTATTCCAAAGCAATCCCTGCTGGATAAGCCATTACTCAGTTTGCCTGAGATGTTTGTACAATGGGAATCTTGGACTTGGACCATTTTGTATTTGAGCTCCCACAACAGCCGTGGGCTCTGTGGGGAGGTGCAGAACAAAGAGGGATTGATATTTCAGGGTTTAATCCAGAAATAATACACAATTGAAGAAATTATGCATGTTGTATAAACATTCAGAGCAAAGATTGTACTGCTTATCCCTTCTTATTCTCCCAAACCATCTACTTGTTTGTAACCAATTTGCCATTTTGTTGGTGAGATAATCCCTTAAATGCATTAAATACATCAGGTGCCAAACTTTTTTTTTCCCTTCTAACTTCCTCTAGTTCTCTGTAAAGATTTCCTTGTTGAAGTTCATGCCTCTGAGTTTCTAACAACATAACTTGTAAAACTAAAAGGTCCTCTGAGTTGTTGTTGGCAATTGGTGAGGCAGACAGGGGCTGTCCCTTTGGGATAAACATGTCTATTTTCTTGGAATCTGAACAAACCTCTAAATTCACACTCTCCTGCATGGGATAACAGAAAAAGTGTCTGTAATTATGTGGCACAATATGTTGTATTGCAGGTCAAAAACTATAGATATGCCCTGGTGAACTGCTCCTTCATCTTCAAATCCATTTGCAGTTATGGGTTTTAAAGCAAACAATAAATGCATGAGAAAATGCTGTGTAAAACACGGCTCTGTGTGCATTTGGAATGTTGGATACAGAGTGCAGAACAGGGTGGGGTGCAGAGAGCAGAAGGGGAAGGTGAGATGGCAATTGCTTAACCTCTGTTACAGCTGGGTGGTTGCAGCACTCCCGGGGAAGGAGGAGGAAGCTGCTCTTTAGAAGCTCAGATGCAGCTCCTCAGCTGCTGAGGATGTAACGGGACCCAGATCAAGCTGTGTCTAAACATAGACATCCCCCTCTCTGAAAACAATCCCTTTCACCCCCTGTCCTCAAGTGCTGCTGGTGAAATGCAAGAAAGGGCCTGGGAGACTTTTTTTCTGTAAAGCTGCTCAGCCTGTGGTCAGAGCTAATTTGGCAGAGATTTAGGTCTTTTTACTAAGGGTTTTAAAAAGGAGGAACAGAGGTGAACCTAAGCAGTGACTGAATGTCTATGCAAAGCCCTGTGTGTGCTTCCTCAAACACAGGTAGCTCTTTTCTTTCCCCAGTTAACACAAAACATGCTGTGGAGGAGTTGGTTAAGTATCTGCCTGCATGTGAGCACATTTGTGACCCCTCTGTCTTCCTTGATTCGTTGTACCAACAGAGATTTGGGGGTTTTTTTAAAGAAAAAACTCCACCCAACTGAATTCACCTAAAATTTGCTGATTCTCTGCCAAGCTCGCAGTCCTGCGTGCCTCTGGGAGATGCTGTGTAACCACACGACTGCAGCCAGGCCCTGTGCTGGGGAGGGAGCTCTGCTGGTGGCTGAGGGTGAACAGAAGTGAAACCTCAGGTCTCAGTCTCATGTGCATGTTCACATCTGTCTGCTCCTCCTCACCCCTTTGCCCATGCACCACCAAAGAAGTGCCAGCCTATGAGCTGCTTGCCAGTTATGCTTTTTCCCCAGTCAGTTTAAAACAAATTGGGAAATGGACATTCTTGGCAGGAAGAAAACTGGTAGAAGAGGACACTTGGGGCAGGAGGGGCACACATCAATTAAAAAACTGGGGGTTTTGTCTTACTCAGGCATGACTTCCTGTCAAAGTTGTGAGAAATTATTCTTGCATTCAAGAATTCTGGCTTTTAAAATTTCTCTGAAGACCTTGTGCTTCTGCCATCAGAGACCTGAAAAACCTCTCTGGAGGCCTTGCATGTGCTTCCTGTCAGGCAGAGCAAGCACCCACAATGATGAGGCATTACTTCCTCCCCAGCCCAGCAGTGCTCTGCTCTCTGCTCTGAGAAACTGCTGCACCAGGAATTGAGCCTCGTGTCTGAACTGCACCTAGGGCATCAACACTGCCCCCTTGGCATGGAGAAACTACAGAGTTCATTTACCTCTCAGTGCCTTTGCCTCTGCCAAGCACAGCTGGAAGTGGAAACTTTTAATTAAAAAGGAAGCTGCAAAGGCTGCTTGCAGACCAGACAAGTGACCTTACAAAGCCTTTACACATTGCATATGTGTACCACCAACTTCCTGCAACAGCAAGAAGTGTTTGAGGAGGAAGACACAGCACCGCAGTACAAAACGCTCACCAAAAATTATTTTAGACTAATCCATTAAGTTAATTTGTTACCAAAATTTTTGTCGAGAGAAGAATACCTTTTATATCTTGAAATGTTTCTTTCTGAAGCTTTTTGTTTGTGTCCTCCTCCCTCAGCAAGCAGGACAAGATCAAATGTTTGAGCTGCACAGGACCTGACAATACAAAGAATCCTTCCAACTTCTAACAGCCCATGGAGCTGAACCTGTCCTTTACCTTTCCATGATGCTGAAGTACACCCAGCTCTATTTACTGTTGCTCCAAGTGAGATCCTAAAAATACACAACTCTTCGTGCTAGTCTAACCCTTAAGGAACTCAAATCAGTTTTGTACTATTAAAAACAGGATGAGACTAAAATGTGTGCTCAAGTGAGTCCTTCCTCTAGCAAAACTTCCAGTTACAGAAAGAGGCTGAAAACTGCTTGAATTAGAGTTAGACAGAGTTTATAGATATGTAACATAAAACTAAGTAAGCAGCTTTGAAAAACAGAACCAAAATTCAGGTTTTCCCCCTCCCAATTAAATGTCTTAATCCAGGTGACAATCTCGCTGCTTTCTTTCTTGCTGTGTCTTATGGAAAGCAAAAGAAATTTAACAGGAAGGGAGGAGACAAGTGTCAAGAGCCTCAAGAAACTTGTAGCCTGGTGGCCATGGTGCTGTTTTGGGAGATGGAAAAGGTTGGGTTTAGAGGTTTCCAGAGGAGAGATGGAAAGCAATTGCTCTTTCACACCAACCATGGCAGCTCCACTTCCCAAAGTACCTCACAAGACACAAAATACACTCCACTGTTCTTCAGTGGAGCAGTGCTTTAGTCCAAATCAGTTTTTACAGCTGTGAATTCAATGTGGAAGGTACACACTAAGAGTTATACGCATAAACAGGGAAATTACAGGATGTGGGGTAGTGGTTTTAAACTATCAGAGGGGAGATTTGCAATAGATATAAAGGAGAATTTTTTCACAATGAGGCACAGGCTGCCCGGAGAAGCTGTGGCTGCTCTATCCATGAAAACATCCAAGGTCAGCTTGGACAGGGCCCTGAGCAATGTGATCTAGTTTAAGATGTCCTTGTTCATTTTAAAGGTCCCTTCCCACTCCAAGTAAGTGTCCTGATGCTGCAGTGAGCCATCAGCTCAGTGAGCAGTCCCTGGGCTGCTGGGGCTGCAGGGCTGGTGCAGAGCTGAGCTCTGAGACACAGGAGACTCAGGAGAGCTCAGTGCTGCACTGCTGGACCTGCCCAGCCCACTGCCACCTCTGGATGCAGCCCCTGCTCCTTACAGCCTGGAACAGGCTCCAAAAGCAAATGCTGGAATGTGTGGCACGGGGATTTTAAATGAGAGCTCGGAACTATGTGGCAGGCAAAAAAAATCCACACTGACAGCAAACAAATATAAAAATCATGAGTGCAGTGGCAGGTTCTTGGTGCCAACACCCTGTATTAAGGAAATTCCTCTTTGGTTGCTCACACTAGATTCCAGTCCTTCTCTTTTCCTCTAAGACTTAGACCCAAACCCCTTGCCATCCAGTAAAAGGTATGTTATCCCAACTAAATGGACTTAGAACAGTAACACTGACCCAAGAAGACACATTGACAAATTGGGTGCTCAGGATCTTACTACACTGTAATAAAAATTAGCAGTGAAATTCACTTTTAGATTAAAAGCCTTTTAAATTATGTTTTCAGCTATCACTTGAAGTATACAAGAAGGTAAGTGTGTTTTATTACTATTAAAAATGACTGGACTGCATTTGGTTCTTATTTGTCTTGGTGTAAATTTGGAACAACTCCACAGGCTTGAACTGAAACAGATGATTTACACTGAGCTGAAACCCAGCACGTGTCAATTTTAGGGTTCATTTAGGAAAGCAGCTGGCTAACAGAGTCTGGGAACTTTGAGTGAAGTTGAACACAAACCATTTCACAAGTTCTTCAAGTGAACCTGAACAACTATCAGCATTTTCAAATAACTTTTACTGCCACAGCCTTTTGATTTTGAACACAAACCAGCCTTTTTCTCCTTCCCTATTCAATCACACATGGCAGAAGATTAAAATGCTTTCCTGGTTGATTGTATTATGCTTTGCATCTGGGAATTGGGTTTTAATACTTCCAGATACGGTTGCTATTTGATGTTTCTGAATTAATTAGGTTGTTAAGATAATGAATGAGTTGATGACCAGAACTGCCATTAGACAATCAATTCTTTTTTTTCTGGAAGGCACGTTGATATGCAACAGGTAGTGGTGGTTGGCTTGTTTGTACTTTCCTCTCTGGCAGTCTTACCTGCAATGCTATGGTTCAACTATGCTGGTAGAGAAGAAATTTGAAAACCTGTCCAACATTACAGTCTTCAAATACTGGTCTGATTTAAGCTGACACTGAAAAAATCTGCTGGAACAGAAACTGGGGGTGCGTGCGCTCCCAGGAGCAACGCTTTACAGTTTCTGCTTATTTGCCTGAAGTTACGAAAGGCTGGGCCGGGTTTGGGCTCGGTCCCAGGCCAATGTCCCCGAGTGCTGCCCTCGCAGTGGCCGCACAGGCGCTGCCCTCGCAGGGAAGTGGAACCCCTTACCTGCGGTGTCGTACAGGTTCAGGGTGACCTCCTTCTTCCCCACCGTCACACTCGTTGTGTACTTCTCAAAAACAGAGGGCGCGTATTGCTGCAAAGGGAGAAGGATCTCGATGATCTCAGAGGCCTTTTCCAACCTCAGTGGACTCAGTGATTGTGAGAAGCGGTGCTGGCGGGGCCCAAGCGCTGGGACCGGCCCCGGCCGCGGCCCCCAGCCCCGCGGGGATGGCAGCCCCTCACCTCGGGGAAGGAGCCCTTGGCGTACACCATCAGCAGCGACGTCTTCCCGCAGCCTCCGTCGCCCACGATCACCACCTTCACCTCCTTCCTGCCCGACGGGGCGGCCGCGGGGCCGCGGGGCTGCTCCGCCGCGCCCTCGGGCACGGCCCCGTTGGCCGCCTCCATGGAGCGGGAGCGGAGCGGGCCCGCTGAGGGCGCAGCGCGGCCGGGACGCGGCTCCGCTCCCCCTGCGCGCCCGGGGCGGGCAGAGCCGCCCGCGCCCCGCCGGGGATTGGCCGCGCCGCCGCCTCAGGTGCCGCAGGGCCCCGCCCGGGCCCCCCCGGACACTGGCGGAGCTGCTCCCGGAGCCGCGGCCTCATCGCCGGCCTCATCGCTGCTCGGGGTCACGGCGGGAAGGCCCCTCAGCCCCGCCCGTCCCGCCGGGCAGCCCTCGAGGCTTCAGCCCCCGGGACCATCGGCCGCGTCCCTTTGCCCTTCCACCCACACACGCCATCCCCATTTATTTATTCTTTCCCGTGCCGTTTGTTCCCGCAGGGACCCCCTCCAGCGCCGCGCTGGGTCCCGCTAAGCGGCCGGCGCTGAGGGAGCGCTGCAGCTCGGCGCCGCTGTGCGAGCAGGGCCGAGCGGGGCTGAGGGCGGGCAGGGACCCCCGAGGCACCCCCGGCAAGGCACCTTGGTGCTGGCACTGCCACTGACTCACTGCTCGTTTAACACTGATTTATCGCTTGGGAAAGGACCGACAGCTCTGCTCGTCATCTGCTCACCACCCAAGGTGAGCTGCAATGAGAATAACTGGAATTTCTCATTTTAATTGCAGGGATGTGGTGGTCCCAGGCTTCCATGTGGTGGTTTTGGTACCGTGGATCGCAGGGGATCACAGTAGCTGGGTATGTTCGGCTCTGGAAGGGGATCTGAACTGCTGGATTATGTTTGGTTCCAATGCGCAGGTCAGGGGAGTGACACTGAGTTTTGGACAGACCTGCTCAGGTGCAAATCCACCACTATTCAGCACAAAACCCCCCACGTTTCTTTCCTGGCAGGAATTAGCAGTGTGCTCTATCTTAAGTAAGTTTGTTTATAAGAAATAAAAATTTCCTCTTTTTTTTTAATACCACTTGTGGAAATAGCAACAAACCCCTAAGGACATGCTTGGGTGTAGCAAGACCGTTTAATTCAAGTAAGGAAAAAAAAAAACAAAAAACCAACCAAGCCACAATTCAAGTAAGGCTTTTCATTTTCCCCTGCGCAGTTGTGTCACTAGATGGCCTTCCAGACCCAACACAAACACCACTGCACTCGGGCAAGGAGGATCCTGCTTTGTGCACAGGGCAAACAAAAAGCTAGGAAAGGATATTTCTGCAATAGACAAGAAGAAGGACCTGTAATACTTAACACGGTGTCATATAACTCAAATTATAACAAATAAAAAAGCGGTTAAATTCACACCTATTTAAAAGTCACCGTTTTCCTATGGAAAAAGTTGATGCAAGCACATAGAAATTGTCAAAAAATGCTTTATGAGCCACAGTCTTATAAATCTTATCCGGAACACAGGGAAAGCCATCAGCTCCTGTCCAGTGTAATGGCTGAGAGCATTCCAGTGGCACAGGAATGGATGGGCCAGGAAAGAATTTGTTTTATCCTGAAATTATTTATTTGGACCTGGCTCAAGCCCAGGATGACACTATGTATGATACAATCAGCAGCTAGAGTTAACAGTCATCCTGTAACTGAAGAATTCAGGGGGGTTTTTTAAAGTCAATTATTTCCATTAAAAGGGGATTTTTTGGGGGGGATAAAAATATTTGGTGGTTCATTATTAATTTGTGAAGTTTTGCTTTTTGTTTTTGTTTTTGGGTTTTTTTTTCCAAATATCACGAAACAATCTTTACATTTCTCATAGCTCTGTCTCCTTGTACATTCTATACTTAAAGAAACTTTTAGATTTGTACTCCTTTAGATTTGGGATGAAACAACAAAAAATAAGCAGATTACAAATACAACTGTAAACACTCCAAAGACTATTTTAAAGTAATGGATGCTCTCCTTGTAATGAATCAACTTATTATGGATGAAATACAACATTTCAGTGTCTTAGGTACTTAATTTTAATTAGCAGCTATGCAGTGCTTTAGGCATATCATTTGGGTTTGGGCAAAAGCTGAGCCTATTTTGCTGACTCCAAAAAAAGCAAAATCTTAAATGGAATTGTGCCACTGATTTAAATGGAAGAAGATTCAACCCTCTATTACTGAAATTCAGATATGATCATTACTAATTGCAAGTGTCCTTCTCTAGTTCAGTTTTGGCCTGTACATTGATTTTGGCACAAGTTCTTTCATCAAAAGCTTACACATCTGCAGCTCAGGGGTCAATGTGTGTGGGGAGATTCTCAGTGAGCACAAAAACCAACAAAAACGGGGCATTAGTGGGGTATGGAAAATATCTGTGCTCCAATCCTGGTGCCAATTTGTTGCTCCATGATCACCAAGGAAAAAGTTAGGAAGGAGTGAAAGGTTGGCACACTGCTTAGGAAAACTGCTGGGAGTTTGTGATTTTTCAAAGATGCTTTAACACTCTGGATGGTATTGATGGGTAATTCAGGTTAGTTATGAAAAGACCCAAAACCAGACTCACAGATTAGGTTCAATATTGTTTGCACACACCATCTGCTGCATACTCCTATTGTTAGTTTACTTGGTAACACAAACTGGACAAGAATGGAGACCTGTTCTTCCTTATTGTCATCAGAACTATGCTTTTGAAATACACTTAATTTTTTTCTTCCAGTTTACAAAGACTTCAACATAACAAGAAACCCCATTTATGTCCAAGGGAATATTCATAAACTTAGTTAAGAAAGTGCATAACAAGACAGAGCCTTAAATATTTATTTTTTAACATTACCAGTGACATTAATTATTTGTGTTTTCAGCTATGAGTCCCACTCCAGCATGTACTGAGCAAGAGCAATGCCTTGAAAAATTCACAGTAGGAAAGACAGACCCTAAGGAATGGGATTTACCAAGTAAGTCAAGTGAATCTCTGATAAATTTCAGATGTTGTATAAGGCCAACAATTGCTTGTCATGTGCACACAGATTCTTACTGAGGGAGTCTCTGCCCCACAGAATTCATTATGGACAGGGCACAGAAGGAAAGGGGAATTATGATGTGGGAGAGCTGAACTCTCCCCGAACACAGCACAAAGTTCTGGTGACAGAATCAGTGTGAGAGAAGCCTATGACAAAGCAGGTGTACACTGCTCAAGGTGATTCCTCCTGTTTACAGAACAAATGAACAAAATTGTTTTTCAGCTGTGCTTTTGCTCACAGTGCCAGCACTGCTCTGACCCTCACTAAACCCTCCACACAATTTCCAAAATCAAAGCTCCCCAGTGTCCTTGACTTTCAGCTGCTTCTCAGTCTCCATTTCTGCAGCGTTTCTCACTGCTCCTCTCACACATGCAGAGCTCAACCATCTGCTCCTCATGGCCTGATATTTTATACACATGCCCCCACCCCGAAAAATCCCTTGGGCCACATGATTCACCATCTATTCAAACCTTGCCATGTGCCTGGTTTTTTGTGTAGTAGCTCCTACTGATGTAAATCCCTTGTTCCATAAGGGCTCTCAATTGCCTTTTTCACTGAAGGCAAGGTGGCTGTGACACCTGCCAATCTCTGAGACGTTTAACCCAACCTAAAACATTATTACATTGTTGTTTGGCTGAGTAGGAGCCATATTTTTTTCCCAGTGGGAAGTGCTGCCAGAAAGGCATTAACTTTCCAGACTATTAAGTAATATGGAAAAATTATATTTCAATAAGAAAATTTCCTTTCTGCCTTTTCATGCCTTAGAAATAGTTCCTGTTTCACTTGGCTCAAGTAGCCCCTGCACTAAATCAGTGCAGAAATCTTTGGATAAACTCTAAGTAAAATCTGTCCAAATGCTGCCAGGGAGTTCAGAGGGTTGGGAAAGAAAACAGGACAAGGGTCTGCAAGGGGAGGTGTGAGACAAATTAAGACACACAACTCAGCAAAATCAGGCAGAGAATATTCAGGAAATCTAATGTAGTTTGGACAAACTTTATTAATAAACCACACATTCATGACTGCCTGGTGAACAGCTATTTATAGGGAACACAAACTGTATCTTGGCTATTTTCTCTGATATTCTTTAAATCAGGGGTGCCAACTGGGTGGGCCAAATATGGCCAACCTGATACAAGTGTGGCCAAAGTGCTGTGTTTTGAATTTCATCTTGCATTAGAAATTGAGTTCTTGGCTTTGCAGCTGTGGGGGAAAACCACCCCATTTTACAAACCTGAGGTAAATCAACATGGTGACATCTCATCCTGATACAGTAGGTGCTTAGAGGCAGTTTCAAGTTTCTGTTGCTCACTAAAGCGTGAACTCTCAAGCCAAATTCTGTTGTGAAAAATGGGTAACACAAGGTTAGGATCATCCTATGCTTTTCTGGAACATCAAACACAATGAGTGATCTCTGAAAAACATGAAATGAACAGGTGAGTGTCTGCCAGCAGCTCCACAGCTCTGCCCCCACAGATCTGGGGATGTGTCTCCCAGGTATGCTGAGCCACAGGCAGGAATTTGTCACCACAGGCTGGCAGAGCTATCACAGAAACGCTGGATCTCATCCCCTGCCTCTGTGCTGGGAAGGCCTTCTGGGGGTTTGGTGTAGAGAGAGGGATCCAGAACACCTCGTTTCAGGTGAGACCTGCAGTTGTGTTTGCCTTGGGAGCTGGGCTTGGTTTGCCATGGGAACAGGCAGAAGCAGAGGGTTCAGGAGGGAGGCACAGCCGTGCTCTGGCTGACAGAGATCAGGGCTCTGCTACAGATCCGTGTGAAATTAGTCACCATCAGATGATCTTCTGCATCCAGATTTGCAGCAGAGAGCACATCCCATCAGGAAGCAATTTGGGGAAATTTAGGGAAAAGGGCTACAAACAGCTTTGCTTGCGACACAATGTGTTCTTAGCCAGTATCCAACCAATCCCTTTAGCATAACCTCTAAAATCCCTCTGGCTTAGGCCTTCCTGTGTTTTCATTACCCAACATTCCACCTAACCCAGAAAGCATGAAGATATTATTTTTTTCAAAACTGGAGCACTCTCTGCAGTATCTGCTTCCTTCAGATCTCTTTTCCCTTCTCTCGTTCCCAAATTATGTAATTCCTTGCGGAGAGAGATATTTTCTTTTAATGTACTTGCTAGTTCAGAACCCAAGAGGAGTGGGTGTTAATTAAGATGACCACAGCACCAGGGGAGGAGTTGCATTCAGCTGCTTTAGCTTACACAGGAGGGATTAATACGGAGTGGGTGAGTCAACTGTGGATTGCCAAATCTGGGTTACACTCCCCAAAATTCTGTTGGAAGATTCCTCTAAACCTGAAATATGTGGAGTAGTACTTTTTTTGTGTGTCTTTAGAGAACATCAATTTAAATGAACCCAGGTTTGGCTTCCTAAATATGCCTTTCACTATGTGAGCTACAGTGCAGCCTGAACAAGTGTGTGTTTTACAGAGCCATGAGTCAGGCTTTGATCAACACCTCATTCCTGCACTCTTGCACCTGGCCCAGGCAGGAAGCTCTCAAACCTTTTGGACAAGGATGTGGGGAAACTGGGATTGTTCATAGAGGGAGAATAAAAGATGGTGAAGTAGGCTATAAGAGAATGAGCTGTGGATGAAATAGGGCCATGTTTCTGCTGAGTAATGCATAGCACTGACATTAACATGAAGTTTGCATCCTCCCCTCTGATATCTGTGCAAACTTCCCACAGGAAGGCAGCAATGGCAGACTGAAGAGATGATAAAATTTTCTATTTATATGGGAGACACCAAAATTTCTGCCTGTTTTTTGTGGAATGCTGGATGTATGGGTAAAGCTAAGCGGGAAGCACTTGCTCTGTCATTGTCTGGCTGGCAAGATGCTCATTCATAGAGGTGGAGGTTTGGCAGGAGCCAGAGGAGCTTGTGGCTTGTCAGAGCATGGCCAGGCAGAGCACAGGCCCAGACTGAACATTTCTCTGACCTGAGAGCAGCCATAACCTGGCCAGAGCAAACCCTGACAGGAACAGCGATGCTCCCAGCAGGTTAATTAATAACTTGAGGCACTGGAAATAAAACCAGGTTGTAATTGAGTGATGTTTGCTTTAGAGCTGTGATTCTTGGCCTGTGCCTGGTTTGTGGGAGCTGGTTGGGCTGAGAGTGCAGAGCAGCCTGGCTGGATGTCTTTGCTGAGAGCCACCAGAGCGGGTCAGGAAGGTGTTCAAGCAGTGCTCAGGGGTGGTGAGGGCAGGCACAGAGAGCAACAAGCTGACACTGCTGGGTCTGGCACACTGCCCTGCCCTGCTCCACACCTCTGTCCTTGATGGCACATTTCCTGTGCATTTCACCCTTCCTACACACATCTCACCCTTCCTGAATCTCCTGTAACAACAGGCACATTGTCAAGTTTCTCATTGCTTACTGGGATTAACATAGTAGCTCTGATTTCTTGAGTTGGGGAGATTTCCTGGTTAAAACTGTTCTAATTAAACTTAGATCTCTCATAAGGCTAAAAATGCCCCTGTGTGAATGGCAGCTGGATCTGCTTGTAAAATGACAGTGCCCCAAGACCTTTAATGGTCTTGGGAGTCTAACAATAGTACAGACAGTGCCTGTTCAAAGATAAGGGCTAAAGGCAAATGGAAGAAGGAAGCAAATACACCATCCCCACGAATCAGACATCTTAGACAAAATTTTTTCAAGTACAGAACGCATCTGGCTGTGTATTTGTCAAGTATGTTATTGGCTTGAACTACACACACAGCACCCACAGCAATAAATTTCCACTGTAAGTATGAGTGGGCACCTCCATTTTCCTTTTAGGACTCAATTTTGGACCTGGGAAAAAGTGTTCTCAGTCGAAAGGCCTCCAAGCAAGCCCGGGCTGGTCACAGCAGAGCAACAGCTGCACGAGCTTAAATTCCTCTCCCCACCCTGCTGTACAAGCCATGCCCCTCAGTCCTGTGCCTGGAGGAATGTCCAGCTTTCCTGCTTCCCTGCCAGCTCCACTGGCATTTCCTCTTCCACAGCCAATTGCAGGTTAGGCGCCGACACCATGAAGTGCTTTTTCATGTGGGCAGTGCTGCTGGAACTAAGGGTCCCTTGTGGTCAGAACCCCCTGCAGATGTTTGTGACACTTTTTTCACTCCCCTTTATGCAACATGTCAGGCTCTTGTGATAATTTACTGCCACAGGAACCTCTTCCTGCACGCTGCTGACTGCGACTCCTTCCGGGCTGCTGCCAGGCACTGCCCAGGGAGAGGGAAAGACAATGTGCAGGGGAAGGTGTCAGGAAGCAAAGAGAGCCCTGTCCTGCATCAGCAGCTCCCAGGAGAGAGGCAGAAATGCAGCAACAACTGTGAGGGTTTAATGGAAAGTAACTTCAGTTAGAAACTAGCAATGGCCTGCCCTCTTGAAGGTTAAAACAACTAAAATATCTGGGAAAGGTATTTTAATTTAAAACTTACCTAAAAAAAGAAAGGAAAAAAAAGCTAAAGCAAGTTCAAAAATAACTCAGAAAGTAGACAAAGATAAGAACAGAGCCTGCAGGAGTCAAGTCTGAACAAAAGGCATGGGCTGTGAAAGGAGAAAACCACAAATGGCAGGGGTTGAAATGTAAAACCCACAGTTCACTGTGAAACATGAAGGATGCTGTTGTATTCCACACCTCCTCTTCCTGGGTGTAGCTGTCTCCACAAGGTGAAAGGCAGTAATGAATCAAGCTCCTTCCCTCTTCCTGTATTTTCTATTCAATTATTCGCAGACTGCGCAAGTTCTGCTTTATTTCCCCTCTCCATATGCCACACTCTTCTCCTGGTTTATTTATTTATTTATATTTTTTTTAATTCTGAACTGTGCCTTTGGCCTCTCTCCCATTCCTTTCTCCTCGGTGCGCGCCCCCCGCTCTGGCAGGATCTGCTGCCTTTGTAACCTCTGCTGTGCACATATGCTGCCTCTCCCCGCCCCTCCTGCCACCCCCTGCTCCGCCGAGCGTCCCTTCTCCTCGCTCCAGCGTTTTTGCCAGCCAGGAACGGAGCGGCTTTGCCACGGCCACGGCTCCCGTTTCCATGCTGCCGGCTCCTCTCCAGCGATCAAGGGGAAGCCGTGCTGCTCCCCTCGCACAGCACAGGCAGAGGCTGTGCAGCTGCTTAGCAACTGCGAGCTGCTGGAGCTGCTCAGCCTTCACCCACCCGGCGCCTTCGGTCCCACTCGGCTGCAACCCAGGGCTCGGGGGACCAGCTGGGGCGCTCCCCACTGTCCTGTCAAACAATAAATCAAGATGCAAATCCTTAACTGCAGGATTGAGAGCAGTGGCAGCGATGTCAAGGGCAAAACAAAGTCCCGGTCTCGTGTCGCATCGCACCAGTGGGAAGACACTGCTCTCATTTGTAAGCTGAACTCATTCCATTTGATCTTTGTCATCGGTTTCTGGCTGCAACGTTTTATACTCCATCACTTATAATCAGAATGTTCCTTGTGTGTGCTGCATGTGTTAAAATGGCTCCCAGGTCCCCAGCTACCATCATATCCAGACTGTTTAATGAAGTATCCAGAGACACAAGTAATGTAATGCATAAATATCCTCTTAGATTACTTATTTGTATCTTCATTTCCTTCTGATGGAAGCTTTGCAAGTGCCCGGCCTCCTTAAATGGTACATTCTTTTCATTCTTTCCCTTTTATTTTTGCGAAACTGTACTGTTCAGGGGCCATGAAGCACTGAACTGTTTTGTAATTCGATGGCTTTAGAATGCTGATTAGAATTGCCAGCCGTCTTGATTTATTTCATGATTTTTATAAGCTTGAAAGCATTCTAAAAAATAACCAGTTCTACATCCTGATAGGATCACAGCATTTCAATGGCAGCAGCATTTCAATAGGCAAGAAGCAACACAAAACATTCTGCAAGTCAGGTGTTGAAACAGCTTCTTTATTCCTTTATAGCTCGAGAAAGATTAGATCTCTGAAAGCACTCACTCCCTACCTTACAGAGGTGGCTTTGTCATAATACTTGCAGAAATAATATGATCACATACAATTTAAAAAGTAACACCAACCCCACCCCCCAGCTACGGCAAATAGCCAACGTATCTACAAAAATTTGTCTGGATTTTGAACACAGTAAATGTTTGTTCCACTGTTGGGTGGCACCATGCATCTCTGCACCCCGGCAGCCAAACAACATAGCCCAGTGATCTTCCCTGTCATTGTTCAAGGCTCACATCCCATGCCTCTCAGAGCATGCTGGGACACAGGTGAAATCTGTCAGCAGGTTGCTTATTTTGGCTGACAATTCCCTAGACAGATCATCTGCTGCTCTTAGGAAGGAATGAAAAATTTCATGGCAAGAAAATCTGAACAGGCAAATACCTTGTCCATATTCCTACTCAATATTCCTTTGATATTCTTAGCCTGGTTTCCTAAAAATAAAACTGTCTAATGCAACTGCGTTGCTCTATGTAATTTTCTCCCCCCCTCCTTCCTCCAATCTCAAATTTGGCAGGGGGGAAGAAGTCCCTAATGTATTTAGGTCTTGAATGAACAGCTGGATACAGAGCATGTAGTGAGGCATCGTGTCTAAAAAAAAATCTTACAGGAAGGTCTCAAAATGTACTTTGTAACCACCCTGCCCCAGACCTCTCATCTTTCTTTTATGGGTCCTGCAACCACCTGTTTTGTGCTCTCCATTATTTCATGGCTACATAATAGACACCAGGGCAGGCAAGTGTTGCAGTGTGCCCCTGGCTCCCTTCCAGCTCCTAAACCGGGCTTTCTTCCCATGCAACTGGGGTGTGGCAAGGGATGGTGGGGAACCAGACCTCCTCCTGACACAATATTGACACTGCTCAAGTGTGTGTACACATACCCAGAACCGGGAAACACCCACCGCGCAGACAGGTTGTTTATCTGGAAGAAAACAAAATCATAACCAACCAAGTTTGTAGGTGGCACTAAGCAATATCAGAAGGGAATATCAAATAAAAATAATAATTTAAAAAGGCCATTGCAAGCAACAACGCTAAGAGGACCAGAGTAAAGCCATACATGGAAAACAAAGAGCACAATTCTGCAGTACAGGGTTGTCATCCCAGGAAGGAGCAGATCTGAGAGCATTTTAGCTGCCCTGCTGGGAAAGCAGCTGAACTGGGCTGGAGTAATCCCTGCGTGCCTGACAGACACATCTGAGCCAGGAGGGCTGCTGGCTCGGGCACGGTCACTGCCGATGGCTCTGTCCCCTTCTGCCCAGATCAAAATGGTGACAAACTGGAGCAGGAACAATTACAGGATTAGTAAAGACAGACCCGAGGGGGAGCTCTGCAGCCTGCAATGGAGTGTTTAAATGCTCAGCTTGCACACAGCTATGAGGGGATGGAAATCTGGTCATGGAGCATTCCTCTGCCAAGGAGACTGAGGGACAGGCACATCCAGAAACTGAAAGCAGAAACTAGACAAGTTTAAAAAGGTACTTTGATTTCTAGTCTGTCAGGTGGATTTTTGATGGAAACAATTTACCCTTATTTTATTCCCTTTCACAGCCCATTTGAAAAAGAAAATCTGATCTTTATCTAAGATGCAGCTATGCTGCAGTTAAATTCTTTCAAATGAGAAAAGGCCAAAAATTTATAAAAATCAAGAGACCTGCATAATGCAGGAAGTTGAACCAGATGAACCTTGGTCTCTTTTGTCTTTTATAATCTATTAATCTAGTTTTCTTGCACAAGCAGCAGATTGTGACTTTAAAACCTACCATATAAAGGATTCTGTGTACAAGGCAGTCTAAAACAAAATGTTGTAAACAGTCAGGATCATTGTTTGGCAGAACAGCTGCATATTTTTTATTTCACTGTGCCTCTCAATCTAATTTGCTCTTGTTGCGACACTTTGCCAAAGAAATTAAATCACTTCTTATTGATAACAGACAGTGATATAATTAGCATAAGAGTTTTCCACTCAACAATGCCAGGCAGGGACGCTGTGGGCAAGAACAAACTCCTTTGCTTCAAGAATGTGCACAGAGTCACCACAAGCTGCTCAGAGAAAAAAAATCTATCCCCCCCCCATCCTTTCCCCTGAAAGATCTCTTTATCTAAAGAGTCTCACGCAGCAAACCAGGGTCAATCTAACTCAAGTATGAAAGTCTGGTTTGACCTTTCTGGGATTTAAACACGCTGTACCAGAACATTTCTCTTTTCAGAATCGAGGTTCAGCCATGAAACCACCCACTCTGAGAGCACAACTGGTCTCAACTGCCTTGGCGACTTTTAAACTACACTGAACATTATATTCATTTAGAAACTCTAAAAAACGGAAAGAAATTTTCGGCTCAGACTTACAAAAACAACTTCCAGAAGTGCTGAGGACTCACACAACTCACTGGGGCGGCACAGCAGGCTCGCTGTCCAGCGCCTGCTGCCCCAGCAATTTCTGGCCCTGGTTTGCACGTACGCAGCGCCAGGCACACGCGTTAGGAGCTCTCCCAGCTGGAGCACTTAATGGATTCTACCACCGGGAACAGCCGTCCTGGACAATGATTAATCGCAGACAAAGATCAGAGTCCTGGAAAAATATGCAGAGAGATGCAAGTACAGACAAAGCTGTCTAAGCTCCCACAGTATTATGGTCTGGCTGTGTCGCTTCAAAGCTGCGTTAGGCAGAGCTGGTTTGCTTCAGGGTTGAACAGATCAACCTTACGGTTTAAATGCTGGTATTGCTAACAGCCAAATATATATTTAAACATAAATCTCAAATCCCAGGAAAGTTAATAGCCCGATGCTGTTTAAATATGCCTTTTTTAGTCGCTTCACGCGCTGACTTAACTCATTACGATGCAAGCTGCAGAAACGGTCTCACTACAGTTCAAAAACCCCTGCAAACACGAGCCCAGCTCTGCGCCGTACTTTGATCTACACGTCGCCTCTTTCGGCCATTTCCAGGAAGCTGAAATGCTTTCCACCTCTATTGAGAGATACCAGAGGAGCATTTTAATGGTGTTCAGCTAAGAACAACGCCACCGTTCCTTCCGATTTTGCCAGCAGACGGTCACTGGGCGCCGCCGTGACCCGGGCCGGGTGCTCAGGGCTGGCTCCAGCGCGGGCCCGGCGCTCCCGGCCGGGCAGGGACCGGGCGGCGGCTCGGGCGGCCCCGGTTCTGAGCGCCGCAGCCCCCGACAGGGCTCGCAGCGCTACAACGCCAGCCTGGCACTGCGGAAGAGCTTTGGTTTTGTTGTTGGTTTGTTTGGTTTTCTCCCCCTCCATGGGAACGTGTTCTGTTTTGTGCGGACGGTTTGTCGCTTGCTCTCGACATAGAGGCTGACCCGGTGAGGAGCGAGGGGGGGGAGCGAGGAATGGAGCGATGAGCGCAGTTGTTGCGAAAGGCGCGGGTTGCGGTGCCTCCTTCGCGGCAGCACCCTGCTCCCTCGCAGGGAAACAGCCCTGAGCCTCGGCACATACCACAGCACAGGTTGTACAAACCCACGGAGCGGCTGGTGCTGAGCCGCAGGAGCTGCGGGCAGGGCGCACCCTGCCCGGCACATGCCGCTCCCGCAGACAGCCTCTGCCAAGCAGCCACTTACCTTCTCCCTCCCTCAGAGTCCGCAGGACGGTCCTGCTCTAGCCTTACCAAGGAGGCCACCTCTCTACAGTGTTTGCTTTTCCTCCCTGTCCTGCCCTCTGAAGTGGTTGCTCAAGCCAGGCTTTCCTGGCTCACCTACTCTGGGTCTGCAGTAAGCACAAGCTGCAAGTCCCCGCAGAGCGCAGCGAGGCTTGTGAAGTTCCGAGATAACCCTCAGCCTCCACTCAATGCGAGCTGCAGCAGAATCTGCTCGGGGGAAAAAAAAAATCCACCAAAAAAACAAATCAGGAGAAGGAAAAAAAAAAAAAAAAAAAAAAAAAAAGACGCCACATGTAACACCTCATCGGGCCATGGCGGCTTCACTGCAGCGCGGCACCGGCTCCGCGCCAGCCCTGCCCGAGCGGGCCCGGGGAGCTCGGCGCTGCAGGCCGGAGGAGGCAGGGCAGCGCTGCCCCGGCTGGGTGATGGCGGAGGGGGGAACAGCCCAGGAGAGGCAGAGAAGGAAAACAACAAAGAGCCATGTGACGGGGAGCGGCGGCCGCGCTCCCCCCGGCGCACCCGCTCCGGGCGGGGAGGTGGCGGCGCCGCCCGGCCCCTCCCGCGGCCAGCGCTGCTGGTTCCCCCGTCCCCCACACTGCCTGGGGTTTAATTTTTTGGTGCATTTTATTTTTCTCCCCCCTTATGTGTGTGGGGAAGGGGGTGTTGTTTGTTCCTCTTTCCCCCCCCCTCTGCATTAGGCGACTTCCATTGCTTGCTGTTTATAAAGAGAGCGGGAGGCTGCAGCGGGGGAAGGGCGGTGTTATTTATAGCAGCCGGGGCTGCGCCGGCATTATCCGAGCTGCCTTTGTCCTCCCGGCCGGCCGCCCCCCCGCCCGGCCCGGCTGGAGCGCCGCCAGCCCCGCTGCCGCAGGGCGCTCCCGCCATGTTATGAGCGTGGAGAAAGAGCCGCCGCTCCCTGCCCAGCTTCGCCCTTCCACAGCCCCTCACAAAGCGCTGGGGGAAGGGGGGCGGGAAAGGGGAAAAGAAAAAAAAAAAACACCAAAAAAAACCCAACACCCCAAACCCATCATTTCCCTGCAGCGCCCGGGACGCGGAGCGCCGGGAGGCAGCGGGGGGAGAGCCCGCCGCGCCACCGCCCAGCGCTGAGGAGAACGCGGCACCGAAGGGAAGGAGAAGCCATGATGGCGGCTGCCCTCACACAACAAGGAGCACGACCGGGAGCGCCGTGCCCGCCGCCGGCCGCCCCTCCCGCCGCCCGGGACACGGTGCTGCCGCAGCCTTTCACATAATAAACCCACCAGAATTCGGCGGGGAGGCCATTTTCGTGGGCTGGGTGGCGGCACTAAAGCACAACTGCTGTGAATATCAACTGCGTCACGGCTCTCCATCTGTAACACTCAGGCTGCAAAGGGTCCCTCACTTGGAAGGAAACTCCCTCATTTTGGATATACTTCCAGACCTCCTTTTTCCCCCCTCTCTCCAAGTCACTGCCTCTCGGTATGAAGGATTTTACAGTGCTTTCTAGGGAGACATCCGCCATTAAGACTCACCGTCGTGAAAAACACCCCCCCATTTTGTTGCCTGTTTTTTGTCGAGCTTCTGTAATTAGACGGATAAAACATGTAAGGGATCCCTACCACCACCACCGCCGCCTTCTCGCCTTTTTTAACATCAACCTCACTAACATCTTACTGTTCACAGGCAGATTTTTTTTTTGTGCTTTCAATTTAACAGCCACGTAATGCCTGCAATGGATTCACAGCGTCTCTCCGCACCAAAAAAAAACCAAACCCACCCAGGGCTGAGGACGACCAAGAGCTTTGTGCAGAAAGAGAAATCAAATCCCTCCCTGAAAACAGACGTTTCAGAGGCACTGTTAGATGTTTCTGAGGAGAAGGAGATCGCCACCGCTTTCAGACGACCATTGGGATCTTTCCACCCAGGACAATACCATTAGCTACAGGCCTGGGCTATTTGTTCCTCTGCAAGGGCAAAAGGGTTTACTTACCCGCACACCATAGTTGAATGCAGCTCTGAAGGTGAAGTTGTTACTCTTTTTTAAAATAATGGCTATTAAGTATATATGTGATCTGTATCACCACTTCTCTCGTAAGTTTGTGAGCCAAAGCGGATCTTGTTAAGATAAGTTACGGATCTTTGTATGGCAGTGGTCTAGCATCAAAAAAAGAGGAAAAAAAAGGGGGGAAAAAAGCTATAGAAAAAGTCCAGCTATGTTGACTGACCGTACACAGGCGAGGACTCCTGCTCGAGGCTTAAATCTACCTTCCTGTGGCAGATTTACTCTGTACATAAAAAGGACGTTCGGTGTTTTTCCACAGAGCACGCAGACACTAAAAATATTCTCCTCAATAGTTTTAGGCTGCACATGTCAGTGTGAAAACACCTAGTTAACATTTACTGGTGCTAAACAACTTTTAAGCATATCTTAGCCAGATAGTTCGCTTTATAAGTAAAATATTTCAGAAAGCATAAATTGGTTTAAACAGACAAAAACATAAGACATGCAAATGAAGGCTTAGCAATAAGCCACTTCAGTAACATTAACACTACACTTAGCAAGGACAGAATGGATTGGGTACTTACAATGTAAGAGGAAAGAAAAAGAGCTTATCATAGTAAAATTGCCTTATTTTTTGCCAGAATTTACTATTCCTATACCTATATTTAAAACATTACCTTTTAAGCACCAAAGGAGTTAATAAAAATGGCCAGGAATCAAGTGTTTAATACAAGAGAGAAGTCTCTCTCAAATTTATTGTTCAGTCATCAGAGCTGCTTAAAGCTTAAAAACCCCCAAAACAACGAAAAAAATATAAAAAGAATGTATTTACTCTTTTTTGTTGGCATTCGAAATTGTTAAGTGCTGACATAGGGTGTGCCATGACCTAGTTACACAAGACAAAGATGGATCCCGAATCATAAGGGTGAAAAAAAAAAAATCCGCATTACTTTTTTTTTTTTTGTTAAGGGCTTGAGATATATATATATATATATATTTAAATCCTCCTTCTTCAGTGAGTCGTCTGGCACCGTGCTAGAGGCTCCCACCACCCCGCGTGGTGTGGATTCACATGGCGGATCCCCCTTTATGGAACAAAGGAAAAGCCCAGTTGGCCATTTCGCTCCACTGCAGAAAAATGGCTGCGGGTCCCGCGGCCTCTCCTTGCCTTCTGCCGCGCGCTGCTTTTACCCCGCCGTCTAATAACTCAAGCCCCATGGAAGCCGCGCTCCCATTGGCTGCGCCCGCCGCGCTGCCGCCGCCCCAGCCAATGGCGCGGCCGCTCCCGGGGCCGCCGCGGCCCCGCGCCCCGGGACGGCCGCGCCATGCGCCCGCCGCGCTCCGCCCGGCCCCGCGCCCGCCGAGCGCCGGGGGCACCGCGCCGCCCGCCTTTAATACCGAAAACAAAATGGAACCTCCCCGCTGATTGGCTGACGAGGGCTCCGGACCTTTAATAAGCAAAGCTGCTCCCCCATCTTCTATCACCCCCTCCTCTGCGTGTGTTGCCACCCCCCCCCCCCCCCCCCGCGCTCTCCGCCGCAGCAGCGCGGCGGGTCCGCGCTCCACCCGCCCCCGCGGTCGCCCGGGCTCGCCGAAGTCTTCCCCTAAAAAAAAAAAAAAGGGAGCGAAAAAAAAAAGAGAGGAAAAAAAAAAACCCCAACTTGTCCCACCTATAGGTCCATCTTGTTTAGAAACAGTTTGCTGTAAGGTAAATGCAGCGGGCAGATTCCACTCGCCCCCCCGCATGCCGTTAACCCCGCGGCGGGGAGGGAAAAAAAAACCCGCGCGTCCCGGCGGCGGCCCATGCGGCGGCGCTCGGCGGCGGCGGGGCGGCGGCGGGCGGCCGCGGGCCGGGGGCTGCGCGGCGCGGCCGCCGTGAATGTGCAGGCGGCGGAGCGCGGTTAGGCGTTCGCGGCGCTCGCAGCGGTGTATTGTGGGATCCCGGCCGCCGCCAGCAGCGAGCACACACACAATATGTGGTGGCTCGCGAAAACGGGAGGCAGGAGCCTGGCGGGCAGCCCGCGCCGGTAACCGGCCCCATGTGAGACGGGAGCTCGCCTTTCGCCGCCCGGAGACGATCGGCCGCCCAGCGCGATGTCTTTCCGAGAGACCAAGGCAGGGGAAAAAGCCAAGCACCCTGAAGATCATGGCAAAAAGCAGAGTTCAAGTGAGATTGGGTCTTTTTTTTTCTTCGTCTTCTTCTTCTTTTTTTTTTTTTTTTTTCCTCCTTCTCTCCTCCTCCTCCCTCTCTGCCTCTTGTCTGGTTGGGGTGGAGGGGGGGACCCGGTTGGCAATTCCCCCATTTTGGGGCTCGCTTCGCGGTGGATTTCCTCCCTGCCTGGGTGTGTAGATCGGGCGGCTCGTTAAAAAAAAAAAAAAAAAAAAAAACCCGCACCGAAACGAAGATGTCTTTGTTGAATATTTTTTTTAACTTTATGGTTTTTAGTGTGGTTTTTCTTTCTTTTCCCCTTCCCCCTTTCTCTCTTCCCCCCCCACCCCCCCCGCGTTCAGGTTGGATCAACGGAATGGAGAACAGCACGCAAGCCAGCACTTCTGTCGAGAAAAGAAATCACCATTGGAGAAGTTACAAGTTGATTATTGACCCGGCTCTGAAAAAAGGACAGCACAAACTCTACCGTTACGATGGGCAACATTTTAGCATGCCTGTGAGTGGGGGGCTCCCGGGTTTCCCCCATTGTGTCGTGTCTCCCTGCCAGCCTCTGTCTTACCGGCGTTTTGGGGGCTGGGGGTTCCTCCGGGTCGTGGTAATCCTCGGCGTAGCGCATGTGTGTGGGAGGGGGGTCTTGGGGGGGGGACACGCACAGCCACCAAAGTTACAGCCACCTGACACTGTGTATTCAACTGTCAGGAGCCCAAACCTGCGGCTTTTTTCCTGTGTTTCCAATCTGTGTGCATTTCCCAGCAGTATTGCAATTTGACACGTGTGTGTATGTGTGTGTGTGCGCTTTCCCCTTCCCTTGAGACAGCCCGTGCTTCCTCGGGGTTTATTTTTTCTTTTATTTTTGTCTTAGATTTCAAGTCTTGTTATTGCTGTTTCTGTGTTTTCTCTCCTCCTCTTCCTCCTCCTCCTTCTCCCAGAACTCGGGGATCGCTCCTGTGGATTGTGTCAGGGATCCCAGAATAGGGCGAATATGGACCAAAACTAAGGAGTTGGAGCTGTCTGTCCCCAAATTCAAGGTACTGCCCTGACTTTTGGTGTTAGCTCTGGAAACTTGTTTATCTGAGAGTGAAGCCTGAGTTCCAAATAGTTTAATGGACCGTTTAAATGACAGTCATATTTCTATTAACATTGTTATTTAGCAAACTGTGTAACAATAATCCTCTTCTATGAGGATAACAAGAAATCAATGCATCTGTCTGACGAGATCACTTGAAGGTTTTGGAGCCGGGGCTTCAGGGGCGGGGGGCAGCGGGGGGGGGCTCTCCGCTGACAGTACTGCTCAAAATGCATCTTTGTAGCCCAGAAAGGAGCCGGTTCCAATGAATGGCTGCAGCGGCACAGCCTCAGCTCAGCTCCGAGGTTCACCCAGAGCCTTGGAGATTTTTTTTTCCCCCCCAAAGTTTGCAGGATGCTTTAACCCCCTCCCTCCCGTGCCATTCTTAGGCCCCTCCCCCAAGCTCATTAACAATGCCGATTATTTTTATCGTTCCCCACCTTGTGCCCGTTTCCAGATTGATGAATTTTACGTGGGGCCAGTGCCTCCCAAGCAGGTCACCTTTGCCAAGCTGAACGACAACATCCGTGAAAACTTTTTGGCCGACATGTGCAAGAAATACGGTGAAGTGGAAGAGGTGGAGATTCTCTACAACCCCAAGAACAAGAAGCACCTGGGCATTGCCAAAGTCATCTTTGCCACTGTCAAGGGTGCCCGGGAGGCTGTGCAGCACCTTCACAACACTTCTGTCATGGGCAACATCATCCACGTGGAGCTGGATACGAAAGGTAAGGGGGCACGTTTGGGGTTTGCAGAGCCCCTGCCCGTCCCACTCCCAGCACCGAGGCTGTTGCGGAGGGCAGGGACCCGGTGCTTAAAAATACGGAGGGAGCCGGCATCGGGTCTGGTGTCTGGGGCCTGGGCGAGTCACGTGGAGCCAAATGTGTTGTCTGTTGCTAAGAGACAGCCCTGTAATTTGCAAAATGCTGCCATCCTGCCTGTCCCCTGCCTCTCCCCTGCCCGGTCCCTGTCCCTGCTCGCTGCCCTCTCGTGTCCCCATCTCCCTGCCCCAGGCTGCTCCCTCTCAGCCACCTGCCAGGGCTGCTGGACCCGGTGGCACCTGCGTTTTGCAAACTTGGGATTTTTGGGCAAGTCCTGGTGGTTCCTGGGACCCAAATCTGTGGGTTCTGGTGGCAGCAGCAGGGCTGGGTGCTGTCCCCTGCGTGCCTGGCATTTCATTGATACTTTGAGCGGGCTGGGGGCTGGCACAGCAGAGTGCACACGCAGCATTGCCAGTGTGTGCGAGTGTACAAGTGTGAGACTGGCTCTTAAAGCGACAGCAGCTCCCTGTGCTGGAGGAACCGGCTGCCAGTCCCGCTCCCGAGCCCTCAGAAGCCCAATAAAGTTTCTGCAAGTGTGAAGGCATTGCATTTGGTCTGTTCTCTCTCCTCCAAGCATGCTAGTGAAAGGGCTTTGCTAAAATCTGCCTGAATTTTAGAAAACGTCCAAGACTGAGGAGGTGTGGATCATTTGCTGATTGTATTTCTACATTCTAAAGGTGGCATTTCTAGTTTAAAACTGGCTTGCTGCACTCTTTCTTGGGAAAAAGACATTGCTAACACCATTTTCTTAAAAATGCTGATATTTTTGTTCTGTATTTAAAGGTTTCAACAGTTTAGTGCACAACCAACACAGCAGTTGGTGTGCCACATGTGATGGAGTAGAACAGGATGTTTATTGACATTACTGACCACTGTTAGAAGAAAAATCACAGTAGCAGTTTAATATTTTCTATTGGGAGCTAGGCTTGACCTTACATGTGTATACTTTGAAATTCTAGTATCGATAATTTTTACAG
The DNA here is from genome assembly GCA_039654755.1 of Calcarius lapponicus. Taxonomy (NCBI): domain Eukaryota; kingdom Metazoa; phylum Chordata; class Aves; order Passeriformes; family Fringillidae; genus Calcarius; species Calcarius lapponicus. The sequence continues at coordinate 3,018,371 of CM077478.1, forward strand.
ACAAGCTGCTCCCCTTGCTTTGAAATTTGAAGGTAAAAGTCACATTTAAGGACAAATTAACCATTTGCAGATTTAATAATATAAGCTAAAGCTGTTTTGTAAGTGATGGATGTCTTAATGACAATCATTTTAAACAAGCTGATTATGCTGCCTTCCTCCTTGTTCTCCTCCGTTTATAAACTATGCAGCAAGTCTTGAGCAGGCAGCTGTTCCAGAAAGTTTGTAGCACATCAGGGAAATGAGGGGGGGGTTTCTGCTTCTGTTTCCTGGGAGAAAATGCTGAAGTCAGTTTCAAATTGCATTGTTGTTTTGTTTGCCGGCTTTATGCTCCTCATGTATTTTTTTTACACAGTTGCCTCTCTTTCGTTCTAAAAGAGTAGGGCTGTCAATGTGCTATAATCTGTCAGAATCAAGTAAAAATGGTGTTCCTAAAATAGCATCAGCAGGTTAGGACATACTTAAAATATACGTGTGTCATTTTCACCATTTCTTTCTAGTATTCTGCTTTCCAAGACAGTGAAAGGTTGGTTAAAAACTTTGTTTTCAGAGTGTAGCAAAATAAATATTAGGAATGAAAGTATCATTTTTATCTGTCTGGTGTGAGCACAGGCCTGGGAATCTGAAACTAATAAATTCAGGCTCCTCATCTGAGACAGGGTTGTTTAGAGAAACTTCTCTGCTCAGTTTATCCATCTACAGACTGGACACAACTAGTAATTACCTGTCTTAGAGCAATAGCTGGGAATCATTTCACATTCATAAACCTCTTTGAAATTGTAACTTTTCCTGCACTATGTTTGGGATCCAGGGAGAACTATGTAACAATGGCTTGATATTTTTTTAAGAACAAGTGAAAATAAGCCTAACACTTCCATATCCTTGGCATTGTAGTGTCATGTGTGGGTGGTGTGTGTTAATATTTCAAGCTTATCTTCAGACTCTTGCAGTGAAGAGATCTATTTTGTCATGACTTTGGTTGAACTTAAACAGTTTACATAGTTGAGGATGAGGCTCAGGACTTTGTGAAATGAGATTTGATACCCAAATAACTTTATCTGTAGCATTTGTGCAAGATAAATCAGTCTTTTTCAGGACAGAATTGTGCTAAGGGTTGCTTTGTTTTTGAATTGAGTGAGGTGATTCACAGGGACTTTGAGGTTTGATCCTGCAGGACTTTCTCATAAAAGTAGTCCTGGTTTGGGGGAGGTATTGCCTGAATTAATTTTCTGGGCTCAGGTGCCTGGTCTGTCCATTTTTCTGTGTATTCTTTATCTCTCAGAGCAAAATTCAGACAGTTTCAGGGTCTGGTTCTGTTGCCTTTGAAGCTGATGACAGATTTCTTACAGACTGCAAAATAAGTAGGATTAAGTTTTTGTAGTAATGAAAAATTCAATATTAAGAAACTGGGTCTTTGTAGACTTTAGGAATGAAAAGGCTGAGGCTCAGTAACGCTATATGGGACAGTTTGCTTCTCTGGCTTTATTCTTCGAAGGATGCCATTGAGTTCTCCTTAAACCAGGGGGGAAAAAAGGATTAATTGGTGTCTGCTTGGAAAGACAACATTAACGGTTTTGTCCTCAGTGTTCCCGTGCATTGTGTTTGCATTAGTAACAGGCAGTTCTCATGAGCAAGGTGTGTAGGGAGAGCTTTCTGAAGTGGCTCTGGGTGTTGGCAGAGGCTTCTCCCTTGGGTGAGAGTTTCACTTCTCAAATCTGCAAGCTTTGCTTGGCACTTTGGAGAGGAGGGAAACGGCTGCGCTCCAGAGAGCATGGTAAAGAGCAGAGCTGCCAAGGAGGCTGAGAAGAGGAAAAAGGATTTAGAAACCTCCTTGTCTTGGCTGGAGAAGGGAGTGTCTGACTTCACTTGCCCAGCAGATTATTTTAAAATGATCCCTGCGAGCTCTGAGGTGATAACTGCTCCTCTCTGGCATGGATGGAGTGGGCTGGGAGTGGTAGCAGGGTCATGTGAGTGTCAGGAATGTGTATTTTTACATGGATTGTGATCTTTGTGTTTAATCAACTCTTGCATTGTGCTCTGTGCAGGTGAAACCCGCATGAGATTCTATGAACTGCTGGTTAATGGTCTTTACACTCCTCAGACCCTCCCTGTAGGCACTGAACAGGATGTGTCCCCAACTGGGAATGAAGCTCTCCAGGTAGGTGTGCTTGGCTTTTCTTAAAGAAAAACTTCCTAGAAAATCTCAAACATTAACATTAATGTTTTAACATTTTTAATTTATCTGTATTTGTGCCTTGCTGTAGTTCCAATGGATGTTACTAATTCACATTTAAATAGAACTTGCTCATAATTGCCATAGCAAATGTACCTCTGGATATGGAGCACAAGGCTGGTGTGTGCCTGCTTTGAACGGGAAATGCTTTTTGTCTTCGTGCCCTATTAACATTAGAAATTCCTGCAGTTAGGACTGGATCAGATCTGTCCCTGAGATGAGATTTTTCCCTTGAAGTCAGGGGAATGATTTACAGTGGTACATTTGGCCTGGCGTCTGCGGTGTGTAATCCTCAGCACGCACGGACTTCAGCCTTGCTTAAAGGCTAAGAGGTGGAAGGTGTCTGGGCTTCAATAGTGGCATCAATTTTCCAGAATCTTAATTAGTTGCTGGAATCAGCTTTTAATAAAGCAGTGGACAGAATTCCTGTAGGCTTCCAGGGGTCCCTCGATATTTAGGGCACAATTCTCTCAGTGACTTTGCATGATTACCTGCTTCCTTGTGAACCCCACTGGGATGAGAGGGCCAGGGGGAAGGGAAGCCTGTTTGTGTGAAGTTACCAGCCTCTTTGGCTTGTCTGAATGTACTTTGGCTCCTCATTGTGACTTAAGAACTGATTTTAAGACATCAAATTTGAAAGAGATTTGGAAAATATTTTTTTCCTTCTCTCTACTCATACAACTTCTTAAAATGCCATGATTTCAGTAATTCTGTGATCAGGTGTTCTCAGGACAGGTAACAGCTGTACATTGAACATGAAAATCCTATTGATTTCTGAAAAAAAGAAATGTCTCCTCTCACCAAAGCACCCCAACAGCAGCAAGGCAAAACCCCAGTATCCTTTTAACAAAATCATAAAAGAAGTTGGTTCTTCCTTACCTCCCAGCAAGGTGCTTTTAAAGGCAGGAGGGAGACAGGTAATGATTTTGCTGGGAACCCTGCTATGAGTAGATCCGGACTGCTCATTTTTGCTACTTCCATATCTCAAATAAAAATTGGCAAATTTGTCCTTACTCTTTTTTTTAGGGTTAACAGCAAAACACTTAATTGATGGTATCGCCCAAAGCAGTCCCTGCTGTAATTATCCTTAAGATTCTTTCTCTAGATATTGTGTTCATGTGTTATATTATTGTCCTGAATTGATTTTTTTCCCAATTGCCACCAGAATTACTGCTTTGTGAGTAACTTTTAACTGTTTGCATTATGGTTTTGACACTAGGATGTGCCAACAAACTTGTTTGCTGTTTTAGTTCAGTAAATTACTCCTGACAATTGCTCCTCCTCTCATGCAGAGCAGCAAAGATCTGACAGTTCTGCAATCCCTGCCTCCAGGCCATACACAAACCCCACTGAAAAACACTCCACAGCACATCTACACTAAAGGTGCAGCAGTGTGGATGTTGTTAAGAACCAGCCACGTGCTTCCTGCTGCTTTCTGTGGGTTTTAGGACAGTTGAGGAAGAAACTTTGTTGATGTCTCTCTGGTCATGGTGTCCAGGGGATCAAACTGAGAGCAAGTCCACTCTACTGAGTGGGTGAGACATGTGAACACAGCAGGCAGGTGAGAGTTCAGCTTGAGTTTGATGGTGCTGGTGTGTTCCAAGCAGGTCATTTTACACATCTCTGCCTACCTGTGCTTAAGAGGTCTCACCAGTTGACTATCCTGGTGTGCTTTTAGGCAGCTGGAGCTCAGTCCATCCTCTCTTGCTACCAGGAAGATTCTTACTGAGCTCCTGCTTTGCATTATGGAAAATTGATTCTGGAGCTGATGATAAGTGTGGCACTGTTATGACTCAGCAGAGTCTGAGCTGGAGCAGGGCTGCTCCTAGAAACCCCCTGAACGTGCCTGTGAAGTGAGTTACAGAGCAATTACTTGGCTGCTCTGTAGGTTTGTAGGGTTTCAGTTTCAAACGCCATAATCAGTAGCACTCTGAGCATTTGACTTTGTGAAAAGCTTTAAAATGGTGTTTTTCTGGCAGTTGAGAACTTTTTGTATGTTACAGATGAGTGGTAGGGAGGATGGTGTGCTCTGCTGCACAGCTTTGGCTGCAGGCTGGCAGTTCACTCACTTGTATGTTTTGATTTGGTCACCAAAAAAAAAAAATTGACAATTTCACATCTCAGGCTTTCCTTATGTTCATCCCTGTTTGCAGCTTACACACGCGTTACATAGTTGCTAGAAACTGGAACTCTTCCCACTAAAAGTGGCGTGGAAGTCTCCTGTTCACCTGATGCTCTTGGGGGTAGCTTACAAGGGAAACTTGTATCTTCTTTCTTCTTCCTCCCCTTGCAGACAAGTTACTCTTTTCTGACTTTTTCTTTTAAATCAAAGAGGACTGTTAGCAATGGATAATGGTTTGTGTTTTCAGGGATGCTGTAACCTATTTATTTTTTTGCCATGGAAATCAGCACGAACTCTCAGGTGCTCAACTCCTCTGAAAACCAAACAGATTGGACAAATATTGTTATAGAGGTGTGTGTTTAGGTGCTGCTCTCTGGTGTCGTTACAGCTGACGGACTCCCTGAAGCGCCTGAAGGACAGCTCCCTCTCTTCCGCGGGATCCTCCGTCACCCCGAACAGCAGCACGCCCTTTTCCCATGACACTGCCTATTCCAGCTGCCGGCAAGACACCCCAAACTCCTACAGCCAGTTCACCCCCCAGTCCCAAGGAACACCCCACACCCCGCGCCTGGGGACGCCCTTCTCCCAGGATTCCACCTACTCCAGCCGACAAACGACCCCTGTGTACCACTTTGGGCAGGACAGTGGCTACAAACCCCGGAGGCACGAGACGAAATTTACGGATGCGTACAACCGTCGCCCGGGCCACCACTACATGCACAACTCGGCAGGGGTGTTCCGAGGCACAGAGCATCAGTTCAGTACGTTCAAATCCCATCAGCAGGAGCCTGTTCAGTTCTCTCACACTCCTCCCCTGAGCCACTCTAGTTCTTCGAGCTATAAATCTGCCTTCTCCCCTTATCAAGCACCAGCTGTTTTTCCCCAGTCCGAGGAGCAGCAGTTTCCCCAGACTTCCAGGGAGACAGAGTACAGGAGACCTGCACCACCTCCCACTGACATGGTTGTGGAAAGCAGTGCTGCCCCCAGCATCGATTTTGTCCCAGTGAAGGAGAAACCAGAGGAGCCTCCGCCCTTGCCCGACTCGAACTCTGTTCCTGAACCAAGCACAGTGTCCTTCTCTCAGACTCCAGAGAGGAGTGAGACTCCTGGCACCCCCACCATGGAGACTGAGATGCAGCATAACAGTTTAGACTCAAGGATTGAGATGCTCTTAAAAGAGCAGAGAACAAAATTACCCTTTCTTAACGAGCATGACTCAGATAATGAGATCAGAATGGAAGGTAGCCCTATTTCCTCCTCTTCCTCCCAGCTCTCCCCCATCCCAACATACGGTTCGAACTCTCAGCCCGGTTTCAGGGGTCAGACGCCTTCCTCACGCCCTTCCAGCACAGGCTTGGAGGACATCAGCCCCACACCCTTACCTGACTCTGATGATGATGAGCCCATCCCTGGGACGGCTTCTCTGAGTCAGAATTCCCGGGGGACATCGGAGGCCAGCATGACTCCCATTGAGCAGCTGAGCAGGACCTCCAAAATTGAGACCTCGGAGGCTAAAGAAATGGTGCCTGGTGACCAGACTCCAACGTCAGAAAAAATGGATGAGGTAAGTGAGCTGGAACTGAGTTGTGAAGCTTTGCATGTGTCCCCAGAGCTGGACAGGGTGGGGGATTGCACTTGTCTTTGTGTCGTCAGAGCGTGGGGTTTCTGGTGGCTTTTCCTTTTACTTGAGCCAGCTGGAAATGAGTTAGATGTGACACAAAGTAATGGTCTTAATCAATTTGCAGTCTCCAGCTTTCCTTATTTATAATACCAGCCTGCTGCAATTTATAGCTTCAGGAGAGCTCAAGGACTGCACAAGCCACCAAAGTTTGGCCAGTGCTCAGGCTGTGTGAATATCCTGAGTGTTGACAGACACTTAAGCCACTAGAGGAGTTAATGGAGCACTTTCTGCCATTGCTGTGGTCCCTGAGCAGGGCTGTGTATGCAGGCACACACTTGCTTAACGGGGCTTTCATGTTGCACTGAAGTATTGAGTGTATAGGGTGTTTGAAAGCTCTCCAGCTATTCCTGCCATCTGCTTCCAACGGGAGACAGTTGCTGGGTTTTAATACTCACTTTGCTCGGGAGAGAGGGAGTATTTGAAAGGGGGAGGCAGTTGACTTGTGGGAGATGTGCTCCACTGAGTCTTCCAATAATAGAGCAGAGCTTGTTACCTCTGCCGGGGCATTTGTGGCTGAAGGGGGAGACAGAGCTGAACTGGTGCCAGCAGACAGGAATTATGTTGCATGGTGTGTCTGTTTGGGAGGTCTGTTGCAACAAATGTGAGTATCACTGCAGTGGATGTGTTGGTGCTATTGTGCTGTGTCAAGGAACAGTCAAAATACAGATCTTTGCAAATGCCAGAGCTTTCTCCTCGATGTTTATAATGGTCATGCAAGCAGATGAAACTGCTGTCCCTGGTGTGCAAGAATGCTGCAGTCAAGTGGGCTGGTCTTGTAAATGTCCCAAGAATGGTAGATCAATTTAATTTACTCATGAAACTTTATTGGGGTTAAGCTGGCAGAATGTGTTTCCCTCCAGTGGTTTGCAGTTGTGAGGTTTTCACCAGAGAAGTGACTGCATTTTGGGAGAGGAGGAGCTGCTCCCGCGGCCATGGGCTTTGCAGGATGCTTCACGGGAGGGAAAGCTCTGCAGCAGTAACACAGTGTCGGTCTGGGTGCTAAATAGTGAAAACAATGTGACTGTGCTGGATATTTTGGTTTTTTTCTGCATGCCTTTCCAAACCTGCTTGTCCTTGCAGTTGCCAGTTTAGCCTTTGAAACAGTTCAGCTGCTTGAGTTCTCATTCATCATCCAGGCTGGCCCAGGCTCCCCTCCTGGGAGGCAAGTCCCTGGCTGGTGGGGCCTGATGATGTGTTAATTAGGAATGGAGTTTTGATTCCTTAAGCTCCGGTCTGGCAGGCTTAAGAGGGGCCACTGTTAGTTTGACTAAAAACCAGTGAGGAAGACATCCCTCATCTCCTTGCCTTTCTGGGTGTCCCTGCACTCATGCAAGTGGGTTGCAGCCAGTTCTGAGTGTGTTTAGGTAGATGGGTAGGTGCCATGGTGCCATGGTGTGTGGGGTCAGGCACTTCTGTAGCTGGCAGCAGGTTTGGGGGACTGCCTGGGCTGTGATATGGGGCAGCAGTGTGCTGATGTTGAAGCCCATGTTAAATCTTTGTTTCCCCTTAATGAGATGCTGGTGTCAGAAGTTCACATCGATGGTTCTGTGGTACAAAATTATGTAAGTGCCTCAATCCTCTGCAGAAGTCAGAAGGGTGGTAGCAGGGTTTCCATGCAGGTCATTGCTGCTTTGTCTCCTTCCCCCAAAAAAGTTGATGTTTGTTGTTGGAGCTGTTTATTCAGACTTCCTCTTGGTTACAAATCACACTGAGCTATTCTGACATGTTTGAAAAGTTGCCTGAGCCTTTCATTGCTCCTTGTGATGCAGAAAAAACGATCTCCATGTGTTTTTGCTTCCTTTCCCCACCCTTCTCTCCACACAGTTTTTTGCTTTAGAAAAAGGCTCTTCTGGCTTCCCTCTCTTTTGCTGAAGGAGCAGAGCTGAACAGTGACTTAACATAGGCTGAAATTTGAGCTGCAGCTTTCCAACTGAGTTAGAGAGGGGCATTGAGTCTGTGTAAGGGCTGGAAAGCTGAACCTCCAGCTTCAGCCTATTGTGATACCACTGTTCTACTCCAGTTCTTCACAGAGTCCTCCAGTGAAACAGACGGAAGGCAGACACAAATATTTCTTGTGACTGTGTGGCTTGGGGAGCAGAGCAGGGGTGATATCTTACTATAGGAGGCTCATTAAGTATCATAAGGAAGCAATAAAAGGCAGAGAGTTTCAACTTATTTACTTAATATTTGCCCCTTCAAGGGTCAGAGCAGCCTCAGGCCAGCTCTCTTTGGGGGGGTTGCTCTGGCTGGGAAAATCACAGGATTCATGAGGATGCCAGCAAAGTCACAAGGAAGTTTTTCCTGAGGTGATCAGTACTTTTGAAGGACCTCCTCCTGTTTCCCATCAAAACAAGCATGATTTTTTTGTCAATGATTGCTGATGCAGTAACATCTGTTCTGTAGGTGAAGTGCTGTCAAATCATCAGGCAGATTTACCCCCCCAGACTCACCATAACTAAAGGAGGTACAGCCAAGCCCAGCAAATGCTCTGATTTATCATGCAAGACCCTGGAGTTTGATTTCAAGATCTGGTATGATACTCCTAAGCCAGAGTTTGGCAGGGATTTTGGGTGTGGGAGAGGAAGGGCTCTGCATCTGTCTGCAACACCTAACCCAGCTAATCCCAGAGCAGTGATTAAAGTCTGCAGGGAAAGTCCAGCTAAGCTTAGCCAAGGGACCAGGCTGAGAGGTGGAACAGTGGGATTTGGGCAGTTTGAGGTAAGGGAAGGAGAAGGATCCTTTCCAAAAAGAACAACCTGCCAGACAGGAAGGCAGGACAGAGTGGGCTTTTTTCAAGAAACTAGAAGATGGCAAAGAAAAGAAGCTGAGCTGCATCATTATATGAGGGAAATTTTTGAGGGAGCAATGTACAAACTTTCCTTCCTATGTGCTTGAGAAGATAAAAAGGAAAGAATTGTAATAATTTTTTTTCGCAGGGCTTTTTTGCTGTTTCGGAAGTGCAAAGGTTAAGTACGTACAGTTTGACGTTTTGACATCCCATCTGAGCCAGGTCTTGTTTTGGCTTGGCTTGTGGCAGGAAGAGGCCCTGCCTTTGTGCTGGGGAGGGTGACAGGATTGCAGCGAGTCACTTTGTTGCGTATTGATGATGCCTTTCATGTTTCAGCTTATGAATGTATCAGTTTGTGTGCATAGCCAGTGTGTAATAGGAAGACTGTATGGTTGACAATGGTATTTTTCCAGATTTATAAGTACAAAAGCACTTTTTAATTGAGGGATCAGCAGAATCCTGTCCTGGTAGTTTAGCTAAGCACTGAGTTACTGAGGTGGGAGGGGTGCCTTGAAAATGCCAAAGATCATCATAAAAATAAAGATCCTGAAGTATGAATGAGGTGAGAGCAGTTCTCCTGCTGTTTGCAGGGAATTTTAGTAAATGGGTTGGAGAGTGAACTGGAAGTTACACAGTGCTCAACAGCCCTAGAGACCCTGAAAGCCACTGCTGTCAGCAGCTGTTGGGAAGGTTTCGAATGCTGTGCTGGGTGCTCCTCTTGGACAAGCTGTGTGGATGCAGTGGGTCCTCTCACAGCTGCCAAGGGAGGATTTCCCAGATGTGCTTACACACACACAAGGTGGGTCAGGCTCAGCCCTACAACAAGCTCTGCTGAAGTCCCTGAGGTTACATCTGGGCTGAATTTGCCCTTTGTATTGAAGCATCTTTGGGTTCTTGTGTGGTCACGGCCAGAACTGGAAGAAATTTTTGTTGAAGTGTCATATTGTCCCTCTGGAGCCTTAGCAGGATGTGATGACATTCCCCTCAAGACGCTGCCTCGTGTCTTGTGTGGCTCCATGCTGCTGCATCCCCATCCACGCTGGGCGTTGTTTCAGTAGCTGAAAATGATTGCCCATTCCTGCAGAGCCAAATTCAGCCTTTAGCTGTTCACACTGTGGTGAGACAAAGCAGAGCCCAGGTGTTGTCCAGGCAGTGAGAGGAGCTGCTGAGGGTTTTGGTGCCAGCAGTGCCTGCAGTGGTTGCCACAGGAGCAGTTGATGCCCCTTGGAGCTGAGCTGGGCTGGAGCAAGTCCATCTGTGCCTGCAGGAGGATGTTCTCTTCCTGTTCCCTGCTCCCATCCATGGATTGTGTGGGTTGGAGGCAGCCCCTGGGATGAATTACATGGAGCCTCCTAAAGGTGAACCCAATCTCGCTCTACCGAGGTATGTTTCTGGGCTGAAGAGCTCAGAAGTGATTTATTCAAGGTAAATGCACATTAAGGTTGAGAAGGTAGATCCTTAAGAGCCAGGAAATTTGATACCTTCGTTTCCACAGTAACTGTGCAAGAGCCCTTATGCCCATTGGTAGCTGTTAGTATATATAATATATATGGGTACACCTGGGATCCAGTTTACAGCTGGAGCGGGATTTATCATTTCTGGAGGGAGATGGGGAGAGTAGATGGGGGAAATGGTTGCTCTGAATGTAGCCTTTTAATTGAAGAAGGGAGAAAAACCTGAGAGCTGTGATTTATACCCAGTCTCATAAACACTTTTTCAAATTTTCCTGCCTCCTGAGCTCTTGCAAATGCGATCATGCCTGACAGAACCGGTTCCTAATGGAAACTCAAAAAATAGGTATCATGTTATGACCATGAATTTCCAGAAATGCAGCCAGCCAATGCCCAGGCAGCAGAGATTTGGATGACTGCTGTGGTTTTACATGTGAATTACACCAGCCATGCTAAACCTGTGAAATTAAAATGAGAGTGAACTGCTTAAGCTGTGGGTTCAGTTCTGCCCTCCCTGACCCACACACAGCAGCAGCGAGAAGCCACAGAGACTTCAGGGGGTCTTGTGGAGTCTAAGCTTGTTCAGAAGAGAAAGGCAGCACACAAATCCCTCAAAAGGTGATTTAAATGTGACACTACAGTGGCCCACTGGCCCCTTTGAGAGCTCAGTGATCTGTTCAGCCACTGAGTCCTGAGGAGGCAGCAGGCTGGGGCAGAACTGCAGCTCTGCATCCTCCTGGAGATGCTGAGGGACAGTTCCTAAATACCAAGGCAAGGATGTCCAGGCTCCCACAGCAGTGGAAGTGCAGGTTGTTATTTTACCCTTTTTTTTTCAGAATTGATGTTGGAAGACCACAGGCAGGGATTGCTTTCTTGTACACTGATTCATTTACCACATGACAACCTGCTGCTCCTACAAAAATTTATATGAAGCAGAGGAGTCTGTTCATTTTTGCTAAGTTGTATTTCACTTTTGACTTTTTGTATTTGGCTCTGATGTGATTCTTGGAGTGCTTGCAGAGTGGTTAGCAGAGCAGAGAGCTTGACCAGACAAATGTTCAGTAGAGGAAGGAGCAAGAGGTAACAAGCTCAGTGTCAGTTTTTACCGTCACTTTTTCAGAGCAGTGTTGCATAGGATCCACCTGGCATTACTGATGATACACCCCTCATGCATGTATGCTTGTGGGGGGAAGGAAACCTGGATGGAAAAATATTTGACTGTTTGTGGTTTGGTTTATTTGGATACCAAACAACTCCAGTAGAGTGAGAGAACGTGTCTCTGGTTGATAACAGAGCTGGAAATGGTGAAATGCTCTGGAGTGTAACTGAAAAATAGAAAGCAGGCTGTGGTTGGGAGGCTGAGTGGTTCTTTTGCTCTCACACCGGGCCAAGGCTTTGAGGCTTTTTCATTTTGCATACCTGATAGAATTGACATTGCCATTCCTTTTTATAAATCACTGTTGCTGACAATACTCTCATCACTAGCTCAGTTTGTTCTGTTTCTCCACCAGTGACTTTCTGTAAATTTTCAGTTCCTGGCAGACTGGCTGTGCATACTTGAACTGCTTGTAAATAGGTAGAGCATTGCTTATTTTGTGTTTGTGTAATCTGTAGAGCCCCTGCACTGCAAAGTTAGCTCCAAATTAGTGTTTAACCATAGCACATAACTTATGGTGGAATAATATCTTCAAATCTGAGCTCTGCAGACCATCCACAGTTAGAGTCATTGGCCATCTTCCTTTTGCTGCTTGCAGAGCTCTTCCTATTCTTTACAACACTCAGGATTTACCAGTGATGATATTGAATGTTCAGATGTCATAAATGCAGGCTGTGAAGCCTCACACTGAAGTGACACATTTTCCTCACAGTTTCTCCAACCCATTATCATTCCAGTTGCGTTTCGCATCTGATGGCTGTGAAAAGTGACCAAGGGAATGCAGACAAGTTACTGGATGGCGGCGTGTGTTGCAACATGCAGTGACACTGAGAAAACGTGCCAGTGTGTTAGGTAATCAGTAGAAATATTGAGAAAATAATTGCTGTTAACATATTGTGCTGGCAGCCGCCAGAACAGCACTAATTTCTGGGTCTGGTTGTGAAGATGCCGGAGCAGCCGCTGTGTTCTATATGTGTCTGTGTCTGACACAGAGCACTGAGCAGACACTGAGCTCTTATTCAAATTTCTGCTGGCTGGTGACTTTCCTGGAGTCCTCTAAATAGATACAGTTCATCAGTAGAATGTTTTTTCCATACTGCATCAATTTTGAGGCCCATGACTTTGCCACCCCCCTTCTGTTAATTTTAATTTTCAGTTTGGGGTACTTGTTTGTACCTAGTGAAGATGGGGCAGAACTCAAAATGAAACTTGTGAGATCGTTAACTCTGTGCATCACATACCTGCCCACGAGGGCTCCTTTGACCCAGACATGTTACTGCTGTCTCAGGATTTATTATGAAAGTGCAGTGCTTGCTTTTGGAAATGCCCATTCATCATGACAAAAAGATTGCTCGCATTTTGTGCTCCTAAAAACAAAATATTTAAAAAAACAAAGAAGAAAGAAAATGGTAAAGGGAAAAAAAAAGTTAAAAATATTTTTTTATTTGCGTAGTGCTAAAATAAGGTCAGCATCTGCTTTCACACATTTCCAACAGTGCAGACAGGCCTCATGAAGTGGAAATAGCGAGGCAGCAGATTGAGGTTTCTCATTTCTCTCTGGGCTGGAATAGGTGGAATAGGTTTGCTCCTCTGGCTGCTGCAGGGGTGTTTCTCTAGGAGCAGTTTGAGTAGAGGAAGTTGTTGGTGGCTTGGGCTCCGGCAGTGGCTGAGCACGGAGGCAGCGCCGGGACCGGAACCGCCCGGACTGGGGCTGGCAGCAGAGCCCCTGCCTGGCACCGTGCCTGCAAAGGGGACAGGCAGCTGGAGCCCACCTTGCAGCTTTCCCTCAACTTCGGCTCTTTTTGGTGGGGTGTGGAGTTGCTGGCTGCTCCAAAGGGCTGTTTGGACTGTGTATTTCTGTGGAGTTGATAACAGTGTGCTAAGTGCAATTACCACACACCTTTGACCAGCTCACCTGCATTTTGTCCAATCTCTCTCAGTATCAGGTAGTAAGTCAGGGACATAGTTAGGAAAAAGGCTCTGAGAAATGGAGGGGAGGAAGAGGAAGAGAAACAAAGATGGTCTTGCCAAGGTCGGGTCCTTCCTGTGTCACCTCCTTGCCTGCACCTTCAAGCATTCAAGGTGGGATGTCCTCAGGCTCACTGCTGCCCAGATTCCCTGTGCCACTGAGTGCAATGGCACAGAGCCTTAGGAAGAAGAGGGCTGAGCATGTTGCAGGGTGGGTGACATCAAGGATGGATGGGGTTTTGTTTTTCCTGGGCCTTTGTGCTGTCCTGATCAAGGAATCTGATGTCTGCTGCTTTTGTGGGTGATGTGGGGTGGGAGTTGCTCTCTGACATCCAGATGTTTTCCACAAGAACTGTGCTTGGCAGTGAGCAGACATAGTTTTAATGTTATGTCCAGGCAGCCTGTCCTCCTCCTGTGGTGCAGGATCAACATGTGTTGCACACACCAAGGAGACATTCCCTGTGGAGCCTGGGGAGGGATTGCTGAAGCAGGCGGCTTTTTTCCAGATTTCCCTTTTCCCAAAGGAGCTTGTTATTTCTGGTGCCTTGTGTATCCCAGGCAGAACAAAATATACTTATTTGAAGTGATAGCAGTGTTGTTTGGTGGAAGCAGGAGCTGGTGTGATGTTGGCACGTGGCTCTGGGGACTTTTTCCAGTCCTTGTTGCTAAGCAGTTGCCAAATGTGGCATTTTGGTCGGCAGATGTGGCTGAGAGTTTCCAGTGCAGATAATTGAAATATTGTCTTTGAAGGATGCAGATAAATGTGAGCAACTGTTATCATGGTGCTACAAGCATTTTGCTATTGTCAGGAAAAAGGAATACTTGGAAAATATGAAAATCCTTCATACTGCATGAAATTATTCAAATTGCAGTAATATATAAAGGGCAATCTACCAGTGGAATGTATACCATGGAGACGTGTGTGAAGGGATTAATTTTGACAAGGGAATCTCAACAAATTTATTTGCTTGTTAATATAGTGTCAGGTGGGATGTATCTCCCAAATTACCTCAGAAAAGTGGTAGCAGCGCATGGGTTTGCAAAGCTGAGGTGTGTTCCAGGTCAGTGGTGAGGGTTTGGTGGCAAGGGGCAGCCCAGCAGAGCCCTGATGGAGGATGGTGTCCTGATGCTGGGGTTGATTTTAAATTCCCTGGGAGCTGACATTGTGCTGGGGGCACCCAGCCTGGGGGCCAGGTACCAGCAGTCAGCTGTGAACCCTGCTGGGTTGGATGTTCAGGCTTCAGCTTGAGGAAGTCTTGTTGTGTGACTTTGTCTTGAGTTGTTGCTGGGGCACACGTGCTGCCGTCAGAGAAGGGTAAATTTTGCAGTATTTTTACTATTTTAACTGAGCTCTGGTATCAAGAGCATTGCATGGTGCAGTTGTGTTAGTGAGGCACAACTTTAGGATCATGTTCAGTGAGATGTATTGATGGTGGTTGGTGATATAATCACCACTGTGCAGCTCTGGTGCTTCAAAAGGTGCCGAGGCCAAACGGTGCTAAGTAATAAATGATGAGCTGCAAACCACCACAGCAGCTGTTCCTGCAGAACTGCTTAAAAAATAAAAAGATGCCCATGCCTTCCAGCTGGCCACTGGATCAGTGAGCAGGGCATGGAATGCATGAGCACAGAGCTGTGCTTGCCTGGTTTTGTGCCTTTCTCACAACTATTTCACAAAACTCTTTAAATAAGTAACCTGGCTTTTTAAGGCTTCATATATAACTTCAAACTAATGAACCAGTCTAAGAGGATTGCTGCTTTAAAAATACCAGTAAAGAGCTGTGTGATGGAGAGGGGTTTAGCTGTGTCTGCTCAAGAATGGGCTGTGCTGATGCTGTGCTGCTGTGAGTTCTGCAGAGCTTCACTCACCTCGAGCATTTTAGCAAAGCTCTTTAAAGCAGGTAGTAAAGAAGTGAGTAAAGAAAGTGTCACCAGCATGAGGAGGCCTAGGAGAGCCTGAGAGCTGGAGTGGTGGGTCTGAGGAGCAGAACATGGATCACCTGGTGCTGGCTGCTGCTGAAGGGCTCTGCCATGGACACGCTGCCCTTCACTTGAGCAGTCACCTGTGGAAGAGCTTGATTACAGCTCTGCTGCAAGAGAGAGCAGGAGAGACTTCAGACTGACTCACGAGTAAGCAAGGAAAAGGCACATCTTTACCTTTCCTTGGCTGGCTGTGTTGTTGGGGGTTATTTCCTTTGGGTCTGTGGTGGGTGCCTTGCAGCAGCCTCAGCAGCTCCCCTGGGTCCCTCCTGACCAGCAGATTAGCAATGCTCAGCTCAGGAGCTGCTGCTGGACCTTCTTCCACAAACATCTAATCCATTATTCACCCCATCTGCACCCCTGAGCCTGCGCGCTATCCTGTGACAGTGCAGTGCACAGCTGAGTTTTGTTCTAGGTGAAAAGTGTTTTCATGTGTTTGTTTAAACCTCCTGCCTGCTAATTAGGGGACAGGTGGGGGAATCAGCACACTTTACCTCTCCTCTCTTTTTTGCATATTTTATGCCTGCACAAATGGCAGTAGGATTGCAGCCCAGCTGGGGGTATTTCCACTCTGGTGCTTTAGAACACTTGTGGTTTTACAATTTATTTTGCATACAGTGGGGATAGTTTGATAGTAAAAGTTTAGTGTCTTCTTGAAGGCCATGAGAAATGTTATGTCCAGCACAGGGATTATTTTTGTTGAGGGATCAGTCAGCAGTTGGCAGCCACTAGGATTATGTTTTTATCACCCAAACAGAATGGTAGGGAGGAAAAGTTACATTTCCCTCATTGAGCAGGTTTTGAAAAAGGACAGCTTGGAGGTATTTCTTGCTCTTTGTCTTAGAAAAAGATTTTTACTGTTTTAATTAATATGTTACATTGCTCAATTGGTGAGCCTGATTCTGTCCTCTCTAACTGCATGCACTTAGCTAAATCTGAGTACAGCAAGAGAAGAAAAATCTAAGCAGGAAATAAAGCAGTGAAAAATTCAAGCTGCCTCCAGAGAGAAGAGAAATGTTACCAAAGGGGAACAGTTTCTTGCTGGCCTCACCCTTACTTTTAAGGAAGAACATCTACTCAGCTGCTGGAAATAGGCTTCTCGGAGTGAAGCATCTCCTGTGGTCTAGCTGGGTTTTAATGCATCTACTGCTTTGCTGGGAAGGACTTGTTAGGTTTGTGTTGTAATGCTCAGAAAATGAGGAGCTGCTAAGCTCATTAGGGTGCCACTCATGGCTTGTGGTCACTGCTGTGAAGGACTCCCAGCCAGGGAGGGGTTGTCCCATTCCCTGGGGCCACTCCAGGCTGTGTCCCAGCAGACCCAGAGCATTTGTGCCACCTCCATTTGGCTTTGTCCAAAGTGGGTAAATGCTTTTTGTCAGTCAAGATCCTGTGGGCTGCCTGAACCATCTTCTCTGCAGCAGTTTTTCTGGGAATTCAGAAATACAGCAGATGTCCTGTTTTCCTGTCTGGGGTGATGGTGTGGCTGTGTCCAGAACAGAAAGCCACAGGTTTCTTTGTTTGAAACCATACCGTGCAGCCACCATGACTGCAGTTAGGATGATAACAAGGTCCTAAAGACCTTATTAACAGTGTTCCCTCTTTCATGCATATTTCTTTTCAAATAGCTGGTGCTGGGCTAGAACAGAGCTGCTGGAAGGAGAGCAGTGTGGAGGGCAGGTGAGAGTGAGCAGGAGAGCTTTAAAGGGTGAGACTGATGAATAATCTAACAAAAGCTCTTTTCTTTTGCCCGTTCTTCTTCAAGACCCAAAATTCCTTCATTTCCACCCTCCCTTCGAGGAGACTCAGTGTTGCACAGGTCGTGTTAGGGACGTCCAGGTCTTGCAAATGAAACCACTGTTGGTACTAGCACTGAAATGCAGAGAGCCCTGAACAGGACTCTGACAATGCTGCCATAACTGTGTTACCACGTGAGTTCAGATACTCAGGGTACAGTAGTACTGTGTAAGAGGGGAAGAGTATCACACTGGCCTAGTTGTGCTGATTAGAACTGTTTAAATACAGCATGTGTACAACCTATTCTTCAACATGCTGCTATCAGCTGGGGAACTAGACTGCTTTCCACGCCTATCTCCTTTCTTATCACCTTCTTGGTGGCAAGATCTGAATTCATGGCTCCGTTTGACCTAAGGTTTAAGTATGAGGGTGAGGTCAGGGGCTGGCACGTGAGCTCCTGCCTGGCATTGAACTGTGGGGAATCTGTGCACTCTGCACATGCAGTTATTGCAGGGCGGGTTTTTTTCTACTTATAGGTGGACTCTGATCTAATGTTGCCAGTTCCCTTTATCTTTGATTGCAAAGTACCTTCTTTAGAAATGTGGGTGCATTTCTGCACACCAGTATGAAGAGCAAGAGTTACAGAATCATTTGGGAAGTGAGCTCTCTGTGTACAGTGTGCTTTCTTCTGAATTCCCTGCTTTTATTTGTGTCTTTAGAGAAGGGGATGCTGCCTTGAGCTCTGCATCTTTTGTGTGTGTACAGACTTTAGAATGAAATAATAGCTGAGGTGCCAGAAAATGACAGAGGAGCCCATTGCATGGGTACCAGTGCCTTTCTGTTTTCAGAGAGGCTGTTCAGTTCCTCTGTTGGATTTGGCTGGTTAGTTCCCAGAACTCTGCATCACTGAACCTAGTGTCTGAAAAGGGCTTTACCTGGGTAAAGCCAGTCAGGCTGTATGAAAGTCTTTGGGAAAAGCAGAGAGCATTCCCTGACTAATTTATCTGTAGGGGGTATTTTCTTGCCACTCTACCATCCTTTTATGCATGACTTAGCTTCCCAGCCGACTAAAGCCTTTGAAGTTAGATTGCAAATAGCTCTTCAGCTATCCCTTCCCCCCATCTAAAATAGGGAAACCAGAACAACCATTGCTGTGGAAAGAGCCTGCCTTGTTACATGGCTTCCCAATGTTAACATCCCTCTCTTTTCCTCCTTCCTTTTCCCGACCTCCTCCTCCCTCCCTAAAGAAACCCTTTTTTCCCCCCTTAATAAGATCTCCTTAAGACTTGAGGGAAGAGGCCATGGTTCCATGAGATGGTAAATCCAATTTTAGGGTGTTTCATATGTGATGAAAAACGCCGTGGCCACATGACGCTGGCCCTGAATTGGTACACATCACCCTGCCAGTTCCCATTTGTGCGCATAATGCAGGAGGCCAGCCTCACATGGGGCACTCACAGGCTGCCCAGGCCTCCCTGGGCTGGGCTGGGGGCCAGGGGCTCCCATCTCACACTCTCACTGTGTTCTGTGACCTGCCCAGTTGGGTGTTCGTGTCGATCTCCACTCAGATCTCTGCAGTCTGGGTGTCTGGAAGTTTCCAGTGTCAGCGTTGCTGAATGTGGACCCCAAGGATGTTATGTTGGCCTCTCCCTGCAGACACCAGAGAGTCTGTGGTGCATAGGAAGCCCAGAGGTAATGTCTGGCTGCTCCAAATATCCCTTCTTCAATGGTCTTGCTGACAGGAGCAGTGTAACCACATCATATGCCATGAGGTTTGCAGTTCAGAGCCTTCTCCTCTTGGGAAGGAGAAAGGCCTGGATTAAGCCATCCTCTTTGTGGATGGCTTACTAACAAACAGAGCAACCCCCTCAACCTAGCTCTCTTTGCTAGTTCATCTCTTCAGGATTTCTGCTGAGGCGGATCAGGCAGTTGTTTTCCCACTGGCTTAATTCCTGGCTCTGAGGATTTCTGTCCTAGGAAGCTCTTGCAGGGGGCTCTTGAAATCCACATTGAAAACTGGACTGTGGTGCTGTCTTGCCAAGAGGATGGGTTTTTGAAAGTACTGAATGATGATTTAGTGTTCTCCCCTTGGGATCACATTCCTCAAGTTACCTTTTTTCTGGATCAGTACAGAGCTGTTTACCTCAGACTGTACCACACGGGCTTCCCATCTCCTTCTTCTTGCTTCTCCTAGAATTGTCTGTCCTTCCCTGCACCACTTGCTGAATGAAAGAAGTTCTTAGCCTTGTGGAAGTGCCTAGCAGCTGCCTAGGTGGGTGTTTCTTACTCCAGGATCTATTTTCACTTCTGGAAGGAAGAATCCGTGCATCATTTCCTACAGCCACTGGAGAGCCTATGTACAGCCAAGTACAGCGCTCCTGTTCAATCACTGCATTAATTTTCTCCTATTTTTGATGGGGATTTGTGTGGACCATTTCATGCCCTCTGTCACATCAAGGGCTTTGCTTTGGGAAATACTGATTTAAGCTACTGCTCAGTTCCTTTCTGTGGAGATGTTGATGTTATTCCACTGTCCTGCAGGGAGACAGGATAATCCCCTTTGGAGTCTGAAACAGGGCCTCGAAGTGTCAAGCCCCATTTCAGCTGCTCAGTGCATGTGAAGGCCTGCAGGAAGCGTGGTGTGGATTTGCATGGGGCTACATTGCTCTTTGGCACTGCTGTCCATCCTACAGGAGTCATTTTAGCTTGTTTTGTCATCTTGATTCACTAGATTTTCTGATGATGG
This sequence comes from Calcarius lapponicus, assembly GCA_039654755.1. NCBI lineage: Eukaryota > Metazoa > Chordata > Aves > Passeriformes > Fringillidae > Calcarius > Calcarius lapponicus. Next base: position 3,038,227 of record CM077478.1, read on the forward strand.
CAGGGACTGTCGGGCAGCTGTCCAGCTCTCCTGCTGTCCTTAAAACAAGTCAATTTACTTCTGTTCCTGGTGTCAGGAAGTACTGGAAGTGAGTGAGGAGACCTTTTCCCTTTGTTAGCATTAGCCCCATGTGCCTTCTCCTCTCAAAAGCCCTTCCTGCCCTACACTGACAGCCCAGTTGAGCTGTCATCCTCATCCTTCCCTGCATCCTTCCCAGTCCCTACTTGTGGCATCTCCCCACGTGCAGGATGGGACCAGCACCTGATGGAGCACACTGTGAGACACTAAACACAAGATCCCTGTCCCTCTCTTCTGGGACCAACAGGGTCTTTCAGGGAATTCTCCCTCTATCCTTCTGTGGTTTGAGATACCAACTCAAAGTTCCCTCTCGGCCTTAGGAAGGAAAGTAAGAGGCATAAATTGGGCTGGTGTTTGCAGTGCTGTTTGTTTACAACGAGCACTTGGATATTATTGTCACTTGTTTTACTTGTTGGGCAGCCCTGTAGGTGTGGGGAGCATTGTCTGTGCCAAAGAAGTGCTGCAAGCAAGCACCAGACCAAAAGCAAACCTGAGCCAACACAGAGTGTGTGTTAGGTGGGATATTGTCATCACAGAGAGCTTGAATTCTCCTTTTCAGGTAGTGAGAGGTACTTTGGGAGTTGTTATGAGAGAAACCAAAACATCCAAGGAGTGTCTCTCCTTCTGTGAGAAATCCCTGTTCTGTTAGGGCCTTTTTGGTGCCCCTTTTTGTGGGACACAGCGTTGAGTCCATCACTCTGATCTGTGTGTTTGCAGCCTTTGCTTGTGAGTTCATTTATGAAGTGCTGTATAAATACATAACTATATAAAAACCTTGCAGTCTTCTTTTCTAGAGATAGGATCACATGTTGCTGGAGGTATTTTATAATCACTGATTTGTAATATGTAAATATTTCCATTGGCCAATTACCGAGCTGGGCATTTTATTATAGTGCAAACACCAGAAAGCTGTTCCAATTAGGAGCTGCTGTGGTTGCCCTTGTGGGCTCTGACTGGAACAGGAGGACAGGAGCTCTCCCAGCTGCCCAGAGGAGGTTGAAAGACCTGACTAACCCACGGGGAGGAGGCAGCAACCTAATCCAGCTCCAGTCCAGGCTGCAGTGGTGGTGGGCTGGCCACCACAGGCACTCAGGACAGCACAGTGACCTGACCAGGCTGGAAAGCTCACCCAGGAAGGTGCAGGCAGCAGTTTGCTCTGTGTTTTTGCTGCTGGACTGCTGGCAAACCACCTGGAGTGGCTCTGCCCTCCTGTACTCCGTGTGTGCCAGCGAAGCACCGCCCTTGAGCATGTTCTTCCCGAGGCAGGGCTGTAATTATGGTTAGCAAAGTAAAAATACTTGTGTGCCTTGTAAAGGAGGTGCCGAGTCTGCCTTGTTCACGCCTGACAGGGCGAGGTGTGAATGCTCAGCAGGTCCCTCTGCCATGTCACTGTGTCATCCTGGTCTCCCAGCAAGGCAAGGGGCTCCTCCTCGTGTGCTTTGCCTAGAACAGGGAACCTGCAAGCTAAAAGCAGATTACAGATGAATAAAGCAATACTCTCTGGGGCCCTCGCTGGGTTTGCAAATTTTGGGCTGCAAGAGGTATTTGGTATTTAGTCTGTTAGCACAATGAAAGGTGGGATTCTCTGGGCCAAACTTGAAAGGAGTTTTTCAGTGAAGCTGTCTTGGAGGAGGAGTTGCAGGTGTCTGGTTGGTGACCTCAGGCTTCATTTTTGTTCTGGATGGTGGCATAAGAAATGTGGCAGATTTGAAACGTCTCATTCTCTTTAATGTGCTCTGCTGAAGGAATCTGAGAAGAGAATTGTGTGTTAGAGAACTTGAGCTGGTTTCAGCCAGGGATCATGGCTGTTTCCCTTGTCAAACACAGAGCACAGGCACCGAGGAGCCTGGTGTGAGCCCAGTGTGGGGAGGCAGCTGGAGTTGGGGTGTAGGAAGTCAGAGGGACCCTGGAGTCTGTTCTTGACTTTGTTTAGTGACTTGGTGTATGACCCTCTTCAGTCAGTTGTCCTCTCCTCCTCACCTCTGAAGGCTTTTCTTTCCCTGCTTTTTTGTAAGGATGAAGTGTGAGATAATCACTTGTGAATTTTTTTCAACCTTTGCTTGGACTTAATCCAAAACCAAGTGATGACTGTTTAACCAGGTTAAGAAAACTTTTTTGTCCAAGAGTCTCTTCTTCTTTAAAGTTCTAGCTTTATTGAAAAAACGAAGGCTAATGCCCTTGTACTGTGCTGAATGCCATCGATCCTGCATTTCATTATTTCGATGCACCAGAGCTCAGCCAGGTAATGCCAGAGTAGTTGCTATGTTCAGTGACACAGCTCCCTACCTCAAATATAACTTGGTACCCAGCAGAATGTTTCAGTGAAATGAGCTGTAAGCTGATGGTGTTCAAAATGTGCTCTGAAATTCTGAGTAAATTCTTTTATCAGATGGCCTTTCAGAAGGAAATGGAAGTTCCTCTGCCTGTAAGGAAGGTACTGAACAACGTGCACAGTGAAGGTCCCAGTCACTGCCACGGTGTCAGTGCTCCTCTGGGTCAGGGGATGGAGCAGCCTCCTCACAGCTGGAAGCTGCCAGGTCTGCATGCAGATGTCAGGATGTAGTTTCTTATCTCTGGAGGAATTAACAGGTATGGCTCTGAGCTGGGATCAATACCCTGTAGCCAGTGGCTCTCTGTCACTATTCCAGCTGATGGAGTGGCATCCCAGGATGTTCCCTCACTTCACTTAAGAGTCTCTGCACACTCTGCTGGTGTTAAAGGTGGCAATTAACATTTTGGGTGAACAGTGAATGAGGCCATTTATAACCAGTTACGCTGACATGAATCTCTCCCAACAAATTTGCATCATTAAGGAACCCTTGGAAAAATGTGTCATGCGTATAATTAAATACCTGTTTTGCTAACTCTTAATTTAATTAATCCAAAGTAAAGATGGCAGCACAAATTAATTTAGCTGGAAATGGCATTTCTCTCAGTGGGCTGAGGAGAGATTTTCTGGTGGCATTGTACCAGATGACCTCAGAGACAGGTGAACTCTGGGACTGATTGACACAGGTTTTGGTTTTTTTTTACAATGATGGCTGTGACATTCTCATAGCAGTATGTATGTCATCTATCAGCTCACTTTTTTCTGCTTGTGAGAGCAAAGAGGGAGGCCAGCTAGAAGGCAGTTTCTTTGAGAGGACAGCACAGGTGCTTTTCAGCTCTACCCTGAGAGGTATTTGGTAGTAACCATAGTAAATCCAGGTTCAGACAGGTGAATGAAAAGAAATTCAAATAACAGAAGATCTTTCTATGTCTCCCCTTGCTTTTTCTATCTGTACCTTGATCTCTTTCACTTGGTGCCTACCTTTTTCCCCCTTAGATATGAGCAGTTACAGGAAAGTCATCTGCTTTAAATATTCGTTACTCTTAACTTTCTTTAAAGAGTTCCTTGTAGATGATCTTTTGGTTTGACCTCTTTCCTAACCTTGTGATTCTTTTCCCCCTACCCCCTGTGCCTTTTCTGATCCTTTTCTCCCTGCCATTTAATCTCCTTCTCTCTCCCTATCCATCTTGCCTGGGATAAAACTGGAGCACAGACTGTGTGCACTGTGCAAGTGGAGGTGAGCTGAAGCCCAGCATTGGACGAAGCGGGGAATCTGTTGTTGCTTCCTGTAGACCCATCTGAGCACCAGAAGTGGGGAAAAAAAAGAAGAATCTTTCAATCTTTCAAACAGTGGTTATTGCTTTAGCAATTCTTATTTCAGCTTAAGTAAAAATTAAGGCATGTAAGGATGAAGGAAGCTCTGTGTCTCTGTGGAATCCTGCTAGTCCTGCCTCCTCTCTGCAAGTTCAGGACTGGCTTTTTCTATGTGATGTTTCTTTCAAGAGGGAAAATCAGTCCCATTTACCAGGCAGGACTCCAGTCATTGGTACTGAGGCTGATGAGAGGCTGGTGTGGATGGCAGTGGGCTCTGGGTGATGGGCAGGAGCACACAAATCTGGTGTGGCAGGACTGGCTGGGACAGGCTGGGGGCTGCTGGTGCTCCAAGGTGGGAGACTGGGAGGGTGCAAGGTCCTGCAGGAGGCACTGGGGAGAATTTGTGGCTTGACACTGCTCAGTGCTGGTCTCCCCTGAGGCCTCATGGGGTCACTTTTCTCCATATCCCATCAGATGAGATGAATGTGAACTTGGAGCTGATTTTGTCTGTCTCTGGTAGCCTGAGCACTCCTGGCTTTCTATCCTGCGCCAACCTTTAGCATCATCCAGCGTTTGCAATTGGAGCCAGTGCTTTTAACAGGACCTTTTGTGTTCTGTTACTGAAAACCGGGGTCTGTTTCACAGGAATCTTGTTTACACCTGCCACAGCCGTCCTTTTAGCTCTTCCTCTGCTCCTTTCACTGGAGCTGCAGTGGTTGAAACTGCAGAATGTCCTTTTATTCCCCTCCATGCTCGGCGTGGGACGTGACCGCAATAGAGCAGCTGAGGAGAGGATGCAGGGTGACAAGTGTGAGCCAGATGTGGGCAGCTCAAGGGCATGCTACAACTGGCCTTTGGAAGGACTTGGGTGCCGTGGGTTATCACCTCTACTTCTGTTTTAGCTGTTCAGTTTAGGGTTTACAAACAGCCCTCGGAGTTCTCCCTGCATGCATAGATGCACTGAAGTGACTCCGTGACTACAGAGAAGTCCCTTCTGCATCACCATTACCAGGGCTCAGTAGCTCTGGCTCAGGGTTTGCCAGGTGAATGGTGTCTCCTTGTTGGGCATTTTGGGCACTAAAAGTGTGAGTGTTTTTTTGGGGGTGACCCAGGCGCTGCGGGAGGCGCTGAGTTGGTGCTGCAGCGCAGGAATGCGGGGAAGCCAGGGCGAGGGGAGGTGCCAGGACTGGAGGATTTGCACAGCTGCTGCTGCAAGCCTCGTGCTCAGCCTGCTCTCTGGTGGTAGCTGCTGTAGCAGAGATGACCTTTGATAAAACGGGAAACATTTGGAGTGATTTGGATAGTTGTGGTTGCTCAGTTTCACACAGTGACAGTTTGTAGCAGAGTCAACTCAGCTGCTCCTGCTTTTGTTTGCATACGCCAGTAAGAAATTCACAGGTTAAGAATCAAATCACAGCGGCTTCAATGTGAAAACTGCCAACAAAGTCTGCTCCTCAGCAGCTCTTCCCAGAACTTCCAGGTTCTCCAGTGTCTGATACTTCTCTTTCCTTTCACACTGGGGAGACTGTTAGGAGAGCAGACAGAAGAGGCACCTGCTGGCACGAAATGTGGAGCAAACAATAAATATCTTTGAGATCTACAGTCAAATTTGGCTGATAGCAGTCAGCAGCTTCCAAAACTCTTGCCAGGATTGTGACAGAGAGAGGCACTTGATGGAGATCTCTTCCTGGCTCCCAGGGCAGCAGGAGGGCTCTGGCCAGGAGCAGCATCAGGGGGGTTCTTCACTGATATCAGCAATGTGAGACATTTGTTTGGAGGTTACAGGGACCTGTCCTGTGTGCTGCCATCACTCTAGTCAGAGATCAGCCCCATTCATGTTTCCTAGATAAACTGTCACCCTGTGGATATGTCTCCCAGCAGAATTTGGTTACTGTATTTCCTATCAGGGATGTGACAGTCATGCATGTGGATTCTTGGTGCTGGAGACACCTTGAGGACTGAAGTGCCTGTAGGACACAGTGTGCAGGTGTGACCATGTGCTGTTGAGGATGGAGGTAGTTCCTGAGTCAGGCAGCTTTGAAACTTCAGAGCAAGCTGGCACCCTCTGTTTTAATCCAGTTTCCATCCCTTTGGCAGCAGAGGTAGGACATAGTTTTAGCATTTTATACAAGTCTGTATTTCTTGTGTCTAGTAAAGTATTCATTTTTTCCTGAAAATATAACATAGGCTATGTCTTTGAATCCCAGCATTTATGACTTTGATGTTTAAAAGCAATTTAACCAGATTTGGGGTTCTTTTTTCCCATTTGAATTGCTGTGGTCTAGTGAAGAAAACTTTTAGTAGCAGCAGCCTTGTGGAGGTATTGTATTTCCACAATTAGAGGTTAGGAGTTGACAGCAAATGAGCCAGGGATTATAATTAAAAAATAGGATAATTATTTGTGCATGGAAAAACTAAGGAATAAAAACTTATGGTGTAATGTACCTAGGAGTACTAGATGCAAATAAGAGATAATGTATCTTGCAGTGAAGGATGTTTGGATTGTGTGCATTTCACCAAGCATGGGAGCAATTCCTCCTGCTCCATAGAAGCTGAGGGTTTTGTTCAGTTGGTGCTGATGCTCTTTTAGAAAGCTTTTACCTCTCTGATTCCTGAGGTCTGACACGGAAGAGAAAAGCTTCAATAGGCACCAGCTGCACAGTGGGCCCTGTCTTTTCAGAGCATCGCTCGCTTTTCTCCATTCCCAATTAAAATGTGTGTTAAACTTAGCTTTTGTTTGAAGCAGCCCAGCGCTGTGGTATTTAATGTAAAGAGAATGTGCTCATCACCTTTTCTCTCTCTTTTGTGGCAGGGTCAGCATTCCTCAGGGGAGGACATGGAAATCTCTGACGACGAGACCAACCCTGCGCCCATCACCAGCGCGGAATGTGCCAAAACCATTGTGGTGAACTCCTCCGTCAGCAACACGGCCGTGATGGCCCCGTCCATCCCCCCGCTGCCACCCCCGGGATTCCCTCCTCTTCCTCCTCCTCCTCCTCCTCAGCCGGGCTTCCCCATGCCCCCTCCGCTGCCCCCGCCACCGCCACCCACCCACCCGGCGGTGACGGTGCCGCCGCCGCCGCTGCCCGCCCCGCCCGGGGTGCCCCCGCCCCACATCCTGCCCCCGCTGCCCCCCTTCCACCCCGGCATGTTCCCGGTCATGCAGGTGGACATGATCAGCGTCCTGGGCAACCAGTGGGGCGGCATGCCCATGTCCTTCCAGATGCAAACTCAGATGCTGAGCCGCATGATGCAGGCGCAGAACACGTACCAGTACCCGCCCTTCATGACGGGCCGCATGCAGTTTGTGAATCTCCCTCCCTACCGCCCCTTCTCCATGGGAGCCGCGCTCGCCCGCGGGCAGCAGTGGCCGCCTCTGCCCAAGTTCGACCCCTCGGTTCCACCCCCGGGCTATGAGCCCAAGAAGGAAGATCCCCACAAAGCCACGGTGGATGGAGTTCTCCTGGTCATAGTGAAGGAGCTCAAGGCCATCATGAAAAGGGACCTGAATCGCAAGATGGTCGAAGTGGTGGCGTTCCGGGCGTTTGATGACTGGTGGGACAAGAAGGAACGTCTGGCAAAAGTGGGTTTCCATGTGCTGTGTCCTGGGTCCTGGGGAGAGCTGTTCTTAGTGCTTGTGGCCAGTGTGTGGGGTCAGCGGGGGTCTGGAGCTGACTTTAAAAAACCCAAACCCCTAAATTTTATGTACAAGAGGAAGCTGAAGTTTAGCTCTGAAAAACTGTGTTCAGATGCAAGAGGAGTGTTTGAAACCACCAAGCCTCTGTCTTGTGTTCCCCACTTGGTGCAATGAGATTTGTGGGTGTTTCCAGTTCTGCCCCCTCCCCAGTGCTTGTACAAGGCAGCAATTAACTCAAAAGCTGAACATTGGCCAAATACACCAAGAGTTCCAGGGATTAGTTGAGAAAACAGCTTTGCATGAATCCTCTGATCTTTTTCTCACCCAATTTGAAATGTACCTCAGCCAGCAAGCAGCTCTGTGATCTAATGTGTGGTGAATTTGTCACTACCCAAAAAACCTAACACTACAGAAAGGTTAATGCAAGCCTCAAAATTACCATTGCAGTGAATTACTGTAAAAAATAACAAAACAAACCACAACCTGCAGGTAGGTCTGTTTCAGATGTCGGTTTTTAGAGCAGTATCCTCACCACCTGTTTTTGTAAACCAGTTGCATGTTAACTCTGGTGCCTGGGAGAGCTCCTTGGCTTTCTGGAGGGCTTGGTCATGCTGCTGCTTAACAGCTGTTTTGTGACAGTGTAATTTACTGTGGCTTAGAGCTGCCTGGCGTGATGTGCAGCAGAAACCCCGTCCCTTCCTCCTGCCTAATGCTCAGAGCTTTTCTCCTGCCAGCAAGTGTGTGCTGACAGTCTTGGAGGAGGCCCATGAGTTTCCAGGGCAATGAAGGAAACAGATCCAGCAAATAGTTGCAAAAACAGCAACTGAAACACTCAAGAAATTGTTTTCAACCAGGTATTTGTGGTGAAGAAGCAGAAGCAAGTTGAGGCAGATCTTCAGGCTCTCTGACATCCCTAGTTAGGGCTGGATTTGGGGTGTTCTTCCCTCACCTGGGGTTTATAAGCCATTTTGGGAAGGGAAGCTGACTGTACCACAGCAGCTCACCACAGTCTTTGCCACAGGTTATGTTGGATGTGAGCAGTGTAATTGAAAATATGAAATTGCTGCATGGAAAACCACGTGTGCTTTCTGTCCAGGAACAGAGATGCCAGAACCATTTCTGCCCCAGGGCATGTGTTACTGTTATGTGCAGAAAACCTCACAGATTTCAGAGTTTTCTGCTAGGACTGGGCACCCCTGGCATTGGGGTGGGACAGGATTCCTTCTCAGGCACAAGTTGCCTGCTTTTGCAGAAAACAAAATACGAATATTCAGCTTAAACTGAATATTTAACTGTACCTTCCCATTGCTGGTGTCTGTGTGTGTGTGGGGGGGGTTACTGGGCTCCTTGGTGGCAGCTGGAGGTCAGTTCCCCGTGTACTCTGGCTGCTATGTTCCATCAAAGGCAGCTGATTGATTGACTGATTGATTGATTGATTCCAGCTCTGGCAGCTGAGTGACTTCCAAGAGGCATCATGCCCTAGGTAAAAGGTGGGAAGGCTCAGGGATAAATCTGGTGTCCTGGGTCAGGCAGGGTAGAAAATGTGTAGGGTGAAAGGAGCAGGTTGCTGGGGAAGGCAGCACATTCCATGGACCTTTTCTGCCTGAGCTAGGGGAAAGCTTTTCTTTGTTCCCAGATGTAGTGGTGGGTTTAGATTTGAAAGTCTGAGTAAGCTGCGTTAAGCAGAGTGCCAGGAGTAACCAGGCATCCTGGCCACAGAGTGCTGCTGCTTGGATTCCCTGCTTGATATTCCCATTAGTCTTGTCCCTAATTAGCAGGAGAGCTGAGCTTGTGCTGCCTCTTTGGTGATTACAGCCCACTTCAGCCTGTGAGCTCTGGTAGGGTGTGCAGGAGAAACTGTTTGGGGTGTTGTGCCCTGGGCTGAGGCAGGTGAGTGTCACCTGCAGTGCCCCTGCCTTGGGCAGAACATGATGTGCCACCATGTGTGACATTCTCCTGGCTTGTCCACCTCTGAACAGCTGCAGAGAGCTGAATTCCTGCTCTTCCTTCACACCTCAGCTCTGGTGAAAAAGGATTTGTTGAGGCTGTGTGTCTATTTTGTATACCCTTTGGTGTTTTGCCTAAATATTTTGCTGTTCCCCGGACTGGAGCCTTCTGACAGGTTTTGTGGACTGGGGCTCTGGTTGCTAAGGAAACACAGGGATGTGTGTGGTTTTTGAGGCACTATATTTGGCCTTGCACTCAACAGAAGGAAGGTGTTCCCAACTGGAAGGTCTGGAGTTGCTTTAAGTTATGTGGGTTAGCAAAGGAAGGTGGATAACACATTGTTGGGCTGACTTGTCTAAAGCACACTCAAGTTATTTTTATTATTCTGTGCAGCTCTAGTTCCTTTCAGGTGTGGGGCACCTTCAGATGCCCTCTAAGAAACTGATGCCTGGGCAGGGCAGTGATATTTCCCAAACCTCGACTGTTTAAATGGTTTCCAGACCTTGTGTCCTTCCCAGGAAACTTCCCCTCTCAAATGTGCCTTCTCTGTTGCAGGCATCTCTCACTCCAGTGAAGTCTGGAGGAGAAGTGGAGGAAAAACCAAAGCCAAAGGATCGAATGGCCTCTTGTCTCCTGGAGAACTGGAACAAAGGAGAAGGGCTGGGCTACGAGGCCATCGGCTTGGGCATTGGCTTACGGGGGGCCATCCGCCTGCCATCCTTCAAGGTGAAAACAAAAACTGTCTTCCTTGTGCTGACATCCCCCAGAGGAGCCTTAGGAGGACAGACCTCGCTAGGTTTGTGCCCCAGAGTCCTCAGGCTGTTCACCCCACTCTGTGTTCACTCAGGGGGTTGCTTCTGACCCCCCAGGACCAGAGGAAGGACCCTCTGTTCCCTTAGCTTTTCATCCTTCACTTGTGTGAATTGGCTGTAGAGGATCTCCCTGTCTTTAGGACAAAGCATTTCAGCATCATCATAAAAATACATGTATTCTCATAGTGCTTTACACAGTTACTGTTCTGGTTGGAATCTCTGATGGTTTGGCAGCTGAGTCTCACCTGAAGTTTGCTTAAACTGTCTCCTCAGAAGCACGGGGTATCCATTTTGAAAAGCATTTGCATAAAAAATTAAAAGTATCTTAAACGAAGTTTGGGGTAGGTGAGTGTAAAGAGCTTCCCTGAAATTAGGATTTTTGAACGCACAGAAGGGTGCAAGTAAAAGTTTGGGATGAGATATTCTACAGTCTCTATAAAACTTGCTTTGAAGTTTTTTAAGATGCCATGGACTTAGGCTCTCTTTCTGTTCTACAATGTCAGACACATGGATTTGTCAAGAGTTTTCTCTGTCATCCCCAAAGTACCTGGTGATGACATGCACCATGCTGGTACCCAGGGCGTTTTCATGCAAATTGAAAGGGTAGAGTTTCATTCAGAGTGAAATTCTGTTTGCAAGCAAATAAAGAGATCAAGAGCTGGGAAGTGGCCCTTGGTTACTGCTTTGACCATAGCAAAGTAAAGAAGTGGCAATTTGCTTAAGAAGTTGATATCTGCTGTTTCTAAACTTTCAGAAATGCTAATTGCATCTTTTGTTCAGGTGAAAAGAAAGGAGCCACCTGAAGCTGCCTCAGCAGGAGATCAGAAGAGAATCCGGCCTTCTACTTCTGTGGATGATGAAGATGAAGGTTTGCAAAGTGCATTTGTTTGAAACCCAGGAGCAGATGCAAACCCCACCAAGCTGAATCCTTTAAACTTCACAGCAGTGTGCTCGCTCACAGTTAAACACGGAGTCAAGGATCTGAGCCAAACCCTGCTTCTCACAGAGCTCTGATCAGCTGGGCCACGGCCCCTCTGGGTTCAATTATCTGAAATTCAGTGGTGGGAAGTTTAAGATCCACATTTTAAGAATAATTCATAACCTATTTTAGCTGTGCTGGGCCCCAGCAGAAGGAGCTCAGATGGGTTCATGGGCCCTTTGGGGTGTGCTCACAGCTCACTGGGATGTGGTGGGAGGAAGCACGTAACAGTTTGCTCTGCATTTGATTTGAGAAAGAAACCAAAGTTATTTGCCAGAAAAATCTGTTTGAAAATATCTTAACATTATTTCCTATTACCAGGGAAAAGTAAAGAGGAGACAAAGCTTTGAATACCCTTTGTTTTGCACATGGGTTCATGTAGAAGTTGATTCAGATTTACAAGTGGTTTTGAAGCCAAAAAATGAAACAGAAAAGCATTAAATTCAGGTTACCTGTCCTGACCTCACTCATGCCATGTCTCCTGTCTGCTCTGCCTAGGAAGTGTCAGCTTTGGCCACCCACATTTGCCATCAGCACTGTTCACTGTGACATCAGCAAGTCCCTGTAAGCCTGGGGACCCTCACACCACATGGGCACATTGCTCCTAAACTTCCATCTTCCCAAAGAAGTTTCCCTTATGTAGTTAACTCTTTCTGTCCTTTCCAAGGTATTTGATGGTAATTTCTGTTGCTTTTGCTCCTCAGAGTCAGAGAGGGACAGGGATGCTTCTGATACAACATCTGACCTGTCAAAGAAGGATGCAGAGGCTGTGGGGCTGCGGCGGCGACCAGCAAGGCCATTGGAGCTGGACAGTGAGGGAGAGGAGGGAGATGAGACATCAGGGAAAGAGGAAGAGTCCTCCTCAGAGAAGGAAGAGGAGCAGGAAGAAGAGGGAGCCTTGGTGAAAGCAGCACCTGGCAAGGTATGTTGGTGTGAGGTTGCAGTTTCAATGCTGTAATTAAAAGTAAAAAAAGGGGGTCTGGTAAGGCCAAGCGCCAAAGTTCCCTTTTCTGGGAGATGAGTGCTCCTGGTGGGGTCTGTCTGTCCTTACAGAGCTCTCAGTCACTCCCTCTTCAGGGTCTCTGACAGCCTCCCTGAGGGTCCCTGATGGTTACTGCACTGACAGCCAGGTCACAGGCTCAGGCACTGTTCATTTTTGGCAATCTTTCTTGCAAAGGAGGAAGAGGAGGAGGAGGATGAAGATGATGAGGATGAAGATGATGATGAAGACGAGGATGAAGATGATGAGGAAGAGACAGGCATAGACACAAGTGACAAGGAGGAGGAGCAGGACTCCGAGGAGGGTAAGGAGCTGCAGTGGAAGCAGCAAGTGTCACCTTTGGGTCAGCTGTGGTCTCCCTTCTGCCTTTGTGAGCTGATTTTGTTACTTGTGTACCTCCTTTCACTGGGCAGTTTTACACAGTATAATGCAGAGAGATATTTTTAATTAATACCTGTGAGGTTTCCATGATCCCTCAGTCAGTGGGTCCCTTTAGAGCCCTCCAGACCTGACCTCAGCCCAACCCAGCCACAGGGGCGCTGGTCTCAAGCCCAGCTAAATGTGTTCTTGTTTTGTGAAACAGGAGTGGCTGGGGAGAGAAGGGACCAGATTTCTGAAAAGGGTAAATTGGCTGCTGATAACTCTGTTCTATCAATCAGTTCCTGCTCTGGCAGGTGGTAGTTTCCACTTTTTAAGGCCGTGTGTAAAGGCAGCAGAAAATCTTGTAAAAGATACAATACACCAAGAGACCCAGGTGGGAGGTGCTGGGCAAGACTACCACTCCCATGTTGTATGGTGATTGTTGTAAGGACAGGATTTATAAATCTCTGCAAAAATAAGTGAATTGGGAGGCCACTCCTTCAAACCCACCTGCTGCTGGTGATGCTGTTTCCACACTTTTGCAGAGGAAGGGATCTTTGGCCCTGATTGATTGTTAAAGCCAGAAAGCAGAACTAATGGCAGTTTGTTCTTGCAGATGTAGCAAGTCCCTCGTCTTCCAAGGCTGAAGCTGAATCATCTGATGAGAGTGAGGACTCCTCTGAATTCGAGTCAAGTTCAGACTCGGATGATGAAGATGAGGAGGATGATGATGATGATGATGAAGAGGAGGAGGAAGAGGTGGCTGAAGATCAAGGCAGAGAAGCCATGGTTGCTGAGCCAGAGCCTGAACCTGCTGCTCATGAGCTTCCTGATGATGAGAGGGAGACTATTTTGGACCTGTATCCTGTGGATGACTACATGGATGCAACAGGCTTGGGACTTGCTGAGCCAGCTTTGGCAGTGAAAGATGAAGGCAGTGAAGAAATCAAGGCAGGGGATAGTGAGTGTGGCCAAGTCCTGGGGGCTTCTGTTGCTGCTGAAACTCTGAAACATTTGGTTATGGAAAGAGACCAGGAGACAAAGCTTGCACTCTCTCCCATCTGTAGGCCAGGTATGCCCTTCCATGTGCTTTGGAGTTTTGTTATTATCTTTCCAAGTAAATTTTCTCCCAGTATCCAATATGTATGGGTTTGTATTTCCCTTGTTCCCTTTCTTCTTCCAGTCTTGACTCTAGGCTAGGGATTATCTGTACAGGGAAAGAGATCTGTGCTGAACTTTCCTTCCTAGTAAGGAGCTTTACATGAGCCATCTGCTACTAAAAATACTGTGGTTACTGTATCCAGAGTCTTATCCTGGGCCAGTTTAGTTGGAGTCCTAGAGGAGCTGAACAGTTGTCATCATTTGAGGGTGACTGATCGGGTGGTGTGGTGGCTGAAACTCAAGATAGAAAAGCCATGGCTGCTAAAACAGAAAACAGGAATGTCACTACTGGCTCTTTTTGGTTTTAATATCAAAGCAGGATGTGACAGGGAAGCTGCATGGGGCAGGTGAGTGGAGTCTCAGAGTTATCTATGGTTCCCAATATTATTTGTGTGTGGTTTTGTCACCTACTGCTTTTAAATGAGTGATACTCACTAGTTTTCTGGAAGAAGGAAATTGTCTTCAGTCAATACAAAGTTGTACTTGAACCAAGGAAATTGGAAATCTTTTGCTAGAACAGGAGTGAGATGCATAAAGCTTGAGTGATTTGGCAAGTGGGGGAAATCTAGAAGTTAAAATTGCAGCCAACAGGGAGGGCACATCTAGTGGGGCCTGCTGTGGAGCCTAGGGCAGCACTGGTGCTCAGGACTGGGCAGGGTTTTGCCACTTGGAGAGCTGTAAATCCAGTCCCTGCACAGGGTGTCATTCCTTGGCTGCTGCAAAATCTGAAAGTCACAAAGAGGTAAAATGTTAAACTGGGCAGGGCAAAGAAGAACTGGTTTTGCACAAATCCTTTCTAGAACAGGTCAGTGTGCTGAAAGAACATAAATTTGGAGACACCTGCATTTGAGCAACTTGACATGTGTAAGGAGCTTTCCAGGTAAGCTGTGAGAACAAACTCAAACGGCAGCATTGTCCTTGAGCAACCCAGCTCATACAGGAGTTGCAAAGCTCAGACCCTTCTCCAGCAGCCCTGGTTTGTTCAGCACAAACAGGGAATGCCTCCCTTCCAACTCTCCAGGCATTTTCACCTCCTTTCGTTCTCCCACTTGAAAATGTTATTTTGAGCTGCCTAACAAGATTCACTGTTGATTCCTTTTGGACCTGGCCCTAAGTGGGCAAATAAACTCCAGACAAATGAGGCTGCTGCAGGGAGAGCAGCATATAAATTGCCTCATTGATACCATCTGAGTGTGTCCTCATCCATTACAAGGGCTTCCTGTTTGCTTCATGTGTTGTTCAGGAGTGTTCTGCCGTTCCCTTCACCATTCCCTCCTTGGACAGCTGAGGGTGCTCCTTGGCCCTGCAATTGGTTTAGTTCCCACATTAGGAAAGGTGATAGCTCTGGGCTCTGACAGCTCTCCTCCAAAGTCCTCACCCCAAAATCCACTCATTCCTTTAATGTCTGTACAAAAGGTTGTCAGGGCTTTTGAAAGCGGAGAAACCTTCGTTCTGGTCTGTGTCGTAGTTAATCCTCAAATTAATAGTGTGGGTTTTTTATGGTCCATTAGGAAAGTGTGTGGTAGTGTCTAATTACTCTACACTCTGTGCCTCCAAAATGTAAAGCACTGGAGTTTTAAAGCCTCCCAGTGGAATTGAGCTGTATTTTAATTGTGGCATCTTAAACATGTCTTTACTAGCAAGTGGCAAGTAACCAAGTGGAGGCAAAGCTCCTGATTCTCCTCTCTGTTCCCCTTTCAGAGGAAGAGTCCGAACCCACTCCCATGCTGGAGCCAGAGGTACAGGAAGGTCCAAAGCCTGAATCTCAAGATGAGGAGGCGTCTCTCTGTATCTCTACTCCAGGGGGAGTCTTTGGGGAACCTCTGCCCAGCAAAAGCAGCTTCTTTGGCAAGTCTGAGGAGAGCAGCTTGGAGGCTCGAGTCAAAGCCAAGCCGCCGTCGGCAGCGGAGGAGGACGAGCGGCTGCCGCGCACGCCGGGGCGGGAGGTGATGATCCACTCGGACACTGAGACTGTCCTGCTGCCAGCCCACAAGGTGCCATCCTCCATGCTTCCCTTGCCATCCACTCCCGGCAAGGAAGAGTCTTTAGTCCCTCCAGAAAAGTTCCCTGAGCAATTAATGGTGACCAAAACATCCGTGGAAGAGGAGATTCCCAGGACTCCCGGGCGGGACATTTTGGCCAAGTCTTCGCACCCGCTCACGAAGTCGCAGAGCACGGACACTGTTCCAGCCACGCCAGGAAGTGATGCTCCCCTTACAGGAAGCAGCTTGACCCTCAGTTCCCCTCAAGTCCCAGGGAGCCCCTTTTCCTACCCATCCCAATCCCCTGGCATTAACAGTGGCATTCCTCGGACTCCTGGGAGAGATTTCAATTTCACGCCTACTTTCCCAGAGGCTGGTGCTACCATTCCTTGCCTTCTGCCTGGCAAGAAACAGTCAGAGGATGAGCTAGAAGAGAAAACCTTTAAAGAGCCTCTTGGTGCTTCCCTTACGATCAGCATGAACAGTGTTCCTTCCCCTATCCCCTTTGCCAGCCCCCCACAAGCAGATTTCCACATGGACATGGCTTTGCCACCTGATGAGCCAATACCTGTAGCATCCCTGCCGTGCATGCATGGAGATGGAAGAATGCCCATCGAGGAATGCAAGGCAGAAGTAAAACCTGGTTTGCTCTCCCCAGAAGTACCCCCTGGGGCTTCTATTCTTCCTCCCCCACCACCACCTTCTGTTCTTCCCAAAAGGAGGCCGGGTCGGCCGAGGCGGTCCCCACCTTCTGTCCTCTCGCTGGATGTGTACTCGGGCAAAACCATAGAACCTCCTCCCATGCCAGTGGCCTTGGTGGAAGGTGCTGTGGGCAAAGAGCTGCTGAGTGGCCATCCTGATGCCTACTATGGACTGAAAGACCCTGAAGCCGTCACCCTGGACTTCAGGAATGACGGTTTCCATGAGAAAATAGCAACTGAGACAGTTGCAGAAAAACTGCCATTCAAGGAACTGGAGAACCAGTGGAACGAAGACTTCAAGGAAGAAGAGGCTCACGCGAAGCCCAAGCGCCAGTGGCGGAGGCAGAAGAAATCTGAGGAGCTGCCGGTGATCCCTTCCCCCGAGTATTCCCCGCCCCAGCCGCAGTTCAGGCCGCGCTCCGAGTTTGAGGAGATGACCATCCTGTACGACATCTGGAACGGGGGCATCGACGACGAGGACATCAAGTTCATGTGTATCACGTACGACCGCTTGTTACAGCAGGACAACGGTATGGACTGGCTCAATGACACCCTCTGGGTTTTCCATCCTTATATCCTTTCTCACTGTGTTGGCAGCACGTGTGAGATGCACGAGAGGTTGGTGGGAGAAGCAGTTGCTTACAGGGATAGAGATTGCTTGGATGAGCAGGGAATTTTAGACTGTTTCATTCTCTGAAGCTTCAATGCAAAAATACTGCAGAAGTGGCTGTTCCTGCTGCACGTTCAGTCTGGAAGTGCAGGGACAGTCTGTAGGCACCTCTTCTGGGGAGGTTTCCTTCCTAGTTTGAGAAGCTTCTGTCTGCATGTAACCAGACTTTTTTCCAGCTTTCCTGTGGAATTTCTAGTCTGCACATACAGAGCTTTCACTTGGAGTTAAAACTTGCTGTAAAAATAATCTCACCATCTGTGCCCAAAACAATGAGTTAGTGGTTCTAGCAGCTTTAAGTTGCTTTGAGGTTGAAAGACTGATAAAATCAGTGCTTTCCAAGTGGCACATCAGGGCTCTGTGTGTGTACAGCCACCAGTAGTGTTCTCCAGAGCAGAGCCTAAAAGACTGTTCTAAAAACCTCAGAACTCTCCAGTACTTTTTCCAGGAAGGATGTCCAGGTTTATGTGTTGAAGAAGACAAACACACCACCTTGTGTGTTGCTAGAGATTGTGTAAAGTTCAGATATCTTCATCCCTTGCTTCCTGCAAGACAGGATAGCAAAACCAAAAAAGCCCAAATACCTAAAACAGTCAGTGATAACTAACAAAACCCATAGTGAAAATAAATATCTTTCCCTCTTGATAAGGATTATATTGTAACAGCAGAATTACGTTCACTTTTTAAGCCACTTCCAAATCACCTTGAGTTCATCCTGTGTCACGCTGCATGACAAGTGTGGAAGTACCTGCAGGCTCACCTGCTTTGCAGCCAACCCTCAGCACTCTGGTTTTGAGGCCATCACCTCTTGGTTTTTATGGTCCCTCTGCTTCAGTTTTCTGGTGTCAAGGATACCTTTTCCCTCAGAGGAAGCATTTTTGGGTCAGTCTCAATTGTTGTAGCTTTCATGGCTGTGTTTGTGGGGTGAGCTGGCAGCAGTACAGCTCCACTGTCCTTCCAGGAGCCAAAGCCCTGAAGGTGCCTTCAAACCTGAAGGTTTGTAATGTGTGTCTGAAGGTGCTGATTTCCCAAGGCTGTTGAGAGCAGCACCTCTCCAAGGCATCTCAGTAATAATGTTATTTTTTACAACCCCACAAAGCCTTCCTAATTTTCCATGCTCCTGGTGTTAGCTCCATGCAACTGCAGCAAGTTTAGTCTGATATCCACCCCTGGCTGTGTTTCTCCTTAACCTCTTGCCACCTACCAGCTTTTCTACCCCCAAGAAGAAGAAGCGGGATGACGGCATGCGGGAGCACGTGACGGGCTGTGCACGAAGCGAAGGCTATTACAAAATTGATAAGAAGGACAAACTCAAATACCTCAACAATAGCCGAGCTTTTGCAGAGGAGCCTCCAGCTGACACACAGGTGAGGAATCCAGCTGTGAATGGGATTTGGTTTGACACTGTCACACACAGTAGGTGTTTCCTGCCTTTTGGCAGGGAGGGAGAGGGAGCTGTTGTGATTGTCCTGGGGTTGTGTGGGATGTGCTAATGTTTGATGTCAGGTGTTCTGTGGTGATGTGTTGTAGCACAAGGGGCTGCTCACAGGGAGCCTGCAGGGTGTTGTGGGTCAGCTTTGATCACCCATTTGCCCTCTCAGGGTATGAGCATCCCTGCCCAACCTCACGCTTCCACCCGGGCTGGTTCCGAGAGGCGATCAGAGCAGCGCAGGCTCCTCTCCTCCTTCACTGGTAGCTGTGACAGTGACCTGCTCAAGTTCAACCAGCTCAAGGTAGATACTCCCTACTGCAGATCCTGGACCCAGAGATCCAGGATCCTTTCCTGTTCTGTGCTGTGGCTAATTCAGGGTTGGGTTTTGGGGTGTTTTCTTCACGCAGTTCCGGAAGAAAAAACTAAAATTCTGCAAGAGCCACATTCACGACTGGGGCCTTTTTGCTATGGAGCCCATTGCAGCTGATGAGATGGTGATAGAGTACGTGGGTCAGAACATCAGGCAGGTAAGCTGTGGCTGAAATCTGAGCAAAACCCAGGCCTGGATGAAATCCTTGAGTATGACAGCAAGGGTTGGAGTCCTGGGTTGGAGGTGTCAGCTCTGTGAGCTGGGCACAGGTTGGCATGGTCTGGAGGTACAAGGGTGGGAATTCCAACAACCCATGGAAACTGAGCGCTCAGGAGAAGCCTCCTTCAGAAGCCCACCCTGAAATTCTGTGTTTCCAGTGAGGTGTGTGCTCTCTTGGGGTGATGGGATCTTACAAAGCCCCATTGCCTGGCACAAGGAGAGCTCAGGGGAACCTTGTTGTGGTGAGGTGGCTGCTCACAGGTGGCCTGAGCCTGCCTGGCTTTCTGCAGGTCATTGCTGACATGCGTGAGAAGCGATACGAGGACGAGGGCATTGGCAGCAGTTACATGTTCAGAGTTGACCACGACACCATCATCGACGCCACCAAGTGTGGGAACTTCGCCAGGTTCATCAATCACAGCTGCAATGTGAGTGTCTGTTCTGGCCTGTCATTGTTCCCTGGCATGCTGGCAAACCTGGGGAGGCCCTGCCAGCCCTGCTTGGGGTGCTCAGAAGTGGCAGGGGGTCGCAGGGTTGTGATTAAATGTTAATGAGCCACAGCAGATCAGAGCAGGGTCTAAAGTAGTGTCTAGAGATTGGAGGGACCTGAGGAATGAAACATGCAGGGAGACTGAGTGCGCTCAAGAGCCCTTCTGGCTGTCTTGGGGGACCCTGATGGACACTGAGCAAGCAAATCTAACAAATATTTCCTTAAAACTAGCAAATTTCAGCTGTTGGAAATTCAGCTCCTTCTAGTGTCTGCATGGGAAAATAATCCCTGCTGTTTCCCCCTCTGCTGCAGTCTGCACTCAGACTTGCCTGCCTGGCCAAATTGTTAAGCATTGAGCTTCTCTTAACCTGGGATAAAATTGATGGAGCATCATCCAGGCTCTTTTGCTCCACAAATGACCAAAATGTGGATATTTTGGAGCAGCACAAAGAGGGCTGCTCTCTTTTCTGGCTTCACACCTCCCTGCCTAGGCTTGACCTAAGTCCAGGCTCTGGAAGTATGGCTGGGGTTGTCTCAGGAAAGGACTGCCCTGTTTTATTTT
Organism: Calcarius lapponicus; assembly: GCA_039654755.1. Taxonomy (NCBI): domain Eukaryota; kingdom Metazoa; phylum Chordata; class Aves; order Passeriformes; family Fringillidae; genus Calcarius; species Calcarius lapponicus. The sequence goes on from CM077478.1 coordinate 3,058,267, forward strand.
CTCTTGAAATAATAGTATGGAGGCTGGGAAGCTGTGGCCCTCTGGAACCTCCATCCTCACCTGTTCTATCACCCTTGCAGCCAAATTGTTATGCTAAAGTGATCACGGTGGAGTCTCAAAAGAAGATCGTTATCTACTCCAAGCAGCACATCAATGTGAACGAGGAAATTACCTACGACTACAAGTTTCCAATTGAGGATGTAAAAATCCCGTGTCTCTGTGGCTCTGAGAACTGCAGGGGAACCCTGAACTGAACTCAAGGTTTCTCGTCACACTTGCACCTTCGGCCATGTCAAAACTGTGGTAACCAGGTGTGGTTGCACTTTGCCAAAAAAAGAGGAAAAAAAAAAACTACAGAAAAAAAGGAAGAAAAAAAATTTAAAAGCAAAAAAATACTTACCAAAAAAAAAAAAAAAGAGGAAAAAGAGAAGAAAACCAAGCAAGTTTCGCACTTCTGCCAGGATCATGAGTGAAAGCAAAAAGCGCACACGCTTACGAGGACTGTTCATGTTTCAGGTGCTTTTTCCTTTTCAGATCCAACACGCACACAAAAAGGTGGCTACCTTTTGTGGCATGGTCTATCCAAACACTAGCCTCTCTGTTCAGTCCCTGAAGTAATGCTCCATCATGGGATAATGGTACCTTTTTTTTAGTTGTTCTTATAAGCCTTCATCGTTTCATAAATGCTGCTACCTTTTTCTCATCAGTTTTCGTTGGTTGAAAAAGACATTCAACGTTTAAATGTGAAGCAGAGACTGAAAATGCCATATAGGGTTTGTTGGGAGCTTGATTGGCTGAAATTGCACAGATTTCTCAGAGTAAGCTGTAAATAAATGTAAGGTTGATGTTACAGAGCAAGCCAGAGGCTTGAGGGTGTGTGAGTGAGTGTGTGCTTGGGGGTGTGTGTGTGTGTGTGGAGATGTGTCCACAGTGAGACTAGAGCTGAACTGTCCTGCCTTTTCCTTAGGGATGAGCCTGAACAAGGCCCCTCAGCCAGACCCTGGGGCACAGTCAGGTCAGCCAGACCTCAGCTCCCCTCCTTGGGCTCCCCTCTCATTTTCTATGCCATGCTGGTCCATGGGGGATCAAAACCTCTGCAGCTGCACGTGAGAAACCCTTGGATACTTCAGTCACTAGGAATAGGTGGAGTCAGCTGTGGCCTTTGGGGATGCCCATTCCTTGGAGATGGGCTTGTCTTGCTTGCAGGAGAGGCTGACATTGAGTGGACAGCTCAGCCCCTGTTGATGCTGTAGAAATCCTGCCCTGCTTGCAAGCAAAGACTGCAGCCCATGTTTGTAGCAGGACTTTCTTCCTGTGGGTGGGAATCAGGCTGATGTGTGACTTGTATTCATTTTTTCTCACTTTCATCTGCATTTCCCTGCCCTTCCAGTGTTTTACATGGAGTATTTGCTCTGTCCTTGGATGTGGGAGATGCTTCCTGTGATAGGCGCAAGCTGTGCCCTGCTGCTCTCCTCCCTCTGTTACTCAGTAACTTGGCCAGGGGTGGTCCTGTCCCTCCAGAAAATCATGGTAGAAGTGTCCCTGAAAGCAATCCTGTCCCCCCCACCTATAGCATGCAAATGAATTGCTTCTCTAAGTTTGGAAGGCATGTTTCAAAATGATTTCTCAATATATTTTGTCCTTGTAGATGTGCTGAGGTGAAGGTTGCAGTTCTTCAAGAGGTTCCATTTAAGAATGGGACCAAACACCAAAAAAATAGTTCTTTGGATGAGATCTGGAAGTGTTACACCACTGTTCAGGTATAGACAGGATCAGTTTTTCAATTTGCATTGTATTTCTCCTGCTTTAAAAGTAGAGATTAGTTGTACTAAACCCTTTTTAATTGGCTTGTAAGGGGAAGTTGCAATGTCATTCTGAAATGGGAAGATTATCTGCATAACTAAACACCTTCTCCCCACAGAGCAAATTGCACAGCTGTATTCTTGTATTCTTTCCAAACCTCCACAGAGGTGACAACCTTGCAAAAGAGGTTCCTGGAAGTTTTTTCAGCTGTTCCATGGAATTGCCAGGCCTGCACTGCAGTGTGGAGTTTGTAATGTAGGTTAGACCTCTGCCTCTGAATTTCTCTTCCAGACAAAAGGCCTGAGGGAGCAGGAACACACAGACTGCTACAAGCTGCCTTAATACCACCTGTGTTCCTGTCTGAGCACGAGCAAATTGTCTCTGAGATTGGACAGTCCATGGTCCATCTCTGCTTTTGTTTCAGTTCTGTTTTGTTTCTCCTCCTTCTTCCCAAATCTCTCCAGCACCTGGGTGTTGGTGACCCAGAACCTAAAATCATGAGAAGCACAAGTTTCTGTCACTGAATGTTGGTTGGAACTGCAGTGATGGCATTTGGGAGTTTACCAGCTGCTCAGTTTAGTTGTTGAGTGAGATTCAATGTGTTGGCATCTCCAGTTGGCATCTCCACAGCTTGGCCTTTGACTTGCAAGGCTTTGGAAATGCACAGAAGTTTCCTGTGTGTCAGAACTGAAGCCCCTGTCCTTGGCCTTCTCCCTCTCTGCTCCATCAAACCAGGGCGTTGATGGTGGATTTGTGGGGGTGAGGACACCCCAGATGGCCCAGCCCTGTGTTCCCAGCACATCTGTGTGCTCTGGGTGGGATCAGCCCCTGCAGTTTGCCTTAACCCGTGGGGAGGAAGGTCCCTGTCACCTTCAGCTCCTGTGTTTTAGGAGCACCAGAGGGATTTGGGTGCCAAAGACCATGAGCACCTAAATCACTTGGGTACTTCTGAAACTGCCTGTAATTCATTCCCTTTTAGGATCCCAGACAAATAATGTGAGTTTTTAGAAGAGCTGATCTCTCTTTATTTCCCCAGAAATAAACAGAGCTGTTGAAGCAACAGCACTTCTGAAAAATCATGTCTGGTCTCAAAGCCAAACCTGAGACTTCTCTTTTTCCCCCATAAATCTTGGCTTGCAGAGTCCTCCCTAGGAGATATTTTGTCTTGGACTGGGAAGCTGCCTGACCTCCAAACAAATCATTTTATGGTGAGGACTCCCAAGCCTGATGCAGTGGTTTCCATGGGTGCCCTGTCCCTGCCAGGGGAGCCCTGCAGCCACAGATGTGGGTGGGAGAGGCCTCAGATCCTTTGCCTTGTGCTTGGCAAGGCTGGGCTGAGAGGAGAGCAGGAGCTGTGCTTGCTGTGGTTCCATTCAGCACAGGCACCCTGGGAACAGTGACAGGGACCAGGGGAGCCTCAGCAGCACGTGCTGCTTACAGGGACTGCAGTGCACTGAAAAACCCATTCCCACATTTATTGTCACTTCAATTGGAGCCCAAGACAAAAAAAAAGAGAGACACATTTTCAGTGCTCCCTGCAAAATTCCATCTCCCTGGGAGGAATGACCCAAGAGAACAGAGCAAAATGATGGAAATAGAATTTAATTGGTGTGCAGCTGTGGGAGTTCAGGTGCCTCTGTGCTGGCATCCACAGGATCTGGGGGGTTCAACCTCTCTGCAGCCCCAGAGTGGGGCTGGAGGGCATGGGGCTCATCCTGCAGTTATTTATATTGTACAGAGCAGCTGATTTCTACAAGGAAAGGAAAAACAACCATCATTTTAAAACCCCAACAAATACAGTAGTTTCAGTTCTGGTTTTTGTGACCTTTTTCAGGGATCATTTCAGTGCATTTCTGTACAAAATAAAAAATTAAGGAAAAAAAAGGATTTTGAAGTATAAAAAATGCATTTTCTGTACATAGGCGAACTCAAGAATCTTCTCTTCAAACACCGTTTCTTGTAGAAACATGTTGAAATTTTTTTGCTGATTTCTTTGTACTTCAAGAGCATGTAAATAGTTTATTAAAAGTGACTATTGTAATTTGGAGTTCTTTTTAAACAGATTCCAGCTCTAAATCATGTCAAGATGGGGAGGAGGAAGGACTGAGTATAGCAAAGGAGCTGGTGCCATTTACAGCTTGTGTCAAGCTTTGTATAATGTAAATTCTGTATAAATACGGGGGTTTTTTGTCAAATAAATAGATGCAATTAGAAGCATTAAGAAACTGAAGACAAAAAATTGCCAAGTCAAGGCTTCTTCTTTCCCCCCTCCCTCAGTCTGAAACCTTATGTGCAAAATCTATTTATTTCAAGCGAGGAAATGTGTACAGTCTAATAGACACCCTAAAATGTATTTAAGCAAATTAGCAACTGGATTTTTTCAGTTTAATATTTGTTTTGTTTTTATGAGTTTCCTCAATTGCCACTGTAGGATTTGTCCAAGTGAAAACACATCAAGAAGGACACTCTAAAACAATGGGGCAGTTTTGAAGCAAAGTGGAACACCCAGCTCCCAATTCTTGCAGTTTTCTGGTTTTAATTCCCAGCGTGGAAATCAAGGGCCTCCTTTAAAAGTAGGCAGGTCAAATTATTTGCAATAAATTCAATTTTTTTTCTTAAGTTCCTTTAAAAAAAACAACTCTGCTTTGAAGATTTAGGATTTCTGCTTTTTCTTTGGTTAAGCAAATTTATAAATTTAGGGATGTTTTGTGCATATAGAATCTGTCACCAGTATGTATCTTGTTTTGAAGAAAGTGTTTTTGTTGTGGATGTGTCATGCTGTATATATTTGTTCATATTTTTGTGAATTGAATACTATGTACCATTGTATTATAGTAACTTTTATAAAGCAAACCATAAATATACTGACTTTTCTTACAGAAAAATTATGTTGTGCTTAATATATTACCTGGGAGCTGTGAGAGCTCAAGGAGGCAGATGCAGAACAAGAACAGTGTGAAGAACTGATTTTCAGCAAAGTTTACTGAAAGTATTAATTCTGGTGAGCAGAAAAGGAATTTAAGCAGCATTATATTGCATGAAAGAAATACGTGAGTGATTCTAGTCCACAAACTTTGTCTCAGTATTAACAATCTTGACAGACCTGGAGAGCTGAAGCAGAGCTCTCCTGACAGTGAACCAGGAATCCCAAACATGTCCAACCTCTGCAGGTGAGGGGTCCCTGCTCCTCCTTCTCCCCTGGATTGCTCTGATTTCATATCCTTTTTTATTTATTTATTTTTAACTTTATGGAGGCAAAAGCCCTTAACCACCAGGCGAGGGGTCAGTGATGTGTGAGGTTGTTGTGGCCAGAGGCTCTTTGCTTTCTTTCTTTTTAAATCAGTTTATTCAAATTGCCAGGAGTTGGCCTTGGATGGTTCTTGTGGGTCCCCTGCAGGATATTCTGTGATTGTTTGAAATCTGGATTAGTTCTGCTCCCTCTGCTCAGCTGGGGGAGCTGCTCAGGTTTGGCCCATGTACCCCCCACAATGGGGGGCTGCTGCTGGGGGGGTCAGGGTGGCCTCTCTGAGCTTTTATTCAGAAAGAAACACCAGGAGCAGGGACAAGGGGAATGGCTGATGGAGGAGAAGGTGGAAGAGACCGGACAGAGGCTGGAGGTGACTCCTCAGTCCCTGCATTCCTCAGGTGAGCACAGGACAGGGCTGCAGGACAGCCCCAGCTGGGGGGCTCAGCCAGGAGGGGCTGGGATGGGGCTGGGGGCAGAGGAGCCCATCCTGAGCTGAGGGCTTGGGCTGCTCGGGGTCTGAGAGCTCCCCAGCTGGGAAAAAGGGAACAGGGGGGCTGTGGAAGGGGCTGTGCAGCACCCCAGGGTGTCCTTCAGCAGCTGGGACAGGGAGTGCTGGAGCTGCAGCCCCTGGGAACACAGGGACTCCCCAGGCACTCAGGCCAGGTCAGAAAAGGGATTTATTGCTCTGGGGAGGAATTCCCCGTGCTAAGGACAACTCCAGAGCAACACCCACAGGGGACTTCGCACATGCAGCCAGGATCTGAGCCAAGGAATTGCTGCCAATGCCAGCAATTACTGCTGGAAACATGGGAGAAACCCCAACCCATCATTAATGCAGGAATTTACAGGTATTAGAGCAAGACTCTGTTGCCTTGGGAAGGCTGAAATATGTAAATACAATTAATTCTCATTCCAGAGTGTTGGAGCTACCCTAAAACCATGTTTATTCTCAGCAAATTCAAATTGAAGATTGAGTCTAAAAGCAATTAAACCAAAATCTTACAAAAGGAGATGTGCAGAGAGGAAAACACCTCCGTGCTTTCGCAGCTTCCCGTGTAGCTAAAATTAAAACTTTGGATGGACTAAATTTGAGCACTCCCAGTTGTTTCTTCTGTCTTCCTCTGTAGCTGCATGTCTTTGGCACATGCCTTAAACCTGCCCTTTGTTAAGAATTCCATGGTTTGGATCAGATTAAGCTGCTTTTTGAGAGTGTGTTTGCTATTTCCCACGCCCCATCTCCCTGGAGGTCACAGAAGGGCAGTGCCAGGGCTGGCCTGGGAGAGGTGTCGGGTCCTTTTGCATTGTCCAGCTTGGCAGTGGCTTCCCTGGCTTTGTGGCACTCCAGTCTGGGCTATTTACCAAAACATGGGGTGTTTCCCAGTTCATTTGGGATTCAGCTCCTTGAGGATGAGGGTGGCACTTCCTGCCACCCCCTACATCCTCCTGGTCTCCCCGTTGGGCTCCAGCACAGTCAGGTTTCCCCTGGCATCCTGATCCATTTCGATGGCCTCAAACAGAGACTTGAAGTTCCCGGCACCGAAGCCCTGCGGGGGTGGCACCGTTAGGGACCAAGGCTCGGCCCTGAGGGCTCCTGGCCAGGATCAGCAAGAGAGCCTGAAACCAACCTGGTGGTTGTGCCTCTGGATCACCTCCAGAAAGACCGTGGGTCTGTCTTGAACTGGTTTGGTGAAGATCTGGAGCAAGTAGCCTTTTTCATCAAAATCCACCAGGATTTTCAGCTCCTGGAGAAAAGAAATGAGGCGACAGCTCGAAGACCCACAGAGGAGCAGGTGGGGCTCTCTGTGTCACTCACGTCCCTGTAGGGCACTGTGGGGAGCTGCTCCAGCCCTGGGCAGGCCTTTCCCCTCTGACTCACCGCCAGCTTGTCAATGTTCTCCTTCACTTTGATTTTGGCAGTTTTGAGCCTCTCCCGCAGCACCTGGTAGTAGCTGGAGGGCACATCCATGAACTGCATGCCCCTCTGCTTCAGGTTGGTGATCTGCAAGGCAGGGGAGACCCAGCAGGGCTCAGCTTGGGAGGGGTTTGTGCCAGGAGCATTTCCTGGCATGGCCAGTGTCAGGACAGAGATGCTTTTCCTTGGCATTGGCCAACCCCAGGCATGAGAACCTGCCACATCATTTCACCTTGGCACCAGGAATGGGCAGGCCCGAGGTGTCCTCCCCAGGCCCTGCAGAGAGCTGTGCAAGGATCCTTTGTCCTGCTCTGACCTGATACCTCTGGAGGCCACTTGGTCTGGAGAGGAGCCCAAACCTGGGTGCTCAACCCAGAGCTGCCCCTGCCTCTGTTGAAGGTGGGTGGTGGGTTATGGGGCTCAGCCTGGCAGCCTGGGCTGTGTGTGTCCCACCAGGCACCCTGCAAGGACAAAGGTGCCACCAAGAGCCCTGCAGACCCCAATTGCTTTAAGCTGGAGGGACAGGCAGCTCACAGGTGCAGCAGGTCCCTTTGATTCCCTGGGCAGTTAATGCTGGTTGTAAAACAACCACAGCACAAAGGCCATTAGCTCTGTGTCCTTGTACCCTGACAGGGTCATGGTGCATCCAGTGATGAGCACCGTGCCCAGAGCCAGGGCAGGGGTGTCCCAGGGCAGGGGCTCCCAGGGCAGGGGTGTCCCAGGGCAGGGGGTCCCAGGGCAGGGGCTCCCAGGGCAGGGGTGTCCCAGGGCAGGGGTGTCCCAGGGCAGGGGCTCCCAGGGCAGGGGTGTCCCAGGGCAGGGGGGGTCCCAGGGCAGGAGGGTCCCAGGGCAGGGGCTCCCAGGGCAGGGGCTCCCAGGGCTGCACTCACTGCAGAGATGATGTCGGGGGTGTTCAGTGCGATGTGCTGGACTCCGGCCCCTCCGTAGTAATCGATGTATTCCTAGAGGGAAAAGATGTCACCATGGCAGTGATAGCACAGCTCCAGCTGTGAAGGGATGGGTGTGGGCTTAAAAATGGCCAGGCAAGATCAGCCCAGGGGCACCATGGAATGACAGACACAATGTTGATGAGATGGGGTAAACTGGCTCTGCCCAGCAGCTCCCCTGGGGTTTGTCAGGCCCAAGCAGAGCCAGGATTCCTTTCTAGCAGCCACTTCAGCACAGCAGGGCTGCTCTGGCTCCGCATCACTGACCCTTGCTCCCTGTTCCTTTGCTAAGATCCCCCTGGGAGTGGAGGCAGCCACATGGATCAACCAGCAGCATCCACTCACCTGAATCTGGGATTTCTTCTTGCCAGGGGCTGGCTCATTGATGGGCATCTTGATGGTCTCCTCGTAGTTGGTGACCACGATGGAGCGCAGGGCGCTGAACTCGGTGTGCAGCTGCTTGTCATCCACTGACCAGAAGCGGTGGAAGAGCAGGTTCTTCTGGTACCTGCCCAGGTCACAGGGGCACAGTCAAGCCCTTGCTCCATCCCCACAGTAATGGAGCTGTGCCCTGGCAAAGCAGGGAGACCAGCAGAGCTGTGCTGCTGCTCCATCCCACCTCCCACCAGCTCTCCCCACTCTTACCAGTCCGCCACTGGGACCATCTGGAGGTCAGGCTGGTTCCCCACAACGTGATCAACAAAGCTGAGCTTGCCACTTGGTCTGTGGGGGGTACACAAGGAGGGTCTCAGCCAGGCTCAGGGGTACCCCACAGCTCAGGGGGCTCCAGGGCAAGGCAGTGGGGACCTTTCCAGCTCCTCAGTGGGATATCCGACCAGAGCATGATGGCAAAGAGCCAGGCAGGAGCCTCTGGAAAGTACTCACAGCTTGGCCAGCAGGGGGTCCTTGAAGAGGGGTGGGTGGTACCCAGGGAGGAACAGGCCTTTGTAGTTGAGCTTTTCTATCAAGGTGTGCGTGGTGTCACCATACTGTGAGGGGGGAAGGTGATTGTGTTGTGGCTTTATTTCTGCAGGGGCCTCCCAGGTGCAGCCAGCTCCATGGCCCTGCCCTGCCACTCACCGTCTGGATCACTGCGAATTTCACCTTCCCAAATTTGTCCTGCTCCACCCACGGCTCCTTCACCACCACAGCACCACGCTCCTTGGCTTTCTGGGCAGAAGGAGAGAGATCCTGTCCTGCCACAGCTCCCCCAGGCCAGGGGGAGGCATCCCCAGGCCCTGCTGCCTCCCCCCACCGTTTTGGGGGGCTGTGTGGGAGGGGTGGAGGGGCTGCCCACCTGCACGATGAAGTCACAGTCCTCCACTTCAAAGGCGACGTCCTTCACCCCGTCCCCGTGCTTCACCAGGTGCTCCCCCATCTCTGCCCCGAGCAGGAACAGCCACAGGCATGAGCAGAGCTGCTTTGTTCCATTTCCCACTCCATCCCCCCCAGTGACACCTACCCTCATTCCCTGGGTTCAGAGCAGATGAGAAAACAAACACGATCTGCCGAGGAAGAGGAGGAGAGGTGAGGATGGAGCCACGGGTGATGGTTTTCATGGTGGGTCTGACACCACGTCACCTTTCCCTGCCCTGGCAGTGGCACCTCTGTCAGGGGCTCCCTTACCTTGTCCTGCTTGATGACATGTGACACCACCTCCCTGCTGCCTGTCTCCAGCCCGCGGTAGGCCAGCTCCTCGAAGCCCAGCTTGTTGCAGTAGTAGGATGCAGCCTGTGGGCAGGGAAGAGTCCCTCTGCTTGAAGCTGTGCTGCTGGTGGCCCACAGGCCATGGAGGACAGCCACCATGGCAGGTGCAAGTCACTCTTGCCATGTGTGTGAGAACAGGCAGCAGCTTCTCTGCCTCCTCCAGCAGCCCAGGGGGAACACACAGAGGCAAGAAAGGGCCAGGATTGAAGAAAAAGCCCAGATCAGTGGGAAATGCTGCCTCCAGAACTTTCTGTGAGGGCTGCCATGGAGCAAGACACATTTCTGGGTGTCCCCTGTTCTGTGAGGTTGGGTGAAAAGCAGCTCAGGTGTGAAGCACAGGGGTGGTTAAGTTGCCCAGGGCGAGGAGATCAGCGGCCATGAGCCCACACAGCTCTGCAGGCTGGTGGCCACAGCTGAGCCCAGCCACGTGCTCTGGTTCATGTCCCACCCCCAGGAGCCGCCCCTCGCCTTGCGCAAGGGCCACCAAGGCCACCAAGGCCACCGGTGCCAGGCCAGGGCCGGGCTTTGGGACACGGCACATCCCCGGCCCAGGGGCTGCCGGGAGGAACCAACACCCCCCAGGCAGCCAATGCCTGCAGAGCCCGGCCTGTCCCGGCGTGGGAGGTGTCCCCTGGCTCTGCTGTCCCCTGGCATGGCTGTCCCCTGGCTCTGCTGTCCCCTGGCTCTGCTGTCCCCTGGCATGGCTATCTCCTGGCATGACTGTCCCCTGGCTCTGCTGTCTCCTGGCATGACTGTCCCCTGGCATGACTGTCCCCTGGCTCTGCTGTCCCCTTACACGTGTGCCTGGCGGCCGCAGCCTCTCACCTGCTTGGCATTGCCGACCCAGAAGGTGATGGAGTGGAAATGGATGAAGCGGCCTCGTTGGGGCTGAAAGGAAAGGAAAACAGGGCTGAAAGCTGCTGCTGCTGCATTTCCTGCAGCACTGCTCGGCTCTGGAGCAGGGGGAAGCAGCAGCTGGGACCCTGCAAACGCATCTCCTGCAAATGCATCTGAATTAACTGGGTGGAACAGCCCCCAGATGGTGATTTTCCAAAGTGCTTTCCAGTCAAGTCCCACAGGATTCTGCACTGCAGCTTGGAAGGTACAAAGCACAGATTCACCTTTGCCCACAGCCACAGTTCCAGTTCTCCCAGTGCTCCCCACAAGTGGCTGTCCCAGCGAGCTGCCCACCTGCAAACCTCGCTGTGTTAAAGATTAATTCTCCCACAAAAGCTCTTACACAACCACCAGCAGCAGGACAGATCCCCCTTCGCTCCGTTCCCCACCACTGCCCAACCTGGCACGGGCCACTCAGCGCTGGAAACACTTAAAGGAGGCAAAAATTGCAGCATTTGGAAATAAATGTTGCATGGAATGAGGATCCAGCTTAAGGCTTGACTTGACTGGGAAATACCCATCATCTCCTGTTGGTCGCTCTCCTCCCAAACCAGAAACTTCAATGATTAATACTAATTTACAACGAGGATCTTGTGTGGCCCAGAGCAGTTTTACTTCTGATTTCAACAGGTAACCAAGGGATTGACACAATCTGCAGTACCATGACCGATGTTTCACACCAGGCAGAGGGCCAGGACTGGGACACAACTCTTACCTTTTCTCCTTTGTCTGTGTAGGACGTCTGAAAGAGAATGAGGAAAGAGAGACATTAGTGGGACAGGCAGGTACAGTAGCCCCCAGGGAGCTGAATCCAAAGGTCAGGCTGTGAGGAGCAGCTCTGCTGTGCCACGTCCAGCACAGTCACTGGAAAATCCGAATTCAAGCAGAGTTTAAATCTCCAAAAGTGACCCATGCCATGGAGCCCCCGACGTCCGAATTAATTCCCATCTGCTGCCCTCACCATTTTTGTGACCTGGCGATGTGATGGGAGCAAAGAGAGCTTGAGAACGGGGCGCTTTCAATATAACGGGACGGGGAGGCTCCTCCTCGGCCCCACCTTCTCCCACCACCAACCCCGGGATGTGTTTGGCGTGGGCTGGGAGCTGCCCAGAGCGGGGGCGGTGGGTGGCTGTCACCGGGGCCGTGTCACGGGTCCCTGCGGCCCCGGCGGTGGCACCGAGGGTGGGAGTGCAGCACGTGAGGCTCTGCGGAGGGTGGGGACCCCGCTGACCCCGCAGCCAAATCCCTGCCCCGTGTGCGCCACAGGTCACAGGGGGGTGACGCAATTTGGGCAGCACATCCCCCGGCCCGCCCGCTGCCCCTGGGGACATTCACCCCTCCCTGGGGACATGTCATCCTGGGCAGCGCTGGGCCGGGGCAGCCCGCAGAGCCCGGCCGGGTGTGCGGGGCTGTCTGGGCACGGGGCCACGCGGTGCCACCTTCAGCCCCGGTGAGCCCAGCGCTGCAGGGACCCCAAAATGTGGGACAGCAGGAGGAGGGGACAAGAGATGGCCCTGCCGGGAAGGCACCAGTGCACAAACTCCACCTGGCTGGGAGTGGTGGGAAGTCGGAGCCACCAGCAAGGCCAGAGAGGATGAGCGCAGGGGGCTCGGGTGGTGCCAGTGGCACGGAGGACAGGGGTGGGGGTCCCGTGGTGGGGCTGTCCCCTGTCACACTGCCCGGGACATGGATGCCGTGCCACACTCGGCAAATGCGCTGGGCCACAGACTGGAGCAGGGCCAGCAGCAGGGACAGGAACACAACATCGTACACCAGGGCTGTGTCACCCAGTGGCGGTGACACCGCTGTGCTACTACATGTCACCATCAAAGCTGCGTAACTCACTGCTGGTGACACTGCTGTGCCACCACGTGTCACCATCAGAGCTGCCCCATGGCACCACCACCCGGTGCGAGCCAGTGACGGTGACACCGCTGTGCCCTCCCGGTGTGCCGCAGTGGCAGTGACGCAGCTCTGCCACCCCGTTATTGCCGCCGCCGCGTCCCCGCCGTGTCCCCGCCTGTCCCCCCTCACGGGCCGCGCTGGCCCCGCCCCCGGCCCGGCCCCGCCCCCGGCCCCGCCCCGCGCCCGTCCCGGCTCCCGTCCGGCCGCGGCCATGGCGGAGCCCGGCGGGGGGCCGCCCCGTCACCGTCAGCGATGTGCAGCAGCTGGTGCGGCGCAAGGACGAGATCGAGGCGCAGATCAAGGCGTGCTACGAGCTCCTGGAGGGGGTCAGTGCCCGGGCGGGGCCGGGCCGGGCCGGGGGGCGCCGTGCGGGCCCGCGGGCCCGGCCCCCTCCCAACCGCCGCCTCTCCCCTCACAGCAAAAGGGCGTCGGGATGCACGAGCCGCTGGTGGACGCCGAGGGCTTCCCCCGCTCGGACATCGACCTGTACCAAGTGCGCACCGCCCGGCACAACATCATCTGTGAGCGGGGAACGGGAACCGGGCGGGGGGGCCCCTTCCCGGGGCCGGGCCGCGCCCCGTCCCGCGGGATGAGCCAGCGAAAGCGGCATGTGCGGGGCAAACGCGGCCTCTGCCCGGGAACGGGCACCGCGGAACCGCTGAGCTCTCTGGAGCCCCCGTGGCGCTCGTTGTGATTCCGCAGAACCGGAGCCCAGGGCTGCGCTGAGCCTGTGCCCCAGGCTCTGCTCAGTGCTCGGAGCTGCCGCCTGGGCTGAGTCAGTAAAATGCTTTTGAACACGTGTTGCTGCAGCGGCACTGAAATTCTGCCACTGCTGCGGAGCCATTTGGGATCTGTGAAACACAACAAAGCTTTTCTGTGCTGTTTGTAGAATAAAATTTGGGTAGGAAACAGTTTGGCATTTATTTCATCCCAGGCTTTCCCAGTGCCCATCCTCAGGATGGGTACGTATGTAACAGCAGGTGACTTAATGGAAAGAAGACTTAAGCTGCTCACTGAGTGCTAAGGGATCACGGGCCTCGCTGTCTTTGCATGTTTACCAAATTTTGTAGGGTGGTTTTCTCTGTGTTTTTTACTGATAAACATCTGCCGGGCTGGCACCAGGCCCCAGCAGATAGAGCAGAGGTTCTTGCTGAGACCAGAGACAGCCAGGACACTGCTCTGTGTGACTGTAGGGGGAGCAGGTGCTGAGAGCTCCCTGTGTGCTCATGGTGTCACCCACAGGTTTGCAGAATGACCACAAGGCCGTGATGAAGCAGGTGGAGGAAGCTCTGCACAAGCTGCACGCCCGGGAGAAGGAGAAACACGCCAGGGATGAGGCGGAGGCCTTGGCTGAGGCCATGAGCCAGAGCCAGAGCCTGCCCCAGGCCTTTGCCAAAGTGAACTCCGTGAGCCCCGGCTCTCCCGCCAGCGTCTCGGTACGGCGGGCACGGCTCGTGGGGAGGGCTTTGGCTGGAGCCAGACAGCTCATGGCTCCCTCTGCCTCTTGTTAATCAGTGGGAACAAGCTGGGGCCTTGATTAGGGTGTCAGCCCCTTCTTTTTATCATGTTGGGATGTGCTGTGAAGGGGCTGGTCACTGTACAGGGATGAGATGGGTGTTCTCTGAGCTGGTCACTGTACAGGGATGAGATGGGTGTTCTCTGAGCTGGTCACTGTACAGGGATGAGATGGGTGTTCTCTGAGCTGGTCACTACAGGGATGAGATGGGTGTTCTCTGAGCTGGTCACTGTACAGGGATGGGATGGGTGTTCTCTGAGCTGGTCACTGTACAGGGATGAGATGGGTGTTCTCTGAGCTGGTCACTGTACAGGGATGAGGTGGGTGTTCTCTGAGCTGTATCCTGGCACCACACAGCTCCTTCCACACCTCACTGACCATTCCAGCCTCAGTATTTCTCTTCCCATGGAACAGAACAGAGGAATGAACACTTACCTCTCCCCGTGGCTGTAGTGATGTTCACTTGCCTGGGTGTGAGAGGTGTTGTAGCACGTCTCTCTCCCTGTGGCTGGGTGAGGGGTGATGCTCCTGTGATACTACCTGTCTTTGGAGAATGCAGATGCTCATGTCTCTTCTATCTCTGACCAGGGACTTCAAGTTGATGATGAGATTGTGGAGTTTGGATCTGTCAATGCAAACAACTTCCAGAACCTGCAGAACATTGCCACAGTGGTGCAGCACAGCGAGGGGGTAAGCCCATTCCTGCTGTGACTGCATTCTCTTGCCTGTCTCTGTTAGCCACAGCTTTTTCTATGGAACTTGGATCTCTGGAATCATCATTTCCCTGTCAGAAACAGTGTCAGATTCAGTCTGTGCAGTTGTAGCCTTGCTCTCTCACAGCACTGAGCTATTTGCTCCTGAATGGAAGAGCTGAGAGGTGTGAGCATTGTTTGCTCTCCCTGGGGACTCCCTGCAGCAGCAGCATTGCTGTGCCACCCTGGTGGCCTGGCCAGAGAAGCTGCCACAGCCATTAAGTGCTTGGTGGTGGAAGTGAGGGATCTCCTGGAGATGACTTCACACAAAACACTCTCTTCTTTAGTTATAGCCACAGGAGTGGGAGTGGGCACTGCTGCAGAACAGTTCCTTGGGCTTAAATTCTTTGTGTGCTTCAGCAAAAGAAGGAAGAGAGTTGACTTTGTGATGGAAAAGTGAAATATTTTGGTTATTTTTCTATTTTTTCCTCTCTTTCAGAGACCCCTGAGTGTGACAGTGATCCGTGGTGGCAGAAGGGTGCACGTGGGGCTGACTCCAAAGCGCTGGGCCGGGAAGGGCCTCCTGGGGTGAGCTACTGTTTCACTTGCTGGAGGGAAGAGGCTTTCACCAGCTCAGGGCACATTTCCTGAGCAGGGCCAGCCCTGGCTGTGTCACTGCCCGCTGTCACAGACCTCACAGGGGAACACCAGGGAGCTGGAGGCTGCTGGTTCTGCACAGAGATACAGGGAGTCGAGTTCCATCAAACATGAGCACAGGCAGAAAGGTCTCAGTGGCTGGTTTGTCTGGGAAACCAGTGGAGGAGGGTTCTGGTGGGTCTGAGCCATCCCCTGCCAGGACTTCTGTGCCTGTCTGAGAAATGAAAATTTAATATTTCCTCCTATCTTCTTCTTTTTCAGCTGCAATATCATTCCTTTACAAAGATGACCATGGCTGGGAGAACAATAAAGCTGAAGCTTGTTCCTGCTTTCTGGACTTTGATCTGGTTTGAAAACTTCCCTACGTGGTGTTGCTGTGACCTCTGGTGCCTGGAGGGTTCTGGCAGAGTTCTGCAGTTCAGAATTGCACTGGTTGTCAGGAGGAACCTGCAGAGCTGCAAGATGTGACTTCTCATCTCTTCCACCTTGTATCAATTTAGAATAAGGCTCTAGAGAGACCCAAATCTCACTTGATACGTGCTCCAAAGAGCTTGAAATGCTCTTTTTTTGGTGATAACAGAGCATTCCTTTTTTCTTCCCTTTAAAACTCCTCACTGAATATCATGTAATATATGCTAAAAAGTCCTAGAGCACTTTTGATGCCTGTCATAGTAGATGACAGGCAAGAGATATGCAAGTTTGATACTTCATCTTCCCCATATTGCCACAACTTTTAAAGTCACTGAACATACTGAAAGGATTTTTGGAATGCCCAGTTATTTTAACACAATGAGGTAAAGAATAGGGGCTATAATTCTACTTTTGGGACTTCTAGTACTTTATGTAGTCATGATAAAAGCACTCCTAGCTTCTCTATTTTCTTTTAATTTTTAAAACATTTGTTTATTTGCAGGAGTTGATTTTGGGGTGTTTTCCTGGTTCCAGCCAGGACAGGATTTACCTTTTTGTGCCTCCCATTCTCCTCTCCATCCTGCTGCAGGAGTACTGGGAGAGTTGGATGGGTGGCACATGGTCTGGGGTGTTTTCAGTGGGAACAGTAAATTGGGGAATACCATTCCTAAACCGCCACAGGTGCATAAACTGTTGGAAGGGATTCTCAGAATGACTGGTTTGTTTAAAGCTTATTTCCAGTTGAACTTCAAAATAGTCTCCCAAAACAATAAAACTGAGTATTGCCTCTCTCTGTTCTCATAGAAGTCATTATTTGGGGCAGCCTCTCCGGGTCAGGGAGATAATGGGAGCTGATAACAAATCTCCTTTCCGCTCCCAGCAGGGTGTGAGGCTCTTTCTGGGCAGAAGGAAAAACAAATTAACTTTAGAAATTGTTATTATTTGAGCTTAACTCAAAGGCTGAGGTCAACAGCTGGGAGCGTTTGGAGCTGATTATCTGCAGGGGAGCAGTGAGAGCCTGGAGTGAGCCCTGGGAGTGGGTTCCCTGTGCAAGTGGCTGGGGACTGTGAGGGACTGGCAGGGCTCGGGGGATGATTTTTCTCACTTTGACTCTGCTTGTCCTGCTCAGGGAAGCCACTGAAGCAGAGCTGCCTGCAACTCCCTGTGGGGGGCATCGGGTAAAGATCCCTCACCCCATTCCTCGGGCAGGATGAGGGTTCGGTCCCGAATGGCTCCGGCGATGCCAAGAGGGGCTTTGTCACAGCCACGAGCGGGATTTAGGCTTGGGCAGGGAGAAGGGCTGAATGTTCCCTCCTCCGGGTCCCTGCTTTGGGCCGGGGCCAGCGCTGCCTCTTCCTGGCAGCCGGTGGGGACGAGGAAGATCCCTCCCTCTCTCCCCCCGTTTCCCGGTGCAGCCGGTGAGGATGAGGAGGGCTCCCCCCCCCGTTTCCCGGTGCAGCCGGTGAGGATGAGGAGGGTTCCCCCCCCGTTTCCCGGTGCAGCCGGTGAGGATGAGGAGGGCTCCCCCCCGTTTCCCGGTGCAGCCGGTGAGGATGAGGAGGGCTCCCCCCCGTTTCCCGGTGCAGCCGGTGGCGCAGCCGGTGCTGCCGGTGCAGCCGTTGCCTGGGAACGGCGGTCGCAGAGGCAGAGACGCGGGGATCGCTGTGTCGGTGAGCGGGGGGGGTCCTCGGGAGGGTCTCCGGAGGGTCCCTCGGGCCAGCGGGAGGCACCGAAGCCTGGAGGGGTCTCGGGAACGGTTCCGTGCGAGCGCGGTGAGAGCCGGCGGCCGCTCCCGAGCTCCCGTCCCGCCTGCCGAGGCCCGGGAAGGTTTTTCCCAGGGCCTCTTTCCCCTCCCGTAAAAGTTTTCTGTGCACAAGGTTTCGGTGTTGGCTCAAATCCAGACCCGTGAAGCCGGAGATGAAGCAGCTGCCGCCCAGGAGCAGCTCTGTGCTCACAGGGGCTGTGACAAAACCCACCCGAAAGGGAAATTTCCGTGCGCGGCGCGGAGTGCGGGCAGCCAAGGGAGGGAGCCTGAGCTCAGCTGGAATAATCGCTGTACTGGGCTGGTTTGTGCCCACTGTGGGAGCTGTACTGGGCTGGTTTGTGCCCAGTGTGGGAGCTGTACCAGGCTGGTTTGTGCCCACTGTGGGAGCTGTACCGGGCTGGTTTGTGCCCAGTGTGGGAGCTGAGAAGGGGTTCTGGGACCCATTCCCAGCTTCACAGGTGCCCTTTTTTCCTGCTGTGCCCAGTTCCAGGTTGTTGTGCAGCCAAATCTGAGAGAGTGCGTGTGGGGAAGTATTTCAGAGCATCTCCACAGCCCAGCTCCCTGGGAGGAGGGTGAAGGTGTGGATGGATGTGAAGTTACACTGGAGTAACCCCCTGAGGAAGGAGCAGCAGTGAGCCAGGGAGATGTCCCAGGACAGACCGACGGCTCAGAAGGCAGATGTGCAGCCTGATGAGGTGAGGGCAGCACCATGGAAAGTCCTGTTTGAGGCAGGGTCTGGGGCAGATCCCAGGGGAAAAAGAGCTCTTGGGATCTGAGACATGCTGGGGTTTATTCCTGGTAGCCACAGGGCAGTCCCCATCCAGACCAGCCCAGGAGCCAGCAGTCACCAAAACCTCTCTTCCTTTTCAAGGCTGCCCTTGCTGCTGCCAGGGAGAAGAGAGGAGCATCAGAGGATAATGAAGAGTCACCATTCTGTCCCCGGTCATCTCCTTTAGGTATGGGGATCTCAGACACCCTGCCCAGCACCTGGGCTGGGAGCCAGGGCACCCTGGGGGAAGGCACTGCTGGGACATCATGCCTGGATGTCCCTGAGCCACCCCAGCACTGTCTGAGTGCCAGGGAGCCATCCCCAGCCCTCTCTCAGGCTACAGGGAGAAGCACACACGGCACAAAGGCTCTGCCAGCATGGTGTGGGCAGCCATGCCAGGGATGCTGTTCCGGAAGAACAGGGACAGCAGCTTTTACCCCCTTGTGAGTACAAGGGGCACAGTGCCACCAGGGCGCTCCACATGGCACCCAGCACTCCTGCCCCACTCTCTTCCATCACCCCAGAGACCTCGTGTGCTTTTTCTGTCCTGGCTGCTGAGAGCCAGGAGCTGTCTCTTCCCTGCAGGACCTGTCCTGGGTGTTTGGCTACAACAGCAGCCTGGCTGTGCACAGCCTGATGGACGGGGAGGACCGGGTGCTCCTGTATGTCTCCTCCCACACAGTGGTCATCCACGACATCCTGCGGAACAGGCAGTCCCACCTGCAGGTCTGGCACAGCCAAGCATCTCCCTCCTCCTTGTCCCCTTCTCCTGAAGCCCTTCCCTCCATCTCTCTTTCTGGAGCCCTGTGCTCAGGGGTCACCTATAACTGAACCCAGGAGCAGCTCATACCAAAGGTATGAACAGAACAGCCCCAGGTTTGCAGCCTCCAAGGCATTTTGTTGCTTCCCTCCCCCAGGGCCACACCAATGTCATCTCCTGCCTGTGTGTGAGTGCAGACAAACGCTGGGTTGCGACTGCTGACCAAGGGCCAGATGCTATGATCATCGTGTGGGACTCCTACTCTGGGTGAGCTCCCAGGAACCTCCTCTTTTGGAAAACCCCTGTGCCCAGTAAATCACTCAGGACTGACTCCAGTCTAAAATGGGAGAACACAGGGACAAACTAAAAAGCAGCAAAGGAACCAAAACCAAACCAAGTCCTTCATTGTCCTTGTATCACCCACACCCACGGGACACTGAGATGGGGCTGAGCTCCCTCAGGCTAAGTAATCACATCTCCATGCTGTAGGATCTTCAAAGATCCCTGCTGAGTTGTTTCCCAGTGCCATTTACTTGGGAGGAAGGGATGGAGGGGACACTGAGCCCCAGCCTGTGGCAGCACCAGTGTTTGCAGCCTCCCTCCCTCCATCCCCTCTTGCACACAGAGCAGGGTGGGTGGGTTGTGCCACAGGCTTTGCCAAGGGAGCTGCCAGGAGCACCCATGGGATCTCTGCTCCGTAGGGTTCCCGTGCGCACCATCTTCCAGAGCCACTCGGAGGACGGGCTCTGTGCCATTGCCATGTCCCAGGATGCCAAGTATTTGGTGACCATCAGTGCTGCTACTGTGCAGGTAAGAGAGTATCTCCTCTTTCAGAGCTTTGCAGGATAGAGAGCTGGAAGTTCTTTGCAGTGCAGCACAGGGGAGGTGGGAATTCACACGGGGAGAGTGGGTTTGCAGAGTGATGCTTTGTTTTTGCTGAGCCATTAGAAGACAGACCTGGATTTCATTAAAGTGAATGCTGCAGAGTTGAGAAAATGGATCTTAATTTGGGATAAAAGCTTCTGACTTCATCACTTTCATCTAAGCAATTTCTAGCATTATTTCCTGAAATTAAGCTTTCTGCTGCCAGGCTGTGCTGGGCTTTACCCTGCTCCAGTCTTTTAGGCCACACCATCCACTGCAGTGGGCAATGGGATTCACCTGGCTCCCCAGACCTCCACAGAACCATGGGAGCGTTCCTTGGATTTTTCTCCCCTTCTCTTTCAGAAAGTTTGTGTTTGGAGATGGACTTTGCCCACAGGGGAACCCACGTGCAGCACAGAGCTGAGCCCTGAGTTTGGCTATCAGGTGAGTGACCATGCCAGGGGGGGCAGAGGGATGGGCTGGGCAGCCCCAGCCTCACCTGGTACCCCCATGGGAGGCAGGATCACACCCCATCCCTGGGGCACCCGAATGCAGCAGAGCATCCCAAGGGCTCATCCCTGTTCCTCTAATGCCTGACAGGCATGGGGTGTCCTCTGATTTCAGTTCAGTGCAGCTGGTGAGGTGGTTTTGGATAAAAGCAGTGGTTTTTGATGGAAGAATAAGCAGAAAGCATTGCTCAGCTTGGTGCTAATGCAATTCTTTGAATTTCAGGATTATGCCATTTTTAACCCTCAGAATCCCCGTGAGTTTGTCAGCAACAGCAAAACCCAGGTGATATTTTACCTGTGGGTAAGTAGGGACGTGGGAAGTCGTGTTTCTGGTGCCACAAAGGAGGTGGCAGGGGGGCTCAGGGGCTGGGTGTCTGCCCACAACTGGGGTCACTCTGCAGATCCGTCCCTTCCCTGCTCCCTGCCCTTGCCAGATCCCAAAGTGGTCTGGACAGAGTATCACACTCCCTCCCCTCCCACACTGGTGAGGCCCAGCTGTGGCAGGGATGCTCTTCACTCTCCCACTCCTGCTTTCCCGTGGGCCTTGTGTGATTCAGCAGCTTTTGGAAAGAAGAGGTGGAAGGAGAGGATGTTTTGTGCTCTCTGGAAGACCTTGGAGCCTTTCCTGCTTTGGTCACCACAGTGTGGGGCCAGGGCCCAGATGGTGGGGAGGGCCATGCTGGCACTGCAGAGCTTGGTTCCAAAATCCCTGTCCTGGATGTTTTCTCTGCTTTCCCCAGGATGATTCTGGTTTGCAGTATGGGGCACCATTCCTGAGCAACGAGGTGAGCACAGCAGGGAGGGACCACAGCATGTCAACCTCTTGGCTTTCCTGCTGGCAGCAGCACTGTCCCTCCCCATCCCCTTACACAAAAAGTGGACCTGGGCCCTGCCTGTCCCCCTCAGACAGGGACAAGCCAGGTTTGTGCAAGCTGAGCTCAAGCAGAGCTCTCTCTCCAAAGTGCCCCACTGTATTTTCTCCTGGGGCTCTTGTGTCTTGTCCTGCCATGGGACAGGAAGGGAATGCCATGAGGGAATGCCAATCTCTCTGTTTGAGGAGGGCAGTGCCAGCTCTGGGATGAAATCACAGCCTGGCTGCTGTCTCCACAGACCTTCAAGTGCCTGGTGGGACAGTTCAGCCAGTCAGTTTTCCATTTTAACAACACCCAAGCTCTGACGGGCACGTGGGCCGGGAAGCTGGTGGTGTGGGACATGCACGATCCCCGCACCCTCCCCGAGGAGCGGCTGCCCAAACCCCACGGAGTGACAGCCACCAAGGTGGTGGCAATGCAGGAGGAGAGTCTTACCGTGCTCCAGGTGTTGGACAGGTAATGGGACAGCCCTTTTCAGTAGCTTAGGTTCAGTCCTCAGTCCTCAGGTAGCTCAGCTGTAGGAATGCCAGAGATAATGTTGGAGGTTTAAGTCACTTGGCAGCGTAGTCACTTATGCAGGAAATGCTGCTGGTTTATGAGTAATTTTCCAGCAATGAATTTGTCTGGTGGTGGAAATGAAGTTGAAAAGTCGTGGTGATGTGATGCCAGCTCCCCTGGGATAGCTCAGTGGCTCAGCCTCCTGGATGCTACCGGCAGAGGGAGCAGACAGCCACCAAAAGCGGCGACAGCCTTGGGGACGCGGCAGGGTCACAGCAGAACCGCTCGTTTCTGCACAACCCTGGCTTTCTCCTGCACATCTGTGCAGGGCTCTGCCCGTGTGCTTGTGCAGAGAAATGGGGAAGAGATTTGCTTCCACCCAAGGATGCTCCCCAAAAAATATTTGGGAGTTGTCAGTCAGAGTGTTGGTTAACAACTCTCCCTTCCCTGCAGCTGTATAGCCACAGGTGATGTGAAAGGGCAGGTTAAATTCTACGATGGGCAGCTGCGGCTCCTCAGCATCTACAGCCACGACAAAGTGGGTCCCATCCAGTCCATCTCCTTCTCCACAATCCTTCGTGATGCTCCCAGTGCCCTCCCAGGCAGCAGCCAGCCTTTTCTCACCAGGTGAGTGTCTCTTTACCAGATCTCCTCCTGTGTTTGCCTTGCAGCTGAAAGCTGGGGAGGTGCTCAGTGAGAGCTGCTCCATGAGCCTCTGCCTGGTCTGCAGCAGGACTCACCCTGTGCCCAGGCTCCTGGGCAGGCCAGGGAGGGAGGGAGTGTGGGTGGGCTCCAGCACACCCAGACTCTGAGCTCCAGGTGATGCCGTGGTGCAGACACAGCATAGTGCAGGCACAGTGAGGATCAGCTTTTCTGTCACATACCCAGCACACCAGGCAGTGCTAATGCCGAGCCTCCAGCTCTCACTGGGCCCCTTAATCCCCCCTTAAACCCTTCCCAGGCATGGCTGGATCCAGTTGGATTTTATCATGGCTTGGCAAGCTGATCAGGGCCGTGGCACCGGACAGAGCTGTACCACACTGACTGGCCACCAGCCCCTCTCTGTCCCTCTGTGTGACATAGCTGTGTCTGAGGATTTACAGGGAGCCTGCAGGCCAGATGAAGCTGCTCTGTGGCTCCATCCAGCCTGCAAACCACTTGTCTGTCACTCCTGTTAAGGCTTTCCTGGCAATGTCTGTTCTTAGCCACACATGTTTTCCAAAGAGCCACGTGGGACAGATTCTTCCCCAGCCTGGAGCAGAGTCCTGGGGGATGGTTTGGTTTCCCAAAGGGAAAGGGAAGGCCTGAGCTCATCCCAGAGGCTGGTGGGATTAGGAATGGCTGGAGAGCCCAGCTAAGGCACACAAGGGGTGCAGAGTCCATCAGTACCTGGCCCAGATGTGCACAAACTGGTGGCTGTGATGGAACATCTGGCAAGGAGGCTGTGCTTCCCCACTTGTCTGTGCAGCTCCCAGACAGCCTGGAGAAGGCTCCAAGGAGACCTTATAGCACCTTCCAGTGCCTCAAGGGCTCCAGAACAGCTGGAGAGAGACTTTGGACAAGGGTATGGAGTGACAGGATAAGGGGAAAATGGCTAAAATTGACAGTGGGCAGGGTTAGATGGGATATAGGAAGAAATTCCTCACTGTGAGGGTGATGATGTGCAGGCACAGGTTGTTCTGGCACAGAAAAGCAGGGGGTGCCCCATGCCTGGAATTGTTCAAGGCCAGGTTGGATGGGGCTTGGAGTAACCTGGTCTAGTGGAAGGTGTCAAAACAAGATGATCTTTAAGGTCCCTTCCTACTCAAATGACTCTGGGATTTCTGCGAGATCCTCTCTTGTCCCTTTTACTGGGTCCAGACTCTCAATCAGGCAGACTGAAACTGTACATATCTGTGCTGTAAAATATGAATAATTATCCTGCTGTCTGCTTCACACATCACCAGTCACACAGGGAAATCTCTCTGCTGTGCTGCTCAGCGTGGCCAGGTGAGCAGACAGGGACTGAAACTGCCCTCTGACCTTGGCCATGGCAACATGGTCAATGTGGGGCCACTGACAGTGGTGGCATGGGGACACATGGAAATGCCATTCAGAGTATCTCCAGCTGCTCACTTGTCCATCTCACACACCAGTGACTTGCAAACAGCAGGAGCTCCCCAGATGTCATCATTCATCTTCTGGCTTGCCCAGCCAAGTAGAAAATGGAACTGGCTCCAGTGTCTTCCCCTGGCCATTTCCCAGGTCATGAATACAAAGTGTCACTTGCCTCCCCGGTCAAGGAGTGTTTGCATACTGTGTATCACAAAATATAAGTGATTGTCCAACTAACTTGCCAAAAAGAGACTGATGTGTAATATAGCTTGCAGGGACATGAGCCAGTTAGTCTGATTCATGGAATTCTGTTTCTCTCATGCTAAACAGGAACTTTATCCTTTCAACCTCTGATGCAACCATGTTCCATGTTGCAACAGACAGCACAAACTTTGGAAGAATCATGGCAGAGGCAAAAAAAGGTGTGAATGCCATTGCCTGCCACCCTCAGGAGCCACTCGTGGCTGTGGGGAGTCACTGTGGGCTGCTGAAGGTGTGGGAATACAAGCAGACCCAGTACCTCGTTAGCAGGATATTCACTGAGGCTGGGATCCAGTGCTTATCCTATGATCCTGAAGGTATCCCAGCCCTGTGACCTGACCATGTGCCAAGCATTGGCCTTCCTGGGAGGAGTAATGGTGTCGTGAGAGGTTTCTGGTCTGCTTTCCAGGTCATTTGCTGGCCGCTGGTTTTACTGATGGAAGCGTTTACATCCTTGACGCAATTTCCCTTCAGTCCATCTGCGAGGAATTCCACTGCTCGCAAGGTCCCGTGACTCACATCAGCTTCTCTCACGATTCCAAGTACCTCGCAACCGCTGTACGCTTGTTTTTTCCGCTCGGTGATTTACACGCGCTGCTCGCGGGGCAGTTCTGGGAGGGACGGGGAATTGCCGGCGATCCTGCAGGCACACAGCGAGCAGGGCAGAGGGCTGTTTCTCCCCTGGGGCTTGGTGACTCTGAAATGCAGAGCGAGCAGGGCATAGGGCCGTCCCTCCCCCGGGGCTTCCTGACTCCAAAATGCTTTTCCTGGTTTGAAGAGTCATTCTGTAAAAACGTCACCAGTCACAGCGGCTCCGCAGACCGCCCAGTCCCTGACTTAAGTGACAAGTCTTAGTTCTGCACCCATCTGAAGAAGGGGCTGGAGCAGGGATTTCCTCCTGGCTGGTGCTCTGGGGGGGGGGCTGCTCCCTCAATCCCATGTCTCTTGTAGAAGTATTGAGGCAGCATTGAAGCAGTTTGGCTCAGAGTTTGTAGCAACTGATGATGATCTGTACAAAGAAAAAGATTTCCCTCTTTGACTTTTGTGCTGTTGTTGCAGGATGAGACTTATTCCGTGACTGTTTACAAGAGAGCCCTGCAGAACGGGAGCAGATGCTGGGAACACCTGGCAGGGCTGGTCTCCCACTACAAACCCATCCGGGGCATCCTCTTTGGGGTCCACGCAGACAGCAAGGAGCCCAGGCTCCTGAGCCTCGGGGAGGACCGGCAGCTGGTGGGTTGGTGCAAAAGTTTAAAGGACGGTGAAGATTTGTGGTTAAAGGGGTGGGGCTGGACAAGGCCATCAAAGGAGACTCCCTGTTTGGTTCCATGGCTCCCAACCTTCTCCCCACCAGCTCTGTTTGCTGGGGGTTGTTTCTCAGCCTGGTCTTGCTGCTGAGGCTCTCCTATTGTGGCTTCTCCAGGAGATGCAAATCCACAAAGTCAAGGGTGCAGGGTAGACCACAGGGGAGTTGCTGTGTTTCCTTGTCTTCCCTCCAGGTTGAATATGACCTGAGCAGCAGCATCAAGGACCACTTGGTGGTCACACACAGGGACAGGCTGGAGCAGACTGCAGTGCCCCTGTGCTTGACCTGGTACCCACAGCTCAGCACCGAGTCCTTTTTCCTCACTGCCAACAACTGCTACAAAATGAAGCTCTACAACACAACAACCAAAATGTGCAGGTAGAGGATTGATCCAGGCCTGCCATTGCCTGGGAGCCTCCTCCTGACCCTGTGTTCTCCTTGCTTTAATGACCACCATACTCCTACCCATGAGCATGTGATTTTCCATCTGTGATGCAGATCTTGGGATGGCTCTAGAGCCCTCAGGTCACTTCATTCTTATGCCCACTCTGCTGTTCACTGGTGTGTGATTTAGCAAGGTTGTGGCTGCAGGTAGATCGTGGTCTGTTCATGATGTTGGACCTGAGATGTAGCAGTTAGAAATCAGATAAAGAGATCAGAGTCCACATGAGCAAAGCACAATAATCCCTGAGCACTAAATTAATTTCTGAGCCCCAGTGTAGTCCCTTCTAGCCAGGGACCCTATCCTGTTCTCTCAGCCAGTAGCACAAAGCCTCTGCACACTTCCCATATCTACCCAACCTTCCACACAACAGCTTTCCAGAGGGGAAAAATGTTTTGGGTGGCCTAGAGTGGATAAATACATTGTTTGCCTTTAGAAAGACCCTTTTGGGACCAACCTATGGCTCCCCCTTGGAGAAGATACAAATCCTCCCTAGGACAAGCTCTGCAGACCCCCAGCAACACTACCTGGTGTACATTACAAAGGACAAGGTATGGAGCCTCACCTGCCCAGCTGTACAAGAGCCCACCCTTGCAGAGCTGGCGGGCCCTTGGGAATTTCCTTGAAGATGAAACCACCACGTGTAGGCTGGTCCTGCCTGAGAGCTGAGCAAGCTCCTGGGGAAGGGGATGTGGCACTGCCCCAGTGGGACCCCCAGCCCTCCCAGACCCCCTCTTCCCTTACAGGTGGGTTTGCAGATGCTGCCCGTTGATGGCAACCCCCACAAGTCCTCGGCCTTCATTTGCCACCCGGATGGTGCCGCTGACTTTGCCATCTCCCACGACGGCCGCTACGTCTTCACGGCCGGCGGCAAGGAGCGCACGTTCATGAAATGGAAAGTCAACCTACAGTGAGTTATGGCAGGAAAGGGAAAGGAATCTTGTTACTGCTTTCTGCAGCTGCTTGGTCAACCCATTGGGCCCCAAGCAGCTATGGCAGCTGAAAGAAGTGTAAGAATCAGATATAAAGACTACTCAGTGCAAATCTGCAATCACCCAGTGCAAAACAACAGCTAAATAGGCTATTTAGTGCAATACAACAAGGAGGGATGTATTTTTGGGGGTTTTGCTCCCCTCTCTGTGATGTAGGAGGGATTAAGCCAGCAAACCTCATAGGGAGGGCCATAGTGCCCGAACAATACTCCAGTCTGGGAAATGGTGCCCAAATGGTAAGAAGCTGGGCAGAGGATTCTGTGATACCTGTGAGGGCCTGGCCAGTGTGAGGGGAGATTGTCAGGGTTAGGCAGGGACCAGAGGAGCAGCACTGGCTGCAGGAGGAGCACACAGGACAGCTGCTGATGCAAAAAGTGTCTGCTCTCCAAATGGAATAGGAATTTGCTGGGAAATCCCCCCTGTGTTTGAAGGATGGATTTAGGACAAGCCACCTTAATCCTATAAAGCTTTGCTTACATGAATAAATGGCCTGCAGTAAATGGGGTGGTTGAAGAATGGAGGCTGCTTTAACAAAGAAGGATCTCCAGGCTCTGGCCCAGAGCATCAGTGATGAATCCTGCCAGGTTTCTTACACCATCCTCTGCAGGCTTCCCTCTGCCAGATCCCTTGGGCAGTGGTGCCAGATGTTCTCCCACATGGCAGGAGGGTAATCCTGCAAAGGCAGGATAGATATTTTGGTTTCTTGGCATGTCAAGGACCAAAGCTGCTCAATGCAATACATGTTTGGGGCACAGGCTCTCCCCTCATGGCTGCAGGTGCCCAATAGATACATTTATACATAGAAATGGAGCAAGGCAGCTGTGAATGGCATGAAAACTGCCAGGTCACCATGAACCACTTCACACTTCAGGGACTGGGAAGGAAGCTTAGTCCATGGCAGAGTTAGGATAGTGTGGATAGACAGGATAGACATGGTCTCCCTCAGTCTGTGTCATTTTGTTGTTGTTGGTTTTTTTTTTTTTTCAAATCCTGCACAACACTCTCCTAGCACAGAGCACTGTGTCTCCTGGTTTCTGGGAAGTAACTCCATGGCAGCTGGCTTTTAGCCCTTGTTCCTATGATTGCCATTAGGTGTGCACCTGGGAAACACCACTGCTCTTCACCTTCCTAGGACCAAGGCTTTGTGGTTAAGACACATGCTGGTCCTGCAAGGAACACATTTTGCAGGTACCATTTGCTCTGAGGAAAGCCCAAGGAGTGCCAAGCCAGCTCACCTTCATGTGCAGAACAAAGGAAACTTGAGTGGGAAAGCA
Organism: Calcarius lapponicus; assembly: GCA_039654755.1. NCBI lineage: Eukaryota > Metazoa > Chordata > Aves > Passeriformes > Fringillidae > Calcarius > Calcarius lapponicus. Next base: position 3,086,367 of record CM077478.1, read on the forward strand.
ATGGGTTTATTTATTTTCTTTTCTACTTTGTGTGGCTTAAACAGTCGGGGGTCAGGATAAGCGACATTTTAAGGAAGGCAATAGAATATAAATGATCCTTCTTTATAATGGTTGGCCAGAGTCCAGGCAACATTGAATTTCTATGTAATTTGTTTTTGGAGCGAAGTTTTTGATGAGCTAATTATCATTTTATTGCTGCTTCTGGCATCTTGTGAATCTCTGCTGTGTTTAATACCCAAATAACTTAATTATAAAAAAAGCATGAAGCTTGCAAAAAAACCCCAGTGGAAGCAGCACTACAGAGGTGTGTGTGAATGCTGCAGCCCGGCTGCCAGGCGTGGGGTATTATGTGGCAGTGCTATGCCATGATTGCACTTCCAGGCTTGGTTTCTTTTTACATCTGCACAAGCCAAAGGGATTCTTTTGGCTCCAACTGCCTATGAAATTGAAACAAAGAGGTGGCTACTCAGGCGCTTTCAGTTTAATGCAAACTGCACCTGCGACTCCGTCGCCCGCCACGGCGGAGGAAGTCGGGTAATGGATTGCACTGAGTTATTGGGGAAAAATGTGTTGGATCAAGGAACAGGGAATTGTGTGGTTTATTGCAAACACCAAGCCCCAGCCTTCTCTGCATGTTCAAAATGCTGATCTAGCTAATTCATCTCCCTCAATGTCTCTATAAGGAAGCAGAAAAGCCAAATGCCAGACACCAAGTTCAAGTCCATGGAAAAGCTCCTGGCTCCCAGCCCTGTACTCATTCCACTAAACAAGAGGACCATTCAGTAATAATTAATTCCCACACTGTGCTATTGTATGTAAAACCTGGGTATGAAATATGCTGTAGAAGTGCAGCTGATGATAAAATAGCACAAGGTTCAAGGCAGTGCTTTTCTTTCCTGAATTCTGAGGCCCAGGGATTTTATTTATTGAAAGTGTCTGTGAACAATGCCTAGAAAGGGAACCATGAAAACTCTCCTCACATGAACCCTTCCTGTACCTTCTTTCCTTCACCTCTGCCAGTTCCTTGGATGCTGCTGCTTTCCTGGGTGGGGAGGACTTGATCCCATTCTACAACCTCCTGGATGGTGGCAGAGAAGGCAAATTCTTCAGGGTAATTATCTCACCGTGAACGCTGTCTGGCCACATCTGGCTGGACTTTAATTTACACAGGCCTGACATTTCTTTATGTTTCGTCCAGCTAGCCTTTAACAGCAATCTCATGGATATGGCTGTTAGTAAACCCTACAAGGAGCTTATCTTCCACGCCTGTTGGTAACTGAAATTTGCTGTGTTTGTTTGAATCCCTGGCAGGAACTGGAGGACTATTTTTACTACGTACAGCTGTGCGGCCAAGGTATCAAAACACTGGAGACCAGACAGGTGTCAACACATATTCCCTTGGAGGAAATTCCTTCTGTAATGAGAGCAATAGGATTTTATCCATCAGAGGAAGAGGTTGGTCAGCTGTTTTTATTGTTGTTTTTAAAAGAAGAAAGAGCAAGACTGATTGCAATTCCTAAGTGTTCTAAGGGCCAGATTCTGACCATTGCCATGCTGGATGGCTCTGGGATATATTTATTGGTATTTTTTATCTGGTCTGCATCAATATAGTAGTGCTCAGAATCTGGCAGAAAATTCCTAAAAAAGTTTCCTTGCTAGCAAGTTGGGCAACTGCAGAAGAAGGCTGAGCAAACCTGGAGCCTGACAGCTCAGAGTTGTTCAACAAGGCAACCTCAGGGTCAAAATTTTACAGCAGAGAACTGATTTAATAAGGGTGCTGCTTCTTCCCCTTTGTGTGGCTGTTTCTCCAAGGCAGTTTGTACTGTACACAAACCTCATTTGTAATGTGTAACCTGGCATGACTGAATCCGAAGCAAGGGGATTTGAATAACGGCCTCTGAGCACCAGCTCCAGCCGTCACCGCAGGAGAGGCTCCCCCAGGGGAGGAGGTGCATCACTGAGCTCCCTCAGCCTTTCTGCAGGGGAGATTGTTCATCTCTTCCATGACACAGCAACCCACAGGCTGCTGAGGCACTGCTGTGAGTCTGTGCCACCCCATCTGCCCAGGGATGCTCTGCCAGGAGAGCCACCAGATGGGAGGCAGGACCGCTGCCACAGCCGCCACCAAACTGACTCACTTGGGAGCCCCCACAACCAGCAAGCGTTTGTCTGAGCTGGGGCTGCTCTGCCCTAGTGTCAAGTTGAGGTGTTATCTCTTCATACTGTGTTAGATCTTTTCCTTGGGTTATTAAATTTTTGCCTCTCGGGGACACAGAGAACATATTCCCTTGGGAAATGTCTCTGGAATAATAACTGATGATGTCCCACACTTCCCCAAATTAAAATATAAACAGCATTTCAGGCATGGAAACAGAGGCGCTGAGCTGTTGTGAAACCAGGCAACCTACAATCAGTAATAAATCCAAAGAGAAGGTTTGTCTCTCTCTAGAGTGTTTTAATAAAAGAAAAGCAGGAGGAAGAAAAGGCAGCTTGGGCTGACTAGCAAAGCTTTTGGGAATTGGTGTTTTTCTTTTGTAGTTCAGTGGGGTTGATATAAAACCTAATCCCAGATCAGCCAGAGCTGAGTGAAAATGACTGTTCTTGCTTGGCGTGACATTCGCTACAGGAAAAATGTAAGGCTGAGATTTCCCTCTTCCCTGGGCTTCATTCAGTGGAAAAACTTGTGACACAAGGACAAAGGCCCAAGGCTGAATGCAAAGTCCTCCCTGGAGAGATCTTGCATCAGCTTCCCTTCCCGGGGAGCAGCAGGCCTGGTACGTGTTGGCACGGGGAGTTCTGCCGGCGCCTCTCTGCTGCCCGTGGATCTCTGAAGGGGCTGCAGGGACAATGAAGGCATGGAGCAGATGCTGCCTTTTGGACACACATCTGCACAGCTGCCAACTGGGCTGACTCACGGCACCAGACTTCAGGAAAACCACTGGTATCCAGCACAGCCAGTGCTGGCCTGTTTGTCTGAGAGGAGTGTGAGGGATCCAGCAGTGCAGGGTGTCAGCCCCACTGAGCACATGTTGGGTTTGGCTTCTGCAGCGCCTGAACCACCCTAGGCATGGGGAAGAGCAGGGGAAGATAAGATTTCTTATCCTGGTTCTGTTGGAACCCTCATGTGCTTCCAGAGCAAGGATGGGAGATGGTGTGTTTACTGGTTTGTGGTTTGCCTGCCCACTGTCCCAGAGTGGAGACACAGCTGTGCCCAAGGTGCCGCTAACAGCTGCAGGATCATGGAGTGCCTGTCACAAGAGAGGAAACCCAAAATGACTCTGTGTGTGCAACCCCCATCTTTAGTTGTTATTGTCAAGTCAGCAGGTGTGTAACTGTTGGCCATTCCCATCCTCAGCTGCTGAGTGCAGCTTCCTCCTGGGATGGGGTCAGGGCATCCGTAGCACCAACACATGAACAGTTTGGGGACGTTGACATCCACGTGATCGGAAACTGGCCCAATGTTCTTCAAAATAAAACATGTAACAACCTGCCTTGTCTTGATCTTTAGATTGAAGAAATGATAAATGAAGTAAAATTCGGCAAGTATGCAGACACTGGAGAAGAAGTGACAAAAATCAATTTAGATGATTTTATCAAACTTTATGTAAATCATCGACCTGCACTCGGCTTGTCAATGAAAACCATACAACGAGCATTTCAGGTTCTTGGTTATGATAACAAGAAGGGAGACAAAGTTATTGACAGAGGAGACTTCCTGTCACTGCTTCAGTGCAGAGGTGAGTTATTTTGTTTCTAATATCAGTTTTATGCTTGCTAGTTCTGCCTGCAATTTCAGAACTTTTTCCCTGCAGCAAGAAATTATTCTGGAATGAGAACCTGGTAACCAGGGCAGGTGTGAGGAGCCACCTGCCTTAAGATTTTAAATTGAATAATCACATGTCTTGTCCCAGCTGTGCTTCTTTTACTGCTCTGGAAATCTCTGCTGGCCTGAGGTATATCAGCTGTTAAATGATAAGTATGGATCTTGGCAAAATGGATCCTTCTCCCAGTGTGCCCTTATCTGAATTGCTGTTCTCTTTTCCAGCCACACAGGCTCTGGAAAAATAGTATAAAACTGATAAAAGGGAGACAAGAAAGGAGGGATGAAATTGGTCCTGGGCTGTACCTGTGTGAAAGACTGCAAAGATGGGATGATTTAGCTGAGCTGAATCAGTGAGAACACCATAAATGTGGGTGTTCATATGCTTGTGGCCAGTGCCATAGAGTGCTAATAACAAACTTCTATTGTCTTTCTTCTGGAGTAAAAGTGTAGCTGAGCATTACAACAGGTAAAGAACAATGCTGGTTTACTCAGTACATCACTTGGCAAGGTTCCTTGCCACAAAGATCCTTGGAAACCACGGATTCAACCAGTGTGAGAAAGGTTAGCTATTTATACAGATGGTGTGAACATCCATAAATAGGTACATCAGATAGAACAGTTTCATAACAGATCTATAACCTCATGCTCCAGGGCATGAGCCAACCACTAACTGGGAACAAGTGCTATGTCCATGTTATTTCAAGATACTAAATCAAGACTTTTCTCCACCTTTCTCTTCCTCTGCATGAAAATGACTACATGGACTGTGGTCTGTGCCAGGAATTCTCCAGTGGGAATAGAAGCTCAAGCCCCTGCTACTGCAGCATTGCTCATAGAGTTGTTTGCATCAGAATTTCTCCCTTTGATTGACATTTTTCCCCAAAATGTTATAGGGAAGAACAATTTTCCTTAGGATCAATTTTCCTGCGTTGGGATCATGTGTTTCAGTTGGCAGTGTATATGTCCATATCTCAGAGAAGCCAGATCCTCTTTGGAACTGTCCTGTTTAGTTTAACTTGAGTTGCTTTTGAGTTTTTGTGCTCTCGACCCCATAACCCACGGGCTGGGGGTGCTCTGTTTGTACAGGGGAGCAGATGACAGAGGATGAGCTGGCTGAGTGTCTGATCACCCTGCTGGGCAGGAGAGCCAGGAAAGAAGGATCTGAGCTGGACACCCACCCTCCCACAGGTACAGGATTAGCATTCCACACAGCACAGAAGCAGGACTGTTCAATTCCCAAACGGAATAATTTAAATTTCAAACCCATTTACCCTGTTAGGCCAAGAGCTGTCAAAACTGCTCAGATGGGATTGCAAAAATAGTCACAGAACTACAGACTGTCCTTCATCCACGCAGCAATTGCATGGGTGTATCTAAAAATAAATGGACAATGAACTATAACAGGGGTCTGACAAGATTACATTGCTGTTTATCTGCTGGCTGGAACTGAAATTAGAAACACACAGGGAAATCCCAGTGCTAGTTTCACCCAGGCCACAGTGCCCATTGTAGCAGAGCTGTTGGTAACGACCACATTTGTCTGCAATTTATGTCCCAGTCCACACCAGCCTGGAACAGCAAATTATAGCATTGATTTGAGCCAAGCGGCTGAATTTAATTGCCCATTGTAATTGGAACTGCATTTTTGTACAATTCATGTCCCAGTCCCCACCAGTTTGGAACAAAATCTGTTTAGGGTCACTGGCAATGGGCCCCACGCAGCAAAGGTGCTGCTCCCAAAGGAAATTTTGAAATCCCTGGATCCCTCAAAATCCTAAATCATATAAAATCGACCAAATGTTAAAGTTGTCCCATGACTCCTCTGAGGCAGGGACTTGCTGCAAGGTGAGACACACAGGTTTGACAGGTTTAATCCCTGATATAAACACATAAAGTATCAAGCTAGTGAACCATCACTTTGTCATGATCTCTTAGTATCTTTTTAAAAACATTTCATTCACTTATTCCTGCTTATAAATTTTGCTGGAAAGCAATTTTGACATTGCTGCTGTGTGTCTTGTGTTGTTGCTACTGCTCTCCAGGTGCAGCAGCTTTGACTGAAGAAGAAATTCCATCAGAAATCACAGCAGAGATATTTGTTGCAGACATTCTTGGCTTACCTATTGCTGAACCACAAAAAAAAGAACAGAAGAAAAAAGAAGAATCTTCGATCTACAAAGGCCCAGAATCATAGCTACCACTGGATTTTCTGTTTGTTCCTACTTTCCAGGATCCTCTCCTCAAATATCTGCAAAATTTATGGCTTGTGTTTATTGCAAAGTAAAGGTCACATAGCTGCATTTCAGTCAAACTCTAGAATAGTCCCTAGTTTGGCATATGCCACAAACCTGTAATTTCACACCTATACAGGGAAACACTGAATGGCTGGAAAGAATGAGACGGGTGGCCACTCCATCCTTGGCTGGAACCTTCCCAGAAGTCATTTCAGGTGGGTTTATGCCAGATGCAGTCTATTTTCGTTACGTTAAAACAGTATTCATTTGTGAAACCTGACAGCAAAAGAGCAATGGAAGAGTATTGTATTGATTAAATACATTGATAAATGCTTTGACAGGTTAGAATGGATTTGTAATTATAAATCCAATGGACCTTGGTAAAGAAATAAATGCCGTGGTATACATTAAAACCACGCTTCTCTTTTGGCCTTTAAACTGCCTTCTTTTTTCTGAAAGTAGTAATTCCAATTAGCAGTGTAATACCAATGGGACGGCATCGCTCTGTGTGTGTGTAAACAGCATAATGAGACTGATACAAGTTGCTGTAGAAAGATCAGTGAAGTGCTGTTGAACAGCTTCCTTCTTTACATCATCCTCGGCATCAATTTGAATAATAATGTAGGCCCTTAAGAAGCGTTCCTTTCAGAAGCAATGTTTTTTAAACAGAGATCGCTGTTGTGTACTCAGAGCATCTGTGATTGTACAATTAGCACGAACAGCAAGGTGTGCATTAGGGAGAAGTTAATGAAGGAGTCCAGCAGTACCACACCAGAGCTCACAGGTCTGTGACAAATTTCCTGCAGAGCATCACCTCCCATGTAACTCATTTAGCCTTTATGTTCATGTACTTCCATGGATCTCTGTCGGAGCTGAGCCTCCACTGCTCAAAAGCAGCCCAGTTGCACGGATATTACTGGAATTATTTAAAGCAGCTGCGAAACTTTATAACCACTGGGGGAAAAAACCCCATAATCTGCTAATTATGGATTTATGCTTCGTGTGAAACAAGGGACTTCATCACCCATCCCCGTGTTCAGGGTCTGTCACAGCAACCGGCCAAGGGTGGGATGGGTGTCTGTCACTGCCCTGTACAAAAACAGATATTACCTCTATGTAATGTGCTTGGAGGTTTTTAAAAGCCCTGGATTTTAGGACTGGATTTTGCTTTGTGGTAAAATGGTAAAATGTAAAACTGTGCTCTTGGTGCTGCTAGACTGCATCGGTTTATCACAGAATCACGAGAATAAATTTGGTTGGAGAAGATCTCTGGGATCCAAGCCTTGACCGGTGACCACCCTGTCAAGTAAACCACAGCACCAAGTGCCACATCCACTCTTTGCCTAAAGGTGAGGTGATTCCACCGCCTCCCTGGGCAGCTCTTGATGACCCTTTGGAGTGGAAGCGAGCTGAAATCGGACAAACATTTTTAGTTCTGGGGTAACTTACGGCCTGAGCTCCGTGGAAGTGGGGAAAGAACGTTGTCTTGTGAGGAAAACCAGCGACGGGAGCTCTGGAAGCCCCGCGCGCGCGGGGCCGGCGGCCGCCTCCGGATTCTCCCCCGCGCGGGCTCCTTCCCGCCCGGCACCTCCTCCGCACGTCCCCGCCGGGGGCGGCTCGCTGTCCCCGCGGCTCCGCGGCGTCCCCTCAGCCCCGACAGCCGCGCGGGGCTCGGAGCCCGCTCCCCTCCCTCACGGCCCGGCCGCTCTTCCCGCCACCCGCCGTCCCCTCACGGCGCCCGCCCCTCCCCTCCCCGCCGGCCCCGCGCGTGCGCGGAGCGCGGGCCCCGCCGGGCGGGCGGGCGGAGCCGAGCGGAGCCGCCGAGCGCAGCCGTGCCGAGCCCCGCGCAGCCCCGGCATTGTGCGGGCGGGCGCCCCGACACACGGACCGAGCCGCCGGCCGCGCCGAGCGCCGCGTTCCCCGCCGAGCCCGCCGCCCCCCAGCAGAATGTCGGGCCGGTCGGTGCGGGCCGAGACCCGGAGCCGGGCGAAGGATGATATCAAGCGGGTGATGGCGGCCATCGAGAAAGTGCGCAAATGGTGAGCGGGCCGCGCCGCGCCGGGACCCCGCGCCCGCGTCCCCCCGCGCCCCGCGCCGGCCCCGCGCGGGTCCGGGGCTCGCCGGCGGCCGCGGGGGGCGGGGAGCCGGCGGCACCCAGCAGCCATTTCGCTCCGGCGAGTCACATGAAGGCGGCGGCGGCGTGTGAGGGCGAGAGGCGGCTCCATTGTGCGGCCGAGCCCCCTCCCCGCCGCCCCCCGCCGCTCCCCGCGGACCCCGGCCCGCCGCCGCTCGCCGCGGGTCCCGGGCCGGGCGCCTCGGGCATGGGCGGGCGGCAGGGTCGGGCCGGGCGCCTCCCGCCGCCGGCCCCTACAAAGGGCCCGAGGAGCGGGCCCGGGGAGGCTCCGCCGCCCGCTCTTCTGGGTGGAAATAGTGCTCGGAGAAGTGTTCTGGAAAAAAAGAAAACACATTAAGAATACCCCTGTGAAGCTTCCGAGAGTTTATTTTTTGTCGTTGCCTGTTTGTGTCTTGATTTCACCTCCCAAGTTCCCGGGGTTTGCGCGTAAAAGCGCAGCGAACCCGAGCGCGATCGTCTCCCACCGACGCTCCGGGAGAGAGCGCGAACTGCCCCTGGAACGTCTCGTAAATCGTAAAATTAAGGGTTATACCCCGTGTGAAATAAGTCCCTTTTGTTAGGCCTTCAACGCGTTTTGGCATTTCCCCGCTTTTGTCTTTTTTTCCCTGCTTTTGTTAGAAAAACCCTCACGAGGTGTTTAAACAATACGGTACGGCGGTCGCCGCCGTGCTGTGTGTGCATGGTCGGTCCGGGGATTTGGGATGGCATAAAGAGCGGTGCCGGTGTGACTCAAGAGTGAATCTTCCAGCAAGTTGGCTGAGACTGTTCAGCAGTCTCTGTGCATGTATCTTGAAATAGTTTCTTTAAACATTTGGAATCCACGGGGAAATCCCTTGCGTTATTGTTACTGTTCATCACTCAGCTGGTTTGCAGCTTTGAAATCAAGGGCACACTTTTATTGTCCTCCTCAGCTAACGCTTTGTTTTCGTTAAAAAAAAGCGCAAAATACAGAGTTGAACGTGTTTGTATTAGGGTGAAATGGATTGTTAAGTTTTAAATGGCCTTGAGCACACGAACGGGCCCGTTGGCCTGAGCCGGACAAAGAACCGGGACGTGTGTCCAGGAGCGCCGGGCACGGGATGGGGATTTCAGAGAATCCAGCCTTTGTGTGGGGAGCCGGAGCAGCCCCAGCCCCGCGGCTCGGCTGCTTTCAGGAACTCTCTTCTACTCGGGTGTTGTTTTAAAGTGCAGTTTGCTGACTGCTGGGCCGGCTTTGGAAGGTCAGAACAATGTGCAGCGGTGTGACAGGACTTTTGTTCCAGCCGGAGCGTGCTTGGATGTGTGGGACTGTTCTGGCTGTAGGTATTTCATTCATGAGCGCAGCACGCTCCCTTTGAATCCTGGTTTGTGGAATTCAGAGAGGAGTAGAGACAGAAGCTTGGCCATTCAACAAAATACCTAATTTTTTTTTTTTTCTTGGCAAGGACTCTCTGCCATCATGCCAGTTGCTATGGCTCTTCCTGTAAAACAGAAATCTTACAGTATAAATAGATTTCTCTACATTTTAACCTTCACGATAGACAATTTGCTGTAGAGGGTTCCTGTATAGTCATGCAGTGTTTCTGTTGATTATTGTCAGAACTATTGATAGAACTTTTTATGGAAGTATTTACATAAAGCAATTTTAAAGGAATCATAATTTGAAGGTGAATTTCACGGTTACCCCCCTTCACCTGCAGTCAAATAGAATGGGAAATTAGCTAGAGAGATTCTGTGTTTTGTGGTTTCAGTGTTTTGAGAAGACTTGGCTTGTTAAATTGAACTTTCCACACTGGCAATTCCTGCATCTTCAGAAGAGCCACATCGGCAATTTCCAAGTGTGCAGTTTCATTTGCATAATAGGAGCAATTTGTTGCCATCCACAGCTCTTCTGTGGAAATGCAGCCGCTGAAAATTAAAATACCTTGTGTCCAGCATTTCCTAGAACAGAGTTTTGTGAGATTTGTGTGCTCGGAGCAGTGTGTGCCAGGGATGGGCAGGGAGGCAGATGGGGCTGGGAACTCATCCGAGCGGACAGTGGCTTTATCCAAGGCATTATCCACCTGGGCAGGTGTGCAGCACCTTGCTGTGCCTGCTGCTTCTAAATCCCTGTGCTGCCACGTCTGTGAATGTGCCTGCTGGAAGGCAGCTTCCATCAGGGCAGACTTTGTTCCTCAGAAAATCAGTGTTCCTGGACAGCCAGCGCTTGGATGTAGATCCCGTTTTCCTGTCCATTCACAGAGCGCGTGGCACTTCTGGTTATTGCTGGAACTTCGTAGTAAACAGTGAAGTTGTTACGTTTTTATCTTGAGATTACTGTAACCTTATCTCCTTTGTTTAAACCTCGCTCATGAATGAGCATCTGTTTTGGAAAACACGCAGCACGTGGCTTACAGAATACATGGTTGCCTTGTGTTTGTGTGGCAGAAATGTTAAATTTCCACAGTCAGAGAACAGTTCTACCTTTCTTTAACAGTACTTAAAATTCTTCTGTCAGTCTATTTTAAAAAATCCTCTGAGATGATTTTGTCTCAATAAATGGAGGAATTTTTTTTGTCTTTAAAGGTTGATGAGTGCATGTAGATTCCAAGTGGGCTCTCAAGAAGAGAGGGGCAAAAACTACTGTGCCCTCAGCCAGCACTAGAAAAATACTGAAGGCACTCTTGGTTTGTGTCAAAGTCTGATTTATTAAATGAAGGAAAATACAGAGAGACAAGGAGTGAGCAAGAGGAAAGCATAAGTGGTAGGATGTCTTGAGAGGCAGTGAAATAATTTGAACGGGTCCATAGCGCTGCTGGACTTGAGGACAGCTGTGCAGACATGTAAGGATGGAGGTCTGGAAAACCTGGTGAGGATAGGTAAGCCTGCCTTTAGACAATGCACCAGGAATCAGAAATCCCACCGTGTTGCCTTCCCTTTGAATTGCAGTATTTCTCAGGAGTCCTTTGACCTTTTTCTGACCCATCAAAGCCCTGATCTGTCAGGTGATAACACCTTAGGAAGAAGAGGTGAACCTGGACAACTGGTGAAAGTGCCTGCAGAAAGTTGAGGGGAAAAGTCCCCACAGGCTGTTTTACCTGGTGCCATTGGCTGGGATCCTGAGTTGTGGCTATTTAGGATTTCTAGGCAGTGCTGCTGTAGCTTTTCTGTTCACTGTCTCCATTCAGACTTGCTAAAATGCTTTTGTGTGGTATGTAATGCTCTGAGATTGAGTTTCTGCAGGTTTTGCTGCTCATGCCTCCTTCTTCAAATAGGCTTTTGCTCTGAAAAGGAGTCATGACACAGAGCTCCTTAACGAGATGTCTTTGGAAAAGGCTGTTTGCTACTCCCAGATCACCTCCCTGCTTCAGCCTGTCTGTGGTGGGTTTTCTCCTAAGACTGTAGTTTAAGCAGTGGCAGTTGAAGTAAAAATACCCAGTGTATGTGCAGGGATGCACTGGAGTTCTGTAGTGGCCCAAACACGCTGTTACCATACTTGAATTATGACACCTTTCTTTTTTCTGGCTTGTGATTATTTCTCTTGACTTCAGTGGGAGCTGCAGGTGGAGTTTTGGCATGTGTGAGCCGTGACTTTCTCTGCTGTGAGCAAGGTGCTTGTGGCCATGTGGAACCAAGCAGGGCTTGCTTTAAGCCATGTGCACATTACAGGGGACTCCCCAAATGTGCTGTACTTAGATAAACCCAGGGAGAAGGTGTCTGTGACCACATGTCCTTGTCCAGTCTCTCTACGTGGCATTTTATTGGATTTGCAGCCTGTTCAATAAACACCATGTGTGTTTGGGGCTCCTTCACGTTAGTCACTAGACAAACATCTACTCGGCAGTAGGCGTGCTCGGAAAAGCAAGCCTACGCTTCAAAAAATCAGTTTTTGTGCATCTGACAGCACTTTTTGTGTATAATAATGGCATATTCTTTCCCATCCCCTTTCTCTTTTGCTTGATCCCACAGGGAGGTCATAATTCTGTGATTTTCACCAAACTCTGTTGCAATGCAAGTGAGTGTGATGTGATAAATTCAGCATTATGACGTCACTTCGTGATCACCAGCAGAAGATGGGGTATGTGGGAGCAAATCCGTGTGTAAATGCAGCTCACTGTGATGAATGGTAGTCATGGGAAAAGGCCAGACAAGTGGGAAAGCCTTTCCTTGAGTGATATATTGGCAGTAAAGGCTTTCTGTGTCTCTGCCATCAAATGTTTCTGGCACTCGCTGCTGCTGCAGAAGCTGCCTTGACACTTTCTGTATAAGTGTAATATACACTGTTGTGTTTGCTCACCCATATATTACTTTTACACGTGGAATCTGATGTTCATCTGTGGAGCTTTAGTGTTATTAAACAAAGTATAAATAAATTTGAGAGTCTTGGGTTATTTAGCATGGGGAATTGGGTATATAATGATGTAAGTTCTGAGATATTAGTATGCCTCAGGCATAAGCACTGAAGAAGTGTTGATACTAATGGTTACCCTTTGTACCCTTGGCTGTCCTTTAAATGTTGTGCAGATATAGCTTAGAATTTAAAAATGCTTTTACACAATTTCAGAAAAATGTAAGGGTTTGTTTCTGTTGCACTGATTAGTTTCCGAATTTGCTATAACTAAAATATCGAAGATACTTCTCAATATGGAAGATTAAAAGAAAATATATTATTGTACGTATTTCAGTTTTCCCATTTTCTGTTGTTACTCCTGGGTCATTCATGGAGAAACAGGAGAGCTTTGAAAACAGGAAAAATGGGTTTTTCTGTAAAACTATGGAGTTTACCAGCTAGACATAGACAAGTAAAGTTGATAATTGCCACATTTTAGCCTGATAAAGTGTCAGGTTGATGGTGTTCCATTAGCCATCTTTTCCAGTCCAACAGTCAACAACACAGAGACCAGCCTACAGAGAATAACAGAGATGGTGCAATTACAGATATTGCTCAGTCATCACTTATCAAAGGTGGAATTGAGTGATGGGGGTGGAATTCTGGTCAGGATCTTGGGGTGGGTGGGTGCAGCAGACAGGAAAACAGGTGAAGAAACTATTTAAGGTTTCACAACAGACTGAGCACAAGAGTTCATGAGTTCCTCATTCCTATTCCAGCACTGGGCCAGTGAGGATCTGCTGTGATTTTGTGCAGCATTTCCCAAACTCGCTGCCCTGGGCAGCACCAGTAAATTGTCAGTTCTCACTGAGTGAAAAGTCCCTGATCAGCAGGTTGGGATGGTGTCTTTGCACAAAAGATTAAAAAGTGACTGTTCAGGGTAGAAGTGGGTTTGGGGTTTTTGTTTGCTTGTTTGGATTTTGGGTTGTGTTTTGAAATGGTAAGGCAGTAAGTATTACAGATAATAAATGTCATAAATCTTGAAATGATTTTACCCTGTTGATCTTGAATGTGTGAAAGTCATTGCGTTTCTTTGTTAACAAATTTGTGTTTGTGCTGCCAATGCTTTTATTAAGTTTTAGGGGAGGTTGTCTTCTTTTTTTTCTTATTAATACTTTCATGGTCTTAAACTGTCAATACTGTAAATACTTACACAAGTAAAATATTTGCATAATAGCACTGTGATGTTGGGTTTTCTTTTTAGCCATAGGTTTGCAGGACTGGGATGTTGGTGTACTTCCATCACAAAATATTCTTATTCCCGTTGTTGTCTGAATTACTGTGTATTGAAATCAGTTAAAAAATCCCTAGAGCTGAGGGTTATCAAAACTTAAAGTGGTAAGAAGCTCAGAAGAGTTAAAATGTCAGGGCTAACTTTAATACTAGAAGGAAAAAGTTACTAATATAGGTTTCCTCCTGTGTTCTACAGTCTGTCCAGTGAAGATGCTGTGTGAGGCTGCTTTGAGATGCTAACAGGTATCTTGAACTTTTGGTTTTCCAGTGCAGCATCTCTAAGTAATATTTTGCTGTAGGAAAAGACTAAAATCTTGATTTAAAAAAAAAAGGCATTTATTCACCTCTCCCCACACCCAAAACAAAACCCCAGTTGGTTTTATTTCCATAATTTCCAAGGTTTTCTTAAGTAGAAATAAATCTAGTTTGTCTTGTATCCTTGAAAAAAACCCAAATTATATCATGATCATCTCTTCACAATTAAGTATGCTCTCATTATTGACATGCCCTCATCTCCACTGTCATTTTTATCGCATGTAGAGCTCCAAATTAGAGTGAAATTGGATTTTGACATACTTTAGCCACCTAGTGTACCCAAATGGCTGTGTTTAAACACATTGGGGGAACACTGCTCCATGAAGAGCAGTGGGAAAGAAATGAATTTGAAATAGTTTTGGACTTCAATTAAAATATCATTACGGACAGAGCCAAAATATATCAAATAGTCATATACAGTCTAGCTTTGCTTTTGTTCTTAATTAAACAAGAAAATGCCTCTTCTAAAGGAAAAATAAAAGATTGGCTTTGGTAGCTAAAACAAATAGTCAGGAGGATGTGTTTGTGACATTTGTACAGTGGGGCTGCTTTTGATTCTGGAGGCCCTTTCTAAAAATGGAGCTATCACACATATGTAAATATATATATTTGGAGTCACATCCAGCTTCTCCCATCCTGCAAAGAACATTTTTTATTTTTTAAATCTATAACTGGATCCCAAATCTATTATTTAAATGTTTATGGGGAAAAAAAAAGCCTGAGATCTCATGCCAAATTAATTTCAGATGTTCCTGAATATTTAATGGAATCGGTCTTTGTTGTTAACTTTTAATCGATCCATTTGCAGAGCTGCATTGCAAACCCAGGAACCAGCAGTGGTAATCTGTGACCTGAAAACTGATCCCAGAAACGTGATGAAATTTCTCTGGCATTGTGGACCTTCTATAAACCCCTGATGTGCAGAGCTCAAGGAGTGCATCCCTCAGCAGAGCATCCCTCTCCACCCCAGCCCTGGGAGCCCTGAGGCAGAGCCACCCTGCAGCCACATTTCCTTCCCCTTTTGTCACCACTGAGGCTGGCAGGGTGTGCACAGAGCAGCCCAGGCTGTGCTTGCCCCTCTCTGCCAGGCTCAGCCCTGCCTGTGCCCAGAGCTGGGCATTCTGCACCAAGGCACTGATTGCTCCCTGTGAGGCTCTTGGTCCTACAGCTGGAATTGCAGAGCTGTCTGTCAGGGGTGTGGAGTGAGCATTAAATTGCCAGCAGCAAATTTCTGCCCCCCAAATAAACCTCAGATGGTCAAAATGCATCTAGATTTCTAATCCCATTAAACAGCTTCATGATAATCAAAACACACTGGTCTGTCTAAACCCTCTTCTGCTGTCTAGAAACTTAAGTGAAAATTGTAGGCATTAAATCTGCATTTTCAATTGCTGTTCTTCTTAACTTTATCTTTAATCCAGATCTTATTACTGCTACTGCAGTTACTCACCCAGTCAAGTAACAGCCCTGAGAAATCTGGAGGTTAGCAGTGCTCTAGCAAGTTGTGAAATGCAAAGAACAATTTGCACAATGCAGTGCTAAAGACAATGTAATAGAGATCATCCTACTTAATAGCCTGTTTAAATTCTTGACAACTTACAATAGTAGATCACTCTCTTCTGAATCTGAAGTGTAACTTCTCCTGCATTGTAATTTTGTAGGGAGAAGAAGTGGGTGACAGTTGGCGACACATCCCTAAGGATTTACAAATGGGTACCAGTAACAGAGCCTAAAGTGGATGATGTAAGTATCCTGCAGTATCTTGCTTTTTCCAGATTTTCCTGCTCCTGTTTAGGCAAAGTCAAAATAAATACTCTTTGATTTTCATTGTGCCTTTAAGCTAAGACTGGTGTGGGTCTTGCAAGCTCCAGGGGGATGTTGATCTCTACAGCAAGTGATGTGGATGGGTGAGTGTGTGACAGTCCCCCTGGAGTCAGCTGGGATCAGTTCTCAGATAACTGTTAAACATGCAGCTGAAACTGAGTTTGAAACCTTTCTCTGACTAACTGGGAAGCAGGCAGGGAAAGTTATGACATGGATTATTTTTCCCCTCTTTGTGCCTGGTGATTTAAAGAAAGCAGCTGGTTTGGAACAGAGCAGAGAACATGTTCTATGTGTGCATCACTGCTGTTTTACTCAAAACCAGGTGGAAAACACTTGACATGAGTGTAGGAATATCCTGTGGAGCTGGGATCACTTCTATTAAGATGTCCAGCCAAATAATACAGCAGCAGACGCTTCTGTTGTCATGTGTGTTTTCTCTTGATAAATGTTCTGTCTGTGCATCCTGTTTATGCTGTGTGCACTGTTTGTGTGGCATAAAAAGAGGTGTAAAAATCAAAGTTGATAGGACTTAAAAATTGGTTTTTAAAATGATCACTGTTCTCATCTTGAAAATTGTAATACTGTGATAGAGAGAACACTAACCCATGATACCACAGTTAATTAATGGCACAACAGAAAACGTATCCTAAGTTTGGTACTCTTTCCTTGGCCTGTCATGTGCTTTTACTTTACCTGAAATATGAATGAAGAAAACTTCTGTATTAATAGATATGTAAAATGGTGTTTTTTCAGGCAAGACACTGTCATGACCTTGTCTTACTCAGACTCCAAATTTAAGATCTGTTTTTTTAATTAGGATTGCTTTAACTGAGTTTGTTTCTTTTTGTGCTTTGGTTGTCCCACAGATTTCAGGGACTGTCAGAGTTGTGGTAAACCTCAGGGGTTCTTCCAGTGCTTGGGCAGCATCTCTCTGAAGTTCCCCCTTGGGGATTGGGAAACCTATCCATTCTTTCTACTTGTCAAATGTTTGGTCTTGATTTTATTATTTATAGTACATAGTGGGGGAAAATTGTGCTGTCTGTGTGAGAGGGAGTGCAGGGTTTAGGATATTTAGGCTCAGGACTTCTAGCAGCTGTTTTCCTGTTGTTCAGTTGTGCCTGCAGGATGGATGCTGTGGGGTTTGGAAACAGAACTTCTAAGTGAGCTTCTGGAGGAATTTTCAAGGTCACTGCTACCCAAAGTCAGGTTCTCTGTTATGAAGAATGGGTTTATATAATGGTTTCTATGTGCAGAGTTTAATTGTGTTTTCTAAGCCATCATCACTAGGTTGAGGCTCCAGATTTGCAGAAATTGGGACACTTGTTTAAGACCAGTTACACTGGTGTCCTACAGTCATGTTCTTTTTATTTCAAGTAGAGCCTGTTGTGCAGCTGCAGTTGTTGCAGGCTTGATGTTGGCAAGGTTTCTGTCCTGCTGCTCTGAAAGTTCTCACGAATCACACAAGCACGTAGATTTTATATAATATAATTTATTTATGTAAATTATCTCTACCTGGTATATAAGTACCAGGTAGGGATAATTTTGTCTATTAAATTTTGTTGTGGACATCTTTTTATATCCAGTTTCATCCACTCTGAAGGACCAGGCAATATATTTGCTTTTCACTAAAATAGGAGAGTGGTGCCTTCCCCTGTTTGAAGTGGAAGTTGTCTTTGATTTTGGTGAACAGAAATTAAATTACTTCCCCCCTCATGTGTTGCTCCTTAGACACTTAGGCATTTCTCTGCACTACAATTAGCTTGGCCCTTCCTCCTCCTGCTTGTGGAAGGCTGTTCTGGAACCTCACCACTCTGATAGTTAAACCTCTTTAAAAAACACCTGTCAGCTTAAATTGCTCACAGTCACATTCAGTGGTTCTTTTGTGGCAAAAGTGTCCTTTTTACCTTTAAAAAACAACAAAACCAAACCTGAGAGAGATCATGACCCCTTTGACCTTTCATTTTGCAAAGGTAAAGAATTCCATGTGCTCTCACCTCTGTTTCGTGCATCAGCAAGTAAAATGTGGCTTCTCTAAGTAAAAATATAGTTTAGAAATAAGCTTAATAATTAAAATAGAGAGGAAAGTCCCTCCAGATGTCACTTGTTGAATTTCTTCTGCAGTCTTAGACAGTATTTGATTGTGGTTCAGTTCCTTCCCTCCCTGGAGGACAGACTCTGTCCAAAAGGGTGGGCTCAGAGCATTCTTCCTGGAGTCAGGCTCTGAATTGTCTCCTCAGCAGGCAGGATCTCCACAAGCAGTGCAGCTGCTGCTTTTTCCTGTGAGTCTGATTACGTCACCTCCTAATTGCAAATGCTGCATCCCTGAGCAGGCACAGATTCCCCAGAGATGGATGCCATGGTCCTTTCCTTTCTTTTCATCTGGGAGCAGATTGGGACCCACAGCTCATGCAGGGCTTGT
The DNA here is from genome assembly GCA_039654755.1 of Calcarius lapponicus. Taxonomy (NCBI): domain Eukaryota; kingdom Metazoa; phylum Chordata; class Aves; order Passeriformes; family Fringillidae; genus Calcarius; species Calcarius lapponicus. The sequence continues at coordinate 3,104,697 of CM077478.1, forward strand.
GCTCTGTGGTTTGGGCCAATTTGATTTTTCTTAATCCATCTTTCAGTTTTAATGAAGAAACAGCATTAGTTGTAGAGGAGGAGGAGGTTTCAGTTGAGGTTGTGAGCTGTTCTTCCAGAGGTGCTGAGTGGGGAGGGTTTTACACAGCAGTGTGGATTTCTCTGTGTGGCTGTAGTCTCATGTGTGTGTGGTGCCTTTTTGTTTTTCAGAAAAATAAGAATAAGAAAAAGGGCAAAGATGAAAAATGTGGCTCTGAAGTGACCACTCCAGAGAACAGCTCCTCCCCAGGGATGATGGACATGCATGGTGAGTGGGAGAAGGTCAGACCCAGTTCCCCTCTTACACTGCTGTGAAAGTGGAAACCAGCAGCCTCAGGTTCTCCACTGCTCTGATGTATGGACTTGAATCAAAGTGGGAAACACCATCAGATACTCACTTGGTTCCTTGGACTTCTCTTCTGTGGATGTACTAACAGTTGTTTAAATGCCATTTATATATGGGATATGAGTGTAAGGGGAAAAATTGTTAGTGGAGTTAAATATGAAAATAAAATTGGAAATATCTACCATTCAGAGCACTTCACTCAGGTGCAGTAATACCTCAACAGAGTTTGCTGCTTGAAGAACCAAAAATCCCCAAAGGCTCAGTGGGCCCTACTATAATTTAGGCAGGTTTTGTTCTTATTAACTCTCTTACTGATTAAGGTCAAGAGAATTCTGCAAGAGCCAAGAAAGCAAGCTCTGGTTCTGTGGTGCCTTCCTTCTGCTGCAGCTTGATGAAATTAACTGCTCAAGAAAACATTTTTTGTTTGCCAGTCAGGCGCTATGAGGTCAATTTTATTTCACTTTTAATTTTTTTAAAACGTTTCTTTTGAGTGTTAGCCTGGTGCTTATTACAGAGCAGCTTGCACAGCTCAGCTCTGCTTCAGGTTTTTACCTTCTGTGTGTTTGGATAACAGTTATGGCTGAGAATGCAGGACTGCTTGAGCTGATAAGAGAGGATCACTTTTTAGTGGGTTGTAAATTTTTAATTTCAGTTTTATTTGCATTTGTGCTGCTTCATGGTTGCTTTTTGCAATGCTGACAGCAAGTGTGGTCTTGCAGTTAAAGGAATGAGCAAGGGTTTTGCAGGTCTGGATTAATTTTTCATCTATTTCAAACCTTTTAACTTTTGCCTTGGTCAGATCATTTAATTTTTTTTAAGTCTTGATTCTCCCATCTGTGAGGTGAATGTACTACTTTTTTTAATCACTTTTCACCTGTCTTTTTAACTGTACAATTTTGTGATAAACTTAATCTGAATTGACTTCAGGCTGCTGTGGAGAGAGGTGGTCCCAGCAGCAGCTCTGTGTTCCTGAAGACCTTTGGATTAGTGGTTGTACAGATGCAGAGGGAGGTGCATTGACTTGTATTCTAGTAATTTAATTCATAATATTTTGCAGGGTTAATTTTCTTTAGGGAGCAGGAACTTCCCTCCTGGTTATCCATGGATGTTGGTCTGGCTTAAAGGAAGTTGCACCCCAGTGCTATGTGTAAAATAACAGCTGAGCTACTTAAACCACTGTCACAGGGAGGGGGCACAGGCAGAATATTTCCTGTTAACTACAGATCTGTGCTGCAGAAGATTAAAATACTGGGATCCAAGTCTTTGAGGGCTGGAGAATATTCTGGACAATTATCACTTAGAAAATGTTGATATTGGGATTGGATGTTATATTTCACCTTGAAGGGGTTTTGGGTTGGTTTTTTTTTGACCTTCAGGAGTCAATTCAAAAATATCTGCTTATCTGAACATTGGAGTGATGGGTATTTGGAAATGTGCAGGATGAACTTGCTTAGCCCTGTGTTATATGAGACTGCCACTTTGGTTGATCTGGTTTACTCATATTATAAAATTCTGTGTTCTTTTGCATCAGATCTGAGTAAAACACTCTTTGTCTTAATGTATAAAATTAGAATTAGATTTTTAGTAGCTTCTTGGAAACTCCTTAGGCTGGTGTGGAAAGAAGTTGGATGTATAGTGTGAGTCTAAATGATTGAACTTGATCCCTAATGAGCTAAATTATATCATGTGTTATCAGGGAATAATGTGGAAGAATTAAGGTGTGCTTTGTATCTCGTCAAACCAAACTGGGTTGGTTTTCACTCTTCTGTTCACAGATGACAATAGCAACCAGAGTTCAATAGCTGATGCTTCTCCAATAAAACAGGAAAACAGCAGCAATTCCAGTCCAGCACCAGAGCAGAACTTGGCAACACAAGCAGACGGCACTGAAGTCAAGTCTGACGAAACTCAGGCAGAGGCAAAGGAGCAGCCTGGTTCAGAAGGTGAGCTGGGAGGGCCATTTGAAAGCCAAACAAAAAAGTTATCCTTTAGTGTGTTATTTATTCGCTTATCCACTTTAAGAACTGGAAAATAATCATTTGAAAGAGATGGTTTCTGAATTTTTGGCATTTATGTGAAAATGGGCCATAATTTCTCTGACCTACTGGTGATCTTTCATACAACTGGAAAGGTCACACTGACATTCAGAGGTCTTTTCAGAGAGAAACAAACAAAATACTGGTTTATTGTTCTCAAATCTCAGTCTTGAAAGAATAAATAATTTAAAATCATCTTTGAAATGGCTGCTACCATGTAATCACACAAGTCCTGGAAGGTATTAGTTTGTGTAGATCTCTGGAAGTTGATGCCCTAGTGTGACAGTAAAATAGAGGTGAGGTATTTTGAAATTACTTTTTAAATTTTGTAAACTATAATGCAAGCTTTCTTTTCTCTTAGTCCTGCTTCCTACTTACTCAGAAGTTAGCTCTGAGTTCTGTCCTAATTTTCTGAAAGCATTACAAGATTCTATTGCAGTTGTGGACAGATTAAAAATACATGTGGGTTAAGGGATTGTTCTGACCCTCACTCTTTAAATGGTATTTTGGGTAATTGAAACATGCTCTGTATTTATATTCTTGGGAAGATAACTTTCTTTGTCCTATTATAACAGATAAAAGATGTCCTTAACACCATTCTAATGATTTGGTTGCAGAATTCTTCCCATACCAAAGCAATTAAATTATGCCCTCCTGATTTAGTTCTTCACTCAGTAGCTCCACTGACCAATTTAAATTTAGAACTTTTATCTTGGTAATGCCAGAGTGCTCAAATATGTTAAGTGTTGTCATTGTTAGCTGCGGTTAAAATTTGACAACAGAACCATCGCCAAATTGGAATAAATCAGAGCAAACAATACCTCCACTTGCATATTTGGCCACAGTAAGGAGTAAGGATTTACTCCTTGGTCTAATATTGTTTGAACCTGCTTATGTGAAGCTGTTGCATAGCATGCAAGTTCCCCTGGTTACATTTAGGCTCAGGGAAAGTCATACCAAGTCCTCTGGATTAAGAGCCAGGTATTGTAAAATGAAAGGGAGGCATAATAGCAAAAAAATCCTGTTATTAATGCAGGGGTTTTCAGTTGGTTAAATTCTGTGTTAAACAATTTATTAAACATTTATCTACCTTGTTGAGATCAGTCAGAGCCCTGCAATTGGGGCATTATTCAGCTGGACAGGGTTAATGACCTTGCCTATCTCATGTTACTCCAGTGAAATGAGGGAGGTTCCTGTAAGCCACTTTGTGTGGTCAGAAATGCTTAATGAGGAATGAAATAAAACAGGTGGATTAAAGCATTCTGCTGTGTGAACAAGTCCTGCAGGCATTGGAATAGCTTGAGGCTTGGTGGTTTAAGGTCTGGATCCCCTTGGCCAAAGGTCAGCAGCGGGCTGAGTGTTTCATCAGGAGCAGCTGGAAGAGAGCAGCAGTGATGAACTGGGGCTGGATTTGTCACAGGGAGATGGGAACATGGCCAAGTGCTCCTCAGTTCAGTGGGGGCTGAGAGATACACAGCAAAAATCAAAACTCAGATTTCTTTGGACCCTTGGGATTTGTTTCTTTATCAGCATGAAGATGCTTTTGTGGTGAGACATGGAAAGGAGGAGAATTCTGCCCGAGTTCACTGATCTTTGAGATGCTCATGATGGGCATCACTGTGTCTGGAATTCAGAAATGCTTGTGATACTTTTTATACAGTACACCACAAAAATATCCATTACTCACTGGTTATGGCATCTTCATTAACCAGAGCTCTCCAGCAATTTTGTTTGATCTTGCATTTCTCTTCATATGGAATAAATTCATATAATCTTTGGGTCAGGGATTTAGGAATACATTTTACATGCCCCTGTCCCCTATTTAAATAAATAGGTGCTTCAACCTTGAGTCTTCTGTAAGTCTTGTTTTGAGAGAGGGAAGGGTTTGAAAAAACAACCAAACAAACAAAAAAACACACAAAAAACCAAAACCCAGTGAAAGCTGAAAGCAAGTAACAGCCATAATAGGCTGGAGGACTTCTTCACACCTGTCCACCAGAATTAAAAATTTAGTGGTTAAGCTAGTTAGCTGAATTTCTAAAGTCTATCTCAAATATCTTATCAAGTGAAAAAAAAATAAAAGGGATTTTATATAGGTTTTTAGATCCATTAGTTGTAACACTTCAGCCTTTTGCTTTGGTTTGAAGGAATTCAGTCCAGACTGGTTTGCTGAGGGCTCAGACATCCTCTTTGAGGCTGTGCAGGAGCTTGGCTCCCTCTAGGGTCTGATCCCAGGGTCTGTGCTCCAGCAGCAGGAAGGAGAAACTCAGGCAGCAGCTGGGTTGTGATCCTGGAGTTTGAGCCTAATTCATCATATTCATACACTTGTTGTGTGTTTTCATTAATGGTTACAGTGTGGGTGAAATGGATGTGCTGGGGATGTTGCTGATGGGAAGACATCTTGGAAAGCTCCTGCTGAAAGCTTTCATCTGTTTACTTAAAATTATTTCTTGACATTTCAGATACCTCTGATGAACAGAATTCACAGTCTTCAATGGAAAATTCCATGAATAGTTCAGAGAAAGCAGAAATTCAGTCCTCTGGAGAAAATGATTTAATTACAGAGGCATCTAAAAACTCTCAGGTAACTTGAAATGCAATAGTCCAATTGCATGGATATTGGAAAAGTTTATTTTTAGTTAAAAGCAAATATAAGGAGGACAGCTGTGTATTTCCATTAATTTCCAAAGTGAGGACATTTAGTAAAGCAGCTGTAGAGTATTAAATGTGCCTGTACCTGGTTTTGTGGTCCAGGTGACTGGCTGCTTGAATCTCACAGAATTGGAACAGTAAAACCAGATTGGTCTGATAGATTTCTTGGTTTCTTAAACCAGACCATGTTTTTAAGTGACTATTAACATTTTACATTAGTAAATTGCTTGGAACAAACCTACTGGACCCTTTGAGGACCATTCAGAAGTAGAACACCTTCTATAAAGGTAAATGTTTATGGCAGTTAGGAGAGGTAATTTGTGGATGTTTGGGTGTTTATTTACTCACCGAAACACTGAAAAGTTCTGGGTGGGTGGGAGGAAGAAGTGATCCTTGCAGTTGTGCCCTTCTCAGGGCAGGACAAGTGCAGATCCTCAGGCAGAGCCCTGCTCCTCCTGCTTTTCCTGTGGGTCCTCAGTTGCAGTGCACCCTCCATCGAGGCTGTTCCTTGGAACATTCACTGTGGGGTTTAGCCTGGAAATAGAAATTTGCTCCTTGTAGATGACAACAAGTGCAAAGATGCTGAGGTAAGATGTAAGTAGAGGAGTGATTTCAGGCAGCACTGGGACATGTTGTGGCATCCAGGGATGCTTTGTCTGGGACACATCACACGCTGGGGAATTGTTTGTTTGATGTTTGTGGTGCCTTGAACTTTAGTGCAATGATAACGTGGCTGTTTTTTCTTTCCCCCCTCGTTAAGGACTCTGAAGGAGTGCCACCTTCTAAAAAGATGAAAGTAGAGGCTTCCCAACAAAATGTTGAAGAGATTTAGACTATAGATTTTTCTGGTCAGTTTTTATGTAAGGTACATCAGTGGGCTTAATTATAGAACAACCTTACTTAAGCATCTTCTCTTGGATGAGGACAGAACTCCTAACTTTTCAAGTTACCAAGCAAAAATCCAAGAAAGCCTAACAAAGGTTTAACTTCTCAGACACTGAAAACTTTTTCCTGTGAAACAAACATTGAGAACTTTTAAGTTACTGTCTCTGAATTGGTTGGAGTAAACAACTCAGGAGGGGTCTACGCACTGTTTCTAAAGTCAAAATTACAATTATGTTGCTGCTGTATTTTTTTTTCATTTCTCTATTTAACATTGTAAGATATTTAAGGATGGTACAGGTCAGGTATTAGCTTTCATGTGAAGTTCATTGTTCTGGCGTGATGTCTGCTTTTGTTTTGTGCCTTGTGTTCTGAAAACAGTGCTAACTTTTAAAAGTTGTTTTGCAACTGTCTCCTTTGCAAAGTGGCCTATGTTTGCATAATGCCATGTAGTAAGGCTTTTTTTTTTTTCTTTTTTTGTTTGGGGTTTTTGTTTCGTTTTTAAGTTTTAAATCCCTGGTGCTTAAATTTTTAAACAACTACAAATCAGGAAGCCATTTTCACTCTTGGAGTCCAAGGAGAAAAAGGAGCTTGATATTTTATTTTAGCAGCTATAGTGGAGATCTTTTATTGAATGCATGGCATTCGCAACTGTAAATTGGTCTTCTAAATACTTAACTTCATCAGAAGTTAACATGATCTGTTTACCATTTATAGTCCAGATCTGAATAGATATTCTAACACAGGCACTTAAAATACTTAGTATTAGGTCCAGATCTCTGTACTGGGTACAACTTGCTTTACAGGAAAGTTCCACTATGTACATAAATAGGATCAAAGGGATTGATGCACAGTGAGTTTATTTTCAATTGGTCTTTTTTGATATCATGTTTTCACTGAACTGGATTTCATTGTACTGTTTCATTATGAGATGTTTACTTCTATGTTCCAGGAAAATACTGTATTGTGGGGGGGGTTCCTTATTCTCTTTCAGCAAGTCTTGTAAATAAGCCTTGTTGTTTCCATAGTCCAGTTCCTAACTGCAGTTAGGAATGTTCCTTCTCTTCCAATTAACGTTGAAGTGTGCTTATGCTAACTGAACTAATGGAAAGGCACAAGGTAGGTGCAGCTCCCCTCAAATTCCTGGCAAGCAGAAGTGTGGAACCATCTGCATCAGGTCACGAGGGTCTGGTCTTCCAGTGGTATTTGTACTTCCAGGGAATAACCCCTGATCTCCCACTTCCATGCACGCACATCCATCCACGTGTCCATCCGTGCTGCTGGCTCGGGCCCTTGCTCTGTCTTCTCCTGCTGTGGGAGGTGGAATTTGCAATTTCAAATACGATCTCACAGCTCTGGAAATGGTTGAGTGTAGTTTGTAAGCTGAAAAACTGTAAATACTTTTTTAGATGAAAAACAAAAAATAAAAAAGAAGTTGCTTCCAGTTGATAAGGTTTTTTTCATAAATTAGGTTTGTGAAGCTTATATAGGTCTGAATTCTCCAATAGTGAAAATGGCTTGCACTTAGACTACTGCATTACCTTTGCAATTACCACTTTATTAGGAAAAATAATGAGGAACTGGGGGGAGGGAAAAGGGGAGGGAGGAGTGGGGAGCCAATACTGACCTTCCATAAGATGTTTGTAGGATTGAACCCCAAATAACCTATGACACTCAACTTTTCCTTTCTGTTGAAATAAAACATTTTGGATTTTAACTGAATAAAATTTGATTGCAAATCATTCATGAAAACAGCGTGCTCCCTAATAAGATTTTGGGATTTCTGGTCTGATCATGAAGTCCATTAACATTCTGAAAATAAGGAAATGAGGAGCCAAAAACTGAATTTGCACAATATATGCAATGAAACGGTAGAATTCTCTCTTGAATTGTGTGTATGCCTAAAATGTGGATAACTGGTCCATGATGATTGATTTGTATGTATATTACATTCAGATTTAAGTGATATTTTGTGAGAAGTTCTATTGATATATTAAATGGGCAAATCTAGAAAGATTCAAACTTTTAAATATTTTTGATTTACTAACTTTTCATTATTCTTAATGCTAAAACAAAACAAATTGATGCCACCTTGGACAAGTAGTCGTGTTTACTAATCCCTCCCTTCAGGTGCATCGCAGCAAGTTTTTAATTTTCATTTTGTAGACGTTTCCAAGGGAGTAAATAGACTTTTCATTTAGGAACTAATTCCTGTACTTTAGGAAGAAATAAAATATATAAATAGCACTAAAAATACCTCAAATTTTTCATTAGATAGAAACATTTATTGGCATTATTGACATCAACCAGGTTTAATTATAAACTTCCTTTTCTCTCCTGTGGCTTCTGCTCAGAACTGTTCATTGTTCTGTGGCTAATGAGACAAGGCATCATAACCATCTTCCTAGAGGCTTTATTTCTGAGGTAGAAATCCTTTATTTACAGCTTCTACAGAATGCATTCAGATCTTTTATTTTAACCAGAGATTCTAGTGACAACAGACAACTGAACAAGCAGATAGATTTGGGTTCCTTAGACCTGTTATTGTCAGTCTCTGAGGGAAGAGACTTTGACATTATCTGGTATGAAGAAATCCAAAATAGTGTATAAGACTGTTATTAGTCTTTTTTTGAAGTGCCTGATAACATTTATGGGCCAACGGATGTGATTGAACACATTTTAATGCCAGAAAGTACAGATGGGACCAAACCAGAACATGGAATTCAAATCCACTGAGGTTTGAAACCAGATCTAAATCCAGCTTTTTTTGGCTTGGACCTATCTCTACCCAAAACTTGTTTTATGAACTCACTGTAAAAGGGTTTATTGAAAGCATTGAGAGGTGGAGCAGGAGGAGAGATGTAATTTTTTTCAAGATGACTGAAAGTTCTCATACAGCTGATGTTTTAGAAATAGTGCAAATATCAAGAAGTGCTTCCTTGCTACAATGCTGAATGTTGGAGCTTCAGTTACAAATAAATAAATAAATAAAATAACAAAAAATATGAAAAAAAAAAGAAACTAGAAGCAAGCAAGTAATTTAGCTGAGTTTGTGGAACATGTGGGAAGGCCTTCCAGATAATCGATTTACTCAGCCAAACATTTTATAGCAGAACTATTCCTTGGAATTTTTATGCTTGGGAAAGTAGTTGTTAAACATTCCAAAAAGTGCTGGCACTTAAAAAACAACAACAAAAACTAAAATCAACAAGGCAGTATAAAATATCGGTTTTGGGTGGCTATCTTCATACATAAGCATTGTCATGTTTTGGAATGTTCTTTATCTCTAAGGGCCTGTTAGAAGGTGTAAAGAATTTTGTTTTCTTCAATACCTAATCGTTTTCCATCTTATGATTTGTGTGTGTGTGTTGTACAGCAGTATAATTTTTCACTTATTTATTCCATCGGTAGTTATGGTTTGTACAATGTACAATGGTTTCATTTCAAAATAAAATAAAAAATCACAACATGAATGCTGTGTGAATAATTTTTATCAAGAAACCTAATCTCAGTTTGGTTCATTTTGGTTTTTTATTTTCTTAATTTGCAATAAATGTCTGGTTTTATAAATGGTATTTTTAAATGTGCATTCTCTGGTGTTGTCTTGTTCGGTAACGTATAAAATGATCCACCTTTGAGAAGTCCAAAGGTGTCTTGATAATTGTGTGGTGGGGCAGGGGCAGGTGGTGGTTGTAAAAACAAAAAACAGATATGCCCAGTGTAATTACAGCAATCTGCAGAATAATTTGGTAATTTAAGATAATTCATTTACCAAATTCCTCCTTTGGTGCTCGGTTAATGTCTTGTGGTACCTTAAATTGGAGGAGGTAGGGAGGGCAGTGTGGAAACGTGCTTCAGTTTGGAAACAAGCTCGAGTCCAGTGATTGCAAGGGTAAAACTCCTGAGGAGTTTTGGAAAGATTCTTTACATTCAAGATGGATATAAAGTGTCCAGCTTATTTTTAGTGTTCGGTGTGCTCTGTCCCAAGGTGGCCTGCAGTTCCTCAGGCAGCTGGACTGCTCTGCTGGCTCTGGCTCCCTGCGGGGTGAGCCCCAGCCTGCTCCCACCTTGGCTCTCTCACATTTACTGGGGTGCTCGTAACATCCTTAGCAGCCCCTTTAAACTCACTAACCTGGGAAGGAAACTGGTTTGGTTTGGTTTTTTTCCTTCTCCAGATTAGTGAATTAAACCAGGAAACACGTATCAAGGAGTTCCATACGGGGTGGAACTGGAGAGAGAGGAAAGGACAAGTAGAAGCAAGGCTGTAACTCAAGATGGGTCCCAGAAGGAAAGGCCTCTAAACAGGTAAGGCTGGTGCCAGGGACAGAGCAGTGGCAGCCTGGAGCAGGGCACGGCTGGAGGTTGTCCCCATGGCTTCCTGGGAAGTTTTCCCTGTGGTTTCTTGGGAGCAGGATGGGCACGGAGTGGGGCAGGCTGGGCTGGACTCCTGCACTCAGCCCCAGCCCAGGCTGTGAGTAAAATCCCTTGAGCTCTTCCCCTCATCAGTATGGGAATTCTTATCTTGCTGTCTGTAGATTCGGGAGGATAATCTCACCACTAAGTGGTGTGGAATACACTGTGGGCATTGAACAGCTTGGGTGTCTCTGTTCTCAGTGTGTATTGCAGTTGAATTCCTCCTGTGCTAAAAGCCTGTTTCAAGGAATTGATGTTGTCCTTTGAAGGAACATCCTCAGAAACTGGTGGCCTGTGTTTCACCTTGAACTGTGGATTGATGAAAAACAGAAAGAAAAGGCAGACTCAAAAGATGCTGTGGCCTCTGTTTCCCTGTGCCTCCTGGAATTCCTTGCTGTGGAACAGGAGAGGATCCCTGGCAGTCCTGATCTGTTACTGATCACCTAAATGCTCATCTTAAAAGGGCAAACCGAGAGGTCTGTCTCCAAAATTAAGTGGATTTATTTTAAATAATGCCCCTTTCCTTGCATCTGGCAGAAAAAAAACCTGAAACTTGTGTTGTAGCTTAAAGCTGCTGCCCTTTCTTTAAATGATGGTGTACTTTGAACTCTTCCAAGAAAATTGCAGTGCAACCTAATGGTTTTATTTTAACGAGTTACCTGTCCTTTCCTCCAGGAGGAGGAAACTGGCTTGCTTAGAATTTAGTGAGGTCAGTGTACAGGTTGTTGTTATGGAAATACTTAATACAGTGCTGCTACTGATGTGATTTTTTTAGCTCAGGATTAGTTCTTAACAAACTACATGGAAGACTTTTAATAGGTATTATTAGACTGTGTTGTTTTGAAATGTTTTAAATTTTTTTGTACTTAAAATATTCTCAGAATGTCTTGCTGGGACCCTTTTTTTCTTTTTTTATAAGCAAATTTTAATATAAGATACCAATAACCAGATTTGAAGCTAAATATGACTGGCCTTTTCTTCAGAATTTGAGTCAAGTATGATGCTGACTAAGAGCTGAACGCTAGGTTTGGTTTTTAAAGATCTGAGACAGCTCCCACATGATGTGGTCATTCCTTACTGTTGCTTTCATGTGTGGGGAAGTGTTTGACCTACCACTCCTTCCCTAAACACAGGGATCAGTCTTGATTCCATTCTAATGGGGAATGTCAGATCATTGCATGGGCGTAATTGGGATATTGCAGGGATGCCTCTTCTTGCCCAAGACTTGCTCTCAATCTCTTAAGTCTCTCTTGATCTTATTTCTGGTTTAACACACCAGAAAAAGTAGCATGTGGCTGTTGAATATTTGGAAGCTTTTTTTGCTCCTGAGGGTGGCTATGAAGAAGAGCCTGTTCTTTCATTTTAAGTGTGAGGTCCTAAAACTGAAATAATATATGCAATTTAGTATAAATGCTTTGGAATGTATGTCCTAGGATCCGACTGCTCCCCTGGTCATGGAGGTTTGCACTGCAGGGCAAGTTTGAGATCTTTTCTCTTTGTGTACACACAGTGGACACATAACATACACAATGTGTACATTGTGCTGTAGGATGATGCTTTTATGTTAAGCTACAGGACCCGTTGCTTCCTTTATGCTTTTAAGAAGGATGAAATCTGACCTTTACCTCCACTGGAACAACTATGGTTCCTTTTATGTGCCACTGAGTTCGGTGTGAGCCACCAGCCTGGCAGCAGAAGCTCCATGTCCTGACCTCTCTGTGACTCTGCAGGTCTCCAGCTTCTCTGGCTGCCCTGGCTTCTTGCAGACTGCTTCTGGAAAATTATAAGCAGTTTAGTGTATTAATGACAATTGAAGTATTTCTAGCACAATTGTTCTCTCAACATTCTTCAGCCATTTCTGGGCTGTCCTCTACATCTGGTGTTCCTCACAGTCCCTTAAGTTTAGGAATGTTTTCCATAATGGTTAGGGCTGGAAGGGGAGATCACTCAGTCCAACCTCCCTGCCCAGGCAGGGTCACCTGGAGCAGGTGACACAGGACACATCCAGGTGTGTTTGGAGTATCTCTACAAAGGGACAATCCACGGCCTCCCTGGGCACTTCCAGCGCTCTGCCACTCTCAAGCTAAAGGAGCTGTTCCTCGTGTTGAGGCGGAACATTTCGCAGTTTAGTTTGGTTCAAAAAAAAAAGAAAAAAAATTGTTCTGCCGGATGGAAGTCCCCGCTGAATCACTTAACCCAGCCATCCTCAGGACGTGTGGGGACATTGCTGGCACGGAGCAGGCAGGGCGGCGGCGGGGCCGCTCCGTCGCCTTTAAGCGCGGCGGGGGCCGGCGCGGGGCGGAGCGGGGCGGTGGCGGCGCAGAGCGGGCGCGGGCTCGGCCGCGGCGGCAGCAGCAGCAGCAGCGGGGCCATGGCCGCCGACGTGTTCATGCGGCCGGCGCGGCTGCTCGGGGCGGCGGGGCCGCTGTCCCCCCGCACGGAGCCCGACGAGGACTCGTCGGACACGGACGATGGCGGAGCGTCGCCGGGCGGGGGGCGGCGGTGCGGGCCGCGGCGGGGGCAGCCCCCGGGCCCGCAGATCATCCACTCGGGGCACTTCATGGTCTCGTCGCCGCACAGCGAGCACCCGCCCAAGAAGGGCTACGACTTCGACACGGTCAACGAGCAGACCTGCCAGACCTACCAGTTCGGGGCGGCCCGCGGCGGCGGCGGCGCCGGCGGCCGCCTCAGCATCGACGCGTCCCTCACGAAGCTGTTCGAGTGCATGTCCCTGGCCTACAGGTACCGAGCGGCCCCGGCGGCGAGTCCCGGCCGCGGGGACAGCCCCGGCCCGGCCGGGCGGGGGGACCGCGCCGAGGAGCGGGACCGTGTGAGGGGCGGGGTCGCAGCCGAGCGGGGACCCCCCGGCCCATATGCGGGGGTTCGGTGCCGCTTTTGTGTTGAGCGAACTTGGGGGTCCCGGCGGGCCCTTCCCCGCAGGCCCGGGGGCCGAGGCTGGGGGCGAGCCGGGGCTGTCGCTGCCCCCCGCCATGAGGGCTGAGGGCTGGGGTCCCCTCGCCCCGCCGGCTGCTGGTGCCGCTGGAAGCCCTCAGCATCCCGCGGCCGGGCTGGGAGCGAGTGGAAGCCTTTAGTGCTAAACAGAAACCCTTAAAGGGCAAAGTGCCCCGCTCGATGTGAAACCCGGCCAGTTTTCCCCTCCCCAAATTTTATTTTTGTAACAAAGTCAAACCAGCGGGCTCTGTCGCTGCTTCCTTTGTTCCTGTGCTGGCTGCAGCTGGCAGCAGCACTTCCTGGGTTTATCTGCACCTTTTGCTCTGACTTTGGTTGTGCTTTTCATCTCTTCAGAAAGGCGTTATATTCCCATTTATCCCCTTTGTCTGTCATCCAAAATGGAGGCAGAGCTGTAGAGTAGAAGTGTTTTGGAAAGATGTGTGTCTGCTCAGTCTTTTGTTCCGTGTGATATAGCAGAAACCGGATCCAATCTGATGTTCTCTGCTGAGTGCATTTTGGAAGTTGATTAAAAGGGTTGATGGAAAATGCCTCTTGGCATATCAACGGAAATATTTATTTTCATCTATAGGAACCACCTTAGCTTGCTAAAAGAAAATTAACTTTGCCCACCCCAAATTCATCTATTTAAGTATTGCTCAATGAAGAGGAAACAATAGAACTATCTGTTCCGTACAGTAGCTTGAAGATGTAAATAATATTAAAATTTTGATAATATTGGCCAAGAATGTTATTAGTTACTGGCAAGAGACTGAACCTCAGATAAGGTGTGTGCAACAGTGGATCTAAGTACTTTGCACTTACAAAAAAGAAAAAAAAAGTAAACCTTTTATTGTATAAGCTGGCAGGAACTTGCAGAGGAGCTGCAGGGATTATGAAGGACAGAACTGGACTGCTCATGTGCATGTGCTCCTCGGCCTCTATCACTTCGGTTTTATTTTGTGCTTCCACTAGTATGTCATTGGGATTTTGAAACTGAGGATCACATCTGGTGCAAAGGAATAATTCTGTTACACTGATTGACGGTACTGATGTAGGTGAATTAGTTGAGCACCAAATTTATTACAGAAGAAATAATTTTATCCTGCCTGCTGGTGGTAGCATGAGGCAAGGTGCAGAAAATATCTTCTTAGAGGCTGCCAAAGAAAAGCACATTCTTAATGCTTCTGTCCTTGTCCAGGGTTTGCTGAGTTGCAGCCCTGAAGCATCCTGCCCAGATCCAGCCTGCTTACTCAGCAGCTTTAGGATACAATTTTTAAATCTGCCGAACAAACCAATTGTAAACTTGGGTCTAAAAAGGACTGAAGGAATTCTGGAAAATCTGATTTGAGGTGTTGAACGTGGCTGTGAAATGGGATATGTCTTTTCAATAAATGATCGAGCCTGTAGGTTGTATTTCTCTCTGTGCTCAGGTTGGATTTTTTTCTTGTTTGGTTTATGGGGATATTTTTGTGGCTGTTGCCTCAGCTGTGCCTTTCTCATTATTGTCTGTCAGATCCAGCACTGACAAAACACACAGATTCCATGTTAATGTTTTCCATGCTGCCTTTGCTGGCTAGAAATTCACTCTAGAAAAGAACTGGGGCTGTGGAAGCTGACAACAAAAACTGTAACACAGGAAGGTGAAGATGTGTGAGTTTTGCTTTCTGGGGGCATGAGCTGCCTGCAGAACTGGGGGATGCAGCCCAAGGAAGCTGCTGTAACAGAGCTCTCTGTGTAATGTTTATTTACACATGACACTCATTGCTGGTATTTCAGTGTTTAAAGTTTTAAAGAGAAGCAGTAAAACGTGTGGTACCCATTAGCTTGGTGGATGGACTAGAAAGCAAAGCTTTTCTAGATTACCTCAGTCATTACCTGGGTCATTACCTCGGGTGGTTTGTTTGGAAGTGACCAAATTTATGCTGGATCACGGATTCGTGATCCATAGCCCATAAACCTGGGCTCTTCTAGTTGTGCTGTAATTTTTTTTTTGAGTTTGGCTTTGTGCTGTTAACAGTCCAGCTTTTTATGATAAAAAAAGTTATTTCTGAGCACTGGGGAAGCGATTCCCTCATGCCTTTGACCAGTACAAACCAACATGATCCTAATTTTCATCACAGCTGTTTCAGTCACATATCCAGTTGCACAGCTTGAAAAGTCTCATTTCAGATATGCCATTCCAGGGGGGAAAGCATGCCTATAGCATACTCCCCTGTACAGTGAGCAGATGAAACCAATTTTTAAAATTAATAAGTGACTTATAAACACTGGGGTTTACAACAGGTGTCACGAGGGCTGTACTTTATCTAAATGTAACCTGTTTTTCTCATGAGATTGATTGTGGGAGCTGTACCACACTGACAGAGGTAAAAGAACATTGGTTTTCTCCTTTTAGCCCCTTCATCTCAGCTCTTTAAACCAATGTGACCTTGCAGACCTTGACGTGTAGGTAGCTAGAATTGACTTGTGGCAGGCAGGCAAAAAGATCTTAAAAAATGTTCTTCTCAAAATGAGAAAGAACTTTGACACTGCTCATTCTAATGTGGAACTGTGCTCCTGGGTACATGACCTACAATACACAGAATTAAGTAAAATGTTATGTCATCTTGATATTTAATTTAGTAAAGCCCTCTAATAACGTTACCATTATCCAAATAATTACATTACCCAGAAATAACTTCCCAAAGCTGAATTGTATTCAACAGCAGCCTATCTTGAAGGTTTTTTCCCCTGAGATTGGGACAGAAGAATTTTTTCTCTTTGTTAGGATTAATGATAATACCCTAGGTGGTGTTCTTTTTAAACTACTGTATGTTTTTATGTCATTCATTGCTTGTCTTAGTACCGGCCATGCTAGGGTAGATGAAGATGACTTTGTGGGCTCATTTATTCTCAAGTAGTCTCAGCATTCTCTCACCTCTTATTAAGAGCTTAAGGAACATGCCAGGTGTTGTACTTGAGGTAAGAGTGTTAAGGTTGGCATGAGATCCTTGTCCAAAACCCTCTGGATCTGCTTGCTGAAGCTGCACAGGGCAGGAGAGTGGGGTCTGGGAACTGGGACAAAAGCTGCCTTGTGAGCAGCTTGCCAGGTCATTTCTAGATTTCATCTCTCCTCTTTAGCAATATGACTCCTTCACTTCATGTAGATGGAAGCCAAAAATATTCCCTTCCTCGGTGGACTGACGTGAGGGGTCAGCTTGTTTCCAGAGCGCCTTTGCCGCACATTCTTTGTGTGTGTGCAGTGTTTGGGGAAGTTCTCAGCACTGCTGATAGCACTTGGAGATTAAAAACCTCCAGAATTCAGCTACATATTTCACATGCTGCTTGTAGAAGCTACTCTGATAAAAACACCTATAAAAACACCTCTGAATTTAGCCAAACTTGAGCAGAGTTGCTGTTACAAATATTTTTTTTAACCATAGGGTCCCTGCAAAGCAAGGATGCTGTATTCAGGGTGCAGTATGAATCAGGACATCGGTACTGAGCCTCTTACTCTGCTTATGTCAAATGCTTGATATAGTCACAAGCTTTTAAGCTCTGTGTAAGATGCACTTTGAAATTCCACCTTGACAACCTTGAACCTCAGGACACTTTGCAGAAAGGTGGCTGAGCTGTTCTTGTCTCCGAGACGCATTTCTTTGCCAAAGTAAACATTTAGTGGTGCTAGTGTGAGAAGGCCTTGGTTCAGATTAAGGTTTTGCTGTCTTCAGGGCTACAAATGACTACAGGAAGAGCAGACAGATTTGTGGACAGAGGTTTAGATACAGGGACAATTTTGTTTGCTCCTGGTTATTTTGGTGTCTCTGCAGACTGGTTTCTATGGACCTGGTTGGGCAGGGTGTTGCTGTAGAGGTTGGGGCACGGTAGTCACCTTTTTCATTAAAAAAAGCACATTGTTGTCATCTTTTGATCTGCCATTGAATCTACATGTTTTGTTGTTGTTCTCATCTTGTGTTTTTACTCAGTAAACAGATGTTATTTTCTGGCTTAAATACAGCATGGATTTTGTAATCATCATTTTTGATGGATTGCTGAAATAGAGAAGAGTTTGTCCTCAGACTGCCAGTTCTCAAGAACTTTTGCATGATCTGAAAAAAATGTGGCTGAACTTTATGACATTAATTTTAGTGAAGATCTTGTGCTCATGATTATGATGTGCTTTGAATGGTAACAGAAATTAATATGCTGATTTTCAATTCTCCCTCCCTTACCTGTTTTTATTTCTTTCTGCTGAGTGGCAAGAGGAATTAAAGCCAAGAGACCCAAATTTCAGGTCTTGGCTTTACCCATGTTTTTCCACACACTCCTTTAGTAGGTCACTGAACCATTCTTGTTTGTTACTTTCCCATGTGGGGGGAAAAAAAATTCCATTCTTTTGGAAAGCAGAGTTGATATTCAGTCACTTGAGCAGCTGCTTATCTGACTGTGTGTCCTTAAGCTATGATTAGTCTTAATCAAACAAAAGGGTATCTAGTGATGCTGCAAGCTGGGAAGGGGTGGGGAGGAATAAAGGGAGCTTTGTAGCCGTTTTGAGCTGAAGGCTGGGCATTTCTGGGATGTCAGAGGCATTTTGACAGGCTTCAAGGAGAGAGTGAGTTCTTTAAGTTGTAAAGGGTGGGTGGAATTTTCCCCCTAATAACAGCACTCAGATCTGCTGTAAAGCAGGAGGAGTTGAAAGGGCAAGGAATGAGGCTGGAAGTGAAATTAAGAGGATCTTTGAGGCATGCATTGAATGAATTAGAAGGGCCAAGATAAAGCCAGACAAAGAGCTGTGTGGTGTTGGCAGAGGCCACAGGGATGGAAACAGGAAAGAAAAAATGAGATACTGCAAAGTTCAGGTCATACAAAGGATGTCTCAGCTGACTGGGTGGGTTTGAGCCCGGGTTACAAACTCACTGAACCCGGGTGAGTGAGGAAACACCCAGCAGCCGGGGTGGGTGGAATGGCAGCGAGGAAGGGGAAGTCTCTAATCGTGGTGGGGATTGTGGGGAAGAAAAGAGGCTGGAGTTGTATTTAGCTGAGATTTGAATAAAAGGACAGAGGTAAATGATCACAATGAGTGGTGGAGAAAGGAGGATGTCGGTGTAATGCTGTTCAGGGCAGGAGAAATAGGAACGAAAGGGGAGAATATGTAGAAAGTAAGGTGGACAATGGAAGTTGTGGCTGGAGTTGGAGAAGTCCAGTGTTTATTCCCCATGCTTTGATCTGTGATAGGAGGGTTAGATAGGAAGCACTTGATGAAGGTGTGTCTGATGGAGGGGAGAATGAGCTGGATGGACCCAGATATGGAATTCATGGATGATGGGGCAGGAGATCTGGAATTCCTGGTTTGACTCTTCTCATGCTGCCTTTTGCTGTTGGAGAGAAAGGGCTCTCTTTTTAAAACAGAACAACAACAACAAAAAAACCTTATCAGCTGAGAAACCTGGACGAGTTTGGGTTTAATCTAGTATTTTATTTTTAATTAACTACAGGCTATATGCTTGCAACTTCCTTTCTTTGTATGCAGAAATTAATTGCATTTACAGTTTCCTTCATCTGTCCTTTGATATCTTAATATCATTGGCACAAGCAGTTCTTTAAAGACAAAACTTCTAAGCTACTTCTGAGGAAAAAGACAAGCTTTGTAAACTCTTTGATGGCTATAGAAATATTTTACAGCTTTCATACAATTTTCCTTTCGCTCTGGAAAGGAAACCTTTAACATGTCCATGAAACAATTATGAAGATGATTAGGAAAAGTACTTGTTTCAGTTGCCTCCAAAGAAAATAGAGTTGGTTCTTTGTGTTTCAGACAGTGATGGAAAAACCTGCATCTGATTGTTTTTAGTGCAAGCTAGAGTTACATTATTATCACTGTTTCTGAAGCAGGGAGGCTTGAAAAGTAGGGTTAAGAAAAGCAAGGTTCTTCAGAAATTGCTTCTAATAGTTTTAGTACCAGAACAAAAATTCTGAACACAGTCTTTTCAAATAATTTTTGTTTGTTTGCTCAAATGGGACTTGGAAGGTCATTTTTGGTTGTTTTTGAACATAAAGCACACTGACTTGGTGTCACTCCTGATAGAGTTAATGCAGCCATCCCTTGGTGGGTAAAGCAGCCATTGCCATTGGAAATGTTCTGGTGTGCATTTGCCACAGCTTATTTACTTTGTGACACACAAGCTCAAAGCTCTTCACTAACCCTTGTTTTCTTGGCTGTTGATCTTAGATAAATCAGTTACTGCTTTTTCCTCCCTTTCTCCATTCTGAAATGACCAAAAACAGTCTCAGCACTTCAGAGCCCTGGATGTGTGTGCTGGCCTTTTAGAAAGAGGGAAACAAAGGCATGAAATTTGTAAGTGAGCTGACATAGGAATCTAAAACGAAGACCTATGAGAGATCACACCTCAGATACAAACTTAATAAAGGAAAGAGGACAAATGGAAGAAAGATCTAGGAGGAGATGGTGAAGAGGATGTGCAGCTTACTGAAATGTGCCTTAGAAAAGCTGCTGAAGGATGTTACACCTTGGCCATTCTGTGTAGTGTGAGTGGCTGCAGGGGAATTGCCTGCTCCCTCCATTCTGTGCAGGGGAATTGCCTCCTCCCTCTCTGTTAAACAGATTTCACTTTGTGCCTTAAGATACGGAAACTCTTGAGTGCTGCTTAAGAGCAAGCTCAGCAGCAGTTACCTTTGTGAAAGATTAGTGTTGTTAGCTGGCTGTCCAGCTGTGACATCAGTGGATAATAGAAAATGGGATTGGAAAGGACCACAGGAGCCATCTGGGCCCAGGGAAGAGATTCCTTCCCTTGGCTGGTTATCCACACCATGGCCACTTGTAAGGTCTATGGAGGTACAAAGCCCAGTGTTAGGAGTGATTCTCAGGGCTGCTTTGTCACCTTTGGGAGTGTAAGAGAAAAGGTGACATGCCAGATGGAAAGGGCTTGCAGGGCACTGCTGGGATTATCCTGTAGCAGGGTATTAGTGAAAGAATCTGATTCACCTCAGTTAGTGACATGTCAGTGTGTTTTGGCCAGAATTCTCCTGACCTACAGATAACCCTTGGCCATGGCACGGTTGGTGATGGACCGTGATGTGAGGAAAGGGTTCAGCTGTTTAAGTCTAAGCATTGCTGCTTAATGAATTGATCACTTTTCCTGAAAAGCACAGAAAAATTTAAATGACTTGTTAAATTTTAATGACTTGTTAGAGAGCTTTTTATCCTTGGTTTTGTGTTTGCAGCACATTATCTACAGCAGTAATGCACACTTAGAGACCTTTTAGTCTCTCTACTTCTAGTTGAGCTGATGGTGTAGTGCAAGGAAGCAATGGATTCAACTCTTTTTGCTGTATTTAATGCCTTTTCTTACTGTGTTTTTATATGTGGTAATGTCTTTCTATATACAGAGATAAATGCTTTATTTTTAATTATAGTGGGAGATTTCTGGGGATATCTTCATTGCTCATTTACACCACACCAGAGCAAGCAGAGAATATCGCTATGGGTAGAGTATGTATGTAATGTTTGTGCTTCTGTTTCATTGCAGATTAAAATTATTTCCCTATGCATTTTCCCAGTGATTCAAGGAACAAAGAGCAGAATTTTGGGGGGACAGTTCAGAGCAGAATCACAGAATCACAGAATTTCTAGGTTGGAAGTGACCTTTAAGATCATCGAGTCCAACCCATGTTCCGACACCTCAACTAGATCATGGCACCAAATGCCATGTCCAGTCTTTTTTTAAAGAGCTGAGGCTGCTTTCAGCTGAAGGAGCAAGGAAGAATGGTTGAGAGATGAGCCTTAGTTCATGAAAAGTTGTCCTCACTCAAGCAAAGGAGTCTGATGCTTGTTACAGTTTTGTTCCTGTGTGAGCTTGAAAGGGCTTCTTCCATCTCAGGAGATGAGGGGTGGTCTTGTCTTTGCTGGTTTTGGGTGGGGCTTACTTGTCCTGGGGCTGGCTTGTGAATTAAGAATGGAAGAGTGGAGCCTTAAGAGTGACTGAGAGGGTAAAGAGAAGATCCAGATAACCTTTTGCCATTCTTGAGAAAGAGGATTGCTGGTACTGGTTTTGGAAGTGAGATAGGAACTGCCTTGTTTGTACTTGGGTTTTGCAAATCTGGGGG
The DNA here is from genome assembly GCA_039654755.1 of Calcarius lapponicus. Lineage (NCBI taxonomy): Eukaryota > Metazoa > Chordata > Aves > Passeriformes > Fringillidae > Calcarius > Calcarius lapponicus. Next base: position 3,126,119 of record CM077478.1, read on the forward strand.
GAAGGTGGCACTTGGCAAGTGTGACCTGGCCTGAACTTCTTTGTGGGGTGTTTGCTCCTCCTTGGCTTTGTCCTGCCCTGCATCTGCCCTGGTATTGAGAGAATCCTGCTGATGTGGGTCCTCAGAGGTGTCTGTGCTGAGAGCTTGTGTGAACACCAGAGCCTTTAGTGCCATTAGAATCCTGTGGTGAGTGCAGGACCTTGGTCCTGTGTCCTGCCAGGCAGAGGGAGCAAAGGAACAAAGGTGTGCAAGTGTTTGTTCTGAGGAGTTTGTGTTGCAGCTTGTGCTGCTGCCTAGAACAGATCTGCAGGAGCACAAGTAAGCAGGATGAAGCCTTTTCTGTTCACTGATCCTTCCAGTGGAGGCTGTTAGTCCTCAGAGGTCAGCAAGGCTGTTCTTTATGAGAAACATGTCTGCATAACAAGATTCCAGCAAACATTGCAGAGGCACGAAAGAGGTTTGCTTCTGGAATCTGTCAAGTTGATTGTTTTCAGAATTCTGTGGCTGGGGTGTTTTACTCGAAGTCCTGGCCTCCTTTGCTCTGCTGCTTTGTTTACTCTCCCTTCCCTCAAGGTCCCATCGTAAGGGGTGCTCTGCCTGCAGCAGTTCAAGGACGCCACAGCTGAAGTGGCCTTGGCCAGCCTGGCTGGGAGACCTCTGGCCAGGCTGCAGCAGCTCAGTGACTTCTGTATCCAAGAGCCAGACCCTTCTCCAGCCCATGTGAGCTTGTCCAAAACACTTCTTGTCCACATTGCCCCATCTGTGCCAGGCACTTGGTTGCCTTGGCGCCAAAACCCTTATGTAGGGCAAGGGTTAGACTCACTCCAGCCTGCCAGAGTGATGATGCAGAGCCCAGGCCTCTGTGGTAGTGCTGGTGTATCTTTGGAGCAGCTGGAATGTGGGGTTTCACAATAGACCTAAAAATAACTCAGTATGTTGATGTGAATGTGAGCCATCACAGGCTCTTCTGCTCAGCTCTTCATGCTGCATCTTACATCCAGGTTTTAGGCTGCTCTTAAATCTGGTTTGTTCTCACTGTCCACACCATTCACAAAGAGACAGAGACCAAACGGAGCAAGAATTGTGGAAGAGCTTCTCATGTCTTTGTAATTCTTTGAAGTCCTTGATTGCTCTTCGCTGTCTTTTTATCAAGCAGCCTTTTGCTTTTGGTGCTGTGGTGTGACACTTGATTCAGCCTGTGTTAGTTGATAAAAGCCCTTACTTTGGAGGCAGAAGTGATCATGATAAAAAAGGAAAGGCGTACACATAAAAAGGAAAACTTAAAAAAAAAAAAAAAATGGAAGTACCTGAGCTTGTGGGTCTGGCAGCTGTTAGAGAAGAAGTGCTAGTACCAAACTGGAAGAGGGCAGTGGAAGATCTTGTTGCATTTCTGATCTGCCAGTCATTGGATATGGGTATATGCTGCCACGTTTCCCAGAGCAAAGAATGATATCATTTGTTTTGTTCTTGGATGATCACTCTCTGCTCATCCTGATGAATTTCTGTATGTTTACCTTGAAGCTGTAGTCTGAGTAAACTTAGCCATGGCTACTCAAGCTCTGTTAACGGTATTTACAGTGACAACTGCATCAGGAGAACTCCCAGTACTGGAGTGAGAGGCAGCACAGCAGAGTCCTGGTCCTGCTGAGCTGTGGATTCAGGAAGGGCTCTGAGATGTTCTCTCCTGTGAGCAGCACACAGAGGTCTGGATGTTGCATACCCTGCTTCTCGTGTTTGCTGGTCCTGTGCAGTGTCCAGAGAATGTATCACCATTTCCCTGTATAAACTATTGCTGTCTGCACAGCCTAGTCTAAATTTCTGTTTGCTTGGTAAACATCTGTCCCTGACAGGATGGAGGCTGAGGGAACTTGGATGGAAAATGTGCTGGTGGTGTGCCAGATGTGGGAAAGCATGAAGCAGTGCAAGGGAATCAACTACTTGTTTCTGCTCTTTAAAACACAGCTTTTGAGAAAAAAAATTGAGTGTGGGGGTTGTAGAGGAGGTTTGCCACCTGGAAACATACAAAATTTACATTTCTGAATTAGAGGATATAAAACTTTTAGAAAGGAAAGACTAAGGGATTTGGATATGGTTGTGAAATATTTAGATCTGTTACAGAGCCAGAGAAGCTCTTTGAATGTTGTCAGCTTATTTCAAATGAAGTGTTGTGATGGGAGAGCTGTCTTGATCAGGAATACAAATATCCTCAAGGAGGGAACTGCACTCACTTCAGGTAATTATGAGCAACCGTGTTTGACACCAGAGATTGTTTTGGTTTCCCAAAGCAATTATTTCACAATCTGTCCAAAACCTGGGGCATCCAAGCTGTTGAGTAGTCACCATGGTGGCTGTTCTCTACTAAAAATGTCATTATCCCTCCTTTTTCAAAGCAGAGTCCTGCCAAATCAATATACATACTCAGCTGGGGGGGAAAGTGTCTATAAACAGCAAAAAGAGAAGCTGTGTAGTTCTTCAGCTCACTTTTAGGGAGTGAGTTCATATACTTGCTAATATCATTTTCCTTTAGAGCTGGGAGGGGCTGGTGTTGGGAGCTGGCAGGAGCGCCCTGGGGACAAGCTCGTCCTGTTGTGACCCTTCCCCAAGCACCTGCTCACCCACTGCTGGGACTGAGCATGGACCTGTGGCACCCTGGGTGGGGCTCCTACAGCCCTCACCACAGCCGGTGCCAGGTGCTGGAGTAGCTACACAGTGTTTCAGTATCAGCTGGGAAAAAATTCCAGGCAGCCTTTGGTCTCTGGAAGCTGCAGATAAGGCCGGAGTGTGTGGCTGTGGCTGCTCTCTGTGGCAGCAGCCCCGTTCTGTGCTGCTGCCTGCAGGTGCTGGGGATTCCATGGTCTTGTGCAAGCACAGAGCCAGTGTGTTTGTGACTGGAATGACACTGTGACCTGAGCCATTCTTCCTGTGAGGAAGGGTAATCTGCAGCAAAACTGCATGGGAACCAGAGGCATTCCTAAACCCTGGTCTGTCTGTCATGCTGTGTGAAATTGTTAACCCTTAGAGAAAACCATGGGATAAGATTGCACTTACTTACTTTATCAAATCAGCAAATGTTACTGAAGAGCAGAGCTTAGCTCTGCAAGTAGATGCATAGAATTCTGCAATAAAAGCTAATTCATTACTGTTTCTAATAAAATTTTGGTCTGTGAACGCTGTTGTTTAGGAACTCAGCGTGGATCCCATCTGTTTTTTAGTATCCAGTTGTACAAGTAGAACCCTCAAATCTCCAGTAAAAATCTTAGCAGAGCTTAAGGAGACTAAAACTTTTATTAGCAGTTTTTATTAGCACATTAGTAGGCTTGGTGTCTAAGCTTGGCATGTGGTGATTATAGGCTGGGTGCATGTAACAGGCTTTTGGAAATAGGGAGACAGATCCTAGGAAATTTTGAGAAGTTGTTTCTCTCCATAGTAATAAACATGTAAAAAGTGTTATTTACCTTTCACATGAGCTTTCCCAAGGGACTGTCATGTCCCCAGGACAGGACTCCACAGAATGAAGGTTGGGACTGGTTTTTTGTGATTTTGGCATGTAGGAAAAACCTGGTTCAAAGAAGACTTGAGTGAGGGTCATTTAGTGACTTGGTTGTTGTTTTGCTTGTAGTAAGATTTGTGAAAGTGCTGATGCTGTCACATGTTTTACTGGTGAAGTCAACACTTGCTTTGGGACATAAACCATCTCAGTGTATTTGAAAGTCAGTCCAGACATGTCTTTTAACTGGTGCACAGGTGAATGGCATGGGAATTTCTGAACCATGTGGCTGCTTGATATTTAATCATGGTGATTACTGGGAGCAAAGGAATGACTTTATAAGGGTATCATGCAATAAAACAAGGTCTTCTTCTGACACTCACCACATATATTGAGGTTAAATATTGCTTTTGGAAGTTAACTGCTATGAAACATTCGTCAGTGCCCTGTGCTGTGCACAGTTACCATAACCACCATCATTAGAAAGTAACAGATCCAACAATTCAGCAGGACTGGAGCCACCAAGGACAGGGTTGATCTCTCCATCTGTGTGTGGGAACCTGGCATTGCCCTGGCCTGTCCAATCCTAGAAAGGCACTGGGAGCCATCTGGGAAAAGTGTGGTGAGGATTCTGTGGCATGAGCTTTATTAGCTGCTTCCCTGCCAGCGCCGTGTCCCAGTTAACGAAGGAAGGGTCACTCACACAGCCCTCCCTGCCCTGCAGCAGGCAGATTTCACAGCTCCAGTTTGACTCGTGACCCACAGGGGGAATTTTGTTTTCCACTCTGTGTTCTCTAAATGTTCAGCCTTCCTGGGGCTGTGGTTTTGGGTGGGTGGATCCTGGGGAGTTTTACTGTGGTGTTTGAGATGTGGTGCCCCCATGGCACGACCATGCACAGGGCAGTGGGGTGTTCACCATGAATTGAAGGGCTGGTTTTGGTGATGCATTGCCAGAGCACTTGTTTGCACACAGATCCAAGAAAGCTCTAAGTGGAGGCTTTTCCTATGAGTTGTGCATGACCTTTTAGAGACATTATTTTTTTCCACATTCCAGGCTGTTCTATGTGAGTTCTGGAAGGAGTTTCCTCCCTTCATCATCTTTCTATGGGATTTTGATTGGTCTTTGAGTAGTTTCAGTAGTAACACAATGGTGCCTTTACCCTGCTTCTGTCTCTTGTGTAGTTTCTGGTTCAGCTTTTATGTAAACTTTGAATAAGCTGTGTGTGCTGTTGCCGTCTTGAGTCTGTAATAACTGAATTTGGGAACCAGCCTGGTGTTTTTCAAGCTGCAGGGAGCTGGCTGCAGACAGCTGGGATGAAAGCTTTGTGTCACAAGGGGAGAGCTGGGAGAGCATCTCTGCTTTTCCAAACCTGTAAGGCGCTTTCAGAATAAGATCCCCGAAGTCTTGCAGTGTATTTATAGGATGTAATGTTGTTCAGAGAATGTTACAGTATCCTCTGTACAGAAGTGCTGGTTTCGGGTTTCTCCAGCATGGTAAACAGCTCTGGGCTCCGGTGGTATGTGTGCTGCTCTGAGAGCTGGGCTGATCTGCCACACTGATAGGGTTTGTTTGGGTTTTTCAGAAGCTCCGTGTGTGAAAAATCTTTTAAGTCCCAGATCATCACATCTTGATCAGTTCATTAATCCAGGCTGGGACCTTAATGATCAAAAAGATTCTGACACATTTATAACCCTCCATACAAGAGGGTCCCTCACCAACAACCATCCTTTTAAATAATGGATGTGTACTGCAAAACCCTATCAGTCCCTGGTCATCTGTATTGGGAAACAGCTCCTTGTAGTGAATATTATGATTCTGAGAAGGTTGATGAAAAGCCAGTGGCCAAAATCAAGTCTTTGGAAGAAGTGGAAAATTTCAAGACACTAAAATAAGTAGGATCACTTCCCTTTATATTGAAGCAGCTCTGAAAAATGACACTTCTTTGCACCATGCATGAGAGCATAGGAAGCACTTCAAAAATAAGGAAGACAAAATGTCTTGAAAAAAGAAATAAAACCAAATGTACTGATCTGATGTGAAAAATGTAAATCAGATCCTTGCTAAAGCTTACCCTGGCTCGTGGCATTTCCAGTGTGGGGTGTGTGGCTGGGAAATGCTTGGCTGCTGTTCTGTCCTTGCTTTGCCACTGACACACTTTGTGCCCATGGGCAGCTGCTTTTCCATCCTGGCATTTCAGATTTGGGCAGTGAAAGGGGTGGGATGTGCCTCTGAGCCTGGATCTCAGAGCACCGTGTGAGTTTTGTGTGTCAGCTTCTTTTTTCATTATGTTATTTCTGATAGTTCTTTAAGAAGGTCCTGAATTCTGACAGTGGAAGTGTGTGGCCTTTTATAAAGTGTTAATATTTATAAAGTTACAAAGTTAAAGACAGCAAGGCTCAGGGAGAGGTTTGGGGAGGGTCAGCAGTGACAGATGTGATGGTAATACCCATTTTCTCAGCCTTTTGGCTGACTTATTAATGACAGTACTTAAGCAGCTTTTTTCTTTTCTTGCTGTTCCAGTTCTGTACTAAAGTGAGCCACTGTTGGACAAGTGTCTGAAAAGCAGGAACATTTCTAGAAATATCCTTTGATTTCCGACTGGAAATGAGAAACTGTCTAAATATTCTGAGTCTTTAAATAGCTGCTGGCTGAAGGACACCATAGCCTTCAACTCTCCTTGATATTTGTGGTGATCTTTACGTTTGCCCTGTGCTCTTTTCACCCTTTCATAACCTGCATGAAACCTGCCTCTGGTGAAGGCATTTCTCAGTGGTCCTTCCCAGCTGCCTGCAGCCTCCCCCTGCACACAGCTCACCCTGGCCATGTTGTGTTGGACTAAAACTGCAGCAAGAGATCCTTTCCCTGATTGACACAGTGGTGGTGGTTTGAAAACCTGTCAGGGTGGGTGTGATAATGCTCCCAAAATGTGAGTTTTTCAGCTGTCCCTGAGGAGGCTGCCTTGACACAGCACCTGCCTGGTCATTCCAGAGTCCAGCATAGACCAGGTTGCAAGAGCAAGAGCCAAGGCACTGCAAGCTTTCATTTATGCAAATTACATTAAACTTCCAAGCTTAAAATAGCACTGAATCTATAATATAAATAAATCAACATTTCTTGTGGATTTGTTGGGGCAGGAGTATTTGTTTGCTTCAGGCATACAGCTGACCTTTCACTTTCCTGTTCCATTTCAGGAGGTGCATACCTGAGCCTGCCTGTGTGAAATCAGTAGAGATAACATGTTTCTTGGCAGGTGTTGCAATTCCAGTTTGCCAGTGGCTGAATTTGATCTTTATTTTTCTAACAGTTCTTAATAGATAATGCTAATGACAGAGGGAAAATATTTGTCTGGTCCAGTATCTCTGTCTTCAGGATGGAAGTATTATTTCAAAAAGGCGGTGACTCAAACAGTGAGGGGACATTTTGGTTGTTTTAAAGTGTTTAATTTAACTTGAGCACAAAGCTGCCTGCTGTCCTTTGTGGTCTGTGGGCAATAGAACATCCCTCCACAGCCCTGAGCTGCTATGCAGGAGGATTTCAGGGAAGGAGGATGAACCAGGTAATGAAGAAAATGACCTGTCCTACATCTGGCTTTTAAAATGAGCTCTGTCTGGGATTAGTATCCCAGGCTGCAGCTGGGATTAATTTTGTAGGTAGGAATTGTGAGATGCTAAAATGTGATCTCCTCGCCAGTCCTACACACATTCACACCATGTAGAAATGTTTTGGTTTCTCTTGCCTGCCCCTTTGCTCTCACACACAATGCATATAATCTGATTCTCTGAATGAACCTTTGTTTGGGGAAATGCTGTTAGTTTTGGCTCTTGGAGAGCTGAGCTGACAGGCCCAACTCCCCAACAAAACAGATGGGAGATGACAAAACAAACTAAAACCACGCCTTTAAAAAAATGCTGGGGAGAAGCCAGAAAGTTCCCTTTCTGTGTTGCTGAAAAAGCTAATCTGTTTAGCTACTGTGCTATCAAGTCTGAATTTTGTCTTCTATTTAAATTAAGGGCCTTGTTGCCATTACCTGTAATTAAAGTAAAATTTTTACCCTACCTCAAAAACTTTCATGATTGTGTATAGGAAGGAACTGGGGGGAAGCACAGAGGAAGTGGGTTTTGAGGCTGGAGCTAATAAGGCAAAAAAAGAGTTATTTTAGCACAAGGGCAGGGAGAATCCATTACCTAAACAGGAAAGCAAAGGACATATCTGTAGCTTGTTCCCATAAACTGAATTGACAAAATTCAGATTTGAAAACAAAAGAATTTGTTTACAGGCATAGCACATTAGACTGGTGATTTGTAGAGGTGATTCCTGCAGACATGCAGTAGCTGCTTTCCATCTGCTGGGCCTGCTGGGAATACATATTTGGGCAGCAGGACAGGCCTGTGGAATCTAAACCACAGTGCTTGGAGGTTTGTGTTTAAATTCCATGTACCACAGATCTTGGCCAGGTGCTCACTGAGGAGAAGAGAAAATACAACACTTCTGAGCTAGGGAGCCAAATGTAGCCAGAGATTTTCCTTGGCCCTGCGTATCAAAAAAAGTGAAAGATGAGAGGGTGGAAATGAGGGGTTTATGTGCAAAGCACATCAAAAAAATCCATGTCCTACTTCTACCATGTCACTCACACACTTTGTAGCCATGGGCATGTAATTCACTCTGTCCTTATTTTAAGCAGGAGATCCTGCCTTCCTTCCTCAGAGGGTATTTTAAAAACTTCTTGCTTGGTGCAGCCTTAGTTCACTACAATCCCACGATCACTTCCCAGCTGCAGTTCCTGCTCAGCCACTTTTACACGTCCTGGTGTGGAGAATGAGCTTAAATTTTTCTGAACAGGAAAAGGGGATTTTTCAGGCTGATGTTTACAGCAAAGTCTTCCCTATTGCTTTCTGTTAGAAAAGGATTTAAACATAAGGCTGTGGTACTGTTGTGAGCATTTCTGAGGGAGATAAAAAATTGGGAACTACAAATTGAATCAAAACCAGCTGAATAAAGCATTTGAGCTGTGTAAAACACAGAAGCTCTACCATGCTATACCATGTAGTTTCCATTTAATCAACATGTATTCAAACTACCTGTTAAGTGGAGGATATATGGAATTTATGTTAATATTTTAAAGTCTGCTTCTCTGCCCCTTCAGTGCTCTTTGTAGAAACCAGTTTCATAAAATGCTGGTGTTTCTTAATGCTAATAAGTAATGAAAAATCACTACATTTCTTCTGGGTTTGCATGCAGATAAATGTCCCTTTCTGCCCAAATCCAGAGGGTGCTTGTGTCATGTGGATTTATGCTGACTGAAGTCCATCTTAAAATCCTCTTATTAAGGGAGGAGAACAGGGGATTCTTCTGTTGTGAGTCATCTCAGAGCTTGATCCTGCTTCTACAGATGTTGGAGGGAGTTTTGCATTGAGTTTGTTAATTGGATGTTGTTTCAGTGCTAGGGAGGACTACTGGTTTAAATTTTGCAGCAGTGAATGGCATCTCGTGTATCTGTTAAGAAAGAGGGTCACACCTTTGCCCTGTCTCTACCTGTGAGATCATTAACTGAATGTTATTAACCTAGAACATAACAATGAGATTCTCAGAGACAAAACTTAGCTTGTAAATGAATCCTGTCAGGGTACTGTTAGAATACAAACCTGCTCCCTAATTACATTTCAGTTGATTGAAGAAAAACGTAGAAATCAAAGGTGTTGAAGGGAATCAGGTCGCACTCTCACAGTGGATGTCTCTTTCTTGTACTTTGCTGTAAATTTTGTGATGTTTGAAGGTTTGTAATTGTTTTAAAACACAGCTGCTTTCAGTGGAGTGTTAGAAATGTAGAGTTGTGAGAGATCAGTGCCTGTTATCTGTCTGCCTGCTTGGATCTCAGTTGTCTGAAGTGTAGTTTCTGAGCTGGAGGAATGCATGTAGAAAACCTTGGGAACGGACTGCAGCCTCTCCTGGTGTATCCAGGTGGAAGTGGCAGCCTCAGGTGCCGCTCCTGTGACAGCCCCAGGACTCCTCCAAAGCCCCTTGGGGCTGCTGCGCCCAAGGGGATTTCCAGCTGTTGGCTGTTGAGCTGGAGTTCTTTTGGCTGGTTTGCTCTGATCAAATCACTTGATGAGGACATTTGGACTCGGGAGGTGGAGATTTCTCCATGGGAGACTGAGCTGAGCTGCTGGAATGCAGTGCAAGCCACCCATCAACATTTGATTTGATCTGTGTGTGATAGTGAGGACAACATGAAAGTCACCTATTCTTCCAGCATGGCTTACATGAGCTGAGCTGCTGGCAGCAGCATCCCCTGCAGGATGCACCCAGAGCTTGGCTCCCTGTGCTGCTCAGCTTGGGCAGCCTCTGGGCAGCACCAGCATTCCCACAAGCTGTGGGTGCAGCTGTCCTGCCCTGTACCATGCACTGTTGGGTCCAGTTCTCCCTTGGGATGTTCTCCTGCTCCCCTTGTTGGCAGCAGCATCCCTGCAGAGCTGCAGCAGCTCTTGGAGAGGGGGCCAGGAGCAGGGCTGTGCTCCTGGCTTGTGCTGCAGGTTCATGCTGACCATCCACCTGTTGGGAAGTTGCTCCACATTTGCTCTAGGAGTTGGTGTGGTCTTACAGAACTGGCAGGAGCAGCAGCCAGATGGTCCCTCCAGTTGTTTGGGTTTTTTCCTTGTTGTTGTTTTGCTGCTTTAAAATCTGCAGACTGCTTTCAGTTAGGCAGCTGCTCTCAGTCACAGTGCCGTTCAAAGTAATTGACTTTCCATTGACTTTGGAATTTGGAATAGTGTCTAAATATTGTTGTCAGCTTCGTGGTGATTACTCTCCACTGAGGTTGAAGTCGTTTCACTTATGACCTCAAGCTGGACTTGTGTTTTGCTCCCATGGGAACTAAAAATAATAATTATTTTAAGAATAGGTTCTTAATCACTTCCTTCTTTTGATGTACTAGTCTTGTTTAGCATTTTCTAAGAATGTAATTGCAAATATTTTAAACTATTTGTGTTTTAATTCCAATTTTAATTAGCTCTTTGAAGATGCAAGGAGTGTACCAGACTTGATTACAGTTCCTTTTAGTCTTTTTATAGAAAAGCATTTGCTCTTGTTATTCTGAGTGCAGATTATTAGAGTTTTGTTGCTTTGGCAAACTGTCGAGTCACACAGAGCTGTGAAGAGATGAACATTAAGTTGACAGATTTCTTAGTCAAAGGCATGTGGGCACTTTGTCAGTGCTGGTGATGTATCAGCACATTCATCTCCTGTCTCCAAACTGTTAATGTACAGTTGAGAAACAGGAAAAGATGGGCTTTAGTCTGGGTTTGGAGGGGAAGATAAGGCCCCAGTGGCTCTGGGGCAGAGCTGGCTGTGCAGTGAACACCAAAGGTGTTGGGATAGTTTGCAGTGATGGGAGAAATATTAAATGGGTGAGATCCACTCTCTGCCCTGACACATGGGCTGGGTAACACTGAGATGAACTAGTTGGAGATCTTTCCATTAACTAAAAATCTTGAAATATAGAAGTGGAGTCTTGGGAGATATATTTCAGAATGGCATATGGATACACTACTGAAAAGAAATAATCCAGGAGGATTTCCTAAATGTCTGTGACCATACAATACAGATGGTGCTGAGTGCCTTAAAGCCCAGTGACAGCACAAATACATTAACAATGATTTTTCTGTTTCTTGCTAATAGTTGTCATGGTTTGCTCTCACTCCCAGTCAGTGAAGTTGCCTGCTCCAGCAGGTCTGCCTGTCTTGGGGGTGCTCATGTTCTATTTTGTGTACCAAATTTTGTTTATTTTTATCAAGCAGCAGAACCTTGTAGCATAGTTCAGTGTGCAGCCTAACCCCCAAAGGGGCAGCTGACAGGGCTCACAACTTGATCACTTACCTGTTCTCTTGCTGCTGGGAATTAGCTTTTAGTACAGTTCATACCCAGTCTCTGCATCTGCTTCCTTGTGCATACAAGAACATTGCAGTTTATTTTTAAAGAGGACGAGGAGTTAAAAAAAAATCAGGCAACAACTCGTCTACTGATGCATTGCTACAACCTGTTGCCACAACTGACATTTTATATAGTAGTAAAATTGAAAGAGCAGAGCTGATTTTCATTACCTATCTCTTGGCTGAAGCCTGGCATTTTCTCCTCTATTACTGTCAGAGTTGTGGGAGTACCTGAGTGTGAGAGCAGTTGTGGTGTCAGTAAGGGAGGAAAGAAATGGTGAGCCAAATATGTGAAAAAATGTTAGTTTAATATCCTGTTATTGGCAGCTCTGGCATTCTGGTTGCTTTTTTTTAGGCTGAGGACTTTTTACTTGTTTTCAATCTTGCAAGTTTTATTAAAAGGTTTCTTTAAAAAGAGCTGCTGTTGGGAGGTTTCCCAGACCAAATAAGAAACTGGGAATTATCAGTTCTCCACCCTCAGGCTCTGTGCATGAGTTTTGCTGAGCCAAGGGAAGTGCCTTGCACTTCTGTAGGATGTACTTCTATTTGCACAGCGACTTTAGAGCTTAAATGTGAAATGAGCTTTTAAGGATAAATAATTCCTCTCTGAGTTCATTTGTGCTGAATGTGTGAGGCAAATGGCCCGTGCCAGGGCACTGTCTGTGCTGGTACACCCAGTGCCACTGCAGGTCATGGCAGAGACCATTCCTGGCTGGCCATGTGCTCAGGGATCTCTCTGAGAGGGCAGAGTGTGTGTAGGTGACATTGCCACTCCTGCCACTCCTTCCTGTCCATCACCCCTTGACCTGATGCTCGTAGTGTGCCAAGGTGAACCTGCTTCCTGTGTTGTTGTATGGGTTGCAGTTGGTATTGCTGGTCCAATTCCCTCATAGCAAGGTTGCACAAACAGCACAGGAGACACAAACTTGGAAGATGTGGGGCTAAAATTCCCCAAAACAAGAGGGAAAACCTGGGATAGGCACAGTTCCTATACTTTAATCTCTAGCTTGAAATTTACCGTGTTATGAGTATTTCCTACTTCTCTGCCCTGTCAATAGTATGGATTAATGATTCATAAAGGTGTGTTTTAAGGGCTGGGTAGTTTGTGTTTGTACAGTGCTTACTAGAGTCCCTGCTGCTTCTTCCTTTTTCCTTCCATTTCCCTTCCACCTCCCAGGAGCATTCATGCATAAACCATTTCTTTTTCCAGCCTTGCCTTTCCTTGGAGAAAAGCCTATTGGTACTCCTTTGTGCCCAGCTCTGATTGCCAGCAGTGTAGAATTGGTGGATTATATTTTTTCATGGGTCAGAACTGGCATTTCATTCCTCCTTTCCAGTGTTAGCAGCCTGGAAAATCGAATGGAACTGTATCTGATCAAACATGCAGAAGCCTCTTAATTTTAAATAATCTCGATCCCAGTTGGTGGAAGCTCATAGGTGGGGGTTAGAGAAGGTGAGATACTGGCAAAGAGAAGAGTGTGGGTGAAAATAATTTCATTCCTGCTGATATTCTTGAGACCAGTTGGGACAGTTCTTCGTTCTTATGGAGGACACATGAAGACTGGATTAATCTCTGGCTCCTGGCTTAGTGAGCCGTGGACAGTAGAAGTTGTGACTGACCAGGCATGGCTTGTTGTTGTTTCATCTCTTGAGAGTTCTGCTGGTTTAGTGGGATGCTTTGTCTTGGAAGGAAGAGAGAGAGAAAAACTGAAAGCAGAATGATTTGTTGTCTGTTTTGTTGCAGTGGAAGGTTGGTTTCACCAAAATGGAAAAATTTTAAGGGATTGAAGCTTCAGTGGAGAGATAAAATCCGTCTCAATAACGCCATCTGGAGGGCCTGGTACATGCAGTGTAAGTACCGTGCTGGGGGCGGGTCTTCCTGAGACATCGCTGAGAACAAGAGAATTGAAATTGTTGTCCAGTGAAAAGCTCGGGGATCTGCTCCGGTCTGATGCTCCAGAGGCAATGCCGGTGGATCAGGGCTTTCCTGGGTGTGCCCACGCTGGGGACGTGCTGAATGCTCCAAGCACAGCCCGAGAGCTCCCTGTTTTGTGTTGCTCATCGGGAAGGAGCCCTCGCCAGCTCCCTGTCCCACCTTGGCACCGCAGTGCCGGCTCTGCAGGCCCTGCTCGTGCTCAGCACCTGCACTGCCGTTGTTGTTTCAGACCTGGAGAAGCGCAAGAACCCCGTGTGCCACTTTGTGACCCCTCTGGACGGCTCCGTGGACGTCGATGAGCACCGGCGGCCAGAGGTGTGTGGGAAACCCCGGGAGCAGCCCAGTGAGCTCTGGAGTTTGTAACAGGATTTTCTGGTCTGCTGGGAAGAAGGGCAGCATAGCCAATCTGTGCTCTGGTTTTATTTAGAAGGAACCATTAAAAGCAGAGTGAACCCGGTTTTGTGAGTTCATCGCATTAAGATGATCAAGGTGCAACCAGAAGGACATTTGTTATCTGTGTAACTTATGTTAATGTTGTAATTTAATGAATCATAAATCACAGAAGTGTTGTTTGAGTAGTTAAGGTTTTGACAGCCACTGCTGTCTTCTGACTGGAAGTCGGTGGGAAATCAGAGGGATGACTATTTTCAGGACTGAATCTAAGTGACCCTGGGAGAGTTTTCTGTATTTTATGTAATTGGAGAAGTGTGGTTTCAAGAGAACAAGCAATTTCTTTTTCTGTGTCAAAATAGTTTCACAGACAGATCAAATATGAGTTTGTGTTCTTTCATTTTTGTGCTCCTGTAAACATAAATGAGAACTAACATCTGCCCTCTGGCTCCTTGCAGAAAACCAGTGAGGCCCTTGATGTGGCAATATGTGGCTCTCTCTATACTGCATAACTCTAGAGTAATTTATAACTCAGAGGAGTTCCAGATGAATTTGTGGAACTGTCTCAGGTTTTTGAAAGAACACTGTTGATGTCTGTGTTGAAAGTGACCCTCGAACACAAAGTTAAGGCTCTCATTAGTCTGCTCTCCCCAACTTACACACTGCTCTCTGTGATACATTGAAGACCCATATCGTGTGATCCTTTTGTTGCCATCAGTGTGTGGCCTGCAAGGTCCCCCCTGAGCTGGACATCAGATTTCTATTGCTTTGTGTCATTCGTAGCAGCTTTTGCTTATGTGTGTGTCTGTGCATGTGATCTTGTGAAATTCACAGGATATTGTGTGCTTTATACATTATATTTCAGTAAATTAATTTTTAAGGGTTTTTTTTTTTGCCATTTCTTAACTCTTGTTTATGGTTGAGCTGCTGTGGGAGATGCTGACAGTGCAGTCAGATGTCACCTCGTGTTTGGTTTTTGTGGGAAAGATGAAGTTAGTACTGTCAGATTTGCTCTGTGATAGCTGAACTCTGGGACAGTGTGGGCTGCTGATACATGAGCTCAAACAGAATTAGCATGCTTTCTTTTGCATTTTTTATGCCTGAATATTTGCTTGGAAATGTATTGAATATTCAGCCCTTATGTGATTCCGTGTAATTCATGGTATGTGTTTGTGTTCTCAGGCCATTGCAACAGAGGGGAAATACTGGAAACGAAGAATTGAAATAGTCATTAGGGAATACCACAAGTGGAGAACATACTTCAAGAAAAGGGTCTGTTGGTTTACATAGTGAAAGTAGTTTGCTTGAGCTTGATCAGTATGTTGTTGCTTTTTGAGTTTTTCTATCAGTTTTTCTGGCATGCAAGAGTACTTAAAACAGATGATAAGCTGGTACAGACATGCTCTGTGATTAGTTCCACTTAACTAAAAATTACTGTGCTGGAACTGATTGTGCATGATTGGGTCTTAAAAGTTTTGCAAAATCAGGTCTTCCACTGGCACACACAGGACTAATTCTGACTTCACCATCTGTTCTGTTCTCCTTTTGCAGTTACAGAAACACAAAGATGAAGATCTTTCAAGTTTGGTCAGGGTAGGTAACGCCACTGAGAAGTGGCAATATTTATGCTTGTAGAACCCACAGTAGATAACAAAGCTGTAACATGCAGTAGCTTGCTTTGATTACAATCTAAGAACGAGCATCTTGCTTAAGCCTTAATTAAGGTTAGACACCTTAATGTTCTGTGCCTCAGAGAGCAATGTGAGATTTGTAGCTTGAATTGGATGGAGGAGAGGTTGAATGTAAAGTGCTGTGACAGAAGAAATGGGAATCAGCATTGCATGCCCAGAGAGATCAATCTCTTTGAGGGCTGGCACATGATCTCATCTTGTTACTGAGTTGTAACTGGCACTGCTGCTTTGCTTGTGTAACTGGATCTGTGAAGATGTGGGAGCTGTGTTTTGCAGATCTTCCTGCTGTGCCCACAGCTCAGGCAGATAATATGCCAGGATCCTATAAAGGGACAAAATGGTTAAAGAGACAGTGGTATGTCCCCTTAAACTATTAAACCTGCTTTGGGTATATAAAGTGATGATCAGAAGCACTGTTCTGCTGTTGTTGCAAGGCAGTGCAGTTTAACTCAGCCTGCTGTGAGGGATGGGTAAGCCAGGTCACATTGTGTTCTATTTTTCATGGGCAAAAAGTGTCTTGTGCAAACTTGGAGTACAGTTGCACTTCACTGCAAGTCAGAGTTTCAAACACATCTCACAAGACAGGAGTTGTTTTTTGCATTCTTGCTAGTCATGTTATTTTTAATCTTTGTTCAAACCAAGGGATTGTTAAACTGGGTGCAAAAATACTTGTGTAATCAATCAAACGAGGAAGTGTTGTTATTTGTCTTATGTCCTTCTAGTCAATATCTGGGTTTTGGGCAAAAGTCTTTCCCAGAGTGTTGTGGTATTTCAGTGAGCTGAAGTTGCTGGTGTATCAGAAGCACCACTGAAGTGTTTCAGTCCATTTGATGGCTCCTCAAAGAGAGGTTCTTCCTTTAAAAATGTGAAAAATGAGGGCTGCTTTTATAGATATGCTCCAGACTGCTTTGGCATTGCTGAGCAGCCTGACCTCTCCTCCTTTCCTTTGGCAGGATGATGATGTGGTTCTCTCACAAAAAAGAAGGTATGGCAGAGAAACCCCTGTGCCCATGGAGGAAGGCAGCCTCTTGGATGCAGACATGCTCATGTCCGAGTTCACCGACACCCTGTTCTCCACACTCTCTTCACATCAGCTGGTTTCCTGGCCAAATTCCAGGGACATAGGTATTTGTTGGCTGTAGATATGCTGCAGTGAGAACCCCTACAAACACTCTGGTTTGCTGCTCTTGTAGTCTTGCCTAAGAAATCTATCTTGTATTGCTGATACAGATAAAAACAGGTCAGGGAATATAGCTGTTTTATGATTCTGTAGGTTATAGAATCCCAATTAATGATCCAAATTTAATTTCTGTCTTAGCTTCGTATGTGCTGCTCCCAGCTTTGCCCCCTAATGTTGCTCTGAATAAATCTTTAATGAGCAGTATTTACTTTATCAGTGGTGAAGACATTGTGATTTATCTCAAAGCATAGTTGTGTGTGTATTTTTAAGGGAGTGCCTGTGTATTTTTGTTTGGCTTTGTCCGGAAGAATCAGTGCAAGTTTCATCTGTACAAACAATCCCAAGAGCTGTTCAACTGTCTGAAAGCTCTGTCTGTCTGATGGGACAGAACATGTCCACTGTTCACCATCCTTGCTGCAGGAATGTCTGAGCAACTCCAGAGCAGCCATGGTTTACATGAATTGTACTCAAGGCAAATGAAATGGGTGATGGTTTACTTTAAAATTCTCTGTTATGAGCTGTGGTGGACCAGGCTGTGCTTTGCAGCAAGATTTTGTGTAGTGCAGCTCAATTAGAGCCTTCAGGTTTCACCTCTTCCATTTTAGTAATTGAAAGCTTCATTCCCCAATGGCTTTGATATCTGGACTGTGCTGTAGCTCTGAAGAGAAGCAGATGCTCAGTTCCTTTCAGCAGCAGTTTTTCTCTAACATCTTGGCCAAGCCTGGCTGTGGAGTGTTTTATTCCTGCTGCTGTTACTATGTGAGTGATGGGAAGCTAATCTAATCTGTCTCCTGAATTTTGCAGGACACTTAGGAAATGCTGACATGATTCAACCAGGGCTTATTCCTCTCCAGCCAAATTTTGATTTTATGGATACTTTTGAGCCTTTTCAGGGTAAGAATTATACATAGAGTTCACTGATTTCTTAAATATTGCAGTGATTTATGAACTAGGTTTTAAAAAAAAGGTTTAAGTGTTACAAGCATCTAAGGTTTCCCCATTTCACACTTCTTAGTGATGAAGGCATTTAACATTTTGTTTGTCTTTGAATGTTTTATGGCACTGTCAAGAATTTCATATAACACTAAACTACTGGTGACAACTTTGATGGTTATGGATCTTCATGGAAGTAGAGTCATATCAATTTGCTGGCTCTGCAAGCAGTCTCCATCAGATAACTGTACTTTGTGGGACTCACTGAGGATCAGCTCTTGGCTGTCTGTGTGTAGATGAACCTTTAACAGGACTGATTTTTGCATTGTCCCAGTTTGCATGAAAATTGAAGGAGTCAGCCCCAAAGAGATCCGTTCCTCTGAAACAGCAATTCACTGCTCAGTCAGCAGCAGTTGTATGAAGCAAAAAGCTCGTGGTTTCATTATTTGTTAAATAATACTGATATTCCTGTGAATTTTAGGATCTAGCAATGCTGTATCCTAAGTATGAAAAGCAGAAAATTAATAGGTGGCTTTTCATATTTCAGAATTATTCACGCCCAGTCGCTCCAGTAATTATTTCCCTTCCGTGTCTGCTGTCAGCTCAGCTACCACAGACAGCAGCAGCCACTCTTCCCAGGTAAGAGAGGTTTCAAGCAGAAGGCTCTGACATGAGCCATGTCCTCTCAGGAGGAGTTCAGGCATGTCTGAGTCAGTGATATTTCCTTGTCTCTCAGTCTCCTGTCCTGCCGTCGGGTTCGTTGCCCAGCACGCTTCCAGCAGGGAATATCAGCGATGGACTGATCCCTTCCTCAGTACCCGCTCCTGTCATTCCTGACGTCGTTGCTGACCAGTGCTCCAGCATTAGAAGTGGGGGATCTTTCATCCAGCCGGCAGACTTCCCTCCTGACTCGTCTCTCAGCGGGCCACAAACTTTCATGTCGGTGTTCCAGACGCCGCTGCCGCTGCTGCAGCCCGGGAGCGCCCAGCAGCCGTCCCCGCTGCCCGCGGTGCCGCTCAGCTCCAGCCTGAGCCCCGCCCCCGCCGCCTTCGCCGCTCCAGAAACGCCCAAGTTCGGCCTCTGCGAGTCCTCGGTCATCACTCACACGGCTTCTGCCACGCTGACCCACAACGCCCCTGCCACCACCTTCAGCCAGAGCCAGAGCCAGAGCCTGGTCCTGGCCACGCAGCAGCCGGGGGCAGGAGTGCCTTGTAACCTGGCCTTCCAGACTGCTGTTGTGCAGGGGCAGCCCCGGCCCCAGCTGCAGTCCCAGCTGACATTTGCACTCCCCAAACCTGTTCCTCTGGCCAGTGCTGGGACAAGGCCCAAACAGTCACAAAAAATAGTGCCTGCTCCGAAGCTTGAAACAGTGTCCTTAGTGGTAAAGAATGCCTTCATCACCCCAGGTGAGGAGCACTGTGGGAGGATGGTTTTGTTTTCTGAGTGGGACTAGCAGGAGGAAAAGACCTTTTTGCTTTTCTTGCTTTACATAATAGGTTAAAATAGAGCTGCTGAGTGTGTTCACGGAACCCTTGAATCCACTGGCTGAATGCAGTGGCTGCACTGTTCAGATGCTCTGCACTGCTGCGAGGATTGGAAGCAGCTTGGTTGAGTGTGAAAAGCTGACCTGCAAAAGGGGGTCTCTTTTTGTATCATCTGTAATGGGCTGTGTAGCTGCACCAGCTCTGTGCTCCTGTCCCAGAGAAGCCCTGGATTTAGGAGTGATGCTGTTGTGATTAACTGCCCCTCAGGGCACTCAGCCACAGTGGAGGAGGAGATTCTCCTGAGGGAGCTGGAGATCTTTGTCTCAAGCACTCTAGAGACCCTTGAGATGCTTTAAGTCAGGAGTGGATTTCAGGTCAGGGTATTAACACCTGGGACTTCCACACGGGCTGGGATTTGGAGCCACTGACGCTGCACAAGGCAAAGAATAACAAGATAGAGTGAGAATTTAGCTTGAGGTGGTTCTTGTAGGAAAGCTCAAGGCTGGAGCAGGACAGGCAGAACACTCTTGGGATTATTGCAGTCTGTTTTTAGACTTGTGCTGGCTGGGGGCCAAGTGACTTCAGCCACTTGAAATGTGCAACAATAATTCAAAAAAAAGCCTGCCTGGAGGAGTAATGTTAAACAGGCTTTACTGGGGAGTAGATGTGTCTGCCAGGGCCTGACAGTGAGGTTACCCACCAAAGAGAAAAATCACTGTTCAGGAGAAGAAGAGACCCAAGATGGAATTCTGGGGTGTCACTGGGATCAGTTTGGTCCAGGATTAATAGCATAAGGGTGTTGATGGCAGCGTTCCTATCTGCAGTGTGTTATAAACCAACATTCCCTGTACCTTCAGCAGTTGAGACATGCGTTTCTCACCTAGTAAAGATTGTAGGCAACTCATTTTCAGACAGCTTTTGCTCCTGCTTTTCTCAGGGCTTCCTGGGTTGTTCCTCACCCCATATATTACTTTCCCAGTGCTCCACCATTTTCTTCTAGACATCACAACCAGTGGCTTTGTTTCTCGTCTAGATTAGCGGCATGTATTTGGGGATCATGGTGTTCCTAAACTACTGGGACATCAAGTTCAGGGGACAAATCCAAGAATTTGTATAAATACTAGAGCTTTATTTTTGGAAACAGAATAAACATCAGTACTTGTAACTGAGGCATTTATGCCTGTAATTTGTGTTCAGGACAAACAAATCATCTCCTGACTGTAAAGCAAATTACATTGTGTCTTGGGTTTAAAACTGCTGTGTGGTATAAGGACCCAAAAACCTGTACAGATTGTCTCATCAGGTGCAAGAACTGTTATCACTACTTCATGATAAATGTGCTGACTTGGAGAAGAAAGTCTGCAAACGATGCATATGTAGGACAGAAACATGAATCATGTAAAGTGACTTCTAAATAGTGTTGCTGGTTGCTGCAGGTCCCCAAATGTGGAAGTCAGAAAGGCCAAGCCTGTGCAGCAGCATTAATACCCTGGTAAAAGTGGGCTCTTGAGGTCAATAGAGATGTCACAAGTGCAGCTGAACATCAGTGAGCAGTGGAAAGGTTGTGATTCCAGCTTTAGATGTGGGAATGCTCAAAGAATGAACTCCCTGTGTCAGTGACAGAGCCATGCAAGGGCTGGCACAAGGTTTGTGCAATCCCCAGGCCTCTCGTATGGAAGCTGTGCAGAAACTCCAGTTGAGTCAAAACACTCAGGTATTGTCAGGCAGAGGTGACACTGTCAGGGAGGGGACATTGGATAACCCTGCACTGTCTCCCTGTCCTGCTGTGTGTGTCCTTCAGGGTCCTGATGCTGAGCTGCAGAGGGGTGGCTTGGGGCTGAGCTGTGCTGACACTTCTCCTGCATCATGACTTTATTTGTACAAAGGAGAGCTGAACCAGTACAGCCAAGAGTGCAGCCAAATATGTTTGGTTCATTTTTATCAAAACCCAAACAGAAGCTGTGTCTTTGCCTGATTCTTCCCTTAGTGACAGTTTAGGATGGTCAGTCATTTTCTGTAGAGACTGGGCAAGAACAATGTCAGCATGAATGCTGTGGTAGTAACTGCCCATCTGCATTGGTTATGTGGAGATCTTCACAGATTCATGTGGAGACACTTACTGCTATTCAGAATTGCCTCTAGCTGCCTAAGCACTGCAAAACTTTTGGCTCTTTAGCATATTTTGTAGAATTTTGATGCTGATTCTCAATCACATTTGGTTGTCTTGTGGTTGTGTGTCATCTAAAGCAGCTATAAAACCAGATAGTGAAAGAAGTTGGTAGGCTGAAGTGCTGAGGGAAAGGATTTAAGATACATATATGTGGAAGGGTGAGGTATTGAGTCATTGACCCTTCCTGGGTCAGCAGAGCAAGCCTGAGATCCCAAAGTGTGGGTGGAAGAGGAGAGCTGAAGATGGTCCTCTCCTGTCAAACCCAGCTCTGACAGACTGAAGACACTTTGTATCTCCCTGAATTACTGCATACCTCTGTAAATTCACAGTGAAACAGTGACAGTGATGCTAGAAAACTCAGAAATAGCTGGAGCGTTAAGTCCTTTGCACTGAGTTAAAGGGGTTGAGATTATTGGAAGACTGGTGGCATTTTATACTGCAGTGACATAGTACCAAATAGATGCCCATTGATCCATGCCCATGTTTAATGACAAGTTATTTCATACAAAATAATTTCCATCTTTTTTTTTGTATCATTAACTATTCTAACTGAATTGTGTTCTTCAGCTGCCTTTCAGGGACAGTCCAGAGCTGTGATTGTAACTCCAGCACCTTTAAAAAGAGAGGGGATTTTGACGCCAGCCACGTCTCAGTCTAATGTTGCAATTGCACCAGCTGGAATTGTCAGAGTAAGGAGAAGAAAAAAAAATTATATATTTGTTTTCTAGGCCTGTTATTTGCAAGTAGTCAGAGCCATAATGTGCTCAGGCGGGTAACGAGTCCAGTAAATCCTCTGTTACCCGACGTATGCATTTGTGCATTCAGCATTGTTTGCTTGTTTTTAATGTAGCCACTTCATGGGCTTGGAAGCACTTTATAGTCTTGACAGGCTCTGTCTCACACAACAGTAAGATTCCAAGGAGGCCTGTATTCACAGTGCTGTGGATGGGGATGGTTTGTGCTTTGACTGTGCAGAAGCTGGAAGGAGCCCAGGGAGCTCACCTTTCCACTGCCATATTGGAAAACATGCCTTGGGGATGTGAGTGGGTTTCCCCAATATGTTGTGTGCAGGAAGATGGAGATAGATTTTAGTATATTATGCTGTTGATGTGTTGTAATACTGCTTTAAGTTATGAAAGGATACTGGTCTCCTGCCAGAAGCCTGACTTTGGTGCCTGCCAATTCCTTATATATTAGCCCTTGTTTCATGTCATCAGATTGTTAATCATGTATTAATTTGCTGCTTCTAGTGAAAGGCAAGGTAACAAATCTCTCTTTCTCTCTTTCTCTTTCTTAATCTCTCCCCCCACTTTGTCCTTTCTCTCATCCCTTCTCTCCCTCTGCCCCCACACTGCCCCTCCTGCTCTTTCTCTCTGTTTTTCTCTGTGCTGTCTCTGTGCTGTTCCCAGGCTCCCGGGGTGACGGAGTTCCGTAGTAACATTCTGGTTGGTCCAGCACAGCGAGCACCAAGTAGTCAACAAAGCCAGTCCACAGTCTCACATCTCTTTCCTCCTAGTGTAGTCCAAGATGTGTTGGTGAAAGGAGAGCACATCCCTTCCCACTGTAGCAGTTCACAAGTTCCCTCACCTACACCTAGTAAGTTAGAAAGCTGTAAGCATTCTCTCCCCTGCACGTGGAAGTGTTTCTGTTGGGTAGACAGGGTGTAAATGGGCCTTGAGGATCTCTGGATAATTTTTGAAGGAAAAGCTTTTCAGGCCCTTCTACCCCACAGCTTCAGTAGTCTCCAGTAGTTTCCAGTTCTTGTCTTAAATGACTGTGCAGCATCCCCAGAAACTGTGATTTTGTGTTTCCTGTAAGTGGCACCTTTCTAAAAGGATGTGCTGTCGTAGTCACCAAGAAATGAAAGGCATCTGTGTAGGAAGTGCTGAATAGGTTTGTTGTTCAGTGTCATAGCTCTGATTTTGACTGGAGGATCTCAGACACAATCCTTGTAGGTAAGTGCAAAGACTCCTTTTGCATGTGCATTGATAGAGCATTCCCTGGGCTGGTTCTGGTGGTAAGTGGCCTGTAAGTGTCACCATCATGTCCTAGGCCTTTAGAGACAAATGGGGGAGCCCAGCAGGACAACGGAGTCACAACCTGTGCATCCAACATGCCTTTGCTGAAATATGTGTGTGAAAGGACTATTACATCTTGCTATTCAGGATGTATCATGTGACATGATATCCTGAGCTTTCCCAGCAGTCCTGATGTTTTCTAGCGTGTGGTTGCTGCATCAAACAGTGTAATTTGGTTGCTGACTGCATTTCAGTTCAATTCTGAGTAGAAACTTCTCAGCAGTTACATTTGCTATGGAAAGTTGTTTGTTAATGTGTCTTGTGTTTTTTCCTTTCTGAAGGCCGGGACTGTCAGAATTCAGGCCAGGCTTCCCCCTGCACCTCTGAGCAGAGCCCCAGTCCACAGTCTCCTCAGAACAGCTGCTCAGGAAAACCTGCCACTGACCCTGCTGTGGCTGCACTTAAGGTGTGTGTCCTTTCCTTTGAGGGGCTTTTCTTTGCCTTCATAGCTATTTTTTTGTCCTGATGTCTGAGCATAGCTAGAGAAAGTTGTGCTTCAGGACGGTAGCATTGTGTGTCGAGCTTAGCTTGCTGCTGCATCTGTGCTGCTCTGTGCAATCCAAAATGTCAGACTCTAATCTACTCTGCTCCTCAGGGGCCAGGCTTAGCTGTACCTCTGCAGGTCCTTATGGTCGTTAGTGTTCAGAAACACATAATCACAAGAATGATTCTATGTAGGTAACATGGTTATTTCAGTTTGGCAAAGCATGGAGTGCACTGGAAATCTCAGTCCTGCTCATGCACCTGCATTTTCTGTGGTTTTGGGCAACCACTTCCCTGCTTTATTACATTGCTTTCTCTGTTATAAAGTGGGGTGATGATGAGCTGCTGCCAGAAAGCCTCACTCTTGCAGGAATATGTTCTCAAAGTGCAAACTCTGTTAAAGAAGCTCCTTCATCCCAGGTTTCCTGTGGCAGACTCCAGGAAAAGGCAGTAATTGAGTGGTGCTGCAATAGGAACAACTTGGGCTGCTGCTGCAAGAGAGGGACTCGGAACAAAGAAATCCTGGGCTGTTACAGTTTTTGGTCTCTGCACCTCCTTCACACGCCTGGCACACACCTCTGTGTGGAGTGAGGATTTTCAGAGTCATATCTGGAGTAGTTTTGTTCCCTCCTGGATCCTTTCTCTGTGTCCCTGCTGTGGCTGTGACACATGTAACCATCCCAGGGATGATCCCTGGCTGTTCAGGCTCCAGCTGAGCTGGGCAGGAGCCACAGGGCGGCGGTATGGCCCCAGCTTTGGGAAGGGTTTCGCCGGCTGCTCCTTTGTCCTCGGCAGCTCAGAGGCCTTGGAATAATCTGGTATTCCGAGTGCCCGAGCAGAAACTAGAGCTTTTATAGCTTGGAAAGTCTTTACTTTCTATGGGCACCAACCTTTGGAGCTCCTGTCAGTGGTTTAGGTAGCTCCCCAGTCCTGGGATCCAAGGGCTGCAGGATCCTCCTGTGCCTAAAAAGTCCTGCTAGTTGTTTTCTTTGTTGCTGATTGAAAAGTATTTCTGTCACAGCCTGGACCAGTTCTGGGTCTACTGATCTTCGTTCTTTTGTTAATATAAATCCTAAATATTTTACTTCCTGATGACACAGCTGAAGCTTAGGAAGATGTGTAGGGTGTCCTTTACTTTCTGCTAAAGCACTCCTCAGACAAATGGTATCTTTCAAACATTTTTGTGCCTTGCTGGCAAGTAACAAATCATGTGCATACTGTACAATCCTAGAACCTCCAGGTAATATAATATCTTTCAGATTTTCTCCTTGCTATCCTGGCATGTGATGCTTAGAATAGGTGCAGATGTCAGAGGTGGGTTGGTCCACAAACACACTGTCATTCATTATTAAGATTCTGGAGAGTCATTCTAGGGGAGGCCGTGAATGCCAACAAGTCAACAAAAATGACACTGAATTTGAGTAGCTGAAATAGTCATAGCAGTAGAACAGTAGAGGAGAACAGCATGGACTGAGCTGATTTTATTTATGCAGAATCGAAGGATGAGGCATCTTTCAGAACAAAAACGAAGGTCTAATATCAAGATTGGTTTCAGTGCTCTGAACAGCTTGGTGTCAGCCAACTCCAAGTCGGTAAGTACTGCAGCAGCACTTAGAGCTTGATGTGAAATGTAAGAAAGAGCCATTCTAAAAGTCTTGTTAATGAATGTAGTGATTTCACTGCTGAGTGGTCAGCTGAGCACAGCAGAGAACACACTGCTGGAGCACAGCAGAGAGCAGAGGTGGAATGGTAAAGCTCAGGTGAATTCCTAGGATTTGCTACACCATTGAGATCTCAGCCTCTCAGCATGGTCAGTTCAAATGATATGGAAAATCTCATTAGGACTCTTCACACCACCTAACTATCTTTAGGAATCAGGGCCTTTTTTTCCCCGTTTCACCTGTCATTTGTGCTTGTGTTCACAGAGAAAAAAAATCCCAACTGATTTCTCATTGTCCAATGACTTTGTCCAGATGAAAAACTTACTCTGGCTACACCAGTCAACTTAGTTCACTAAATTGAAATACAGATGTATCTGCACAACAAAATTTTTTGTGTCCTTTAAATACCAGTGGCTTTGAAACAAGCAAAATATGAAAGCTTTTTGTGCAATATGTTGATTTGTTTTTATAATTTTTATAGTTTCAGAAATTTAGGTGATATGTTGTCAGAATTTCACTTCCTGGCTTGAATAGCCTATTTGAAAGGAAGTCCTTTATGAAAACTCAGCTTTCCTGAAATGTCTGGTTAGTTTATTTCTCAAGTACAGATTTTTAATTGGTTCCTCCAAACTGAAGAGTATTATTATCTCCTTTGATGGGTCCTTCTGTTTAATAACTTCAGGTTTCCCAAAATAATTTATATTATCAACTTAAAGCAGCGCTTCTACCAGCACTATAAATCTGTCTGGAGATGTAGCACATACTTCACTACTTAAGTAAAACTGTAAATATTTTTAAGAGGGCAGATAATGAAATAAAACATTTTAAATTATTAAAATACTTCTTTCAACAAAGTAGCAGAAATGTAATTTATGGAAGAAGACAACCCCTACAGCCACATTTCTCTGTACTGGAGTTTGAAGAGGATTCAGAGAAACGCGGAGTTGAGTTTCTGAAGTGTTTTGCTCTGCCGTACCCTGTGCTCTTACACACAGTGAAGGAAAATTAGAAGGTGCTGGAGTGCAGGTTAGAAGGACAAACTCATGATGAACCTCAGGTGATTGCAGGAATTGAGCTGTGTGTCTGTGTTTGGCCTAGATCAGCCACGCCATCACGCTCCAGAAGACAGTGGAATACATCGCCAAGCTGCAGCAGGAGAGGAGCCAGATGCAGGAGGAGACCCGGCGGCTGCGGGAGGAGATCGAGGAGCTGAACGCCACCATCCTGTGAGAACGGGGAACTCCCGGGGACGGAGCAGCAGCTCCAGTGGTGCCAAACTTCAGGGAGGGTGTGCTCAGTGCCACACCAGAGAGCAGATGGGTGTTGGACAGAGCAGAGCTGCTGTGGGATGGGCCCTGGTGCAAACTGTGAATTTTCAGCAAGCTCTGAGCATGGAATGCGCAACAGTGGCAGCATCAGAGAGGATGTGTCAGAATAGTTCTGAGAAGAATTCAGTGAGGATGTTTTTATAAAGCTCATTGGTGATTGAGCTCTCACTCTTCACAGTGGCTTTGCTGCAGTTTTCTTCTCAAATGCAGTCAGTTTTTATAGAATATTGTGATTGAGTACATAGGACACAGAGCTTGGGCTCCAGAAGTTTGCCACTGACCGAACATAATTGATGATAAATCACTTGAACTGTGAAGTGCCTCAGTTTGGTCTCTGGGTATATGATTATTGCAAAGCACATTGAGAACTGCACTGGCTTTACTTCCATCTGCAGAAATTTCAGGCTTAGGCATGACATTAAAATCAGCAGTAAATCAAAATATTTTTCTTTTTCTTGCAAAATACAATGAAGTCAGTTTTATAAGAATCTCCATTACATTTTCTTCTGTAACATTGCTTAGGAGTAACTGTAAATTTTTCCTTGACTCCTAATGTGCCTTGTCCTTAAGGGATGCCCAAAATTATGCTTTTTTCTATGCTATGCTTTGTTTTCAGTTTTGCTGTTTGTAACCAGAAGTTTTTGTAGCAGCTTGATAAATCACTTTGCTGCATGAATATAGACAAAGTTGTTGGGAAAACAGTTTTTATTCCTGACTGGAGCAGTTACACTCCAGGCATCATGCACTGGGAAGCCCCTCCAGCAGGGATACCAGGAGTACACACTTTTCTCCTGCCACAGTTTAGTCTGGAAGAGAAGTGTGTCCTTTTTGGTGAGACTCTGACCTCCA
The DNA here is from genome assembly GCA_039654755.1 of Calcarius lapponicus. Lineage (NCBI taxonomy): Eukaryota > Metazoa > Chordata > Aves > Passeriformes > Fringillidae > Calcarius > Calcarius lapponicus. Next base: position 3,153,715 of record CM077478.1, read on the forward strand.
AACATCTTCTCAGTTCTTGCCAGCAGCAGCTCCCTGCTACCGGGGTTCCCGTAACACGGCAGAGGTTTGACCACATGAGGAAGATGTTTGATGAGTACGTGAGAAGCAGGACCCTGCAGAACTGGAAGTTTTGGATTGTATCCTTTTATACCAACCTGACCAACTTGGGCTTTGGTACTGGTAGTTTTAGAGCCAAGAACTTGGGATTCTGATGTTGTGACTTAAAGCCAAGTTACTTAAATAGCAAATGTCCTCAGTTTTCATCCGCATCTGCGTGTGGATATGGATTCTTGCAAACCTTGCTCACCTCAACATGTGGGAGGTAACTGCAAAGTAAAATGCAATGCAGAGGCAAGGTTTTCTTGCTAGGTTATTGTACTGCAAGAAATCTTTTGTGGGCTCTGCTGTAAGTGCAGCTCTGGTTGTCTTTTGGGAAACATACGTATACAATAGCAAAGATTTCAGGCAAAGAAAAATTACAGTTACAGAAGCTGTTTAAAAACCTGCACATTCCCTTTTCCTTTTTTCCTCTTCAGGTCTGTGTGGAGGAATTTTGCAAAATATAGTGAATATCACTAGGAGCTAAGGTTGAATTTTTTTCTCATTGCAATCCCTCTGGCAGTTGAAGTCCATTTAGAAATCCAGTGTTTTCTCTGCCATAGCCTTTCCCATAGAATGTTTTGATTTGTTGCCTCCCTTAACATTTGATGGTTTGCAGTTCAGCATTATTATTAAGCCATTGTTTGAGTCCTTCAATGGGATGGTTTCCACAACAAGCTTTAAGGATCTGAACGAAACTGCACTGGCCTGGTTGGATCAGCACTGTTCTCTTCCTGTTCTTAGGCCAAGTAAGTGAAGTTCCATCCAACAGCTTTTCAGATCACAGAAAGTAAGATATAATAGCATTTCTTAAAAGTCAGAGTGTGACGAAGAAAGCGCGTGATGCTGAATGTGGCTTTTGCTTCCTTTTTGTTAGCTCAGTGAAAAAATAAGAGCCCCTTCTGACTGTGAAGACAGGAAAAAAGTGTTGAATATACCAGAATTTAAACAGTCTGTTACTACATTTAAATTTCAAAAGCTTGGCTGCAGTTGGAGTATGCTTGGCAGTGTGATTTATCTCATAATGAGGAAAGACCTCTGAGATTTGTATTTAGCTTTGGAGTGACCTTCTGTTTGGGCATCACTGCTTGATTCATTCCCTCTTGCCTTTCACAAGTATTTAATTTACGTTTATTGCTGTCAAGGGGGTGCTCTATTTTGCAGAAGAAAGATCAGTCAGATTAATAGCTTTTCCTGATGCTTTCCTACCTTTTTGTTTTCTAGTGGTGCTGAACACCCTGAGGCAGCTGAGCAGGAGCACCTCGATCCTGTCGGACCCGCAGCGGCTGCCGGAGCAGGCGCGTGAGGCTGTGACGAAGGTGAACAAGAGAGCTGGGGACACCTAACAACCAAAGACACTGAGGTGCTTGTCCCAGGGGTGGAGACCCTGCCAGGCCCTGCCTGCCCAGGCTCCTCCAGTCAGTGCACTTTAGAAAGGATTCTCTCCATCACCAGAGACATTGTTCAGGGCACCTGGCCCTGCCTTGAGAAGAGGTGCAGGTGATGCAGCGTTGTCAGAACGTTTGGGTTCCTCTCCAGTGCTGTGCTGTGCTCTGTCAGTGAGAAAAAAACACCAAGCTCAGGTAAACTCAGCAGGTTTGAGCCCTGCAGGCAGCAATAGATCTCCATCAATGCATCCTTATGCAACTAACGGAATGCCCTCAGTTCTCTGAAGTGTAAATCCTGTACACCAAGGAATGTGCTCTTCAAGGGGAAAAAATACTTCTGATTTCATGAAGCAAAATGTGCTTTTTATTTTGTTCTCTGGTATTTGGTTCCATGTGTTTTACTTGAATAGTGAAAATTGTTAAACAGGATCATATGAAAAACCAAAGGAGAAGAAAAATCTGTCAGTGATGTCAACTCATGGCAAAAATACTAGAATTAAAATCTCAGGCTGTGTTTTGTGTTTTTTTATTTTAATGAGTGTATCATTGCATTTGATCAGTTTCAAGACGTGCTTTATTTTCTAGTAAATAAAGTAGCTGAGTTTTATTTTTTTTATATAGCCATTGCAAGGGAGTAGCAGGCTGTGCAGTAAGTGCAAGAAAGCAGTTTTAGATTGTATAAATTCTGCAATTAGGATAAATGCATGAATTTATATCAGTTTAATCCGTTAACTATTTTCTTGCACTCTGCACAGTTCAGCTGCCATCCTCACAAAATGTGCACATATAAAACACATCCATAGGTAAATGTAGTAGCACTTCAGAGACAAGAATTGAGTTTGTAATGTTAAAAAATTAGCTTTTTTTATTATCTCAGAAGCTATATCAAACCACACAGACTTGCAGTCAGTTCTATGCTTCTTTGTCTTTTTTGCTTCTTCTTTTTGCCTTCTGTCTGAAAAACCTGAAGGACTTTGCTAGGCCTTGTCTGTATGGGAAGGTTCTATTCAACATGAGTTATAGAACATGTAAAAATAAGTTTAAAAGTCAAAATACTGCATAACCTTTTTCTGTGACAATCTCAGCACATCCTGTGCTCTGCTGCAGATAAACTGAGTCCCATTCCAGCAGTGATTGTCCATCCTGGGACAGCACTGGGATGTTCATTCCAGCTGTTTTTTATTAGTCTGGATAATCCCATGGCCCTTGTAATTCCACTCACGGCTTGATCCTGATTGTTCAGAGCTCTGCAAAGGTGGGAACACCTCCCTTGAGCAGTTTTCTTCCAGCTCCAAGGGCAGGCTGGAGGTGCTTTGCAGCTTCTCACAGTGGGAAAGTGAGGAATAACTGGAACACTCGGGGGTTGCACATTCTGAAATGGGCTCAGTAGGTTCTCCTTGGGGAAAGGAGCTTTTCTCAGCATTGTCCCCATTCTCCTCCAGTTGGTGGGCCAGAGTTTGGAAGGAAATAATGGTCATGGGGAGTAGGGCTGAGCACAGGTGGAGGTTTTGGTCTTGTTTCTCCTTTGTCCTGAGTTCTTGCAGCTAATGGCTTTTCTTGCAGAAAAAAGCTAATTGCTTTTCCTTTCCTTCTGAGAGCAGCGCTGTAGGAAGGACAAGGCACAAAAGGTGAGCCTCCCTGCATGGAGGGATTGAGGACTGAAGGGGAAGGCAGAATGGCAATTTTGTACCAACACAGCTTCCTCTGTGCAGCCTGTGTTGGGGGACATGCTTTTCTTTCTCTTTTTTTACAGTAGATTTGACAAATAATTTGGAGTTTGTGGCACATGTGAAAACCTGTGTCCCTGTCACAGAAGCAACAAAATTTCAAGTCTCAGCCAAGGAATGGTGTGTAAAGGTTGTCATAGTAATTAAATAGTGAGTAGATTTTCTGGAGGGATCCATTCCCAGAACTTTCATAATGTTGTAATCAATTAAGCAATATTCTTTTGGATACATCTGGGTAAGAAGTGTTAAATAAGTAAATAATTTTTTGAGTCAGTGCTTTCAATCCTCCCATTTTTATCACTGGTTGTAAATTTGACTCCTATAAAATCACTTTACACTGTGATGAGCTGGGGATGTCCCGTATGTCCTTTCCTTGGAAAGGACCTCACTGTCTGTTAAGAACATGTGTGGGTTTCTAGCAAGAAAGCAGCAAGGCGTATTGTCCAAGAGTTTTTGCTGACCTTTTCAGATGAGCAGATTCTCTAATGCCTCTGCTGCTTGTCAGCAGTGATGGTGTGTGATTTTAACCATTTCTGGTATCGATGGCGTGGGAGTTCTGTCCCAACAATCCCAGTGCAGTACAATCATCCTTCAGGGCCCAGGGGCATCTGAGAACTGAGACCCTGACATCCCAGATCTCACTGAATGGATTGGAAACTGAAAGCAGCCCTAAAGGAACAGCAGGGGTAATTCAACTGAACTGCCAAAAACTGTCCATTCACAGTTTTGGTGTGGATGGAAAAGTCATCCATCAGATTGCACCATGAGCTGGTTACAATTGGAGGGAAAGTGCTTGTTTAACAAATTGTGGTGCAGAAACAAGCTCAAAGCACTATTAAAAACCTGCAAATCTTAAAGAGAAAAAAGTTAAGTATTGCTTACTTAGGCAAGAGTGTAGGAGGGAGGAAAGGAAAAGGGAAAAGATACTTTCCACTAGTGCAATTACCAGAAATGATGTGGCTGCTCTTTGAAGCAGTGATTCAGTATGTTCTTGTTACCCTGTTATTGCAGATCAGAATTCTTTTATCAGTCAGCCTTGTGAGGAGAGTGATTTCACTTCATTTGGAAACACAGGAGGAAAAAAGCTGGTTTATGTCTCACATCTGAACAGTAGAGCCACTAAAGATTGGTATGGAAAGAGATGGACCACGTATGTATTAGTTCCTGCACAGTTTTCCATTTTGATTTATGTTTAAACACCTTAGTCTTTCTTTCTTACCCATGGAGGAATTTAAATACTTCATTTTTTTCAAAGCTTTGTAATTTAAGCACTCTGATTTCCTCAGTGTCACCAAAGTAAGCAAGCCAAACACACAGTGCCTATAGTCTGCACAGAATTGCAGGTGCTGCACATCTGTCTGGTGCTAAACTTTTGGAGAACCCCCATATAACTGAATACAAGTTGTATTCTGTCAAATCCAACAGGTTTCACTCAGTAAAGGAGTGGCTAAATAACTTATTTATGGCCTGTGATATGCACAAAGTCAAAATGGGATTGCCTGCTGGTTCCTTCTGACCTCAAATTGTATTAATTGGTATATTGTAGATGGCCCCACCCCACAGACAAATTCTGGAGAACTGGGGCATTATCTGGTGTAATTATTAGCTTGTATTGTAGTTATTGGCCTCCTTTTAAGAGAAGGAGTAAGGGGTGAAGGTCCAGGAGCAAAATAGAATTGAAGGAATTTCTGAGGAGGAGGATCAGAGACAGGTGCACACTTCACCATGACAGTCTGATCTCTGCACAAAACCAAAGGATTCTTGGTTAATACCATTTGACCTGACTGGAATGTTCTTTTCTAGACCCCTAGGAGGGAATCCTAGAAGGTGGGGGCTACCAGAATGTTTCCATCTGTGCCTTAGATCTTGGTGTTCTGTGTGCATTTGATTAATCATAAGTCATCCATTGTTCCCCCTAGAATGATGCTGTGTGGAAAATTCAGAGAATGGAGGAAGTGAGGCTTCCCTGGCTTTTTAGAGGGTTTTATCTGTGTGGCATTACTGTGACTCTTTCAGACTGAGGTTGTGAGTAACTATTTCTTTGTTTGGAAAAAATTGCATCTTCCCCTGCTGAATCCACCACCCCTCTCCACTGCCATGTGCAGGAACACTTGTGCACACATGGACATAATCTCTGCTCTGCCAAACCCAGCAAACAGGCAAGGCCTTAAACCTCTACATCTGAGATAGCAAAAGATGTCTTTGAAAAGACAAAGGGCTGTCAAATGTATTGGAAAACTGCATCCATTTGTATCTTCAGGCTTTTTTACATTCCTCTGTCTGTGTGTGTTTGTGTTCACATGTGGTAGAAGGGACAGGGACAGGTAAACTTAATTTTGTTTGCTTTTAAAGCCCAAAACACCTAAAAAGGAGTTTGAGAACAGGAGAGGGAAGCTCACTGCAGAAATGATCAGTAAGACAATGCTTACTTGAAGGCTGTTTCACTTTCTCAGTTTCTGGAGTGGATAATTCTTGCCTTGATGTCAGCTAGAAGAGACTGCTGAAAAATGAATGGGTTTTTCACTGTTTTCTCCTTTTTCTTTCTATTTTTTTTGGTTCCTTCCCACCTTTATTGCATGAAAAACCACAAAAAACAAAAGGCTGATAACATCCAGTTCAGGTTCTTTAGGGATTCAGTCACACCAGTCTGGAGGGACTGTGGACAATTGTTGATAACTTCTAGGAGTTTTTAAAATTAGGTGAGACATCAGGGGTTTTTCTATTACTCCTCAATTTATACACTTGAGTTGCAGAGGAGATTATTTGGTTTGGGTTGTTTTTAATATATTTCCCACAGCATCAGTTAAAGTTTTCTTTGGTTTCATTCTTGGTTGGATTTTCTGCTCATTTACTGTGTAGAGCAGAAGTGGTAGAACCAAACTGTAGCTTTATCTGTAAAACTTGAGTTCTTCAGTTACAATTACAGGAACTTCAGTTACAATGAAACACACCTTTGGTATATAATGGAATTAATTTCTAGCCACTGTCTGAACTTTTTATATCTGAACTTTTCCAACATGAATAAGGTTTTCAGTCAAAAGATATCAACGTTATGAGCAAACCTTTTAACAATACAATGAATAAATAGATTGTTTTCTTCTTCTAACCTTGTATTTAAATGTGTTTTAAGTGAATGGAATTCATTCTTGTTAAGAAAAAATGACAAAAAAAAAGCTTGAAGGTATGAGGACTTCAGGTTGTGCTCTTGCTTTGCTTAGGTTTCCTGTTCTGTTGCATGACAACTTCTGTTGTGCTGTTGATATGTAGCACTTTTCAGTAGGTCTGTTAAATTGTGCAATGCATTTTTTTATATTTACAACCAAAACAATAAAGGATATTTTTTGGAAGAAACTGCTTTTAATGCCTTTCTTTTCCGACTGGAGGAGAGGAAATGGTAAGCAGAATTATTCCTGGACCAGGGGTGGAACCTTGGCATCCTTTTTGCAGCTCTAAAAAGGTGACAAGAGCTCATTGCTCTGTGAACAGTGCTGGAGTTACCTTTGGATCTGTGTGTTTGGCATTCCCAGAGCTGGGCTCTGTATTCTGTGTGGAGTTGCTGAAGTTTGGACTCCTTTTGGGGATTATGTCAGTGTTAGGCACTGAGCTATTTAAGTCCATTTAAAAATGAAATAAATCTGCCTTTAATGACTGATTTTTGTTTTTCTCTGGTAGGACACTCCAGCTCTCTGTGCTTCAGTTGTCACCTCCCTGGCATTTTGGATTTTCTTGCCTAGTGGAAGCAGCAGTGAGGCTCTAGTTGAAGTGAAAGGTAATAGAAGAGTGAAAAGAAGGATTTTATTTTAAAATCACCGCACAAGAGTTTGTGCTGGTTGATGTTATCCTTGTGATTGGTGCTTTTGATTTGGTGTTTCTCATGAGAACTTCTGATGAGTCGGACCTGCAGTTCCAGGAGGTACAGCAGGGTTCAAAACCCCTGCATTTAATTTTTCAGAAATCACAAGCTTGATCTCACATGAAACACTTTGGTGGGAGCAAAGAGCAGTGCTGTTTCAACAGTGATAAACCAACTCTTCAGCCTGCCTTCACTTTTGACCAAGCACTACAAATGCCAGAGTTGTTGCAGTGATGCTATCAAAGCTCTCTGGGAGGAAGCTGTGGCTGCAGAGCACTGTTTCCGTATTACTGATTTAGTGGTGATTTCAGGGAGGCTGCTGTAACTTCAGCTGAGGTGCCAAAAGAGTTTGTGAAGTGGTTTCTTTTTGTGGCTGGCACTGCTAATCCTTGAACACTGCCAAAAGTGTTCTTGCTCTGTGGAAATGATTCCAAATGATATCACTGCTGTAAGTGATTTCACAGCCCAGGGCTCTCTTTATTTCTAAAGGAATGGAATGCTTGCTATATTTTTATTTATTTATTTTAACCTATATTTTCCCTCAGGAGCTCATCTCTGCACTTTCTCCAGGAGGTGGGCAGACAAAGAATGGTTATTTGGGTGCTGGGGAAGTTCTCTGCATGCAAACCCAGAAGAGCCCCTGTTTTCATCCAGATGTTTAACATCAGAACAAGGTGTGTGTGTCACACCCCCAAAGCTTTTCCACCACCAAATGGAAACAAACCCAGGAAAGGAGGAGACTCATCACATCCCTGGGTCCTGCTGCTCCCTTCTGACACTCCTTAAGAGCCCATCTGTGGCTCCTCCATCCAAACCCTTCATTCCTCATAGGCCTCAAAAGCTTTGTTTTCAACCAGGATAAAAGGGGAACTGCATGTCAGGAGGTCTTTGCTGGTGACCAAATCATGATCACAGCAGAGATGCCCCCAGTGCAGCCCTCCAGGGCTGGGAGGATTTATGTGAGCCTGGTAACCCTGCACCAGGGAGGCCACAGGACTGCAGGTGTTCTCTCAGTGCTCTGCCTGGGGCTGGTGCCTTTTCCTCTCTGCAGTGACTGTCTGAGTGTTCCCTCCTGGGGAAGAAAACTCTTCTGTCTCAGGTAGCTCTGAGTGTTCCCCCAGGGGAAGAAAACTCTTCTGTCTCAGGTAGCTCTTGCCATGATGTGAGTTTGGACAGACCTGACTCACTTGACATCTCAGCCGTGCTGAGGAAGCATTTCCCTTTCTAGGGAAAACACTTTTGTTGAGCTGTTTATATCTTCAGAAGGTGAAACAAAAGCTATGCATGGGAGAGGAAACCACAGGGAGCAGCCCTGTATAATCCTCTGGTTCAGCAAGGCTTAAGTGGTTTGTGTGAGTCCTTCACAGTGGTGATGTTTAAGCCCTGGGGGTGTGATTGTTTTCCTCCTCTGAGAGGTTTGCTGACCCCACCTGTAAAGGTCAGGCAGGTGTTGCTTCAGCCTTGGGGATAAGCACAACCCCAGGCAGTGATTTTTTTTTTTTCCAACCACTCTTCTTTTTCTATTAAAAATGGAGGATAGGAGGTTGGGGTTTTACCTTCTTCATGTCACCACTATGTGACATCTCCACAGTTGTGTCTGAAATGGGCCCTGTTTGGGAGGAATTCTTCCCCTGGCTCCAGCAAGGAGCTTGGTCCCTCAGTTCCTCTTGGGAAATTTGGGTGCTTTTCCAGGATCCCCCCTCAGACTTTTGGATGCTGGCAGTGTAACTCAGTTGATATCAAACCTATTTTTTCCTGGAGAAGTCTGAGCAGAAGAGGGCCAGTGCAAAATATATTGTAAAAAAGAATTATTAAAAAAAGAATCCAGCAATATTTGTTTTATTTAATATTTTAATTAAGTTCCAGTTTCTATCCAGAGGTGGTAACAGGAAATCAGTAAAGCCATTCATCTACTAAGTAGCAAATAGATCCTTCTCAGGATTAAAATATAAGAGTTTAAAATATGAATAAATAAATAATAACTAATTGCTTAAATAGATTTATAAAAATAGATGTGCTGTATAAATTCATAAATAAAATTCCCTAGTAGAGAGAGAAGTACAAAATCAGCCTGCTGACAATCAACTTTTCTTTTGAAAAACAATTGCAAGATAAAAATATAAATAACATTAAAATTACTAAAATTATACTTTGCTTATATATGTCAGGGCTGGTTAATTAAATTACCTTGACTCACATTAGTCCATCCTTATTACGTGCTGTTGCAAATAAGACCATATAAATAGTTCTATAATAAATACATTCAATAACACATTCATCCTTTAAATATTAAATTAAACTGGATTATATAGTTAGAGAGAATAGCAAGTATATTATCAATGGCATCAAACTGATCCCATAACCCCTGGTACGTCTCATTTACAGAGACCTCTCTTCAAATTATTTTTTCATCCTGGTGTATCAAACTGCTGCCTCAGAGTACAGCTTGCCCGTGAGTTGCATGATGTCCTCATATTTCTTTAGGACCCACCAGATGTAGGTTTTTGTGTCTGCCTGGCTCATGGGGTGGCCCTGGGGCTGCAGCTGGGGCAGGTGCTGGCTGCTGCAGGTGTAGAAGGCGGTGCCCTGGCTCAGCGTGGTGCCTAGCTGGTTGAGGTTGGCCTGGACCAGGCCCTTGGAGCTCTCGGTGCAGAAGGTTTCTATGTCCCCTCCCAGGCTTTTCAGAGCGTTCTGGATGTGGTGCAAAGCACAGCAGTTTGCCTGGAAAGCTGGACATTTGGGGATTCTGTCTGCCATGTCTCTGGCCTTGGACCTAACTGTCGAGGGCTCAGGGTGGAATGTTGCAGAGATACATTTTTGCTGTGGGGAAGGAAGAGAAAAGAGAAATTGTTTAATTGTTGATCCTTTGGTTTCCCTTTCTCATTTGTGTACCCATTTGTGGGGTTTTTGGTTGTGTTTCAATCTTGTATTAACCCCTCCATCCCTCTGATCAAGCAGGCATTGCAGATCCCCATTCCTTGCTTGCCTTGGGTCTCAGCTTTTCTAAACCTTGGGTTCTGTTCTTTGCTGTAGAGGCAAAATTTGCCTATTCCAGAGATCTGGTTTTGCCAGTGTGTGTTTCCATCTGTTTTGGCAGAGATGGTTTTGGTTTCAAAAATGAATTCAGAGGAAATGTCAATGTTTATTTTTATCAATATACTCTTGGGAACGCGGTCCCAGCAACTGAACTTTGTCTGAGGCATTGGCACCTGGGTTCAGTGAATGTTTTTCCTTTCTAAGGAAAGGATAGGTGAGCGGAATTTTTGGCAGAAGTGCTCAAGCACTAAAGTCAGCCTGAAGGGCAAAGCAATTCTCACCACATTTCCAGTGACCTGACTAAATTGCTGCAAGAAGATGCCCAGTGGAACTCAGGAGACTGAGAAGGAACACTGGGAATCAGGAAGATCCCACCAGGCAATGACCTGAGGCAAAGTCACCCAAGCTCTCTGCAGCTGCCCTTGCTCCAACTGCCCTGAAATACCACAATGAGCACTTTCCTTCTTGCATCTCAGCTACTTTAGGTTTTAACCCAAATACTTCTTTTCTGGTGGTCTTTCTAATGTTTTCTAATAATTCAAGAGATTTCTCCACAGACATAGGCACAGCACATGGAAAATGGTGCACTTACATAGAATTCAAACAACTCGTGTGCTTTCTGTTGTATTACTGATGCATAGGTTGGTATCTCTGTAGTGAAATGATTCTGCCTCTGTCCTGTAGTCACTCTGCTTTCTGATGTCTCTGTCGGTGCCATGGAGCCCAAAGGAACCAGTAAACAGAAGAGGAAGATTGCAAACCTGTTGATCTCTGCATTCAGATGAAGAGAGGAAACCAAAAGGAAAGAGAGAATACAATGATTAGTCTCAATCTTCTGCATAGCTTTTTACAAATCTTAATAGTTTTGTGCAAGGTGATACATTTTTAAAGCATATAGGCACGAAGTGGCTGAGCTGGAGATGAGCATCAGCCAGGGCAGCCTTACAGCCTGTAGCAAGGGTAAGTCACACCCACCTGCTCTGCATTCCATGGTGGGATGTGGGATGGGACAGCAGTGGCTTGGCTGGGAGCTGGCGTCGGGGCTGGTTCTGGAGCTTCTGCCTGCCTGGAGTGCTGTGGATGGGGCCAGCCAGGCTGTATTTAAGTGCTGGGAGTCCTGCGTCAGTGGCTCCCCCACAGAATTTTTTTTTTTTTTTTTTTTTTTTTGCCAGCGATAATTCGGTTTTTTGTCTTTTTTGAAAGATTACATCGAAAGTTGATTCAAATGAGTCTTCACTGATTGTGATCTACGTGCACAGTTTCAAACTGACACAGAGGGTGTCCTGTGTCATGTCTTTGAGCTTGCTTTGGCCATCCCATCTAAATCCTTGGGCTCTCCAAAGTGTGGGATTTAGAACATAAACTCTTGTTTTATTTATTAAGGTGGTCGGGAGCACGTTATTGCTGCCCAAAGCCATTGCTTCTCCTGCAGAGTCAGTGTAGGAGTGGGCCAGTGAAAAAGGCTTGTGTTCAAGGTAGGTCAGGCCTCCAGTTCCATGTATCAATCCTTCTGCTGGATGCCTGTAAGACCCTGTTCCCAAGGAATGCCCAGGATCCCCCCCTTCCCATCCCTGTTGCCCATCTCTCCAGCTCCCCTGAGGCTGTTTTCTGCCTCCAGTAACCAAATGCAGGAAATTCTCATACACACCAGAACAGAATAGGTGCAAAGTAGTGCCAAGGAAGAGATGAGCTACCATGGCCTATGGGAAGGACAGTTCTGGCAGACACTTCTTTATTTGAGGGTTTCATTATGATTTGGTGGGAAAATGGAGACAGAGAGAAAGAGAGATGTTTCTTTGTGCATGGTGTTCTTTAGGAACGTCCCTGCAAAGGCAGTGGTGGGTACAGATGGCTCCTTTCAGGCAGAAGGAGGGTTGGTTTGGAAGGTTTCTTGTTTGGAAGCACCAAACCTGCACTTGGTCAGTGGCCCCCAGGAAGATCTGTGGAAGGTGCAGGAGCTTGTACATAAAAGATGCCACTGGGCACTGCCAGCCCCCTTCCAGCTCTCCCAGATGGGCACAGCCAGGGAGTACTGGGATCTGGTCTTCCCCCAAGAGCAGGAGTATCTCTTTGTGCAGCACTGAAGGCAATGGGGCCGAGTTAATTTAAATAGTGATGCAAATAAAAGAAGCAGAATTTTGACAGCTTCGCTTTCCCACAAAACAAAATTCAACTGCTGGTAATTTTCTTTCAAAGACTTTCAGAAGATTTTACTTCATTTTCTCCTGAGGACAGCACTTTACCTGGTTATTCCACTCCAGGACATGCCATTATCTCATAGCCTGTGCATTCCTTTCCAGTCTGTACGGGGCTGTGATAAGCTGCTGAGCTGATAAGGGGCAGATCAGCATCCGTCCTGTAAAACCCAACCTGAGAAGTTCAGCTTTCCACCACGTAACCATCACAGAGCAACTGCAATTCATTTGGTGAAGTTCTGCTGACACACGCTGCTCTGTCAGCTCTCTAAAATGGAATTTGTGGCCCTTGCCACAGCACCTATCGCCGGAAAAAGGAAATCAATCTCTGCCTGTGGAGACCTTATGCTGACCTGAGACACAGCTGTGCCTTTTGTTCCTTGAGCTCACCTACTTTTTCCAAGTGTGGGAGCTGCTATTTTCAGCCATGAGCATGTTTTCTGGCCTTACATGGTTGTGTGGCAGTGCCCTCCACGTAAAGGGGAGAGCTGGGCTTTTGGAGCTGGCTGAGACCCTGACTGCTTCTTCCCTGAACCCTGAGTGACACAGGACACAGATAAGGGAAATGGCAAATTCCATGCCGCAGGTCGCCAGCCAGGCAAGAATGCTGATGGTGCACCCTGCAAATGCAGCATGAGGCCACCTGCCCTTTCCCTGGTGGGGAGCAGCTCCCAGAACCCAGTGGGAAGCAGAAAAACGGGGATTTATTGCCAGCTGGGCGAGCTTGGTGCTTTTCCAGACCTGCTCCACCTCTGCTTGGAGAGTTTGGTTCCATGGCAGCATCTCCTAGCAACAGGGACGCAGAGCCAGGGGATTCCCTGCAGGCCGGGGCTGCATGGCAGCACCCGGCAGCATCTCGGCTGCTTTTCAGAAGTACCTGCAGCACCTGGGGCTGCAGGACTTCCCCTGTGGCCTCGGCAACTGGGTAGGGGTCTGGGGGCACAGCTGTGGGACGTGGCACAGGGCTGCCATTGCCTCTCCTCTCTCCCTGTTCTCCACAGAACAGATCCCGCTGCAATGCCCGCAGGAGCTCCCGGGCAGAGCTGGTGGGGCTGGAGGAGACCTTGCCACCAGGAGAGGAGACCCCTGAGGTGCTGCTGCAGCTGCTGAGAGACCAGCACAGCCCCTGGGCACTGCCCCCGAACTGCAGCCCCCAGGCCCAGCGCCTGAGGGAAGTGGTTGTGCTGGCACCCGAGCTCCTCCATGGCTCCACAGTCTTCCAGCTTGTCAAGTCCCTGCGGGTACTCGACCAGGGGGTAAGTGCAGCTGCTGGTGCCCATAAAGCTGTGTCTTCCTGCTGGCAGGGAAAACATGCTGGGAAAAGGACACCTTCCATCCCATGGTCTTCCTAGGTGCTGCAGCTAGAGTAGAGCTTCTCCCCACAGCCTCCCCAGGATGTTGTGCTAACCCATGTCACACAGAGATGTCCCACAGATCAAGATGTGTCCATGTCACCCTGGCCACAAGGTGCCTCAAGGACAAGTTGGCCAAACCCAGCTCTTTGCAGGTGGAGGAGGTGGATGAGGGTGTGCTGCAGTTCCAGCAGCTGGAGGAGCTCATCCTTAGTGCCAACCACATCAGCAGAGTAACCTCGGCCCACCTGCCCCGGACTCTGAAGGTGAATGAGCAGGGTCTTGTGCAGGATGGGGCAGGAATTCCCATGTGGGAACACAGGGAAAGACAAACAGCTCAAGGCGGTGCCAGGAACAGCTAATTTCCAAGGTGTTTGTTGTTCCTTCTGTCCTGGGCAGGTACTGGAGCTCTGCTACAATGATGTGGGTGATCTGCAGGACCTGTGTACTCAGCCACCCCCGGAGCTCCAGCACTTGGGGCTGGGCTACAACCGGCTGTGTGGCCCTTCCCAGGAAAAGCACCTCACTGTGGATTTCTGGTAATTCCACAGGCTGAATGTGGGCTCCTGAAAGGGAAATGAGCAGATGTGAACAGCTGACCTCAAGCCATGGAGGTGGCCCATTTTTGGGAAAATACAGAAAGGAAAATCTTGGGAAAATTCAGAAGCGTTGTTTCTTTGCTCTGTGTCTACTCTCTGTGCAGAGTAGTGTGTCTCTGCTGTCTTCTGTCTCATGCCCAGAGGTTGTTTTGGTCCTTAGCAAGGTGTGGAATGGGGAGATCACCAGGGGAACTGCCCTGACACCCTGCTCATCCCAGCTCCATTTCCCTGGACAGTTTACTTTTTCTGTGTCCTTCCCAAAGCCACTGCTGGAAGTCTGTAAGCATCTGAAGCATAGACTGCATCAACAAATGGTGCAGGAGATCATCAACGGATGCTAAAGAAATGTTTCTGTGTCATGGGGCAGACTGGCAATGGACTGTATGGCTCAGGAATTTGGAATTGGCCCTCCAGACTGGATTCCTCAGTTCAACCCAGTTTGTGCTGGGGAAATATGATTTTTGTTTCTGTTTTTGCTCCAGGGCTGTAGCTTTCTATCCTCAAATAGGTGCTGGCTGCCTTACATCCTTCTCTGGGTTCTCTCCTTAGGCCAAACCTTGTCTCCCTTGACCTGAGCTTTAACAGCCTCACAGACCTGCTGGGGCTGGTCTCCCAGCTGTCCACCCTGCAGAACCTCCGCATCCTGCTGCTCCAAGGGAACCCACTGGCCCTCATCCCCGCTTACAGAGGCTTCCTCGTGGACAGCCTGCCCAAGCTGTTCATCCTCGATGACATCAAGATCTTGTCTGAAGAGAGGCAGCAGTTCCAAGGGCTGGCAGGGCAGCCAGGTGAGCCCTGCCTTTGAGGCTGCCCGTGCTGACCCCCGAGATTCAGGAGTGGGGTTTGCAAGTGTCATTACAAGTGAGGTCGTTTCTGACTTGGGCCCAAGAACAGCCAATCCCAGTCCCAGCACTGCCTCAGTGTCGCTGGCCTGCCTCGGCTTTTCTTCCCATCTGGTTTTCAGATCATGCATTTCTCTCCCAAAACTGTGGCAGGAGGAACATCAGTACTGGGGAGGTGCTCACGTGGGGCTGCACTGTCAGCACACAGTGGTGCCACCTCTGGGGCACATCCCTGACTGGGATGAGAGCAGGAGGCTGGGGACACCCGGGGTGGGAAACCTCTCTTGATGGCCCCTGCTCAATGAGTTTGTGCTGGATGTGCTTTTTGGAGATTCAAACGTTGAAAGGAGCAGAGCAGCCAAGGCAGGAGGAGGTGTTTGCATGGCTTTTTAGTGACGCCACGTGGCAGTGGTTTGGTTACAGCATTTGCACAGGCTGCACCGAGGGATGCCAGCAGGTGGGACATGAGACCTGGAGGTTTCTGCTTTTCTGTTCCTTCCTCTCTCTGGAAGGGGGAGTGCTGCAGCTTCAAGGCAAGATTCCTTTCCTTTCAGAGCTGATCAGGAGTGAAGCACGACTGGTTGTGAGCATTGGGGAGATGAAGGGACTCCCTAATCCTGAAGATTTTCAGCAGCTGGAGCTTGACTGCGAGGGTCCTGTGATTGCCTACCAGATCTACTCTACCCCTGTGTGACCTACCAGTTTGCAGAGGGAGAGGAGCTCGAGGACAGGGGCATTCCTGAGGTTGGTGCTTGATTGTGCTCCTGGAAACAAGCAAACATGGCAGGTCACAGCATTATCCAGGGCTATGGGGGTGACAGGCCTGGTGTGGGGACCAGCAAGTGCTGGGGACAGAATTCCCATGGGGCTGCATCCAGCAGGACAAGCCCCTGCTGCCCACATTCCTCATCGCTCTTGGGGAGCCCAGAGCTCTGCACATGGGATGGAACTCACAGGCCCCCTCCTGCTGACTGTGGCAGACCCTTTCCCTGGCAAATGAAAGTCCCTTCTTCCCATGAGGGTGGGCTGGGGAATAGGATTTTGAGGGAAATCCATCTCTGTTCCAGGGAACAGAAATCCACCAGAGTCCCACAGGGGCCATGCTGGATGTGGACAGCCCTGCTCAGGACACAGAGAAACAAAGAGTCATCAGGAGCCTGCAGCCACAGAGGAGCCCGAGGGCCCACTCTGGTAATGAGGAGTTATAGATCTTCTGTTCCATGTCTCAGGGCAGGTTTTTGGCTCTTTGTGGGGTTGTTGGTGGCATCAGGATGTCCCTTGCAGTGCCACTTGGGGCTGTTCCTGGGACTGATGGATAATGACCTGGCACCAGCTGTGTCCTGGGGGTCCTTTTGTCCTGGGGAAAGAGAGATCTCCTCTGAACTTTTTTGTGTCCCTACACAGCAAAGGTTTTTGCCACCCCGCACAGCCCTGGGCAGACACCATCGACTACAGCTACAGGAAGGAACACATTGCCAAGGACTTGGTGGGGCTGAAGTCCCTACCTGGAGGCTGGAACCATTGTCTCAGTTATGGAGGAGAAGGTGAGGGTGTGGCTGAGCTGGATGAAGGGGGAAGAGCTGCTGGGAGGCCCAGCCAGTGGCATCACATTCCCTTGGGGAGGCAGGCTGGGATGGCAGTGACCCTGGGCCAGCTCCTCTCTCCGGGCAGGTGATCTCATGGCCTGTGGATCCAGAAGAAAACTCTGTCACAAATAAGGAAGGGCAGGAGCTGAAGAAAGAACGGTGCCAAGGTAGGCTGCCAGGAGAGAACAATGACCAAATTCTGAGTTGCAAAAGCAGTGATGGGAGAACCAGGACCCATCTCCTGGGTCAGTCTGGTGTGTCAGAGACTCAGACCTCACCCAAAGTCCCCCCTTTCTGTGGGGGGAAGGCAGCAGCTGTTGACACACACCTTGGACAGGATGCAGTGGTGGGCAAGGGGTTGGGTTTGGGGGTTGCTTCTCTCTGATAAAGGGACCCCAACCTTCTGCTGAGGCCTGTCCCCATGTCCAAGGACAAGCAGAAAAAGAAGAAGAAGAAGAAGTCATGTGAATACCGCAGTGAACCCTCCCATTTGGAGCACCCTGGCCACCATGAGGGTGACCTTGGAGACCCTGCTGGCCACTGAGAGCCTGGTGGCAACTCTGTGTGACTTCGGGATCCTGATCCCTGAGAAACCACCAGAACCACCAGATCTGGATGAGAAGGTAAGGAGCATGTCCCAGGGCAGGGCTGCAGGCTGGGGTTTCAGCAAATGCCTTCTCTGTCCTGGGCATGAATCCTTCCTTCCTTCCGCCACTTCCTTCCCTTCCGCCACTTCCTTCTTTCCGCCACTTCCTTCTTTCCGCCACTTCCTTCCTTCCGCCACTTCCTTCCTTCCTTCCGCACTTCCTTCCTTCCTTCCCACTTCCTTCCTCCTTCCTTCCCCACTTCCTTCCTTCCTTCCCCCACTTCCTTCCTTCCTTCCTTCCCCACTTCCTTCCTTCCAGCCACTTCCGCCACTTCCGCCACTTCCGCCACTTCCGCCACTTCCGCCACTTCCGCCACTTCCGCCACTTCCGCCACTTCCTTCCGCCACTTCCTTCCGCCACTTCCTTCCCCCACTTCCTTCCTTCCGCCACTTCCTTCCGCCACTTCCTTCCGCCACTTCCTTCCCGCCACTTCCTTCCTTCCTTCCGCCACTTTTTTCCTTCCGCCACTTTTTTCCTTCCGCCACTTTTTTCCTTCCGCCACTTTTTTCCTTCCGCAACTTCCTTCCTTCCTTCCTGTCCTTCCTTCCTTCCTTCCTTCCCTTCCTTCCGCCACTTCCTGCCACTTCCGCCACTTCCGCCACTTCCGCCACTTCCGCCACTTCCGCCACTTCCTTCCTTCCGCCACTTCCTTCCTTCCTTCCCCCACTTCCTTCCTTCCCCCACTTCCTTCCTTCCGCCACTTCCGCCACTTCCGCCACTTCCGCCAATTCCGCAACTTCCTTCCTTCCGCCCACTTCCTTCCTTCCTTCCGCCACTTCCTTCCTTCCTTCCGCCACTTCCTTCCTTCCGCCACTTCCTTCCATTCCTTCCGCCACTTTCCTTCCTTCCTTCCGCCACTTTTTTCCTTCCGCCACTTTTTTCCCTCCGCCCCTTCCTTCCTTCCCCACTTCCTTCCTTCCCCACTTCCTTCCTTCCTTCCTTCCCTTCCTTCCTTCCTTCCTTCCTTCCTTCTTCCTTCCTTCCTTCTTCCTTCCTTCCTTCCTTCCTTCCTTCCTTCCTTCCTTCCGCCACTTTTTTCCTTCCGCCACTTTTTTCCTTCCGCAACTTCCTTCCTTCCTTCCTTCCTTTGGCCACTTCCGCCACTTCCTTCCTTCCTTCCGCCACTTCCTTCCTTCCTTCCTTCCTTCCGCCACTTCCTTCCTTCCTTCCGCCACTGTTTTTCCTTCCGCCACTTTTTTCCTTCCACCACTTCCTTCCTTCCTTCCCCACTTCCTTCCTTCCTTCCCCCACTTCCTTCCTTCCTTCCGCCACTTCCTTCCGCCACTTCCTTCCGCCACTTCCTTCCGCACTTCCCTTCCGCCACTTCCTTCCCGCCACTTCCTTCCGCCACTTCCTTCCGCCACTTCCTTCCGCCACTTCCTTCCTTCCTTCCTTCCTTCCTTCCTTCCTTCCTTCCTTCCTTCCTTCCTTCCTTCCTTCCTTCCTTCCTTCCTTCCTTCCTTCCTTCCTTCCCTTCCTTCCTTCCTTCCTTCCTTCCTTCCTTCCTTCCTTCCTTCCTTCCTTCCCCAATTCCTTCCCCACTTCCTTCCTTCCCCACTTCCTTCCTTCCTTCCTTCCCCACTTCCTTCCTTCCTTCCTTCCTTCCTGCCGCCACTTCCTTCCGCCACTTCCTTCCGCCACTTCCTTCCTTCCTTCCTTCCGCCACTTCCTTCCGCCACTTCCTTCCGCCACTTCCTTCCGCCACTTCCTTCCGCCACTTCCTTCCGCCACTTCCTTCCGCCACTTCCTTCCCCCACACTTCCTTCCTTCCTTCCTTCCGCCACTTTTTTTCCTTCCGCCCCTTCCTTCCTTCCGCCCCTTCCTTCCTTCCGCCCCATTCCTTCCTCCTTCCGCCCCTTCCTTCCTTCCGCCACTTCCTTCCTTCCTTCCGCCACTTCCTTCCTTCCTTCCGCCACTTCCTTCCTTCCTTCCGCCCCTTCCTTCCTTCCGCCACTGTTTTCCCTTCCCGCCACTGTTTTCCTTCCGCCACTTTTTTTCCTTCCGCCACTTCCTTCCTTCCCCCCACTTCCTTCCTTCCTTCCGCCACTTCCTTCCGCCACTTCCTTCCGCCACTTCCTTCCGCCACTTCCCTTCCGCCACTTCCTTCCCCCCACTTCCTTCCCCCACTTCCTTCCGCCACTTCCTTCCGCCACTTCCTTCCGCCACTTACTTCCTTCCGCCACTTCCTTCCTTCCGCCACTTCCTTCCTTCCGCCACTTCCTTCCGCCACTTCCTTCCTTCCGCCCCTTCCTTCCTTCCGCCCCTTCCTTCCTTCCTTCCTTCCTTCCTTCCTTCCTTCCTTCCTTCCTTCCTTCCTTCCTTCCTTCCTTCCTTCCTTCCTTCCTTCCTTCCCCACTTCCTTCCTTCCTTCCTTCCTTCCCCACTTCCTTCCTTCCTTCCCCACTTCCTTCCTTCCCCACTTCCTTCCTTCCTTCCCCCACTTCCTTCCTTCCTTCCCCCACTTTTTTCCTTCCGCCACTTTTTTCCTTCCGACCACTTCCTTCCTTCCTTCCGCCACTTCCTTCCTTCCTTCCTTCCGCCACTTCCTTCCTTCCCGCCACTTCCTTCCTTCCACCACATCCTTCCTTCCGCCACTCTTCCTTCCCCCACTTTCCCTTCCCCCACTTTCTTGCTTCCTTCCGCCACTTCCTTCCTTCCGCCACTTCCTTCCTTCCCCCACTTCCTTCCGCCACTTTCTTCCCCCACTTCCTTCCTTCCTTCCCCCACTTCCTTCCTTCCTTCCGCCACTTTTTTCCTTCCGCCACTGTTTTCCTTCCGCCACTTCCTTCCTTTGGCCACTTCCGCCACTTCCGCCACTTCTGCCACTTCCTTCCTTCCTTCCGCCACTTCCTTCCTTCCTTCCGCCACTTCCTTACTTCCTTCCGCCACTTTTTTCCTTCCGCCACTTTTTTCCTTCCGCCACTTTTTTCCTTCCGCCACTTCCTTCCTTCCTTCCTTCCTTCCTTACTTCCTTCCGCCACTTCCTTCCGCCACTTCTCCTTCCGCCACTTCCTTCCTTCCTGCCGCCACTTCCTTCCCCCACTTCCTTCCTTCCCCCACTTCCTTCCCCCACTTTCCTTCCTTCCTTCCCCCACTTTTTTCCTTCGCCACTTTTTTCCTTCCGCCACTTTTTTCCTTCCGCCACTTCCTTCCTTCCTTCCGCCACTTCCTTCCGCCACTTCCTTCCTTCCGCCACTTCCTTCCTTCCGCCACTTCCTTCCTTCCGCCACTCTCCTTCCTTCCGCCACTTCCTTCCTTCCCCCACTTCCTTCCCCCACTTCCTTCCTTCCTTCCGCCACTTTTTTCCTTCCGCCTCTCTTTTTTCCTTCCGCCCCTTCCTTCCTTCCGCCCCTTCCCTTCCTTCCGCCCCCTTCCTTCCTTCCGCCACTTCCTTCCTTCCTTCCGCCACTTCCTTCCTTCCTTCCGCCACTTCCTTCCTTCCGCCACTTTTTTCCTTCCGCCACTTTTTTCCCTCCACCACTTTTTTCCTTCCGCCACTTTTTTCCTTCCCGCCACTTCCTTCCTTCCCCCACTTCCTTCCTTCCCCCCAATTCCTTCCGCCCCTTTCCTTCCTTTCCTTCCTTCCTTCCTTCCTTCCTTCCTTCCTTCCTTCCTTCCTTCCCTTCCTTCCTTCCTTCCTTCCTTCCTTCCTTCCTTCCCTTCCTTCCTTCCTTCCTTCCCCACTTCCCCCACTTCCTTCCTTCCCCACTTCCTTCCTTCCTGCCGCCACTTCCTTCCGCCACTTCCTTCCTTCCTGCCCGCCACTTCCTTCTGCCACTTCCTTCCGCCCACTTCCTTCCGCCACTTCCTTCCTTCCTTCCTTCCTTCCTTCCGCCACTTCCTTCCGCCACTTCCTTCCGCCACTTCCTTCCGCCACTTCCTTCCGCCACTTCCTTCCTTCCTTCCTTCCTTCCTTCCTTCCTTCCTTCCTTCCTTCCTTCCTTCCTTCCTTCCTTCCTTCCTTCCTTCCTTCCTTCCTTCCTTCCTTCCTTCCTTCCTTCCTTCCTTCCTTCCTTCCTTCCCCACTTCCTTCCTTCCCCACTTCCTTCCTTCCCCACTTCCTTCCGCCACTTCCTTCCGCCACTTCCTTCCTTCCGCCACTTCCTTCCTTCCGCCACTTCCTTCCTTCCGCCACTTCCTTCCTTCCCGCCACTTCCTTCCTTTTGCCACTTCCTTCCTTCCGCCACTTCCTTCCTTCCCCACTTCCTTCCGCCACTTCCTTCCTTCCGCCACTTCCTTCCTTCCCCCACTTCCTTCCTTCCGCCACTTCCTTCCTCTCCCCAAAATGGGGCTGAAATAGTCCCTGCCTGACCACCATCCAACATTGCTGGTGTGGTTATTTAAGGCTGATATTAGTGACGCAGTTCTTTTTCTGGGCCTAGGAAAATAGATGAGTTTATTTTTCCATTCCAGAATGTGTAAGCAGCCACCGTGCTTCCTCTGGTGCTCTGTCTCAGCATGGCAGCACATGCCAGCTGTACCAACTTTCTGTTTCCTGGATTCTCTTTTCTGAGCAGCCACTCTGCTGTGCTCCTGCTCCCCCTCACCTCTGTCACCTGCCCCTGAAATCCCAGTGACAGCACCCAGATGATGACAGCTGGCACAGGAGTGAATGAGGGCAGTGAGTTTTCAACACAGCCTTACTGTGAAAACACGTCTCTCCACAGGATGTAAAAAAAGGCAAAGACAAGAGCAAAAAAACCCAAAGGTGAGAAAGGAGACCAGAAAAACCGCGGCTTCCAAAGGTGACAGAGGCCGGAGCTGGCGGGACAGAGGGTGGGGTGTGTGAGAGAGCAAACAGGAGCAGGGGCCCGGCCACCCTGCCAGCTCCAGGAGCGGGGACTTACTCACATCCTGAGCCTGGGGCCGTGAATGCAGGACATTGACTGCGGGCTCAGAACAGACACAGCCCGGACTCTTTACGAGTCACTGTCTGCACAAGCACCCGGGGTGCGCTGCCAGCTGCCCTGGGAGACCCACACCTACAGCACCCCTGTGCCAGGGGACATGGGCAAAAGCAGATTTTTGGGCGAGAAAAGTGCTGCCCACTGTGCGGGCTGCCAAATGTGGGCGGTGGCGTGGGCGGGCAGCTGGGCGAGGGCTGCCTGGGATGCATAATGAGCTCCTCATTCACTGCCAGCTCGCATCTCCAAGCGCTTTGCAGAGGGGATTGTTTGTTCTTTCTGGTTTGGAGATGAGATGCACAGAGAGCCCCAGGTGCCCCAGCCAGCCCATGGCAGGGCTGGGAACAGATCCCAGTCTGCTGTCACCCACCAAGAGACCACTCCGACCCCAGTGTGGAGTTCAGGGCTGCTCAGCCAGCAGCCTTGCTTCATCTGCTAGAGGCAAAACCTCACCCTGCCTCTTGCAGGTTATTTTTCCATCAATCTTTGTTCTGACTGCAAAAATAGCAGGGCTAGCACATCGGAGGGGTAATACAAGAGCAGGAGGAAGTGGGACATGGAAGGGGTGGCCAAGCAACGCTGAAAAGCTGCTCGTGGGTCAGTGAGGGCATGGAGAGGGCCAGGCCTCCCAGCACTGCTCAGAGCTACCAAAGGAGCTTTGTTTTCCTGCTCTGGCATCAGATTTAAGAGTGCAATTAACCCACAGAGCTCCAGGCTGCTCTCCTGTACCCTGTCACCTTCAGCAAGGTCCCCCATCTTTGGGGAGGCTCTCAGAGCTCTGCAGTCCTGGGCTGCATTCATAGAAGCCAGTGGCCTCCCTTAGCGACCTGAAAAGAAGAAAACTCATTGAATTGCTGTCCCCCACAAGAAAATGTGTATTTGCAATGTACACTCAGCCTGTTGCTGAAGCAGGCAGCTGCTATCAAACAGCTCAGCTTCAGCAGTGGCTGTTCCTTCCTTCCTTCCCTCCCTGGTGTGTGGTCAGTGTGTGCAGGAGGTTTCCCCTTCAGCTTGAACAAAGGTAAAAGTGCTGTTGTGTGCACAGAAGTGCTGCTGTTGCAGGAAACCCACAGCAATTAAACCCACAGCAATTAGAGATTTATGCTTAATTTGGTGTCCCCGTGTGCCTGTGCAGGTGGGGGCTGGCTTGGCTGCACTGTGAGGCCACGGAGTGCATAGTTCAAAGTGTGAGTGCAAAATTCACAGTGCCTAAAGATGAGCTGCCCCACAGCTCACTACACCCGCTGTGACTCACCAGAGCAGCCCAGCTGTGGCTTTTGTGGGGGGCTGCTCGAGCCCTGCTGAGCTCTGTCTGCACATCCTGCCTGCCCCCTGAGTCACCAGCTGCCCCGGGGGTGTTTGACACTTGCACATCACCTGGGGACCGCCCCTGGAGCTGTGACAGTGGCCATGCCCCGGGGCACAGGGAATGACTCCCAGCCGTGTGTCCAGCAGGGACCGGCACTCTCACAGCCGGGAGCTGAGGCTGATTTGCATCCCTCAGTTCAGCAAATGCACACAAATAATAAGTCTTCTCAGAGGAATTGGGATCACTTCCAGACGGCTCAAAGAGGAAAGGCTTTGTCACAAGTGAACCATTTGCCCAGACGCTGAAGGATGTCTTCAGAAGTAGTCTCACGTAGGTCTCATTCTACCTCGCACTTAATTTTCCAGGATCCTTGAAATAATTTATTTCTGCATCTTTCTTTTGCCCTAGGGCAGTTTCACAACAAAAAGCAAGGCTGCACCCAGGTCAACTGCCAGCCTAAAGATTCTTTTTGGGCTTATAATCCAAAATCATATTCAATTTCCCCTGAAGCCCAGTCACTGCTGACACCCTTGCACACTGCTGCTTTTAGGATCATTTACTCTCTCAAGACAGTGACAAATGTACTTCTTACCACAGGAAAAGGAAAAAACAAAGACACTGCTGAAGTGGAGGAGGATCAAGAGCCCCAGCCGGTGCCACTGACAGTTCAATTCCAGATGCAGCTGCTTCGATGGCCCTTGGCAGCCAGCACCAGGAGGCAGGAGAGCGTGGCCATGTCAGTGGGGAGGACTCAGTGATGTGTCCCATAGCAGGAGCACGAGTGGAAATAAACCACAGGGAACGCTGCACGGAGCCTGGTTTAGCTGAACCGCCGGAGCTGGGAGCTGCCCCGGGGCTTCCTGGCGGTCTGTGGCTGGTGCTGAGCTTCTGCTGGAGCCGGAGCGGGCAGGGGATGTTGGGTGGGTGTCCGTGCCCGGGACACGCTGCCCCGGTGCCGGTGCCAGCCCCCCGCATCCTCCGGGGCGGGGCTCAGCAGCGCCGGGGCGGGGCGGGGGCAGCTCCCGTGAATCGCGGAGGGAACGGAACGGCGGCTGCCGGTGAATCGCGGAGGGAACGGAACGGCGGCTGCCGGTGAATCGCGGAGGAGGCTCCGCAGAGCAGAGCAGGGCGGGGGTTTTGCCGTGCGGGGTCACCGTGGAGCAGCGGCTCCAGCCCGGTCTGCGCGCCCCGGCAGGGACCGGGGGCTCTGGACCGTCCTCGCCGGCAGCTCCGGGTCCTGGTGAGAAGCGGGAGGAAGCACCGAGCCACGTCCCCGTCCCCAGGTTAGTGGGAGGGAACGGCTCGTGTTCATCTGCCCGCCCGGGGCCGGTCCCGCGCCGGATGCTGCCATGTATCCCAGGATTAAAAGCCTCGCGCTTTACACCTTCTCAATCACGCTGCTGGCCTGCGTGTTTTACATGAAGAAGGAGGCGAAGTTGGCAGCATCATCAGCAGAGCAGAAGGTGGATGTGGTGGATCACAGAGTGCAGCCTTCGGTTGTGGACAGCGCTGAGCACAGCAAGTGTTTGCCCAACTTGACCTTTGCCAATTCTTCTCTCGCCCTCCCTGAGCCTCACCGAGTCTTCCTAACCTACAAGCACTGCAGGAACTTCTCGGTCCTGCTGAGGCCTTCCAGGTGTAGCAAAGAGATGTTCCTCCTGCTGGCCATCAAGTCTTCCCCCATCAACGTGGACCGGCGCGTGGCCATCAGGAACACGTGGGGGAAGGAGGTGTCCATTGGGGGCAGGCACATCAGGCTGGTGTTCCTCCTGGGGCGCTCCGAGGCCAAAATCCAGCTGCAGCCCCTGCACCAGCTGCTGGCTTACGAGAGCCAGGAGTTCGATGATATCTTGCAGTGGGATTTTGTTGATGACTTCTTCAACCTGACTCTCAAGGAGCTGCATTTCCTCCGTTGGTTCATGGAGGACTGCCAGCACGCCAGGTTCGTGCTGAAGGGCGATGATGATGTGTTTGTCAACACTTACAACATCGTGGAGTTCCTCCAGGAGCTGGACCCTGAACAGGATCTCTTTGTTGGGGATGTGATCGCCAACGCCCGGCCCATCAGGAACACCAAGGTCAAATACTTCATTCCAGAGCCCATGTATGGGGCCACCTTCTATCCTCTCTACGCAGGAGGAGGGGGATATGTGATGTCTAGAGAGACAGTGCGTCGCCTCCAGAGCACCGCAGAGGACATGGAGCTCTTCCCCATAGATGATGTGTTTGTGGGAATGTGTCTGGCAAAGATGTCTGTGACCCCAAAGAACCATGCTGGCTTTAAGACTTTTGGGATCCAGAGACCTTTCAACCCTTTTGATCCGTGCTTGTACAAAGAGCTGATGGTTGTGCACAGACTGAACCCAACGGAGATGTGGATCATGTGGACACTGGTGAAGGATGACAGCATTAGGTGTGCGGTGTCAGTGACACACAGCTACAGCAGGGGCTGGAAAAGGAACTACTGATGAGCCCAGGGATTGTGGCTGCTGACAGGGTACTTGAACTAAAAACCAGGTTGTGGTAGAAACGTGTCCGTTACTAACAGACTGCACTGGAGCTGTTGTGGTTTGGTTTGCAGTGAGTCTTTTTCTGTTGGGGGTTACTTGAAGCAGTTGAATTGTCACAGGGTGGGGGTGTGGTCAGTGGCTTCCCAGCCAGACTGTGCCAGGGGAAGTCACAAGTGCCACCTGCACTGCTGGCCAAAGTCAGTCTCATGTGGGACAGCCAGCGATGACTAAGGAGTGACAGAGCATTTGAAATTTACTTGAAGGCATGGAAGAAAGGCCAGTATGTCCTGCTGGGTCTGCTGTCCCAGGGCAGCAACCCCACAGCTCCTACCAGACAGCAGGAGAAAGGGAGTGGAGTGGGGAAGGAAAAGCTTCAAAAATACATGGCCTTAACACAGCAGTGATGATGATCTGGGAGACTGGGCTCGGCCTCCAGCCCTTTGGCTTTTGCAGAAACTCACAAAGGTTTACATGCACTGGAAACTTTAGCACAAACACTTTCTGATCTGGTTTGAGAGGAGCATGTGTTTTTGATTAATCATGGTGGTAGGAAGAGTGGCTGTAGCTTCCCATGTTGTGTGGGAGGTGTTTGGTTCGTTGTTGTTGTAATGTTGTGCATAAATAAAATACTTTTCAAAGTATTTACATGGGAATATTCTTAGGTCTTCTGAAAGCTAAGAGCCTTAAAAGCCAGGGAAGGCTGAGATCTGTGTGTTGGGTATTTGCATTAAAGAGGAAAATGTTAGTGGAAATGGATAACTTGCCACCCTCTTTTTCTGTGGGCTGTTCTCTGCCCTGTTCAGACAAGATGCATTGACACAAAACTGATAAATCTGAATGTGCTGGAGTTGTTAATTTGAGAAAAGGTCAAATATGGGACTAAGTTTTGGTGGTTCTTTTGTGAAGCTTATCAGTATCTTGCTGCTAGAGCAGGAGCTGTGGATGAGCAGGAAGCAGCCTGGAAGCCTTAGGGGAAAAAACAAGCAAATGAGTAAAGAGGAAGTGTGTGATTAGAGCAAGCAGAGTCCTTTGTGCTGTGCTGTTGTAATTGCTGTCTGTAGTGCCAGCTGCCCAGCATCCATCCCCCACCAGATGGGAGCTGGAGCTTTCAGAAGTTCCCAGGAAGTGCTGCCAGGAGGCTCCTGCTTGTCCTACAGACAGGGACACCCTGAGAGCACAGGTGTGGGAGCTCTCAGTGGGGTGTTGGGGGGACTGCTGGTAGGATGTGCTCCCCTGGCCCTCTGGAGCACCTGGGGTGGCTCTGGCTGAGCCCCAGGGCTGACCCAGGCTCTTGGGGCAAAGGTGTCACCTCACAGGAGCTGTTTCTGTGCCAGGTGTGAGAAGGGGTCTGTCTCAAAGAATTGGTGGGTGTCCATCCTCAGGGTGGTCTTGTGCAAGCTGTTGCTGTTTTTTCTGGCTGCAGCTCCAACAGGCTTTCATTAACTGTGGCTGAGAAAGTGCCTGTGTGTAGTTTCAGGTATGTAAACAAGGCTGAGTGTCAACAGCAAGCCCAGGTTCTGGGCACAGTTCTCTGGGCACTGCTGCTGGTCCTGGAGAGGAGACTGGACAGGGCAGGCACCGTGGTGCCCTGTGAGCTGCTGTGCCAGCACTTTGGTGATCCACTCGATGATTCCCAGTGCAAACTCAGGATCACAGAGCATGATGTCATGTCTGTTGTGGGCTTAGGTGTGTGGGCTAATCCCCAGCTGGCAGCTCTCACTTCCTGACAAGGGTGAGGGACTCCTTTCTGCCCTGTTTTGGGGTGATTTGTGCTCCTCACCCCCACTTTGACTTGGCTGGACTGACTGGTTGGTTCCAGTCGTGCGTGTGGGAAGAGCTCTCGGGCAGGAAGAGCAGTACGTGCAGTGAAACGAGAAGTGGGGTCACAGCAGGGCTGGGAGCGGGCCCTGAAAGGGGAAGAGGGACTTTCCTGGCTTAGCAGGCTCCTGGCAGTGCCATGCAAACATCTGAGTAGGGTTACTGTGGCATCCTGAAAGGTCCACAACTTGTTTGTGCACTCAGGTCAGGGGCTTGGCAGATGTTCTTCAACTGCACAAGGTAGCAAAGTAGAGCAGTTGTGGTTAGAGGTTGAGCTGAGACTGCATTTGGCTCCTGAGGGCTCAGCTGTGCCACCACCCAAGTAATCCTCTCACCACAGGAGTTTTTTCCCCTAATGCTCCAGCCCAGAGCTGTGTCTGGCACAGCAGACATGGGCAGCTCCCTCTGAGCTGAATTCGACTGTGCCATCCTCCTTGGATACAGCAGCAGCCAGTGAGGAGCAGGGAAAGATGGTTTGTTAATTTTCTTTTTACTACTTCATCTATAAATGAACAGCGCTGTGCACCTGAAATTGCATTTGTTCCAAGGGCAGCCAAAATGAGACATCTTTTATGCTGCAGGTAAGAAAATTCAGGCACAACTCAATTTAGTAACACCAACATTGACACAGATATATCAGATGCTAATCTGTGGTGAAGAACCTTTGATTAATGTGTGTTTTCTTACACAACCTGGCAGATGGGGATACAATCATCAGTGATAAAGTTCAAGTGGATGCTGTTCCACAAAGCAAATTTCACACCATCTGTCAAGTTAGGAAATGAACAGTGAAGGACACCTATGGTTTTGAAACCTGCAGTGAAACATAAAGCTTGCAAAAGAAATAATTAAGATTATGCCCTGAAACTTGCATTGGGAAGCATTCAAATATGTAAAATTCTTTTGCTCAGTGCTTTCTAGAACAGTACACAGCAGCTGCCAATAAAATTTTGTTTATAAATAGAACATATTGAAAATCAAACCTCCCCATTGCTTCCTGGGGAACCTCCCCCAGAGGTGATTCTGGGTGAAATAAATTTGCTGTGCTGAACAAAACTGCACCAAGAGCCTGGGTGACTCCATGGGAAGTTCTCAGCTCCAGAGCAAATATTTCCCCTGACTGCAGCTCAGTGTAATTTGGTGCAGCTGCCAACTCAGAGGTTAAAAACTTTTAAATTCAAACAGAAAGCAAGGCCTAATCTCTTCCCCAAATGGACACACCCACAATGAGCTGCTTTTGCACAGTTTAATAGAGGCATCTCCTCACAGACATCATTTATCTTACAGGTTAAAAACAAGGATTTTTAAATACACTTCTCAGGCTGATCCCACAAACACACCAAGGGAGCAGCAGGACCCTCCAAGCAGACACAATTACCACCAGGCCATCCCTGATAACAGTCTTCACATTTGCATAGATAAACATTTAAATAAATGAATCCAAAAGTATTACAAACAAGGTAAGTTACAAACAAAACTGAAGCCTTCCAAATACTTGATTTGTAAAGCAATCCTTTCTTGGGGGGAAAAAAATGGAATCACAGGCTTATTTCAGCAGTTTTACACTATCCCACACTTCAGAGCTTGGGACTGTTTCATGTGTGACTGACCCTGAGAGCTCAGTTTCTGTTCAGTCCTCCCGAAGGTAAGGGTCATCATCTGAGTTTCCTAAAACACCCTGTGGCAATGAGGAGTCCTCTCCTCGGGCTTTGATGAGCTCGTCTGTCTGAGCTTCAGCTAATTTGGTCTCTGCTTTCTGGGACAGCAGCCTCACCTCCTGCACCTGGGACTTCACCACCTGGATGTGGCTGCGGGCTGTCACCGAGGCCTGGTCTGCACCTGCAGGGAAGGATTGGCACCCTGGGTCACAGGAGCACTGGGCAAACCTTCAGCTGAGGAGATGGATGGGATCATCATCTGCTTTGCTGTGTGGTGAGGGCTCTTGGGCTGTATTAATGCATTTACTGTTCATTTACCTCAAGCCTTTTGTCTGCTTTGAGGTGTCACTGCTCCCTTGGATTCTCCCATCCCGGTGGGATACAGCTGGGGTTGCACAGGAGGGATCAGCTGGTGCCAGTGGGTTTGAGAGCTGAGCCCAGCCCAGTCCCTGTGTCCCAGAACCTTCCAGTCCTCATCCCATCCTGGCACCTAGAGCAGTGGGAGTACCTGTGGCACTGCTGAATTCCCACCATTCTCCTCCCATGCTCCCACAGATTTCTGGGTCTTCTCCAGGCACTTACAGAATGAGGATATCTCTGTATATTCACTGCTTTCCCTCCCTTCTCAACTCCAGTAACTGCCCATTTACCACAAACCAGTCCATAACTCAGTCTCAGAGCTCTCAAATCTCTCCAGGGAGAAAAAAACCAAAATTAGTATATTTTCCTTTTTTAATATAACTAAACCCAGCTGGAAAGTCCTCCTGGATTCATAGGCAGCCTTGGTTCTGTGGCTCCCAGGACCATGTTTGAGCCTTGCATTTAAAAATAACTGAACTCTTCCCTCAGACATTTTTGGCCATGGTTAGTCCTGACCTAAACCACATGTGAAGTTTCCAGGCCTAGCTCTCAGAACACACCTACAGACTTGCAGCTTAAAGCAGAATGTACGTGCTCAGCACCTCTAAAAAGCAGGCACCAGCTGTGGTGTTAACTGAGTGTACACTGTGTGTCTGAACTGGGCTGAGAGAGGGACAAGGGGCAGAGGAAGAAGGGACAGAGGGACAAGGGGCAGAGGAAGAAGGGGCAGAGGGACAAGGGGCAGAGGCTCAGACCTGACTGATACGCAGCCTCTGCCGCCATCTCCGACAGCCGCAGCGCCGTCATCCAGCTGGACTCCAGCCTGAGGTACTCCTGCTGCTTGGTGGTCATCTGGGAGAAGGAATCAACAAGGTGTAACACACCTGAGAGCTCTCCTGGGCTGTGAGAGCAGGGCTGGAGAGGCAGATGGTGAGGGAGGTTTGTTTGCTCACATCCACTCTGGCTCCTATGACCACCTGCCAGACCGCATCCACCTCTTCCGAGTTCATTTTCCCAAGGAGATTTGAGTATTGCTTGTAGAGAGACACCAGGGTATAAACTGCCTGTCAAGGAATCATTTTGCACAGTTACCACGACAGCCTGCACAGCCCTGGTGTTGTCTCAGTGTTAATTAGCAAAATTACTCTCCATACACTTGATGTACCGACAAGGACGGATGTAAACTGGAATGCAAATACTTTACTCAAATTGGCACTTTATTTGCAAAATTAAAACTGTGTCTTGTTGTTTCAGATTTAAGTATGGCTCATGCCATTCTTTTGATGGAACTCAGTTCATGGCCTTAGAAAGACTGAGAAGGGCAATAAAATGCCCAAGAACAGAGAGCTCAGTACACAGGTAATATAAATAATTGTTACTAGTTTCTTCAGCCCCAGTTCTGAATTCCAGGGTCATTTTGCCTAAGTACAAAAAGGGACTTCTTAAAAGAGCATGGAATGACAGGACAAGGGGAATGGATTCCTGCTGACAGAGGGCAGGGTTGGATTGGATGTTAGGGAAAAATTCTTGGCTGTGAGGGTGGGGAGGCCCTGGCACAGGCTGCCCAGAGAAGCTGTGGCTGCCCAATCCCTGGAATGTCCAAGGCCAGGCTGGACAGGGCTTGGAGCACCCTGGGATAGTGAAAGGAGTCCCTGCTCATGGGACTGGATGAGCTTTAAGGTCCTTCCAACCCAAACCATTCTGGGGTTGTCTAATTTTAACCCAAAAGCAACAGTTTAACAAAGCTAAAAGTAACTTCCACATTTGGTGTAGAACAGTGACCCCACAGCTCCCGAGGGACCTGACGTCTTCAACCCCCCTCACCTCTTAGGTTAAATTAATTTTGCAAAAGCCCATTTTGAGCGTGGTTTAAGGGGTGCAGCCGGTGGCAGAGCAGCTGGCAGTGCCAGCAGTGGGGGTGCCAGGTGAGGGGCTCACCTTGGTGTACTCGGTGAGCGCCTCGATCAGCGCGTACGTGGTCTGGGAGAGCAGCGTGGCCGTGCTGTCTGTCACCAGGGACACGGCTCTTCTGATCAGGGCATCGTTGCTGAGGGACCCTGAGCTCTGCTGCTGCAACACAAGACACCCGTGTGACCCTGTGTCACCCTGTGTGACCCGGCCACCGCCCTGCCCACGGACACCACTCAAACGCAACGGCGAGGAAAAGCTGCGAGAGCCAAGCTCTCCCTGAGGATGCAACCCCAGGGGAGAACCAGGACAGGCAGGTGGGTTTGGGTGTTCAACTGGTGCAAGGAGGGCGTGCTGGGGGTACCTCCACGACGGGGACAGCACACAGGGCCACCCCCAGCCCCACGGCCTGGTGCCACTGCCCGCTCCTGCCCACGAGGCCTCGCTGCCGGACGCCGGCCAGGACGGGGAAGCTGCGCCTGGAAAAGCAAGAGACAAAGTTTAGCAACAGAAACATTCCAGTGTGGGGTGGGAAACAGAGGCAAACTTTAGCAGCAGAAACATCCCAGTGTGGGCTGGAAAATAGGGATCAGCGAGGAGAAGAACACCCAGGAGCTGTTCGAGGGGAGCTTGTCTAAGCCAGGCTTCTGTGACGCAGCTGCGTGACAGCAGATGAGTAAGTTTGTTTCAAATTTTGTATTATTGTTTAATCGTAAGCGCAAGAAAAGGCAAGCACAGTAACTAGTGCAATATTAGTACTTCCAGAGAGAAAATGTATGTCAGCTGGAACGGGCACAGCACTACTGCTGATAGTCTATAACACTAGAAAATAGGTTAAGAAGTGGCGTGTGGTACATGCAGGTGAAAAATGTGACAGGTTTGTTACAATTCAGCGGACACTTGGGTCTCTGTGGCCAGTCTTTACAACCCAAGCTGTACAAATGCCCTGGGGTCAGGGTCTATCACGGAAATACTCGAGCGGAAAAACAGAAGCACAGAGCAATGAGAGGTTTTTTTGTTGTTCCACAGCAATTTAATGAAAACAACCGGTGGTGGATTCTCCTTCCTTTATGCCGTGTACTCTTTAGCCTACAGCGTGCGGGTGGGGAGCGCGGCGCGGGCAGTTCCCCTCAGCCTCTCCCCCCGGCCCGCCGCGGTACCTGAGCACGGAGCAGCAGCTCCGCAGCCACCGCCCGCCCGCCGCCATCTTGGCCCGCCCACCCGGCGCGCGGGAAGTGACGTCACCCCGCGCGCCTGCAGGGGCGGGGTTGGGCGGGCGGGGGGCGGGCGCGGCGCGTGCGCGGCGCGTGCGCAGAGCGCGGGCGCGTGCTGAGGGCGGGAGCGGCGCGCGCTGGGCCGTGAGGGCAGCGGCGGGGAACGTGAGGGGAGCGACCGGGAAATGTCCCCGGAGTGTCCCCCGGGGGTGTCCCCGCGGCCCCTCCGCCGTCACGGCCCTGTGGAGCACCCCCTGACACCTCCTCTGTGTTTCGCCGGGATGCCCAACATCGCAAGGGTCAGAAATAGGCAACAGTTTGCCCAGCTGCTGGGAATAAGGAGGAGATTATGAAACAGGGTCTTGTCTAATTGTTACAAAATTTGGAGTGTGTAAATATTCTCTTAAGAACGGGCTGTTCTTTGGTGTTTGGTTTTGTGGCTTTCACGCCGGATAAGAATATTTAATCTGTGAAAACAGAGCAGCCAACAAGCTTTGAGTGATGTCCAGGTGTTAGAAAACCAAATTACTTGGCGGTGGAATTGCCTTGATAAGGTTTAGGGCCTTGATGTGTTTTAGTGACATTAGATTTGGGAAAGGTGAACAAAACTTGGGAAGAAGGATTTGGACAAAAGGAATGTGGAACTTATGGGCCATGAGGACATTGGGCAGAACCCCCCAGATAAGGAAGAAATTGAAAAACTCAACTTTGTGTTGAAATCAGCTCCATTGGGTAAAAGGGAATTCCAGCAGGGACAGATCATGATCACCAACTCAAGAGACACCAGTGCTCCTCAGGGCCCTGGTTTAATTGATCTTTATTGTTCCAAAGTACATGGTGCTGCTTTGGTTTTGGGTAGTTCTATGCTAGTGGTAATCTCCACCTTCTCCACCAAAGGTTTCCTGTGCAATTCCACACAAAACGGGCTTAATCAATTAAATCTAGTCTTTAGTTCTAGCAGGAATTCCTACTCTCTCTCCTGTTTTCAGAGACTCAGTCAGTGCAGGTTACTTTACTGAGACAGTGCTGTAGCACACATAGTCAATCTAACATGCTTTAAACATTTGTTCTAAAGCCTGGCACACCTGAGAGTGCCAGGTAACAACTCTGTCTTGGAAAACTGTAGGGAGAGGGGAACATTGTGCTGATCTGAAATGTCTTTTCCCAGAACTTCTAAACCAAATTACAAGTAATTTCTGTGTGCCTGCATTCACACCCTTAATGAGGCAGAGCAGGACAAGGCAGGACTTGTTTGTTGAGATGTTGGAGTGGTGTTGCATCCCTGCCATCCCCTGTGCTGCGCTCAGCAGGGTGGGAATCTCAGGAGAAAGCTGCTGGGAGGCTTTTAAATAGTTCAGAGTCCAGGATACACAAAGAATCTGCGAGAGCCCCGAGGATCTGTAAAGTGCACGCATGGGGATACCTTCTCTCTTTTAACCTTTATTGTTTTTACACAGGAAAATAAGAGTGCGGTGAGGCAGCAAGAGCGCAGAGCTCCTGCGGGTTCGGCGCAGGGGGAAGGCGCCTCCATCCCGTGTGCGGAGCTGTGCCGCGGAGCCGGCTGCCTCTGGAAAGGCTGTGGGAGCGGGAGCAGGGGCACAGCCCTCATTTGAGCACCAGGAAGTAGGTGGTCCAGCCGGCCAGCAGCAGCGCCCCGAGCAGCACGGTGTAGCTGAACAGCACAAAGGCCAGCAGCTCCCGCAGCACCTTGAGGAAGTGGATGGCGAAGGAGTCCGGCATGGCTCTCCCAGATCCCTGGGGCTGGCTGCTCCCTGCTCCTGCCGGGCCTGGAGCAGAGGAACAAGGTGAGTCTTCACAGCAGGGACACCACCCTGCCACGGGGAGAAATCCTGTAACTGAATCTTACTGACCGGTGTGGGCCTGTTCAGAGCCCTGCTGAGATGTTGAAAAAAAGTTTGGGATCTGATCAAAGTCTCCAGATCAGGGCTGGTAAGGAAGCAGATTGAAATACAGAGCCAGGCAGTGGGCACGGCCATGGGGGTGAGGCTGGGGGTGTTGCAGAGTCCAGCTGGCCCCTGGGATCTCTCCCCTGGGGCTGTGTGTCCAGGAAGCTCCAGGATCAGAGCGGCCGCTGATGGTGCATTACCAACAGCCTGTTCTGATCAAAGTGGTCAATTCCTCCAAGGAAGCCACCATTAATATTTAATTCTATAATTGCATCTAATGGAGGTACTGGCACAAACTGAGCCTTTTGTTTAAGAATGACGAAAACGGAGGCTTAAATACAAGTTTGCACAGGCAAATATTTATACCTTGCGTTAAAAATAACCGTTAATGGGAGACATGGGATAAGATGCCTTAGAATTCATCCCCTAGCAGTATTGTGTAGTCATATGTACGCATTGCTTTGGGAGTGATTGCTTGTTTGTTAGTTTAAATTAAATCTGAACTTTTCTCCTAAAGTCACTGGCTTCTTGGATTTGAAGCTGTAAAAACCCACCTGAAAAATGCTATTATCTGTTCAATTTACGTGTTCTTTTAAATTTTGATCGCAACCTTGCCTGCTCAACAGTATTGATGCTCTTGGTCAAGCAGGAAAAAGGAGTTTAAAATCAGACTTAGGATAAAAACTAACCCAGAAGGATTATTTCTCTTCTGAGCAGCCTAAAGCCAGCTAAACTAAACTGAATTCCTGTCCTGCTGCCTGGAATGCTTTTTAAAGAGCTCTTGTGATAAGGAATTAACTTCTTGGTGTTAACAAGTTCAGCCATTCCATTCCAAGCTCAGGCACCTGTATACAGTACAGGAGTTACAGCATTTTAAAACCAGCTGTGGTTTCTCTGTTGTTCAGAGCGTTACAGATTTCTCTCCATAGGCTGTGCGAGATTTCTGCTTATCTAGAAAGATGCTGATAAAGAAATAAACTGCTTACCCAGGCAGATGACGGACTCTGCTTCGGCAAGTTCCAGTTTCTCCCTAGTTTTGTTCTGCAGCTGTCCCTTTGCAGGGCTTTGTGCCGTAGCTGATCCCGCTGTGATCCAGGAGCAGAGTGAGTGTGTGTGTGTGGCTTTGTGTGTGTGTGCAGCCCACACCAGGACTGAGCTCTAGGTGTGGTCAGCACCGGTTATGATCCGACAGCGCCGTGGTGCTCGTGGTGCTCGGAGCAGCCAAACACTCCCCTTCCCCTGGGGGCTTTGGCAACAGCATTTCCACAGCTCCAGTGACAGGGCTTGGAGTCACCAGACCAAAACCTGCATTTGCTGAGCTGTGGGGGTTTGCCTCTATCAAAACCTTGTGTCATCTTACACACAATATTCTGTTATCTCGAAGGCTGCAGTGCCTCTTGCTCTGTTCCCTGAGTGCCCTGTGCTCTGTGAGCCACTCGGGGAGGAGGATGCTCACGCACAGCTGGGGCTCATCCCCAGGGTGGGGCTGTGCAGGCTGAGCCAGGATCTTTTACCAAAAGTCAGGGCTGAAGGCAGCCTAATCCCTGCACGGTGCCCCGCAGGGTCACTGCTGTAGTGCCACCCTTACCCTCCCTCCCAAGGAGTCATCTCAACCTTTTAGAGCTCAGATGATGCAGCTCCTTTGCAGTGAGGGGAGGAGGGAGCCAGGCTCTGTGTTTATTCTTAGCAAAACTGCTTCTGATAATGTATGAAAAGTGAAAGTGGAGGGGTAGGGGTAGAGGTTGGGTAATATTTTCTTTTTTTTTTTTTGTAGTAATGTAGACAGCAGAGAAGGAAGATTATGTACTGCAAATCAAATTTCTTACCTACAAAGATATTATGATGTAGAAAATGGTCCCTTAATTTAATTAGGTTCTCTTGTTATCAAATTATTACCCGCATGGTCAGCAGGGCCTTGGACAGAAACAGAACATCAGCAGCTGCTCAGGAAGCCTGTTAAATAGTAATTGCTCCTCCAGGGAATCGATCAGCGTCAGGATGGCTTTTATTTTCTTGTTGAATAGTTCCAGGAAGAGGCTTTGGCTAGGTGGAGGGGTTACACAGTTCTAGTGTAGGCTGCAAAAAACCAGGCTGCAATGCTGGTGATGAATTCAGAGTTTACCAAGTGTCTGGTGTAAACTCTTAACCAAAAAAAGTTTTGCCTGTAGTGTTACTGATTGCTGGCCAGGGAAAGGTGAGCCACTCTGCGTTTTCCTTTATTCACCTGTGGTGTAGCTCAGAAACCACCCTGGTCAGTATTTCCTTGGGTTTAGTTCAACTGTTAAAATTTAATTTAAAAAAAATCTGGAAATTTTGATACACTGAGACCCTTCAAAGCCAACCCAAGGACACTCTTGTTGCTCTGAGTCACTTTCTTGTTTTTCTCTGCACAGTAACATCTAATTTTTGATCCAAACCTAATTAAGTCTTCCTTTTAAATACTCTGAAGTTAGCTACTTTAAATGGAACTTGCAGAGCAAACAATCCATGTTTGCTGTTCTTGCATCACTGAGGTTGCAGCATGTTTTTTGTTAAGTCTGTCTACAAGCTGCCTTCCCACCTGAAAGAGTCTCCACTGACTGAAATTGTATTTTTCTTCAGGTTCAGAAATTCCATTTCTAATGTAGTATTACAGGTGGCAGAACAAAATTAAATTTTATGTCAGCATTCATTAAAAAACACCTGGGTATTAGAAAAATAATTTCAACAGAAGTAATTCAGTTATTCAGTTATCCTGGGACAGGGAGACAAGGATACAGCTACCACAGTGCTGGATTTTATTTTATTTTTGTGTTCTAGAGAAAGAGAGAGTGCAAACAATTCCAAAAAAAGATTAAACACATCTTTGTTTTATTTCCTTGTAAGTCAGCTGGAGTTAAACAGATAGAGGGGCTCCACGGAGCATCTGACTTGGCAGACTTCAGTCTTAGAAAATAAAACAGACCAAAACCCACAGTCACAACTGTGACAACTTGGAAAAACTGAGGGATTTATTGGGACACATTATACATGATAACTAAGGCAGAAATGTTTGCTAAGAGAGTGATTTAAGGTGAAGAGTGGGCTTTTTGAGAGTGAACTGGAGTGTGGAAGAGTCCCCAGTGGCTGTGAGGACACCGACAGTGCCCAGCCCAGCACAGGCACCACCACAGACCCTGCTCTGCCTTCTCCTCTGCAGCCAGGAGCTGCCTCTTGCACAAAGGGCCCAGCCACCAAGCCCATGGAAAATTCCATTTTATAACTTTGAGCTGTACAACAGCTTGTGACAGCAAGTACCACAGCTTATAACCTGAACAGGGGCTGAAAAAAGTGTCTGTTTAAAACCCACTGTTTACTGAGTCTCTGCTCTTGCTATTTTTGGCCCTCACACAGGGAGTGTTTGTGTGTCTTCAACCATAAACTCAGGACACACTGATGTCATTCATACTCTGGAGGAGCTTTCCAGAGTCAGGTGGGTGTACCTAGGACAAAGGGGTCACCTCACAGCGATCCCTTCAGGGGACAAGGGAAGGAAAAGGCTCGAGGATCACAGGTACAGCTGTGTACAGATCTCTGACTGACACATCCAGTGCACCCATGGAATGGATCAGGCACCAGAGACAGACAACAGCCTGGGAATACTGGTATGAAGTCAGGAATAGAGAACATCCTGCCTCCTCAGCACCTTAGGGAGTTAAAAAGCAGAAATCACACCTCCCACCAAAGCTCAACTGAAAGAAAAAAAGCAGCAATTTGCCACAGAGAAGGACTGGGGCCCATTCCTGCTGCCCCTTGGCTGCCAGGTCAGACCATGAGCAGGGATCTCTCTCTTCCCCACTGTTTATCATTAATGCCTTCCAACCCTGCTTGTCTGCTTGGAAGTTCTACAGACAGCTGGAACACTGTGCAGAAAGGATGAGGGGCATGAGCTGGTCCCAGGAGAGCTTCCTTCACTGCCGTGCTTCTCTGACAGAGCAGCCGTGCCAGCTGATGTGCCTGTGTTACACAGGGCTCTCACATTTACCGTCTCTCACCACACACCCTAGAAAGGGGCAGGCTCCAGTTTCTCCATCAAGGATTTGATCCAGGTTGTGCCGTTGATCAGTTTTGTGGTGGCAATGATGTACTCTGTGCCTCCATCCTCCATCTGCGACAGGAACCTCAGCGCGGCGATTTCTGCGTACGTGACCCCGCCCAGGAAGAACACCAGGGTCACTCTGTTCTCACCATGCTGACCTGTGGGGTCACAAAAAAAGTCCAGGTTGGCTTGGTTTGATTTTTACAGCTCCCCTGCATCAACTGTCAGTCAAACCCAAAATGACCTGAATTAGAGGCTGGGACACAGAAATCCAGTCTGTTCCCAGGATGTGTTTCTGTTTGAGAGTGATGCTGAGCCTCTTTCACATAACATTACTTATTAAAACCACAGTGTAAGTTTAGGGTTTATTTTAGTACTCTGATGAGAAGTTAAACCATTTGTCAAAGGAGACTTAGGTCAATCTAACACTGCTGGGGGACAGGGGGATGAAACAGACCTGGGACTCTGCCTGCCCTGATTTCAGTTTGCCTCACTCCCTGCTCAGACAGACATATTTTCCTGTAAACCACAGGAAAACAAACCCAAACTTACGCTTTTTCTGCAGGCCAGTGGGGAGCTGCTGCCTCTCCTCAAAGTGGGGCCCTGGCAGCATCTTCAGAACCTCCTCGATGCTGCGCCAGCCCGGCCGGGCCAGCAGCTGCGCCAGGCGCACGCTCAGCGGGGCGTAGCCGCTGTACACGTACGAGATGTCATTGGGGTTCTGGGGGACACAGAGAGCGAGGGGACAGCAGGTCAGTGCTACTCATGCTGCAAAACAGCCTCAAAGAAATCAGTAACATTAAATAAAAAAGGAGGTTTTCCTGCTGCATATAATTCTGTACTTAGAGGTAATGTGTGCTGCTGAGGCGCCCGTGTACCTGCTCGTTGACATCATCCATCCACAGGCGCAGCGTTTTCCTGATCGTTGGGTAGTTATTCCTGCCACCTGTCTGGGGTTTCAGGAGTCCAGCCTTTTCCAGGTTGTTTAAGGTCAATAGATGTTCATAGCCATAAGTCTGGTAAGAAGAAATAACCTTTAATACCATGGCAATAACCCAGGGCCAGTGTTTAAAACAGGAAAAAAAAAAACCAAAGCAAAGATGTTTGTTTAAAAAAAGCTTTCTGGTTAAGATCGCTGTAGAGTATATCCAATTTAGACTGTTTAAATAATATTAGTAAAAAGTGATATAAGCATCTATATCTACATGTTGTAACACACAAAAGCACCTCCCAAGTATCTGCCCAAACAGAAACCCAGTGCTCCCTCTGTGTACATTATTCAGGTGTGAGATGTGTCTGTCTAGAATTGAAGAGTAAAGCTGAAGATTTGACGTGGATTTTCTCAGGAATTTATTCCTCCAAATGTTAGAGCCTAACCTGGAGAATCTCTCTTTTGTAATGGTCCAGAACCTTCTGCTTCAGCCCACTATTGCACACGGATTGCAAGCAAACGAGCCGCAAGATCTTGATTAATGGATGTTTCTGAGCTATGCAGTCTTCAATATAATTGTTAACCTATTAAATAAAATACATAAGTGATTATTTAAAGAATTGTTAAAGTGCTCATCAGACCTGGAAAGAAAGATTTGGTTTGCCTGGTTCTCAAAACAGCAAG
The DNA here is from genome assembly GCA_039654755.1 of Calcarius lapponicus. NCBI lineage: Eukaryota > Metazoa > Chordata > Aves > Passeriformes > Fringillidae > Calcarius > Calcarius lapponicus. Next base: position 3,194,299 of record CM077478.1, read on the forward strand.
AAAGAGGAGCAGCTGCTCTCCAGGCAGCTCAGGACCATCTGTAAAACAGTGACCCAGCTCTGGCTCCACCTGGGCTCTCCCTAGAGCAGTCCCTCACTCAGTAGCCAGACTTTGCACTGAAACACTCTTATTAACCATCCTCTATGTTCCAGTGATCCCTCAGAGCATGGGGTGCCCCTGGACAGGTCAGGCACCCCAGCTGTGCACAGGCAGTGAGAGGTAACCTAGAGATCCATTTCACTGGACATCATCTAGGTCAGATGTTTCCTCTCTCAAAAAAAGTAAAACAAAACAAAAACCCAGAAAAAAACAAATGGAAAAAAAAAGTTTTCTGAAGATGTAAGAGTGGCTAATTGCCATTATCTGCTTACCTTGTCTGTGTCTATTCCAGACATGAACTCTTGCTCCACTGTTAAATTATCAAAGAAATCTTCAGATGCTTTGGGAAAAGAATGAAAATCAATACAAGAGCAACTGACAGCTTATGTTTTACATTTAACATTTCAGCAGAGATGCACTGGATGGAGCAAAGCCAGTTTTTGCCAGGCTGAGTGATGTCCACCAGGTTATCTGGCATCCTGCTGGATTGAAAGGATTCCTACTCACTGGTGATGTCTTTGATGAGCTCTGCGATGGAGGTGTGGTTGGCCAGCGAGCTCCTCGCCGCCTGCATGTGAGGCAGCTGGGACACAAACTGCTTAATCTCTCCAACAGTCTTGGCGTGGTGCCTTTCCTGAGGAAATCCATCACTTGGGTTAGGCCTTGTTCATGTTAGTAACACCAACCAGATCATTTTATCGTGAAGGATTACTACTGCACTCCCTGCAGGCAGTTAGAGCTATGCAGCCTAAAGACAAAGGGCTTTAGATGCTTACACTGAAGTCACAGCATTACCTGTAACAGCACTTGGATCATGGGGAGAGGCAGCACGTAATACAACAGCATCATTAGACTGTTATTTTCCATTATCCCAGTGTTGTAAATCATTTTATCCACACTTGTCTGACTCCAGCCATCACTAGGCTGCTCCTCAATTTCCCTACCAGGGCAAACTCCCTTCTTCACACAAAGAGGAATTCCTTTGCTGGCTGACAGGGAACTCTAGGCCAATGCTGTCAGAGCTGGGGGACGTCTCCCCTTGGAGCAGGAGTGAATGGTGCTGAGGAATTGGGCTGGCAGGGTCTGCCATTCACTCTACTTGGTGGCAACAACATGCCAGGTTGTGGGGCAGGATGTGCTGAAGCACCATGCAGAGTTCAGCTCCAGAGGCCTGCACTGCATTTGGGCTACTTGCCTCTTGCTGCAAAACTTGGAATAAAATTAGTAATAATTTGACTCATTTGTGAAGGATTTAAATGGGCAAGTGCAGGCAGGAGAGTCGTGATGGAGCCTGTGACTAAAGAAGTCCTCTGCTGCCAATATGCTGCTGTTTCATTATCACCTGTTACTGCTGACAATTTCTTAGAATTCTCTTTTTTTAACAAGCAGTATGAACAATCCATCTTTAGCACCTCCAGCACTAATAGTGCAGAAGCAGAGCTGCACTGGGGGATGAGGCTGAGCACTCAGTATTTCAGTTAAAGTACCACTACCTCATTTTAGATGTGGCAGAGGTTAAGAAGCTAAAAAAGCCCCACCAAGGAAATACAATCAAAGAGTGAACAAGTTCTCTTGAGAGTCCCCATGAGGTCAGAAAAATAAGATATGGGATCTCAGTTTCTCAATCATCAACAGGATGTTTTCAACAAAACCACAAACATGCCCCACATAGCTCTTCAGATTTGTCTGTGACAGGCATGTATTGACAGTTCAAACCTCCTGCATGACAACTGTCTTTTGCACATTTCTGTTGTTTTTGATGCCAGCCATATACTCTGAAAGTACATTCTGGTGTTTTATTGCTTAAAGTTTTTTCTCTGCATCCTGAAGGGAAAAGCACCTTTGAGTGAACAAGTACCAAGAGCAGCCAAGTGGAATTATCAGCACACACTAAAAATGACTTTTGGCTTCTTGCAGAGGGAAGCAGCACCTGACTCCTGCAGACTGAAGAGAACAGTTCCTGTTAGGAGATCTGTGGGCGCACACAGCACAAGGCTGGATTAGGCAAGCTCTGAGCAGAGGGAAAGCCCCAGAATAGAGGTGTGGGGAGAAATGAGGAACCACATTACTACAGGCTTATTAAATGTGTTCTGATCTACTCAGAACAGTCCAAGTGGAGCTGACCTCATGCCAGGGCAGGGGAACAGACTGGAACAGTTTCCTGTTTTTTCTCTGGATGGGGGATTACTGTGTGGGAGCAGCTTGAGCTGCCAGTCGCAGCCCTGCTGAACACAGACTGTGAATTATCTGATGCACTGGTGGACACAGGCCTCACCTCAAAGGCTGCTGAGATGATCTTGGCTTTCTTGCTCAGCACTGACCCCACAGCGTTGAAGTTCTTGTCTCGGATTTCAGCATAAAGCTCTTCTGCAGAGTTCAGCTGGAGCTTCTTGGGTTCTGTGGGGAGATCTTTGCCACCCTCACCCTGCTTCTTCGGGGCAAACTTCTCAGGAGGGAGTTTCACATAAGCTACCAAATGAAAATAACCCTTGTAAGGACTGGAACTACATCAGCAGAAGTTAAGATCAGCAGGCTGTGGAGATGTGTCCCCTCAGCTGGAAACAGCTCTGAGGAGCAAAGCAATATTAACACTCAAACCCCTCAGTGCCTGTGTGTTAATGAAGGAGAGTCTCCCTGCACTCAGCCAGGGACCTACACAAACATCAGAACATCAGAACCCAAGTGCCAGCTGCCCTGCTTTCAGAGAGGCTTGGAGGCAGCCCAGCAGCCAGTCCAGCCCAGCAGGAGGGATTACAGCCCATAAATGCTTCTCTGGAGTTTTCTTACCCCCTGAGGAGCAGGACAGCGTTCTGAAAATGGCATTTCACAAAATGTCCCTGTCCCCTCAGTGTGGCACATGATCCAGGCAGGATGGATGCTGAAGGCACACTAACATTCCCACTCACACACTCCCTGTTCTGTCACTGTGCCTGCTCCCAGCCAACAGCCAAAAGGTGCCCTTGCAGTAACCATGGACTGTACCTGGCTCCCCTTCCCAGGCAAAAAGAGCAGATCTTGATGGGCTCCAGCCTGGGACTGAACAACCTCCACACTGATTTCAGCTGAGCTGCTCTCACATCACATTCAGTGAAGCACAAACCCACCCAGCACAGTGCAGCCTGCCCCAGGACACGGGACAGCTGCTGCTTCCCCACAGGACTCACTGTTCTGGATCCCGTAGATCTCATCGATCAGCCCCTCGTACGTCAGCTGCGTGGCCAGCGGCGTCAGCAGGTCCACGTTGCGGTCCAGCAGCAGGAGGGTGTCAAAGACAGGAAATATGGAATTCTGGCTCCCAGGGAACTCCCGCTTCATCCTGATCATCATGTTGGCCACGTGCTGCAGGGAAGTCACATTGCTCTGGTTAGGGTGCAGATGGATGTGACCTCTGGGTCCTGCAGGCACATGCTTGTAAAGGAAGGGGATAGCAGGAGGTACAGACTGGCTGATGGATGGGGCAGGATGAGACTGAGAAAACAAAAGTCCTTCTCTGCTGCTCTCTGCAGCTCAGCAAGACAGTGATGGCCAAAGCACTGCATTCACCTCAAGCTGCTCCCTCACCACAAAAAATACCAATTAAACTACAGGTTAATCAGAGAGAAGCAAAAAGGATGTGTGTGTGTCATGGCTGGATTAAAAAACCCCAGAGGTGCATTTAACCAAAGAATCCTTAAGGCAGTTCCAAAGAACAAGATGCATTTTTCAGCCTCACCCGAGCACAGTCGCCCTTCCCAAAAATCTGCGGGATGGTTCCGTAGAGAGCCTGCAGGGTCATCAGCCCCTTTGCTGCATGGTACAGACTGGTCTGGTCACTCTCCAGGTAACATTCCTAAAGAACAAGAGGGATTCTGATGGCAGATGTCAATCCAATACAGATGCTCCCACAGCAGAGCAGGGTCCATGTGAACAGTTCACAGGAGACACAGGCTGTGGCTGTTGGCATATATGGACCTTATAACCTGTGCTGTCACTACATCAAATCATTTTTTAATGACTAGACTCTAGTATTTTTGAACTCCAGACACAAATCCAGTTTGATAGAGTAAAAGAAAGTGACTGGAAGGACCCTCTCCTGCTAATTAGGCCAATCTGAGCACCCAACACCTCATTACAGCTACAAGCCCTGCCATATAGAGATACACATAAGACAGAGAGGGCCAAGAAACTCCCAAACTGTCCTGTCCTTGGATGCAACACCCTGTGGATGCAGGACATGCAGCTGGGATGTGACAGCTGTTAATGCTCAGTGCAGTGAGAACCATCACATGGCTCCCTGGCTGTGCAGGACCACAAACTGTGCCAGCTCCTTGTGACACCTGAGTGCTTTAAGCCTGAGGAATGCTCCATTTGTTACAGTAACACCAGCAGGTAAACCTGGAGGAACTGGGGTGCAGCTCAGTGTAGTGACTGCTCCTTCAGCATTTAGTGTGAAAACACACAGGGATGTCCAGGCTTCAGGATCAAGCCAGCTTTGCTCTGCAAGGCCTTTCCTTGCTGTGCAGGGCACTCACAAACCCTCTGAGAGCTGCTGCACCAGCACCAACGTCCAGCACAAAACCACCATCTGCTTTCCCTCGAGGAGGAGGTGAGCGCACACCTTGAAGGCGCCCTCGGACTCCATGGAGAGCAGGTCCCCGTCGAAGGGGATCAGGTCCAGGCTGTACTGCTCGCGGTGGATGAAGGAGCCCAGCACGCCCTGCTCCTTCAGCCACTGCTCGCACAGGAGGCTGCGGCGCGGCACGAACAGGATGTGGAAATCCCTCTGCGGAGAGCGGCCTCTGTCTTCCCTGCAGGAGCAGAGCACTCGGTCACTGGCTGCACACGGAGCAGCACAGAGCACGGGCAAGGGGCACTGGATTCACACAAAACAGGAACGCTGCACTGCGTTATTGCTGACTCCTGGAATTGTCAGTGTTCAACCCTGAGCAGCCACAGCTCTGACACCAGGGCAGGGGGACGTGGCTGTCCTGCAGCTCCCAAAAGGCACAGCAATCCAAGCATGACTCATTCCAGCTAATCAGAAGGAGTGTGTGTCCTCGCAGGGAGGAACGCACCCTCTGCATCGCAGCCAAGGTGAAGCCCCCCTGCCCAGGGTGTGTCACACCCCCATTCAAGCCGCAGAGCGGCTGCGCTGCGCTTTGGTGTCTGCACATCGCTCTCGCTCCCTGCACAGGTGTAACAAAGCACACGGTGATGGGACCGCGCCCGTCCCCTCCTCACGGCCGCCCCGCCCCGCCCCGCCCTGCCCGCGGTACCTGAGCACGTTGTCCGTGATGATGTCCATCAGCTCCAGCTTGGGCCTGACGAAGAAGATGATGTTCTTGACGTCGGCCGGGGGCAGCCGGCCCGGCTTGAGCGTGAACATCTTCTCCACCTCATGCTCCTGCGCGGAGGCACGGCCGTCAGCCGAGTGCGGGAGCGCCGGGGCCCGGCCGCCTGCCCCCGGCCCCCGCGGCGCTTACCTTGAGCAGCGAGTACTGCGCGATGAGCCCGAAGGGGCCAGTCAGGTACTCGTCCCACACGATGGCCTGCGGGAAGGGACGGCGGGATCAGAGCGGCCGCGCCACACGCGGGACCCCCCCGGCCCCGCCGTGCCCACCTTGGAGCCCGCGCACTTGTCCAGGAACTCGCGCAGCTCGCGCCGCCCCGCCTCGCGCAGCGCCGTCAGGTTCACCCGGCCCGAGCTCAGGTGCGCCGCCATGGCCGCCCCCAGCGCCTGACCGCGGGGCGGGGCCGCGCAGCCGCACTGAGCGCGCCGGGGGCGGGGCCGCGCAGCCGCACTGAGCGCGCCGGGGGCGGGGCCGCGCAGCCGCACTGAGCGCGCCGGGGGCGGGGCCGCGCAGTCGCACTGAGCGCGCCGGGGGCGGGGCCGCGCAGCCGCACTGAGCTCCCCAGGGGCGGGGCCGCGCAGTCGCACTGAGCGCGCCGGGGGCGGGGCCGCGAGCGGCAGGGGCGGGGCTGGGACCAGTCACGTGTGATCGTGTGTGTGTGTGATGTGTGTGCCATGTGCGACCATGTGTGACCATGTGTGTGTCATGTGCGACCATGTGTGTGTCATGTGTGACCGTGTGTGATCATGTGTGTGTCATGTGTGACCATGTGTGTGTCATGCGTGTGTCATGTGTGATCATGTGTGTGCCATGCGTGTGTCATGTGTGATCATGTGTGTGTCATGTGTGACCATGTGTGTGTCATGCGTGTGTCATGTGTGATCATGTGTGTGACATGTGTGACCATGTGTGTGCCATGCGTGTGTCATGTGTGATCATGTGTGTGTCATGTGTGACCATGTGTGATCATGTGTGTGATCGCGTGTGTGACCGTGTGTGATCGTGTACGGTCGTGTGCGTGTCATATGTGTGCCATGTGTGGCCGCTGGCACCGGGCTGCAGCCGGGACTGTGAGCGGCCGCCCCAGGGAACGGCTTCCCCCCTGCGCTGGGCACTGCTGAGGCCGCACCTGGAGCCCCCTGTCCAGGACCCTGAGGGGCTGGAGCCCCAGGAGGGGCTGAGGGAGCTGGGAAGGGGCTCAGCCTGGAGAAAAGGAGGCTCAGGGGGCGCTTTGGCTCTGCAGCTCCTGCCAGGAGGGAACAGCCGGGGGTTTGGGCTGAGCTCCAGGGAACAGGGATAGGGAATGGCCTAAAGCTGCACCAGAAGGGGTTCAGGTTGGACAGCAGGAGGAATCTTCACTGAAATGATGATTAAATATTGCCCAGGGAGGCAGTGGAGTCACTGTCCCTGGAGGTCTTTCAGTAAGGACTGGATGTGGCATTCAGTAGTACCCTGGGCACGTTGACATGGTGGTGTTCAGTCACAGATTTGGTGATCTCAGTCACAGACTTGGTCTCTTCCCAGCTGATGGATTCTGTGATTTACGGTGCAGCCCTTGGGCCATCTGTCCCCTGCAGAACCCCTCACACCTTGAATGGAAATGCAGAAAACACTTTTTTTTTTTTCCAAAATATAACTTTATTATATATATGCATATATACACACACACCACACTCACTATATAGAAGCTGAAAGAATGCAAAACAGGGATGGCCCACAAACTGTTCCAGGTGTGCACAGATGTGCACAGCATACAGGTTTCCAAAAACCCCCAGCAGCTCCCTACCTGCGTCACTTCCACGTTTCACACCAAACCACAACCCAGAGCTCACGGCACCGAGCGACATCGCAATCAAAGGAGTAAATGAAAATAAAGATGAAATATTTCTCAACTCAGTCCAGTGTCAAAAAAAAAAAAAGCTTAAAAATCTAAATGTACAAATTCAGCCTTAAAATGGTTTAGTGCAAATATGAAAATTAACAGCATATTTTTAAGGTATTTAAATAAGCTTTAATATAACTCTAGTGCTTCGTTCCTATACATGTTTTCCCACCAACAGATCCAACAGCACAGAGGTGTTTCCTGTTAAGGGCGGGACAAACCCAGAACCTCGGAAGAAACAGCATAAAGTCACTTGTTAAACCATTTATTTATCTTTCACTGAAGTTTGTTAAAAAGGGACAGGGGGTATTTATTAGTGGAAGATCAAAATCTTTCTGCTTGTAGGGATTCCGGAGCGGGCGGGCAGGGGAGCGGGGTCACCGTCCCTTGTCCTGACATTCAGCGCAGGCGGCTGCTGGTGGTGCGGAGCTCGGGGGCGCTGTCCCCCCTCAGAAGGTCTCGTCGTCGTTGCAGTCGGCCGTCCAGTGGCCGAACACCTCGCAGGTGTCGCAGTAGGGCCGCTCCTCCCGCCGGCTGCCGTGGTGCGCCGAGTGCGGCGGCTCCTCCAGCGCCTGCGCCTGCGTCGGGCAGTCCTCGGTGTCGTGCAGGTCGAAGCAGCCGCAGATGTCGCAGAACAGACGCGGCTTCTTCTTGGACAGGCTCTCCTCCTCACTGCAAGAGCAGCACCAGTCACACAGCAGCAAGGCCCACGGCCCTGCAGTGAGCTCCTGCCTACTGAGACTCAGGAAACGGCACAGAGCTCCTCCAAAAATAGGAAACAAACCCTTCTCCAGCACCCTGCAGTGCCCCCACCATCCCCTACGCTCTTATATTTACTGAACATGCTGCTGTTCGTGCAAATATTTGCACAGAGACATTTAAAAGAAGCACATGTACAAGAGTTTCTCTTTTCCCTTAAGAGAGCTGAAGTCATGATACATCAAATAGGTTTTAGTTGTATTTCTCTGAATTGGTTCTTCCCATCCCAACACAGCTACAGCCTCGTGGGACCAAAGACTCTTCTGCACTTGGAAAGGGCCAGATTCACCAAGTCATACAGCAGACATGTCACGGTACATCAGTGTTTGGGACTGATAACCACAGAGCACCACCTGCACCCCCAGTTACACCACAGTGTAGGGAGAACCCTGGATTCAACCACTGAACTCAGGGAAAACACTGTCTGTCCCTCCTGACAGCTGAGAACAGGCTGGAGCATTGTGCAGCTGCCAAGCAGCTCTACCAACAGTTCCCAAGGCAAGAGCCAAGGTTTCCTTTAGGATTTGTACCTGTCATAGTTATTTATCTCCTCTTCATTGCCATTGAGGGCTGCTTCACACATTCTTTGTATCTTCAAGTTCAATTCTTCGTTTCTCCTTTGCAGATCCACTATCACTGAATTGAGGAAGTCGATCTAGGAGAGCCAAGGACAAGGACAGTCAGAGGGACAGGGGGTGGCACCTCCACCATGTGACCAAGGAACACTTGGGAAATTAACAGGGGAGGGAAGAAGTGGAACCAACCTCGCCCTGGGGGAAGGAAGGGTTGCCATCAGCAGGAGAATCCAGGGAAGCAGAAAACCAGAAAAAGATTGGTGGTTAGTGTACATTCATGAACTTCTGGTGGCTGCACAACTGGGAAGGACATTTTTTAATCCCTGTGCCTGACATCTGCGATCTAACAGAGGCTTTATCATGAGCAGAAGGTGATTCTATTCCAACCATATTTTCTAGGCATTTCTTGGCACAGGCCCCTGAGGTCACTATGACTGTCCTACTCCAAATCCCATCTTCCTGTGCCAGCTGAGCACCTTCTCCATTGCTGCCAGCCCTTGTTCTGAGTCCAGTTCTGCAGTTAGGAAAAACTGCAGATCTTAGAGGTACCCAGGAGCTCAGGGAGCCCATTTCTCCAAGATGGCAAGCACCAGCTTCAGGTGGGCCACAGCTTTTCCTCAGACACATCCAAGAAACCTTTGGGAATGCCAAGGAGCAGTGAGTGCTCCTCTGACAGGCTGCAGGGCACAACTTGTCACTCTCATTTCCTGTTGGTTCTTCACATTCCCTTGTTTCTCCAGTATCACTCATCACTCGATTTAGTATTTACTGTCACTGACATTTCCCTTCAGAAGCTGAGGGGCTACAAGATAAATCTGCCCATTAAAACCCAGTAAGGACTGCCTTTGGAATATTCCCCTCTCCTACAGCCCCACTGCTGGTTCAGCATGCTCATGTGCACATCCAATACCTGCTTCTCTCTTGCAATCTCCTCCTGAAGCAGAGTAGCAGCATCACCTTTAAAGGAAAAAACCAAACAAGGTACAATGTGACCATGGCTCAGTCAGAAATAAAGTCACAGGCTCTGAGGGCACAGACCCTGGAGCAGCTCTCGCTTTACCTGAGGGGCTCATTACAGTCAAAGGCTGCTCATTGCTTTCCTTGAGTTTCTGCTCCAGGTTCTTCACCTTTTCCTCAAGTTTCAGTTTGTCAGACTCCAGTGACTTCACCACTGACTGCAGGGTTTTTGCAGAAGCGTTTTCTCCGCGGAGCACCGTGATCTGGAATTGTTTGACAACACTTGGACCTTCCAGCACCAAGGCCAGGGCCCTTGAAGCAAGGGCTGAACAGCCACAAAACCACGTGCCAGGAGTCACCTGGCTCAGCACAGGCATCTGAAGATGCTACGGTTTAACTGTGCCACATGAAAGAAAAATGATCAGCCAGCTCTTCAGGAGCCAGCACTCAAAGGCTCTGGCTGCAACTTAAATTAGGAATCATCCATTCCTTATTTACCTCATGCCTGAGTTTTTCCAGTTCCTCATCTTTTTGTGTGATCAAGGCACTAGTGACATTGATGGATTTCTGTAAAGATGCTCTCTCTTCATCAATTTCTTTTTTTAAAGTCGATTCTCTAAAAGAAAACCAAGTAAAACCAGAAGTCATCTAATGAATGGGTAACTGTAGGGGCCTAAAGGAGTTTCATTTAATTTCAAGTATTAAACTACTGTAAGAAGTGGTTCTTAAAAAACAAATTACAATTTACTACTTGACTAAGGTTTTATATATGTACAAGCATTTGTGGAAACAAAGCAAAAACTTTACCTAGGTAGTACATGCCAGAATCTGCATAGCACCGTATCCATTTGAATTTAAAGGAGCAAGTTAACAGACTGGGGAGATACAGGATAAACAAACATGTTGCACAATGTTCCACAAAACCTAACTTGAGAGTTTTGTTACTTCTTGAAAATTACTAACAAGCAACAAAACAGGCATGCAAAGCTCAAAGTTGTCATGCAAAGCATGGATGAGGCTGGAAATATCAGCTGGTCCTCACTAATTTCAGTGACATCACCATTTCCTGCACATAGAGAAACCACGTGGGATTTGTTTTACTCCATGGGAGAAGGGTTAAAAAGAAATCCTCCAAAGCAGGCACAACTCACTCCTGTGTACATATATCCAGTTTTCCCAATATTTCCCATGGATCTAAGAGAGATACAACTTCTGCCTACAGCTCCTGCCTTAAGGCACCACTGCTGTGACACCCTCACACTGGTGCAAGCTGATCTTGCTGACAGGTCACAGAACACACACAGTGAGTAACTGTCCTCTGATGGGAGGAGCATTGCTACAAGTTTCCTTACAAGCTGAAAGATTTTGGTTAAAAAAGAAAACAACAAAGAAGTGACTTCAAACCATTAACTTTCCTCCAAGAAACTCTTCAGTGCAGGCAGCAGTGCTGCAATCAGCTCTGAGCTCCCGCAGGGACTCTGAACTGCTCTACACTCCCCAGCCCTGCTGAGGGATCAGGAGCAGAGCCCATCCACATGGGAGGATGCTCAGGGGACAGCTATTGAGCAAAAATGGCAAAGTTTCCATCTCTGTGGTATCTACAGTTAGTGAGAGCCACGATACCAGACCATGAAACACAGGAAATCTCACCCACTCGAGAGAAACTCAACAATGAGAGCACAATCAATGCAATTCTTTCATTGTTCAGATTGTACTCGGGAATGGAAGCAGCAAGTGGAGAATCTGGGGTTTAGAAAAGCTGAGGCAGCTACCAAACAAGAACCAAAATCTGATTTAGTTTTGGTACATTTTTACAATGAGAGAATCAACAGAAGTGGAAACGCAACAACTTGCAGACTGTGTGATCTTCAAATCCAAGTTATAGTGTTAATAAAACCCAGAAGGGCACTGGCATGGAAAGTCCCCCTGGCCAGCCCTGAGCCAGCCCAGCCCTCAGAGCCCCACAGCCCCCTCGGTGTCCTCCCCAGGCTCTGCCTCCCCGAGGTGCTCAGTGCTCTGTCCCATGGATCACAGGCACGTGGTGCTGCGGGCAGGATGTGCCACCAGTGCACGGGGTGCTGCTGACAGAGCAGAGCTGCAGATCCAGGAACTGCTGGGAAGAAAACCCTGAGGACATCTGGGAATCACATCTGGAAGTTGCTGCTCACGAGCTCTGCTGCACCCGAGAGTTCTCCCGAGCGTTGCCGTGCTGTGCACGCGGCTGGGGAAGGGCAGATGGAACCCCAGTGACTCAGCCCATGCTCAAGAGCTTGTGATTCAGCCAGTGTTTCCACTTGGTCAGATCTTCATGGAGAGATCAGGACCAAACAGATGCTTTTGGCACAAATGTGGTGAATTTGCCATTTGTCGGGCTTGGCTTCAACCAGCACAACGCTGAGGTGGTTGAAAAAGGCAAACAGGGCGTAAGGATAGAAATAAAATATTTACAGACTCAACACAGGAGCCTCGAATGCTAAAACACAAGGGGAGAGAAAGGAGAGAAGAAAAGAGGAGAGAAAACAAGGGGGGAAGAGGGGTCCCTGTGCTGGAGCTTTGGGTTTTCTTTCCCGGGACAGTCTCTCCAGGAGCTGCTCCAGTGGAGGATCCAAAAGTGCTGGACCTGGAGGAGCTACAGCCAAGGAAGTGCTGATCCCCAAGTGTGGATCACTTCCAGGTCACTTCCAGGCAGAGCCTTGGCTGCTGCTGGAGTGGATGATGCTGGGAGCATCATGTGCAGTGGGAGTCACACACAGGGAATGGGAAATAACTGCACTGGGAGAGCTTGCAAGGAAAATCTTGTGGAAACTATTTATTTTATTGAAAAAAAATTGATTTAGTGAACTTAAGCTCTTTTCCTGCCAATTCAAGTTCAAAACATCTGCTTACCAGCAGGGGGGAAATCAAAACAACAAAATTGTTTGTCATTTAAATGCCATTTTAAAACTTCACTTTCTTGAGAAGCTTAAACCATGTTCTGAGCAGTGTGTGGAAGTTGTGGGAGAAAGGGCTTTGTTTTGGTTTAGCATTAGAAAAAAAAATCACCCAGATTCTTCCCTTACTACAAAAATAAGAAATTCTAAGAATGAAGCAAATACCTTAAAGTGCTACTGGGTAAGCTTTAAAAATGCAAGATAACAAGAACCACATGTTAGAAACATGGAGTACAAATGCAAAATACTTTAAGGAAGAACAATATTTGCACCAAGGGCCTTTTCTGTTTTGGTAAAAAATATATTGACTTTTTTTTATTTTATATATATATATATATATATTTAGAGCTGAGTGTTTTACAAAACAAAAGCAAGACACCAAGGGACAAAGGCAGCCAAAATATGTACAACAACTTTACTAAAAAAAAAAAGAAAATTATTTATTGTAACGTGGATAGACTTTCTTGAGTCTTACCATTAAAGACACACAGATATAGCAAGGGAAGCAAGGGCAGGAAAGGGAAGAGAGAGGAATGAGATGAGTATCCATAAACAGCGAAGCTCAAAGACAGTCAGACAGCAACCCACACTGACCCCCAGAGCTGAGCCACACAGAACCCCCAGCATCCATCCACACCAAGCTCCCGGCACTCCCAGCTGGAGCACTGCATACAAGGGGGTGCCAAAACACAGGGAGAGACCTGGGGGTGGAAGGAAGGTGAGAACACCACCCCCAGAGATTTGACCTAATTGAAACACAAAGATGGCTCTTGTTCAGCAGCTCGAATTCTTAAGGCAAAAGGAGGAAATGATCATCTTCCCATCGCCAAATTCTGTGGAATTTGGGAATTCAGAGACTTTTCTCATTATTTTTACTTAATTAGCTCTTTATTCAGCCAAACCTTTTTCATTAGCACTGATACCACATGTTGACATGTTCTGAGCCTCAGTGCCTGCAGTTTGCCTCAGCCAGGCTCTTCCTGTTGCTCATGTTCCTCTTCTATTGCAGTTTATTCAACACTTATGAGCAATGTCATTAAGCCAGTCACAAACTGGGGCACCTCAGTGTAACCAGCTGAAGGTAAAGTCATGGTAAAATTCACTTCACTGATTTAATTACTGTCTGAATTATTTCAGGCAGCTCACCCAGAGTCAAACAGGAGAGGGAAGATCAGAGCCACACCTTCCTCTGTAGAACTTACAAAGAGTTTGCCTTTGAAAATGTTCTCTGTGAAACAGAACTGCTGAAAGTATTGAATGACTTGGTGCCCACTCCCTCCTTCCTCTCCTCAAGTGACCTCCAGGAGTTACACTACTGAAAACACATTTTCAAACACGTTCAGTAACAGGCTGGTGATGCAGCTCGTGGGGCTGCTTAAAGCTGCAGCTGAACCTGATCCAACTCTGACATTCCCTGGGGAACACCCCATGTGCCTGCTGGCCTTTGGAACAGCAGGAGATCCAACAACCCCCTCCCAACAGAGTGTCAGGGAATGACGAGGGGAACAGTGATAATACTGAGTGGCCAAGGATGTGCAAAAACACCCAAAAGCCACTCACTGTTCTTTGTTGTGGCCATTATAAATCCAGGAAATTTAGCAGGGTTGGTTTGTTTTTCCTGGAACAGCTGAGGTGTCATGGGGAGCTGTGTTGTTCTCTAAGGATTTATGTAACTGCTTTTGGAAAGCCCCATTTCCCTCCAGGCACAGGGGCCAATCAGCTTCCCAAGCACACACTGCAGACACCCACATTTGTGACTTGGGGCCTTTCCCTGAGGAGCAGTTTACAAAGGGATGCCCCAGACACCCAGGACAAATCTCCTGGCATTTAGCAGCAGTGCTGAATGAACTGCAATAACCCAGAAGGAACCCAACAGCCTGAAACCACGAGAGCAGCAAGTGCTCAGTAACTTTTCTTTCCTTTTCCTTTTCCTCTGATAACCCCCTCAGCATCACTGCATTGTCCATTATTGTCAGGAGCTCACCGGGTCAGATCTGTGCACACACATTTTATCAGACTGAGGGACAATCCAACATTCCAGAGCACACTAAAACCAAACATTAAACTGGTCACTGCAAATAAGAATTACCACAACGTGGGAGGTGTGGAACTAAAGCAAATGTGGATGCTTCCATCTCTAATCCAAAGAGTGCAACAACTCAGCACTTTTAACCATGACACAACAGAAAAGAACAACTCTTGGCAGTGGTTTTGTGTTCCATTTCTGTAGGACTGTGGGGTTAAACACACATCAGCAGGAACAACTTACCTCTTTTTCATCTCTAGTAACTGGTTATTGAGTACTGATCTCTCCTCTTCCAGCTAAAACACAAGTACAGACAGACTCCAGTTAATACACCACAGATTGTTTCCTTAGTGTGATATATCAGAGCATCATTATCATAAAATAAACGTGGGAGAGGCTGCAGAGCCCCCAGATCCTCAAAGCAGCACATTTTCTACTGGCACAGCACCTGCACCCAAACACAAACTGTTCAGTGACCAAACATCAGCTAGTGAGGGCCTGGAGGTGCTTTATGAGCATTTCCATGTCCTGTGCACACAGCAGAGGTGAGGCCAGTGCTAAAGGATATTTCCAGTCCCCCCACACCCCCCAAGGACCCTCTGTGTGCCTGGCCATTGCTTCCAGCCCAGCCTGGGGAATTGCTGGGTTTGCTGTGCTGGATCATTGCACCACTGACCCGGATTTGTTACTGCCCCGTTACTGAGATGAATTATTGATCCCAAAGCTGTTGGGCTGGTGTTTGTTACCACATCCTGAACCTGTAACTCGGTGAGGCCACTCTTAAAACCTGCAAAGCCTTCAGCTGAAATTATTGTTGTTGGTTCTTGGGTCTAAACTGGGCTAGGAAATGCAAACCAACAAAACTGCAAAGGCCCAGCGCAGAAACACTGGGCCAAATGATCTTCTGGAATAGTTAAGAAAATAAGTCTTTTTCAGGCAAATTAGTTATTTTTCACCATCTCCTCCTTCCTTCTTATTCAAAGGCCAAAGCCTGCAATTACTGCTCTGAGAACTGTCTGTTCCAGCACTCCCTGAGCACAGGCTCCAGTGGGATTTCACAGGCTTCCAGGGTTCATCCTCGAGGTCAGCAACACGTACATTTATCATGGCAACCTCAGAGCCCTGACAACAGCTCCTGTCCCTGACACAGGGAATTCTTTCAGCACTTTGCAGATCCTGAGGTTCAGCACAGAAGGTGTTAAACAAGTTTCCTTGAGCAGGCAGGGTGTCTGCCAGCCCCCAGCTCTCAGCTAAATGCAGCTCACTGAGAGCAGCCATCTCCTCCACATTTCCTGACAGGTTACCTTCTCCTTCCCTGTGCTGCAGAGCTGCTAAACCCTCCAGGGCTGGGATTAACCAGGATTGTTTCCCTGGGCTTAATCACACAACTTTATTGATACAAAAAATAGATACTAGAAGGGTGTAGAGAGACTTCTATAAATAATTCTTAAAGCAAATCAAGATGTGTCTCTCCAGGCAAGCGCCCACAGTGGGAGAGCAGAGCATCAAGGCACTGTGGGGGTATGGCCAAGTTTTCCCTGCAGGTCAAACCCAGTCAAAACCCAGTTCCACCAGCAGCACCAGAGCAGCCCCTGGTTCCCAGTTTCTGCCTTGTTCCCTGCCCAGAGGCAGCCTGTGTGAACTCCTGACATCTGTACAGACTGCTGACAGAAAGGGACAAATATGACAAGCCTGAGAAATGGGACTCCCAGGGAGCTGCAGCTTCTCCAGACCCTCCTTCTGACACCTCTCCTCCTCCTGCACATCCCCTGAGTGAGGGGGCTCATCCCCTGCCCATCACACTTCCCAGCTGGTTTTTTGGACTCCTTGTCCTCTGCCAACTCTGGCATTTCTCTACAGCCACACTCAGCACCCTCAGAGCAGACCTTGCACACTGTTAATAAAAGATGGGCCAGGTGAGCTGCTGGGTATTTCTACACCTTCTCCAATGAACTCCAAATGCCTGAGAAGGTCTGAGGCTCCCAAAATGCCACAACAAATAATTTGAGGCTAGGAAAGTTCCCTGAGCTCAGTATCTATCTGAATGTGACTCTTTAACTAATTACAAACAGCTAATTATTAATGGATCAATACAGAAAACCTCCCTCAGCATCTTTGGCATGAGACACTTTAACCTTTAGATGTCCAGATAAATCATTCATGACACAGAATTCATTAAATTTGCAAAGTGTGTCACAAGCAGCCACAGATTGTCTAACCCAGATGACAACACACTTGTTAGAATTTATGTGGTTACCACAGCAACAGCTCCAAATTCCCAATGCTGTGTGTGCCCCTTCCTGATGCATTTCACAGGTACCTGCACAGACCCTCTGCAGCCTGAGCTCTGCTGTGCTCTGCTTTCCTCACCACTGCCCAGATTTCTGGGAGCTCCTGGGCTGTGGGAAACCCTTCACTGCCACCATGGACACTCCAAAATCTCCTGGAGGAATCTTTGTGGTGACATTTTTCCTGAACCCAGGGAGCCCAAAGCCTGTGGCCCCTGAGCATGGTGTGACAGCAGAGGGGAGCTGTGGGACACCAAAGGCCTCTCCCAGGCTTTTGGGAGGCCGAGCTGTTCACCAGATCTCAGAGCCCAAATGACACATTTGGGAACTGCAAGCAGCATTCCCACATTCCTGAGATTCAGATCCCGTGTTCCAGGAGGGGACACAGTGCAACACAAAGGGCTGAAGAAGGCAAACAGGCTGTGCAGCCAAGCTCCAGCAGATCCTCCAGATCCTTGCTCTTGGAGCCATCTCCCCATGGGCAGGACAGGCTGAGCTGACACAATTCCAGTTTGTGAGGTGCTGGATTCACCCCTGTGCTTCCCACACTACAGCTGTCTGTCCTGGCAGGGAGAGGGATCCCTGCTGACAGACCCACAGCCAGCAGGGTGCACACAGCAGGAATCCTCCCCGAGGGCAGCTGCAAACAAGGGAGGTCACAGAGGGAGTGCAGGGACACAGCCAGCCCATGGCTCAGGGTCCCCTCCCTCGGGGCCACTCCCGGTGACAAAATGCAGAAGATTTGACCAATGCTGCCCAATCCTGAAGTTACAACTCTCTCTGAAAATAACAGGTTGCCTCAAGGACTCTGAAATAATTTAGGAAACCCTGTGGGAGTGGGGAGCAACTCCCACTGGCTGTTTGGGATGTGCCCTCCCCACTCTGCTCCTCAGATGGGGAATGAGTCAGTGCTGAGCCCACACGTCTGGGACTCTGCTCCTCACCTCCAAAGGCTCCTGAGGACCAAGGAGCCTGAGCATTACTTCTGCCAGCAGCTAAAGGGATTTACAAACTGGCCAGGGCTGTAGTCACCCATCCTCAGGACTTCCAAACAGGACCCTTGGGGAAAAATCAGCCTCTTGGCTTTAAAAGTATTGAGCCTGTTGCAGGGTGGGAGAGTCTGTGCCCTGTCACGGGGAACAGGATCCCCTCACAGCACAGGAGCTCTCCCAGAAAGGCAGGACACAAACCTCAGTCTCTACATTCCTGCTTCTGGATCTCTTGGATACAATCTTCCACAGATTCCTTCACAGCATGCCTGTCACTGGAACTGCTTCACAAGAACTAAACCCACCACGTTAGGGGCTGCAAATCTGTCTTTTGGCAAGTACCAGTGACACAAGCTGAGTAACTTGCCCATATTTTAGGATTCCAACAACATGTTCAGATATAACAGTAAAAACTAAAAAAAATTAAGTACCAGCAGCAAAACACTTTGCAGGGGTTCTGTTCCCTGGACCCACTGCCTGGCTGCAGCACAGTGTGAAGTTTGAGCAGACACAAGCCCAAACAAGTAGTTTTACACGGTATTCTGAAATGCATCCTAAATCCTCTTTGTTTTCAATGGGGAGAGCAGGAATAAGAATTAAAAAGCTCCATTTCCTTAGTGGTGGATGGACATTTCCACAGTTGTGTAACAAAATCACTCCCGACAGAAATAGCAACTCTCTGTTAATACACTTGGCTAAAGCACGTTTCATTTCTGCTCCTTCCCAAGCCTTCCCAAGTATCCTTCCCGGCTTATGTAACCTTCTGTCAGCCTGCACTTCCAACCTCCCCGTGCAGGTGGCTTCCACATTTATTCCTGAGCATTCCCAGCACCTCTGCTCCTCT
Source organism: Calcarius lapponicus (assembly GCA_039654755.1). NCBI lineage: Eukaryota > Metazoa > Chordata > Aves > Passeriformes > Fringillidae > Calcarius > Calcarius lapponicus. Next base: position 3,212,978 of record CM077478.1, read on the forward strand.
CCAGCAGCGCTCCCCGGGGCTCCCCCCGCCCGCGGCGGCCGCTCTACCTTGTGGTGGTGGCTCGAGACCTCGTCCCTGCTCCTGCCCAGCTCCTCGGCCAGTTTCACGTTCTCCTCCTGCAGAGCCTCGAGCTGCTGGGACTTGTGAGCCGCTGCCAGCTTGAGCGCCTCGCTGCGAGCACACAGAGAGCATCGTTACCATGGGAACGGGAGAGGCGAGGGAAAACCGGGGGAGAGAGGCGGCGGAAAAACACAAAATCCAGCAGGGTCACGCGGCCGGGCATCGGGAACGGCGGTGACAACCCCGGGGACAGCGCGGGGACGGGCCGGGCCCTGCCAGGGCTCCAGGTACTCGGGATTCCCACGGGCTGGGGTCTGTGCAGGGCTGGCGGCGGCCGCAGCCTGGGCTGTTCACAGAAGGGAACTTTGCAGCCAGAGGTAAAACAGAATTGCTTAAAAGCATAAAAAAAGAAAGAAAACTTGAAAAAAAAAAAAAAAAAGGCAACACAAAAAAAAGAGCTTTTAGCTCCACTTATTGAACTACTCCCTACCAGGTCTGACAGGCAATAGTGCAGGATCACAGGAAGCAAAACCTGATCTATTCCATTATTTTAACAGACACAAAACTGCAAATGAGACAAAACCAAAGCTGAAGGAAAAAAGGCTTTGCAGCTTTCATCAGCCTGCGTTGCTACTAATGAGTATAGTTCCCTTAAAATACAAAATGTCATTCATTTGCAACAAATTTTTAAGAATATTTAGCATGCTGGCTGTAACATGTGTGACTAACAGAAAATCTTTAAGATCTGACATCTTTCAAAAAGCACAAAAAATACCCTTAATTTCACTGAATAGTAATTTTTATTACTCTTTTGTTTTTTAAAAAAAGAGATGCAGTACTCCTGTGTGCCAATACTACAGACTTGACTGGAATATTAAAAATACTTTTATAAGTGTGGGAAGTAGAAGAACCCTTACGTCAGAAACTTATTCAAGCACTTCAAAATACAAGGATCTGTTGGCACATTTAGACAGAAGTCTGATTTTAGTTCAGCATCTCATGGAACTCTGATTTTTCAACCATTCCTTCTACCTGGTCTCACCCTGGCAAATTCCCACCTGATCCCCCTGGACTGGAGCAAACTGCTCCCACCTCTCCATGACTCCTGCAGAGCAGGAACACACAGCACACACCTATTTCTAACCCTGTTTCCTCACTGAGGTGCAGCACCATCCCCTCCTCCCTCCTTCTGTTGGCATTAAGGCACAGATTATTTAGGGTGTTAAAAAAGCCCCACACCCAGTAGTGGGGTCAGTGTGCCTGAAATGCTCCCGTGTTTGTTGGGAATTCCGTGGCAAGGAGTTCCCAAGGGATGGCCCTGGGAGCAGCCACAGGCACTGCAGCTTTCCCTCAGCCCAGCCTCCTCCAAAGGACACCCTGTCCCTGTCCCTGCTCCAAAGGCACCCCATTCCCTCTGCCCTCCTCACCTCTCACAGCTCCCCCTGAGCTCTGCTCTCTGCTGCTCAGCAATCCCTGGCACCAAGCTCATTCTTACTGTCATTGAAACAGGGCAACACACAAAACAACCAGCAAAGATCAATTAAAAACTACACAAGCTTCCCTTTCTCCCCAAGGTCTCAGCTCTGATGATCAGAGGCCACATTCAATCTAAGAAAGAACAGAATTCACCCCCTCAGAGTGAGCAGGGTCCTGAGAACACCTGGTGGTGCTGGAGATTTTCAAGGCAGCATCTCCTATAAAGAATTCCTGCCTGGCAAATTACAGCCCAGTATTTGCTGCCTTTCCCCAATATCAGAGTCTCCCTTGCTGCTCCAGCATTAGAGCAAGCAGCACTCATTCACTGTGTCATTTCCCACGAGCACTCAGGCAGGAATTGCTCCTGGAAAGAAACCCTGCCTTTCTCAAAGGGGTCTGTGCAAGGGCCCAGGTTTTCCAAAGCCACAGCCAGACACTGAATTCTGTGAGCTGGTGGCCCCTGTGCCCTGATGTCACCACAGAGCTGCCACAAAATGACAAATGGAACTACAATAATAATAATTAGTCAGAGCTGCTCTTAAGCTGTCAGCAAGATTCCAGCTCTCACTCCATGAGCCAAGCAATTCCCCTGGGAGCACAGGTGGAAATTGATTTGAGATTTAATGCATGACACCTCTGAGAGCTGGGGATGTGCAGCCCCTGCAGGGCAGCAAGAACTGGGATCTTTATTCCCTGTGGCACAGCAGCAGCTTTGCTGCAATGGGATTCCACAGGGCAAATTTCATGATTTCAAATGCTTTCAGTTCATTTGTTTGTGGCCAGTGTTACACATTGTGAGCCTGCAGTATGTCAAATGTTGGTTTTCAATGAAGCAGCTCAAATAAAGGACAATTAACTTGAGTTTTATATCCCATATATAGGATTTGGTTTACACCATTTAGGAAATAAATACACAGAAATAAACTTCACAAAGCCATCAATGAAAAATAAAAGCAGAGTCAAATTTCTATGAGGACAGCCACCTAAAACTCCAAGTGTACTTGTAATTAAATCAGAATTCTCTTCTAATAAAGGTTTTAATATTATCTCATGCTCGTGGGCGGCAGAACCCTCCAACAAACAAATTGTTTCAAACTGTTATCCAAGGATTTCTTTAATTCCCTTCAGCAATTTAGTAGCAACATTCTCATGGCAAGTTTTGCACATGCCAAACATTTGGCAAACAATTTTGACCCAATATCTCCTTTATAAGTCAGGATACCAGAAAGTTGCTGAAGGACAATTAAAAAAAAAAAGTAAATGGACCCACAAAAATGAACAGATTTAACGGTGAAATACTTACAATTCCTTTTTAAGTTCTTCCACTTTCTTGTTCTCCAGATTTAGAAGCTCTTTTGACTTATTAAGTTCCTCTTCATTTTTCAGGTTGTTTTGTTTAAGCATGTCCAACTTAAAGAGGAAAAAAACCCTCATTACATCAATGAAACCACTCAGATATATCTATATCTATATTTATCTATATCTATATTTATCTATATCTATATTTATCTATATCTATATCTATCGGTATCTTTAGCCCCTAAATTAACCCAGCCTGTCTGGACTGATGTATTTGTCCAACAACAGATGTTACAAGACCTCTACATTCAAATAGAGCAGCACAAAGAATTCCAAGCCCACTGGAGAGCAGTTTCCAGGAATGTGGGGCCAACATCCCAAGGTAAAGCCCAAAGCAGCTCCATTAACTGCTGCAGCACTCAGAGCATTATTTGTTTTTTAAATGCAGACCTTGTTGCTAAAACCAGCTGTCCCCTTGATCTTTATTCCTCTGAGATAACTCTTGAATTCTGCTTTTCCATACCTTATTTTCTGAGAGGCAGGAGGGCTGAATGCTGTGCCTGCACCCCAGGAAATGAATTCCTTGCAGAGATCTTGCTGCATGGGACAAAGGGCTGGGCACAGATTTCCTGAGCTTGTGTCCCCCACCAGCAGCTTATGGAGTTGATTTGTTTTCATGCCCCACAGAGTGTATTTATTACATAACAGATAATCTGCAGCCATTCTGATGGCATTGCAGGATCCTGTGGATTTTTTTAATCCAGGAAGGGAACCCCTCCCACATGAACGTCACCAATTCTAATTCCACACAGGCAGATCCCGCTGGGATCGCCCCTGATCCAGCAGTGGGGGCAGCCCAGCTGCTCACCCCCAGTGCTCTGGCAGTGCAGAACAGCCAAGGCTCAGGGCATCCTCCCCTTCCTCAAGCCCTGGAGCAGCACAGAGTGGTGGGAAATCATGGACAGGACACGGACACCAAAGGGAACTGCTGCACCTTGGACTGACACCACGTGAAAAATACAAAATAACCATGACCAGAAAGCCATGAGCATCTTCCATCACTCTGTGCTCATCCAGTAAATTTTCACAGTGGGAAAATGACAGAATCCTCTGCTGCCTATTTCAATTCTCTACAGTTCAACAGCTGCTCTCACAAAGCAGGCAAAACTTTTCACAGATAAACATTTGATGTGATTACTTCATTCTGCAGCTTCTGATTTGTCTGTCTCGAGTTCTCCAAAGAGGCCAAAGTTTCAATCTTCTCTTTGTGAATGGCATCCTTCTCCTTGGTCACCTGCTCCACTGCCTGGGAAACATCTTCTGCCAGTTTGGCCACCTGAATATAAAGGCAGGTGGGGGAAAACAGTTATTCCCAACAGGAACTCTGACAGCAAAAGATCAATACTTTATGCACAGCTCCGTGGTTTGTCAGCTGCTTCCCAGGTAAGGAAGGACTTAAACTAGGAATTTATTTGCATTTTGGAGCTGCATAAAGTATAAAATGAACTGAAAATTCAATTCCATGCAGAAACATTATAACCCCATGCTCATGTCACATCTGAGGAATTTTAATTCCTGGATTTCTCATTACCACCACTGTAATTGCTCTCAGAACTCTCACCTCTTTAGGCAGTAGTAATTCAGCAGATATTCACTTCCAACAGCCTGGTGTATTTTCAGATATATGGAATTACAAAACCTCAAATATTTGGAAAATAATGGAATTAGAGATAAAGCCAATTATTGCATTATTTCAGTGTTGTTAATTATGGTCTCAAAAAGGAAATACTTCACAATGATATTAAAATACTTAGGCAACTGTAATCTATAGGATCTCCTGATTCCAATTTGCATTCAATGTGATTTTCTGGGCTTCAAGCCACACAAACTGAAAATCAAAGTATTTTATAAAGAATTTGTTGGTGGTGAATACAAAACACTTCTGTGAATAAAAAGAACACCAGAATTGTCAACATTTCCCCTTTCTCTCACACTGCTCTTAACCAATTACATTTACAGAAGCAGCACATTCTTTCATATTTTTGGAGTAACTCACATTGCTAGTTTGCTGTAATTGCACATAAAATTACACAAAGATCCAATTTAAAACCTTATCTATCACTACTTTTAATGTTATGTTGCAGAGTCCTTCACCAGAAGGAGCTGCTCAACATCTCCTCCCAGATTCAGGGAACACAACTTCCTTTTATTCACAGTTTATGTTGTTTTCTTGCAACGTTTGGCAACAATAGAGGCTTTTGTAGTTAAAAATATTAAAAAAAAAAGAAAAGAAAAAAAAAAGTGTCTTTTAGACTCACAGTTGCAACTTGCAACAACCCCCAAGTACCACACTGAGAGAGCCCACAAGTGCAGTGTGTTATGAAGTGCTGAGTGTGCAGGGAAGTGCAGACAGGACACCAGGATTAGTGCTCAGGATTAGTAGAACCAGCCCCAGACTTGACTTTTAACTATGAATTTCAATACCTCTGGCTTCTGTACTACTGCTTGGGCCTGGAGAGTCTCAATTTCTTTTACTTTCAAAATCAGATTGTTCATTTGCTCCTGCAGCATCTGATTTTGGCCCTGAGACTCCAACAATCTGCCTGAGAGGTCACTGTTAGTTTGTTCTAAAAGTTTAACCTCCTCATAGAGTCTGTAATAATCCTGGAATAATATCCCCTTCTCCTTCACTAGTCCCTCCTGACTGAGGAGCAGATTTTTCTGCTCCTTCCTCAGGATCTCCAGGTCCTGAAGGTACTCAGTTCCCTCCTTCTCCATCCGCTCCATCTCGTGCTCCAGCACATCCATCTTCCTGGCGATGCCGCTGTGCACGCCCCGGAACGCGGCCGCTGTTTTGGACACGGAGGCAAAGTTACTCTTCAGTCGCCTCATGTTGGCAGTGACATGCTCTTGCTCTGCACAGATGACTTGTTCCTCTCTCACTATTTCCACCAGTTTCATTTCACATTTTTCTTTCTCCTCAATGAAAAGTGTTTTCTCAGCCAGAACTTTATTCTTCTCTCTCAGCTCTTCCAGCTCCTTCTCCAAGGAGCAGATATTCCTTTGAAGTTCTGTACGTCCCAACAGAAATGATTTCTCGTCCAGTTTTCGAGCTTCCTTTTCCAAGGTTAAGGATTCTTTCACAAGAGCAACCTCTTTGTTTAATTTCTGACACTCCTCCTGCAGCTCATCCCTCTCCCTGGTCAGCATTTCCCTGGCAAAGGAGCAGGTGTCCAAGGAAGACGACAGCACCTGCTTGGTGTGTGCTGCAGCAGCCAGCTCACCTTCTAATGCTCTTTTGGCATCCTGGGCCTTCTTCAGAAGATTGGAAAGGTCACATTTACAGGCCATTAACTCTTGGTTTTCTACAGTCTTCTTACTGAGTTCTCCCTGCAGGGCTTCAATGGAATTTTGGAGTGCGGCATTCTCTTCAGCCAGAGCATTCCTGGACAAGAGGTCCAGCTCACGTTCTCTCTTCAGATCAGACACTGCCTTTGCACGAGACTCGTTTTCACCAAGAAGCTCCAAGTATTTTGTCTCCAGTTCCTTCCTCTCTTGGAGAAGAGCCTCATTGTGCTCCTCACACTGCAACAACTTCTGAAGGACAGATTCCTTCTCCAAGGTCAGCTTGTTCATTTTCTCAGCGCAGATTCTCTCACAAAGCTCAGCATACGCTGAGGCCTCCACAAGCTTCTCAGCAGTTGCCTTATTTTCATTGAGAAGTTGCTCCCTTTCAGCGAGAAGCCTTTGCTCTGATGAGGAAAGAGCCTCTTTCTCTTCATGTAAGTGATTACATTCCAAACTGAGTGTGTCTCTTGAGGCTTTCATTTCCTCAAGGAGACAAGTGAGGCTCTCAAGGGAACTCTGCAGCTCCTTGGTGTCTTTCATCGCTTTGGTAAGCTGGGTTTGCATCTCCTCCTCTCTCACCTTTAACACTTGGTTTTCACTGACTGCCTTGTCTAAGCTCACTTGCAGCTTTTCTGTGCCTTTGAGGAGCATCTCCTTCTCTTCCTGCAGGCCTGTCAAGACCCTGCCCAGCTCCTCTTCCAGGGCTTTGTGTCTGTCCTGAAGAGCCAAGAGCTCCCCTAGGGCTGACACTCTCTCTGCAGCCAGAGCTGACACTTGCTGCTGGAGCTCCCTTTGGTCTCTGGCCAGGGCCTCACAAGAACTTCCCAGCTTCTGGATAACATCATCTTTGTCTTTCAGAACTGCATCTTTCTCTTCCAAAAGTCTCTTCTGATAACTCTCCAGCTCCTCCCATTCTTTGACGTGTTTCTGACACGCCACATCCATGGCATCTTTGCTGGCCTGAAGTTCCTCCAGCTTTTGGAACAAGGTTAACTCCAAGGACTGGAGAGCCTCATTTTCCTGAGCTGCCTTCAACAGCTTTGCCTGCACTGCCTCGAGTTCAGAGAGTAATTTGCTTTTCTCAGAAGCCAGTGCTCCCTTTTCTGTGCTCTCCTGCTGGCTTTTGGCCTCAGCTTCTTCCTTCTGCTTTAGGATTTTTTTCTTTTCTGCCTTCAGTTCTTCTTGGTCTTGTTGCATTAGTGAAATCTTTGATTCCAATTCTTTAAGTTTTGATAACAAGGGACCTCTCTCTAATTTTAAAGTATTCCCCTCCTGTGCCAAAGTCTCTTTTTCTGATATCAAAGCCCTCATCTTGTCTGACATTTGTTCGATTTCTTTTCTGGATGAGGCTAACACAGAGCTTAAGGACTAAAGAAATAAAGTCGGGGAGAAGGGAAAACAAAAATCAAGTCAAGCAGACGAATGAGAAATGTGCTTTAAGGGCAAATAGAGCAACTTAATTTAAGTTTTAAAAGTGTATACACTGACACACAGTGCCTGTTTGAATTCAACTGCTGACAGACACCCCTGTTACATTACAGAACATGCATCATCCACAAAAAGTGTTTAGTGGCTAAATAATATTAAAATTATCATGGTTTAAAGGTTTCTCCATCCAAAATTTCCTGTCATTTTTAAAAGTACTCTCAATAAATTGACTGACTGTAAATTGTTCAAAAGAAGAGCCACAGAATGATTTCATGAGACTCTAAATGAATTAAAATGCAAGGAGTTATATTAGAAACTGACTTCCAATTCTCAGTTTCACCTCCTCATGATTTTCTCAGAAATATGTTGTCATGATCCCTTTAATTTTATCCCTTTAATTCAAAACACCACATCAGTACTGTCAATATTGTGTGTCAACTTATACACTAAATAATTTGCTAAATCATACAGCAAAGATTATAGCAAATAATTGCTGAGGCATGAAAGCAAGCAGTAAAGTCAAAGAAATGGGAGGAAAAATTAAAATTGCTAAAGTCAAGCTACACACTGAATAGCTGCAGATCATACTACAAAGAAAAGGTGTGTAGCACTTCTAAATGAAGTAGTTCACAATGCACCTTAAAATCCAAACATATAAAAAACCAGGGACTGACATCTGGCTCCAACTGGCTGTGCTGAGCCAGATCTATGAACGTAAAATGTTAACTGATATTAAAGAACTGAACTCATCAACTCCTGTGGAACTGAGAGCAGAACTAACAACCAGTTTGTTCTGTGGGCTTCTCCTCCCTAGCCCATACCCACATACCCGGGCAAGTTCAAAATAGAAAAGCTACAAACATCTGGCTATGAAAGGTTGAAGCAGAGAGAAAACGAGTCACTGGGACAGAAAATTTCAACTTTAAGTCACTTGCAGAGTGACAAAAGCCACTTACTCTGGCCTGCTCTGCTTGTTTCTGCAGCTCCTCAGCCTGCGCCTCCAGTTCGCTGTTTTTCCTCTGGGCACTTTTCAGTGCCTCTTCTGCATCCTGCAGGTTCTGCTTAAACCCTTGGATATCTGCATCATGTTTAGCCACCAGCTCAGAAATTTCTTTTTCATGCTTTGCCTGAAGATCTTTGTATTGATGTTGGCTGCTCTCAATCTGCTTTTTCTGGTGGAAGGTAAGACAGTAAAACACAGTTCAAGCAGCAGTGGGACCATTTTTCTGCACAGTTTTAGTGCTTTTAAAATTGTTCTTACCATGTCTGTTAAATGATCCTGCAGACTTTTCAGTTCTGCTTGATGAATCTTGAGAGTTTCCTGCTGACTCTGCTCAGCTTTCTGGGTTGTCTGCTCCACGTTTTCCTCAAGCTGAGCAGCCTTTTCATTTGCTTTTGTGAGCTCGAGCTGTATTTGCTCCAACTGCCTGGAAAGAACAAATGAAAGAACATGAGTGCTGTCGCTTTTTGCTGACAGCACCACAAGCACAGAGATGAAAGAGCCAAGATTGTGCTGGAGTTCTATATTCTGACCAAGCATTTAGAAAGAGATTTCATTGTTTAACAGATAGAGTTCTGCTAAACAGGGAAGATGAAGTTATATTCCCCCCAGTACTGTACATACAATTTTTATTTGGGAAAAACCCTCCACATTTTCTCTCACAGAATTGTGACCCAAGCCTTTTATATATCTAAATAAACTGAGTTTATCAGGTAATTAAATAATCATGAGGGACAATCACAAAGTCTGGATTATTCAAGAGGTCATTTACTGTGGGCAATAAGAAGCATGTTATGTAAGAATTTTGGAATTATCAGTGTTGGATGCTCTTCAAGTCTTCAAACCACTCCCAGGAGACTGTTTTGATTGATTTAGTTTGCTAGAATAAGCTGACTTGTCATATCAATGTGACACTCAGGAGCATCTTGTTCAGATATTTACAGAAAAATCAAATGAGAAGCTGGGAGTGTGGGAGTGGAGATGTGATGTGACAGTGATGAAATACCTTTCTTTCAACCTCAGCTCATCGTTCATCCTTGTGAGCTGGGCAGAGCTGTCTCCTGATGACTTCATGATCTCTGCAATGTCATTTTCAAGTTTGGCTTTTGCTTCCATCAGCTGCTGCTCCCTCTCTTCTCGCTCCCTCAGCTTCCTCTCCATCTCTGAGCAAAACAAAAGTGGTTAAGCTGTAAATTCTAGAGGACGGGTACGCAAAGAACAGCTGGAGAGCTAAAGAACTAAAACCAGCAATACTGATGCTCCAGACCTCACAGATCAACCCTTTAAAAAGAAAAATTATGATTGATTGAACTGCTAACTGCAGCAGAAGGTTAAGGACTCTCAGCAAAGAGCAGCTGGTCATGAACCCTTTGTTTCAGAAGTGCTTCACTCCAGGCCATGAGATGTTGGTACAAGTTCTGCTGTCTCAGAGGGGAAGGAAGCAATGGAGGAAGAGACCTGCAGGTCCTGCAGGTGAAATCACTCATCAGCTGTTCAGCACAGCAGCAGAAAATGAACAAGGAAGGGAGCACAGAGCTCCAGTGAAAAAATGCCTCAGGGCAGGCACTGCCAGGGGCAGGGGCAGCCTTGGGGTCACTTCTCCCACCAGGCAAGGTTTGCTTCAGGGCAAAATCCCCCTGCACTGGTTTTACAGAGATCTAAAGAGATGAAAGGCACAGCAAAGCCTCCTACAGGCTACAGAGCACAAAGCTGATGCATTTCCAGAACATTCCATTTCACCCCTTCCTTACCAGTCAAACTAGACTTGAGCTGCTCCAGTTCTGAAGACATGAGTGCAAACTGCTCTTCTTTTTGGTTCAGCTTCTTCACCGTTTCTAGGCAAGTAAAATTTGGAAAACAAAGTTAGTAATTACTTAAGTGCAGACAATTCTACCTACTTGCAAGGTATGGTACCCTTCAGAGAGGCTACAAATAATCCTGTCCTTTCCAGAGCCCCTGAAACTGCTGGGACATCAGCTATGAGCTTGAAAGTGTTTTAAAAAGCCATTTTGTTGGCATTTAATTTCTGCAGCTTTTTAGTTCTCTGTTTATTTTAGCAGCACATACCTTGCATAGCTTGTTGAACATTCTCTGCTTCATCAGCTGCACTAGTAAATTTTTCTTTCTGAAAAATTGATAAAATTTTAAGGTAAGGCTTGGTAGTAACAGTACAATTCAACCACTGAGTTTTGCATTTGGTATTTTTCATGTACAAATAGAACAATCTTTGCTCCTATCATAAACAGATCTCAAGTTTTTGGGTTACAGCTTAGCACAGATCTTCCCTTGCCTTGGCTGCAAGTTCCTCAACATTTAAAGCAACTCTTCCATCAGCTGCCACAGGTTCCAGGGTGGGAAACAAGAATTTGGGGTTTCTATCTCTGCTGTGCCCAGGCTGCACAGGGGACACCTGTGAGCCACCCCCTACCTGTGTTCTGCAGCTGTACCAGCTGGAATTGATGCCAGACAATGAAGAAAAGGGAGGATTTTCAGGAAGGCAAGTGAGGCTCTTCCACCAAGTTTGAATATTTACTATTGGCCATGGAAAGCCCAAAAATCCCATTGTTTTGTTACTAATGCCAGTGTAGTTCCTCAGGGAAACCCCACCAAACAACACAGTATTTGGAAATCTATTTAAATGAGAAATGTCATTTAAAACCATTTATAAGAAGTGTGTAGCAAGCATTAATTGGCACAACAGCTACAATAAAGGGCCATGAAGTGTTCCTTAATGAGCAGTCTAAATTTAAACTGCTGCTGCTTTTGATTTGGTTTAATTTTATCTGCAATCCATAAATAGATGAGTTGTATTTCTCATCTATTATCTGATAAAGCAGGACTGAGGTGAAATGCTCTTGTTATTCTGAGGCAGATCCCATTAACCATGAACCCTTCCCATTTTTTCCATGAGTAAAACTCCTTTGGAAGGCTTTGCTCAGAGCTGATCCACAGACTTCCATGACACTCTCACCATGAAACCCAAAATCCAAAGAGTAAAGTCAAAATTTTGGGGTATTACTCACCAAAACTTGAAGTTCCTTTTCCAAAGAATCTTTAACTTGATTTACTGCACTCAAGTTTTTCTCAAAGTCAAGAAGCTTTTGCTCTTTGCCCTGCAGTTCTTTGGCCAAATTACTGGCCTAACAAAGGTGATGAAATGGAGTAAAATAAAATGAGAAACATGAATGAAAAATTAGGAAAATTAAAAGGTGACTCTGAAAGGAATAACTGTAATAGTAAAATCACTCTAAGATGAAAAATTAAAAAAAATAAGAAAAAACCATGATGAGTTAACTGAGTGAAGCTGATTTCCACTGATGATTACATACATCACAGCACTAATTGCATCGTGGAATAGATTTGAAATCATTAAAATTTAGTTCTTTTGGCATTAATTGTGAATACATTATTTAATGGCAGACATTTTTGAATACACTCACAATTTCAAAGTTTCAGCATTAGTTCATTCAGTACTTTTAGTTCTTTATTGTTTTTATTATTTGAACTGATTGATTTGTGCTTCAATTGGCTGATCAGATCAATACACACACACAGGGAGGGAATCTCTGGAGCACACCCAGGGGTAGTGCAGAAATCCACTGTGGCCTTAAAAAAGAGTCAAAGGTAAAAATTTGGTATCTTGGAACCACCTGTGAAGAGTTTAGAAAGCTTTTTCCAGTTATTTCCCCACTACTCTTCACTACCATCAGCTTTATGGAGGTTTCATCCAAACCCAAGGAAAATCCTGCACCAAGTTGCAGTCTGTACCCCAAAGTGCTGTCAAACAGTGCCAAAAACATCCCTGCAGAGCCTGGGCTTAAAGAAAAGTTCCACCAGCATTTTCTGTGCTTTCTTTTGTTTTAAAAGACTCCCCCATCACCTTGTCAAAGGAGGGGAAAGGTAATGAAGGAAATGTTTCCCTAGTGAGTCCCAAGTCTCCTTGTTTATCCCCAAAGGTTAAAGCTTTAGGGTGTGTGGACCCTCTCCCAAACAAGCCAACAACTTTTCCATAACAGGAAGATTTCAGCACAGACATGCCCAAATTTGCAGCAAGGAAGTGCAGAAGGAATTTTTTCCTTTTGCTGATTGGTGCAGGTGGAGCAGCAAAACCTGTTGAGACAGGACCCAGTTACTGCTCCTCTAAACCTCCTCAGAGGGTCCCAAGATACACATTCACTAAAACTCATTTTTTCTGTGATGTATTTCCTATAGCAGATTAAAAGGGTACAAATGTAAAATAAAAGCAAAAGAAAATGAAAAGGATGGATGTTGATACAAACCTGGCTAATTCCATCACCCTTTTCAGTCTCTAAAGTCTGAATTTGTTTCTCAGCTGCCTCAAGCTGCTTGCTAAGTTTCTCGATTTCCAATTTACCTTCAGAATTGGCTTTCTCAAGTGCAGCAAGGTCCAAAAGCTTTTCTTCAGCAGCTTTGATCTGTGGTGTAAGACTATCAATAACTTTGGTTTGTTCATTGTACTTGGCTTGCAGTACCTCTAGCTCCTTTACCTTTATCTCAGCTTCCTGCAATTTGTTTAAAGTGTCTTCCATTTCTACTAGGTGCTGATCTTCCACACTTTCCAGTTTGGTCTTCAGGCTTTCCAGGTTTTGCTCTTTCTCCTCCGTGACTGCCACCAGTTTTGCTTTCAGCGACTCGATCTCTTTCAAGTGCTGAGATCTCTCATTTTCCTGCTTCAGTTTTAGATTTGCCATTTCATTCTCATAGTCTAATTTCATCTTCTCAATCTGAGTCTTTAACTCAGCGAATTCTGCAGTCTGAGCCCCAACACCTTTGCTGAAAGAAACTTTCAGCTCTTCCATTGCTTGCTGATGGGAGGCAATTGCAGATTCCAGCTTGGATTTCCACAGCTCGATCACGTCAGAATTCTCCTTGTTGGCGTGGTCAAGCTTGCTTTTCAAGGATTCATTTTCCTTTGCCATTCTCTCATTTGAAGCTGAAAGGGACTTGATCTCTTTCTGCAAGGCTTCCTCACTAAGGCCAAACTTCTCTTTCAGCGAGTTCATCTCATTCTGGTGTTCTTTGCCAGCTGCTGCCATTTTTTCTTGCAAAGAACTGATTTCTTGTAGCAGGGAGAGGGAAGTGTCCACGTCGTCGATGTGTTTGCTGGAATCCAGCCTCCCTCGGAGCTCTGCCACCTCCTTCACCCTCAGTGCCAGGTCCCTCTCCAGCTCCATGATCCGGGACTTTTCTGACACTGTGGCCACCTATGATCAACAGCATTTTAAGAAAAGAAGAATTATAAAAGATACATGTCATACAAAGACACTCAGGCCTTGCTGAAAAGCTTCCACCGAGCGTTGCAAATTGCTTCAAAAAGGGAAAAGTGTCCACAGTTCACATGACAAACATCTTTTATTGTCTATAAACATAGAATTTACTAAAATTTGCTCTTCTGGTAGTATCTAGAAATAACTTGCTAAAAAATTTACAAACCACCCTGATGGGTATTATCAATGATTAACAAAATGTTCCTCAGAACCATTTTAAGGCAGACTGGAAAAGAATGGAGAACCTTGAGGTCTTTGTTGAAATAATTCCTTCCAAATTCCTCTCATACCTGCTATAAGACTGTCAGAAAATGACAAACATATTTTGAACTGATAAATCCTCTGAAATCCCTTCTATATCTGCTTCTCTCTGAAAACGTGTCCTGACACTATCTGAGCTTTTCACTGACTGTTGGAACAGTTTTTGCTACAGAAAAGCTCCCAGAATTAATTCTAATTAGGAAGTTACTGCTTTGACCTCCTGGAAAAGATATTACTTATCCACAGTTGCCCTTTAAAAGTACTTATTACACATTAAATTGTTGGTTTGATATTCATCCTGGGGTTTTTTTGTTCATCCCACCTGACCTTCAAGAAAATCCCCATGTGTGAGCATGAATATATGTGTGTATGTGTATATATCTGTTTTTCTTTAAGAATTGACATCTGCTGAACTTCTGACTTGGTACCAATATTCTGACAGGCAGCAGTATTACTAATTACTGGGATAGCCATTAAAAGATTATATGATTGGTGGGGAAAAAAAGAGCTAAAAAGCCACTGCAAACTATGATTTAGCAAAGCAAACAGTGCAGCAGCTACTGCAGAGCTCAGAAACCAAGTCCCAAATACTCAGTTTGTGTTAAAAGGACTGGCATGTTCAATCTTAGGTTTTTGGGGTTTAATGAACTGTGCTAATTTTTAAAATGAGCTACTGAATGTTCCCTTGTGTCAACTCACGATCCCATCTTGCTACTTCTGGATCCAAGGATTACTTTTGCAGTGTGAAGACATCTTACCTGAGTTCTTGTACGAGTCACATGTCCAGGCACACACACACACCCCATGGAAGCTCAAAATTAATCCTAATTTTTTACAGTGTTCCAGCTCTGGCTACGGCAGGAGCAAGGACCTGTTCCAGCACGTGTCACCCCCGGCATTGTGCCATCAGAAATCTTCCACAACACAGATCAGGCTCTTTATTCAAACAGGGAAAACCATTACCCTAGTGTCTTCTAACTCCCTCTGGAGTTTGTCAGCTTTGGTCTTTTCAAAGAGCAGGCTCTGTTCAAGCTCCTTAATGCGGGCATGCTCCAGTTTGGTCTGCGTCTGTTAGTGGAGAGGGAGAGGAAGAGAACACAACGGTGCCACCATCACATGCCAGCACGAGAGGAGGAGCCACATGCAGGCCGTGCTGCCAGAGCCTTCTAACAGGTGAGCAGAGAGGATGCAAGGGGGGGGAAATGGACAGGAAAATGCTATGGATGAGGAGGATGGGCAGAAGGTGTGAATGGATGGGCGTGTAAAAATGAAATCAAACGTGTAAAATAAATAAATAAATAAAATGAACAGCAAATGGAGAAATGGGAACAAAAAAAGTTTCATGCAGCTGAGTAGAAGTTATTTATCAGTACATGAAGTTTTCAGCACAAATTAGAATAGTTATGTCAAAAAAATATATATATGTGCATATATATATCTCTTCCTGTTCTAACAGGATGGTAAGTCCCTTTCCTTGCCATCCCACTACCTTTTCCTTTAATGCCTTTGTCAGATTTTATAAAAAAATTACTTATTAACAAGGGGACAAAAATTCTCCACTGAAGCTCATGTGACAAATCAAAACTTTAACTTTCTTTTTTTGATAGTAGCTGTCTCTAAGTCTCAGCCATAAAAATGCTTCTGGCCAAGACCTGGGAACATGAAGGCTCCTCTGTCACTATGGCTTGAATTATCTGAACAGAAATAGAGAATGGTTGTCTGTAACTCCAAAACCCTCCTCCTTCCCCCCCTCTTCTCCTCTTTCAGGAAGGAAGCAAGCAACAAGATTCCTCAAAACCAGATAAAAAAGTGAATCAGCCTGGTTGCTCTGCAGTTATGGATGTCTAAATATATTGAAGAATATGTGGAAGTAAGAAAAAAAAGTAAGATCTCTGGAATTCTAACAGGTTCCTAAAGAGAATTAGGACACAGATGAACCCAAGTGAACAGGAACCTCCTGCTTTTTGCTCACAAACAGAATCTCTGATATTCAGATAGTCCCTGAGGCCTGCAAGAGAGCCTGAAGTTTGGGAGGTGCAGGGAAAGTCCAGCAGGTAATTCAAACCTGACCTGCACCTCTGAAGTAGGGAAGAGAAAAAAATGAAAGAGAAATATAAAGATGGGGATGAGCTCCTTATCTGCTTCTCCAGACACAGAATTCCTCCTGGCAGCAGCAAGTTCTTCTTTCCAAAAAGCATCCAGACATCCAAGGGGGTGAATTTTTTAAACAGTTGAAAATAGCTGGCCGTGTTTCTATGGAGTTCCTTGGTACACAAACACTTTTAAGTTGCTCCTTAGATCTGTTGATGTTTTCATTCTGTAGCAGGTCTGGTTCTCTCTCAGTGGAAGATCTTCAGGGTGTGACAGGCAAAAATGCTCCAAGAACACAGATTATTGTTTTTCCTGCCCACAGCCTTTGAAAATGGAATTAAGTATTCTAAGGGAAATAATATTTAATAAGTGGCTACAATTCAGTTTTCTCTCTGACACAGGTCAGTATTAGTTTTGATCCACAACTAAATTGTAAGTAAGTCTGAAAAACAATCTGCTTTAAAAGCTGGAAATTCAATTCCAATTCAATTCTAATTCACCAAGGGGATCTACCAAAACCCAAGAAATCCCAAATCTCATGGTTACAGAATTCCCCCTGTGTGCCTTTGGAATATGTAACCTTTGGTTTTTTATGCTACATAAAACCAAAGTCTTTGATCATTAATTTTATAGACAGTGCTTTACTGCTCCAAAGATCAGCCAGACCATCACTGATTACTGGGTTTTTTAAAATCCTATCTCTTATATACTACAAAGGCAAGTAAGTTAAAATCCTGCCAAAATGGAAATAAAAGATTAAAAAAGAATACTCTGGAGATCTTTGCTTGACACCTTTTTCCCCATTTAGAGATGAGAGATTATCCTTTAATCAAATCTGATTTCCAAATGACAGATTCCAGATTTACTGAGGTAAAAATCACTGCAAAATTTTGAACTGCTCAAATTTCTCTCCTGATGATGTGGAGAGAAATTCTTACTGATCATGGTTCTCTTTGAGGAAACCCAGAACTGAGAAGAGAGAGTACCCCAAAAAGAAGAAAATAATTTGATTGCAAACCTTAACTTGGATGGAAAAGAAAAGCAGGAAAGAAAAAAACCAGACAACAAAGCCAAAGGAATCATCTTCCCCTTCTCCAGAGCTTCACAATCAGGGAAATGATGTGGAAATGGGATTCTGACTCTGCCTTGAACCTCCAAGAATTCCACCCAAACTTGGAGGCCTGACATCAGCCTTTTGCAGCTCCTGTGTGCTCTGGCTATTCCTTCACTCCAGAACAAACCTCCCTGTGACATCTCCATCAAACTGGGAAACTCTGCTGAGGCCACAAATCCTGACAATCAGTTCTAGGATGGGGCAGGGCACCCTCCAGTCCCCTCGTGCTGGGACACAATCACAGGACAGCACCAGGACCAGGCAGGGTCAGCCTGGAAACTCCTCTGCAGAGTGAAAATGTCCATTTTTAATGGAAACAGCAGAACAGGGAAGTCAGGAGAAAAGATGGGATCAAAGAAGGAGTACACACAACAAGAGAAAGGAAGGGCACATGCAGATTTATTTCTAACAAAGCATCAGCTTGATGGGGAGACTGGAGGAGAAACAGATCCCCGAGGGATCTCTGCAAGGGGAACCCCTAAGGATGCACAGCAGGATCCAGTTCTAGTCTTGAGAATTTCCCATCTTGGCTGGGGATGCAGCAGAGGAGGCAGCCTGAGATAAATTTACCTTTAAAATTCCCCTATTGTGAGCTGGGGAAGGAAGAGGGCTCCTTAAACATCTTGCATGGCCATTTCTGTTATCAAGTAACACATTCTTCCTACATAATTTGAAGAGGAGCTACATGAAGATACAGTAAAATCAGACAGCTTTGTGAAGTAATTGTTCAGATGGTTTTAATCATGTTCCCCCTCAGCATTTCATACAGGAAAAAGGAAACAAATTTGGGAAGATGAAGAATTGACAGATTTTTTTTCCCTCAGAAAAATTGTCATCTTTTGAACAGCAGCAGGATCTCATAGGAGAGCAGGCAGGATTTTGTGAAGAAAACAGCTAAAATCCTACATTTAAATTCAGGCCACTTCAGGATGTTGGTCAGTCAAGTTCTGCGAGCTCCTGGACTCTTCAGTGAGTTGAAAAGGTTGTGACCCTAAAGAATTCTAATGCCACACTATCCCTGGCTGCAGTTAATGGCATTGCCACGTTTAGTCATTACACACATTCTTTCCAAGAAATGTTGTAATTGCTCTGAAAGCAACATGCACACAAATACCAGAGTCAACGTCTCAATAACAGATTATGCAGTTAGTGAATCAGTATAAGCATTTTCTGCACACAATCTGTTAACATGGGATGTCTCTGCACATTGAAGTGCCCTCTTACATTTTCTGGGTCTTCCGAAATCTGCCTCTTTCGCTATCAGTAAAATTAAAAAAACAAACAAACAAAAATGTTTCACCTGCAGACTCAGCACTGCCATTCCAACACAAACAACAGGAGATATTCCATCAGCTTGAATTCAGTTTAAACCCCCAAGTCAAGCAGCTTGACAAACCAGAGTCTTTAGGATGGTTTGCCATGACTATAAATTGATTTAACAGAAAATAAAAAACTAAAATATTTCCATGAACTAAACAATAAAAGGAGCATTCTATGAAGAGTCTAGATAGGTATCTTAAAATGAATGAAAGACTAAAATAAAAGAAATGTTATATGAAATGAGTATTTTTCATAAGGCTAGCACTTCAATCACAAATGCTTTATAGCAAGACAGTTAAATAAGTTTGTACTTTATGCTTCTGATTAGACAATAGAGTAGAGCAACTAAATTATCTTCCTTATTAATTGGAATTTTGGGATAAAAATTTGGCAGTGCTCAATTACCTGACAGCAATCCTTCCCTAAATGTTTTCTATTCTGATTGTGCAATGACACACTGTGCTGTAGCCCAACATTACAATTCTATAAACAATAGATAAAAGTTGCACACATTTATTGCTATTTAGATTTTATGTGCAAACTCTCAGGACAAAACATCCTCCATTAATCAACCTTCCCTAAGGGAAGCACAGGAATTACTCAAGAAACTCATCAAAGAGGACAAGTCTTCAATATTCATTTTCAAAGGCATAAATATTAACTATTAAAGAAATAGCTATTAAATATTTGCAATTTTATAACTTCAAAACATTTTTTTTTTCTTAGTGGTTACTTTTAACAGCAAAAGGTAGAATTTTCTATTAATTAACTTAATTTCTCTAAATAACTACAGCCTTTGCATAGCACAGCCTTTGCTAAAGTGTGCAACTGAATTTGGGGTGCAATCCTGCAATTTCGGAACAACTGGCTTACTAAAGGATTGCAGAAATGGGTGTCATTTTCATGTGGCTGGATCAGGATTGCATCTTTTAATGATTCCTGCCCTCCTGGATATCCCTTTTACAAAGCTGGAAATATTTTACCTCTAGGTCTCCTTTGGTAATGGATTCTTCTTCCACACGGAACTGAAGGTCTTCAACTTTCCTGTGGGGAACACTCATTAAAATTCAGGTAATTTTGGAAGCAAATGCTTTCAAGCTCACTTTTCAGTGGAAATCAAAATGACAGTAACAACATTCCCATTGTAGCAGCAAACTGCCAGGAACATTAAGGAGAAATATCTCACAGGAAGCATCTCCCTCAGAGGGAGGGCAAAATTTCTGTCCTTGAAACACTGCCAGTGCCAAACAAGGCATCACTACTCCTGCAGCTCTTAAGAGGATATTTTGTATTAAAACCCTTGAAATCCTCATTGATTCTCTCCTTTTGTCACCCTTCTGGATGATCTGAGGTGACCCAAATCAGCAGTTTGATCTCACATTCTATATATTCTATCATTCATGTAGGAAACAGCCAGAAATTCAGGACACATCTGAAGTATCCACAGGACTTCAAGATGTCACAGACTCCAGCACTGAGAAACATGTCTGGATCAGGATGAACAGCAAGATGCACAAGAGAGCACAAGAAGAACATTAATTACACTAATGAGGACAGTTTGGGGTTACCTTTTCTCTTCCTCAAGCTGATTGAGGAGCTCCACCTTCTCCCTGTCAGCTGCCTCCACCATAGCTCGGAGCTGGTCCATTTTTGCCTCCATCTCCAGCACGTGCTAATCAGGAAGAGGAATAAAACCAAAATTTACTAAGCTGGGAAATACAGGAATTTTTTCCAAGTTATGTACCTGTACTTCAGTAACCAGGATTTGGTGAAGGGATGGGCCAAGTGACAGGAATGTTATCAAATATGGACATGATCAAAAACTGCAGTGAAGTTCAACAAAAATGAGTTAAATTCAGTAGATCTGATATCTCATCAAGGCAAAGATCCCACAAGGGACATCTCACAGGTATGGATTATTTTACTTTTAGCACACCACCTCTTACTCCCAGCCCTTTTCAATAGGAAAAGCCCATTTTGGAGGTTAAATCCATTGTGTTAACTCTGTGCCAGAGGAACAAAAACTCCCTCACCCGGTCGTGCCCATCGCGAACCAGCGCCAATTCCTGCTCGATCTCCCCGACGTGGCTCGTTGCTTTTGCAACTTCTGCCCTCTCCAGGTCCCTTTCTGCCAGGAGCTGCTCAATGTGCTGCTGCTTCTCCTTCAGGGCCTCCTGGAGGGCTGTGGTGCCCGAAATTTTTCTTGCATAGCGGGAAGAGGTTTCTGTCAACTTCACAAAATAAATGGGTTAAAAATCACTCTGCACCAAGAGAAAGGAAACAGGGGTGTAGTGGGTACCTCCAGATCCACAAACACAGGGTTAGTAGAGCAAATGCTTTCTGTGACCTACTGTATCTTCTCCTTTTACACTTAAATTCATTTTCCAGAATTTAACAGTGGCCACCACACAGCCCTGTAAGGAGGAGCAGCCAGAGAAAGAGGCAGGAGGGATGAAGTGAAAATAAAAGGCCTCAGTCGAAGGTGTAGACTCACACAAAGGCTGGCTCAGGATGCTCCTAAGCATCTTTTTGCATTAAAAAAAGCAAGGCAGCTTTCTAGCAAGCCAAAAACATCATGTCTCTCTTTAACAGGTCATTATCTTGGGTCACCAGCAGCAGTCCAACACTTCCAAATGCTCCATGAAAAGCTTTGGGAATTCCCACCAGCATCTGGCACCTCTACCATGGCAAAAGCAGCCAGGATGAAGAGCAATTACCTTGACCTTACAGCTAGAATCTTGTGAAGAACAACAACTGGTATATAAAATAAAATATATGTTTCTATCACTTGGAACTAAATTACTTCTGGGAAAAGGATCTGGAATATTAAGTTTCAAGAACGCAGATTAAAATTAATCAGAACTATAGCTAAAATGAAACCAGGTTTTCCTTGACCTTGCCCCACTGGAATCAGTACAAGGGAAAATTCATTATGGCCCTACCAGCTACACCCTCATGAGTTCTTGAGCTAGCAGGGAAAGTAAATAACCTGAAATTACAAAGGAAAGTGAGCAATAGTTGTGAAAAAGGCAAAAGAACTGAGCAAAAAACCCCTGAGTGCTGTTCATAAAACCTGATTTTAACAGCTGAGAAATTTGCCTAAGTATTAAATGAGAATGCCAGCTCAGTTAATTTTTAGAAAAACCCCAAATCATGAAGATTTGCTGTTGTATCCTTTAGCTCTGCCTAATCACCCAAAACCAGGAGCATGATCCTTGCAGAGATGTAACCATTGAATAGCTGCCACAGGCAGCCTGGAAAGCTGGCACTGCCCACAGCCCCAGCTGAGACCACAGCAGGGATTTTTCTCCTGCCAGCACAGCCACCTCCCTTCCCTGCTGCACAATCCCTGCCCCAGGTCCTGCCAGCCTGGATCCCACCCTGCACACTCTGCAATCCACTGCTGCTGCCCTTCTAGTACCAGACAGAATAAACCACATTCACTCTGATGCTTCCTTGGTTGTTTCAGACCCTCCCAGTTTCCAGAAAAAATCCCATTCCAGAATTGCTTTCTAACAGTTTTAGGTCTTCAAATCACCCTTCACTCCCGACTGCAAAACAAATCCAAAACTCTTCAGAGAAACATCAGCTTCCTTCAGACTTGGAAATAAACACCAATTGCATCAGACAGCCCCTTTAATCATTGGATCATCTACTCTGACAGCTGCTTTTATTACTCAGGAAAAAGAAAATAGAAACAGCCCTGAACAACTGAGCAGTCAATGTAAGAGTCCAGAAATCTCAGAAAAGTTTTAGTTTTCCTAGAAACTGAAGCAGGAAAAGTCTGCTGGGTCAAAACTGATTACAGGAAATCTCGTTTCCCCAGCAGCTTAACTTTTAAAGAAAAAGTCTCAGAATTATTTGGACAATCCTTTTAACTTGGATGGCCACCAAATGTTCACACTGCCTGAGAAAGCTGGAATTTTAATTCCAGATAGAATGGATTACAGCAGCTTTGTATTTTATGACCTAAATCATGCAAAATCCCTGGGACACAACAAAATAAGCAAACAGATTTTAGACACTCACAAGGTGTAACCTGGGGGATCACAGCACATGGAATAAAGCATTTGGTTCCACGTGTTAGTGCTGGGATCCCAAACTAGAGGGCACTCTGCAGCTGCAAGTGCAACTTCCAGAATGGATTAAGTGATGAAGTCCCACTGTTTGTGCCAAATAAAAATCCTTTTTGTGGCCAGGTATTAACCCTGGTGGCCTGACCGACTGCTGACCTCTGTTAATCTGCTTCAGTCCTGCAGCACCAGGGGAAGTCACCTCTCTGGGCACCTGCTGGTCAGTGGGACAGTGGGACAGGGAACCTGCTCCACAGCACTGGGAGTCACTCCTTCCTAATTAGATCTATGGACTGTGGTTTAAAAAAAAAAAAAAGGAAAAAGCTAGGATGACTGTGGAAAAATCCAATTATTTCTATGTTTTCAACTGCCATAAAAGAGACTTCTCAAAATTCAGCCTTCTCAGATTTCCATTTAACTGCTGCAACCCAAGATTAGGACATTTATGTAACAGAGCAACTTCAAAAGAATCCATAGTAAGTGTATTAGGTGGAATTAGTACTGTGTTAGATTTCACCTGAGCCACTGCACTTGGCAACACTCAACCTTTATGAATTCATAGGATTAAAACCAAATCTAAAAGAAAAGAAAGAGGCTTCTTGTCAGCAGAGACTTGGAAATTGCTCCTGCTGCATTTCTCAGCTGACTCATCTCTTGAACAGCAAAAGGAAATTTGGAACATTTTAGCCAACGTGAAGCTTCCTGCTTAAACAAACCAAGTGTGACATCTGGAAGCTTCAGAAGATGAATTAAATGCAGATTGCTGTCACAGACATATTTTATGAAAAATTCTTTCCTTATGATTTTTTTCTCCTGAGAAGCTGAGAGGCCTCAGGAGCAAAATATAAACAATGGTTATCTGCTGCTGTGGAATGCAACAGGTGCATCTGGGATTGGTCTCATGTGGTTGTTTCTAATTAATGGCCAATCACAGTCCAGTTGTCTGGACTGTCTCGGTCAGTCACAAGCCTTTGTTATCATTCTTTTTCTATTCCTTGCTAGCCTTCTGATGAAATCCTTTCTTCTATTCTTTTAGTATAGTTTTAATATAATATATATATATATATCATAAAATAATAAATCAAGCTTTCTGAGACATGGAGTCAACATTCTCGTCTCTGCGAGCACCCTGCGAACAACATCACAGATTGCAGCCAGAGAAATCAGCTGGCATCCTAAGCCCCTTTCTTATTGCAGTCACTCTGTTAGCTTGAATCAAATATTCAACTATTCAGCTGCTCTCCAGGGCTAGCTAAGATTTCCTTCCTTCGTGCATGCTTTGAATGAGGAGGAGCACCAGGGGCCCTGCAGGAGCTGCTCTGCCGGGCTGGGAGGGAGGGGAGCATGCGAAGGAGAAGTCAGCTTACGAGTCCTGTGCGGCTGGGCTTGCTGCTTACGGAGGAGGCCACGGAGCTGAGCGAGCTCAGGGAGGAGGCGCTGGGGCTGCGCTTCAGGGCCGTGGGCGTGGGCAGCACCTTGCGCACGGCGGGCTTGGCCTTGGCCGGCGTGGTGGAGGGGAAGCCGATCTTGGTCACCTTGTGCACCGGGGCGAAGAGCCCGTACTTGGGCTGGCACTGGAAATACCTTCCGAGGGCAAAGCAAGCAGAGGAGAGAGGGAATGAATTTCTGTTCTAGGTTTGTGCAGAGTTCTAGATCAGGAGTACGAATTCTTGGACTGCAGGTCTATTTAACACCCATTTAGGAAAGGGGCTTTTGAGAGTCTCAAACAGCATGATCACACCAGACTTCAGAAATTCAGAGTAAACACTATAGCTCTAGTGCCTAAAAAATTCCATTCAGATGCAGTTTTATATCCACAGCTTTCCCCTTCATCACATTCCTTTGAGCTGCCAACACATGTGATGGCTCAGAGTTAAAAATAGAAATCAGCTTTTAATTAAATCAAATAGCTTTATATTTTATTACATACATACCATTTATGTATATTTGATGATACAGAACATATATATCTTTGATTAAATATATACAAAAGCCACTTACAATTTTAAGCTGTGATCACCTATGTTAAGGTGAGACAATCTTTGTAAAACCTTTTTTTAATGAGGTAAAAGACCATTCCTTGTGGCAAATGAGAAAGAAAGTTAAATTGTGATGTGAATTAATGCCTTCTCATTGAGACTAATTGGAGGGAGCAGCTACACTGCTCCCATCTCTACCAGGAGGCATCTGTTGGAACAGGAACTTCCAGCTCCTGGGATGCTCCAAGATTTCCCTTAAGTACAACTACTGGATATCCAGAGATTTTCTTAACTGAGCATTCCTTCCATGCTGAGAAATCAAACAAGCATTTAAAAGCAGGAAATTGTGTTTTCCATTACCAGTCTATGAATAAAACTCACATGGGAGGAGAGCTCAGCTCATCCCACGAATGTGAGAGAAGTGTTGGCATCAGAGAATTCAAACCATTGCACACCAACCCTCCCCAGCAGCAGCAGACAAGGCAGCTTTACAGCCTCCCTCCCTCTCCTGACTGAAAACTTCATGGAAGATATAAAAACCCAAAAGAGAATACAGAGAAAAATCTCACAAAGTAAATTTGGGGATGCACCAACCTCGTGCCAGCCACAGCTCCATCGTTCTTTCCCAGGGGCTCGTCCAGCTCCACCCCACACCATTCTCCTTTAGCAAAGTCAGTTTCTCCCAGAAAACGAACGACTCCAGCTTTTGTTCCTCCAACCTAAAGCAGTAAGAAACACACCTGCATTTAATGCTTTTCCAAATAAAAACCAAATTCAGTGAAAAAGCTTTTGGCATAACCACGTTCACAAAGCACAGGAATGACATAACCTTATTTCATAGTTCTTATTTCAAGCTATGTAATTTTTTGTCTATGAGTTTGTATTAACGTTGAACAAATACTGATCTTCACAACAAAAAATATATTTAACAAGACATATATTTAACAAAAAATATATTTACAGTATAACCAATGTTCTGAATGCAGTAAGTTTGTGCTAGAGTTTCACATAAATTCCTACCAGCAGATTAGGATTTCTAAGGTCTGTTTGCTTCTTATGCTAATTCTGTGAGGAAAAATAAAAGAAATGAAATGAGAAAAAATTCCTTTCATATTTTCTCTAAGGAATGATTCAGATAAATTACATAGTACAGCCCTCTTGTATTTAAAGTAACTGATATAAAGTGTGATACAGAGCACTTGGCAACCCTGTGGATATAACCAGCTATTTGAATCCTTGGGGAGAGGAGAATCATTTTATCTTTTCTTCACTTTCAAGAATAAAAAAATCCAACCCAAACACTCCTAAATGAAAGCCTAGAAAGCAGCGGCTTTCAAACTTATCATATGAAATATTTACAGCCATTCCAATTACTGGCAATGTCTGTGAGCTACAGCTTTTCCCAATACCCAGGGGAAGGAAGAATTAAATTAAGTGAAGAAGGAAAAGGTGTTGTGTGGCTGACACTTGCCAGGAAGAGCCACAGGATTCCTGCAGTTCAGGAAGACAATATGTTGTGCCCTAAATTTGTGCAAATCTGTTCAGCCTGCATCCAGCATTGTGAAAACAGGGACATGGTGATGGAAATCTCTTCAAGAGATTCACAGAATTCCACATGGAAAATGCACCAATGGTTTGCAAATGTCCACCTGTGTCCAGCACACCTTGGACAACCAGGAATATTGTGAGGCCTTGGCAGAGAGCTTGAATGAAGCCTCCTGTTGAAGACTGTGATTCTCCTTTTTATACACTAAAAATCAAATTATCATTTCATATAATTTTTACAGCAGACATTCTATTTCTTGGGGGAACTTCCCAGGATTACTAGAGAACAACGAGCTCCTCATGCTGTAAATTAAGGAGCATGATCACAGCACACGAGAAAATTCACAATATTCCAGTTGGGAAGAGCTCACTCACGAGGTCACCTGTGAGGAACCGGGGACTTTACATCTCCACAAAGTCCCAACTCAGTGCCCAGGAGCTGCCACACACATTTGTGCTCCAGAGGCAAGATGAGGCTTCAGTTGATGAGGAAAAATAATCCTAATGCACACAAACTCAGAACAACAGGGAGGATAATGAACTTTTTTGATATTATTCAAATGGGAACGGGAGCAGAGGCACCACTTGTCCACACTTAAGGTGGCAGCTCCTCCTCTACCATTAGAGACAATTCTGGAACAACTGCAGGTCACCTTCAGATCCTGCTTTAAGTGGCACTGTAGCAAATTATTACTCTCCATGGAATAAAAACACACAAAGTTTACAGTTATCATGACAGCCTAATATAGTAACTCGTAGAACCTTTGGTATTTGGTGTTCTTGGCAGAGAACACACAAACAAGCACTAGGACTGGCTCAGAAAAAAAGAATTGTAACCACCCAAAGAATTCCAGAGAATCCAGGTCTCTGGCACTGTGGTGAGGAGGGAAAATGTAACACTGATAAAATAATCCCTGGGAAGAACTGCCCCTTACATTGAGGGACATGGTATTCACCCTCAGACATCAGCTATTTTTTCTAAAGGGTAAATATCTTAAATACAAACATAAAAAAAATTTTAACTGCACTGTGAGTCCATACTGAGTTCCAAGTTCTCCTCCTTATTCCTTTTCTAGCATGTTTGGGGAGGGGTTTTTGTCTCTTTAGGTGAAAAGACTGGTTAGTTCTGCTTAGAAGCTATTTCCCCACTCAATTTTGTTCTGTTTTCAACCTGAAAAAACAGGAGTTAAATCAAAAGAGGCTCTACAAACCCATTTAAGAAATTAGAGAGGAAAACCAGAACAATGGCCTAGATAAGGAGGATCCCTCCAAAGACAACAGGAGGTTTGGGGGTGCACAGAGAGATTCCTCAAGCTCCTTTTCCACAACCCTTGAGCCAGGCAATGGAATTTTTTTCCTGTTCCAGGGTGTGTGTTTGTGTCTGTGGTGATTTTTTTAAACAAACCCAAATTAATTACCCAAACACAGCCACCCAGCACCTCTCCACAGGAAGGTGAGTGGGTCAGTGAGGTAAGAGGTGTCTGAAGCACCGTGGTGGAACAGGATAAATCCATGCAGGGATTCCCAGGGACAGGAAAAACTGCTGCAATCTGTTCCCTCTACCTCACCCTGCAGATCATCCTCTAGAGAAGGGATGCTGGCTCCAGGATAGCACAGGTTAAACTCTGGACAGAATATTCTTCCTTCTCTGTTTCATACCTTGGCCCTGCTCATCTTCCACGTTTATGTAACAAATGGGAAGTTTGTTATGAAGAGACCACACTCAAACCACAAAGTGGGAGACACAACCTGGAGGAACCTGGCAGTGCCCAGAGCCCCCTGGAGCTGCTCCAGCCCCTGCAGTGACCCAGGGCTGGTGGGAGCCAGGAAATGCAGGAATTCAGGTCCCAGAGCAGATGGGGCTGCTCCACACCAGATTCCCAGCAGGAGCAGCAAAGTGACTCCTCTGGTAACCATGGTACCTGGGTTATTTTCAACAGGACTCAAGGGAGGATGCCAAAGAATTTCTGCCTTTTTCCAAACCCAGTCCAGCTTCCCTGAATAACCAGCTACTCCATTTCTCTCTCTGCACATTCTGTGTGTCCTTACAAGAGCAGGAATTGGAGCACCCTGTGGCTGTAACGTGCTCAGAGACTCAGTGAAGGTCTAGATGGGCAGTTTTGCTCAGTTTTAAGCAAAAGCTTTCTAAATTTCAGTTTTAAAGACAGGCGAGCCCTCCTTTATAAAGCCTGAGACTACTGAAGGCTTCCAATCATTCCCAGACATCTCTCACAAAAAGTGCATTTATGTCCAGCTGCAATTAGTACCTGCAAGTGACAACACCTGCCTTGAGAAGAAAATAATAATAATCATAATTTATTCCCTTGGTAGTACAATGTGAGGTGCTACTGTACAAGGCAGTGTGGTAAAGGCTTTTCATGATGCAAGCTGCTGTACATATACAGACTTAATAGTGCCATAAATGGGAAAAAAGATCCTGGCATGATTAAACTCAACTGTTCCAACCAACATGAAAAATAAGAATTGCACTTACAGGGTATAGCATCTGTTATAGAAAAATTATTTTTAAAAATTGGGAGAATTACAGCCAAAAAAAGGTAAAAAACCCAACCCCAAACCAGCTGCATTTGCCAGCAGATCTGCTTTCCAGTACTGCACGAAGGACTAAAATAAAACCCATCAGTTTCTAAAAGAAATAGGAGAAAAAATATTAAAAGCTTTCTGAAAGTTCTATGAAAAACCAGAGCACAAGTACCACAAAGACAGTTTTCCATGATCTTCTCTCATGCTAAGGCAGGTCACTAAATAATGGATAGAGAAAAGAAGTGCCAGACGTTTTCTCAGTCAGTTCCCACATTCAATAGAGTCAAGCTGTAAAATACAAAGCTGTAATACTCCAGAGAATCTAGGTTAGCCTGCAGGTCACGGTGAGGTGAGGAATTTTGCTTGGAACTCACTAGAGTTATGTCAAACACATGCAAAAAGTGATTAAATTCCATTTATCCAATTATACCCAAGCTCATGTTAATTTGCTGCCAGGTAAAGTGAAACAGCAAAATGGGTTTGGAATCCTGAAGTGGTGAAAGAGCTCCTGGTGAAAGGACAGGGGGATGAACACGTCAGACCTTGTGAGAACCTTTGTGGAGCCACATTTCCAACGATAAGGAGAAGCAGGAAACAAATAAACCAGTGTAATCCAGGGGGGGAAAACAGAGATGGTGTAAAAAATGAGTGTGATTTGAGCAGTGCTGGTGGAAAAGAGGACAGGCAGGGTCTGAACACTGTCAGTGTAACAATATCACTTATTCAAACCTGCCCAGAGAAGGTGAAAGGTGAATAACAACTGCTCTGTCTCCCATTCTGCCTCAGCATGAACTTGTGGTGACTCCTGAAAACATCATTGGATTTTTCTGCATTTTCAGGACAATTCAGCACCACAATGTGCAGCACTTGGAAAAGCAAAACCCAGCCAGCCACACAGAGCCTCTAAAACACCTGGGATCCACTAATCAGGTTCTAATCAGAGTCATCTTCCTTGTTTCTCCAGATTTAGCAGAACTGCTTCCAGCTGGCAACAGAAATTGTGTTTAATTGATTTGTTCACCCCTTCAAGGCCAGAGGGGACAAAGTGATCATCTCCTCTGGTTCTCATGGAACAGGTCTTTACATTTCACCCAGTTCCATCTGTAATTAACCCTGTAACTGCACTGAGCTGATTGCTGTGGGGATGTTTTTGCAGCAGAGCTGATATCCATCAGGAAACACCCAAACCTGGACTGGATTTTGCCTGGAGTCCTAAATAGAACCAGGAAATCGGCACCACCAGGAACTCTATGATACATTAGCATCATTTAGAGAAGATTTGAAACCTTAGAAAACTGGTGGGGCAGATCCAAAGAGCTGCATGAAGGGTTGGGAGAAAATAATTTCCTCACATTATTAAAGTAACCCCATAACACACAGTTAGTGTGTACTAGCTCTGAATCCATGTGTCTGCCTTCCAGAGAAGTTAAAGATCCATGAATCCCTCACCTTATTCACCCATAAAGCAAACTGGGTAACAGCCACAACAGCCTTGGTTACAGGACCCATGTTTAGATAAGGGCCTGCAAATGGGAGAAACTCAGCCATGACCCCGTGCCACCCAAACCAGGGTAAGCTGGACCTAAAGAAGTTATGTGATACCTAAAGAGGTTTTTATGTCCAGCTCACAACAATTTGGTTAAGAACTGTAATTCCTTTTTTCATCCTTTTTGTCTTGATGCCCTTGAGCCCCACATTGGGCGCCAAAAATCTGTCTTGGACCAGATTTCGGCAAGTTTGGAATGGACTCAGTAAAAAAAAAACCAAAACAAAAAAACAACAACAAAAACAACAACAACCCCAAGAACAACAACGAAAAAGATACACACACAAAAAAAAAAAACAAACCCAAAAAAACCAAAAAACCAAAACCAAAAAACTCCAAAACCCACCAAAACCTGGCAAAGGTGAAAACCCAGACTGGATTTTGGCCAGAGTCCGGAATGGAGTTGGCAAAGGGGAAAACCCGGACTGGATTTTGGCCAGAGGCTGCCCCTGACAGGCTGTTTTCATACTTAATTTCCCCATTGTTCAAACATATTGAAATTTCAAATAAACCAAATCTGACTGTGGCCTCTGGCCACTGGCTCTCATTATTTTACTTTGTTTTGGAAGGCTGCAGAGCCCTGCAGCATCCACCATGCAGGGACACACAGGTTTTAAGCAAGACACCTCAATTTTTCCCTTTGAACATCAGTACCTTAGGTTCTTAAAATCTTTTATTGCAAGATACTTTCTCTTGCTTGAGTCATCTTCCAGCTGTGTTCTGAATTCCTGCTGAATTCCAATGGGTTTTTCAAATAACTAAGGATGTAAATATACCAAGTTCTTAAATCTATCAAACAAGAGCTAATTTTTAAAACTAGACTGTTAGATAGTATTTAGGATTTTAAGATAATAATAATCCCACCCCATAACTCCATAATGGCATTTTCTCCATTGAATCTATAGTTTTAGAGAAGGAAGCAAAAGTGTTTGACAAAACTGCCATGTTTTAAGTTTGTCAACATTTGCTTGCTCTGTCAGTTTTTGCCTCTTTCTGCTGAGATTAGACAGATATTAGGTATTTGCTTTAGACTATCTTATTTCCTTTTAAAAATACCTACACGACATCCAACACTGGATCAAGGCACAACTGGAACAGTGCTAGAACACCTCCCAAACTTTAAACTGGCCTCCATCACTCAGATGTTCCAACCCAGCAATTCTGAGTAGCAGGATTAATGATGGCACTTCTTCTGTGCATTGGATATGATGGGTGAGTGACTTCACTACCTAAAAATGCAAGAGTGACTTCTGCTGTTTCCACTGATGGCAACAGGATTCAGACAAGCCTTGATGATGTGGATTCTGTGACGTGCAAAGTTCTGTGAAGGCAAATTCAGCTTTTCCAGAGCTGGTGGGCAGAGTCTCCACCTTCTATTGGGCTGTTTCCATGGAACTTGGAAGGATTTGCTTTGAAAACTCTCCACTTCTACCCAATTTGGTTGCAGCCAACTTGCAAGTTCAAAAGCAAGGCCGAAGTGGGCAAAAAACCTCATGTGCAGGAAGATACACAGTGTGCTACCACACAATCCTTCACTTCCAGAGAAAACAGTTTAGTAACTAAAATTGATGTGCTATTGAGGTTCAATTCATTCATCCAACTCAAAAGGAAACCAAAAAAACCCACCCTAACAGCAGTTCCATACTACAAAAGCCACAAAAAAAAAAAAAAGGGCAGAAACTAAAATAAGTAAATAAACTGTTCCTTCTCCCATCCTGTCCTGAAATGACTGAGGACAATGTGTTCCTGGATAGTCCCCCTTGGGAAGGCAAGGAGAGGGGAAGGGAGCCAGGGAATCCACACACAAAAAAGGAATTAACTACTGCCAAAGCATGTGGGGAGTCACCAGTCCCTGCCATTACAGCCCAGGAACTCACATGCAATTTGAATTTAAATAAGGAGTTGCCAAAACAGAGTGACTCAGACAGGACTCATGCCTTGTTTTAAGCTAAAAGTAACACCTTAGTTGTGAGCAGATAGGTAATGCCACGTCCTGAAAAATGCTTAAAAGTAACATTAAAAGAAAGCAGAGGTTTGCACAGGGAAAATCACCCAGATGATGAATTGCAAGCAAAGCCTTTGGATACCCCTTACCCCTCAGGTATTTTCTCATACATGGATTTCATGCTGTAGCAGCCACTTAGCAAATTAATCTACATCCTGCATCACAGGAGGCACAGTCCTGTGCCTAAGTAGTCATACATAAATATAAGAATTACTTTAATCCTTGACTTAACATGACAAAGCCATCAAAACAGCTCACAGTCACCTCAGCTCCAGGATAAAGCAAAAGTGTGACTGAGCAGTTAAAATTGTCACATTTGATGGAGGAGGCTCGAGAGGAGAGCCCCAGGAGAGCACAAACCACTCACACGTTGCCAACTTCCAAATTTTTCTTCCTTTTCCATCCTTTTATGCATTCTGCCAGAAATTTCTGCACTGTTTTAACTGTAACACCACCAATGAATATTTGTTCTCATAACAGTTAAATATTATCACAGACTTTTAAACAGACTAAGCTCAGAAGTGCATTTTCTATTCAGAAAGTTGTAAAATCCAGAAAAAGAAAACCTTAAAAACACCACAATGACAATGCTAAAGGGAGAAACTCCTCTCTACATGTGAAGTTTCTTTTTCCCTTGGCTGCTTTTCAGAGCCCTGGAATGTAATCAGTTGACAGCCCTACGTCATGTTTACTTGCAGATAGGTTACATGGGTGGAAACAAATCTGACAATAATCTCCTATCAGCCCCTGCCTGTTCCAGCACCAAAGACCTTGGGGAAGAAACAACAAAGCCCTGAGTAACTTAGAGGCAGCTCTATAAAACAGGGAATAAAGAGAAATGACATGTCACTCATGCACAGGGAGAACTCTGCAAAAAGGCCACATCAGCATGTGCCTGTAAATTGAGTTTGCATCTTTTTGTGACCATATGGACAGAGGCCGAGTTGCAGCTTTACAGCTCAGCCCCAGAAGCAGCAGATTTGGCAGACTGTGATGGAGCTGTAACTGGTTAAATGAATGAAAGCACTTTAATCCTTTGAGAAGGCTAAGGCCCCTTAGGTTGATAAGATTTTTATTTATTTATTTATTTAAAATACAGCATCTGGTCCCTTCAGGGAAAAGCTGACAACGCTGTCAAAGCTACTTCAACTTTTGGTACAGGCAACAGTTGTCACATGAAGCAGATTCTTCTCTTCTGTTAACAAGCTTTGTTTTGGTTGGGTGGTTCAGGGGGGGTTTGTTTGTTTGTTTTTAAAATCAACTTTGCATTGGGCTCTTGAGAAATCCTAAGTGTGCAGCACCAGGCCAAACAGGTTCTCTGGCCACAGCTCACACAGGAAACCCAAACTGGCTGAGCCTGAATGTAATTTGTTTTCTGAATTGGTTTTCTGTTGTTCTTTCCCCATCTGGTTTAGCACCGAGCACGGCCCTTCCACTGGCACTTACTGCACAGGAATTCTTATTCAGAGCAGGTTCAAATGCTGGAGCTGGAGCCTCATTTTCAGCAGAAAAATCAACTGCAGTTCTGGCACTGTGTCATTAACCCCAGAAAGGCTGGATGAGGTCAGTGAAGGAAGTGCAGATTTCCACATCAATTTTCCTGTGTTACAGAATCCCCAAATATAAGATCAGGCTGTCCAGAGTTAATGTTCTAACTGTTAAATCATATCCAGATTCCAGAACATACATCATATCTTAAGAATGGAAATTATGCCTAATACAGAGCTGTTTGTATCCCTCTTTGCATTAATAATTCTTCTCTGGTTTAGCCCTATTTTTATTCAGTAAAAGATACATCAGTGCACCAAATGAAAAGCTGAAGAGTGAATTACACATAATAAACCACAATTCTTTGATATATCCAACTTATCTACCTATATTTTCAACATTTCCAAATACTCTCATGAGGTATTGTTGGTTTCTTATTAGTGAAAGGAAAATTGAGCACAAGCCTGCTGAATACAGCTCAGATACACTGGGATTTGAGTGAGACAGATTTATCATCAGAGATTCCCAAGATAGCAGAGCACAGGGTGCTGTTTCAATTAATCATCTTTGAGGACTAAACTACAGAAATCTAAAGATCCTTTTCCACTAGAACATCCATTTAGGGCTGTAATACTTCAGTGAATACTTGTGTATTCACTCAGTTTGATTTGCTTCTGATTTGCTTTGACTCCTCAGGAATCTCAAGCAAGAGAACTTCTAAGACAAGAGGACAATGGGAATTTCTCCACAATTATTATATTTCCCTTATGGGCATTGATGTCTACCATGAGTTATTTTTCTGATGTTTACAACTCAATTTAATGGCCTGGAAATGTCTTCTTCAAATTGAGGGGAAAAACCAGGAAAGGTTGTAGCTGATTGTTGTATTTTTCTGCAGGCACCCACAGCTGACATATCCAATACCTTGAAGCACTGTCTGTTTTGATGTCAGTGTCTTTTTAATATCCAAGGTCTTTTGGGAAAAGAGGGTTTTTTGCCCTCTGAAAAAGCAAGGCTGCTTGTTTTGCCACTTTTTATCTGTGTATCTAAAGCACTGCTCAGCACAAGCTCACATGAGATGCTCTGAGCAAGCCTGGTTTGGAGAATACACAGGTGATCAGCTCACAGCCCTACTTGGTTTTTGCAGTGGAATTTATTTTCTCTGGTATTTTTCTCTGGTTTGTCGGGGTTTTTTTTCCCCTCTGGAACTTTTCTTTCTTTTACTTCTCTGGAATATCTTTAACTCTGAATAAGTGTCCCAAATCTGTATGAAACCACTATTCTTCCTCATGTTATCTGAATTAAGGAAAGATCTGTAGGGTAGCTGTCTTCATAATTAAATAAACCAGGAGTATGTTCACTGGAAGTTTCCTTCATTATTGACCCTTTATATTCTGAAGGTATTAGCTCTCCTGTAGAAGTTTGGGAGGACTCTCATATGGCACCACTTAGCATTTGGTAACTCTAACTTAAAATGTACAAAAGACTGGTGAAACCACCAGAGATCAAAGGAAAAAGAAAAAAAGCCTAAGGCGTCTTTTCTCTGCACACAAAACAATCCTGGCCATACACTGGAGCTCTGATCACCTCCTCAAGACTTCTTTGCTCCTAACAGCCTTTAACCAAAGCACCTCATCCCAGCACCACTGGGGCAGAAGTTGCTGGGACAATGCAGAAGCAAAGCTGAGGAGTGACAGCTGCTTTTTCTGGAGAGGAGCAGCATTAACATCTCTGCAGGAGCAGCAGAATGTTCCAGCAGAGCTGAGCTGCTGGGAAAGCCTGAAATTGAACCCAACATTTCAGGTTCAAACTTGTGCCCAATTTGCATCTGTGTAACATAAAAAGTTGAGATGTGAATTAGTAAACACTGTCTGAGTGGCCTCTTGTTCCTTGCTAATCCAGAGTGGGCAGACAAAAAGAGCCGTAAGATTTTGCCATTTTTTGTTGAAATCCTCCAAAACCAGCCAGTTACCACCAATAAAAAGAAACTTAAAGTAATTTAAATGATCCACTCAAGGTAACTCCCATTAAGGACATTTTAGAATCCAAGTTAGAGGAAAAAAATGAACAGATTGAAATACTTCATTCCACACCCTGAGATCACACACAAAGATCAATGAAGTTGGGGCCATCTGATGTCCATTCTGGAATGTAATCTTGGCTGATGAGCTGTGCCTTACCCATCCATGAATCTGCCCTTCAGGATGTCATTTTCCAATTAGCTGTTTTAATAGGGCTCCCAAATGAGCTTTTGTCTATCATGAATTCATTGTTTTGAACTGCAGTTCTACACTGCTGGAGGCTCCCTGCTCTCAAACTGTAATTCCCCACAGTTGCTCTCTCCATGTGTCCATAAGCACCAAAAAACCTTCACAAAATTCTCACAGCAGTTGGTGCAAGCTGCAAGAACTAATGGATGTTGCAGCACTGAGTCCCTCCAGCCCTACAATGGTGTGGTCAGACTGGAACTCTGGGACACCACATTGTCACTTAGAGGGGAAATTCTGTGCTCAGGTGGGACTGGAAACGTCCACCCAGCCCTTCATCCTCTTGGGTATTACTGAGAAGGGACTCCTGTGAGTATAAATAAAATCCAAGAGATGTGGAGCAGGCCAGGTGGATTCGTCCCTCTGATGGAGCAGGAATGGCTGAGCAAGTGACACAAGTGACAGAAAGTCTTTCCCAACAACTGGTGTTGGTTGGAAGCTCTGAGGGACAGCTCCCAGAATTACCCAGTGACACCTCAACTCTACAGTTCAGTGCTGAACAGGAGTTCAGTGCCAGGGAAAAATATATTAACAGATGATTCAATTAATTAGCCAAGCTCGGGATTATTTGAACAAACCTGACCACTTAAGATATTTATATCTGAATTATTATTAGACATGACAGCAGAGTCTGGGATCTACTACAAATAATTAGCATGTGATCCCAAAGGATTGAAAAAGAGTAAACAAGGATCCTGCCCCTTTAACATTCACATTCCTGAGTGTCTTCTACTGGTATAGAAATTATAGTTATGCATCACCAACATACTGTGCTAGGAATTACCCCAAAAAACCTCAAACTACAATTTGGTGATTCACAAGGAAGACTTCAGGCAAACAGAGGTAGTAGAGAGGATGAAATATTAAGTTTAACTTGTCCTACTTAACAATTTGGGACCTTATTATCATCAAAATGTGGCACTTAGGATATGCTGCTTCTGCAATTTGCACTAATTAGACACAAGGAAGGCAGGGCAATGCCTTCACAGCACCAGAGGATTCTCCCAGAAGGGACATCCCAAAGGTCCTTGAGGAAGAGGCAAACAAATGGTTAAAGCCCTGATGTTGTTTGGAGGACAAGAGGGCTCAGTCTCTGACAGAAATAGCCAGGGATAAACCACAAATCTTTGTTTCCATTGGCACTCCAAGAAAACACATCTCAGCCCAAATCCAGCTGTCAGCCAACCCCTGCCCTCACTTCACCTTTGTCTCCTTCTTCAACTTGGCCCTGTGAGTTTTAAGCTCTTCTTAAACAGAAAGAGGAGGCAAATTCTTCCTTCAAAGATACAATAAACTTAATTAAAATACCAATCCACCTTCACTGCAGAATTATTTTCTGGTGGGGCAGTGCAGGACAAACAATAAAATCCAGGGGATTTTTTTCCTATATAATGTCCTTAGAGTAACCCCAGAAATGTTTCTATGCCAGGATACTCCCACCTGCCTAATGGAAAGTCTAAAATTGTATCATACATAAGAAAAGATTGTATCAAAATAAGAGAGAGAGAAATCTTTAGCTTAATGATTCACTGGAGTAAATCAAACCTAAAATCAGGTTTCTGTTACAGAGATCACAGATCTGGTGAGCATACAAGGATCATTCCAGTTATATATAAAGGCCATATAAACACTCTTTAAATTAAGAATACAACATAGACAACCAACCACCAGTTTTCTGATAATAATTTTTTAAAAATGTTAAAACTAACAGAGCAACTCCCTTTCAAAAAGGTGAGATGATACACTGGCAGAAGCATTTAGGGGTCTGAATTCAGAAGGGCAGCCAAGTAATGTGGCACATCCCCAAGAGCACATGTAATTCCTGGCTGATCAGTGGCATTGTGTGACTGCCTCTGTTCCTGCCTATCACCACCCAGGAACAATCAATTATTGAAGTATTTGCTTTCTAAAGACACAGCCCTGGACAGGGCAGAAGACCTGCATGGAAATCTCACAGGCTTGGGTTTTATTTAGCATAATTGGAGCTCTTGAAGATACAGAGAGATAAACCACAAATATGTTGTCAAACACAAGGTTGTGTTTTAAACAGTGGCATAAACATAATAGATTAAAACCTGCCAAAATAACCATTTTATCTTGGTACAGCCAAGATATTCCCACAGCATGCAAAGAGCTTGTTTACAGAAGACACTAGACAAAGAAAGCTAGAGCATAAATTTACCTTATCTTGACCAAGGAAATGGCAGAAAAGTTTTGAATATTAGCAGAAATTTTAATTAATCAATCAAAAGCAGACAGGAAAATCTTACCAGCACTCGATCTCCAATTTTGAGCTCCCTTTCTCCTTTCTTTAGTGATCCAGCTTCCGAGAGGTTTGATATAGATTCACTGGCAGTTTTGGAAAGATTGCTAATCTGAGAAGGAGTTGCATGTTCCTTAGCAGCAAGGGGGGTTTTCTGTGGGATTCCTGAAGGGGGAAGCGCAGCAGTGGATGAGGACACGGCACTAGCAGCTGATGTGGACGTTGGGGAGGTGGCTCTGGAAGCGTGAGCTGTCTGGGTACCGTTGGCTTCGTCCTCTGTCACCACTTTCCTGCTGAGTTTGGACGGCCTGGTGAATATTCCCCTCAGGGGCTCGCACTGGAAATAGCGAACCCCGGCCACGGAGCCGTCGTTCTTGCCGATGGGCTCGTCCAGGACGATCCCCGCCCACTGCCCCGGGGCAAACTGCGTCTCCCCCAGGAACTGGATGAAGCCGGGTTTGTTCCCATTGACCCAGACGCGCTCCCCGACCCTGAAATCATCCACAAACTCCTCGTGAGCATCTGCAGGGGCTGTGCTGGAGGTCTTCTCACTGGGAGCTGCTTTTTCTGCTGGAGCTGGAATCAAAGCACAATGAGAAACAGTGGGAATCAAATACACTGATACTCCAAAGAGCATCATTACTGAGTTTCAGTGTAACAATGTCCCTAATTAGGAGATCTCAACTCTTAATTTTCCCGTGCAAATGCTGAAATCTCTGGAAAAAATAATTCAAAATCTAAGGGGAGAGACACTGAATGCATTTAATGAAGGTTTTGGTAAAAACCCTGTAAAAACCACAGATCTGACTTCAAAAATCCCCCAAAGCATTTCTATCATGATAAGGTTTGAGGAAAATTGCTTGATTTCCAATTAGTAACCTTTAGATTTTTTTGTAAGTTCTACACATAATTTTTTAAAATCAGAAATACAAGCAAAAATACATTGGTGTCAAGAGTAAAAATAGTGTATATTACAGCATTGAAGGTACTTTTTGTCAGAAGATGAACGAGGGAATGATTAAGACATTTAACTGTTCCTTACCAGCAGCAACAGGTGCAGGTGTTTTGAGCAAGGTACTCCCGTGCTTGATGGTCTTTGAAGGAGCCTTCAGCCCACTTGGTTTTAACATACTCATCTTTTTGCAATTATCCTCCTCGTCTGTAGCAACTATCTTTTTCCAAACATGGAGAAAATATATTGTTCAAGCTTTTTCAACTCTGGAATAAACCTGTATATAAAAAGATCAGACATGAGCAAAGATCAGTGTTAATTCCTGCAGAAGGGATTTCTATATATACACAATCTGTGTATGAAATGCATTATAAAAAATGCTTTCCAGTAGCAACCAGCAGCATTTCCAGCTCTCTATCTTTTGAAGGCCATTTCCCATTAAAACCTAAATGATCAAAAGAACTCGCTTTGCTGAATGCTGCTGTATTTATCTTGAGATTTAAACTAAAAGGCTATTTTAAGAAAGAAAAACAAAGCCCTTAACAGCATAGCTAACATTACACATAGATTTTTACTGCTGTACACACACAACTGCTTTCAGTCATATTTTTCCAGTGTTGCAACCTCCCAGCAAAACAAACTTGAGACTAGAGAAACAACAGCAACAGAAATCAGGCCAGCCAGGAATTTCAGGATAAAAGGAGTAAAGTTTCTAAGAGGTTGGAACTGCAAAGCTGAAATTGTTGAAGAGTTACATGATGACAAGTGAAAAGCAAAGAGGCACCTCAGCTCTGAGTGACCTCAGATCACAAGATAGGCTGGCTCGCAGTCCCCGGCGGTGCCCCAGCTAGAGGAGGGACTCTTCCCAACGTTGCTAGGATAGAACTTGGAAGGCAGCTCCAAGCTTTTCAGGGAACTGTGTTTTGCCACAGGAGGCATCTTCTTTCTGATTACAGAAGCTTCAGAAAGGCCTTTTCATCTCTAATGAAAAATCTGTATATTTTTTTTACCTCAAATGCGAATTCAAGGCCGAACTTCAAGGTGACAGCTCTCCCCTCTCTTCAAAGGAATAAACTATTCTGTGTGAACACAGCTTGGCTTTGTGCTGACTTTTACATGAGGCACTGCCAGAACAGCTACACCACTTCAACAGCAGCAGCAGCACACACCTCAACAAAAAGCTGAAGGGGAAAGGGAAACGGGCACGCAGTGAGTTTGCTCAAGTGTTTGCTCAGCACACGTCGAACCAGAAGTAGAGAGGAGGTCCCAGTGCTGCCCTTTACTCAGCACTCTGGCACCTGTCAGGACACAAAGTTGGGCACTGCAGCCTCCCAGTGCCCAGGGGTGCAAACTGGGAGCTCAGCACCCAGCTAAAGGTAAAACAAACCTGCCAGGACAGACAGCTCTGGGCAGCAAGGAGAATATACCAATCCTGTCTTTGTGTAGCAGTCTAAGGTTTATCCCTCCTGTATTATGAATTATTAATCAGGGTTCCTAAAAATCAATTCACTGCTTTGTGAACCTGAGCACCAAAGTGAAACATTCCTTATGTTATTTCAAGACCAGCCATGCCAAATTCAAGGCGTTTTCTAAGTCTGCAACAATGTTATACTTTAAAAAGCATGAATTACTACTTGGATGTAATTATGTTTGCCTACAACTTAAGTTCTGCTCCATTAAAATGATGAAGTGCTGGGGAGATTTCTGAACCTTTTTTTCCCTAGTGTTGCCAGAAGTTTGTCACCCACCTGCCTGCAGAGTTATGACTCTGCATCACTTTCCTTACTCTTCCTTTTAGAAATCCTCTAGAACTCCACTTTGACCTGACACACCAAGGGCCTGAAAAGCCTTTTTTTCTCTCTTACAAATGTGCTCCCTTCCCCAGGCTACAGGCCCTATTCCCTCCTCTCCAGCTCCAGAATCTCCGTGCTCACCTCCCTTACTTCCCTCAACCCATCAAAACCCATGAAACACAAATCTGTTCAAGATAAAGAAGGATTTGGTACAAATACAGAAACAGGGGAAGGAAGCATCATGGTCAGTCCTTTTTAGTTCAGTCAGTGCCAAAGACCAAACTGGAAATTTGGGCCAAGGGGAGTCCTCCTTAAGGAAGGTTTCTCCTAAATCCTGGAAGGTGGAACTGTTCCCCAGCACTCTGCCATTGTTTTCCATACATCAGCTCCTTTTTGGCTCCCAAAGACCATTCCAGCCCCAGCACAATTGCCCTGTGCAAGGACAAGTAGAGAAAGCACACACTGCATTACCACCCAAATTAGACTTTGCCAGTTTCAGTTAATTATTTATTAATAGATGGTTAACAAGCCTCTGCTCAACAGAAAGTTAGAATGTTCTACCCCTGCATTTCTTGGCTCAGGGTACTCATTCATAGTTTAATCTTGCTCTCCACAGTCATGGGTTATATATTTGCTGTGTCATTTGCTTTTCTCAACATACAGGCCTTCAATTAGGCCAGAAGTAACACAATCCCTCCTGTCCTGGTTTCAGAGTTACTGAAATTGTACCTTAATTCAGACAAAATAAAAGCTAAGATTATAGGCAACACTTTTTCATAACTGACTGCCTCACTGCAATAGTTAAAATGCAAATTTTGGTCTTGGGGACAGGGCCTTTGGAGCAGCATTGCCTAATGGAGCTCATAAAACACAGAAATTTGCATCAAGTGATTTGAAGCATTACACTCCAGCATATCCTAACAGGCTCCAGATGTCAATGATCTCACTTCAGTTCTCATAAAAGACAGCAGCTCACTGCTTGTCCCAATTTGTTCTTTCCTCCCTTGAATCTGACTTAGCTCTCCTGAAAAAGGATCCTTATAACCAACAGACAAAAATATTACTGTGTCCCCAAAATATCCTGTCAGGAACCTAAGGAAAGGTCCAGAAAGCCTCTGATAAAATATTCCACTGAAGTGTTCTAGCAGTAACAAAACTGAGCATAAAATGAAATTTCAAGCACAGGCTTCGCACCTGTGCCATTATTGGAAATATATGACTACACACAATATGAATTTTAACTGATTAATGATATCATTATTTTTATTTATCTTTTAGAGACCTCTAAATACTGCATGGATTAAGGAACAAGTTGGGAACCACTGGTTTAAGTAAATAAATCCTACTAATGTGCTATGTGATAATAATCTTCACTTTCCTGAGAGAAAAACAAACTCAGCACAAGAAGCACTGTTTGAAATCTCTGCCTGAACAGCATTTCTCAAATACCTGTTTCATACTTGTTGTCCAGCTGCTGCTGCCAAGCTTGAGGGAGCTCATAACTCATTCCTCAAATATCTGGAGTTTAGAGAAAGTAACTTGGAATTTTGAACCTGGAAAGATTTCCCCTCCAGTCCACGAGCTACTCCAAGAGCTCTGACCCTACACAGTTATGAACACAACTCCTAAAATTACTGCAGTCTTAAAACTAAAGCACATAAACATGTTCTCTATGATTCAGGTCTAATTCCTATAGCTCCACAAGTTGTATTTGCAGTCTGCTGGGCTGTTATTACACTCCTGTAAAAATTGAGCTTATATATTTACAAAAGCACTGAATAGTTTCAGTTGAATTGATAAGCTTTTGAAATTCATACCTGATTTAAAAACACAACCCCATTTTGGCTTTGAACAAAATCAATGTCTTCTTCTTGCACTGCTCCTTGCTGCTTGAAACCTCTTGGAGAACATTTCTTTGTGTGCAAGAATGAGTCAGATCAGAGCCAAACTTGTGGAAGATTCTGAGGGGAGTAATTCCTGCACAGCAGGTGCACAAACTGACCAGACTGGGACATGCACAGCAGCAACCTCACAGGAACAATTCTGGAGGAAAGAGGCACAAGAGAAGCTGAATCCTGGAACAAAAATCTTCCTAATCCTGACTCCCTCTCTGCTGCATTCTGGGTCTATTGGAGAAATTTCTTACTGGGCACCCAAAAATCTGAATAAGCACTCTGCAAGCAATGGGTTACATATACAATGAAATATTCCAGAGCACACAATATTCACTGCAGAAGTCTCACTCAGCTTCAAAGCCAGTCCTGCCCAATTACAAGTTGCTAAACCAGAAGGATGGATTTGGAAGCCCTCATGCACTCACTTTACAGAGCTTCTCTGGAGTGATGCAGCACTCCTGGCCCGTCCCTACTTAAATACAACAATTTTGGAGCAATGAACTCACATCCAGGTCTCTCTGCATTGATCCACTGAAGCCAGACAGTGAAAAAGCAAATGAACTTCTCTGTGACCCTCATGCTCCTGCCTTACTGCAAATTCCATGTGTTTTGTCAGCTCTGATGCATTTATTGAATGGGCAGCAAGCTCAGACAGCCACACCAGAAAGCACCGTAGGCATTTGTTAACAAAGAGAGGCACA
Organism: Calcarius lapponicus; assembly: GCA_039654755.1. Lineage (NCBI taxonomy): Eukaryota > Metazoa > Chordata > Aves > Passeriformes > Fringillidae > Calcarius > Calcarius lapponicus. The sequence goes on from CM077478.1 coordinate 3,256,714, forward strand.
AACAGCAAATTGTGGTGGGACTGAGGTGACAAACAGCCTCTGCATGGGCCACTGTCAAAGCAAACTGAGCATCTGAGCTGGCCCAAGGTTTTAAGTGCACTGCTCAGGGATTACACTGGAATTAGAGGCATCTTCAGGTATCAGTCACATTGAAACTAAGATAATTTAAGAAAGAATTTATATATAAAACACAAAACAAACAGAATTAAGAATTTAAGATGTCAATACAAGAAGAGTTGGCATTTGGAAGTCAATGTTTGATTACTCATTCAATACACAGCAATTAGTGAAAGGGAACATTTAAAAACATGGCTTTGGTTTCATTCTGTCTTCCAGAAACCATTGATTTTTATGTCAATTACTCAAGTCACGTTATGATCTGAATAGAGCCTTCAGATACAGCACTACTAGAAGACAAGACATTATTTAATTCAATGTTTGTTATGCCAAGTGCCAGGAAAACATATAAACATATTTATTTGGGTTACTATGCTCTGCTTAGTGCCAACATCAAAACATGAGGGCTGGTACACCATTTTATGTGCTGGTTTTACCTGCACATCAAACCAATGTTTTGTACCTCACCCTTAAAGGTAGAAAAAAATTGTATTTATAACTCAGCTGATCAGGTAGAAAATAACAAAAGAAATCCAGACTTTTCAGATCTGTTGTTTGCAGGTACTGGAACGGGAAATAAAAATTTTGTAAGGAAATAAGCAAGAAGGTCTCATAACTTATACAGGATCCTTGAGACATTCTGCTTTCCAGCCCAATCCAACACAACCATCACAGGAATTGCAGAGGTCAACCCTTCACAAAGGCAAACACTTATCCTACAGGAACCTCAAATCCACAGTTTCTTATATTCTGTTTTTTAACATATATATGAATTTTACTAGAGACAGCCTCTTGAAGAAGTGCATCTCTACTTAATTTAACCAGGCATAACTATTACATTAACAGAACAAAAGCAATTCTTGCTCTTCTGAAGTGCCTTCACAGTAGCTACCAGGGTAACTGCAGGAAATTACTGCTGCATGCAACTTTTAGTAGGGCTTTAGTCTAACCCAAACACAGTTTGCTTTTGCTGCCATAATAACACGAGCCCAAAGCCTGCAGGAATTTGGGAAGTTTGCCCACTGGGATGACACAGCTCCTCTGAGAGCGGCGCTGATGTGATGAACTCAACCTCAAAGGAAGAGTGGCAAAAACCAACAGAAAGTGAAACAGAGCTGTCCTATCAGTGGCAGAGGGCCTGAAAAACCTTCAGCTCATTTTTCCAGGGCACTGGTTTGGATAAACATCCCTTAGTGTGAGGCAGGCAGTGCGTGTTCAGTGAGACAGGAGCAGGCAGGGATGATCTCTGAGCAGTCCCAGGGCTGTAACACAAACACTCAGCCTTGTCATCACTCATCCCACCATGGAACCACTGCCCCGGGGCTGAGGACATCCCCAAAATAACTCCTGGGATTTCACTCCAAAGAGCAAATCCCTGCTTCCTTCAGATCTCAGAGATGCTCCCTCTGTCTGGTACACAGAGAGGGACTGGGGAAGAATGTTTGGGAATCCCAAAGCCCCACAACACTGACCCTCATTGAGGACCTACAGCTCAACCAGCAACTTCAGATTTATTTCTTAACTGAAATCAATGGTAGAAGTTGTATTTTTGTACCACAAAGATGACTGGAACTGTTCTCTATGTGAGTTCACAGATCAGAACCAAAGATTTTAGATCATCTTTCAACATCAGCCAGGCCTGCACACAAATCTATATTTCTCCTTTGATTTTGACCTGCTGGGTAATTTCAACTAAATAAAAATAGAAGGCAGGAGATCTCTAATAAAAATAAATCCTATTCCTACAAATTTCACAGAAGCAGGTGAACCAGGACGAGGGGGACTTGTGTTTAAAGAGGTTTGAGCTTCTCCCAGTTCCTTTAGAACAACTGATTTCTGAAGCAAATTTGCCATCAATACATTTGCCAGCAGCAGGTTATAAGTTTATTGGGAGATAATATAAACCTTGAACTTAACATAGTTAGGCAGGCAACCATTATGAGACCCAAATCCACTGAAAATTTGTTTTAGGGAATTGCTAAGTTGCTAAATAAGATACAAGGCTGTTTTTCCACCTTGGCAAGTGCAGGATATTTGCTGCAAATTGTGTAAACAGGATTGTCCCAGCACATGCCAGGGAAAGGGAAAAGGTGGGGTGAGTTCTTATAACTCAGAAACTGTTCTAAGAAGATGAATCAGATCAAAGATTGTAAGAGGCTTAGGACCTGAAACCATCAGTCAGATATTACAGCACTGCTATGAGGAAGGTAATTCATCAAAGCTTCAGCTCTGCTTATGGATTTTAATTCTGCATCAAGGACATTTTAAGTCACCCTTTCTCATCATTCTGGAACTTGCTATGCTCCATTCAGATTCCCAAAGGATCCTCAGCAAAGAAACACTGAAACACAGACTGTTGAATATGAAGCACAAATGTAAGAAACTATTTTGGGCCAGCAATTTGTGAGTAATTTTTTCTCAATCTATTTCTATTTCAAACACAGCCTGATCAGTCCTTTTAAAAAGATTCTGCCTATCTTTAATTAATCAGGAAGAGCTGATAATTGTTAATATGATGCAAACTCTAACACTTCAAGTTGCCACTTTGCACACAGATTATAAAAACATTGCTGCTCTGGTCTATTAAAAGATCAGAAAGCACATGATCCTCCCTTCTCAGCACATCATTCCCTACAGAAGGAGTCAAGGATTGAGGTGTAGAGAAAGTTTCCCAAGTAAATAAATTGCCACCTCTTCTGGTAAACCAATTATCATCACTTACTAATTTTCTTACATTTTTCTCAGGAAATTATTTTTTCTCCAAAGACCTCCATTTCATAAAGAAAAAGAACAATTTGTTTGACTCTCCACACTGACTTCTGTTGATGATAACGCACTTCAGCCACCCCAGTAAGCGCAATCAGTCAGGATAAAATGATGACTTTGGAACAGCAGAGTCTCAAGTTTAAGTTATTTGGGCTCTACAATTTCAATTTTGAGAAAGAAAACATCATCTCCCTTCAGCCTCAAACCCCAAAGCATTTAAAGGCACAAAGGCTTCTCCCTAATACAATTACAACCCAAGCAGCTGAAACAAAGATGCTGCTTTTTATAGTGCGGATTTAATTTCGATAGACTTGGGTGAAACTGTAACTGTTTCACACTGGGTGAAAACACCAAGTCAGCTGCCTCTTTACAGCTCAGCCTTTGAAATTAGCACCGTGACTGCTGCACGGCTGGCAGAGAGCTCGGGAGAAGCACAAATTCAGAACTTAGATAAATACTGCTGTGATTGAGGGGATGCTGCTGCCAAGCAGAGCAGCAGAATGAGAGTGTCAAATAAGCTGGTTCTATACAATACTGAGTTTCTCTCTCTGCCTTGCAATTTCCCCTCATAATAAGCTAAAAATATAGACAGTAAGATTATAAGGATCAGGGAAAATGAATAGCTTTTAATGCTGGTTCTTCTGGAAACAGTGAAGACATATTTTATAAATTAAAAGAATGTACGGTACTATTTTTATGAGTTTGTACAAATAATTAATGAGATGCTCCACGTGGAAAAACTTAGGTTGGTGTTAAAGCATGAACTTGTACAGCCTGCCCTTAGATGCATCTCCTGAATCCTTCCCAGCCTTTTGGGGGCCAGGAGCCAGTACCAGATTTGTGGGTGTTTCTAAGGGTCAGTCACAGAGTGCAGCTTCACTCTGCAAAAACAAATGGATGTGGAGGACAGACACCTGCACAAGCAGGAGGTGTTTAAACCATCAGGGAGCTGCTGACAAAGTTCTGCTGGTCCACACCAACGAAATGGTTGCCCCAGCAGAAACTGGCATGGGGCTGAGAGCAGCTGAGATTACAGCTAATGCAGTATATAATTGCCTTTCATGAAATAACAAAACACCAGCCATCTGAGGCATTTCCAAACATGCTGCTCCAATAAGGATTCCAGTGAGTTACTCTTTATATGTGCCAGCAGAGCCAGTAGTCCCTAAGGAATGCCAAAGGATTAAACAAGAGCTGCATTCATTCATGGTTGTCATGTTCAAACATTAGAAATCTTGCATTCAACATACAGAGTTAACATTTGACCCGAGTGTTTTAGAAAGAGAAAGAAAAGCAGCTCTGAAAAATCATATTGGCAAGGCAGAGCTCTCTATTTCTTTTTAAGGAGGATCTATTTTGATATATTCTCAGTCCCTCCCAAGAAAAACTTTAACAGGGCTAAAAGATAAAGGGAGGAACACTAAATGAATTATGCAATCTGCCCAAGCTGAGTAAATAAAGGCTGTCTTGGCTACCCACAGTCAGAAGATGGCAAACAGATACAACCTGAAAGTCAGACAGGAAATCTTCAGGAGCCCTAGGAAGTTGTAGCAATCAGCAGAGAGAGCCCTGCTCCTTCCTACAGTGCAAGCACACGAGGAAAGATGCAGCTATTCCCCACAGAATGCATCTGGAATGAGCCCACAGGACAGCTGGGCTTCTGCTCTCCCTAGAAAGCTGAGATCTCCTCTTTAAGGGAAACCATACAAATTATGTAAAACTCTTTTTTGCCAAATAAAATCTCCCTCTTGATCCCTAAAGATACAGACATTTCAGGTCACATTTCCAAGCTTTTCTGCTTCAGACAACCCATCCCTCTCCCTTCAGTACACAGAAAGCTTTAGTGCACAGTACAGATAGAAAATCACCCAGCACAGACACAAGGACTGGGCAGGAAAGGAACCCTGAAATCTTGTCATTTTACAGCAAGAACTAACAATCCTCAGCAGTCAAAGGTGAACAGTTAAACCTTCCTTAGAATAAGAAATGCTGCTGTGGGTGGAGGGGAGGTGTTTACTTTTCCTTCACAGTATCTACTTTGCAATCTTCCTACTCTTGCAGCAGGTGCACATGGACACACTTCAGGAAAACCACTCTCTGCCGTTGCTAGTTTCAAATTTACATTGCATTCAGAATGCATATTTCTGCTCCTTCAATAAAATACTTTGCAAAGCAGCCAGCATCAAGGCACTTCCTCTTTTGTACCTCTTTCTTTCTTCTTCCTACATGTCAACACAAGTATCACATGTTTTAAAATCCTTCTGCTCAAAGATCTCAAAGCAACCTGTGAACTTCCATAAAACCCTGCCCATTCAGCACGGTGGGTAAATGAAGGGGTGGGGAGGAACAAGTCTTCATTTCACAGTCATATATTTAATCATCAACATATACAATCACAGAGTAAACTTTCCTCCTCATGCTCTATGTTGGAAAATTTCTTTGCTGTTGGCTTTTGTTTGTTTATATCTTGAAAAATTATTTAAAGCACGGAATCAGCACCAAGATGAAAGGAAAAACTAACTGCTGATTTTTTTTTTTTTTTTTTTATGCAGCAGGAGCCACATTACCCTGTGAGTAACAGCACCAATTACCTTGTGCCCCATGACAGCCACGGCACAGAAAAGGGAGCACTGCATCGCCCGAGGTCCAGCACTATAGCGGGAACAGGAGGGGCCTGGAGCAGCGCCTGTGCCTGGGAACCCCGCAGCTCCCACACTGCCCAGAACATGGCAGCGAACTCTCCTGAGCCACCTGAGGGGATGCCAGAGCAGCTCACCTGGAAACCAGGAGGTTTTATAACGCGAGGATGGGCAGCGGCCATAAAAAACAAATCCAAAAATGCCAAGGGAGATTACTAGTAAAATATCCGTATGTAAATGCTGGGAACTGCAGGTCAGCGCTTACCAAGGAATATAAGGAATAGCCAGACCTCTCCCCTCAGAATCAGCCGCTCAAGCCACCACTAACCCAGCAGAGCGCCGCAGCTTCCCAGGGCGAGACTCCAGCAGCGGCTGCGATCCAACCTCCGCGTCCCCGCTCCGCACAACCACCCCGGGGGCTGAGGGAGCCGAGGCCGTCCCGCTGCTGCTCCGCGCCGGCCCCGCGTCCGCAGCGCCCCGTCCCGCCGGGGCTCGGCCGGGCCCCCGCCGGAGCGGCCGCTGCGGGGCGGCGCGGGCAGCACGTGCGGCGGCCGCTAACAGCCCTCAGCGCCGGGGCCCGGCCCCGCCGCCGCCCCTCACGGCCCCGTCGCTGCCCCTCACGGCGCCTCGGCACCGACCCCCCGCGCCCTCAGACCCGCCCAGCGCGGCGCCCGGACGGGAAGCGCGGAGGCCCCGAGGCGGGAGGCGGCGGACGCGGCTCCCCCCGCCCTCAGGCGCCGCCGTCGCCCCGCGCTCTCCTCAGGGCGGCTCCCTCAGCCCCGGCTCCGCCGCCTCACCGGCCCCGCCGCCAGCGCAGCTCCCGCCGCCTCCTCCGGCTGCTGCTCCCGCTCCTGTTCCTGCTCCCGCGGCCCCTCTGCAGCGGCGCCGCCCCGGCTCGCAGGAGGCGGAGCGGGGCGGGCACAACGTCTGCGCCCGCCGGGGCGGGGACTGCACCAGCGGCAGCGGCACCGGCGGTGCCCCCGAGCTCCCCGCGCCCCCTCCTCTCTCTTTGTCCGCCCCCCGCTTTGTTCGCCCCGCGGCAGCCGCAGCTCGGGGGAGGGAGGAGCGGCCGTGCCCCGGCTCGGGGTGACCCCGCCGCGCCCGGTGGTCCCGGAGCCGCCGCTGCGGCACAGCCCGGCTGGGTGGGAGGGGGAGAGGGTGGGCACAGACGGGGAGGTGTGAAGCACATCGCTCTAGTGGGTGAATAACTTCACTGTCTGCTGCTTCGCTCCATTTTCCTTTTGTCCTGATGCCCAGAAATTCATCATGCAGAAATTTATTATCCCAAAGTACTGAATATTTTTTATTTTCATTGTGTTTGTGAAGCAACACATTGGAAGCTGGCGTTATCCAACCGCTAAAGTTTAAACAGCTGGAGCAGCAGCTCCAATGCCACCATCAACAATTTAATACCGATTTTTCAAGGCTGAATCAAACAGCTCTGCTCCACTTCTTCCCCTCTTATAAAGAGGCAGCGGAGCCCAGCCAGAGCTGGCCCATCAGCACGGAATTCCTCACAAAGCAAACCTCAGTTTGCAGCCTCAAAGCTTGTTGGGTTTCTGCATGATGCCATTCGAACAAAAGGGTGATGAGAAAGCAATTCCATTGCTGGGGACTGATTGCAATTTGTGTTTCGTTTTGGCTTCGTTCTTTGGCATTAATCCAGCACGGTAAAGCACAAAATGGTGTGATGCACTCCCCCAAATAATAGGCTTCAACTACATCAGCATTTAGCAATGTTTGTTAGAATTTCACTTCCTTAAGGTTAAACACAATCTCTTGCCATGGGCATTATATGGTGAAACAGAATCTGAATCCATGTACAGCCACCCCTCTTTCTCCCTGCAAAATTTGATAAAAGTTTTGCTGAATAAGGACTTCAGGATTTAAACGCTGGTTTCTATTCAGAAGTGCAGAGCCAGCAAAGGATTGCTTAAAAAAAAAATGACCCTGCAGCCCCTAGCTATGGAAATAATCCCACAAAAATTGGAGAAACTGAAGAGTTGTACTAACTTTACAGAATACCTGCCTAAAATATCTCTGGCTTGAGAGCTGCAGTGGTGAACCTCTGTGCTTCTTTCTGGTGGTGCAGATTTGAGCTTTCTGTACTGATCTGATGCTAACGTAGAATGGGTGTTTCTCTAAGTGTATCTATCATTCTCCATCATTAATTTGATGTTTTGTCTCTCAGTTAATTTGCCACCATGTAAGTCCACCTCAAATGCTTGCGGTTCAGTGCACAGCATTAAAGTTGTATAAGCAATCTTAGACTGATGCATCTAGGACACAGCACAGCAACTACAAGACAGCTTAAAGATGAAAACTAGAAGTTGCAACTTTTTGCTGTTATTGTAGAACTTGTTATCACGTGGGAGCAGTAACAGTGGGGAAATAATGGATAAAATATGTTTAAATCTGTAAATATTTTGATTCACTCCCTTGCAAAGCTATGGTAAAAATGTCCTGGATGAAGGCAGGAATTGAGAATGTCACACAGGTCAAGGGAATGTGCCACTGTTTTTTCCAGTAATTTCCTACTGAACAGACTCAGCTTCAAGATCCTGTAGGAAAAAAAGAGAGTTTGTTATCAGTTCTTTGACCAGAATCAACTTCATACTATGAAAATGTAGCTTTGGAGCAACTGCAACTTCAGTTCATCCCAGCTGGAAATGGCTGACAGCCTCTGGGTCCCAGTCTGCATCCGCAGGGCACAGCCAATTTGTAGGAATCATTGTAATAAAAGATCCTGGTGCTATAAACCACACTCCTGCACAGGATTAGCTATGATTGAAAGCCACAATATCTTTGATTCCAGTCCTGGTGGCTGTTTTCTGATCTGCGTGATCAGATCAGTCAACAAATAATATATAGGCATTTTCATAATTCCATGAGAACAGGAATTGCTGGATGCTCCAGGGAAATTCAGGATGCCAACATAACTGCTGGCATCCTGGCCACAAGTACATGGCTCACTTTGAAATTAGAATTCTCAGTAATGTGGGAACACCAGTTGCAGTTGTTTCTGCCCTTTTTCAGATTTGTGAAGGCTCCAAGGTTGTTGAAGCTTTCTAAAGAGCTAAAATGTTGTCCTTTGCATGTAAGGATCTCTAGACAGAAGAAATCCATTTTTCTATTTAATGGGATGTATTCACCCAAGTACAAGAATTCTGAGTAAAGATTTTTTTTCCATCTGAATGATCTCTTCAATATGCACATCTGGCAATTCCTATACAGAACTGATGGTCACATCTGCTACAGAAAAGGCTGCTAATTGCTTTTTTTTTAATCTCAGAAGTGCTGCTTCAAAAATCCCAGCACTTGCACTACTATTTTCTGTAGTTTCTTTTCTGTAAAGGCTGCAAGAAGTCTTTTCACCGCTAATGTACTTATGGTTTCTCTTCCCCAGGTCAGCCAGACTACCCAGCAGCAATAAAAGAAAAAGGTCTCCAAACCCATGTTCTTTGGTGAGCTACTCAAGACAAGCTTTCATCCAATTTTACATTATTTGTTCTACCCTAACATGGCTAAAACAATGGAGAGCAGTATTTGAACAAATTAAAAAAGAATCCTTTCTGCATTCTGGGTTTAAACAAGATACTTAAATTAACAGTAATGTTCCTCTTGCTGAGTGTTTCATTTCCCTGATAAGTGAGGAACCAGTCTATTAATAAAGATGCAAATCATTCCAGCACTTATGTAAATAGCAATAAAAGCTGAATTCTCACCTACAGCAAAGCAAAGCAGAAGGACTTTGTTCCTATCGAGTGCTGAATTCTAAAGAAAGGGTAAATACATTTTCATTCAGTCATGGGTCACAACTAAACACACATTGCAAAAAATCTTATATAACATCTCTGCTGCTGTAGTTGTCTGAAGTCTAGGAAGTGTCCAATTGTCACACAGTAATTACCAGGCTATTAAACCCATCCTGTTTTCTAAAAGCTGCTCCAGGAATCACGACCAATTCCTCCCTCTGACTCATCCCCTCCCACCCCCCAAAATGTAGCAGTGACTCTGCACTGTATTCAGGAACAGCAGCAATCTTCAGTGGCTTTCCCTTCCCAGGGGCAGCACAGCCATGGCACAGAACGAAGGTGCTACGGGCTTCCATGGCAACTGAAGCACTTGGATTACATTGGAGCTTTTCCCTCCTCTTCATTTCTCTCTTTTTCTTTTTTTTTTTTCAGCTATGCTGCCTCACAGAGCTTGCAGTGAAATAATTATTTTTAACAGCTACCACGTCTTTCAGATATCTTCTAGAATCTCAGCTGTTTCTCTTTTCTTGATGTTTTGAGCGCTGTGAATTGGGTTATAAAATTTATAGTCAGGAATTTGGATCTTTTTAAGACACAACTTCCCACCTGACTGATACCCAGAATATTTTGCAGAGATTTGATTTTTCAGACGTGCATGAGCATTTAAAAATATTTTTGGTGCTCCAAGTGCTGTAAATAAACACGAGGGCTATGCCAAAGGAATCTGTGGGAAAATGTGAGTGATGCCTGCTCATGCTATACCCACCTCATTACAGATTTCATTACTCATTCATTTTAGGAAGCTCTAATCTAGGTTATTATGCCACACCCATCACCATGGGAATGGCACTTTAAAGGACCCAAAATACTTTGCTATTCAGCTTTTCCTTGGGACTTAAGAGTATGATCTGATTGCAGTTTCAATATACAAAACCCATTTGAGTAGTTACAGCTGACAGATTAAAAACCTCACTAATTACAAACATCTTCAGTGCAACAATATGTAGCACTTGATAGAACAGTGAATTATAGATAAATAGCTAAGAGATGCAGATGAATGAATTCCTCATCATGAGAGAAGCAGCAGAGATAACTGCCCATCCCTAATTAACTGTGGCTTACAGCACAGGTAAATACAGGAGCTTTACTTACTGGTTCAGTTTTCTCACAGCACTATCCATGCTGACTGCCACCTCCTCCAGAGAAAGGACAATTCCAAAGAGAAGATTTAAAAGAACAATTTAAAGATAGCCCTGAGTGCTCTCAGAGAATTTTGTATGATTTATCCTTATTTGAAATTAAATTACTAAAATTAAATCCAGAAATTCAACAGTCCCTGCCTGCTTTTCTGAAATCAAAAACATAGGAAAAAATTAATTTAAGAAATAAAATAAGCATTACAGGAACATTTATAACGTGGCAGTTTGAAAGACAAAAGAGTAACAGATGAAAGTCCTTTAGTCACAACTGTTTTGCTTATTTGTTGTGACCAACTATGTGGAAGGGTGATTGAGAATGGACCATACAGAGCACTAAAGATGATTTTTATAATGGTTTTTAAAGATGGTTCTAAGCACATAACAATGATTTTTATCTTGTGTGCTCTTCTGCCTTGCTCACAGAATCCACCAGCACTCCTTCAGCTTAGGCTGCATGTCCTACTCAGGCAGCAGCATTTCCTAAGAGCCATTAAAACCAGATCTTTAAGGTGTGGTGAGAGAACTGCATGTTTCAAATATGAGCTGCACAACACACCCAGAAGGTGTGCACTGGCAATCATCACCTCCTGCCCTGCATCCCTTGATCATCCACGTGGCAATGGTGCAGCACAAAAGGCTCCTCTAAACTGTAATTACTGGCTTTTAACTCCATGGAAGGAGGAGGAGGAGCAAAAAGTGCCAGGCCTCCATTTGCTTCCCAACAGAGCTTTCTTTAAATGTGTGTAAAAGGTGGAAACAGCACATTATTTTGTTGTCCACTCCTGTTATAAAAATACTATTTCTCCTATAAATTAGGAAGAAAAATGCCATTCATTTTAGAACATATGATGAACATTTACCTTGACTTGCTTTCCAAGTGCAACCAAATAAACTCAACTGGAAAATGCTGCAAAAAGAGTTTTCAGCCTCTCAGAATTCACACATAAAGGTGCTTTGGTTTTGCCTTCCTGTAAAGTTTAGGGAGAAACAAAAGGAAGAGAAATAAATAAAGGCTTTAACTGCAAATGGCCTGGGGTTCTCATTGAGATTCAAATGCAGAGTGTACCAGTATCGTGTATATTAAAGATCTTTGGGCAATAGGCACTAACTGCAAAGTGAGAATTTGAAAAAACTAAGTTCACTCTCGAACATTATCTTATGGACATTCCCCTTCACAAGTTTTTTGTTAAAGACCTGCTTTACTCTACTTTACACTTGGTTGGGGAGACTTTTCCTGCATTTCTGGAAGGACAAATGCTTACATCAATCTAGTGCTCCCTCTCTTGGCAACTGAACAAGGTGCAGTCACTTCAGCCACAGCTCCCTCCCGAGACAAGAAGGAAAGAAAAGTGTTAGAACAATTCATCAGCATGATTGTAACATTTCTAAGCATTCAGAAGGGGGCAGGTCTTCAGATTATGAAAACTGAATGGTATGGCAAGGTTCTGTTTAAGTAGCTACGAGAATTTTAAGTTTCTTGATTAAGAAATCCTGAAGCTGACAGTTGTGGCCCTTCTGAAAATATTTCTATATTCATACTATACTCATCCTTATTTTGCTCAGCTGGTTTTCCCAACTTCTCTTCAGCAGCTGATTTTCAAAAAACAGCATTTTGCTGCTTCAGGACTCCAATTAAAAGCTCTTTAGCTAAAAGCTCATTTATTAAACCTCTGTAGACAACCACGAACATGTCTGTACAGCAAGTTTACATGAAGGACGATGCTACAAAAGATACAGTGGCAATTAAAACAGACCCACATAAATAATTTATAAAAATACTTGAAATGGTGAAAATAGCATTGTAATCCCCAATTATTTTCTTCCAATTGCCAGGACTTTGATGTGGGAAATCAACATCCGACCTTTTTAAAAACATTCAGAATATATTAAACTTATCTACAGGATACTTAGCAAAATGTATAAAGTATAGATTATTGTATAAAGGACAGATATTTAAAAAAATCACCAATCCACCTGAAACTCAAGGACAATATAAATCTTAGCCAAAATAATGAACACCAAACCACAAACTCTGCATTTTAGAGTCTTGAGTATTGGCAAATAAAATGGTCTTAACAAATCATCAGTCCTGTTATTCCTTAGTGGGAGCTTGCAATTTGAAAATTCTACATTTGCTGCCTGCATTGGTGGTCCTGGTCAAGATGGAAACCTGCACTGACTTCAGTACCAAGGAAGAATAGGGCAGACCTGCATTTGTCAAGATTTTCTCTTTTCCATAAGATGAGGGAGGTTATCTGAATTTGTAAAACTGGTGGGGAAACAGAAGGTATTTGGATATAACAAAACAAAAGACCAATTAAGATTTAAGTCTTTTTCTTTTGCTGGTTTCTTGGGGAATTTTTTAACAGGCTTCTTATCCGTAAATAAACCCCGGTTGATTCTGCCATATTTTCAAACTCAAATGGTGTGATGCCTGCAGCAAACTTGCTCATGTCAGGAACAAGTCCAGATTTTTTCACAGATGATCCAGTGCTTGTGGGCACTTTATTACCACCTGTGTTTTCCCCCTCATTAACCTCAGGGTTGGCAGCAGGCAGGGTGTCATCCAGCAGGCCCTCAGAAACTGCATTATCAGGATTTTCCTTTAAGTCAAGCAAACTGTCCTCTAGATTGGGACTGGTTAGAGAATGTTCATTTTCTGGGATCTGCTCACTGATGTCAGAAAACTCTGTTTCCACTGAGATCACTTTCTCGGGTGACCTGACTTCTGCAACGAGATCTGCTTCATTCCTGGCTGGTGATGATGTCAGGGAATTCCCAGTTAAAGGTGTGTCCACAGGAATATCAGAGTCACTGTTGGTGCTCTCTGCCTGCTCCAGAGCTGCCCAGATTAACCTCTGCTGCTCCTCCAGCTCCTCCAGGGTCAGTGTGTCCTCATCCATCACTGAGTCCACTATTTTGGGCTGAGGGCTGTCACTGGCAGAGTCTGGTGCTGGGGCAGTCCTGGGCAGGGGAGAGGGGCTGGCTGTGGAAGGCTGAGGGGGGGTCAGTGGGGGCGTTCCTCGGGGCACAGGGGGGGGAGTGGACATGGATGGAGATCCAGGTGGCAGAGGAGGTTGGAACTGAAAACTGTTGGGAGTTTGAGATCTCTGTGCTCCTTCCAGATCTAGAGAAAGATTAAAAGACACCTTTTAGAACCTGAAATCTGACCAGGACAAGATTCAAAGTGCCAATGTTCTGATTAATTACCAGATTTACATCATCTCATCCTTGATTTTCAGCTGAGACAGAACAAGCTTTGTTGAGTCTTTTCATATCCACCAAAGCTATCTTTTTGGGATTTTAACTCTGCCAGCCATTCAAGGAAAAAAAATTACTCTTGAAGGTATTAAGAACAAACTCATTCCACACTGAGACACATTGAAGGATTCCTCATGGCAGATTTCAAAGGGAAAGCCAGAAGTTTCTCCAGCTGTTCCAACACTTAACATTGAAGCCTCCTTTGAGTTTGCCTCATTTTTAAAAAGCTGTAAGCTTGCAAATTTATGTTATTCCATCCAAATATTTAGGGATTTGGGGGACTTAACAGAAGTTTCTTTAGGATGCTCCTGGAGTAAAGAGATCAGAATTTTAACTTAACAGTGCAATTGCTCTGAGCACATGTGAAACCTCCTGCTTGGTATCAGAAGATATAAAAAGCACAGTGACAATCACAGCAACTGCCACTGCAGTAGGACACTGCTGGTTCTGTCAACACTGCCTTTAATTACCACCAAAATACTAACACACTGGATTCTCCTTTTAACCATCACATTTCACTTCAGAGCAAGTCATTTTGAAAATAAAAGCTGAAACTAGGAAAAGCAAAAATCAGAGTGACTGTACCAGAGTCCAGGTCCATGTCAGCTGCTGCTACCTCTGAAGTGTTCTCTTCTCTTGCTCGTTTGGAATGACGAGACTTGGACTGAGGTGCAGCCCTTTTGCTGCTGGATTTTGGACTTGGCTGCAGAGAAATTATCCACAACACCAAAAAGAATCAGTATTGTACTGCATAAAGTAACATTTCCAGCTGTAAGAATTAAAGGAACTTTGTAATAATGCAATCATTGGGGATCCAGTGTGTAAACAGACATTGACATTTGAGGGATGCCATGGCCATGGAAACCAAGCTTCTCATTTATTAGAGGAGTCTGGAACTTCCAGGCTTTGTAAATTCATGACAATTTTTTTCTAAACTGCTTACAAATCTTTGCACAACTGGGATCTGCTTATATTAAGTGAAATAATGGAATTAATTTTAAACATTAAGCCATTTTTGTTGAAACAGATAAGCCAGATGAGCATTTCACCCTCACTAGTGTCAATAAAAAGTCTGTCCCCTTGTGCAGAAAGAAGATAAAAGCAAGAAATCATCATGACCTACACTAACTAAAAGACAAAATCGTTTTGTTATTTTTTTTTAATAACAAGGAGATATAATCACCTCTTGATAGTTAGAAAGGTAGTGAGCAAAAACATCCTTCTGTTGAGATGGCTGCATGGGGATGGAACCAAACATCTGCCACTCCTACAGCAGAAAAAAAAAAGAGAAAAGAGAAATAATGTTGCATATGATTGGTTAATAACAGAACTTCGGTTAATAACACTGAATGAAAAAACACATTTGAAGGCCACTAAATGGGCAAATGTAAAGGTGTAAATGCAAAAGTGCTACTTTTTAATGCTCAGGCATTCAGAGCAGCGATGGAATTCACTGACAGGAGGTTAAAATGCTTTTGAAGATGAAAATGCAGCACCCACAGGGGATTTCTTGTGTGCTCTGTGCTTAAGAGGGGACCCACTATGTGGGTCTTCTGCTATGACTTGTTTAATTCCAGCTGTTACAGAGCTCTGCAGAAGTTGTGCACTGACTGGTTCTGATGTAACTTTTTGTGATCAAAATTTCATTTATGGAAATACCCACAGTGATTTTCATATTCCAAGAACATTCAGAAAATTTACATGTAAGGAAAAAAAAAGCCATTAATGTGTGAAGTTTTGTGCTTAAAAAATACCAAACTATTGATCTCATAATGGAAATAATCCTCACAGAAGCACTGCCAGACCCTAGCACAAGAATCATGACAAGTATCAGTTGTCACATTAATTACAACCCCCAGCCCCAAAGCAAGGGCTTAAAAAGAAGAGACTCTTAAAAGGGAATTGTCAGATGCAGATACAAAATATTAACTCTTGGCTAAAAGCAGTTCCTGTCCCTCGGCACATTCAGAAGGCAGAGAACAGCTACTTACATCTGGGATCCCACTGGGAGTGGATATATTAAAGCCTGGGTAATTCACCAACTTGGACACATCATAAGTGATACGTCTGGGCTGGGGAGAGCCCTCATCTTCTGCTTCAACTTCACCTAAAATAGAATAGAATTATTATTGACGTTAATTAAGACCACCACTGGAAAGATCCACAGGATTTAAGAACAGGAGTTTGGAATATAAATATTGATAGAAGGTTTTGAAATCCAGAGAGCCAGGAACAGTGACCAAATGCATCAGATACAGATATGAAGCCTCCCCAGAAATGTAACTGGGTATTCCTACACAACTGCTCCTCCTGTACCATTGCCACCCTCAGAACTGGGCACCAGGACTGTTGTGAGATACAGCATAAATAATGGTCATTAGCAAAAAGCTGGTAAGTTACTTAAGCTGGGTTCCAAGAAATGTGTTGTTTCCTTGCTGGTGGTTTTGTTCCTGTGTAAGAGTATTTTATTGAGAGCTATGGCTTCTTCCATGAAAAAAAGGGAGAGGAAATTGGACAAGAAGAGATTTGCAAGTTTTGCAGTTTCACAACTCCAGGTTCTAACAGTGAAATCCCACTGACAGTTTCCCATCTTTGCAACACAACCATTATGGAATTTGTTTTGTTGTTACATCACAGCATGTCCTAGGTTGACTATATGATGCTTTTATCCTCAGTTGTCTTGTTCTGTTTATGCTGAATAATAAATTTTGCACCTTTAAGACTTGTTCCAGAGAGTGAAGGGCGGAGAACCTTTGGGGGTTCTCTCCAAAATTTGCTCTGAGCCAGGACACAGCTGATAAAAAGCGTATTTTTGTATGAATAAAACATGTAAAAATATTTTATTGATTTGCATCTTTTCCACGAGGAAGATGAAGCTTTACAAACCAGTAACTTTAGGATCTGCTGAGGAGGATGCAGCCAGCACAGAGCCTCATAGTAAAGCTGCACCCCAGCCCCAGTGCTCACCTTTGCCATCATACAGAGCCAGCCCTGAGTGCTCCATCCCAGCCCTCATTTCTCACCTTTGCCACCATACAGAGCCAGCCCTGAGTGCTCCATCCCAGCTCCACATTTGTCACCTTTGCCATCATACAGAGCCAGCCCTGAGTGCTCCATCCCAGCTCCACATTTCTCACCTTTGCCATCATAGAGTCAGCCCTGAGTGCTCCATCCCAGCCCTCATTTCTCACCTTTGCCACCATACAGAGCCAGACCTGAGTGCTCCATCCCAGCCCTCATTTCTCACCTTTGCCACCATACAGAGCCAGCCCTGAGTGCTCCATCCCACCCCACATTTCTCACATTTGCCATCATACAGAGCCAGCCCTGAGTGCTCCATCCCAGCCCCAGTGCTCACCTTTGCCACCATACAGAGCCAGCCCTGAGTGCTCCATCCCAGCCCTCATTTCTCACCTTTGCCATCATACAGAGCCAGCCCTGAGTGCTCCATCCCAGCCCCACATTTCTCACCTTTGCCATCATACTGAGTGCTCCATCCCAGCCCCACATTTCTCACCTTTGCCATCGTACAGAGCCAGCCCTGAGTGCTCCATCCCAGCCCTCATTTCTCACCTTTGCCATCATACAGAGCCAGCCCTGAGTGCTCCATCCCAGCCCTCATTTCTCACCTTTGCCATCATACAGAGCCAGCCCTGAGTGCTCCATCCCAGCCCCACATTTCTCACCTTTGCCATCATACAGAGCCAGCCCTGAGTGCTCCATCCCAGCCCCACATTTCTCACCTTTTCCACCATACAGAGCCAGACCTGAGTGCTCCCTCCCAGCCCTCATTTCTCACCTTTGCCATCATACAGAGCCAGACCTGAGTGCTCCATCCCAGCCCTCATTTCTCACCTTTGCCATCATACAGAGCCAGCCCTGAGTGCTCCATCCCAGCCCTCATTTCTCACCTTTGCCACCATACAGAGCCAGCCCTGAGTGCTCCATCCCAGCCCCACATTTCTCACCTTTTCCACCATACAGAGCCAGCCCTGAGTGCTCCATCTCAGCCCTCATTTCTCACCTTTGCCACCATACAGAGCCAGCCCTGAGTGCTCCATCCCAGCCCCACATTTCTCACCTTTGCCATCATACAGAGCCAGCCCTGAGTGCTCCATCTCAGCCTCCTTGAGCCAGCCCGGGGGGTAGCCCAGCTGCCGCATGCGGTAAATGAACGGGGGCAGGCTCTTGTCTGTCACACCGAGGGCATCCTGAAGGACTTCACTGAGCCAAGAAAACAAAGACAAAACAAAATGTCATCCAGAAAAATCCCTCAACTGGTGACAAAAAGGTTATGAATGTTTTGTGGAGTTTTCCGTGAGTTGTAGGTCAAAGTGTGTTGCATTTCCAACCCAGATATAAATGAAAATCAGCTCTGATATTAAGCAGAACTTGTTGCCTTGCTGAGACGCTTAAACATTTTATTAGAATTAATTCTACACCAAGAATAACACACTTGACCTACTGCTTCTGACTCATGGCCTTGACTGCAGCTATAACAGGAAGGGTGGACCCTGACACTGAATTTACTGGTGATTGCTTTTGGGGACTGCCACACAATACTATGATTTCTCTGAACATTTTGAATAGAGAGCAAGGGACACTCAAAGCTCAAAATCTGCAGACTTTTGAATACATTTTTAGTAGGAACATAATACAATTTGAGAAGTCAAAGAGTAACATTTATCACCCTGCATTAGAGAAAGGGTAGGACTGTCAAGCTAGCAGTGAGTTTTCATTTGAAAGACAGCTCTACAATTTATGAAAATTCTATTTAACAAATTCTAACATAATAGTTAAGAGCCGCGGGTGGACTTAATAAACTCTAGCAATTAAAATCTGGCACTCCAAAGGCAGAAGAGGTATTCCAGAAAAGCAAATGGAAAGAAAAGAGATACCTAATTACTCCTGGCTTAAATTTCCCAAACCTCTCTTCTACTTCTTCTGCATGGTAACGCTGCTGAAAATTCTGATTGCTCGAATCACCACAAGCTTCCAAAAACTCCTTTCTCTTCTCATTTATACGAGCTGCATTTCGTGGCTTAAAGATAATACAATTGGCAAGTTTAGAGTTGGACAACTCACAATTGATGCACTCCTTCACCCCACACAAAGCCTGGAGAGCAGCAGTCTGTGGAATACTGGTGACTTTACCTTTGGGCAGTCCTTCATTTGATGGTCTTCAGAACCACAATTGAAACAATGAGGTTTGGGCCTGCTTGAAAAATGCACAACAAATTAAACCTGAAAACAACTCTGCAATGTTAAATACACCTAATTATTTTGATTCTTGACAGATTTTAAGGTTTAGACTTGAGAAAGAAAAAAAAAAAAGACTGCTGATGTCATGTGCTGTCTTCTGCTTCTTTTAAACTTATATCAATCCTTAAATAGAGAATATTGCTGATTTCACAGTGCTAAGGAGAACATGGGAAATGAGGAAAGGGCAGAGGGAAATGGGAAATGGTATCATCAGAGGTCTGATCCCTTCCACAATACTGGGAATCAGTAGAAACAAACACCAGAGCACAATCATTTCTTTGTAAAGTCCTGGCCCACATTTTCACGTAATTAATTTTGTGAAACTGCACTGAAAACCTGGAATGAAACTGCAGCTGGCTTCAGCTTAAATCTTCCTTGTAAATTCACACCATGGCAGGAAACATTTGCAATATTACTGGGGTGAAATACCAAGATTTTAGAGGAAGATTTATTTTCTGAGCATTCATTTTTACTGAATTAGGATGGGAACCAGAAGTGGAGACAATAAGTGTGGCACAAGTCCAAGGTAACTTCAGCTGGAAAGTGAATTTCCTTCACTTCTGACCTCCCATAAAAACGACACCATCAACTCTCAGATCAGTCTGTCTTAAAAATCTATCAAATAAATCAGACAGGAGCTGCTCTACAGAAGAGTAACCATGACACAACAGCGGTGCAAGGATGACAAACCAAGCACTAAAAACACAAGAAACAGAACTAAGTATTAAAATTCAGGAAGTTTTCACACACTGACTTTAGGCCCCTCCTAAAGAAACTCAATAAAAAGACAGATTCACTGACTGCAATGCTCAGCTCTGGCTTATTTAATTTAAATTTAAATATTGCTCAAGTATGTCCAAGGGTTTATTAACTGGGCAATAATCACAGAGTGCATCGGAACTTTTCAGCTCAAAACTTTACATTCAAGAATAATACAAACCTTTTGGGTTTTACTTGTATTTCTTGTCCATCTAGGGAGAGAATCTGGCTGAAAACTTGCTGATATCTTTAGATTTCAATAAGGAACTGCTACTGGATGAAGTAAAATTTCAATTTTGTTTAAAATACCAATGAGCACTTAACAGTGCTTTGAACAGAACACTGACTCATCTGCATTAAATTACAAATGGGTCCTTGATATGAAGTCCTGAGTATAAACTATAATGACTGGTATGGTTTTGCTAGAAACACACAAAATCCACTGAAGAGAATTTGAGTTCAATTTACCCACTGGAATTCTTTGGATTTGACACATGGCAAAAAGAAAGGTGTTTTAGCAAACAGGATACTTAGGTATTTCCCATCCTTCTGTCAGTTGTGGATTCTCATTTAAAATAGGCTGTCCCAGTTTATCGAGACAAAAATTGGTAAAATACAGAACACTTCCTACAACCTGTAGAAAAAAAGTCAGAGAATTGTCAGAAATGTGTCAGTATTTAGGTGAGATCAGTAGCATTGCTATAAATTGCCTGAAATACTTCCAGGTTTTTATTCTCCCATTATGTAAGAATTTATAATTAACACAAGCTCAAACCTGTACACATAAGACTTTTTTTTTGCACTGATGTAGCCCAAACATGCTGAATTTAAATTTAATTCATCAGTGTAATAATAGCAGTTAAGAGATCTTATTTGAATGGCAGTGTACATTGAATGTGGAGAATGAAGAGTCAGACCTACCATGGAAAAGCACAGTCAAAAACTTACACTAAAAGCTTCTTTCACTTTTTTAGCAGAACTTGAGCTGGTTCCTTTACAGTCCTCTTCCAAAACAACGCTGGAGGGCTGACAGGAAAAGCAAAAATAAAAATAATTCACTTAAATCAACGGGAATTAATGATGTAAAAGGCACAGAACATGGGGTTCAGCTTCTGTCCTTGCACCAAGAGCAGGATGGAGATGTCCACATCAGTCATGAAGCTTCCCACAGCCCAAGGCACGACACAGCTCCTTTGTAAGGCTTTCCTGATGAGAAATACACTGCATAATTACATTTTCATTCTCACCAAAAAAGGGAAAGATAGAGAGAAATGTGCCATTCCACCCTTTCACTCAAAGTGAATGCTGAGTTAAGAATCAAAATTTTAAACAAGGAAGAGAAAGTATCAATTTTCAGATTCTGTTGCTCATCTGTTTTCTCATATATACTTGGAGTTGGGCCAAACACTATCAGAAGAAGATACATTCAACTTTCTTCCTAATCATTTAAATCAACTCATTAATTTTCTTTCACTAAAATGTCACTAGGGACAATTTTCAAGAAGCATTTTCATGGGCAGAAAGGATCTTTCCTTTCTCTCTGTTTTTTTTGGAACAAACAGTTATAAAACATTTGTTTGACATCTATTTGATTTGAATGTTGTTCCTCTTTAACAGTGCAATATTTCAATATTCTCATTACAGAGATGGAGAAGGAGCACTTTGTAACAATGTGAATTTTAAAGTACCTGTGGCTTAGCATTCAAGTGTGATTTTTCTTGTTCATTTTTCTTCTGCTCTTCATATTTTTGAACTAAACTACAAATAAAGTCTTCAATTTCTTGATGATACCGCCTGGGATGAAGTAGAGAGAGATAAGACATGAGCAAGGCTGAAACAAAGGGCAGACATCTCTTTTCTTAAGCACTCATCATTTACTAAATCACTCAGAAAAGGGGAAAATCCAATTCTTTTTTGTCCCCCTCTCAACCCCCACCAACACAAATGCAATCTGATATTGGAGAGCACCAGAGTGTGGCAAAAAAATCAACTCAGAGGCAGGGAAAATTCATTTCTTCTATTTTACCCACAACATTGCTGAAATTCGAGCTGCTCTTCAGACTCACTCCAAGTTCCTGGAAGTCCCCCTTCATTTCATGGTAAAAGCAGATATTGCTACTGAACAGAGCTCTTGTTATGCTGCCCATTATCCTTTCTCCCCTCCAAGCTTTCAATAGTTTATGTTATTGAATAAAATCTACATCTACAATTTGGGCACAGCACTGTTAGATCCAAACAAACACAAAAAGTCCCCATTTCCTGTCAGGGTTGTTTTTTCATACTTACTTAGTAATGACATTGTTCATAAATAAAATCTGCAACAGAGGTCCATCAACTTTGGGGTTTTCCACTGAGATTCCACTAGAACAGCACAGAACACAATGGGTACAGTAAATATTCCTCATCAGTTCTATCACAGCTCAGCCACAGAGGGAGGAAGGTTTGGTCAATACAAAATCTGTCTTTTTAAGTCCTCTTAAACAGAAATTATCTCCTTGAGCAAAGCAGGTTGGTGTGAGGTAGAAGGAGGACAAAACACCCCCAAACTACAAAAATATTTAATTCTATATGAACAGAATTCTCTTCCTCCTATTATAATTTCAATGAACTTATACAGTCTTGTTACTAAGATTCATTCAACCATTCAAATGTAATTCTTCCTCACTGCTGAACTTGTACATTAAAACTGCTTCCCTGAAGACCAAGTGAGTTTCATTAAACAGATAAACACAAATAAATAAAAGTTACAGCAGCATCAGCTGAGTTCCTGCTATTCAAGACTTTTCAGGAACTGGAATGGCATTTTAGAACCCCAGCACCTGAGCAGGGCTTGGGACATGGAAACAAGATGTGGCAGATTGCTACCACAGACAGCTTTTATCTTACATAAACTCTATTTATGTATACAATAAATATATTATTTCTATATAATTCATTCAGTGTTTCAAGTCAGCATTAACATACCTAGGACGAGTCAGAATTCTCAGCTTCCTTTTAAGTTCCTGATGTTAACTTATTGTTAAGGACTATGATTTTCTTTGGAAGACACAAACCCACACCCAAAGCAAGCAAGAAAACACCGAGCAAGAACAATAAACAGGATTTCAGTCCTTCCCTTTCACTGCACAGGGGATTATCTAAAAATCCACCTGTTGCTGGAGAAACACAATAAACTGGAAAAAAGGAAAAAACCACAAATGAAAAGAGGACTAGCTGTGACAATCCAAATAGTGGCATTCATTACATGCAATGATTATATTAACAGATTCATAAGGTTTTATTTTAAAATGAAATGATGAATGTGATCATCACCAAAAGAAAGGCAATGGTTGCACACGTGTACTTGTAAATGGGCACTAAATCATAACACATTTCAGATTCCACTCCGCTGCAGCGGCAAACCCAAAAACCCTTTAGGGGACCTGCCACAATTCAAATATTTGCAATTATTTGCAGCTGAGTTAAAGGTGGAACGCAGGGATTCCGTGAGAGCCGTTTCAACAGCCGGCCCCGCATCCCGGTGCCCGAGGCGGGCCCGGCCGCTCTGGGGATAAAAGTTCCTATGGAGAGAGAACGTGCTCTGAGGGAGCCTGGGAGCACCAGGAGCTCCCTCCCCGCCCAGCTCAGCCCTCTCCCCCCCGGGCCCCGGCGGAGACCGAGGGTTCGTCCCCACAGAGCCCGGGGAGCAGCCGGAGCCCCGCTGAGGGCCGGGACGGGCTGGCCCGGAAGGGAACCGGCAGCGGCGGCGCGCCCGCCTTCCCCCGCCCCGCCGCGGGCCCTGCCGCTCCCGCCAGGATATTCTCCGCCCGCAGCCGCTGCACCGTCTCGTCGCGGTCGCGCAGCCGCTCGTAGAGCTGCAGCAGCGGGTCCGGCTCCTCCAGGGCGGGCGGCGAGGGCGGCCCGGGCTCGCCCTCCAGCTGCCCGAAGAGCTCGCGGTCCCCGAAGTCCACCTCCGCCGCCATCTTGGCCGCCGCAGGAAGGGCGGGGCGGGGGGCAAAGGGCGGCGGGAAACGCGGGACGGGCGGGACTATGAATGCCGCGGACTACAACTCCCAGCGAGCACCGGGGCGGCGGAGAGCAGAGTCGGGGGTCTATGAGGCGCGAAGCACGCTGGGAGATGTAGGCGGCGCGGCGCTGAGGCGGCGCCGCAGCGCTTGTCGTACTCACAATGGAGGACGCGCTCCTGCCTCCAGAACCGGCACCGCTCCCGATTTTGGAGATTTTCTTCCTCTTCTGAGAACGGGTGAGCGGTGGAGAGAGATGCGGCAGCAGCAGCGTGCAGGACAGAAGTATTTGAAACAGGGTACCTGCAGCAAGGCCCCTCACTGCAGTATTTTAGGCAAATCCTACTTCAAAAGAACCTAAGCAAAACCTCGTTCAGGTTTTCCCTTCTCTTAAATGGTTAATGGGAGTTCGGCCCAAAGGACAAATTACTATATGACCTTAGAGAAAAAAAAGTCTTTATTATTAACCAGTTTTTTCGCACTGGATTATGTGCCTATTGGCCCAGACCGCTAAATAACATCTACACAATGTTTCTTTCATGTTTCAAGAATTGAAAATAACTGTACAAGGTTAAAGTACAAAAGTACACAAGACAGTGGACACGAAATATCCATGTATGAGCTCTTCCCATCTGCTGCTTGGTTTGAAAAGTAGAACTTTAACTAAAAAATACTGTCCTCCTCTAGTTCTGTCAAGTTTAATGGAAGCGGGTATAACCTGATTACAACACTAACACCAGTATCACTAATCTGATATTTACAAAAAAAATTGTATTTTTCAATAAATTAAAGTCAATGCAACACCCATGCAAGCTAGAATGCTAGCTTTTTGGTGAACAAGGACCCAACATGTGAACAAGAACCTTCCACAGTCTCAAACTTCAAAACAGCCTTTTTTGTTTGTTTTTTTTTTCATTTTTCAAACTGCATCCATTCCTCGCATGGAAGATGTGAACCCCAATCCCATTCCTCTTTGTGTGTGAGTCTGTGATCTGGCCATTTCATACTGTGCATCCAGATTTCTGAACACCTCCTCCTGCTGCTTCAGGGTTTTGTAACTCTCCTCATCCACGGAGCTGCAGCCAGCTTCATCCTCGCTCTGGAAACACAACAGAAACATCAGCTCTGGGCAAGTGAGCTTCACCAATTCTTACAAGAGTAACAATTCAAGCATTTGGGTTTATTGCTGCAACCTTCTAATGCAGATCTTCTCTCTCAAGAAACACACAGGCCTTCACCAGTTGATTTTTGAATTAAATTCAAGTTTAGATGCTGCTTTTGAGCTTAAAAAATACTTGAAAGCTTTTAACTACATCAGGTAAACTTAAAATCTTTACTGGATAAGGTACACTAAAATAGAAAGTGAAATCATTATCTTGCAAATTATCAACTGAATTACATATTCAGAATTCTTTACCTTAATGCCCATCAGTTTTCTGAATTTAACATTTTGGTCCTTGTTTCCAAAATTTAGTTTTTCCCATATTTCTGCAGACTGTGATTTGTCCTGTTCAGATTAAAAAAAAAAAAAAAGGTGTCACCTTTTTACATAAGATTCCATTAACAGCACAATAGAGCAGTGCTAGAGACAAACCCATTCTGTACCAGAGGTGGAAGCAAAAGGTTTCCAAGTCTGTCATTCCTCCTGCATCCTCCTCACAGGAGCTCTTTGTGAGTGAAACCTTCCTAACTATGATGCTCAAAACACAGGTGTGTTCCTTCCTTTGGCATTTCCAAAGGTCTGGAAGCTTGGTTGGAATTCAAAATTATGGAAAAATGAATTTGTTTATTGCAATTGATCAATATCCAGCACAA
The DNA here is from genome assembly GCA_039654755.1 of Calcarius lapponicus. Classification (NCBI taxonomy): domain Eukaryota; kingdom Metazoa; phylum Chordata; class Aves; order Passeriformes; family Fringillidae; genus Calcarius; species Calcarius lapponicus. The sequence goes on from CM077478.1 coordinate 3,282,291, forward strand.
TTCAGGAAGAACTGCCCAGAGAGGCCTCAGGGTTCTCCTGCCCTCCCTTTTGTCTCCCACCATTGCCATGGAAACTGGTTTGTTTTTCACATCTAAGGGAACAGTCTGTAAAGGTAAGGGAGCTTGTTGTGTAACTGCTGCAGGATGGAAACCAGCCTAACAAACACCTCTTTACCAGAGTAACAAAATACAAAAATACAAATATTAAAGTGGACATTTTTCCCACAGGTAAAAGCTCTACTGAAATCCAGCAACTTTCTGAAAAAGCAGCTGCCACAGGTGCCTTTCTTCACTAACTGCAAAGGCATTTGACAGAGGCCTGAAGGCCTATTTGTGTTCATGACTTTTGTTAAGGTTAATATTGCATTACTCTGCTCCTGAAAAGTTACCAGCAAGGTTGACAGAAAGGTTGCCTTTGAAATTTGCAGTTGGAGAGGACACAACCATCACATGAGAAATCTCCACAGTCCCAGAAAAGAGGGGTTACACATTCCATACCTCAGCCATCCCTTCCCAGTAAAGGGAGACCCATCTGGGTTTGATGTTTAGCTGCAAGCTGTAGGTAAACTCACAAAAATAACACTAAGATCCAACTATACCTCTGAAGCATTATGACATTCAGAGTTTCCTTGAGTCTTGTGTCACAATCATTTGTCACTGAAGGAGTAATTATCTTAGTCCTTTCTCTCCTAAGTCTACAGAATCTTCTAAGTTGGAAGGGACCCACAAGGGTATTCAAAGTCCAACTCCTAGTTTAACTTAAGTTTTATTTCAGGCTGATATTAAAACTTGGAAATAACACTCATCAGCATCCTCAAACTGAGTGCAAGATATTCCCAAACCAGATTTACCATAACCAGTAAGTTGAGATGCACAAAGGTGTTTCTGTAATTTTTTAACTTAAATGTTATCATCACTCATTTGGGGCAACAGCTCACTGGGGATAATGGCTAACTTGACAACAGCCACTTTCCATGGCATTCAGATATTCTCTCTCTTCTGTTTGCAACCTGGGCAGCACCTACAAACATCATGAAATGCAGACTGAAATTACAAAGGTAAGAAAAGCCAATATTACCCCTTCCTTTTTGCCTTGCCAAAGCATCTTCCGCTTTTTCTCTTGCTCAGCAAATTTCATGGGGTTCACTGCTGCTGGGTTGTAATAGCTGGGCACAGCTATGCCAGTCTCTGCCAGTGCCTTGGCCTGGAGTGCTGCCATCTGAGCTGCCATGGCAATCTGAGGGGTCACCTGTGTCCCCGAGGCCAGCAGAGCGGCCACGTTGATGACGGAGCCTCCCGTGGCTGCGGCCGCTGAGGAACAAAGGGAATTTGTCAGAAAGAACTTTGGGGAAAAAACCCAACACACAAAAAACTCAACCACCAACCTGCCCAGAACCAAACAAAAAAGCCAAACCACCCAAACACTTCCGTTCAATAGAAGTTGGAAGTGCACAGATAACAAGTGAGTGATAAAATAGATGTGATTTCTCAACTAAGGAATGTGTCTCCAGGAGTTTTAGTAAACCAGGAACTACAAGTGAAAGTAATGCATTTTGTGGTTCTAAATACCCCTGAGCAAAGAGCAACCCATTGGCCATCATCAAATCATTTAAGAGCCAAACATGTAATATTTTTCTTGTACACTCAGTAAGTAATAAGAAATCTCAAACATTTTTGTCGGTGTTTTCTTATTTTTTGTTTTGCTTTTTTAATATTTTCTAGTTCTTGTTGTTTTTCTTATTAACAATTCCATACAGACAAACTGCCCATCTGGATAAGACTGCAACACTCCTGTAACATAAGCTTATTCATCTTCTACTCATCCTACTGCTCAGGAATTCATGTAATACACATGCACTACCTGCAGCCATTTCCTGTTGCTTCTGTTTTTCAACCATTTCCTTCTCTCTCTGTTCTTGCAATTTCTTTGCTCTTTCCAGCCTAGAGATACACGGAAATAAAAATATTTAGACATGCAAAATCAACATCAGGAGGTTATTCACATCACGTATCATCAAAATCACCACAATTCTGACCTTCTGGCTAAGGCTTCTTGTGCATCCATAGCTGTGTTTCGTCCCCGGAACGGCGGCGGGCTCGGACTCCGGCTATGGCTCCTGCTGAACCTTCGGGGCTTTTCAATTCTCTTCTTTCTCTCTCTGTAACCAAATTTAACAGTTGCTAAAACATGAAGGTACACATGCAGCTTAATATTTCATAAAGTATTTGATCACAGCATTGAAAATTTGCTTTATGATTCACTTGGAGCTCTCAAGAAAAGCTTTCAGAGAGTTTATACTGCAACAGTTGCCTTGTAAGAACACAGAGGTAAAACTGAAGATTTCCAGCTGTAACAGAACGTGCAATACTGGGTATTCATTTACCCTCTCATACTCAGTGTTCAGAACAAATAGATCTGCTCCAGAGATTCTAAAACCTAAGGAAAATCATCTAATTTCTGGTCAAAATTGCAAGAGAACTTGAATGAATCAAGCTAGAAGAATGTTTTAAAACCATAAGAGACCTCAAAGCACTGTAATTATGTTAATAAGAAGCATTTTGAAGAGGCCCCATTTAAGAAGTGGAGTAGGTACTTCAGGAAATTACTATTACTCTCCCCTCTTCCCTAAATATGCTTTGAGGGACTCTACTAAGCTGAACATGTGATTTGCCTTGGGTTTGCCTTGGGAAGAGAACTCTCAAGCATGAATTACCTGGAGCCTGACCATCTGAAAAGAACACAGTTAAAATGTACTTTTAAGCAAAATACCAAAACCTTCAGTTCAACTCTTCTTCACTAACCTTCTCCCCACCTCCTTCAAAGCAGGAGACATTCTTAGGACATCTGTATCTAATCCCATCTAAACAACAGCTACCCAAAACACATAAAGCATGCTATTAGCAGCAGTTCTCTGTTCCAGGATCATCAATATCTGCAATACAAGAGATAAGGGTTTATCCCAGTTTAAGCCTCTGACACTGGTGTTTCAAACTAAGAAGTCACAACACTGGAAGTGCTCAACAAAGGTTAATTTACAGGAGATACCACTCACACTTCTCCCAGATTTGCCATAACCAGTAAATTGAGATGCACAGAGGTGTTTCTGTCATTCTTTAACTTAAATGTTTATATCACTCATTTGGGGCAACAGCTCACTGGGGATAATGGCTAACTTGACAACAGCCCCTTTCCATGGCATGCAGATATTCTCTTTCTTCTGTTGCAACCTGGGCAGCATCTATAAGCATCATGAAATGCAGACTGAAGTTACAAAAAGATCCTCGTTTACATGACAAATCTGGTAGAATACAAAGGAGGAAAGACTTATCTTTTCAGAGAAGATGGCAAGATGCAGATTCAGGCACTGGGAAGTGACAGATCTGCATTCCTGAGATAAGATGTAATGCCTGTTTCAAAGATACCTTCATTTTTTCCCGTGAGACTATTGATGTTTGGTCTTGTCTTTGGTCTGTGACGCTTTATTGCACTGGTAAATATCAAGGAAATAAATATTTGAACTTTTGTATTGAAGTACTTCCATTTGAAACAAGCAGCTGCTGTCACGTTTTTCCACCTAGCACTTAATCAGAGCCAAACCACTGAAGAACTGCCAGGTTTTATGCACTCACAAACCAAAAGATTGCTTTAAATGCCCATGAGAACAAATTCCCTGAAAATCTGAGCTTGAGATTATGCAAAGAATCATCAAGAGAAGATCAAGCTCTCCTATCTACAAATGCCTCTGTCACAGCCTGCTCACTGTAACACAACAAAAACTGCACGTCAGGAACAATGGAATTCCCTTCACAGGTGAGTTTTAACAGGGCAGACTTCCACATCACATTGTTCTGGCTCGTGCAGAGTTTGCCTTGAGGACTGCCCCATAAGTCACCTTCTTTTCTAGGCTTTGTCTGAGCCCTGAACTTGATGAAGTGTTCTAGCTCCAGATAAAAAAGACTTATACCTCATTTACTTCCATCCTCTAGGATTTGTGAGACACAAACATAACTTAAAACAAAAGGATTCTTGCAGTATGTCCACCAGCATCCCACAAGGCCTATTTCCAGCTGGAGAAATTCCTAAGCTAGGACCATCCCTTACTTTTTCTTCCCACATTTGATGTTCTGTTTCAGGCAACTTGAATTCCACTGCAAAAGCCAAAATCTATTCTGGGACATGAAGTTTCCATGGAGCCATTACACACAATGTTCAAAGTGACTTTTAAACAGAGAATGTTATCTACAATAACTGGAAAAAAACGGGAGCTGAAGCCTTGCACAACATGCTGAATGTAGCTTAAATACCATCCATTAATACAAGTAACTGTACCAACTGCAGACCCAGCTCTACTCACCCCAGCTCAATGTTTGGTAGGAAGTGCATGTCAAAAACATGACACAAACCAGGTAATTCAACTACTTCTTCAGAAAGGTTAAGTCTTCTGAACACTTTCACATGGGATGCTGCAGCATTACACGAGTGTGATGGTTAAGACTCCAATGTTCCACTGTAATGCTGAGTAGTCATAACCAGTCATAGAACAATTAAAATATTCTGGTGAAAACACTATTAAGAGAACTGGAACAGTCAACACTTTCTAGCAGCTCTGCAGGGACACTGATTTTCATTCAAACTACTTTCAACAAAACATCTGTAGCAGTCATTAAGTTGTATTTCAGCTTCACCTTTGAGAAAATCCTACAGGGCATTAAGAATGCAAGGGTGATACAGACTCTACACCAAAATACTGAATGCATTATCAGTATTGAAAATACTGATTAACTTCTATACAGAGATGAAAATGGCAACTCCAGCATATCCCAGGTGAGGTACAGAAACTCAACTCTGTCAAACAGACCCAGACCAAGCCAGTATGTGTCTGGATCAAGTGCTTCTAGAATTTAAGGAAGAAATCAAAGCACTCAGGGAGAAAAATTAGTGTGATAAATAGTCTCAAGCTGCACTTGACAAAGAGAGGCTGGTAATCACTAACACTGAAGAGTACATTCATATCAGAAATAATCCATCTGAACCAAAATTTATCTTAACATCACACCAATTGCCAATTCACAGAAAAATTCAGTTGATTTTGGGGAGCTGATCAGAACTAGCTTCTGATCTGTGTATCTGCTCTGGCAGCCAATGATTCCCAGATAAACTTTCCTTTTACCATATGCACACAATCTGAAGGAATAAATGCAGCAGTATGCCAACCACACTACTGTTGCATCAAACACGGGAAAGAGTCACCTTCATCTTATTCTTCACTTCTTCCCACTATTGCTAACAGGAGTCACACTATGAAAAGCCAAAAGCTTGAGATGCTTCAGCTGCCTAGGAAAAATGTTTCTGTAAGACCAAGCAAACTGCCCAGCCCTGAACTCACTCTCAGTACAGATGAGAAAAAGCCAAACACATTTAACTGTACTGAACAGACATGAACTGGTAAACCCATCCCATCAGCCCACCACAGAACATCCAACCAAACATCACCACGTACATGGAAGGTAACACTTACCTGCTTCTGCTCCTAGTTCTGCTTTTACTTCTGCTCCTGTGTCTGTGTCTAGATCTGGATCTAGAGCGGGATCTGATCCGTCGCTTTCTCTCTCTGCTGCGGGATCGGGATTTTTTCCTGTCACGACTTCTGCTCCGATGGCGTCTGAAACACACGCCCTGAATTCTTACACGAGTTCTCGTGTCCAAATGCAGTTTGTACTTAAGGACTCATACATGGGTTCATCACCACAGGGCAAAATGCATCAGGCAGGGTGGGGAGACTGCACACTACACATAGAAATGCTCATGCCCAGAACAGGTCAAGGTGTAGGTCTAAAGGATGAAATGGGAAGGGAACAAAAGCCCACTGCCAGCCATAACCGAGCTGCAGAGTTTCTGTAAATAACCATACTCATCAACACTGCTATTTTTAGTTATTCATTTAAGTGTACACCTCAAAACAAACACAAAGCCAAACTAATCTGATGCAGGAGTCTTAAATCCAAGGCAACACAACCCTGCTCCTCTCCATGGTATTCTGAAACCTTTGCGAAGAGGTGCCCGAGATGCAGCCTGTGAGTCGCCTCCAGTCCCTCAGCCTGCCATGAGCCAAAGCTTGCTCCTCACTACCCTGTCTGCTGCACATCCCTCAGCTACACAGGGAGAAGCTCTGCTGGCAGCAGCATGCTTGTCCTGGCTCCTGCCAGGGACAATATTCCTACCCTCAGAACGTGCTGGGTGGGCTACCAGGCAAGGATTGGCCAGCACTCCCTGTGAGGAAGCTCATGATTTAGAAGGTAAAGAGCCATGTCACTGTAAGGTGTATTTGCTTTCCTGTCACTGAAAATAAGGTACATTTAATAATCTGTTTAGTATGTTCTATACCAATTATAAATGTGAGACACATCCCTATATAAAGTCTCAGTGCAATTTTCTACTTTTATTTCAAAGTAATCTGCAAAATAACTACCTACAAATGCACTACCCAGTGAAAACTGAAACATGCAAAATAAACTGACACTTTACACGAGGTCAGGAACGGAACTCTACAGTAATTCCAAACATGGTTTTTGGAAATGCACTCACACAACAATCACATGCAACAACTTACCTTTCCCGAGACCTGGATCTGGAATGACTCCTCCCTCTGGATGACTTTCTCTCTTTGCGTTTATGCCTCTCCTCACCATTTTCAGATGAATTTAGGCTATCTCTTCCCTTGTCAGAAGAATGCTCTTTGTCATTGTGATCTTCAGATTTGTGCTTCTTGGAGGACTTCTCTTTGGATTCATGTCTTCTTGCCTGTTTTAAGAAGAAGTTGGTTCTTTCAGGAAAATAGTGCAACAAAGAGAGTTAGTATGGGTATCAGAAGATAAAAATGCTAAGTTGTGATGCAACATTAGTAACCTTAGGAGTGTGACTCAATCATGAGCCACGGCTGCTTTACCTAATGCCACCAACTACCCAAAGTTGTAAATGCACACTATCATTTTCCCCCCTTTTCCCTCCTCCCACTGTCTAGAGAAGATTTTTAAGGTATCCATCCAGGTATCTTTACAGTGCTTCCATATAAGACTCACAGCATTGTAACAAAAAAATCTGTCATTTCATTACTGTCTCCATTCCAAGCACTTAAGTACCTATCTTAAAGAACCTGACAATTTATGAATATGCATATATATAAACACAGTTGCAGTGATCATTTAATATTTGCCTGAGCTTTCCATGTAGGTTACTAAAATCCACACGTAGTTCCAGACAAACTATTTTTCTTTTAGAACCAAAAATACCTTCAAGTCATCATTAGGTTATTATTATTTTCTAGAGCAAAACTTTCTTCAGTAACTTCCAACAGTTTTTACAAAGCAAAGTGATAATTTACATGGCTGACATCCCATTTTTAGTATTTCAAATGAACATGCATCACTCAGACTTCCCACAGTAGTTTTAAATTACAGATATGCTGCTCCACTATACCGCAATTCCTTCCTGCAGTGCCTCTTAAAAAAAAAAAAAAGATTCCTTTTTATAGCTGCAATGCCAAAAATATTTAGCAAGGTCAGGTCTGATTTTTGCCAGTGCTTTCCTTAGAGACTAAGTCGTGACATCAACACCCTTTCTTAATATACCCAGTGTGTTTTGAAACCTTTCTGCACAAAAGCATAGCCCACTTAAGTCTTATGTTTAAATAATGTTCAAGTCACAAACTAAGCACGATACATTCATTTTAGATAAATTCCAATTATTCAGAAGTTGTTTGTTTGGTTTTCTTGCTTATCTAAGTATGTTAACTATTTATAAAACATTTTCTTCCATCAGAACTCTCTCTCAAATGAGTCTGGAGAAGATGCTATAATTGGTTTTTACCTATTTGCCCAAGCCTAACTCTTTATTCATATGTATCCATTTCTAAATACATCTGATTATTGTTCTTCAAGTAAGCAAGAATATTACATAATTTTCCTGCTTTCACAGTGTTTTATTCTTAGCTCTTTTAATAATCAATTCTTACATCTGAGGTTACCTGTACACTAATTTAAAGTGTATCTTTATATAAGTAGTTGTTCTCACATACATACTAAGAATTACTGATATTCAGCATTTACTCTACAGACGGAGCTTAATCTTGCAAATGACTGACAACAGTACATCTACTGTGGGAGATCATTTCTCATCTGTTCACTCTGCAAAACTTAAAAGCTGCTAAATAAATTGTGTAAGATTAGATCCAACAGCCTGGCAAAGCACTGGACAGGATTTTAAACACCTTTCTTTAATAAGTAAAGAGAGTCTTAGAATGTTTTTAATCACATTTTCCAGACACACACTTAGTAATAAAACCACCATTATATCCCATAACGGATTTAAGATATTTTTAAGGGAAATATGAGTTTGAATGACTAATAGTTACCTTATCATGAAGTAGGCTTATAATTTTGCTATCTGAGTCTGCAGCGTCTTCAGTTCAGTCTCTTCGCGCATTAGCACGCTGAGTATGATTTATTATAGAAATGTTATCATGTGAGCTAAACAATAGATTATTCAATTTCACAAAAACTCGCCTAGATTTTTCTTTCCTCCTTTTTTTTTAACAGAGCTTCCATTGGAATGTGGGAAGGAGAAGTTCCTGACCCAGGTTTGAGGTTATAAAGTGCCTTATCTGTTCCAGCCTATTGCCCCACACGGCTCAAGCTTCTTTATGACTATTTCGATGCTCCTGCTTTGCTTGTTTCAGCTCTTCTCTGGTGTGTGAGCCAGTTATTTTTAAGGCATTATTGATGCTGTCTCTTCTCACTCCCCTATATATTCACACACAAACTTATTCATTTATTTTAAGAGACAGCCCTCTGAATTTTTTACTGCTACTGTCACATTTGCAGCTGACTCAGCCTGTTTGTCAAGCCATGACAGCCTTTACAATTAAAGGATGCAATAAACAGAGCTCAGTCCGATGGCAAATTACTTTTAATGCACCTAAGTAGACAGGTATGCATTATTCAAAGTCCTGAACACTGACCAGGAACAAGGCCACCCAAGGCTTTTGGATAATGGAAGCTCTGTAAAAGTGCTCAAGAACACCATTCTACTTCTCCACATGAACTCTCTCTTTTGGATGTTTCCACAAAAATTTAAAAAAAAGAAAAAAAAAGAAAGAAATTAAGTTACTAGTTTCTGAAAGCATTTTCTATAAAACTATTACCTTGTCAACATGATGGCTGCAATCATGCTTCACTATGAAAGGCTCTCCATATCCATTTTTAAGCTTAAAGTTCTCAATTTCTTGTACTTACCATAAAGTCATTTATATAAGTTTACACATATGTGCATTACTACAAGATACTTTTTAAGATGTACAATTACCTAAACGCTACAAAGTGTTAATTACCTCTTTGCTTCTGCTCCGGCTTCTGTGTTTTCTTCCTTCAGTATCTGCAAAAGAAAACATTCACTGTCATTTACCAAGATAAAGAGGAGATCACCTGGCTATAATCTTTCTAGCTCCTTTCAATTATTCCATCCCTTGAAGGGATGGATTTATAAAGATTTAAAAGACAAACATCACTATTTGAGTATCTACTGCAGAAAGCAAACTCTGGCTGTTAGTCCCAGTGCTTTGCATTTATTTAAGCTCTGACAGTGAAAAACTAAGGCACATCACACTCCAATCATGTTCTTCTGCCAAGTAACCTTATTCTTGTTACAGCTATGCAAAAGTATCCCAGTCTATGCTAATCTAATCAAAATGAAACAAAACCGGACAGTTTCCTGTTTGGTGCAGTTTGACATGTCTCCCCTCCCTGATCCCCTCAACACTGACAAGACCTTTTCCCTCAACAGTTTCAATATTTAGGATACAACCCCAATTTAGTAGATCCGGTTTTTTCCCCAATTCTAACCAGCTACTAGGGCTAAGTCTCTCTGTTTTCCCCAGAATTGCTTCTGAGAGAATTCAGCTGCACGAGAATTTGCTCCCACCGAGGCTGTACCTGATTTCCGTCTCCTTTCCCTGGACCGTGAGCGCGATCGCGAGTAATGATGCTTTGATGTTCTGGGAGAACTGGAGGCATCTGATTGTTCCTTTTTCTTCTCTCTTTCTGGAGAGGATTTTTCTGGGACTACTCCATCTCGTTCTGTATCACTACCCTACACACAAGGACAGAATTTTTAAGAAACAGAAGCTTAGGACTGAAAGCCAAGGAAAAAAGAGACATCTAGGTTGGTTTTTTTTGTAAAGACAATGTTGTGTTCACCCCATGCTTAGGCAAGAGCTTTACAGACTTGTAGTGAACTGTGTAACTGCATGCAGATTAATTTTTCAAGATTTTAATAAAGAGTACTGATTTAAAGTTCACGTTTTGCTCTCTCACTACAATCAACTGTACTTTACTTTTTCCAGGTACTTCTGAGAGTATCAGTAACACCAAACTCTGAGGCAGTTTTCTCTAAATTGTGTTTAGAGGTCAATCACTTTTTAGCATTTCCATGACCAGGATTGCTTAGATCAGTGCTGTCCCAACAGATCTGAGTGACAAGTTTGGGCATTACTGAGGCACAGCACAAAATCCCCAGAGTTCTGAAGCACGGAGTGAACTCTCAAGGGAAATGCAGGAAGGTGCATTAGGGTTAGACAGCTCACTCTGGAATGAGCAAACACCTCAAAAGCATCTCTGCAAAAAAGATTTATTTGCAGGAGACCACAGACAGGTCACTTACACCTGTTCTAAGATCACATTTTTACCACATAATGAAAACCAAGATGTTCCTTGCCCTCCTTCTGAACCTCGATGTAGCAGGATTAAATCCAAAACGCGATTTTGTGAAATCAAGATACTCTGAGACTCAATGTGTGAGGGGTGAATGAGTACAACTGGTGCACATTGCCCTGAAAGGAGAGTGAGCAGCACACACTGAGAGGGTGAATGTGCTCTCAGGAACCATCCCACAGCTTCACTGCTCTTGCTCTGATCTCCTCTGTACCAGCCATGACCAAACCTCCTGGACAACAGCAGTGGGGCTGCAGCAGATGTCACTAAGGACATCATTTGGCCCAGAATTGCTATTTAGGAAAACAATTTAATGTAGCAGAGGACTTGAACTTGCAGTTTTCCACCAGCTGCAACTGGCAGAATGGTTTGCCAACTGAACAAAACAGGAAAATCTCTCAAATGTTCATTTGTATCCACTGATTTGAAAATAAAGCAAATACTTTGTCTTAAACCTCAAGCTGTCATTCATACACTGTGTGCTAATAGCACACTTTCTTCACGACACCCTACAGGTAAATATCTGGATTTATATTTCAGCTACTACTGTTTACATTGTGAAGTTACTTGAGATGAACGAGAATATCAGCTCTGAGTGTAAATCAGGTGGGATTTAAAACACACTATCCAAGTGAAACTGAGCCCACTGCCACGATTTCCAAGGCGACCAATCTCATTATTTACACAGTGCTGCTCCTTAGTGCCCTTGTGCTCTGCACCTGAGGGAAATCTGTGCTATAGAAAAAACGGCAATTAAAAACCTGACAGAATTCAGTGAGATTATTCTCAGTTCTCAGACTGGCACCAGGCTCAGCGTTACCTTGAATTGCCCCTCACCTACACTTTAGAGGAACCTCTAAACGCCGTGGTAGCACCTTGAAGTGCAAAAGCAAAGTAATAATAATTAAAGTCCTTTTACAGAAAAATGTACCTTACTCTTAACAGCCTAAGTTATACAACTAAAAAATTTAAAATCGTTATATAAGAATTAATTTTCTCCAGAAGTTTAAAGTCCCCCTGGCTCTGTTTTACCACTGATCAAGCTTTCAAAACAAGAACTTTAACTACCAGATTAGACACCACAAAATGCTTAAAGTCAGCTTTAAAAAGTTTTATCACTTTCCAGCCCTGCTTGCTTGTTTGTTGTTTTTTTGTTTTGTTTTCGGGATTTCTTTGCACTCAAAACTATTTAACAACTTTTGAAAAAACTGACCACTTTAGGTTAACTCTTCGGTAACTCTTACTGATCTTCAACACAATTAGAGGCGAAATATCTTTGTACGCTACCAGACCACAAAATTTTTTCAGAGAAAATAAAACCACTCTTAGACCCTGCCTGAATATGATGGCAGTGGTAACTACAGCAGAGGCGTTTCCCATGGATATTTACCATAAAAAGCAGGATAGGAGCCAATTAATTGAATGCAAAAAAGCCTGGGACCAAATACAAAGAAGAAGGGCGAAGAAAAGGAGAGAAAGGAAAATTTAGCACGGCCCAGACACCAGGTCGCTCCCTCACAGGGAAGCTTCGCCCCACAGTCCCCACGAGAAACGCCAGCACGACCACAGCACTCCTCCCCACAGCCATGGATCCACCAGGGCTCAGTCCCAGCGAGTCTTCTCCTCTCCCCAAGCCCCGAGGAACGAACCAGAAACTTCTGGAGACGGGGATGGAAGCGCTGGGAGCAGCGCGGCCGCCCCTCCCCGAGCCCATCATGGCGCCGCAGCCGAAGGCGCGGCGGGCGCCATTTTGTGCCTCCGCGCACACGGCTCCCGACCGGGCCCTCCCCGGCTCTGCCCCCCACAGCCCCTTCCCCGCCACCCTCGCCCCAAAACCCGGCAGCGACCGCCGCTCACCGCCATGACCGAGCGCCCGGGCCGCCGCCCCTCAGCAACGTTCTCGCAGGGCTCGACCTCCCTCGGCTGCGCGGCCACAGCGATCGCGCGGCCCCGCCCGCCCTCAGCGCGGGTGCCCGGATGTGGCGCTGGGGGGGAGCGCGGGGGAGCGCGGGGCGTTATGGGCCGGGGAGGCGCCTTCGCTTTCGAGGAGGTTTGGCCGCAGCCGCGACCCGTTGAGCCTGTCCCGGCTCCCGCCAAATTGAAACGCAGGAGAGGAAGAGGGGGCGCGGTCAGGGGAACCCCGAGGCACGGGAGTGTCACCGGTGAGGGGATCGGTGACCCCGAGGGGACGGGAGTGTCACCAGTGAGGGGATCGGTGTCCCCGAGGGGACGGGAGTGTCACCGGTGAGGGGATGGGGGTCCCTGAGGGGGCGGGAGTGTCACCGGTGAGGGGATTGGAGTCCCCGAGGGGACGGGAGTGTCACCAGTGAGGGGATCGGTGTCCCCGAGGGGACGGGACTGTCACTGGTGAGGGGATCGGTGTCCCCGAGGGTACAGGAGCGTCACCGGTGAGGGGATCGGGGTACCTGAGGGGACGGGAGCGTCACCGGTGAGGGGATCGGGGGCACGGGAGTGTCATCTGTGAGGGGATCGGAGTCCCCGAGGGGACGGGAGTGTCATCTGTGAGGGGATCGGGGTCCCTGAGGGGATGGGAGTGTCATCGGTGAGGGGTCCCTCTGGAAATAGGGATGTCACCGGTCGCAGTGAGGGATTGGGGTCCCTGTGGACAGGGGTTTGTCACTCCTGTCAGGGGCAGGGTTCCATGAGGGCAGGGGATGGGGGTCCCTGAGGGCTGAGGTTTGTCACCTAGAGGGGATGAGGGTCCCTGAGGGCAGGGAATGTGTCCCTGTGAGCAGGGGGTGCTCGCAGCATGGCGGGGAGCACTGGCAGTGAATTTACTTGGTGACATCTCTTCTCCCCAAGCTGCCCTCAGCCAGGCCGGGATCCACACTGCTCACCCGGCTTTAAACAAACTCCTTATCCTCACAAGGCTACTTGTACACAGTGCCCCCATACAGTAATAAAACTAATAAACACTAATGAAAATAATAGAGCCTGTAGCCACGTAACATTGTGGAGCTGTCTGCTCTATGAGGCGTTCCTGAAATGTTCATTCCAGGCCAGGATGTGGAACGAGGTCGAGCTCCTGCTGAACGAGGACACCGGGCAGCTCCCGGTGGGGCTGGGCCGGGAGTGCGGCACCGCCTTGTACCAGGTGGACACTCTGCTGCAAATCACATCTTCAGAGAAGGTACAACCCATCAAAGCTGGCCTTTTGTCTTTAATAAATGTGGGGTTTTTTGTTTCATAATTGCTTGGGCTTTTTGCCGTGTTTTCTGGAGTGTTCCTGTGTGAAACAACCTTTGCCTTGCCAGGTCTCTGTGAACCCCCAGCTCCATGCATGCAGCTCCAGGGATGGCAGCATTGTTGCTGTGGACAGATCTGTGGCACTTCTGGACAGCACTGGGCTGTCTCTTCTGATGCACATCCAGTTTGGTGAGCTCTTTCCTTTGGAATTCCACTTGGCAAGTGAAAACTGGCTTTTAAAATACCTAGGTTTGCACAGGAGAACATAGCAAGTGTCTGACTTGTCTGTAAAGGGAAGCATTATAGCAAGTACCTAAGTAATAAAAAGTGATTTTGGCTTCTGAAAGCAATTAACTATTTCAGTACAATTTCATTAGAATCCTTTCTAAGTTCTCACTGGATACCAAAACCACTCCCTGTAGGCCTCTTCCCATATTTCATTTAGTCAGAATAACTTGTTTAAAAGAAATCTGGAACAAACTGTGTTGTCCAATTCTTGTGTTAATATTTATTCGTAAAACCCAAATCTTGATATCTGACATTTTGCCATGAATCTTTTCAGATACTGATGTGGATGTTGTGGGTATGTGTCAAGACAAACAATTCCTTGTGGTTGGTGAGAGAAGTGGCAGTTTACATCTTATCCACATCCCATCCAAACAAACCTTGCTAACAAAGGTACAGTAACTTTTCTATTTAATTTTGCTCAGAACATTTTGTTCTCAGACTTTCTTGAGGTTTTTAAAATCATTTTTCCAAATACCAAAGTATAAACATCCTTGCCTTTTTGAGCACATATTCTAACTAAACAGGTGAAATGGGCACTTCCCATGAGTAATGAATAAGGAAAAGCTATTTAGGAATGGCATGCATAAACAAGAACCTTCATTAAAAAAGTTTCAAGTTTGAGCTGATGATCAATATTTCAATGTTTTTAGCAAAATACAAAATAATAGTCTTTATGCTGTTTCTATTTTAGATTTTGGTTGAACAATCTACAAGTGAAAAGACTTACTTAAATCTCTTTTTTGTTAAAGATAATGCAGATGCAGGTAAGAAGTGGATGATTTTTTTCTTCCTCTTTGTCTGAATTTTTGTGATTTTGTTCCCCTTTAGTAGCTCTCAGGGAAAGAGATTACAAAATAAGTAATACCGAAAAACATAAAGAAAAGTTAATTTAATGTGCACAATGCAAAGCAAAGTTGTAGAATTTTCTTTATCTCATTAACTATTTTACAAAAGCCATAGGAAACAAATATTCAGAACTCAATACCTTTTGAGACTGTGCTAAACACATGGAAATGCTTAAAAAAGGAAGAATCCTTCTCTCTTCTTCTATCAGAGTTCAGTGGTTCTGTTCTATAAGCTCCCAGCCCTGTTCTGTCACAATATGTGATGTCATGTGGTGATGTCATGTGGTGTCATGTGATGATGGCATGTGATGATGTCACGTGATGTCATGATGTCACGTGATGTCATGATGATGTCACGTGATGTCATGATGATGTCACGGTACAGTGTCCTGTGATGTCATGATGATGTTATGATGATGTCACGTGATGTCATGTTATGATGTCATGTGATGTCATGATGATGTCACGTGATTTCATGATGATGTCACATGATGTCATGTTACGTGTCCCGTGACGTCATAATTATGTCACGTGATGTCACGTGATGTCATGATGATGTCACGTGATGTCATGTTACGTGTCCTGTGATGTCATGATGATGTCACGTGATGGCACGTGATGTCATGTTATGATGTCATGATGATGTCACGATGATATCACGTGATGTCATGATGATGTCACGTGATGTCATGATGATGTCATGTGATGTCATGTTACGGTGTCCTGTGATGTCATGATGATGTCACGTGATGTCACGTGATGTCACGTGATGTCACGTGATGTCACTTGATGTCATGTTATTATGTCATGTGATATGTCATGTGATATGTCATGTGATATGTCATGTGATATGTCATGTGATATGTCATGTGGTGATGTCATGTGGTGATGTCATGTGATGTCATTCTGCTCCTAGTTGGAAATGACAAAATTGTTTTTTAAAATAGCCTAATCTATTGGTCAGATGATTTTTTTGGGGTCAGTTATTTCACTGTCCTGTTTCCAAGCAAGTCTTCTCTTTCCTTGCTCTTGAATACTTCAGTTTGGAATCTTTCTGTTGGGTTTTTTAGGTGTTTATCACATGTTCATTCTCACAAGCAATGGATGCTTCTGCATTATGTGTGTCCCTCTTGGAAAAACACAGGAAGGTAGGATGAGCTACAGACCCCTTGGGATTTCATTGGAACAGGGAGACCTGTTTTCAAAAACTTTCTTTTTGCCTTTTTAAAAATCTGAGAAGTTTATTTAACGCTGATTTTATTTTTTTTTAATATTTAGCAATTGAGAAGATGGATATGACTACAGCAAAGCAAGTAAGAAACACCTGCAAAACTGGCAAAATTGTTAAAAGTGCAGGATTTGTCACCAAACTTTGCTCTGTACATTGCATTGGCAGTTTACCAGTCCATTATTCCCCCTCATAGCTGTGATTGTTACTTTTTTTGTACATTTGGAAATGAGCAGAGATTTTCATCCACTGCTTCTATAAACAACTCTTTTTCTTCCCCATTTGTGGCCATCCCTTCTCTCCCACCCACAAGTTACAAGGACAGATAAAGACAACTTTCATTGCCACAGGAGAGCATCACAGCCTGGGCTGTCAGGATTTTGTCATCAGCAGCTCAGTGAACAAAATCCATCTGATCATTGGGGTAAGCACTAAGAACATGAACAATTTCCATGTGAGCAGGGATGGCATTTTTGGATCTGCAACAAAATTTGTATCTCTTTTTCAAGCAGCTCATCAGCTTTTTGCACTCTTTTGCTTTTTGTTCCTTCACTATCAATTTAAAGGCTGTCACTTGTGCAGCCTGTCCATAGTTTTTCTCATAAGGAAATAACTGCTGTCATTTCCAAAATGACTTTGTTGTGATGGATGAGGGGAAAATATTTTCACCCTGAGTTTCTGAGCTTAGTAAATCACCGGTTCCTGGTCTGTCCAGGCTGGATTGTTTATAGATATTGTCCTTGAGCTCACAGACAAAACCAAAGCTGGCAAGAATCTCCCAATCAGCTTCTCATTCAACAAGGCCTGCTAAAATAACCAGGTCTAATTCAACAAAGCTTTTAAGCATGAATTAAATACAGCAACTAATAAAGAAATTAAAATATAGACTTACTTTGAAATGTAATTTGGGACTGCAAACAGGTTCTCTGAGTTGATTTTTGAAGCCTGTTGAATTCAGTGGGAGTTTCCTCAGTAGGCCCAGAGTAATTTCATTCACCTTTTATGTTCTATGAGAATGAAAAGTGGATATTTTGAAATATTGTTTTTCAAAGAGCCAAAATCTGCTGAGTGTAACAATCACTGTAACAAAGGCTGGTCTTGAAAGGAGAAGGGGAAAAATGTTAAATTAAAAATAAAGAAATCAATGGTTTTTTCTGAACATCAGTGGAGGAATAAAGTTAAATTCAGTTTTGCAGCTTTCCAAGTTAAAGATCAATGGTAGAAGCAGACATGGCAGTGGTCAAATATCTCCTGTTTAACCCCATCTTACTTTGCCCCTCCTCTCAGGGTAAAGGTGATTATGTGCTCTCCAAATGGGAGGTGGACCCCACCAATGCCCTGGTGTCTGCTCAAAGTTTTGCTGATTCAAGTCTGATCCAAGGTAAAGAAGGTTTTATCTTTTATAGACAAGTGTAGATTTCTTATTTAATTGCAATACTTGGTTGTGTGTTTGAGTATGTTTTTTGCTTCTGATACATATCTCAAGAAAAAGAATGAATTTATGTGAGTATTCATGTTTTTTAGGTGCTGCAAAACTTCAGGTCCTTGACAATCAGCTGTTTGTTTTGGATACAGAGGTATGGGTAATGATTTGCTTCAATCCTCACTGTACAATGTTCTTGAACCAGCTTATAAACATATTTTTAAGGTTTAAAATGAAATTTCTGTAAAATGAAGGTGCCTATATTTACTTATATCAAGAGCATCTTGATTTTCCTGTGTTGTTTTTGTTAATTCTACTCCTATTCATTGTTTAAGCCAAGAAATGTAATATTTTGTTCAAAAACTGTCTTCTATGAGGAAAATATGAACTCATGTCTGATTTTTTTTAAATCTAGAACATCTTAAGCACGTGGGATATTTATTCTCTCACTCTAATTTGGGATTGGCCTTTAATACATATTGAAGAATTTCTTCTCACTACTGAGTCAGACTCCTCTCAAGTCACATGGTAAGTGAAGAGTTACAGCACCCACCCTGAGAAGTGAAAGGTTGTCTGGTGCTGTGATTTCTATGAAATATCTCAATTTTTGGCCCAGATGCTATATATTAAAATATAAAGGGATTTTTACATGTATTTGTCATGGAATTTGTATTGCATTTGCATTCCATGTTGTTATGGAATGCAAAATTTTCTAATCACAGAAACAAAAATATTTCACAGTTTTAACCGAAGATTCCTACAGCAAATTTTGCTTTCTTTTATCTCTTTCTCATTCATTAGGCAAGGGCTTGCCAATGTGAAACTGATTGTCATGACAGTGCCAGATGCCAAACAGGTAAAATCTCCTCATCTGTGTTCTGCTCCTCAGTTGTTTGCAGTTGCTCATAGGAAAAATAAAGGGGGAGAGGGATGGAGGTGGCAAAATATCTGGGGCACAGAGAATTCTGAGGAGCTTAAATCCAAACTGAGATGTGGCCATCTACATCTCAGGGTGTAGCAAGTGAGGACTGTTGGGATTCTTGTGGGGGTGCCCAGGCCA
The DNA here is from genome assembly GCA_039654755.1 of Calcarius lapponicus. Classification (NCBI taxonomy): domain Eukaryota; kingdom Metazoa; phylum Chordata; class Aves; order Passeriformes; family Fringillidae; genus Calcarius; species Calcarius lapponicus. The sequence goes on from CM077478.1 coordinate 3,301,106, forward strand.
AGCTGGCCCTGGTTGGGGTTTTTATGGATGGTTTGGGGTTTTTTTGTTTGGTTCTTTAAGGTAGGCAGACAAGGAAAAGCAGCAAAATGTATTATTGTCTTACACCCCTTCCCAGATTTCTGTAGAACAATATCTCTGCTGCCTTCAGCATCTACCCCCAGCTACAGTCAGTGCAACTGAAAGAAAATACCAGGATGAAGGTTATGCAATCATAAAATTAGATTAAACCTGTTGAATTATACATAATAGGCCTAGAGAGAGAGAAAGAGAGAGAGAGAGAGAGAGAGGCAACATCTGAAGCTTCATTAAACTTCCTCAGACTGAAGACCTGCATTCCATAAAAAGTCTTACAAATACTACCCTCTAATTCCATAAGAATTCAGAAATGTTCTGCAAATATCACTCTCTCACCAGTATAAGAAAAAAAAGCAATTCTGATTTCTTTGTTTGTTTTCTCCCTTTTGTTTTTAATAGATGAGAAGCCTAATGGTTTTCGCCTTGCCCACTATGCAGCAGCTCTATTCTCTGGAAGTGTCTCCTGTTTCTTCCCTTGTTCAAAGTGGGATTTGCACTGTAGGTTTTGATGATTTTTTTGTTGTTGTTCTTTAAAGAAATACAGTTGTCTTAATATGTATAAATATTAAAGAGGGTAGTGAGTTATTCTTGTTAGGTTAGAACCAATTTCTGCTAGAAACTATGCAGGAACCACACAAAGAAAGATTAAGTGATGTCCCCAAAGGATAGAGAAAAATATCCTATTATGGAGCAAACTGAAAATTTAAATTTAGTCTGAGGTCTCTTGCACTATTTAACAGCATTGTTGCTGTTACAGCTAAAAACTGAGGGAAGTCTTTTAAGTTCTCTTAGCATAGGAAAATGCTCTGGATTTATTTGGAATTCAGTTCATTTCACCTGATGGTTTCTGTCATTGCTCACTACAGGATACAATACACTTCTTGGAAGGAATTCACGAAAAGCATCAGATGTAAGACAATATTTTGTTTGTAACTAGCTCATTACTATATAAAAATGGCAGATTACTTCCACATAGAGTTGATAAATTCACAGAATTCCTTCTCATCCTCAGGCCCTCTGAAGACCCAGTTTCTATAGTTGTGATGAGAAGTTTAACTGAAGCCTTGCCAGAAAATAGGTACTGGTTTCTGTGAAAAACCATTGTATTATTATTTTTTTAATCTGGACTTACATTGAAGTGGCTTATTTTATTTCCTCCCCAGACTAAGTCGTTTACTGCACAAACACAAATTCACTGAAGCAGAGAATTTTGCTATTCAGTTTGGACTGGATGTTGAGGTGAGTTCATGAGAAACACATTAGAGATTAATTAGCATAACTGAAATTATGAGAATGTCCTTGCTCTATAGTCCAATAGAAAGTATTAAAAGTTATATAGGTATTACCAAGGCTGTGGAATGTTGCCTTATAAAACAACTCACCATACCTGTATTACTCTTTTAAACAGCTTGTATACAAAGTAAAAGCAAACACTATTTTAGAGAAACTGGCTTCAGCTTCTCTTGGGAGTTATGGCCAGGAAGCCTTGCTGGATCTTGGCAATGAAGCCAAAGAAAATTTGCAAAAAATTCAGGTTTGTTTGTATTTCTACCCTCTCTCCCTACTAAAACCATTCAAATGATAAAGGATCTTGGAATTCATTGCAGTTGTTTCCTTATGCCAACAGGACAGCCAGTTTGTTGTGAATTACTGCATCAATGCTCCATGGCCCCTGTATGAGACCACTCGAGAAATGCTGAATTATGCCAAAGTCAGAGTAAGGGCTTCATTTATTTCTATTTCTTCTACTCTTCAACTTCTATTCCACCCTTCTGTACAACTTGAGAGGGGCACAGAGCAGTTACAGTCATTCCAAAAGGCAAAAGTAAAGGCATTATAAATCCTATGTAACCAAACAAATCCTTTGTAACCAGACATGAAGAAGCAGCAAGTCTTGTTCCAATCTCGTTCTTGGTATTGCTCAAGGGCAAGAAAGAGCTCACAGATTTATTTTTGTATCACAAGGCAGGGTTTAGTTTTGAGTAGCAGTTTTTTTAAGTACCTTTAAAATATTAATTTTCAAACTAAAGCTCAAAGTAGGTCACCTTTTTTGTTTATTTTAGTCTTATCAAACAGAACCAGAGATATACACAGGATCTGTCTGATCCTCCATCCATGCAGAAATCCAAGCAGATTAGACTGGATCAGGTTAGATCCAACATTGTAAAATCTCAATTTACAGAAGTCCTGACCTCTTGCTCTTGTCTTTACTGCACTCACAGTCCTGTCTGGCATGTTCTGAGTTGTCAGCCAAACCCTTTCACATCCTTTTTTCAGATCTTGAAGAAAGATAACAGAACCAATGCTCCACCATCTGATGGGGCTCCAGTATCCATAGCTGAGGTGAGGACAAAGTTTTTGGATCTACAGTACCACATAAACAATTGTAATGTTGAGTTTTACAAACTGTAATTTCAACTTATAACTGTAAACTACTGAATTTAAAAAAATCTAAACAAAATTAAATATTATAGTATGAAAGAGAACCACAGTAATGACAGATTCAGAAATAAGCCATTCCTTCTGTCTCAGAAAGATTCCTTTTCAGATGCTCCATAAATTGAAGGCAGAACCTCTCTTAAAGTACTTTTTGGAGTTTCATTTTGATTAGTCCTGTTGTAAACTGGCCTCATCTGCCTCCAAGGAGAATCAGTGCTTTAATCATGTCATGTAATATGTTCAGCCAGATATTAACCTTAAATCTCCTCTGCATTCAGGTGTTGAGAGCTCAGGCAAGGCTTACAACATTCTGTGAAGCTTTTGGACTAGAGAAATTCAGGTTGGTTTGTGTTTAAGATTTAAAGTAAATGTAATTGTAATTGTTTAGACTGTCCCACTGAAATTAAGATTAATGAATTCATATTAAAAAACAAAAATAAACTTCAAGCTCTTAAGTTTCCCATCCTGTGCTGTGGAGAAGGCAGAGGTTGACTCATCCTGTATATTGAAAACTTAAATTATCTGTTGCACATCCACTTAAATATTTGAGGTTTTCAGTTCAAGATGTGTAGGAGGGATTGTGATTTTATAACAAACACAAAGTGCCCCTCCTGTAGTTTCTTACAACATCAAGCACTGGGTAGAAAGGTTTTGAAGTTCTCTCCCCAGTTTCTTTGTTAATGACATTTTACAAAGCTTCTCTTCCCCCTTACTTTTAGTGGCATTGCTTGGACGGAATTCCTGAACAATGAGGATGTGTTCAAGATTATTGTTTTTCAGCTGGAAGAAGGAAATTTGGCTTGTGCACAGTACCTCTGGCTTAGGCATCAGGTGAGGTGGCACAGACATCTCTGGGTTTATGGAGGGGGTTAAATCTCTTCAATTTTCCAGCCTAATTTCACAGGAGCTGTGACAAGACAGCTCCTCAGAGAAGCAAAGGTGCATGGCAGCATCTCATCAATTACCACAATGATTACCTGCTCACCTGGATGCTTAGGAGGCTGAACTTTTTATTGATTTAGGAATAAACTGGTATTTCTGGTGTCAGAATTCATATTTCTAAGTCATGACAATTTGATTTATTCTGCAGTGCTTGTAATCTTCCACTCACTTTCTTGCAAGCACAGCTCTCAGAATTAAGTGGATGTTTGCTGCCTGCCTTAAAATCCTTTAAAAATAATCACACAGGCTCCTTACTCTGAATGACACATTTAAGGTAGTCTGTGTATGCTGTTATTTTTAGTGCAGGACTTTCAGTTCCATTTCTGTTGTTTTTTCAATAAGCCAGAACTATAGAATGAGTGTGAAAGCAATAGAATAGTGTCCTTTGTCAAGAAATTCCTTCAATTAGATCTTTTTTTAAGAAGACCAAAGTCTAGTTTTACTGAACAGAGCTTCATTTAATTTCTGTCTATGACTACTGAGATTTTCTCTTTGTATTTGTGAAATTTACTGGCTCTTCCTATTAGTGAAACAGCTTTACAGAGTACCAGATGAACATCTACTCCATGGATCTGTAATTGTTCTGGTTTAATATTTTAGGCTGATTTTGAAAGCAGCTTTGATGAGAAAATGCTGAAGGATTTGCTCAATGCCATCCATTTCACTGCTCCTTTGAAGGAACTTTGTGTGTGGCTTAAAAATTTTGTGATCCCCTTCTCAAGAAGGGTTGTGCCAGATGGACAGGTGAGTGACTTAAAGAACTGTAAATTGTCATTTTCTCACACTAAGATGATTTTATGTCAAACCTCCAGACTTCTGAATGTCAGGAACTTGTTCCTCTGTCTTTCAAATGGATTATTCTCCCTAGCATTCATATTTGAAATTATTTCTTTTAAAAGAAGTTTCTAATGGCAAATTTTGCTTTGATAATTAGCATAACTCTACTCATATAGAGTATAACTGTATTTTTTTCCAGAAAATATTAGCAAAATGGCTGGAACAAGCTGCTCGAAACCTTGAATTAACTGACAAGGTAAATCACACTGCAGAAACTTGGCATATCCTGTATTTCTAGATGTATCATATGGTTTGCTAATATCAATTCTTTTGGACAGGCAAACTGGCCTGAAAATGGACTCCAAGTGGCAGAGATGTTTTTTACAAGTAAAAACCAAGGTGAACTGGGAGTGACAGCTTTTGGCAAGTGGACTCCTTTGGTAAGAAATGTAACAAATGCAAAAATTTGCTACTAAAAGACTTCAAACAGATGCTGTGTGCTAGAGCTGGAGTGAAGGATATTTGGGTCCCTGGTGGGTTTGGTGAAGATTGACTTAGTTCTGCAAAAGGAAAGAATTTTCCAATTTTCTTGTAGTTAAAGATTTAAAACAAGAGATTACAGCCTCTCAATGGTCTCGTCTCCTAACATTTCACTTCTCAACACTGTTCCAGAGGTGTGGTGACTGTGAAGAGATACAGAGGTTAAAGAAGCTGGTAAATGATTTACAAGAATTGAGAAATCTGTACAGAAAATACAACTGCAGGCTGGCATTCTGTGATTTTGAAAAGGTAACAGTGCAGGCTTGAAAAAGTGCTTTTCAGTTTGTTCTGAAAAGGAGAAGAATCTTATAGCATGTAATCTAAAATCAGACAAAAGAGAAATCTTGATGGATGTTGGTTCAATTTGCATCCATAAGCTGCTGAGACTATTTGAGAAGTTGTGTTACAAATTTTCTTTCAACTCAGGTTATAAACATACCCTAAGACAGTGTGAGAAGCTGTGGTTTGCAGATTATTACAGATCATCTACTGTGGAACAAGGATTGGCAACAGAGAAATTGAAAGTACAACTGAACAAGAAAAGCTTTGTAGATGAAAGGGTTAATTTGAGCTAAAGGGGGATTCTTCAAAGATTCTAAATCTTTAAAGATTCTAAAGAGGGAAATCTTTCAGTTGATTTCAGTAGCCTCTGGATGTTGGATTATGTATCAGAGATGAAAATGGCCTTGCACTGACAGGAGTGATGTTCTAACTTGGCCTTTTCCCACTTGCTGCCCAGGAAAATGCAACCACAATTGTGTTTCGCATGCTTGATAAAATTCTGGCTCCAGAGCTTGTCCCATCAATTTTGGAGAAGTTTATAAAACCCTACCTGTGTGAACACAACCTGCAAAAAGATGAGCTTCTTCTACAGTATGTCAAGGTATCCAAATTTTCTTCCTTTTGAAGAAAGCTATTTCAACATCAGGAAGCAGAAACCAAGTCTGATGACTATTTGAATTTACAACTGAATTTTAGGTCAAGCTTTTAGATTAGTCCTATTCCTGTCAATGAACTTAATGATATTTACTATTTCAGTTGTGAGACAATCCCTTAATGCCCAGAAAACTTTACACTTTTGTTCATATTATGAAATATTCCTCTATTTTCTGATTTCAAATGTTCTGATCACCTTTATCAAAACACAGGATTTGCTGGAGCGCTGTCGGACACGATCGATTTCAGTGTTTGAAACTGCCTGGGAGGCCAAGGCAGTGGCTGTCATTGGCTGCATCTCCGACACTGATGTGAGTATGTTTCATGAAAGGCATCAAGTGAACTCCAGCACATCAGTTCAGAGCAAAATATGACTTTTACATAATGCTCTGAGTACATCTTTAATGAGTGCCATGAGGAGCAAATAGTATGTTATGATGTTATCAACTTATTCTATTTTAGTCATCTCCCCTGTGATATTTTTTGAGGATATAATTGTAGCTGTGGTGTCATCACATGGAAAGCACATCAATTTTAATATATTTGGACATAAATGACTGCAAGCATTTTCTAATTGAACTTGACAATCATATGGTGACAATAAATGCCCTTTATGCAAGCAAAGATTGGGCAAGGAAATAAAATACTTGCCTAAAGGGATCAGTCACACATGAACAATACTTCAAGGGACTACTTTGAAACTTTTTTTGCAAAGTGAGCTGTTTGTGTCCCTTTTGCAGCTGAAATTTGATGCAGTGCTGCAGATAATGCATGGAGCTGTGGTACCATGGAGTGCAGCAGTGGAGCAGCTGGTCAGACAGCACCTGGAAATGAATCATGCCAAGTAAGCAACACCCCCTTGGCTGGGGAAATTCTGTGTGTGTGATGTGGTGTGATGGTTAAATCCCATAGCTGGGGGTAGGAAATGAATTTATGATGGTTGAATTTGTTTCCAGAGTGAAGTTACTGCAGGAAAGTTACAGACTGATGGAGATGAAGAAGCTTTTGAGAGCCTATGGGATAAGAGATACCAATCTTCTAAAGGACAAGCAGATGATAATGGTAAGGTACCAAGAGTTTAGATTTCTCCAAAGGTCACAGTGAACAGCACTTGCTGATTTATTTTTACCATTTGAGTTGGTTTTTTTACCATCTCCCCTTCATTAGAAGATATGAATATTTCTGGAGAAATTCCTCAATAGGCTGAGGAACCAGACAAATTTTCAGAGTTCCCAGGCTAATTCAGTCCCCAAGCCCTGTTTTCTCTCAGTTACACTTCAGTCAGCTTTTCTCTAAATAAAAGTTTTAAGCTTCCAGGTAACTTGCTTGATACAAACTGAACAATTCCATTGGTAAAATTGTTTGTATAAACTAATTCCTTTGTTATCCTGTACACCAACATACTAAAGTCCATTTCTGTTTTCTTACAGAGGCTTGTCAGATACATTCTCAAACAAGATACCCCCACTTGCCTGGAGGATGCCTTAAAAATTGTGGAAGCCTACCTATTGCCCACTGGGGAAGTCTATTTCCTGAGGATGATGGACCTGATTGACAAAGGAAGGGTAGGGAAAGATTTCATGGCAGTTGATCCTGGAATTTACAGACACTGAGGCCTCTTGACAAAACAGGGACAAGTTTGCTGAAATCTTATAAGCAGATTGCATAAGTATTTTTAATTTAAATTATTAATTGGACTCCTAACTGCCTTAGCAGCAATGTTTAGCATTGAAAATGAGTTCTTTGTCAGAGCATTATCCCTCTTTTGTGGCAGAATAAGGTGAAAGTTCTGACCTGCAATACACCAGAAGAGTTTGGAATTGAAGTCTCTACACGTTTTCATGCATTGTCATTTACCCTCATGGCCATTGTGCAGCCATTGCATCAGAACAAGAATGTACACATAACTCAGCTTTTCCAAAAGCAAATGCCCTTTCCTTTCTAATATTTCTGCTCTAATTTTGTTTCTTTTTCTCCTTTCAGGGAGAGGAATCTCTGACTTTGTTAAAATCTCTGCCTCTTGCCAAGGCTGAGGAAGTTGCAGAGAGATTGACTCTGTGGGGAAGACTGGTGTTACAGAACAAAACAGATGATCCTGAAGAGGTACCAAGGCTTTTCCCACTACAAAGTGTCCACACAAATTATTCTGAAAAGGGAGAGCTGTGGGTATTTCCTGTGAGAGCTAACAGACTGTGGAGTAAACATATATCACACCTATAAAATATTTACTGTTCTGTAAAGATTAATATGTAAAATAACTTTCTGTTCCTTTGCTTTTCGACTGGCTGTGCCTTAGATTTGCTAATTGTTGCTTAAGAAGTTTGTGGAACATTGATTGCATTGTGCTTTAAGAGCTGAAGCCCAAGTCTATTCTGGCAACTTCTTGACAAAAAAATAAAAACCTCTTCCTTTCCTGCAGCAAAAAACACAAAGGCTTATGACTAAGACACTGGTGGAAGTCTTCAAATTCTGGTTCAGCATTCAAAAAGGTAAAGGTACAACTTCAACATCTTATATCTTACTTGTGTAAATGGAATCAAAATCTAATTGTTTTTCTCCTCCAACAGACAATCCCGTGAAGAAATATGAATGTGAAGAAAACCTAAAGTTGTTTGAAACACTTGCTGCCCTGCAGGTGGGTATTTTTATTGTTTTAAATCCCTTTTAATTTACTGTGGTTACTCCAATTGTTTTTATCACATGGATCGTATTAAAAATTAATTATATTTACAACATGCATGCAAAGGTTGTTTTCATTATTGACTTCAAATTGATTCTAAGGCTAATCTAGCGATTTAATCTAGTCTGGGGAAGTTCCCAATTAGGGTTCAGTTGTCTATTTAAACCAAAAATTGTCACTAAAGCCTTAATTGCTAACACTTCAAAGAGTTCATGATAGAGTGCTGTAAGAATTTATGAGGATCTCAGTACAGTAGGCAAAAAAAGCAATTTAAAGGCAGTTATATGGATACAAATATATAATTTTTTTGTTGTTGCAGGAGTATTTTGATATCTTTCTCTCAGATGAGGAATACAGGAACCCTTCACTGATAGCTGCACTTCTTGAGGGTCACATAAGCTCTTATGAACGTGTCAGATCTGCATCCAAGTCTAGAAATGTGCAAGCAGTGAATTGTGATTCAGAAGGTGGCAAGCCCAAAACCCCTCCCACTGAATCCAGGCTGTACAGACTGGCTTTGCTCCTGCAAGTCTCAGAGCATGAACTGGGAGAAAAACTGGCCTTGAGAGCCCTGGATGATGGAAAAGTGGAAGTGGCTGTCAATATATGCAGGTAAAACTGCAGAGCTTGTCAAGATCATCACTTCTAACAGGCTTCTCTGAACTATTTCTACCACTTTTTTGAATTATGTAAAGCAAAGGAAAAGACTTTTTGTTTTAGTTAAATAATGAGAAAATAATTAAGAAAACCCTAAGAACTACTGGCTTTTTAACATCCTTTTCTTTCTTATTAGGGAGTTCTATGAAAACAGCTGGAATGAAAAGACAGGGCAGCTGCTGTTTGCAGTGTGCCAAAGGCTCTGCCACATGCTGGGAGCTGATGTTCCAATGATCACTCCTGCTGGGATGGATCTCCCAGCACTGATCCATGAGCTGGCTGCCCAAGCAGCCACACTCTGCAGTCCAGGTAATTCCTGTTCCATTTAGTTCATGTTGGGAGCCCAACTTTCCAACCAGAGTTCAATAAACCTGAAAACCAAGTGAATTTCTAGACCTGCATCTGTGAAAATAGGTGCTGCAATATTGTTTCCTTTTAATTGGACAGATGAAGCTTTCATTTCTGCTAATGGTCTCAATATTTTCACAGATTTAGTGTTGGATTGTCTGGAACTGTGTAAATACACTTCACTTGCCAAGGAAATTCATGGACAATGCCAAATGGACAGCTATGAATTTACAGCAGAGGTATTTTCTGTGCTGTTCACTGCATGTATTCTTCTCCCTCTCATTTCTCCAGCACTCTAATCAAAAAGCCAACAACAAAAAAATCCACGAATAAAAATTTCCTAGAATTTGTGTGTTCTTCAGCTTAAAGAATGAACTGATTGGAGTCCTAAAAGCACTGGGACAAGCACAAGTACCATTCTCCACTTACATTTCAGTACAATAAATCTCGCTGAAAATAGGGATTTTATCAGCTTCTGCAGGACTGGCAGAGAGCTGGCTTGAAAGTATGGCAGGGAGGGTTGGATTTTAAATGAATGTATTATGTGAAAGCTTTCCCAAGAGTTCTGCAAAACTTTAAGATGATCAAGTTCTTGAATTGCAGCTTTGTTTTCTGTTTAGGTCAAGCAGTGCTTTAGGCTACTTGAAATGAATGGGCTCTTACAGCTGGAGTGGAGTAGAGCAGAGTGGCTGGGCTTGTTTATCCACAAAATATTATTTTTCTAGAAAATGGCCCATTTGCAGAATGTTTGCTTATAATATTTGGCCAAGAATATTTATGAAAGCCTCCATTAAATTGAATAAGAGTACATTTTGGCTGTACAACTAAACAGCTGCAACATGAAAGACAAATGTGGCCACTCTAGGTAGGAAATGGATTTTTTGCCACTGGCCATTTAACAGAATTACTGCCTTCAAATAGAACATCATGTTCTATTCCTGTATTCCAAACCAGAAACCTGTTAGTGGGCTCATTAACTCTGCCTTTTATTTTGTGTGCTTTTGACAATGTTCTTACTTAGACAACATCTTCTGGAGGAGATAAAGATCCTTACAAAGAGTGGACTTATGATGATTTCTTTAAAGAAGATGGGATAGTCCTGGATCCTCAGACATCTCTTCCAGTTGCATATGAACTCATTTCTGCTCTTCTGCCTATTCGTGGTAAGCTTGTTCTCCTCAACATTGACACAATGGAAAATCTGATTTTTATCTAGAAATATAAATAATTCACCTCATGTGTGGAAATTATCACCTCAGTTAGACAAACTCATGGTAGAAATACCCATCAGGGGGTGTAGAATGAAAGGATAACTTTGGGTTTGGTTCTTAATTCCACAGATGAAGAGTTTAATGTTGACTGTCTCATCCAAGGGATTTACATACAAAGTAGTTACTGAAAACTGTTGGATTCCTTTGTGAGTCTGAAAGATATTCCCTCCTAAAAAATAAATTCTGAGCAGGCACGGTTAAAAATAGCAGCAAATGGCTCTTGGGGTTCACATGTCTCTATTTTATGTCCTGTCCTGTGGTATTTTTAGGGTTCTCCCAGACTTGCTGGTGTTGCTGAGTTCCTGGCATGCTGCTGATGAGCATTTTCTGTCTTTCAGAGGACAAGCTGTACCCCCTGGAGTCTCAAAGCCTGGCACACAGAACATTCATGGAAGGTATCACACCCTGCTTGGGTGGGAAAGGACCCTAAAAATCACCCAATTCCAGGGGCATGAGGGCAGAGCCACCCCAATGAAAGTCTAAAGAGACCCCTGGAAAACATGAGGTTTAAATTCACCCTACACAAGCATGACTGACTCATAGAAGGTTTCACAGGTGCCTAAGTGTTCCACTTAAAGCCATATTTTAGGGGGTGGTTTGGTTCAGCACAGAAATCACCAGTTTGGGTGCTAATTCCCACCATTCCACCACGGGATTTTTGAGCATCTCAAAACCTGTACTTCAGGACAGTTCTACCACTCTGAGCAAAGATCATCAAGGCCTGTCTGAGAAGACAACTTCTGGTCAAAAACTCGTGGATTTTGGACTGAAATAGGAAGCTTTATTAAATTAAAAGCCCTGAGAATTTTAGGTTTTAAAGGGAACTAAGGCAAATCCTGAGTCATTACTCTAACGAAGAAAAAGAGAAACTTCTCTGATATTAACTCCAAGAACAATATGCTTCATAATTACTTTCTGGGGTTGTTTTTGAAATATTTTACAGGACACAACTTCCTGCTGCCTGTTGGATCTCCCTTCTCTGCAGCAGTGCAGAACCTGCTGGAGTGCAGCCAGTTCCAGCTGGCCCTGCAGCTCACAGTCTGTGCCTTTGGCTCCTGCCTCCAGCACGGCATTTCAAACACCATGGAGCTGTCCCCGAGTCAAAAGGTGACTTTTGGGCAAGTTTGAAATAGTTCTCTAAGGATTTAGAGAATTAAATCTCCAAGGTTCTCACCATGACCTTTTATTAGCACCACTTGATCAGATGTTGAGTCAGTTTGTGAAAGGAGCTGGTGGTTTCTTCCCTGTTTTTCATGGTCCTCTCCCTTTGCAAGGTGTGTTCAGCACTGAGCTTTTATTCCTGACCTTGCTGCAGAGACTAGAATGAGTGCTAATAATGGTTTGCTCTGTCCCTTCATGTTGTTTTAGGATGGGAAACGTCACAAGTAGAATATTCAAGAAACATTACTCAGTTCAAAAGTACTTGGAAAACAGAATCCTTTTTCTATCTTGAATAAATCTTTGTAAGGCCTTAAATAAATCTGAAAATACAATTACTATAGCCCTCCTTCTATGCTGTAAATGACAAGAAGTTGAAGATTTAGAATTTATTTTTAATTAGATGCTGCTTTCTTCGTAACAGCCACGTGACAACGATCTGCTACTCACTGAAACCAGAAGCTTCCTCATAGCTATGAAAGAGAGGAGCAGTTCAGTAATCAAAACCTCTGTCCTGAACTTACTGCACAAGGTAAGAATCCCCTGGAGAGGGTGAGGGAGCCACTTCTGCTCTGCCTGGCAGCCCCATGGAATTGTTTCAGTTGGAAAAGACCCTCGAGTTCATGGAGCCCAACCCTTCAACTGAAGCCAAGCCCACCCCAAAGCTGTCCTGAGCACATCTCCAAATTCCTTCAGCAGGGGTGTCTCAACCACCTCCCTGAACAGCCTTTTCCAAAGAGTCTTTGAGCCCCTTTAGGGCTGTTCCTGCTCGATTTGCTCTGCTTGGAAGGTTCTGGACAGTGGGAGCCTCACTTGGGGGATCCTTTAGGGTCCCAAATGACTGTAATGGCCTTTAGGATCTGTAGGTACTCTCTATCTCATTTGAAATCCTGGATTTGTTTTAGATTGATAGTTTTCCTAGGTGGGAGGAGTTTTTAAAAAGCTCTGTGCAAAACATGACATTTACCATCTTCTAAGGCAGCTTAGACTAAGGGAAGTCACTTTCTGACTGGCTTCAGGATATTCAGATGTTAAATTTTAAATCCTGAAATGCATTTTTATTCTTTTTCCTCCCTAACTGAAGGACCCAACACCTGTCTAAATTCTGGAGTATTTTTCATGTGTTGTACATGATTCAAAGAGACCTGTTGAAGAAATTAAATAAATTCCTAAAGTTTATCATTTTTTTCCAAACCACAGGTGTTCAACTCTCGTGTCATCGATCAGAACCTGGCCCTGGGCTACTGCACTGTTTTGCCCAAGGAAGAAATGTTCCATAAGCTGTGGGAGGTCATAAACAACTCCTGGCAGAATTACAGAAAAGTTTTGGTAAATTCCCAAGGCCTTGAGTTTCTTCAGCAAACAGAGAATGTTAAAGAAATCCTTCCTTTAAGGGCCCTGGGGGAGGAGCTGCCTCTGGACCACAGTGGGAAGTTGCTGTCAATATTAATGTGATTTTCAACCTCATCATGACACAGTTGTGTGATCATTTATGAATTGTTTGAAGTTCCTCAGATCTAAGGATTTAGATCTCAGGATTACCAATTTTCAAATTATTTCTTAGAGTTCTGTTCACTTCCTTTCTCCTTCCCTCTAGGCAGTAGCTCTGGTGGGAGCAGAGCTTGCTGACCAATATGGTGAAGCAGAAGAAAAGAGAAAGTTCCAGGAATTGGTTATTGATGCAGAATGGGGCATCCAGCTTGGTAAATTTGGTGTAAGTTTTTATTTCTTTACTTATTTTAGGGTTTTATTGACTAATCAGTTAATAATATCAAAAAATCTGAGATGTGTGAGAGTTTTTAGGCTGATTTCCCATTCAAATGTAAGTGAAGTTGGGGTTTTGTTTTCGATTTTTCATTCTGCTTGTCTGCATAAATAAGCATCAAAAATTGAAATACAATAATGGGGGGGGGGGGGGGTGAAAAAGAAAAGTTCTTGAGTATTATTTGACACAAGGGATAATCAGCAAACCCACTGCTTTTTCCTGCTCTGAAAGTGTCTGGATTGAAACTAAAAGAAGTCAAAGCTTCACTGTATGAGGAATTAGTTTTGATATTGTCTAAAAGCCTCTCTTGAGGAGATGAATGTGTTTTATCTGCAGATTTCTTTTGAGACTGTGTTTAGACAGCCACCAGTAAGGAAGAAAGAACTCATAAGAGTGCTGGTACAGAACCCAGAAGTGGACACAGCTCTTATCTTGAATTACTGCAGGTACTGATTCCATGAAATCTATTCCTGTGAAAACAACTATGGCCACTGAAATCTCTTTTGCTTTAAATAAACCCTAATTAATATAAAATGCAAACTCTTCTTTAAAAAAAAATATTCAGAATACATCCTGCCTTGGATTAATTTATTTCTAAGGAAAGAAGCTCCTTGATGACACCAAAGCTCCCAGAGAAAATCACATTCTGCTCTTTCCTAGCACTTTCATGCTGGACAGTGATGCTGCACTGCAGCTCTGCATTGAAACCCTTCTGGTCCAGAATTCAAACACAAATGATGTTGAAGATGACTCTGCAGAAAGCAGTGAGAGGCAACCTCATTCCACATTACTGGCTAGAGCACTAAAAATAATCCCTCTGCTGAACAGCACCAAAAACCTGGTCATGAGCCTCAGTGGAATATTGTACAAGGTAAAAAAAGAAATACAATAAAACAAAAAAACAACACAGCCACATCCCTGGAATCTGCATCTAATAATTGCTGCATGTCACTTGAATGACAGAGGAATAATTCCCCAGAAACTGAAAAGGTTGTGGTTTTTCCAAATTTTCTTAATGCTTGTAAATGTTAAAATTCAGTTTTCTGCTTCTCTACAAAAGAAATTACAGCCACATTTCTAATTTTCCCAAAAGAGAGGCAGGAGTCTTTCATCCCCACTTCCCTTAAAACTGACCAGACAGAAAATCAAACAAAGTCGTTTCTAAATACACTGGAAGAGTTCTACATTAAAAATAGGTGGGGGCTAAAAATGATATGTTGGGGGTGGTTTTGTTTGGTTGGGGTTTGATTTTGTATTTTGGAGGGTTGGGCTTTTTGTGGGGTGAGTTTTTTGGGGTTTGTTTTAATCAACTTACTTGTATGTTCTTATAAGACAAATTGTGTAAGATGTTATAAAACATGATTCTTTTGAACAGCTGGATCCTTATGACTATGAAACACTGGAAATTGTCCTGAGAGTGATCCAAAGTGCTGATGAGAAGAACACCAGCATCCAGCTGAGCCAGGTGTGTCCAGATGTGTGACCTTGCTAATGGCACCTCAATCCTGCTTTGTCTGTTTGTTGATGGAGCTATTCAGCACTGTTGAAATTAAATTAATTATTCCATGTCCACACCTTTCCCTCAGAAAACAGCCTTAAAAAGGTGATTTCTGGTAATTTCTCAGTGATTTGTATATTTTTTTCCCTAGGCTTTGAGCCTCCTCAAACATCTGAAGTCTTACACCAGGATTTCTCCCCCAGTGGACATGGAACACCAATATGTTTTGGAGCAGATGATTCCCTTGTCTCCAGCTGCTCACACCAGGCTGCCCTTTCACCTGCTGTTCTTCAGGACTGCCCACTGTTTCTGGAACATTATACGTAAGTTCAATATCTCAAATCCCCTTTTTCTGCTCTCTCTGACCTTCAAAGTGCCCCAGTTTATGTTGTATATGAACTCTAATTCTCCATGAATGCAGTTTTCATCCCAACTGCTCCTAAAGCACTTCTTGTGCTCCCAAATTGCTGCCCAGAGGAGCTAAGATAACAAATACAGGGGAGGGTTTGTCCTCAAATTCTTTCCTAGGACCTCCAAAATTTATCCCCATATCCCACTCCCAGCCCAGAGGGGATAATGAGGATCAGATCCTTTCTCTCCCAATGGAGGTCCCCATCCACCAATAAATGCTTCATTTCACAGAGGAAGCTGCCAGTGGATTGTGAGACTCTCACAGGCAACTTTTCCTTTTCAGCTGCCGAGCTCAGTGAGGAAACCTTCCCCACCCTTCTGTTGATTTCCAAACTAATGAAGGTACAGTAACAGCTTGAAGGAATTGATTCCAATATTATTCCCCCACACCCCAATAAAAGAAGTTTCCACTTTTCTTTTGCATGATGTTGGCCTCCCTGTAGAAGCTCTGACAACTCTTCATCTACTTTTCCAGGTTTCCCTGGATACCTTCCACATGTCAGCAATTCGACATGTCTTTGAAAAAAAACTGAAACCAAAAATATTCGAAATGAGAAGCAGGGGCTGCACCTCCATTGTTAACAAGGAAACCATGAAAACTGTGCAGGCCCTTCAGTCCTACCTGCTGGCCATAGTCAATCCAGAGTGGGCTGTGGCCATGGCTCACAAGATTGCCCAGGAATTCCCCATAGGTGAGTGCCAAATGGGGTGGGGAAGGAATGGGAGGCTTGGGACAAGCAGAGCAAGGTGGGAGCAAACATTTGTTCACTGATCTGAGTAACACCAGCAAAGCAAACCCCAACCAAACACTCCAGCAAAGCTGGAGAATTAAAATGAATTCATCTCCTGCATCCAGTTTGGAGCAATAGGTTGGAAAAACACCCATTTGATATCACAGCATCACCATCAAATCCTTTTTCTCCCTCTTTTTGTAGAATCATAGAAAGGCTTTAAGGTCCTTCTAGCCCAAACCTGGACACCTTCCACTAGACCAGGTTGCTCCAAGCCCCATCCAACCTGGCCCTGTTGTCCTGTCCTGAAGTTTCTCAGAGAAACAGAAGTTTCTCCATGTTCACACCCTCTTCAGACAAGTTTTCTACCAAGAGTCAATATTTCAGCCCAATTTAATCACTTTCTCTGCCATTTGAATCCAAATAAATAATATATTTTTGCTCTCTAGACACAAAAGTTTTCCTCATATTTTAAATAGCTTCTATTTTTTTAATTCTTCAAAATGAAATGGATGTAGTATATAGTGTAAGAAGGATTAATGAAAACTTAGTTTATTTACTTCTTTCCCTTCCTTTTTTTTTTAATCATTAAAAAGGTCCCGACCATATCCAGGCACTGAAATTCTGTCTCTATCTGGCTGGGAAGTGGCTAAAGAGTACTACAGCTAAGGTAATGGAAACTGCTTGCTAGATTGTTGTGAAGTCATTACAAAAATCTCAAAACACTTATGTTTGTATTTTAATTTTTGGTTTTTTGGGCACTGGTGTGTAAATTGTACCATAACCAACCCTGACATGGGAAATACTTTTGGGGAAGTGACCCCCAGAAGAATCCCCTCTGTCCTGGAACATTCTCCTGCAAAAATCAGGCTGAGGGTTCTTGGAGCTTGGACAAAAAATGAGCAGTTTTAGGGGAGAATAATTTGTTCCTTCTCCTGTTGTGTGCATTTTTCTCGCTGCAGGAGAACGAGGTGGAATCTGATCCAGCTTTGATCAATAGCATTATTAATTTTTGCTCACAGCTCCAAGACTCTTTGGCTGTTTGCAAGGTTATAGAGAATCTGCTTTGGCTTGATGCTCAGGCTTGTTTTCACATGGTTTCCTTTCACAGGGAAAGGTGAATAAGAATCTCAGCTTTGATTAGAAATCTCAAACTTCCTATGGAGTTGTTGAGGCACAAAGAACCCTAAATAAATCTCTGTACTAAGTCTCGTGATCAGAGAGAATTATGCCAAAATTAAACTGAAATTTGAGCAGCCAAAAGTTTTATTATTAATCTTCTTCCACATTTTACCTCAAAATCTCTTAATATTACTCTGGTGTTTTGCTAAAGGATGAGCTACATGAGAAAGCAGAAGTCCTCCAGAAGAACTTACACGCGCAGTATAAGAGAGCAGCAACAGAAAATGTCCTGATAACAAATAACTTGAACACTGGGGAGCATCTAAAATCCATTGGGAAACCAGAAAATCTGATTGTTTTACTGTATGAACACCACAGCATAGACCAGAGGTTCCAAAATCCAGCTGGCAGAGATTATCCAGGTGAGTTTGAGTAAAGAGAAGCTCTTTTAAAAAACCCCAACTCTGGTTTGGAAATAACATGTTCTGCACCTTTTCCTGTAGATATCCATGTGGCAGCTAAGGAGATTGCTGAGATTAACAACTTGGATATGAACAAAATTTGTGACAAGCTGCTGGCCAAATGGCTGTGTCCAAGCACACCACCCCCAGGGGTAAGAAACTTTGGGGTTGGATTATATAAATTATAGAAAATATAATTATATAAAGTATGGGGTTTTTTCCTTCACTTGTTCAAAAAAACCTGAGGTTGTTCTGTACAAACTGCCTGTAGTACTCATGAGTGTATTTCAGATTTCAGTGCTTCCCTAAAATAGCACAGCAGTGCCTGTGGTGGGAAGGATTTGAAATGTTTTTCCTTCTGTGTGGATTCAAAGCTTCCCTTTAGTGCAGCCAGCCTGAGGGGTAAAGCAGCTGTAAATACATCAGCCTCATCAAACACTGCTTTAAGCAGGGCTATGACCCAGCTATTTATCCAAACAATGTGGAAAACTCATCCAAATTTTCATTTCTTTTTAAAGAAATCCCAAGAAATCTTTGGAGATGTGCAGGAGGATGAAGAGCTCCGAAGGTGTGTGTGTTCTCTTACCTGTAATATGGTGAATTATTTTTAACTAACCAGTTAAAAATGGGTTTTCCCAGAAACCTAACAACAGTGGGTGTGTGATTTAGAGCTCTCTGTTCTTATTTTTACTTTCTGCTGACATCACTTTTGAATCATCCCATATTTATTTATACCACAAAACCCCACTGACAATAACTTACATCTGTAAGTTTTTAAGAGTAGCTTTTTGGAGGTTTTCCCCTCCTTTTTCATACCCTTGCTCTCTTTTTGACAGTGAAATATTCACATTTAAATGACAGTTGATGTGTTGTATTTCAGTAGCTGTTCCTGCATTAAAAACAAACCCATTTTTTAGGGTTATTTACCTGCTCCAGTCTCACCCTGTGGATTACAGCTCAAGAATGCTTTTTGCAATTACAACATCCAACACATCTGTGAGTGGCTAAATTCTTGTTTTAGCTTTTTATCTCATATTAAAATCAAATGCTTTCTGCTTTACTGCAAGAGCTTCAGCTTTTGGCCTTTGCCTGTGTTTTGGATGGTTTGTGATTTGTTTGAGCTCTGTGTTTTCCTCCCTTCACCAAGCTTTGCTTGAAAGTGATTTTCATTGAACTTTGCTATTAACTCTCAAGAGCAGCCCTTGAACTCTGGGTTTTCTATTGCTGATTTCTATTTTCTATTGCTGATGTTATGTGAAACAACTCCATGAAACATTTGCTAGAGTGTCCCTTAAGCTGCTGTAAGACATTGGCTCACTTTGTGTGGAATGAAAGCAGAGGGGTAAAATTGTTTCAGCAGAACCTTAACCTCCAGTTTTTCCACACCTAATTACATTTGTGCTACAATAATCACAAATATTTTGTATATAATAATCACAAATGGTTTTGTTGCCTGCATTAATAATCTGAAATCTAGAAAACTAGAGGGTTTTATACACCTGGGATGATCTTTTCCAGTTGTTCAGGCACTAGTGGTGACTTTGGGACTGTGTTTTCCCCCTCAGCCCTTTGGTGACACCCAGCTGACCTTTGCTCACAGGACCAGAGCCTTCAGGTGTTTGCTCTACCTGGCAGACACCAACACTGTGGAATCACTCTTCAAGAAACCCATTGAGAAAGTCAAGTAAGAGGGATTTTTTTACCTATTAAAGGACATTTTTCAGTGTTATCCTGAGCTTGGATATGTGGATTAAATTATAAACATCACTTAACTCCTGCATTTATTATTTTCACAGGTATTTTCTGAAGTGCTGCATTTATCTGGCAGAGTTTGAGATCTTGAATATCCCATACACTTATGAATCATTCCACAAGAGCCCTAAGGAAGGCATGATTAAAGGGCTGTGGAAGAACCACAGTCATGAACCCAGGGTAGGCTTTTTAAATCCTTTCTAAATTTTGTTACACACCCTGTGAATTTACACCTCTCTGCAAAGCACAGCCTTTTCTAAACATTTTTCTTCAATGTACTCTGGAAATGACAGCTAAAAGCTTTACCCTTTCTACAATTAGAAAATAAAATACCACATTTAGATGGTTTAGGTTTTGTTCCTCCCATGTGTACAATAATTTTGGAAGTGGCTTGGAAAGGTTTGAAGATGAATTTCTGTTAAAATGCAGCATGTCCTTGCTCCCCTTCAGGCTGTAAGACTGGTGACAGAGCTGAGTTTGGAATACCAAGTCTATGATCCCCAGCTCTGGAATGGCCTCCTACAGAAACTCCTGGGCTTCAACATGGTAAGGATTTTTTTAAGGATAAAATCCTGCAGCAAGGGAAGAAAAAGGTTGGGTTTATCCAGTGATTTGCAGGATAGATGCAGAAACTATAAACCATAGTTACTCTGAGCTCTGAGATACTGAACTGGTGAAGATTTGAGGAATTTGATCTTAAATTGTTATACTGTGATTTTTGAAAAGCCTTTCAGACTAAATCTTATAATAAATTGAAAATTTTCTTCATATTATTATTTATAAAATAGGCACATTCCTGTGTGCAAATATATAGAAACTGTGCACACATGTATTTCCACGTGTGTCCATATACACATGAGCCCTAAAATGTATTTATGATGATGGAAATCCTGATTGCTGCCATTCAGAATCCTAATTGCCTGTGACTGTCAAACATTATGTAAAGTTGCTGCAGCCTGAGGAGGTAACAGATGTACCTGGCAGTGTGGTTGATAATTTAATTCACTAAACTACAAAGCAAATTTCCATGGGTGTCAAAGGAACACAGGTACCTTGAGAAACTCTACGTTTGCATGCTGCAGACAAAACAAGCTAAATGCAGTTCTGTACATTATTGCCAAATCTTCAGAAACACCAAAGAACTTGAATTTTTTCCTTCCAGATTCAGTATCTAAGAAGAGTTTTGGTTGCAATTACTGGGATTCCTTCATTATGGGAGGTAAGCAAATACTGTCTGGCTCCTCATCTTTTTCTTCACTTTACAGGAATTTGGAGAGTTTGTGTGTCAGCCATGAAAAGATTCTTTTAGAATTGCTATTATTTCTATGACAGTGCAATATATCAGTAAACATTGGATAGAACATATATATCAGTTTACTCTCTCAGTAAATATTGGACAGAATCATTCAGATATTCCTAAAACTCTGAGCTAAGGAAAGCAATGTTAGGGAATAAATCAGGATAAATAAAAAGGAATATTGACAGGTTTCCTCCAGGTGCAGTGGGTCAGGGTGTCTGTGTTTATACACATTTGGTTACACCTGGTTTTTGCTGTAACTTGAAAATAAACTTTGTTGCCCTCAGATTCCCAGCTTCAGCCGAGCCTGGCGCAGTGTGGTCCTGTCCCCCTTCCTCACAGGTAGGGCTGCACTCCCTGCCCTGCTCCTGGAGTAACTTGGTTGTAGATTTACTCCACCTTGTTCTGTTTCTCTCTTTCTCAGCCTCATGCCCACCGAGTCCCAGGCAGCTGCAGGAGTGCAGGGAGGGCTTTGTGCTCCTGCTCAGGTGAGATCCCAGCCCTGCCCCTGAGCATCCTGTGCATGAGCCAGACCTGCACCTTTTGCAGTGTGAGCAGCTCATTGTTTCCTTATTTCAGTACCTCAATGTTCTGACTTGCTCAAAACACCCACCAGAGCTCAGAGAGCCCGACTTGAACAAAATTTAGCTAGGAAATCAATTAGGTTTGGGAGGGACCCTGAAGATTATCTGGAGAGGGATCCTACACTGCTGTGCACACACATCTGTGCCAAAGCTCTGCTCTGGGCAGGTGGCCAACAACTGCCCTCAAAATGGGCTGTTTAGAAAGAGAAACTGGAGGGGAGATTTGGGGTTTTAGAAAATCCTCACAGGTTTGTATTCAGTGAAACTTCAATTTGCTTGGCCATTTCTGGCATTAATGTGAGGTAGAAATGTGTTGCCCTACCTGACTTCCAAATCTCAGGGCAGTTTTGCTGACAGCACTGAGCAAAACTGCCCTGAGATCTTCCCTCCTGATCTCCTGAAGGTGTCCTGTCCTGGCTGACCTGGATCTTGTTGGAATTGCTAAACAATACACCCAGCTGGACCTCCCAGCTTTTGCCCTGGGCTGCCTCTTGGTCATTCCTCACTCTGAGAAGAGGGAGCAGCAAATTCAGGTAAATCAGAAGTTTTGTGTCCTGTCTCTGCAAGGGAGATGTCCTCAAGCACGTCCTGCTCACCAGAGCAGGTCAGAGGAGATTCCAGTTAACTTCAACACATCCCTGCTGATAAATGCTCAACATCTGCCCCCCTCAAGGGCTTCTAAAGGGATCATGTGAACACTTCCTCTTTTTTCTTTTAAAACTTCAGTCACCCTCAGTAGCTTTGTCATCTGACTTTGCCTTTAGAGAATTTGAGGATGTTTTTATGAGATCCCACCCATAAAGCACATGGGGAAAAAAAACCAAACCAGTAAAACCCAAGCCAGAGCAGATGGTAAGAAAAGCAGAAAAGCACTGAATCCTACTTTGGAAAGGTGTTGATTTGAAAGCTCCCAACTTCCAAGGAAGATGTTTGATATGCACCAGCTCTCATAGAAACCTTCTGCCTTACAGCCATGTCCTCACCATCCATGAACCTTGACATTTTCCCTGCTCCTCTCCTTTGTTTCCATTCATTTCTGCCCTGCATTGTTCTCCCAGATGAAGCACTAGAGGCTGTTCCCATATTTGCCACCAGCAAACTGGAACCAGTAAAGGCACTTTAAAGTCTTTGACTTCCAGTTATTAAAGTTCATCTCAGAAGGGTTTCCCTAAATCACAGCTGAAGTGTAAGACACAACCTGCTGGCAATGAATCAAACAATCCTCTCACAGCTACAGCAAAACACCATTTGAGAGAGTTAAAAGCAACACTTTCAGTCCAAGCACACAGATCCTGGAGATCCTACTTTGATAATTCTGTATTTGCAGCTAGAATTTCAAAAGGTTTCTGAATAAATCAAATATTTATTCTGAAGGGAGTGTTCCTGCTTTAATCAAACACAGAATAATAATGTTTTGTAACTTATTTTCACAAGGGTTTGTTATCAACCTGTAAGAAAGAAACTGTGCTGCAGCAATTGGATGAACACATGGACACTGGAGAACTGGTAGCATTTGCTTCCCAGGTGAATAAATCAAATTTACTTCACTTCCCTTTGATTTGGAGGTTTTTGATAGAAAAGTGATCACAGAACCTTCTTTTCTCTCTCCTCTGCTCTTGTTCAGCCTTACTTGACTCTGAATGCTCAAAAAATGTAAAATACTTGTAAAATGCATTTTTTATTTATGTTGTGCAACTGAGAAACTTTTTGTACGTACCCAGTGCCATGTTCTGGACTGCCCCTGTTTGGAGGGCAGCAGAACCACCTTGTTTTTCCTGAATAAATATTTGAGGCTAAAAGGCCAAAGGGGTTTACGAAATTGCACTTTTGCCTTGCCTCGAGCTGCCTCCCCATGGGCAAATTAACTCACTTCCCCCTCTTAATCTGGGATCAGTTTTCATAAAATCTGCCATTTCACAGCACTTAAAAAATAAAATGCAAAAAAAAAACCCCTATCCCCTATAGAGTCCAATATGAAACCATGAGCTCTTTTCATTCAAAAGTAAAATCTCATTTGTGTAAAATATTAACACTTCTCATTACTAACACTTAAATCTACAGATCAGCTCTTTGGTTTTGGACAGTATCATCAATGAGAAGCTCTATGAACAGTTCTGCAAAACCAAATACTATCCACTGTTAAAGCAACACCTGATAAACACCCACAGAGTAAAAGAGCTGGTGGATTATTTTGCCAAAAACAACTGGTAAGTTAATAAATGGTAAAAAAACAGCTGCAACTGGTAGAAATTGCAAGAATTAAATCTCAGCTTTATTTCATTTTCCTTTGTTTGAAGTCGTGGAGGTTTTCTAATAATTAGTCTCCATGGATTTTTAAGTATTGCTAATAAAGAAATAAATTTCACCTCACAAGGATAGAGTTTTACAGCCATTCAAGACCAAGTAACAGATTGGTAAGCCTGGACTAGCAGCAGATCAAATGCAGTTAAAATAGAAGCAACCAGAGTGAAATAATCAAAACCTTGACCTTACCTTTAGGTGAATGCAGCTCAGGGCATCACAGACTCACAGCTTCAGCAATAAAAACACTCAGAAAAAAAAAATAAATGAGCTGCCTCTACTGAAGACTTGGGAATTGGTGGTTTTGCCATGAAGTTTTCAAGAACTAAAAGCCCTTTTTGTGCTCCACTTAAATCACAAAGGGGGCTGGGCTGGGCTGGGCCCCACTCACCTGGGGCTCCTCTCACACCTGGGCTCCTCTCACACCTGGGCACACTCAGAGCCCAGCCCTGGGATTGCAGGGCACTGTTACCACTGATCCCACACTCACACTGGGACAGGAACCCAGAAACATTGAAATTCTGTGTTTATGGGTTTTATTAGCAGCCCCAAGGAAAAAGCCAGGCTTGTTTTCTCTGCTGGGAAATGACAGGGCCCATCTGACTTCAAGCTATGGGATTATACTTTGGTTTTTTACTTCTGTTGTCTAAATTGTTGGCTTTTTAGAGAGTTTAATTTGAGGAAGTTGATCAAATTTTGCCTCTTATAGCCTTGATGATGCAACAGCCCTGATTCAAGAGTATCAAAAGAAATGTGGAAACCCTGCTGTGGCAGATGTCCCAGCATCTCATCTTCTGCAGGTAAAACAAACCATCTCTGCACCTCAGGCAGTATTTTCTCCTTTTTCTCTAAAGACTTTCACCCACCTTCTTGGAAAAATACTTTTTAGCTGATCTACTTTAGTAACATGTACTGTATATAATAAAATATCCCTTCATTAGTTCAAATAATTCATTTTACCTGAACCACATCTGTGTCCTGGATCACATCCCATTTTCCTAAGCCTTGTTAATGTTGTTCTTTGACCTTCCAGATGTACCTGAATGGATCAGAGGGGTCCTGTGTCCTGGAAATGCCATAAATTAGGCTGAGATTTCCCCTTTTCCCTCCTCCCTCTCCTGGCAGGAGGTTGGGCTGTGCATTCACAACTCTTGTACTGCTCAGGAGAACATCAGACTAAAACCCCAAAGCTTTTACCAGGAGCATCCACAACCTCTCCACGTTTTTCCAGCTGTTCTAGGCTGCTTCTCCTCCATTCTCCACCCCCACAAAAACAGTTCAGACACAGCAGAATTTCCTGTTTGGAGTCACCAGTTCATACTCAGCACTTTAACTTTGAGAAGGAGTAAAGTTTATTTCCTTTCCTTCTGGATTTCCCCATGTTCAGGCCTGCTGTCAGGACCTCTCTCAGATGTCATCCACAGAACTTTGTCATCACTATGATAAACCTTCATAAAGCTCCAGGGGCTGTGGTTCATGTAAAATACTTTGTAGACAAATTGTAAGTGTAACTTTACAAACTTAAGTATCAATTTTGGCCTTATAGTCAAAACAAATAAACTTGTGTGTCAATTTTAGCCTTACAATGTAAATTAAAAAGAAATAAACTTATGCATCTATTTTGGCCCCTTACAATATTCTATAAACCTCTTAATTATGAGTTTGTCAATAAATTGATGTTCCAGTCAATGGAATTCTCTGAAGATCACATGCCAAGGTTTTCCTTTTAACTTTGCTCTGACTGCATGAAGTGCAATTAGCCAGAGGTTCTTGAGACACCAGCCTGAAATGTCTTTTTATCCAGGGCAAAGCAGATTTATTTTGAATAGAAATGAGTTATTCAGTCAGCTCATGACACAGAAAGAAGGGTTCCAGCTGATGGAAAAATCATAACCCAAAGGCCAAGGAAACTGCCCCCATCCTAAACATTCTGCTGGGGGAGGCCAAAGATAAAAATCTGTTTTGTTGGAAAGTTACAGCAGTTGTGAGAAAGGGGAGCTGTTAAATACATTCAGGTCCCTGCAGCTGTGGGAACAGAGGAGCCACAAGGTGCTGCTCCTGCAACAACCCAGATTTATCTTCAGCAGCTTTAAGAGTCACATGGAATTCCATCACTGAGAGCTCTGTGCATGCAGCAAAGAGCACAAGAAATGGAGTGTCAGATGTGAGCCACAAAGAAAGGAAAACCTCACTGGTTATGGACTGAGATCATCACTCAGGAAAGCACAGGGAGATCTGAAAGTGCTTTGATCAGAGAAAGACTCAAACTCCACTGAAATTACAAGGTAATTGTAATCCTTCCAGAGTCCATCAAGCCATTTTAGTCCTTGAACTTAGCTGAGAATGTTCAATTGAGACAGTTAAATAGAAACTGGATTCTGGAGCAAACCCAGCCTGGTCCCAGAGCCCTCAATCTCTGTTCCAGCCCTGTCCAAGCATCCCTGAGAAGG
This sequence comes from Calcarius lapponicus, assembly GCA_039654755.1. Lineage (NCBI taxonomy): Eukaryota > Metazoa > Chordata > Aves > Passeriformes > Fringillidae > Calcarius > Calcarius lapponicus. Next base: position 3,327,301 of record CM077478.1, read on the forward strand.
GGAACACCAAACCACAACTGCTGCATTCCTCCCCAACAACAGCTCACCAGGCTCAGCTTTTCTATGAAGTGGAGTTTATTACATTAAGGAACAGTATTTAGACAGTTATCTTAATGGAATATTTTACAAATCATACAGAGAAAAGCAAACACAAGGTTGTTTAAATTCATGACAAGAAGTTACATTGTTGAGCTGTTAAAGACAGTGCAGGGCTGTAAACGAGCAAGCAAGTTTTGGAACTTGCAGTTCAGAAGGAGATGGTAAAAATACCAGACAAAAGCAAAAACATTTTTTAGGATTTCTTGTACTCAATTCTTTCTACCTTCACATCATCTCCAATTAGTTGATAGACATATGTAACTACTGTAGAAGCCTGGATGTCCATCAGCACAAATGAAGGAATGATGTTGCTGGAAAGAGAGGAAAAAATTCAAAGTGATTGTGTGTCTATAACCCCCTTAGTCTTTTACCACTATTCAGCAGAAATCACTTCAAGAAAAATGGGAATTAATTCTGTAAGTACAGCACATGAGATCTGAGGCTGTGAGCATTTCATGTTTCAGTCCAGATGAGCAAGTACACCTGTGTGAGTTATACAACTCTAACTATCCTCTCCCTGACATTTAAATCACAAATATTAACCTTCAGGAGTTTGTAGTTCAGTTTTGTACAAAAAAAAACCAAAAAAAAAAACCCCAGCAAAAAATCCCCTCAATATTCACTTACTTCTCTAAGGCATGGTAGGCTCCTGTAGCTGATCCTGGGTTGATATAGAATTTATTTTCATGTTCAAATGCCTCAAATTTGTGTGTGTGCCCTGAAATGAGGATGTCCACATCAAACTGCCTCTGGAGCAGTGCCAGGCTGGCCATGTCACCCCAGGGGATCACCTGATGGCCATGAATCAGCCCAATTTTGAACTGTCCAACAGTCACAACTTTCTGCTCAGGATAGTTCAGGTTCTAAAAACAAAGAAAATAAACCAAGCCCAGATTAGACAGATTTCTACTTAAACCCAACCCTATTGCACCACCCAGAAGGGGAGAGCTCAGGAACTCATTCCACCACTTGAATGAACTCCAAACATAAAAACCTTAAAGGACACCCCAAAAAATCCAGACATTACCTCATCAAAGTCCCCTCTGACAACATGAACATCCCCAGCCAGGGTCTTGAGGTAGTCATAGGTGTCCTTGGTGCAGAGGTTCCCTGTGCACAGGATGTGCTGGATCTTGCCAGGCACCAGCAGCTTCTTGAACTTGGCCGGGAGGCTGTTACAGCGATGGGGGATGTGCAGGTCACCCAGCACCAGCACCAACTGCAGGGACAGACAGGGGACAGAGAGGGGACACAGGGACAGAGAGGGAACACACAGGGACAGAGAGGGAACACACAGGGACAGAGAGACACAGGGGGAGAGAGAGGGGACACAGGGACAGAGGGGACACAGGGATAGGGAGAGGGGACACAGGGACAGAGGGGACATAGGGCACAGGGAGAGAGAGGGGACACACAGAGACAGAGAGGGGACACAGGGACAGAGGGGACACACAGGGACAGAGAGAGAGGACACACAGGGACAGAGAATCACAGGGAGAGAGAGAGGGGACACAGGGACAGAGGGGACACAGGGACAGAGAGGGGAGACACACGGGGAGAGACAGGGGACACACAGGGATAGGGAGAGGGGACACACAGGGACAGAGAGAAGGGACACACAGGGACAGAGAGAAGGGACACACAGAAACAGAGAGAAGGGACACACAGAAACAGAGAGAAGGGACACACAGGGACAGAGAGAAGGGACACACAGGGACAGAGAGAAGGGACACACAGAAACAGAGAGAAGGGACATACAGGGACAGAGAGGGACACACAGGGACAGAGAGAGGGGACACACAGGGACAGAGAGAGGGGACACACAGGGACAGAGAGGGGACACACAGGGGACACACAGGGACAGAGAGAGGGGACACACAGGGGACACACAGAAACAGAGAGAAGGGACATACAGGGACAGAGAGGGACACACAGGGACAGAGAGAGGGGACACACAGGGACAGAGAGAGGGGACACACAGGGACAGAGAGAGGGGACACACAGGGACAGAGAGGGGACACACAGGGGACACACAGGGACAGAGAGAGGGGACACACAGGGCTTAGGGCACGGCCAGCACTGCAGTGTCCCCTGCAGTGTCCCCTGCCTGGCATTTGGACCCAAAAGCTGCTGCCTGGGGATGGGATTTTGCTCCACCAGGGGCTTTGCCAGGCCATGAGCAGAGGGGGCTTTACAAAGAGAATTGTTTGGTTTGTTGCTGAAGGCCAGCAGTGCAATAGTTGCACTGTAACACATTCCTCTTGCATTACCTGATGTATTTTACACAAATCTGGGAGCTGCCATAAACCATCCCACTGTTTTTTCTCTCTCAGACTTGGCTAAACTGCAGCCACTTCTCTTAAAAAAAAATCCCTTCATCCAAGTCCCTTTCCCCTTACTAAAAGAAAAACCCAAAATATTTTTAAAAAGCAACAAATTTGCAGCATGTGTTAATAACTGACCAGAAGAGGAAGAGTGTTCAGAAACCACTGAAAAACTGAACAAGGCTAAAAAATAACAACAAAATACAAACATGGCACTGCAGAGAAGCCAATCCAGGCCACTGCACAGTGCTCCTGTCACCACTTCTATACATCTACAGTTCCAGATGCCAGAATAAAAATGTAGTGGGGGACTCCAAAATCAAGGACTGAGATGATGCAAGGCCATGGCTTAACAGCACAGGCTTTAAATCTGCAAATAAAGCAATAATGCAAGCAACACAGGGCAATTAATTGTGCAAAAAGGGCATGAGAAGCTTTATAAAGCAGGGAATGTTATGGCACTGCTCTGGGAAAACCCTGGGTCTGGAGACACTCAGCCCTAGGAACTCAAAGAATGGCTCCAAATTAAAGAGATTTTTATCTTCCCCTTCATGTTAGTGAGGCAGCTCCTAAAATGGCACCCTCAAATGTGTTTGTAAAGGGCACAGCCAGATTTATTTCTAGAAACATATATAACTAGGCTAGGAAATTGTATTTTTAAAGATTTTTCCCCTCATGGGTTTTTAGGCCATGCACAAACCTTCAGGCTAACAGTCCTCAAGAAGGCAGAGGGAGCTTGGGTGGTATTTTTCATTAGTTTAGGGTTGGTTTTTTTTTAATATTAAGAACATCTCAATGCCACCACCAAACCCATCTGCAGACAGATGGCTGAAAGCATTGGCAATGCAATACAAAAGCTTTTTAATCAATGAGTGACCAATACAAAATGAAACAGAAGACATTTTTGATGGTGTTTGAAGAGTAATAAGTGGGTAACAATGATTTGGATTAATAAGTGACAATAGATAGATTGTCTTACTGCTGCCTGAGGGATTTCAGTGTGCAGTACCAGTTATGTATTTATGTTTAATACAATTATCCTGGCACTCACACACCCCCCTGTGCTGACAAATTCCAGCCCCACACTTCCCCAAAACCCCCATTTCAGCTCCCACTCATTACACAACAGCTCAGCAAGCTGCAGTAGCCAAACCCAATGAACAGCACTGCAGGGTTTCACCACCACACGTATCCGGAGCTTAAAGCAGCGGCGAAAAACGATAAAAAACCTGAATTTTGGGTGTGATCTGGTTGGCCAGCAGCCCCTAAATTCATCTGAACCAGCTGCCAGCGGCTCGGAGGAACGCAAGGAGCCCTTCCCAGGGTGTTACGAGAGCCAAGGAGCGACTTACTCTGTGCCCAGCCTGATTGGAATGGAGGAGTTGATTGCAGGGGATGAGAAACAGGGCGGAACATGATCAATGTTAAACGAGAGGAAGCAACAGAAGAGAAAACACAGCCAAATGAACGGGCAAATCATAATTAATGAATTGTCGATGTTATGAAAGAAGCGTTAAATAATTAAAAAAAATATTAATGCGATTACGATAAAATTAATACAAATTATAAAGGGAGCTCCTGCAGTCGCGGCCCGGCCCTCACCCCCCTGGGGGCCTCGCCTCAGCTGGGGGCCGCCCTCCCGCCCGCTCTCCCGCAGCCCGGCCGGGTCGGGCCCGGCTGCTGTGGCCGTGCCGGGGGTTCCGGTGTGCCCGGGGGTCCCGGGGGGTCCCGGAGGGTCCCGGGGTCCCCCCGCTCTCACCATCGCGCCCGCTCCGCTCCGGCCCTCCCGGAACCGCCCGGCACCGCCCCCGCTACGGCGCCTGCGAAGGGACAGAAGAGCGCCGAGCGCGCCCGTGCCGTGTCCGGCTGGCGGGGTTTTTACACAGCTGAAACGAGAGTTGTGCCCAAAATGAGCCGATAATGGCGAGAGAGAGACAAACACTGATTATTTCTTTATTTCAGAGTTGCGCAAGTCTGGGCGCTCCGTGGTCTCCCACAAACCAAACACCCCAACTATCAATTCTTTTTACTATTTATGCATGTTAGGAAACAAAATAATTGATGTTCATTGGCTACAAGTTACATAGTTCTCTTATTAATTAGTTCCATATGTTATGATTCTCTTGCCTTCCATGGTAATTAGCGCCATGCTCAGCAGTTCTCTTCTTTTGGGTAGGGGACGTTTCCCGGCCCTGTCCCTGAGCTGGTGCTGCCGAGGGCAGCTCCGATCTCTGCTCTGGGACAGGGACAGGACCCGCGGAGCGGCTGGAGCTGTGTCGGGGGTGTTTAGGTTGGATTTTAGGGAAAGGTTCTCCCTCAGAGGCTGCTGGGCACTGTCAGGTAATGGGCGCAGCCCGGAAGCTGCCAGAGCTCCAGGAGAGGTTGGACGATGCCCTCAGGAACGCTCAGGGTGGGATTGTCGGGGTGTCTGTGCAGGGCCAGGGGTTGGGCTAAAGATCCCTGCAGGTGACTCTGGACAATCCCTAATTCCACAATTCCGTAATCCCACAATTCCACAATTCCATAATTCCACAATTCCACAGTCCCCGGGTTCCACATCCGGGGACCCGCGCGGCGCGCGCCCCGCCCTCACGGCGTTTCCCGCCCTCCGCGGCCGTGAGGGGAGTGGGGGGGCGGCCATGAAGTGCGTGATCGGGGGGGCGCAGCTCCGAGGTACCGCGGCCCGGGGAGCCCGGCACACGCGGGAATTGCTGCGGGACACCGGCAACGCGGCACCCCCGGCACTGCCCTGGGCGGAACACGAGCCCCGGGAGCGGAGCGGGGCGGGGGATCCGCCTCTCCCTCATCGCGGCGGGGCCGGGCGCTGTGCGCGGCTGGGGCCTGTTCGGATGGGCAGGGGTTGGGGACAGCCAGGGGGACAGGCCAGGGCCTGGCTCCGTGTCCCCTGTGCACCTCCAGGGCACAGCTCCGCTCCGTTCTGTGGGAGAAGCTGCTCCGCCTCTGCTGGGCTCTGCTGCTTTTCTCAGGATTCCATCTCTCCACATGTCCCCTTGCTTCTCAGGCTTTCCCCCTGCTCAATGTCATTTCTAGCCCCGGTGGAGTTTTGTCTGATTGACCTAATTTGTGGTAACTCCAGGTGCTGCAGAGGGACATCCGAGGTGCCTCATCAGCTTTCCAAAACATTGAGGGTTTAGATAATTAAAATTTTAATTAAATAGAAAAAAAAAAAAGTTTCCACCATCTATTTTCTTTCAAATATATAAGAAATTTGTAATGCTTCCTCTTGGGTTATTCTGGAGAAAGTGCAGTGCCACCTTTTTATCTTTTTATTTTAATTTAGAATGCATATTGCAGTGTTTTCTTTCCCTGGCAGTGTTTGGAAGAGCAATACATGCCATAGCAAGGATTAGTGATGAATTTTGGTTTGACCCCGTAGAAAAAGGTGTAAGTGAATTTTATTTCTTCTAATTTAAAAATCTTTATTATAAACCCAATATTTATCCAAGTGGATATTGTGTTTTTCTACAGGTACCTTTCAGTCCATCACATTCTCAGCTCCCTCCACCTTCAATATGGACACATGCCATGTTTTCTGTGATTTTCATTATGCAGATTGCATTGTGGAAGATTTCATTCCCACTCTGCCCTAAGACCCTTTGATTTTTTGCTGTCCAGGACATCTGGATTAATGCCAGGGGGTTCAGTTCTGTTGTCACAGGTCACAAGGTTTGGATTTTGTACCACACAGGAGCTGCCTCTGAAAACAACATGTTTTGTACTGTTGTGACTCAACAGGAAGAACACATCCATTAATGCCTCTGATTAATCAAACACCATTTCCAGCAGAATTAGTGTTTTCTCCAGAGGTTTCTTAGGTAAAAGTGATCAGCTCTCCTTGGCTCACTGGGAGGATGGAAAATCCCAAGTGAAGATACTTTGTTTTATACCTGGGGAATTTTCAAAGTGTCTTTGCTCATCTGTATGGATTATGTCCCTCAAATGCCCCAAAAGGATGTCTGGGTAACTCAATTATTTTTAATTTTAAAAATTAAAATAAAATAAAAATACATATTTTATTTTTTTTAATAATTTTGAGATGTAAATTTCCAGCTTTTGGCACCGAAGCCTAGAGGAGGCTCTTTTTAAAAGGTTCAAGTTTTGAGTTAATAAATTATTTGACTTCTGTTCCCTCAGTGGTTGGATTCAGTGATGTTGGAGGTCTTTTCCAGCCCTAATGACTCTGTGGTTCCATTTCCAGCTTGCCTTGAGATCAGTGAACTCCTCGAGGTCAGCATATGCATGTGTGTTCTTCTCATCCATGTTTTTCCAGCATTACTGCTGGACAGCTGGGAGCCAGCCCTGCCAGAAGGAGAAGCAGTTATCCCTCCCCTGTAAATTGATAATTAAGGTACATTTTAGTGAGTTGTTACACAGAGCAGCAAATGAACCCAATTTCCAGCTGAAATGATGGTGGGTGAGGATCAGCCTGGGCTCTCCCAGTGTCCCCAGAGCACTTTGGGGAAGTTTAAGAGCAGAAGCTTGAGATAAACCAGGGTACAAACCCAGGGAAATCATATTTATTGCAAAGCTGCTCAGGGAGCAAGCTCTTCACTATTTTTATTTTTTTTTCAGTCAGTTCTCCCTGTGTTTAGATGTGTAAATGTGCTGGAAAGGAATGTAGAGAAATGCAGCATCTCCAGCAGCCCCAGTGAGCAGCACATCACCTTCCAGCTGCTCTGCAGGCACGGTGAGCTCCCAGCAACCACAGCAGTCAATGCCATCATCATGGACACAGCTCTGCCCTCCTCAGCCCAGCAGGACTGGCAATGTTCCTCAGCCTCTGCAGAACTCCTGAGTCAACCTCATCTCCCCCCACAGAGCTGTGCTGCACACCTGGTTTGTGTATCAATAACCCAGCTGGGCTCACTGCTTTAGGAGAATACACTGAGTTATGTCTGCAGAGGGCTGAGCTCCCTCAGCACACCCTTCCCCAGAGACCTGCAGGGTTGGAGTTCTGCATCCCACTCCCATTTCTGTTGTTTTACCCCTTAATTGCTGGGGCTGTTTCCCACCCTGCAGGTTTTGGTTTATTTCTGGTGCATCCATTAAAAACTCAGATGCTGTCCAGGCACAACTAATGGGATGGGGGGAGTCTAAGATGGCAGGTGGATTCTTTTCCTGTTTGTGGTGAGTTATTTCCATATAGCTGGGCTAAGTCACTTGGTTACTTCCTCTACTGAACAATTGATACTTTAAAAAAAAACCCTAAAATGACAGCCAAACACTGATTTTTGTTCATTTCCTTCATACTCAGGTGTTGTGAAAACCTATAACCTGACATTTCAGGAGTGTGATCCCTTGCAGGCTGTTTTTGCAAAGCACATGTGTCCAAACATTCTTAAAGTCCACTCCAGGTAACAAACACAGAAATATTTTTTTGAGTTTTACTTTCGAATGTAACAAATGCTAAAAAGTAATGGATAGAAGGATTTTAGTGTTGAATGACATTTTATAGGCTGCTGGCTGATGTGATGATCCATTTCCCAAGCAGTCAGGAAGAAATAACCTTGTCAGTAACTCCAATGAAAGTTTGTTTCAAGAGTTACACTGAGGAAGACACTGGTAAGGAAATTCAAAATGTGAACCAATACTTGGGCTTTTAACTTTTTTTTTGAGGTGAACTCCAGGGATAATAACTGTCACGACATAAATGTGGGATGAATTTTATGGCTGAATGACATTTTTAACAGAACATTATAGAGAAAGATTTTAAGTCATGCTGCCACCCTCTGGTTTTAATAAATTAAATCAATTTAAATAAATTGAAACATCTTCCTGGTGTCAGTGGCAGATCTCAGACTGAGCAGCCAATTGGAATAAATTATGCCACTTGCTGTAGGCTTTGAAAGAGGTAATTACTGTGCTGCAAGAGCAGCAGCCTGGCAACTGCCAGGAAAAAGGGGATAATTTCATGTTTTAAAAAGAACTATTTAAATCTGAATACCACAATTATAGAATTGATATCATTAGAGAGGATATTTTAGTCTGAGGACAGCACAGAGTGTCAGCAAGCCCTGCACTGTTATGCCATGGTCACATCTCCAGGAGTGGAGAACAAGCTGGAGATTCTTGGGCTGTGACTCCAATTTTGAAGATGAAATTGTGGTTTTGAAGTAGAGCTTCTTGTGTATCATATAATAAAGAAATGCTTTTCATCCTTGTGACCAAATATGACCTGGGAAGAGCTCAGGGCTGGGAATTGGGCTGGGAGCAGGCTAAGAGAAGGATCAAGGGGCAGACACTGGCTGCAGTGAAACAGGGACAATAAAGAGATTGGATTTTCAATGACACATCTGGTGACTTTAGGAACATTCACTTACCAGGACTATTGTAAGGAGGAAAGTGCAGAAATGGTACAAGTGTGAAGAGATCCCAAGAGCCCAGTGAGGGAGGGGAGGGAGGGCAGTGAGAGGTGCTGGGAATCTCCCTGGCTGCAGCACCTCTGTGTCCTTTGAGCCCCTCAGCTGCCTGGGGGCTCCACAGCAATCAAACAGCCCCTGCCACAGCCACAAGGAGCCTCTCACAAGAGCCTGTGGGAACTCTGGGAGAGAAATAAAGCAGAGAAGGGGAAGAGTGGGAACAGCCTGGAGCACTTCCCGCTGTGGGATTCCTCTGAGCTCTCCAGGACTGTCACATGCCAGGAATTTGCCCCTCTCACTTTCTCCTCACAGCCCATGGACAGCCAGGAGTCACCTCGTGGTAACACAGAACTGAATACCTGAAAGTGAACAGCCAATTTCCTGCTGCCACTTTCCTGTGTCAGGAAAAGATTGTGATTTAAAACAAAGAGCCTCTGTCCACCTCCACTGTGCTCTGGGCATTGTCAGTAATTTTGATTAATCTCTTCAAGTCACGCTGCATTTTGGGCTTCCCATCCGTGCAACAATAGGCAGCTGGGAATATTATTTGTGATGGATGCCTGTGGAAGAAGCAGATCTGCAAGAACAGCAGCAGGTGTTAGGTTAGGTCACACAGCAGAACATGCAGTAGGTTCTATTAAAATCCATTCAAAATCCATGCAAATAAATTGAGGATTTTACTTAATTCTAATATGCATATAAACTAAATATTTATTAATATTAGCCAGTATAAAACCACAATTATTTGTTCAAACAATGCTTATGTAAAACCTCAGGGTTACAATCACAGCTTTGTTGAGTTCAAACTTCACTGCTGTGAGTCCCTGACTTTGTTGTTATCTCAAACAGACTTTTCAAGGACAATGCTTACTGAGATACAGCTCAGTCCAGAGGAATTTGACTACTTTCAAGTTGGAGTAGATTCTGAAGTGACATTTTGCCTTAAAGAACTGAGGGTAAAGTAAGAATTTGTCTGGGAAGAAAACCCATTTCTCATTAATTTGCTTGACTGGACAAGGACAACAATGGGATGGTCCCGGTGCCCCACCAGCCTTGACAGCAGCAGGGTTTCACCACCTGGCTGAGGATTCCTTTAAACCCCAGGGTCCTTTGAAAGGCAAACAAAACATTTCTGAAACAGAAATGGGGTTTCTGTGCTGGGCAGACACAGCACAGCTGCCCCAGGGAAAGCATCGTGACCAGGGGAGTTCTCCATGCAGAACCTCCTCTGGCAAGGCTCTGGCAGGGAAGGACAGAAGCCATTCTTAGAAGCAGCAGAATTTTCCCCTCTTTTTGCCAGTAAACAGCAGCTGGGATAAACTTCCATTCCAATATCAGTGTTCTGGTTTAACTTTCACTTCACCCCACGCTTCTCTGCAGGGGCTGCTGGCGTTTTCCGAAGCCACGAGCGTCCCTGTGTCCATCCACTTCGACAGGTGTGGGAGGTACGTGGGGCTGCCCTGGCTGGGCCTGCAGGCACCCAGTGCCCACTGAACTGCAGCTCCTCATCTCAAACATCTCAAAGCCATTTCTAACCTGCACTGCAGAGTTTGTAATTCCATATAAACGCTGAACCCAGGCATGGGCACTGCCAAGGCAGCTGTGCTGACTGATGAGCTCCTGTGTATAAATTACCTGGACACCTGAGGCTCTCATTCCCCTGAAGGCAATGATTTATTTATTTAGCACTTTAAAGAAACAATGCATTTTCAGAATAATTTTAATAATTACATATTTAATGGTATCATTTGACTCTGACACTGCACAGCATTTGCTGATTGGAGGAGTGAGATCTGTAATAGGTGCCCCTCTCATTCCTCAGCAGCAAACACAGGAGATTTCCAGCTTTTCAGAGGAGGTGCTTTAATTCCATAGGTGGAATCAGTATCTGTAATTCCCTGTGCTGTTTGGTCTCGATCCTTGTGTTTAGACCCATTGCTTTCAGCATTGAGGACCTGCTGCTGGAGGCCAGCTTTATCCTGGCTACCTTGTGTGAGGCTGAGAAGGCGGCAGCTTCCCCAGAGCCTGCCTGCTGCCCACGGCCCCAGGACAGGTAACGGGGCCTGAGGGGGCAGGTGGCCTTAAGGGGGTGAGAAACTCAGCTTTTCACAGGAAAACTGAACTGCAGGGGTTCAGGAACATCTCAGCAGCACAACAGCACTAAGGGGGTGCAAGAGAGAACATTCTGTACAAGATGCTGCTTTGTCATCTCCTCGGGGTCTGGGTGCAGCAGGAGGGAAGCTGCTGAGAATCTCCTCTAAAGCTGTAATCTTTTCACAAACAGAAAATAAGGATATTCCAATGAAACACAAAGCCAGCTGCTAACCTGCCCTACTCTGTCCAATCCAGCTCAAGGACTGGGGTGGATAAATCTGACCAGACCTCCATGGATGGAGCCAGCAATGCAGCCACAGCCGCTGCTAAAAAGCCACAGGAGAAGGGAAACACTCCAAGCATGGACCCTGCAAAACCCCCGAGTGCTTTGGCAAAACAAGAGGTAAAAACGATTCCCAGAGGCACCGAGAGGGATGGGCCAGGCAGAGCAGGAGCAGCCCCGGCCCAGGCAGCAGCAGGAGAGGCCACGGAGGCTCCTCTTGCCAAGGTGAGGGAACTGCCCACAGTGCCAGCACTGGCACCCCACGGGCACTGGGGGGGTTTCAGTGGGATCAGCTGGCACAGCAGCACAGCTGGAAAACCCCAGAACAGCTGGGAGACTCCTGGGGGGCGGGGGGATCTCACTGGGAAACGCTGCTGGCTCAGAAAGATCTTGAGTGGCAAAAGCTTCACAAATAATTAATGCTCAAATTCTGTATCACAGAATTCTTACCTGTACAAATATTGCATTTTCCAGTTCCACTCCTTGTTCTTCGGAGCCGTCTCTTACAAGGAGAAGGAGGCCATTGGTGACACGTTCCAGAGTCTGGTGACAGCCAGTGACACTGAGGAGGAGCTGGGTGCCTTGCAGAGCTCCCCAGTTCTGTAGTGCAGGGCCTGGGGTCCAAGGACAGACAGTGGGGAGCGCCCAGGAGGGAAGGGCAGGGCAGGCCCAGCCTTTGTCACTGGTGCTGTGACCCAGCAGCACAGAACATTCTGGAACTGTCAGTGCTCTTGTAATGGCACAAATTTAGGTCATGATTGACTCTGTTGAGGTTTGTGTGTTCTGCAGGAACTGCTGAGGGTCCTGCTCTCAGAACACTCTCACTGGAGAGAGGCTCCGTTTGAATTCAAACTCTGTTACCACATCAGGCACATGAAGCCGCTGTTCTGGTTAAGGGAGAACTCAGGGTTGTACAGCTTCTTTAGGACCAGCCTTTAACTGAAAAACCAAAGCTGTCACAGGACTGCATTTAAAAAATAAAGGTTTGTGTTTCAGACTTGCATTTTTCTTTTCCTTCCCTGTGTCTCTCCCACCACACCTCAGGGGCAGTGCAGTATTTCCAAAGTCACACTGGAACACAACACTGAACTTCCCAGTCAATTAAAGGATCCTTATCTGTCTGCCAGGCTGCTGCAAAGGCGTTGGGTGTCACTCAGGTGTGGCTCTGAGAGCAGGGCAGGGAGGTCACAGTGACAGCCCGGCCCCCCCGGCCCTGGCTGTGCCTCTGTGCCACCAACCACATCCCCACATCAACAAACAGAGGGTTTGCAGGCAACTTGACTTTAAAAAGCACATTTTAGTATAAATACTATATTTATTAAATATCTTTACAATTTATTTAAATGTATTTACAGAACTATTCCTGCATAAGTTATACCTCAGACATGAAATTCACATAATTGCCTCTTGGGTAAGCATAGATGATAGTCTCATTTTAACAGCAACAAAAAAGCATCCTCAGATACAGAATCAGATTCGCTTCATTGTTTCAGCTATCTTTGTCAGAAACTACTGCATACAGTCGGGTTCTCCACACAGCAGCTGCTCCTCCCCTGGAGAAAGGATGTCCCTTACCAAGGGATGGACATTCCAGCACTAAACCCTCCCATCCCCGCCAGATCATCACCTCTCCCTTCTCCTCAACTCACTTGTAACTGCCTGGTCCCAAATCTGCTTTTTGGTTTGGTTTTGTTTTCAGCCTGACAAGGACATTTAGGACTGTATGTGGCAGCTCTCCCAAAGATAGCCAGGAAAACAGCAAAACCCACAGAGCTTCTCCAATCCACCACACTTCGCCCGGTCCCACCCAATCCCTGCCGGGCTCCTGGGGGACAAAGCTCCTCCCGTTCCTCCAGATCCCTGCTCCCGACCCAGCAGCTGCCAACACAAACCACAACCCTCTGCAGCAGCTCCAAGGCTCAGCAAACACCTCTCCTGTACATTCCTCTCGTGAACATTCCCACTGACCTAACCCTAGCACGTGTTCCTGCTTCATGCATCGCTGGGAATTATTTTTGATAGGATGGGCCCTGTCCTTTCCTTCTCCAAAGATCAGTTGTGCGCAGACAGCGTTAAGTTCGTAGGAAAAAATCAGGTTTGATATGTTCAGAGTGCACGTCTTAAAAAAAACCCAAAACAATCAAGCATGTGATAAAAATATCAATTCTTTATAATACAGTATTGCTTTATAAACAGATGGAAAAGCTAAAAGCTTTACTGGTCTTTGGTGTGCCCGGTGAGGGAAAAAGTCATGATTTGTAAATCAAAACCCAAATTTGTTCTTTATTTAAAAAAACCCAACAGGTCATGGTGTGATATGAGGCAAACGGCTTTGTGGACACAGACAGGGAGGAGCGGGAATGGGGGAATTCCAGACCCTCTGACCCGCACTCGTCCCCAGGGAAAGCTCTGGAAAGCCGGGAAGGGGAACAGGGAGGGCTGGGGACTGTGCTGAGAGCAGAGAACAGCCCGGGGCCACGGGGGCAAAGGAAAAGAAGAATTGATCAAATCTGCTCTAATCCAGAAGCATGCGAGTAAATACTGGATAAATGTAAAGACACCCGGAGTCGGGAGAGAAAGGCCCCTCCCAAACGAGAAACAAAGCCCTGTTCTGCATGTGAATACATTCCTCCAAGACAGCCAGAGACAGCTTGTTCGGGTTAAAAACAACAAGGACTGACAGGTTGTGCAAAGTTCTCCACCACTCACTGTTCGTGTGTCGCAAAACTAATTAATTTTTCTTCATTAATATAATCCTCCCCATACCCTCACCAAAATCCTATTTTGGTCAAGTTAGGGTAGTTAAGGCATTTTGACGAGTAATTACAAGGTGATTTAAAGTAGATATCTAACATTATGCCAATTGAGGAACAGCAGATAAATTACTGAAGAGCTCCCAAATTAATCACTTATTATAAATGAAATGCCTGTTACAAGCATGATGCACTGAAATATAGTAAAATGACATGTACATGGTACATGTTAAATGACCTTAAATAAAAGCTTGACATAGTTACGCAAATATACAGTACAAGTCCACAAAAATTCTTTAAACAAGTTGAGGTAACCTCAAACTTAAACAGTTTTAATACAATAAACCAGGTAGTAAAAATCTCCTCTTGAGAGCAGGCAAGATTCCTTACTGACCAAGTTTAACTGCACTCACCTAAACAGCAACATTACCCGACTTTTTATATATAAAAACATGGCTTTAATTTATTTCTACATACTTCTCTACCAGCAAAAAAGTTAATGAAAAACTGACCAAAAATATATATATCTTTACAGCTCTCAGCTTTCGTATGAGCCTCAGGAAAGGAAAAGGAAAGCTGGCTGGAAAAGGGGGACAAACGTGAGCTACTGTCATTGAAAAGGAAATGTCATATTGCAAAGTGGCTGTTAGATAACTGTAAACATCATTAAGGATCATTGAAACCCCTAAACTTTAGTTAAAATGAAATGTAGGCTTTGCTGATTATTCATTAAGTTTCCATTTTCGTACTCGCTGCCGCTGCCGCAGCAGAAGCAAGGAGGTGCCTGTTGGAGTCAGAAAGGATCAACTGGACTGAAACTGGTGCAGCATATTCTGTTGGACAAGCAAGAGTGGCAATTATTAACACAAATTATGTTTGATACCAACAACAGAATTATCTATCCAAAGTGAAGATGCTCGGAGTTGAGGATGAGCTGTTTAGTGCAACCTCCCACCGGAGCATTTATCATCATCCCACGCTGAGATGGGTTCAAATGCTGAAAGACCTCAACTGTGGCCAGCTCGGCTGTTTGAGACTGAGCTAGAAGTTTTGTTTAAAAAAAAATAATAATTATCCACAGCCAAAACATCCAGAACCAGGCCCATTATGGACGAATGATCTGCAGAACTTTTAAGATCACAGTTAAGCACCTGAAATCACAAAACACATTTGCATCCATATAACTTGAACTAGGTTTGTTTGAAATCTCGTACTAGAAAAGGCTCCTAAGGCTGACAACATGGATGGCAAGAGCAGAATGTTTACAGCAGTTATAAATCTCCTGAAAACCGGAGTTCAGAAACACGAAACCTCGGCTATCACTGGAACAAGACTATGCTTTATGGAACTGGGTCTGTAACACACCCTCAACAACAGCGAACGTTCCTAGGAAATAGAGTAATGTGCCCTCGTGCAGAGGCGTTACCTACTGATCTAGTGTGAAAGGTGACCACCAATCCCACTCCTTGGAAAGTCACATCTCCAACGCAGCAATGCTGTGGGATGGATCCTCCCCTGCTCCAGACAAGGACTAAGCTCTCAAAGACAAGCTCCAAGCCTTGAGCTTCTTTATCTCTTGCTGGCAGACCAAGACCAGTGGACTACGAGTGGTTCTTAGCAAGGGCCTCAGCTGCATCTGGGGCCAGGCTCCGGGCTCAGGAGCAGCTGGGAAGGAAGGAAGGAACAATCCTGCCAGCAGGAAACCGGCCCAGGGGCCCGGGGAGCTCGGGCAGCAGCAGCACCTCAGTCTGTGTACTCGGCTACGATGGACAGAAGGACGGTGATGTCGTCTGGTTTCCCCCCTGCAATGGAAGCAAAACCCTCTTATTGCATCAAACCACAGTGGGGTGTCTGCTGATGATCTGTGATATTCCCCAAGGAAAACTCTTTTAAAACTGGTTTAAGTGTCCAAAACCTGGTCTGAGTAGACACAAACTCTGCCTCCCCCACCTCCTTTCCAAACCGAGGGGCGCAGTGACATTTAACGCAGCACAAAACCACTCTCCTTTTAAGCTCCAGTGAGATCAAACTATGAAAAGGAGGTCAGAACCTTGAACATTGCTGGTAGCTGGCAGAGCTCAAAGCCTGTTTCCAGCAGACTCTTTAATAAATGCACAAAACACCTGACACTGCTTTGTTACATGTAAACTGCCATGAAATCAGATCTCCTGAGAAATTTCCATTGTAAATCAAACACCTCTTTAGCATCTTCTCCGCCACTGTATTACCTCAGGTCTTCCTAAAAGCTACTTAACATTTTCAATAGTTATTTTTCAATCCTCTAACAGCCAGAGCAACACACTCAAATCCTGGAGAAATGGCCCAGAAGAGAGGTTTTGTCATGTGGGAAGTCAAACCAATCCCCTGGACTCTGGAGATCTGCAGCCTCACTACTGAGTGACTGAGCTTGGAGCAACACAGAGCCCAAGTGTGACAGCTGCTACCTGAGGAAAGGGGCTTAAAGTTCTTGCAGGAAATCCTGCCCCTCTGATACAGATGATGGGAAT
The DNA here is from genome assembly GCA_039654755.1 of Calcarius lapponicus. NCBI lineage: Eukaryota > Metazoa > Chordata > Aves > Passeriformes > Fringillidae > Calcarius > Calcarius lapponicus. Next base: position 3,343,741 of record CM077478.1, read on the forward strand.
ATCTTTACTGGCAAAATTTTATTTAGTTATTTTAAAGTAAAAACTTATTAAAAGAAATGTGTTTGCTTGGGCTCAGAGCTCTGCCAGCTGTTTTGCCAGTACCTTTCTAAAACAGAGAAGTAGAACGAGAGAGATCACTATGGGGATGCCAATTATGCAAGGGTTGCAAATTTAAACCAAAAAACCAATCCCAAATCTACCAAAGAGTGGGCAGAACCTCAGCTGAAACACAACAGTAAGAAGAGACCTTAAAAAGAACCAAAACAAAAAACTACCCTCACACAACACCACCCACACACCCGAATCCACACAAGTCATGTACAGGAGAACTGGAGAACTCATCTCAGGCAGGGTTCCTGGGGCAGGAATGCAGAGATTACAGTAAAAATAAACCAGTCAGGGTGCTGTGTTCTCTGTGCTCCAGCTGCTTCCCCACAGGAGGCTCCTGCTCTGCCAGGCCCAGGATGCCCTGTGCAGCCCTGGGGGCTTTGCCAAATCCCACACGAGCTTGGTGCTCCTCTGCCAACCACATTCCTACTGTTCTGTTTTCCTACAGGATTCTGAACAGCAGAACTTCACTTTGCTAAAGATCAGCAGCAGTGGGAGGAGGAGAAGCTCTTACCTCTGACATTCAATCCATTGTCACAGGCAAACTGTGCAAAGGGTGACATGTACGTGGGGTCATAAGCCAGCTCGTGGGCTTGCTCAGCAATGCTCCGTGCAGTCTGCTGGATGCTCTCGTAGTTGGAGTTCTAAATTCATGAGGAAAAGAGTTTATTCTTGTACAGAAGCCTACAGAAGTTTTTGTGCTGATCTGTGTCAGGTTTGGAGATCCCTCACTGCCAAGTCATTCATTATCACCTTCCCTTGCAAACAGATCCTTCCCCATTCTTCAGCCTTTGTAAATTGGGTTACAGCTGTGGATCTTCACAAGGGACAGCCAGACCTCAAATCCCCACCAGCAGCTCAAGACTTGGGTTTGGAGGATTTCCAGAATTTAGGAGCTTAGAAGAATAACGCTCAAAACAGACTAGACTGTGTCACCTGAAGGGAACAGGGCATTTGGCAGCTGTCCCTGCAGGCACCCTGCAAGGACCTTCCCTCCCTCCCAGGCAGGCTCTGGTGAAGTATTTTTTTTATCCTGAGTGCAAGCCCTGCACCTCTGGCTCTCTCACCCCAAGAGTATCCTTGGGGAGAAGGGGCACTTTAAAGTCAGATGAGAAAAATGCACTGAGAGCACACACACTTTCTCCAGGCTGCATTTTAAGGACTTTTTATTTCCTGTTCCAGTAATTCTGCTGCTTTCCTCCCAGGCTTTTCTCACTCCAGCCAACATGACAGACAACCACTGCTCTTTTTGTCTGTAACCATTTTTAAATGCCTTGTCATTTCAAGAGCCTTCCCCGCAGGTTTGGGAATTAGCAGGCATTTATGTGATTAACTTTTGGCTGAACCTCTTGGGGAACTCCAGTGCCTTTCCCAAACACACCAAAAGGTGGAGCTCAGCTTTCTTCCACAAGGGAATTCCAACTCCAGTGGCCAGCCAGGACAGCCAAACTCTGTGCACAGACAAGGGTGTGGGGTGGCTGCAGCCCCAGTGCCACATGAGTGACCTGTGGAGCTGCAGGATAAGAGGAGGCCAAATTCTCTTTACACCAAACTGTAATGCTCTTATTTGCATTTCACAGCAAAATAGTTTCCTCAAGGAGTTTATACATATTGATATCTCCTTAAGTGCACTTTCCTTTCTCTAAGTAAATAGCCTGAAGCTAAATGTTCTCAGCCAAAACATTTTAATGTATTCTTACTATTCAAAAAGAACATTTGTGGTCACTAATGTGGAAAAGTTGACAGGATTTTTTTTACAGAAGATTTTCACTGCACATGCAACCCACAATTCACACAGCCCATACTGTAACAGAATTACTGATCAGAGAAGCTGAAAGTTATTTTAAGTGTGAGCTCACCCTCAAGTAACCCAGGAGAGGCTTCTGTGTTTTCCTGTGTATCATCTCCAACCTGCAGGTGCAGTGTGTGCCAAAGGCAGCCCCTGCTCTCTCCCCTCCTCCTCTCCCTCCCTCAGCAGTTACTGACATGGAACCAGCTGTTATTTGGGAATTTATGCTCAAGCTGCTGCTTCTGGATTCAGCCTGGATGCAGATCCAAGAGAAATCCCTCTGGACTCAATGTCCCTTGCACTGCTCATATGGGATATTACCTGAAAAGCCTTTTCAGGATACCGAGCTTTGTGGAGGGGTTTTGAATAAAACACAAAGGTTTCAGCTATCAGAAGTAAGGAAGGAACTGTAAAAGTTCAACCAGCACAAAATATGTGAGAGTTTGAGAACACACACACACTCACCTTCAGCTTTTTCAACTCCTGCAGGATCATGTAGTCAGGCATGTTGTCAAACAGCCCATCTGTGGCGGTCAGGATGATGTCCCCAAGCTGGACATCGAAGGAGGTGCTGTCAGCAGCCTCGGGGCTGGGGATGGACAGAGGTTAAAGCACTGCAGCCCTCACAGACACCAAACACCAACAGCACATCCACGGCCTCTGCACTCACTGCCCTCTGGGGAAGGGATAATCACTCTCTGTGGGGCTTTAGCACCAGCATGGGCTGTCAGGAAAGCCCCACCACAGCCCTGGGACTGCAAACAGGTCCTGATCCAGCTCCCACACCCAGGATTTGCACTTAAAATTCCCACATGAACAATCCTGCAAACTAATCTGCTTCAGGAGTGTGTCTCCAAGGAAACCAGTAAGCAGAATGGCAGCTCAGGGTCCCTTCTGCTCATCTAGAAGATGTTAGAGAGTGATACTTGAAAGAACAATTCCTAACAGGCCTGGCCCAAACACTTCAGGATTCTGAATCACTTTCTAACTCAATGGAATATGAAACATGTCTGGAAATCACTACCAGGAGACCAGAGTCTTTTGGAATGCTTGTGTCTAACACATTACACAACACCAAGAGCAGAAAACACCCAGTTTGGGCATGAATACTGCTGCAAAATCTGATTCTCAGAAGCAACATAACAACTAACCTTTCATTTTTAAAGACTCTTCAGGGCTCTGTAAAAAGGAGAAATCACTGCATCCCAGGCCACTGGGCTCTGCCAAAACACAGAGGAGCTTCTTTGCCCAACTGATGTGTAGCTTCAGGAAGGCTGATGGAGTTAAGATTGCCTGCCTGTGCCCATATATAGCCAAATTCATCACTGAACTGGGCCAACAAACACAAAAGGACAGGAGAAGCTTTCGACAAGGAGCATGAGTGCTAATTAACGTCAGGAACAGTGCAGGAACCAGCAGAAAGCTGTAATCATGATTCAGAGCTCAAGTGTGGGAGCACATTTATCTTGTGCTTTCCTTATTACTGCATGACTCAGATTACTTGGCTTCCCTGACTTCCACTGGACATTATCAATTATCCTTCTGCTTTTTGTTTTTATCGTCTTCCTACGGATGACAAAGAATCTCAGAAAAATGAAAGATTTTTTTTTTACAGCTCTGAAATTTCAAGGGATCGTTTAATTTTAGTCTAACAAAGAGCTTGGATTACTGAAGGGTTCTAATTTCAGAGTCCTACCCTGGCTTCCTCTCAGCAGTTGCATGATGAAGAAATTAAACCACACACAAGAATGGTCAGTCAGGAGTTTCAACAGCTTAACCAACACTTTCAAAAAGAGCTATTTTGGATTAAAATCTCAATTTTTACTGCATCAGCCCTGACACTGCATAGAATCATTTAGGTTGGAAAAGACTCAAGCAGGTTGAGTCCAACACTTCAGCTGCCTGCTGCCTTCCCTTTATTCCATGGCCATTCTTTGAAGATCCTGTTACCAGCTCCCTATGCTCAGATGAGGGATATCACTTTAATGAGTGAGACATTTTGAAAGCTGAATTTTAACACATATTTGAAAGTTGTTTATTTTTGAGTTTCTTTCATATTACATTCACAAAGTCAGGATGGATCAGCCTGACATTCCTAAGGGAAGACACAAGAACAAGCCTGCCTTTGAAACAACTCATTTCTGTGAACAGATTGTCCTTTCCTCATACTCTCATTCCCAGCTTGGTGTTCTGCCAAACAGTTTTTTTGCTGGTTTTGGTCAAATACAATATGCTGCTGGAAACAGCAAGTTGGAAACACAAGTTACAGTCACATGTCCCTCTGCTCTATTCTTCAAGTACTTGCAACCTCAGTGCCAAGATATCTAAATTAGCTACTCCAAACAGTCCCAAGGGAGCACAGGCAGGGATTGGAACCAAGGCTCTGCTGGGAGCAGCCTTGTCCACACTCTGGCTCTAGTGGGTGACATCTCCCCATGGATCAGAACAAGCCCATGGCTGTGGGAATGAGCCACCATGAACAGACCAATAAATTCAGACTGTGCAACAGGTACAAAGTTAAGTACAAGGTGAGAAATGTTCTTGTTACCCAGAGAGGGAGGGTGGCAGGTGCAGGACGTGACTGGATAAGTGTTTATATCCTATGAGGTACAGAAAAAACCCACAGCAGCAAAACTGTGGGAGCTGGTCACATGCACAGATTAAAAATTAAAATTCTTCTTCCCCCTTACCTGTCACTTAAGACAACTCCTTCTGCTTCTGGTGGAGCTATGGACAGTTGGAAGGGAGTGTTGAAGTAATGCTGCTGCTCGTCGGATCGATGGACGACTTCTCCACCTCTGACTACCAAAAACCCAGAATCTCCCAAGTTGGCTGTGTGTAAACGATGACTTGATCTGTCCAGGACTACTATACAGGCTGTGCTGCTCCCTGCAAACACAGGGACTGCAGTCAGCCCTACAGAAACTGCTTGTTCTCTCTCTGATCTGATCAACAGTTCAATTATTACAACATTCATCAAAGCTTGAAAGTCAGAGAAATGGAAATACTCAACAATAGCAGAATTAATATAAAATAAAAACAGCAAAATGCTAGAAATCTTTGCAACACAAACTATGATTTTTGTGTAGAATTCACTCTTCCTGCTTTGATTTTGGTAAACACATTATGCTGACAAATACCTGGTTTTGTTTGGCTTTATTTACAGTTTTCCATCCCAACATATGTCAGCACATTCTGCTATAGGACCGGATTTACAGAACTCACATAAAATACTGAAATTCCAAAATCATGGAGATAATAGAATTCCAGTAGCATCCATACAATGCTAGGAGCTCTCCACACAGTTTCACTCAGCTGTAAATAAACCACACCAAGTAAAGAACTGTTTGCAATCAAGTATTAGGCCCTGCTGCATTTCTCTGCTCAGAACATGAAATGCTTTTCCTCCCAAGCCTGGCTCTGCAGAGCTTGCTTCAGGTTTAAAAATAATAATCCTGTCACATCTTCAGGACACCAACTCTACAAGTTTAAGAAAACAAATGTTTCAGAGACAAATAAAATTCCAAATTAAAGTAATAGCAGAAAAATTATGTCAATTGTGCTTGGAACTATCCCAGCCATGCTTGAGGGCACTGAGGAATTCTCCATTCATTCACTGGGAAGTAGCCACCAACTGTGCTTGGTTGCAGGCCACAAAAATGCTGTATTGCAAAGAAACCCAAAGTCCTTAACAGCAAACAGCAATCACTCAATTCTGCAAACAGGACAGGACAGCACAGCCCCCAAAAGACCTTTCAATCCCCAAGAGGGGGAAACAGAGCCACAGCACTTCTGCCCCATATCACCAGCTCATGAACTGTCTTCACCTTCTACCCTCATGTTCTTCCAGCAGGATTTTCCAAGCACAGCTCCATGCTGGACAGACCACAAGCTTGCAGGGAGCAAAGCTCAGGATCAGGCTTGCTAGTGCAGAAGTCCAGCTGGCTCCAGGCATTGCCTGTTCCACACAATTCCCTTCCTAATACAGAGAGTTCCCTGCAATGCACTTGCCCTGAATCTGTTCTCTAGTGAACACAGAGGACCTTCCCTGTCCTTAATTAATGTTAAGTCAAAGCAGTATCTCTGGAAAAAAAAATCTGATTTTCCATGTGACAGTGTCCAAAACTGTGTTGCAACACAAGAGTGATTAAATAAATGGCACAGCTTCCTCCCATTTCAGTTTTATTTTACATTATTTGCTGCATTCAATCCTGATGAACCAAGCATCCAGGATTAAAGCACAACAGCAAGGAGAAATTATTGCCCAATGAATCCTCCTTAATGAAGTCTTCTCCTGTCCCTTTATTTTAAATAAACTCTAAATGCTCATTGCTGTGTAATTCCAGGGTTTTATTCCTCCTTCTAAAAACACTGTTCTCAGTTAAAGGAGAAACACTAAGGATCATTAGTTTCAAATTCTAACTCTATTAGCAGAGTGTAACCAGGAGGCCATGTGTGGAATTCAGATCTTGTGACTCAGCACACGCTGCTTTTCAGCACTGCAAAGGTCAGGCCCAGCCTCCAAAGGCACAGGGAGAGCTCCTGCCAGTGCCCCACTTTGGAGCTCACTTACAGCTACACCTGCTTTGCACAAATAAGCACCATTCAACACCCCAAATCCTAATGTAACCACTGACCACTGCCATTTCTGTGACACTTAAGGTCACTCCTGAGGTTCCAACCTATTCTCCAGGCGTATAATGCGAGAACATCTGCTCCCAGCTCAGCAGACAGTTAAATATAGCTCACACAGCACTGCTCTGGCACAGGACCTTAAGGTCAGGTGAGCTGTGCACATTTCGTGCAGGGCAAACACTTTCTTGGAGCAGAAGAGGTCTCATGTCCTTTAGAGAAGTGTCCCCTTGGCAGAGCAGCCAGCTGAGGCTCAGTGTGGCCTCTCTATCTGCTCCCAGTGCCCAGGCAGCTGAATGCCCTGTGTCCCATCAATGCTGACACAGAATATGTGAAGCATCTACTTCAGCTGGCTTTCAGAAAGATCTGTAAGGAATGCCCCCACAAAGTTTATAAAAATAACGCTACCAGAGATTGTGTGATGTGAACTACTCAAGTCAACCAACTGGGGTTGAGTCCACTGGACATAAAAGGCAACTGGAGCAGAGTTAGGCCAGAAATGAGCAGAACTACATCCAATTATGCTCAGAAAATATTTCTCCTGGCATAGCTGAAGCAGAAAGCTGCAACCAGTACCACGAAGAGTTTTCAGCAGAGAACAGTTATTTATACATATAAAATACAGAGTGAGTACATGTGCAGTGTGTTCCACTGCAGAACTCGCTCTGCAAACTCTGTTGAATTCACCCTTCCCACAGAAAGCCTTTTATTTTATATATAAATACACACACATCAACACTCTCTGCATTACTAAATTAATTAAAACAGTTTTAGAGAAAATAAGGATGCCACCAAGGCGACTGCATTTCTATGCTTTCAGTTAATGAAGAGAAGTTAACTGCCTGCAGACAATGACCAGAGACCCAAGCACCCTTCAGAAAGCCCGTGTGTAACACACAACCCAGATTGAAGTGACATCTTTTTGGTGTCTTACCAAGCAGAGGTACTTTGTTCTGCAGCAGCTCACAGTAGCCTGCAGTGAGAATTCCAACAGGATTGCTTGGAACAAACCGTCCTTCCTTCACTAAACGTTCGCACGTCCGCATCAGAGTCCCTGAGAACTGAGAAGGGTCCACCCCGTAGTCTCTCCAGCCACCAACACCATCTGCCACCCCTGCAAGGAAACACAAAACCAGAGTTACCTCAGCAGAAATGGTTTCCAAAACAAGGGGTTTAATTATTTGCATCACTCATATTTAGGAACTAAAATGTAGGACATGGCACCTGCCTGGAACACATTTTTGATTAAGAAATAAATTTCTGAGTATTTTGAAGGTAACTTCTGATATCAGCTCCCCAGCAAATCTCCAAATATAATCTGAACTGCTGAAAGGAAGATAGGAGTCTCATGGAGAATGAGGAAGATGGGGATTCAACCCCATTAACCTCTCATCAGTCCATTAAAAGGGAAGAGGCTTTATTAATTTCAGAAGTGAAGGTCAACATTTTAGCTAGTACAGAATGACACAGAAACTCCTTCTGCTATTCAGCAGCACAGTTTTTCCTCAGACAACCTCCTCATATGAAGGACAATGATTTCTATTTGGTGTTCTCAATTTCTGTAGAAAATAAATCTCCATTTTACAAGTGTTTTCCAAAATCCATGTAACCAACACAATGCTGGGACCTACCCCTTTCAAGGAGAGTTTGTTGCCTACAGCTTCAGCCAAGCAAGAGAATGAAAACTGACTATGATCCAGAGAATTTTCAGTTACTCAAAACAACCTGGATATCAGAAAATTAGACCAATTCTGCCAAAGCCTGGGAAGCTTCTAAGCAACAGGAAAACAGTGACTGTGGTCATGGAAAGGGTGTGATCAGAGGGAGGTGAGCAGCAGACACATTTTCTGCTGGTCATTTGGTTCAAGATCTTTGAACTTCTTCCAATTGCCTAAATGATCAAAGCAAAATACTGCTGAAGGTATTATTTGAGATTAGAATGCTACTATGTGGAAATTTTTCCCAAAATCTTTTTGATCCTCAACACGGGACGAACAATTTCAAGCAGAGATTTCCAAAACATAGCAAAGCTGAAATATGTTCATGATAAAAGCGCAAAAAGCAAATTTCAGTGCTCAGACTGTGCTGAAGGACAGTCTCCTCAGGAAAAAAAACTCCACTATTATCAAAGGCATGAAAATGTGAGAAGATAAAAGTCAATTTCCTCATCTCCCAACGCCCTTCACACGGGACACGGTCTGAAACTGAGATGGAAGGTTTAGAGCCGACCTTGGCGTGAACTATAATCTGCCAGGAGGTTATGGCCAGATTCTGAACAGCCTATCAACATTAATCAGATTTCTCCCTAAAATAGTGCACAACCTTTTAGACACCTGCTTTGTCCCTCTGCCTTCTCAGAAGAATGTTACAGGAATGCAGACCCCTGCATTCACCTCTTGGAGCAGTCCCTGGGAAGAGGCTCATGCAAAAGCACCCAGCATTCTCAGAAATGACTTTTCTACTCTTCAAGAACAGATTAATCCTCTCCCTGCAGGTCTCACCACCTCAGGTTAATACTGGATTAACTCTTTGCTTTCTGCTGCCACACAGACAAGGCTAGAACAAGAGATCATAAAGGAAAGGTTCTAGAGCTGGAACTTGAAACAGAAACTCAGGTTAAATGATGGTGCTTCATGTGAAGTTACCAGATCAACATTTGTTTTCCTGCCCTTTAAAATGAACATAGTCCAGATGTATTTCTGCACTGCTTCCCTGACAACAGGGTTAACTCAATGAAAAGATGTTTGACAAATGCTGCCCAAAGCTCTTGACTCTCAAGGCAGTTGCAAAGAAAGCTCAGCAGAAGTTACAGAGTTCCCTCAAGCAATCCTGAAAATCCTTTTAGATCAGTGTTGGGAAACACTGACACACAAACACTGCAGCTTTAGCACAGAGTACCAGAAAGCCACCACAGCAAGCACCTGAGAAGGTCAATTATCAAAACCCATTCCATTTTTAAAAGAAAAACAAGTACACCACCTGCCTTTCTTTGTTCATTTCTTACTCCAGGCAGGAAATGTGAATCCATAATCATGGCAGCACCCTTCATACCCTATCCTGAGCCAGGCACTGCCTTTGTCTGTCTGCCTTCCTGTCTGCTTTTCACAAGCTATGAACAGCTTTCAGTAGGTTCTGCAGTGCCTTCCAAAGCAATCACCCTCTGGATCCCCCAGCAGCTCCTCTGCCTCTGCCTGGCAGCACACCTGGGAGGACAGAGTGTCTGATCCCACAGCAGCAGCACAGCTCCCACCCCAAACAGACACAACCACTGCAGCAGGAGCAGCCCTGGGGGCTCCTTTCTGTGACACCTCCAAACCCCCCAGCAGATAACAACTCTATTTCTTGGCCTTGTCCCAGATGGGAAAGGTTGGGCTTTATAAAGGTTTGGGGCCAAGACCTTTAATCATCCTGTCCAACCTTCAATATGGTTTTAAAATAAACTCAGCACCTTCGTGTTCTGCAATCTCTGTAAACTGAGCAGCTTCACCTGGGAAAGGAATATGTGACTTTGAAACAGTTTGAGTAAACTGCTACTGAAATAGATGAAATGTAAATGAGAACAAAGCTGAAGTAAATTTTCTGCTATTTGATATACAGCAAATAAGGAGTGAAACTGTCTCAAACTCCAGAAGTAGCAAAAACTAAAAACTCAGCTTTGATTAATTCCAGGTTTCCCCTCTGTCATCAAAAGAAAATTCAAAGGTGTTGCTATTGGCAGGATCACTCCCAAGGAATAATGCCAAGCTCTGTTTATAAATAATACCTTTGCTTTCATCCAAGAAAAAAATAAGGCATATATTCAAAATAATTACCTTTTCAACAAATACTGAGGCTTTCCTTTGAGCCATAAACCATTGAGTTCTAGTATTAACCATGTTAAAAATTAGGGATCACAGGACATTTAAAACAAAATGCATGGCTGAGAATTGCTGAAACTGAACTGTACACAAGCCTTGGGCTTTTTTTTTCATTCATGCCATTCAGTAAATGAGAAAATTTTATACAAAGAACATTTCTGTGGCTATTCCTTGTTCAAGCCCATGCAGAAATTACACAAGCATCCACGTGACAGTGCAATGCCTGCAGCCAGATGAACCACCACTGTAAATAAAGCAATTGAAAATTTCACAATAAATTACTTCAAAAGAATAAATACTTCTCAAGTATTTAACTGTATTACAAAGATCTTTCAGAATCTGAGTTAACACCCCACTACATTGCCTTGTGCTGGAAAACACAAAAATATGCCTGCCAGATAAAATACTTGCTGCATGTGTCAGTCCAAAAACTTGTCTTTTTTCAGCTCCTCAAAGATTCAGAGCATCAAAACCTCTCTCAGAGAAACACCTGTCAGGCAGTTACAAGACAAAGCACAAATGACTGATGCTGCAGCACTGAAACTGAGCCAGGGAAGATGCTGGTGGTGAAACTTGTTAAAGCTGATTTCAAAATGCTAAAAGCACCTGGGATAAGATTCTGGCTGAAATGCAAATGTGAAGCTGTTCTGCCTGCCAGCACATGAGTTCCCTGCAGAAGCCCAGGGCAAACCAGCCAGTGCTGAAAGCAGCAATATCTGCTTTTCACCACTCACTTGTGTGAGTGAGATCCAGGTGTTCTCCTGGCTCCCAGCAAATATAAACTAAACAGCCTGAAAGTTCATAACAAAGCCCTGATAGTGATCAAGGCCTGTTGAATATAAATAATGTTATGAGGGGCAGTTCTGGTTAGCTGGCAAATTAACCTGCCCACGGTCAGAGGCCAAAAGTACCACCCTGTCCCAAAAATCTCTTGAGAGCTGGACATTTTGAAATATTGCATCAGCCAAGAATAAAAATCACACACAGAAGCAGCAGGCAGGCACCAGTGTGTCAGCAGGAGCTGCTTCTGCATGCAACCACAATTAACTTTCTAAGGCACTCCGCACATCCTACTGAACTTTCAATTTCTTGAGATCCTTACCTGAAATAGCAATGAATCACTGCTAAAAGAACATCAAAAGGATGTATTTATAACTGGATTTTGCATCAAATATGGAGGCTAAAATGGTAAAAAAGTGCAATGAGCTGCACCACACGAGTCTGAAATGTAGCACCGAGTATTTGTCAACATCAGAACTGAGATAAAATGATAAGATTTCTGGTTTTATCAGTGGTGGGATAAATCACACACCTAGACAGGTTCTTTATCTAAACCAAGTTCAATGCCCAAAGCCAGCACTGACCCTCAGCAGCTTCCCTGGATCTGGTAGAGCTGAGGGGTCTCTACCCTCCTCAAGGTTTTGACAAAGAAATAACCCAGTTAAATACAAATCCCTAAGGACAGATGGTGTGTGACTGCTAACAAGTTACAGAAGGGAAGGTTACTTATTCACACTGTTACAGTAAAACTTAAACTACCCTTGCATGAAAATAGAAAGGTTCTGGAAGAGTAACTGGGTAAGTGACAACAAAGAGCAAAAAGCAAAGGCAAAGTGAGCAATGATCTTGAGGAACAAACTGAAGGAGAAACACAGAACTGGAACATTAAATTGTGCATCTACTCCCAGAAGAAAGCAACAGTTCCTTATATCTATTTTCCCCTCCCACTACAGCACACTTGTTCCTGAAGCAGATTTTTACCAGGAAGATTTTCTCCCTATTTTATTGGAGCCTGAGAAATCACTCAGTGCATCTGGGGAGCTCCAGGAGAACACTGAACTATAAATTATTGCTGCAGCTTTATAAAAAATTCCCTAGTTACAACTACCTAATTTCTCAAGATGCTCAGTGACTGTGGAGCTGCTGAGGAAGGGCAGGACTGGGGGCAGACACTGAAATCAATCCCTGACCCATCTCAGGCTCAGCATTCACAGCATGGATGAACCAGAGCAAAGAGCAGGAGATTTTTCCAATGCTTCCAATGCACAGGGATGATCAACCCTCAGCTCCTGCACTGTGCCCAGCTTTGCTTATTTCCCTCTGATTTCTGACAGAACCTGCTCTTCCTTCAGGCCAAGATCTGTGTATGAATGGAAAACTGGCTGCCATCGAGAAGCATCAACAGCATTTACAGTTCAAACCAGTGTTCAGCTGGAAATTCTGACCTCAGTACTTGTGTGCAACGTCCTTGCAGAAACTGTGGGAAAGAATAACCAGATAGAAGTTTCACCAGATAGAAGTTTCACTCTCAGAGTGAAATGCTCAGAGCTCCAGAGCAGCTCTGCTGACACAAAAGTCAGCCTGTGACTGTTAATGGGGTGGCTCTCAGTCTGTAGTGTCCCTACAAAAGCCAGCACTGATGCTCCCATGTTCAACAGAAAATTTCCTGTGACCTGTTCCAGAGTGAGACTCGTGTGCAGCTCTGCAGATCTCTGATCCTGCCTCTCAGGCTCCCTGAGCTCTCACAGGCACTGGGTGAAAGGTGACTCCGAGGGAGGAGGGCGATTCTCGGCTCCTTTGGTGTGATAAGTTGTGATAAGGCAGCAATCTCTTTAATAGGTATGATACCAAATAAACCACTTAACACAGTCCTCTGTAACCTTCAGGCTCCCAAGGAAGGATCCCTCCCTCCTCTACAGCTGCCAGAACAACCTTGACATTTCACCTACAAATCCTTTTAGGAGCTGAAGTTTGCTTTTCCTGATGACACTAACAATATTCCAGGGCTTTGTCACTCTGCAGTTTTCCCTACCTCCTATGCAGGCTGCTGATAAAATTTTCAAACCAAGTGCAGCTCCTTTCACTTTAGAGCAGCTGCCCTGCAGCACCCAGACACTCCAAAAACTAAAAATCAAAGATTTGCAGCAAACAGAACAATTGTCAAATTTTAACTCTGCGGCGAACAAACAGTTTCCTGCTGCCAGACAGTTTTTCCTTACTCCAGGGGACAGAAATGGTTTGGAAGAGTCAAGTCCCACTGGCTACAGCCAGAGTTGTGCCCAGCACAGCCATTGTATAAGTGATGCTGTCACGGGATGCGCATTGGCTGCTGCAATGTTTCAATAGTGACTCACACAAGGGCTCGGAAAATCCATAAAAAACCGGCAAAGACATCGGAGCCTGATAAGGGCAGAACAAGCAAGGAAAGGCAGATCCCAACATTAAGGAAAAAAACTATCACTAGCATGTGACACCTCAACATTTCTAGAGCTGAAAACCTTGGCTTTAACTCTTACTTTTGATAATTTAGTGAAATGAGTGCAAAACTGTTTAGGGTAATTTTTAAAATTTGGCTTGTTTCCTATGTAGTAAAAATCCTAGCTGCATGCTAACGAGAAAAAACAGAGGTGTCAGAGTTTTGGTTTTCAGCTTTGAAAAAAACCAGTATTTCTGTCCTCAACAGTTCCAAAGGCATCACACATTAAGCAGTACAGACCATCTCCCAAATCTCTGTGAGAAATTTCAATATTCTGAGCATCTGAACACCCAAGACACTGGCAGTGAATGAACAGAAGAGTACATCATGGTACAAGCAGCAGAGAAAGGAAACAGGCCTGGACTGTAAAGCTCTAGAGATTAACATTAGCAGGAAAGCCATTTCCTTTCCTTAGGGGTGATCCCTAAGGAAAAACTCCTGCTCTGAGCTTCTCATTTCTCCCTATGCTCAGAATGGGAAGAAAACACTCAAAATTGACAATTATGCTCCAGATAAAGCAAAAATGAGAGACAAAACCCTCAAGGATTCAAACACACCAGTAAGAGGCCTAATCAAGCCTTGATCAACCATGGGAGGACTGGAAAGAACCTGAACCTTCATCAGCCTCCTGCTGATCTTACTGTGAAAGGACAAAGCTCAGACTAGAAGACACTGTTAAACATTCAGCCTTTGAACTACACAGCACACATACAACAAAAGAAACGTTTAGCATTTTGATTCTGCTATAAACACACTGCCAAGTCAACTCTTGTTTGACCTAAGAAAATGAATCCCCAAGCACTCATGCCAAGTGGCTGGGAGTAGTTCCTTCACTGCTCCACCACACCCAACCCATCCCACACAGGCAGGCTCTCCATAGGGCACTGGCACAGAGGAATGTTACATTCATCATCTGCCTTTGTCCCTGAAGACTCCTCACTCCAAGTGGTACACTGGAAATTTACTCTGTCAAGTGTTCACTTTGGCTCAAACCACGTGAGCCTCTTCCTTAAATGTCAAAAAATGAAGTTTGAAAGCCAACAGTGCAGCTCAGGCAGTTCTGTTGAGGTGCAGAGTGAGGTACTGAGGTTGCACAAAATTTAGGAGGGTCTTAAGAAAAAATCACGAAGGAACCTCAGAATTGTGATGGGAAGAAGAGGAACTGAGGGCAGGAAAACTCTGGTGGTGCTGAAACTGGCTCTGCAGCAGTGCAAAAGGGCTGGATGAGAGAGTAAAGAGATGACCCCAGCAGCAGAAACTGGGAGAAAACTACCATGTCTGTAAACCTAGGAGCTACAGATGAAGATGAAAGAGCATCAAGCTAGAAGCATCAAAACCCACTTGAACATTGCTCTTGTTGCAGAAAGCACAGAGACTTTGGGTTTTCAGTATGTATATTAAAAAAGCAATAAAGAACTGACATAAAAATAGCTCTGCTAGGGGAGAAATCCCAAAATCAAACAAACCAACAGGTTTTCTATTTAAATTATTTGCTTCTTGGTACTTAAGACATCCTGGGTCTGCTGCCCTCTTTGCTGTTTGATCCTTAAGTGGAGCTACAATCGTTTGCTTCCAAGTTGCCATGAAAATTAATGCAAAGACCAACTTAGAAATGCAACTCTCTGTTGATTCCAGCAGGAACACAAGACAAACTGTAGGTCCACGTACAGTAACTACCAAATATGGCCAAAACCCCCTAACAATAATCAAATAGGGCTGAATCTGTCTCTTGCCCACACAAAGAGTCCACTTCAAAGTACAAGAGATCCTGCATTTCTCTCAAGGGCAAACACCAATTGCTCAGTTATTTATCAGTGCTGGTCTAGCATGAACTTTAAAGGCAGCCAGGGTTAGTCACATGCTAAAGGAAGGGTGTCCAACAGCCAATTCTAATCCCAAAAAGTTTATCTGGAAGAGGCACCACAGAGAAGATGATGAGTGTGTAAAATGCACCCACCAACCTTGCACTTCTTGAGAGCTGTGGCATCACTCTTACAGTAACAGCTTCTTCAAGAAGCAGCAGCAATAACTGTTACCTAGCACCGACTTGCAGCTTCCTGAGGAAAACCTCTCGGCTCTGTTAAATGGCAACCAAGTTACAACGACAGCGCCAAACCGAAGAGCCACCAGCCACTTCCACAGCATGAGACAGCACAGGGCAACCCCACCGGTTTAAAATACATAAATGCAAAAACAACAACAACAACAAAAAACCACGGACAGGAGCAGAGAGGAGGAAGCTTTTTTTTAAGTGTCAAAGTTTTGGTAAAAAATTTGCTTCTGGTAGTTACACCACGAGTAACTTGTGCAGAGTGTCAGTCAGCCAAATTCAACCTTGAGTACACAGGAGAAAGGTCAAAGCACTGTCAAAAGCAATGTTGCTCATCGTCTGAAGATTCTATTGATTATCCATAATTACTCACTACTTCTAGAATTTGAACCCTTAAGATTCATTTCGCCAGTGATTCAAAACCAGAGAGGGCAATCAGGCCAGAACAAACAACGAAACCGAAGTTTGACATTTGATTCCAGTCTCAATGTCACTCTGCCTTTCACTTGACAAGGACACTGCACGCGTTAAAATCAGGAAGTGCCTGTTCAAGCGATCTTGTCTGTTTAAACGCAATGACTGTACATGGGGCTCGGGTTTTAAAGAAAGACAGAAAGTGAAACGCACGGGGAGCTGTTTCTCTGAGGTTTGGAGCCACCAGGCCTTACAGACACCCACAGGTGAGACGCCCAGACTGGGCCCGGACACCCGGCACACACAACCCCCCATGCCAAAGGCGGCAGAGCTGCAACAAAGAGCCCGAGAGCTTCCCTGGGAAGCTAAAAAAGCGAACTCACGGTGACACTGACAGGCAGAAGCAGCTCCTTTGTCTGAGAGCGGGCGTTGAGCCGCTCGCCATGTGCAGCCCAGGGAAGGAGGGGGGGGTCACACCGCGAGGCCGAAGCCGCCTCAGCCCCCGGCCCGGCCACTTACCCAGCACATCGGCGGTGCGGTGCCGCGCCACGAAACAGGCGTCATCCCCGTAGCACATGCCTTTCTTGAGGATGCCCTTGCGGAAATCTTTGCCGAAGCCACAGCTGGCCGTCACCAGGCTGTAGTCGCGGGAGTCCGTCTGCGACAGGCCGCCCAGGACCGCCCGCGCCACCAGCCTGCCGTAGGAGAGCACCGAGAACATGGCGTGGGGCGCCCAGCAGCCGAGCGCCAGGAACGCGGGGAGCCACCGGCGCAGCCGCCTCCTGCCCGCCGAGCGCCAGCCGCAGGGCGCCAGCCTTCCTTCCCCTGCCCGCCGGCCCGCGCCGCCGCCGCCGCTCCGAGCTGCCCTGCCCGCCGCGGAGCCTCGTCCCTCCGGCCGCGGTTCACCCGCCCGCGCTGCCCCTCACGCTGCCCCTCGCGCTGCCCCTCACGGCCGGGCTCGCCGGCAGCGCACCCCCGCCTTCCGCGCCACCCTCCCCGCCCCCCGAGGGGGGCCGTGCCAGCTCCCCGCTGCCCGCGGAGCTCTCGGGGCTCCCTCCGGGCTCGCTCCCCGCCGCCCGCGGTGCCCGGTCAGAGCCGCCCGCGCCGCCCCCGCGCCCCGCCGCCCGCCGCCGCCGCCATCTTCGCCGCGCGTGCTGAGGTGAGGTGAGGGCCCCGGCGCTGGGCGGGGCGCGCGGCCGGCCCCGCCCCCTCCCCGCCTCCCGGCGCGCGTGCGCGGCGGCGGCGCGCGGCCGGCCTCCATTGGCTCCCCGCCCCGCCTCATTTGCATGTTGCGGGACAATAACAGCGGGCGGCTCCCGGCAGCCCCCGCGGCGCCGAGCGGGGTCCGCGCCCCCGCCCCCGCCAGTCCCGGGCCGCAATCAACGCCATTAACGCAATTAATTAACGCCGCTCTCACAGCGGGCACAGCGCGGCTGCGCCTAACCCACATACTTGCCCTCCACGCCCCGCGTGTCTCGCGTGCTCCGAATAACTGGCGGGGAGTCGCTGGCCGGCGGTGCCCCGTGCCTGCTGAGGACGGTTATGTGAGTCACGGAGCTGGGCTGGGTTTGGTTGGTTCCGAGCGGGACTCGCCCGGTTCTGCCCGGCTCGGAGCGGCCGCGGACACCGCCAGCTCGGCCCCGCTCCTCTGCAAACCCGTGCAAAGGCTGGCGGTTAAGCCATTTTGGTTAAGGAACGTGAAATGCCAAACAAAAGCCTGACGAGCAGGGTGTGTTGTGCAGTCATGGCTCAAACCCCATAAAAGCACGGTAATTGTAGTTGAGAGTGACACAAAGCGCTCAGCTGGACAATTTCAACAGCAGCGACTTCAAGGCATCGATGCTGCAGAGACCCAAAAAGACCCAATTCCTCATTTTCTGCAGCTCGCTTTTCCGTGCTGCTCGTGGGTGTGCAAACAATGGTTTTGCCCCCTTGGAAGTTCCCAGCAGGTTGCTCTGCAAATTCGTTTAATTCCTCTGGGTACAGGCACGAGAGGCTGCTGCCACTTCTATAACCCGAGACAACAAACAATCGATGTGTAAATACGGCAGGGAAAGGTGTGAAACCTGCCCCACGAGCTGCCTGCAGTGAAAGGAAGAGCTCTGTGCCACCATCCAGCACAGAACGCTGCTGAAGCACCCTCATTATCACAGGGAGGCATTTTGTCCCTGTGCACCTTGACAGAGACAATATTGCCCTTCTTACACTGCTAAAGGCTTAAGCTATGTGTGAGAATTATCCAGCAAAAGCTGAAATTGTATCCAAACTTATTAAAAAATTAATCCTCCTGTCAGAGCAGGGAGAAAGGGAATGAACACGAGGAGCAGCCCGGGCCCAGAGTGGTGGGTTAGGGAATGGCTGCACAGCTGACTGTGCCAAGGTGCTGGAGATAAGGCAGTGCTGCTGCCAGGGTGTGAGAGCAGACAAGCAAGGTAGCTCCTCTCAGTGCCTCACACCCTCCTTTATCAGCAAAGGGAAGCACATATTTGCAGAGCTTCCCCCACAGAATCATTCCTTCCCTTCCTTGAGTCTCCTTCTTCCTCTTCCTTGTCCAGGTCCTGTCTCGTTCAAGCCCAGCCTGGCCTGACCCTCGTCCTGTGCTGCTGAGTGCCCTGAGGCAGCTCAGGCTGTGCAAGGTGACCTGTCCTGCCTTACCTGGCCGTGCTGCTCAGCCTGGGATCCCCCCCAGCTAAAGCTCAGTTCTCCTTGCCTCAGTGCTGAGTTTTCCAGGGCTGGAAGGGTTTTCTCTGTGCCACTTTGCCCAGCAGCCACGGCTCAAACACTGAGGAACGTCGTGAGCTCAGGGCTGACAGACTCATTTGGCAGAGCACCACTCTGTGCTTCCCTAATGCTCCCAAGCCAGGGCACACCAGGAGCTCTTCACACTCCTCCATCCCTGAAAATCTTTCAAACAGCTTCCCTGGGGGAGTGCTGGAGTCACAACCCCTTGAAATGTTCAAAAAACGAGTAGATCACTCATCACTTTGTGCCACGGTTTAGTGGGCATGGGGGTATTTGGTCAAAGGTTGGGCTTGATCTTGGAAGTCTTTTCCAATCTTAATGATTGCACCCCAGGTCACCCACTCAAGTATGTCCAGACAGCCAGACAACCTCAAGGTTTACATGGTAATTAGTAACCTTTGATGAACTCTGTCACTCCTGCACGAGGATGTTGTGCTCAGACAAAAAACTCCTGGTTTTCATTCACAGGATCTCTGGGCTCCTGTGAGGCAAAACCCCGACTATTTTTAATAAAATGCTTCAGAACTGGTTTTCTGCACTGTTCAGTGTCAGTCTGGATCGTTGTCCCTGTAAATCCCTCCCAGCCCATGCCCTGCTGCCTTACTCAGTGTTATTCTTGTACCCTGAGAGTCGATATCCTGCCAAGTGATATTTGTTTAAAATTCCCCAATGCACGAATTTGGCACAAAAACTGGACCAAAGGGCATCCCCCTGGTTACTGCAGCTGGGTGGAATCTTCTCACCTCAAAGTCCAAGATCTATTTACATCAGCTCACTTAAGCTGCAAAAACAGAATGAACTCTTCCTGCTAGGCTTGTCCAGACCAATAAACGCACTGGGGAGTGCAAAGCAGAAGTGCTGCACAAATTAATCAGCTGCTGAAGGCACAAGCAGGTTTCCAGCTTGTTTTAAAACTGATTCAGTGGGAGCTGACGTCAATCCTCCCTCCCAAGTATCTGAGCCCTGAGAGTGGAGTGTGATAAATGTTACCTGTAATGCCATCTGCTGTACAGGCTGCCCCAGCTCCTCACTGTTTATTTATTTAAGGGCTAATCTTGTGCTAGACCAAAATGCAGTTTATTTCAGCCTGGTTTGACTTTGTTTGGACTCTAATTCCAAATGCCTGTCCACTTGGACTTGTAAAGTGATCTGTCATAGGGCAAAGCTCATGTTAGCCCTGAAAAGATGAAGTTCAAGACAGCACAGCTGGATTAAAAAGAAAACTAATGTGAGAAGGACCAAATGAGACTTCCCACGTGAGGAGTCAAGAGAAGATGCAGAGTCAGAAATCACCAACAGGAATCACAGAATGGTTTGGAAGGGACCTCAAAGATCATCTCATTGCACCCCCTTCCACTATCCCAGGTTGTTCCAGCCTGACCTTGGACACTTCCAGGGATGGGGCAGTCACAGCTTCCATAGTGCCTAAATGCACATCAGACTCTTGCTGCTGAAACTGTAATTGAAACAATCATAGAGCAAATCCCTGATCATGTTTTTGAATAAACAGGAATCTACTGCCTCTCAAATTGCTTGAATTTTCATTTTATAGGACCTCCCACATAAGGATCACAGTGCCCTTTTTAATTATTAATTGGCTCATGTTGACAGGATAAATTAAATCTCTCTGATGGAGAACAAGCATTGTGTATTGATGTCCAGATCTTATCCTACACACTTGGAGGTGCTCTTTGGAACCTGTTTCAGAAGTCCAATACCAGGGTGAGCTTTGTGGTGGGGACTTTTTCAAATGCTTTTTCTTAGATGTCTTGCCTTTCTGTGCATGACAAAAGTGTTTATTTTCCTATTACAGCCAAGTATTTTAAGTGGATTTAGGTGAACTGTTGCTGTGAGTGAAGCCCTAAAAAAAAAAAAGGTCACGAGAAAACCAGATTAATTCCATCCTACTTTGCTTTTGAACAGTTGCCCACTTCTATTCCATTTCAATGGTAGATGCAGTAAGAATTAATACCTCTTTATTCATCCAGCTCCTGCCCACATTCATCCAGGGTGCAATCTGTGCTTTCACATTTCAGCAAGGCTCGCTTTTCATCTTGGAGTCTGGTCCCCTGTGCACCATCAGCTTTGCCAAGTAATTCCTGACGCAAGAAGAATGTATTAAATTCTGTTTTCCCCTGTGCAATGTCATCGCCCCCTCCCCCTTTTTACTGATTTTGGGCCATTTCCCAATTTATTTTTTTTTTTAATGAGGGGCCTTTCAAGAGTTTTTCCCAAGCCACCTTCGTGGGTTACACTTGGCCCACTACCCCTGAACCCCTTCCCGCGGCTCTGAGGGGGCACCGACCCCTCACACCGCCGGGCTGTTCCTGAGGGCGCTGGGTGGCACAAGCGGCCGCCTGGCACCACCACGACGGCCACATCCAGCTAGAACCCTGCGCGTGGCCTCTCCCCGCGCTGGGGGGGCGATGAGGGAGCCCGAGGGCGGCCGAACGAGCCGCAGATACCCCAGGCTGTGCCCGATACCCTCGCCCGCCATGTTCCGGGGCGCGGCCTTTCCCCTCCGCCCGCCAAGTCTCGCGAGAGCGGGACCCGCCCTTCCCGTCATGCCCCGCGCGCCCTGGCAACGCGCCGTTGCTAAGGGCGGCCGCCATGGCGGCGCCGCCGCCGCTCGGGGCTTTCTCCGTCCTCGTCCTCCTCCTCCTCCTTCCGCCGCCGCCGCTCCGGGCGGAAGAGCCGGCCGATACACGTGATGCCGCACAAGCGCAGGTCCGCAGCGCGCCGGCCCCGGTCACGGACGGTGGGTGCCCTCCGTGCGCTGCGGGCACCGGCGTCGCTCCCGGACTGAGGGAGCCCCGCTCGAGGCCTCCCTCGGGCGTTCGGTCCTTGGCCTCCCCCTTCGCATCGCGGTCGCCCGGGGCTGGCACACCCGCCCGGCTTCTGGCGGGGATCTCTGGGGTCTCTGCTCGGGCATCCCGCGCAGCTGCAGCCGAGGCCGCTCGGAGCCTCCTCAGGAGCGCTCAGCCAGCCCCGAGCAGGCCCCGGGCCCCGGGCACGGACACCCAGAGCAGGGCACCCCACAACCCCGAGCAGGCCCCGGGCACGGACATCCAGAGCAGGGCACCCCACAGCCCCGAGCAGGCCCTGGGCACGGACACCCAGAGCAGGGCACCCCACAGCCCCGAGGGTCCGTGGGGTGGAGGGCAGGGTCTGCTGCCCACCCAGCGCTGCTCGGGGCACAGCGGCAGCTCCGAGCTGGCCCAGGAGTGCCCTGGGTGTCCTTGGAGAGCTCCAGCCCAGCCCGGGCTGGATGCACGCTGTGCCCCAAGCGCTGTGGATACATTGTCATAAAACCAGAGCTCACTAAGTTTGGTTACTGTGTTCTCAGAAGGTGTTTCCTACTGTATAATTTGCTACACTTTTATGTCACTTTTATATCCTGGTGGTGTTGCCCTCAGCTGAGCTTTCCGTGGGTTACTTGCCACAGGAAAGCCACGCCAGTGCTACCTCCTTAGAGAAAAGGGACTTAAATCCCTAATCTCACAGACATAACCTTGCAATCTAATCATCCATGTTTAAACTTCTCTTGTTTACAGGGTGAGCTAAGGATCCAGGGCTAAGCTCAGCCAAGAGAACAGTCAGAACTTCAGAGATTCCAGGAAATACCTGGATGCTGTTCAGGTGGTCAGAGAACATCCAGGGGGCCACAGGGAAACAGGCAGCAAAGTGAAATAAAGGAATTAGTTATGAAAATGTTCTTTGAATGTCTTTCTTATAAAACACTGGCCTTCATTTTCCTCATTCTGTGCTGTTCTTAAGTCTAGATTAATTATAGAACAGCAACTCTCAAAAACAGTTCGGTAGAATAATATCTGTTCTTTGACTTTATAAACTTGAAGACCTCAGAGAGTTTGAAGAATTTGCCAAGTGTATTTTACTGAGCCAGTTTACAGAATTATTAGCAATTACTCTGTCTGTGATTACAATATTCCACAGTATCTAAAAACAGACAGAAAAAACAGTTTCAAGTAAGTAAATTACGGTTGTGTTGGCACATCAGGGAAATGTATTCCTGGGCCCTGAGCCATCCTCAAAACTTGTAAACATCTCTGCTCATTCAAAACATTTTATTTTCCTTCCCAATAAGCTGAAACAAGCAGATAATCACACCTTGTTGGTACCTCTTTTTTTTTTTCCCCTCTGCAAGGCTGAGTAGATTTTCACACCTCCAAAATCCCTGCTGGGTTTTGTTTATTAGAGAACAGTTTTTAGCATGGCTTGCTTTTGTCCTTGTGTTCCAAATAAATTTGCTCAGCAGCAGAAAAAGATTGCTTTTAAAAACAACTTCAAGGAAACATGAATTTGGAGAGGATTTTGACCACAATCAAAACCAGGGCGAGGTGAGGAGTGGAAGTGCGCGGCGTCCCCGCTGCAGCTCTCGTCTCCCTCTCTGCTGCAGTTGCCAGGCTCTGTGTCTGCGACCTGCTGGTGGCACAGTGTGACACCAACTGCTGCTGTGACCCCGACTGCAGCGCCGAGGACTTCAGCCTCTTCACCACGTGCTCCATTCCCGTGGTCATGTGAGTGCAGAAATAACCAGAAAAGCACAAAATCCTTCTCCGTTTGCTGCCCGTCCTCCCCTCTGAGCAGTTCCCTGCTGCCCTCCTTCCCCAGCCAGGCAGAGCAGCAAATCCACCTCCCACCCAGTTCATTCCCTCTTGTTCCCTCGTTCCCTGTGGGGATTTAGGTTTTGCTGCTTTTTTAGGGGGGGGGTAAGAATGATGCATCTTTAGACTTTACTCAATGCAGTGTCTGGGACTGATCCCAAAGGACCAATCTGGCCACTGCTGCAGATCACCAGTTTTTATCAGTAAATGTATCAGTGACCTCTTTGATTACATTTATGATATCAGCTACACACTTAATCCGTTCAGAGCTTGTTGAAATAGTGTGAGCATTTTTCTGACCCTGATTTTACAAGTCACCATCCCAAGCTGTTCCCCCACTGCCACTTCACAAACAATAAAATGTAACATTATACCAAAAAAGTGAAGCCAAGAGTTGTTTCTCTGCTATTTAATCTGAAAACACCTTCACCCAATTCCATCTTCTCAAAGAGGAGTTAAGAAAGCTCACTTCAAAATAATAATGTGCAAAAAAATCTCTTGGTGACTTCTCAGAACAATAAGTGCAGCTTTTTCAACCCACCTTCTGTATAAATTATGCCAATCTGAGCACTGGGTTTATTCTTGGTGCTTTGGAATTTGAATTAGCAGTCATGCCAGACTGTGGTTTCTTATTGTTCTGGCACACAAAAGACTCCTGCTCCCCATTTATAGATATTTATATGGATCAGAAAGGTCTAATCAACACCCTCCTGAGTGACACTTTAATTACCTCAGATGACTGTGCTGCCTTTATCAACTAGAAATGCCTCAAATGAAATTGTGTTCCTTTGCCCAAATTCTTTTGTGTAAAACGTTCATTTTGCATGAAAAGCCAGGGGATTTTCAGTGTCTGCAGGTGTTGTGGGTCTCATTATTTACATCAGAGTTTATCTACATTTGCATATTTGTGTTATTTTGGCTGATTCCAAGGCAGAGGCTGTGAGATCTCTGAAACAGCAGCAGAAGGGTTTGATTTATGGTGGGATCCTATTGGGTTTGATTTATGATGGGATCCTATTAACAAATGACTCACCTCATGGAAGAGCTTAACTCCAGGCTTCAAAATTTCTGAAAGTCATTTCACTTCTCCAGGGCCTGTCCTTAGCTGCTCTGTGCTGCTAAAAACCAGTTTCAGAGGCCCCATCAGCTGCTCTTTGTGGCATGTGGGGCACAGCAGAGCTGCCAGGCTCTGAACTGGCACATTCTCACATTCTCCTGCAGCTCCTGATGAGCCCGTGGCACAGCCTTAAACACTTCTCCAAGCCAGGCTGGGTTATTTCACCTCCTGTTCCTCACTCTGCCATTTCTTTCACATGCATCTCAAGCAGGAATTCTTCCCATTCCCTGCTCAAATTGAATATTATTCCAACATCCACAGAACTGACCTGTTTTCCTGCTCTGACATCCCACTTGGGTTGTAGGAATGAAAGTGCTGCTGAGCTGTGTGTGGCCTCTGGTGCAGGCCTACATTTTTGGGGTGTCAACCATTTGAATCCCACACAATTTGACATTTTCTCTCTCATATTGTCCCTGGTTTTCCCTCCCCCAGTCTGTTTCTTACCTTCCTTCATGTTGCTGCTCAGTTTCCTCTGCTGAATAAAACATGTGGGAGAATTCTCTATTATTTATTATTAAGCACAGAGTATAAAACAATAGGAACCTTCTAAGGATGCACAGTTGTTCTCCAAATTATGCTAAATTCAGTGATTTCATGCTTTTTTGTTTTTCTGGTGCTGCCTCAGTAGATTAAAAGAACTTTAAAATCTGGTCAACGCTAACTTTGAGTGGATCATTAATTTATTTTGTGTCTTTGCAGGGGTGACAGCCAGCTGTGTAGTCAGAAAGCTGCTGTGTACTCTCTTGATGTTGAGGCAAATCCACCAGAAAGGATATTTAAATTAATTGACCAAGTCAATCCCAGTATTTTCTGCATTCACGCTACAAACTGTAAGTAGAGTTGTAAGCTATATTAAGCATTGTGGTGTTATTTTTTTGTAAGCTCTTTAGGTACCAGAAAAAAACCCTAAATTTAAAACTATTTTTATTTTATTAAACCTCTTAGGAAACTGGTAATTCTGTCTGGTCACAGTCCTTATGTTGTGATCCTTTCACTTGTGAAAACATGAAATTAAACATCTGATACCCTTGGTCTTCTCTGTTGGAAAAAACAAAATAGTTTGGGGTTTAATAATTTAGCATCCTAAATAAATAACTTTTAAAGTTGTTTCATTGTTACTAAGTATTGTTTCTGTATCTTTTTTCCCCTTAAATTATCTCCTTCTTTAAATATTTTGTCAGATGAACAAGCCCTGTACCTCAAATCCCCTGAAATCCCAACTGCAGAAAATTTTGATGAGTTGCTTGACAAATTTGGAGGTGCTACTTTCAGTGCTGAGCCTGACAGCTGGAATTTGGATACAGATGCTCAAAATCCCCCTGAGACAAATGAAACTTCCAGATATGAGGTAAATTCTCTCTGATTCAATAGGAGGGAAATGATATTTGAGGCAATTAGTATTAAATTATTCTAGAAATGAGAAATCAGCATTGTTTGCATCTGCTTTTAAATAATGCAGTTCTGCTGGAAGAAGCAAAATTTATATTGGTCTGTATATACAGAAATGTAAAATAAGAAATTTAATGTTTTGTGTTTAGTTACTTAAAAAGTGAACTAGATTTTTAAGATCTTTGAAAAATAAGGCACTTTATTTCTGCTATTTTCAGCATAAAGCTGAAAAATTGCTGCATTATTGAGAGATCCTGGGGAAATAAATGCTGCTTTTATTCCTATCTGTTGTCAATAAAAATGGGCTGAACCACACCTGTGTACCTGACTGTGGTTTTTATTTGGCAGTATGGGGTTCCTGTCCAGACAGAGGATGCATTTCTGAGGCTGCCAAGTCCTGTTGTTTCTTCTTGGTGCTCTGATGCAAATCCTGCAGGTTGGAAAATACACTTGAATCCCAAATTTTGGCTTTTTAGTATTCTGTTCTTAGATTAGTCAGTCAGAAAGCTGGCACACTCTCCATGGACAATTCAGCTAAAGGTTCATAAGCAGATGATTTTCAAATCACTTCTGTTTCTCTGTTTTGTTTGGCTTTTTAAGACCTAGAATGGAAATTGTGTTGCATCTCTATTAAACATTCCAAGTGAGATATGTAAATCCCTGAGAATCTTGTTAAAGGGCTGTTTATCCAACAGGAAAATGTCCTGTTTGGCAAAATTGGTTTAACCAAACAGCACAAAGGTGACACCCTGAGGGAGGAGGGGTTTGCACCAAGCCAGCCCAGTCTGGGCAGACTTGGCAGCTTCCCTTTGCCCAGGGGTTCCTCTCACAAGTCAGATTTGCAGGCTGAGCTCAGCATTTTAACCTTTCCCACAATTTCCTGAAAATCTGCTGAGGTGGAGGTGAAAAAAACCCCACAACCAAACCCACACCTGCATTTCCCAAACCCCACTGTCATCATTAAATGTGGTCTCATAACAGTCAGGGTGGTGATTACAGGACTGAAGTCTCTGTGAAAGAAAAAAAAAAATTCTTATTAAGAGATTCAAAAATTAAGTAATTTTCATGAAGCTTTTTCTACTTGTTAAGAAGTAATAATTTTTCTCATAGCATTTTTTTTGAGACTACAAAAAGTTTCATTCTTCAAAGCTTACATAAAACCTTGTCTGCAATAGAGATGACATTTACTTTCAATTTTACTGGTACTTGTATTGTTTTTCATTTATGCTTTTCATAATTGCTCTTTCACTTCCTCCAGTAATACTTGGTGACTTTTTTTTTCCAGGGTTTTTAGTAAACCAAGCCACAAAATGCATTCGATCAGTAAGTGTGGAAAAATGTGACAGCATTCAAGCACTTAGCATGTTGTTTTATATCAACTCCAGCATTTTGGCAGTAAGTATGATTTGAAACAGTCATATAGCTGAAATACTCATGTTTTATATCTTTTACATCTGCAGGATGAAGTAACTTCTGTTTGCTGAGGGATGTTGTTTTTTATTTGGATTTTTAAATTGTGGGTTGGGAAGAAATGTCTCCCTATACAGCAGAATTTTATACAGAAAGCCTTTGGGAGTGTTTTTACGTCAGGCTTTGGTAACAGAAGCATTTACTGTTCTCTACTTAGCAAAATATAAATAATATAGTCCAAGATAAAGTAAAAAATAATAGCTTTGAAGAGCCAAGGTCGTGGAACTGAGCTCGTGCAGTTTCACGTTCCTGTGCGTGCTCAGGCTTTTCCAAGAAGCCCATTTATCAGAACACATAATTCTAAGAAATCTGAATTTTAAAGAGTTGCTAAAACTTTGTACTAAAGTCAGGTTTAATCCTTTGCATCTGCCCCTTTCCTCCAAGCCTCAGTTTTTGATAGTGGGGGCTGACACAGCCTTCCTTATGCTCCCAAACGACACGACTGAGAGCAGGTTTCTTTGGATCCTGCCTGCTCAAATCCAGTCTGGGGCTATTTTTCAAAGCTTTGCCTGCTTTTTCATCCCTTTTGACCTGGGGGATGATGCCTTCTGTACAAATAAATCCCCTGTAAGGTTATTCAGGAAGACAAAGAAATCACTCATGAAAAAAATGAAACTGAAATACATCATACCTTAACCTGATGGCTCCTTCCAGAAGCTGAAGGTTGTAAAGAAACAGCAACCTCTTCACCATTAAAATTATTTTAATTTATGTAATTATTTAAATTCATTTAATTAGCAGTGAGTAACTGCTTAAAGACCCCTTCCAGGCTGCTCACAGATTCCAAAGCTCCCAAAGGCAAGGAAAGCCCACTAAGCACTTCACACCCTCACAGATGGGATCATTCTCCTGCTCCTTCAGGATCTCATTGAAATCAGTCAGGGATTGCTCCCAAATGTTGGCTTTTGATCCTCCTGCAGTGGAAGAAGTGGAGAAAACCCTGCCTCAGAAGGGCTTTGAGTGTCTCCATGTCCTCCAAAATTAGTTCTTGTTGGCTGCAGGACCAGAAAAGAGCAAGAGTGGCTCAGGCTGGGCTTCAGCAGCTGAGTGGGGTTGATTTAAAGAAAAATTCCCTTTCCTGACTGGAAAATCCATAACCCCTTATCCCTGTGCTGCTTGCCAAGGCAATGGCTGAGCTTGGGAGGGGTCAGAGCTCTGCCCAGAGCACGCTGGGTGTCAGGAGGGATCAGTGCAGGAACTGGAGGAGGCTGAGAAGCTGCTGGAGGTGCTCTGTGGGAAGGGAGCTGGAGGTGGGATGTGACAACAGGAAAGTGATGGCACTGGGGACAGGGTGGCCACAGGGCAGAGCAGGAGCCCTCCCAGTGCCAGCAGGTGGAGCTGCCGGCAAAAAAAAACGGCAAACCAGTAACGGAGGGAGCCTTACTGGGAGCACTGGGACAGCGGGTCCCACAGAACACCCCATCCCCAGGATCCCACCCTCCCTGCCTGCACGGGCAGCTGGAGTGAGAACAACGATTTGGGAATTGCTGCAGATAAACTCTGCTCTGTGGCCTGACCAGCAGATCCAAGGAGTGCTGGGCATTGCTGGGATGTCCCAGCAGGATCCTCCCAGTGGAGCTTCACACACACCACGGTCAGGGAGTGTGGAGCTGCCAAAGCAATGAGCTGGTCCTGCCTTTGCTGCCTTCCTGGGGGAGCTGAGGCAGCAGCGTGGCTGCAGTGCTCTCTGAGTGACCTCCAGAGACACCATCCATCACCCCAGGCATGGATAAACAGAACTTTAGGAGTGGTGCTCACTCCTCCCAGCACTGTTCCCTGAAGGATGAGTCTAATCTTTACAGAGATTTTTATTCATCCAGCTCATTCTGACGGCTGGGCTGTACCTTGGGATGATGAGTGTGTGACAAACTGTACCTGCACCACCTTCAGCTCTGCAGCTCCCAGGAATGTGTTCCCTGCTGGGACAGGAGATGAGTCACTGCTCTCAGTATCCCATCATAATTCTGCAGAATTGCTTCATGAGCAGAGTCCAATCCTTGGTCCCTTCCCAAAGATGTGACTCAAACATTAATTGGAAAGTCAGAAAAGTAAAACCTTTGACAAAATTGTGCTCCGTGGGAGTATTTTTACCTGATTGATGACCTTGGTCTGACATTTCTGCCTTTCCATGAAATATTTTTGGTGAATATTTTTCAGTGGGGCAACTGTATAACAAGAGAGATACTTGCTTCTCTTTTATTGGTTTAGAGGCCATGAACCTATGGAACAGGACAACAAAAACTCTTCAGTTCTTTGGGAAGCACAGCCTGGCAGGTTTCCCAAACTGGTGGTCTCTGAATAATTCTAAAAGTCAGAAGAAGGAGGGGATTGGATTGTGACAGTTCTTTTCACACTTCCTGGGTACTCTGGTTTATATCAAATTAACTCCACAACATAAAAGTTACTGTTATGAGAAAGAGTTAAATAGACAAAGTCTTACCTGCTTTACTTGACTGCTACATGCAATAGGTCAGACCTTTGCTACTGCTTTAATTTGTCCTTTTATTCTCCCTCAGGTGCCCAAATCAAGTCAGATGGTAAGTATCCTTCTAAATTACTTCAAAGAGCTGTGGGCAAAATTCTTATTAAGTTATAGTCAGTGGGAATTTTTCACTGATTGATCAAATCTTTACATTTTAAAAAATACATCATTTGCTATCAGTAATGATACTCAGCAACTCCAAGATAGAATGCTGCCTGCAAACATTCAAGCCTGATACATTCCTCTCATATAAAACTCCCTCTTTTCAAGAAAATCTCTTTTTTTTATTTAAACCCAGACCCTTTGGTTGAGCTTCAGCAGCACTTGTAACACAGCAGTTGTTCAGAGAATTACAGCATGCTGTTGCTGTGGAACAGAACCCGGAAAGGTCACAAATATAATAACACAGAAAGAGCCAAAATTAATTATAGCCAGCGTTCAGAGCTGATATGAGTCTCTTTTTCAGGTGAACATTACTGTCCAGTCCATAGTTGTCCAGTCTGTGAATGGAATGAGGACTTTACTGAGCAGCAGTGAAGTCCTGAGGCTCCCCATGGTTTTGGATGAACTGTGCATCAATGCAGTTCTTGGGGTAGGTCTGGCAGCCTTTTCCTCCTCACAGCTGATGGAAAGCATCAAATCACTTCTGATTCCCAAACTGCAAAGCTGTCAGGAGGCCTTGCAGCTTCCATATATTGTGACATCTCCAAAGTAAATATCGTGGGAGAAGCACTGGTTTTGGGTAAAAGGGAGTGTTTTGCAACAAAATAATAACTCTGTGAAATATAACATAGAGCCAGGCTGAAATGCTGGTGTTACTTCTGGTTTTGTGGCAATGACATGAGTTTGGACTTCACTTTATGCTTGGGAGAAAATTATTTCAGGGGCACTAATCACAGAGAGAGGAACAGATGCTGCACATTGTCTTTTAATTTTAAAGTTGTGTCTGTGCTTAGGTTTATCAAGAAGTCAGTTGTGAAGAGGCTCCAGCCTCTATTGGATAAAATCCATCCCCATCCTGGAGCTGAGTTTCTTAAGCATAGAAGAAAGAAAATACTTGCATGGTTAATTTTTTTTTTCTAGTTTCTCTTATGTATTTATTCAAATTAATATCTAAAATGTTTAATTTTCAGGTGAATTATCACATTACCCACACAGACACAGGAGAAATAATAGAAGCAGCTGCAGCTTTTGTCTTGGGGGCAATTAGCAGAGAAGCACTTTCAATAGAGCAGAGCTTTGAAATCAGCTTCACTCAGGTAACTGTGGAGATGTCATGGGTGACTTGGTAAAAGACATTTAATTACAAAACTTATTAAACTTGAATCAGAACAATTGTTAGCAGCAAGGTAAAGCAGAACTTGCCCTGGATGCCCAGATGAGGCAGCATTTCAGAGCTGGGCAATGGAGGCCTCCAAAGTCTGTCACATTTACAAGCCCCAGCTTGTGACTGTAACAGAGAAAGCAAAGCCTTACTTACAGTTTTGCCTTCATCATTCAAGGCAGGTCATAATCCTAAAATAACTGAAATATTTCTGTGTTTTCAACCACTTCAGTGCAGGATAAGAACTAATGCTCTGTTTGTATTGCAGGAAAACACACAGCCAGTTCCTCTCAGTGGCAATCCTGGTTATGTTGTTGGGCTGCCTGTCAGAGCAGGATTCCAGCCTCAAGGATATCCTTCCCCTGCTGCATTTCTGTTTGCTTCACTTGCTCTGGTCCATCCTCACAAACCCTTTCTAGCACGGACATCTATGAAATACATCTGTTCTCTGCCAAAAATAAAATAAAAATGTGCTTTTCTGGCTGTGTTTGAGGAGGGAATGACTCAGTCCTGACTGCAATCTCCTGGGACTGTACTGAGGTACATTTAGCCCTCCATTGCACACCCTGGTGCTTTTTCACACTGGGAGAGGAATCTGGAGCCATTATAGCATTTGCAGCTATATTTTAAGGATATGATTAAGGATTCTTTTTTTGTCCCGATATCCATCAAGCATTTAATTTCCTTTAACTGTGTGTTACATCTGGCATCATTCAGAGTAGTAACAAACACAGCCAACTCACCATTCTGCACAGCACATCCACCCAGGACTGCCTGGCAGCACAGGGAGCCAGAGCCCCAGTATTATTTGGTTATAACATGATATCAGGCTGTAAGTTACGGTAAGAAATTATTATTTTTTTTAATTTAATGCTTTTAACCCTCTGACAACCCTTTCCCTTAGGCTCTGTTCAGGTCCTGGGCCATTTATACAGATGGAGAAATATTGAGAATGGAGTATTTAATTATAAAAAAATGTCATTTAATTAACAATGGTCTTTCTCTTGGAAAGATTGTGTACATTAGCCACTGTAGCCAGAAGGCTTGAACAGAGCAGAGAGCAAGGAGAAATGATGACTGTGCCAAACCAATGGATTTTGCTGTAACTCATCTTTTTTTTTTGTTTTGTTTTGTTTTCTGGAAGAATTACAGCAGCTATGAAATGCCAGCCTTTGGCTCAGACCCTCCTTGATGTGCTGAAGGGCCAAAGCTTTCCTGAGTACGTGGCCTCATTTGGGAATTCTCAAGCCCAGGATGTGCTTGACTGGGTGCCAATAACTCAGCTCCACATCTCAGAACAGGTGAAGTTCAACCACTTGCACCCCTCCACCCTCACGAGATCTGTGCCTGTGCTGCAGCATCAGCTCAGCTTCACACCCTAAAAATGCAGGAACCAACTGGAGGAGAAAATGGGGCTGGGAATGCAGAAATAAGCTGGAAGAAACTCATGGAATATTCACAGAGGGTTTCATTCTTGCTGTAGATGTTATATTTAATCAAGCTGGTATCCAGGCACCTCAGCTATGGATCACGGCAAAATACTGGGTAGAAAATGAGTTGTTTAAACACAGGTTAGAGAGTTGTTCTTCTAAGGATGAAGCACCAGAGGTGACAGAGGGAAGGAACAGAATCAGGGTTTCCCCTCCTAATCCAGGCCAGGGTAAGAGAGAGGGAAGAACAATATAAGAATGTGGATGGTCTCTTGCATGCTTTTGCAGCTAAAGAGTGAATGGCTTCTGTAACCAGAAGTATGAGAGTTCAAGGAGAAATGCATAAAAATATTTAACATTGTAGCCTTCAAAATTCTGCCCTGGCAGAGTTCAGGATTTTGTCCTGCCCAGCAAGAATGCAGGGTCCATCTGCTCTGGTAACATTCTCAGTGAGTTTGTGGGGACATTCTACCCTTTTAACAACATGAAAAATTAATTGCTGTGCTGGTTTCTGCATAAGGCAGACAATGAGATGATTCCTCACGCTTTGCAGAGCTCATGCCAAATACCTGTGTCACTGGGAATAGAAGTGAAGTGGACTAAATATGGATCCCTGGTCAATCCACAAGCCAGGATAGTGAATGTTACAGCCACAATCACTAGCACCACACTGAAGCAGGTATGTAATTAAATTACAGGATTTAAGATAAAACAAGTGGCTTGTTTTCCTTGGGTATCAGCTGTGTGACAATGACCCAGATAATCTCATTATCTAAAGGCAGCACTTCACATTAGAATGTATTTACACCCAGCAGTTCTCTTCCAGCTCAAACACAGCTGTGGGCTCCTTGCCAAAACACACTTCAATAAAAATCTATATAGCATTTATGGAAAGAAACAGGGAACTATATATATAAAAAAAGGCCTTTTTAGCAAATATAACCCAAACCAAATAAATGATTGTAAAATAGAAAACTGAAGTTAAGTCCTGTTTGTATTTTCATTGCAGCTTCCCTCAGGAAGGGAAAGGATTATTCCTATAACAAGTTCTGTGGTTTTCACTGACATTTCTTCACCTGCAGAGCCAAGCTACAAAGCTTGGCCCACCATTAACATCAAGTTACCCTTTGACTTTTTCTATCCCTTTGTCTAAGGTAAGTATGCATAAAAAACCCCCATATTTCTGCTTTATCTTATTTTTAGTCCATTGTTTATCCTGTGACTATGATGGAGCATTACTTTTCTCTAAGTTGTAGATACTGGGCTAAATTTGGCCAAGAGAGGAAGGGTGAGACCTTGTGAGGGTTCTCAGAAGGTTTAGGGTGAAGAAACCCCCATGAAGTGGAAAGTACCCAATTATAACTGTGCAGAGAGGACAAAGGTTGCAGTTTGAACTTGCTGGTGGCTCTGGCTCTGGCCCAGCCTGGCCAGCACAGGCAGGAGGGGAAGGGAAGAGCACAGGGACACACAGGGAAAGCCAGTTCATTATCCCACAACAGCAGAGCTAAATTGCTAATTAAACTCATCATGTGCTATTAAATAAGGCCTCTGCTTTATCTCCTTGCATAGATGAATAAGCCACATATTTCTGGCTATTTTTCCCACACCACTGATTAATTACCTTTTGTAAAAAACCTCAACAGTTGAGTTGTGGTTTCAGTGACCCCTCCAGCTGAGTGGGACTGAAATCCATTGGAGACACCTGCTGCAGTCACCATCTCTCAGAATTCCCACTTCTTAAATCTCACTCTTCAGCTCTCAAACAGCCTCTCCACAGGGATTCTCTGGTACCTGAAAAAATTCAAACACCAGCCTGGCCCTTTAGAATTTGCTTTTTTATGGCTTTTTCTGGAGTCTGACTGTTCCCAGCAGTGCACTCACCTACATCTGTTCTTACACATTACAGTTCTTTTGATCCATGGATTTATGAGCTGTGGGAACAAAGAACTTTGCAGCCCCATGGGCTGTGAGGGAGCAGTGAAAAGGGAAGAGGAGATGAAGGAATGCAGAATCAGAACTGGGACCTGCTGCTGGAACAAGGCATTGTTTGACGTAAGATGGCACATGTTTGCCTCTATTTTGGGGCTGATTTCTTTGTCAGGGAAAGGAGTGGTGTGTTGGTGTTTTGAAATGAATGTTATATAAATAACAAAGTGGCACAAGCAGCAACAGAAATGAGGAAACTACCAACAGTATGAGAAGAATGGTTGGCAAAGAGATGTATTGAGGATGAGCAGTCAGCTGGTGGAGAAGAAATTACCTTTTCAGCCTGGGTTGCTATCATTTGTACTGCAAGTTTGCTGCAAATAAAGATTGTTATCACAGAAAAAAAAGAAATTATTTTAAATAAGTGGTACTTTTCTGGATGTATAGCTTGTAAAGATGTGTCTTTATTAAATTATTTTTCAGTTTTGACTGTACAACTGTACAAGAATGGAAAAAAAATTGTTTACAGGGACTGTGTGTGATTAATTTTCCAGTAGAACTGTTTTTGCCGTCCCAAGGTCTGATCAAAGTGGGGTCAAATAGAAAATGTTTATAGAAAACACAATACAAGAGGAAGCAAAGAGACAGAAAAACCTTTCAGGTCAAGCTGGCAGATTCCAACACTGCAATCTTCAAGCAGAATTCCCACCTTGGAAAACTGGCCTCCTATTTTTGCTGGCTGAGGAGTCCATGCTGTTTCAATATGTTATTCAGCCTCTCGATTTCTTGCTCCTGTAGGAGACAAAATTCAAATCATTAACGGCCTGCAAGCAACTTCCCACTGCTATAATGTATCTCCTGCTGCAGGAAAACAACACAACCTGGCCAGAAGAAGTAGGACAGAGGTAGGGACATCATTCCTGTGAGGAGGAGCAGCCCAGGGAGGCACGGGCAGGGCTGTGCTGCTTCTGCCCAGCTCACCCCACACTTTCCCATGAGGAAACCAAGCCAGCAGTGCCAGCCTTGCACAAGGATCACCATTAGCAGGTAAACCCAAATTAAAAGGTTTTTTTTACCTTCTCCAAACAGCTGTGTTCCAGTTGTTCCACCCTCGTGGCAAGTTTCAGGTTTGCTTGTTTTAACTTGGCCAGTTGTTGCTCCGAGCGGGTCTTCACGGATAAAATGATTCCTGTGGAACAATTCACAGGGGGTTTGCTTTACATTGTAGAACAGCCACCAGCAGGAGTTCACAGCACACAGGCTCTGTGCTCAAGGAGTTAAACGTGTTCCTCTCCAGCTCAGCTTCTGTCATCTTCAACCACCCTTCCCAAGTGCTTTCCTTAATGAGGAAGGGTTTTAAATCAGCCACCGGAGGGATTCGGATACCGATACTCTGCTGGGGAGAGGCAGCCCGGCCTCGGAGCTGAATTAATCACTGTGACTGTCACTCAATTCCTGAGTTTGCTCCCTTGGCAGAGCCCTGGGGTGCAGCTGGGGCAGCTCTGCTGTGTTTTAGCAGTTTTAGGTGTGACAGCAGAGCAAGGCCTGGGCCACAGGGCTCCTCCAGCCCCTGGGCCGATCACTCCGGCCTGGCAGAACAGGACCTGGCACATCCTCAGGTCCACAGGGCTGTGGCTTCACCTTGCTCAGCTGCAGTGAGAGCAGGCAGTGTCTCCTCATGGCAGACGTGTCACTTCTCTATAAGCACCATTTGGTGATCCCATGTCAACTCAGCCCCCGCACTGAAGGCATTTTCTTCCCACAAAGATAAAACAAAGCAGCTCGGTGAGAGCTTGAAGAACATCACGTTCTCCCTCCTGCCACAGCTCCTCTGGGTCATGGCTGATTCCAGAGCTCCAGGCACCCACCACAGCTCCTCTGGGTCATGGCTGATTCCAGAGCTCCAGGCTCCCCTTTGGGCTCTGGGGGTTCAGTTCTCTGAGGACAAAGCAGCGCTGCTGCTCATTTGCATTGATAACATCGACAGGAACCGTGCCCAGGCACTGACACCCAACACCCCGGCGTGGGGCAGATTCCCTTTGTCCCTTTTTGTTGCAAGCAGGTGGACATTGCATAAAGCTTGGCAGGGAGCCTGGAGCACCCGAGGATGAGGGGATTTACCCATAAGTGCAGTCCTGGCTTTCTGCTGTGCTGTGAGGCTGCTGTGGTTCTCACAGCCCCACACAAATCCAGTTTCTCTCTGACTTTCACTCTGAACTAAGGAAAGCCACAAGCTGCTCTCACATCTCTCTTCTCTCTGGCTGCAGCTGCTGACCAGGCACCTTCTCCCCATTGAAAGGGGCTGAGGGCAATGGGCACAGTCCCAGCAGTCCCCTCTTCTGATCCCAGCTATGTCAAATATGGAGCACCCACCAAAAGAGACACAGGACAGAGCTTGAGCTGAGGTTTCACGCAGCAAATTCGAGATCATTCATTGCCATATTCTTTGGAATCCCAAAATTCCTTCCTCAAGAAGGAAGAAAATGTTTGCAGCTATGCTTTTTTCAGATATATCCAAATTTATATCTATTTGCAACAGTTACAGCAGTGAAGTCACTAAAGGCTGATTTGGGGACATTTTCTATTTCTTTTTTTATGGCAAGCCCTTTGAATTTGAGCAAGAAAGATCTAGAGTAAGATCAGGACATTCCCTGCAGCATCCCTGGAGGGGATAATGGAGTCACAGCAGAACAGAGCATTAAAACCTACTCTGCTGTAGCAGCAAATTCAGGAAGACAGGGGCTCCCTTGCCAAAAGGATCCTACAATGGAAATTCAGAACATGAGCCATCCCTCTCCAGGAAAGGGGTGCAGGAACAGATTCTGGGGTTTTTTTAGGGGGGATGTGCATGGCTGCCATGCACCTGAGGCATCACACCAATACAAACAGCAGATTGTCACTGCTCCAAAGAAATTGCACCCTGATTAAAGTTCCATACAGACAGAACTCTGAGTTCACTGGGAGAGCAAAACCCCTGGGGTTGGGTTTGAGGAAGAAACAAAGCCCAGGTAATTCAGGGAAGTTTGGCAAATGCAGCCCAGCCCTGCACCCACCGTTGATGATCCGGGCCACCCTCCAGAGGCGCAGGAGGATCAGGAGCCCCACGGCCTCGAACTCGTGCTCGCGGAAGATGAGGACGATGTCGAGGATGAAGGACACGACGACAACGATCCCATCCAGCACCTCGAACTTGTGGTGGAAGAACTCCCGGCGGTAGACAAAGACTTTAAACCCCACCTCAACCAGGAAGATGGTTAAAATGGACAGGGAGAGGTAGTGGAAAACCTGGGAAAAGAGCACAAGTTTAGGGCAGGAGGCCCTGCAGAGTGCACACAGGCACAGCAGTCTAGAAAGCCTCTGCTGCTTGAGGGCACCTCTGGTTTGGCTCTACAGGGAAAAGGGCTGAGGACTTTTCTTCCACAACCACCGGCTCAGCAAGGCTGGAAGTCCAGGTCGTGCCTTGCCCAGCTTATCCAGGAGGGACATCAAAGGGAGGGAACTGCTGTTCATGTTGACACTTCCCCACATTTTACCTTTGGGGTTATATTATATCTGTCTGGAAGGATGATTTTCAAATCCATAAGCAATTCCCCAAGAACCAACAAGGCATCCAGGATCACCAAGCAGACAACCCCAATCTGTTGGAGGAGAAGAACCACAATGAATCCCATGCCAGCACAGGCAGAGGAGCAAGAGGAGCCAATGTAGCCCTTCAGATAAACACACCCCGCCGCCCACAGCCCTGATCTGGCTGATTGTGTTTGATGGAGCTTTCCATTGCTCCCACTCCTGCTGCCCTGAGTGGTGGGTTATTCCACATGGAACCACCTGGCTCCCCAGCAGACCCCGCTTGGCGTGGGGGGCTCGGGGAGCGGGAGGAGAGCGCGTGCCAGAGCTGTGGTGATTGTGCACTGGGGCTTGTCTCCTCTCAGGGGACATCTGCACCTGCAGCAGAGTTGCTCTGTTCTGACAGGACAGCTCAGCTCAGCAGCAGCTGCTGCTCTTTGCACCGTGGGGTTCATGACCTCAGTGCTCTCCCTGAGCT
This sequence comes from Calcarius lapponicus, assembly GCA_039654755.1. Lineage (NCBI taxonomy): Eukaryota > Metazoa > Chordata > Aves > Passeriformes > Fringillidae > Calcarius > Calcarius lapponicus. The sequence continues at coordinate 3,382,397 of CM077478.1, forward strand.
CAGTCCCACAGCAGCTCTGCTATCACAAGTGCCCTCGGCCTGGGTTTGTTCTGCCTCACCTGAAACCTGTGAGAGCTGAAGAGCTTTTTCATCATGTACTGGAAGGAGATGTGTCTCCTGGGGGGCTCCAGCTTGATCTCTCCATCTGGCTGCTTCTCCCCAGCCTCCTCCTCCTCCTCCCATTTCCGATAGTCGTTGCTCCATTGCACGGGGTCATCGCCCACCACCGTGAAGTGCTTCAGGTACTTGGACATGGCTCTGGATCAAGCTGGCATCACCCTGCTACTGTCTGAGGGACAAGAGCAGAGTGTTACCCCCTTGTTTGAGCTGGCTAAATCTTGCTTTTTTCCCCCAGCCAGGGTGACAAGAGCGTGACATTCCGACACAGCTGGCTGACGGAAGTTGCTTCATGGTGATACCGCTGGTTTTGCATCACCTCCCCCGGCACCACGAGGAGCCCCTGCTGCCTTCCCAGTTCTGTTTGCACCCCCGCTGCGCTGCTCTACAACAAGGAACTTCCTCACAAGATATTTCCAAACTTCTCCAAACAAAGCATTGATTACAGGAGCAAAAAGCTCCAGCCCTTATCTGGCACCTCGTGATGGAGGTGGGGGCAGCTGCCCTTGTGTTTCCAACACTGATCCAGCGAAGCTGTTGGTCAAGCTGACCCCAGCATCCTCACCCTCCAGCCACACTGCCAAGATGAGGAACAGCCATAATTTCCCCCCATTAACACCAATGACATCCTGTCATCTCAGCCTTTGCAGGCAAATTAAACAGGTCATGCCCACATTCCAACCTGGCAGGGCAGGTGGGTGACATTGCCCTCCCTATCTCCTCTGTCCAGAGCTGACCTCACCCTTGGGCATCCCAGCTTCAGCCCATCCCTGTGGGCACCCAGCGAGGAGCAGGACCATCAAACCAAGTTCTTGATGAAGGCCACACTCGAGCAATGAAAACCATACGAGTGAAACTCCGAGTTGGCTGGAAGAGCAGACCCGAGGGCCTCCAGATGGGCTGCGTGGCTGGCTGCAGGAGAGGCTCTCGTGTTCTTATCACAACCCCGCCAGCCTCCCTTCCTCTTTGGGCAGCCCTACAGCCTTGGCCCACAAACCCTCCGAGATCCGCTCCTGCCGCCAGCACGTCCCCATCCTGCTCTGCGGGCACCCGTCCTTGCCAGAGCCGCCGGGGAGCTCAGCACCAGCCTGTCTTGGCCCGCCCGTGCCCCCGGGCCGCTCGCCCTCTCCTCGACTCCCCGGGGCCGCGGTGGGCTCCGCTCCCAGCTCCGGTCACCCCGTCACCTGCCGGGAGGAGGGAGCCGGTGCCACGGTGCCGTCACAGGGGCAGCATCTTCGTTCTCCGCCACCGGGCGCCGAGCGGAGCCCGCGGGGAGCGGTCCCGGGCACGGAGCCCCCTGCCCCGTGCGGGGCGGCCTCGGGGCTGCCGCGGGGCCCGGAGCCACCGGCGGAGGGAGCGTCCAGGACCGCGGGGCTTCCCAACCTCCCCCGTCCCCAGCATTGACCGGAGCGGCCGCGGCGTCGCCCAGAGCAGGACGGAGCCCGGGGCCGCGGCGGGACCCCGAGGAGAAGGACGTGGCAGCCCCGGGAGGGTCCCGCTGTCACCCCCCCACCCCGGCCCGCACCCACCGGGCCGCCCCCCGCTCCCCCCGGTACCGTGCGCGTCCCGGCTGCGCCCGCCACCTCCCGCCGCCCGGGGCCGCCCCCGGCCCGGCTCCGCCTCCCCCCGGCGGGGGGCGGCCCCGCCACCTCCTCCTCCCCACCTCGCCCCGACGGGTCCCCGAGCCAGGCCCCCTTCCATCCCCGACAGCCCCGCTCCGACATTTCCCATTTCCGCAGCCTTCTTTCTCCAGGCTGCCCGCACTCCGTCCCTCCGAAACAGGACAGGCCGGATGGGGTTGAAACTTTTTTTTTCCATTGTTTTTAAACTTTTTCCCCATCACACGAAACAAGAAGCAAAGATCCAGGAGAGTCGCGAATTTAAATTGTGACTCTGCCGATCTCAGAGAGAGCTGCTGAGCACGGACACAGATTAGTCCCATGAAGTCGGTGGAGGTCCAGGGATCAACGTGGGCCGTAAAATCCAGGAATCGGGCCTGGATTAATTTGCCTCCTTTTATAAGCTCGTGTTTTGTCACAGCCTCTTCATGTTCAGGGTTCCCCTCAATCTCTCAAACACAAGCTGGTTTGGGAAGTTGTCAGAAAAATTCAGCTGTGAAAAACACCTGGGAGCCAGCTCTGTGGTACCTCTGCTGGGAAAAACTGGAAATATTCCTAATTTTCTCCAAGGAATAAACACCTCTCCAGTTCTTCAATTCTAAAACCCAAAGGTATTTCTTTCTTTGAAAGGATTTCCTCCTAGAGAATGCTTAAATCTTTTCCTGCAACAGAAATATTTCCTAGCACCTCATCCCAAAGGACACATCCCTGTTCTCCTTCCCAGGGCGATGGGGAATGAGCACAGGTGACATCCTCAAGGAGCTCCAAACCCCCACCCCTCAACCATCACCTCAAAACAGCGACTTACAGAGCTCTGGACCCATGGCAGGGAGGTTTAGCCTGGGGCTTTCTGGTTAATTTGGGCATTTTGGTTTCAGCTGAGCCCAGTAAACAGCAATCAGGTAATGGGGGAAGATCTGTACCTGAGAGCTCATCAGACCCAGCCCCTTTTGGGTGAAGACCATGGGGTTTAGGGAGAAAACCCCCACCACGAGGGGTGTGAGCAGAAAATCTCCGTGTTCCCCTGTGGCCTGAGCTCTGCTGGGGACCAGGTCCTGATGCTCCAAGGAAAATTGATGTGGTGTTGTTGTTGAAGTCAGCCTGACTCGGAGCTGAAGGCAACAACAGCCCTGACACATCCAAAGCAAACCAGGAACAGGCAAAAATGACCTGTGTGGAAAACCAGCCTTTCCACAGCTGGGTGGCAAGGACAGACTTCACCTTGGAGAAACCAGAGAAATATCCCAGTGCCTCGAGGGCAGCCAACATGAGAGTGCCTCAGATCTCACCATGCTGTCCAGGGCACACAACAGGGATTGAAGGGAATTTGGATTTACCACAATTTCCTGCTACCTGTTGTGGAGACATCTGGTACAGCCCAGTGCCCCTCCCCACCCAATCCATTCTTTGCACCATCCACAGAGCTCTGGGCCAGCAGGAATTGGTGTTGGGCTGTGGGGACACAGGCCTTGGGAGGCTCAGGGCTGTTCCAGCCATTCCATGTGTCAGCTAGATATTCCTACAAGTATCATTATGGGAAAAAAATCACAATCAGCCTCTACTCCTTCTCTCTTCCTCCAGTGATCAAAACAATCCAACCCCAATAAATGGGCATAAAAATGTGCCTGAGCTGTTGGTTACAACTCACAGAAGGAGCAGCCCCTTCTCTTCCCTTCCCTTCAGGGATCCTGAGGAATGACCCAACCTCAGGGAATGCAGCCAGGCAGAGAACACAGCCCAGAATAGGCACCTGTGTCACCGAAACTGTGTTTGGGGACAGAAAAAAACAAGCCATGGAGGACAAAGGTGTGGCACGGCCAGCGAGGAGAGGTGACAGTGTCCCTGCCAGAGCAGGCACATCCCAACCGGTTCCACGTGTGCTGTCACCCACAACAGCAATAACAGATATGCAGGGTGTTGGACAAGGAGGGAGAAAAATTATAGAGCTGTAAAGGAAACCACAAATGTGAATCAAAGGGTGAAAGTAAGCTTGTGAGAAAGCCTTACCAGGTAATCTGTGACATCTGATCTAGCAAGCTCAGCAGAGGTAGTTAGAGGTTTTTGATTAATCAGCTGTAAAGGGAAGGGAAAAATGTCTTCAGAGTAGGAAAATGGCTCTTTGATTCAGAGAACTGCATTGAAAAAAAAAGGTAAATGGCTGCAAACTGCCCAGAAAAAGCATTTGTGGCAAACAAGTCCCACTCACTGCGGAGGTGGAGGGGAATTCAGTGGGACAGCAGGACAGAGCCGGGCATTCCAGTGACAAACTTGTTCCTCAGCAGATGCAGCAGCGCTGCAGCTGTCCCAGAGCAGGGCCAGGGTGGGAACCAGCCACCTCCTCGGAGTGCTGAACACCCCCACAGCATTTTCCACATGGCAGTGAAAGAGCCCAGGCTGGTCCTGTGGAGGCCCAGAGCTGAGTGCCTGGAGCTGGAACACCTCACCCATCCCCACAGAGCCTCCTGCCCCAACAGCCAGCACTGATAAAATGGACTCAGGCTCCCCATTCCACCAGAAATTTAGTTCTCTAATTAAACATCAAGTATTTAATTTGGAAGTGGGTCTGGTCTCAGCTCCAACCCTCTCAGAGCAGCACTTCCACTCAAGGCCAAGCCCTCAGTGCACAGAACAATGAACAGGAGCCAAGCTGATCTTGTCCTCCCACGCCCGTGTGCTGTGCTGTGGCAAACACCAGCTCAGGACCAGCGGCCCCACCCTCAGCTGGGAGGGGCCTCTGCCTGAGGCTCCAGATTCAGAATTAAACCCAACACTGCTGTTCAAAATCACCTTTTGCAGCTCAGACAAATCCAAACCAAGAATCCGTGGGTTTCCAGAACAATTTATTTCTCTACGTCAGGCCCTTGGAGAGCACTAGTGTATATGTTGTGATAAACTGACACTGAGAAGATTTAACAATTTCTTCATTTAATAAGTGATTTTCACTACATGATATTGTACACTGTCATCTGTTCAAAAAAGATCAACAGTTTTTAAAAAACAAGATTCTGTGAGAGATTTATATAAACCGGTGATCAAGATCAACACCTCTGGTTGGCTTATCAAGCGAGTTTCTAGGTTTCTTTGTAGAACAAAGTCTTTATGCTGAAATGCACAAACCCCTTCCAAGCAGATCCAGAGCCATTTCCATCACTCCCAGAGCCATTTGTGTCACTGCCCCGGGACTGCTGCCTCAGCACTGGGATCTGCTCGACTGAACACACGGAAACTGTACAAAAACGTGTTCACTTTGAGCATGGACAAGCGTTTTCTGTTTGCTATTTCCAGCCAGCACTTCCTTTTCTCTCCGAGAGGAAGGCGTGGATGGGAAGCCCGGCCAACTCGGCAGGGGGGTTGTGTACAAACGGGTTTCTAAGCGAACTTTGGCTTCAGGAAGGAGACACAAACACTTAAAAGAATGGCTTTGTCATCTGAAGTGTACGGAGAGGGACGTGTGTCTGAATTAAATATACATCCTACCAGTGGTGCTGGCAAGGTTGAAGGTTATTCCTAATGTCGACAGCAATAAAACTAACGTGTACATGACAAGACATTAAAAGAAAAGCAATCCCTTTAAAACAAAATTGAACATAAAAAAAAGTTCACAGTGGTTTGTATAAACAGTATGTAATCACTGACAGGAACAATCTCTACTCTCACAGCACACGAGTGCCCTCTTCAGATCCTAAAGAACAAGATTTACACTATTCATGGTACGGTCCCGCCAGCCCCGCGGTTACCTGGCTGGTGGGGAGATGCTGTGGAGTGTGCAGCTGGAACAACAACACAGGGGGACTTTCAAACTCTTTTCCTGGGAGGGAGGAAAGTCTTTCATTCGCTGTTACAACCAGCAAATGCCATTCATCAAATGGAAAGGAAAACCACAAACACATTATCTATTTTGAGCAAGCTGAACAGCACACATGATAAGTTTAAAAATGGAGGTTATAGACTATGATACAAGTCCCAACAAGGCAGTGCCAAAGTGACTATTTCTTGGCTTGTTTTGTGATCATACCCCTGGGAGGTGTTACAGGTCTGCTGGAATTGGGCTTCTTCTTCTCTGCAGGTTTCAAAATCTGAAAAGACAGAGGGGTTATTTAACAAAAAGTTTTAGCCGTCTTCCAGTCCAACAGTAATTCACTGGTAAAGGCACTACATGGCTCTGGACAAGTCTCAAAGTGCCAGGAAATCAAAGTGTTTCCTGCTCTGAGCTAGGCCAGGCCTTGGGATCAGCTGCTCCAGAGCCCACAGCAGTGGGAGCAGCTGAGAGCCAACTGCTTTGCCTGGGTGATTTAATTCCAGAATAAAACAGTTCCCCTACTCACACCAGCACAGGGTTATCACCTTTTTGAAGATGTGAATGCAAACACTGCCCTACCTACCTACATGTGACAGATGTAAAGAGCTACCTGAAACAAGTCTTACTGTTATTTAGCAGTCAAATGTTGATTCAAAATAGCACAAATTTAATGTGTGACCTCACTAAAGAGAAGGGAAGACCTTCAGATACTGTACCTGGAAAGAGCACATTAGTGTTTCATCCACGCTCATCATGGCACCCGCGTTATCAAATTCTCCACAGTAATTTGGGGCAGAAAAGAGAGTTACCAACTGTCTTTTTGCAAAAAACTCATATCCATCTTCAACCACCTTTAGAGACAAAAGCAGAGGTGTTACTCTGGGCAGCTTCCTTCTGACAAGGTGCAAAGCAACTTTTCCAGAGGCAGCAGCTGAAAACCTGGCTATGTTTAATGAGCATGAGTTTCAGAGTTTTACATTAAAACAAGAGCATCACAAGAACCAGCTCAGCAACTGAGTCCATTCACATTGAGAAAACCCTTGTTCAAGAGAATCAGAGTTTATATGAAAATGTTAATTATAAGGGCTGTTAAACTGGGACACATTTGGAGAACCTCACACATAGTTACAACTTGGCTGGACAAGACCCTCAGCACCTTAGGCTGACACAGGCCTGGCCTGGACCAGGTGACCACCTCAGGTCCCCCAAACCTAAATTATTCTATGCTTTAATGTACAAAATGAAAATACCTGATGAGCTCTACATATGAGATCCAAATCATGTTTATGGAGAAACTTAGCAACCACTTCAGCACCAAAAGTGAAGGACACTCCTCTGTCATTTTCACCCCAGCCCAAGACATCCTTGTCAGGGTCAGACCACAGGAGGTCACACAGGAGGCCTTGGTCCGGTACATCCGTGGGGCGCATGATTCGTCTGATCTGCTCCATTGACTGCAGGTCTGGTGACAAACCTGTTCACAGGGAAGACACAGGCAGGCCCCAGCTTAGTCCAGCTTTGCTCTGCAGCACTGACATTCATCCAGGACAAAAATAACTTGGATTCAAAGTGATTCACCACTGCCATTTTACGTAGCTCAGTGGCGACATTCACTGACGTTTTTTAAATCCAGCATTTTGGTACAGAAGTCACTTTGTAGGAGATTTACTGGAAGCAAGATACAGCAAGGCCATTTCCACATTTTACAGGATTACAATAATCTCACTAATATTTTGCAAGTGTCTGATAGAAGAAATGTTAAATAAAAGAGGCATGAACACCAGGAATCACAGGGAATGCTCACTGTGATGATCAGTGAGATGAAATAAAATAACAAACCAATCTCATATCATTTTTCACTGATGTGAGTCCCTGGGCAACTGTAATGACTCGCAAGTGATAAAACATTTAAGGTGCAATCTGTATTTTATGACCAGAAAAAGCTGCATCATGTGGCATAAATCAACTTCTACAAATTAAATCCAAATTAAATCCCATACAGGGCTTGGATCAACCTGACCTAGTGACAGGAGTCCCTGCCCATGGTGGGGGAATTCTACTGACTGATCCCCAAAAGTGCCTCCAACCCAAACCACTCTGGTTCTGTGAAAACAGATGGTTTTGGGACAGACATCAAACTCCTGGTCATCTAAGTCTAAAAAAACCCTACAAGGACTCTCTACTCCAAAGGAGAGGCTATTAAAGGTGCCTTTGGTGGAAAAGGAAGAGCAGATCGTGTCTGAACTGGCTCCATGATTCACAAAACTGACACTCACTGAGCCCAACCCTTCCTCACACGTGAGCCAAGGCAGAGAAAATCCCTAAGTTTTGAAGCTTCAGCAATGTAAACATGAAACTGCCATGGCTGAGTTTTCCAGTTCCTCAAACATCACCTAAGAGCTGCTACTCACCCCCGTGACAGCAGAATATTTTCTCATCCACAATAGCTGCAATTGGTAAACAGTTAAAACAGTCTGTGAAGGTTTTCCACAGCTTAATATTGTATCTTCTCTTACCTAGAAGAAATTGGGGAGAAAATCCCAGTCAATGTGCTTTTCTAACACAAACACAACCAACCTAACTTAAGATGTCTGAACTTTACTGAGACTTGCAAAAAGTCAGCACTAGAGCCTATACATAATTGATATTTTCTGACTTATTTAATTGTTTAAATGGCAAAGGTCTCTCAGTGTGGCACAGCTTCCAGGACACCATAAGTCTGTTCAACAGTTGGCAATCAGGCTCTCCAGTCCCAACTCTGCTCTGGCAAATTAACCCTTGGAGAATTTGATCTATTGCAGAAAATTTTGCCATTTACCATTTCTTTCAGGGGAAGACAGCAATTCTTGAACAGCAGATTTTCTTTAAAATTCTGCTTTACCACATAAACTCACTTTCGGCAAATAAACAGGACTGAAAAACGAAACAGGACTGAAAAACAAAACTGCCACATTTTTATGAATTTCAAAGGGACTCTCCCAGATATGAACCCTGAACATATTTGTGATATATGACTAAGCCTGTGATTAATCTCTGAGGAGACAACTCTGAAATACCACACATCTTTGTTTCCTCACAGGAGGAGAACAAGACATGGAGCGCACATCTTGTCATCATCTGCAAGCCAAGTGTGTCCCACCACACAAGCTCCAACATGCTTCAGTGCACAATTAATTTAATATCAGCTCTACATTATCTGGATTAAATCACATCCTTTGAAACAGGAACATTGGCTCCTACTTCACAGCAAAATTACTTGTGTTCGGGTAAGGTCTACATACACCACACAATCTGTACATATCATCATCAGACGAATGAAACAGAGGTGAATACGTAATGCACATCAAATGAAATTCTCCCATCTCTCATCAGATGCCCCTATGAGTTTTATCAGTGAGAATTGTTAGTTAACACAGCAGCCAACAAATAAAATTACCCACTTATTTGCTGCTTTGTAATGTGAGGCTCAGACTCCAAGAGGGCCAGGGGAAGGACAGAGTCCCCTCTCTAAAACAGGCCAAGGACCCCTCTGAAGAGCACAGGGGGCATTTCAAGTTAGGAAGGAGCCATCTGACACTGCCACCCTGCTGTCCCCAGTGGAGGCACACATGCCTGGTACTTACATTCATCATAAAACCCATAAATTCTATTGATGCTGGCACATTCGTGGTTCCCTCGGAGGAGGAAAAAATTCTCTGGGTATTTAATTTTGTAGGCCAATAGAAGACAAATTGTTTCTAAAGATTGTTTTCCTCTGTCAACATAATCACCAAGGAACAGGTAGTTGCTCTCTGGTGGAAAACCCCCATATTCAAAGAGTCGGAGCAAGTCATAGTATTGTCCATGGATGTCACCTGCAAGGAGATTCAGACACGACACTTAAGTCACTCTTCACTCCATTCTTTGATTGAGAGAAAGAACAAATCAAAGATGTTTCAGAAAGAAAAAAGCTTGCAGTTAGACACTGTCTATAACATACTTAAAATGGCAGTTAACATAGATAAAATTATCACATTTTGACATCTATGCAATGGTTAATGTAGATAAAATTATCACATTTTGACATCTATGCAATGGTAGCTACACAAAAATATTTGTGTGTATAAAACAAAATCAAAATCAAGACTCCAAGAAACCAACTGTGTTTTCTGGAAACACTCAGTAATTCAAATTCTAGCAGGGAAACTGCATCAAAAATGAAATTGGTATTTCTGCCTTTGGTTTAAATCATGGGCTTGTTTTTGACAAGCAGAACACTAAATTATGATTTCAGACTACCAATATTATAAATATGGAATGAGCTGCTTCAAATAGAAGTAAATCCTCTGTTTTAGAGTTGGATAAAAAACTATTTGCTAGGAGCTTTCAAAACTGCATTTATGAGGCTTTTATGTTGACATTCTTCATTCTTTTAGCATAAGTAGACACGTACATGTGTGCAAAATGAGCACTACTGTATGGAATATGGTGAGACCAAACTAGAGAGTAATTCCAAGAAACAGTACAAAAATCTAAGTTTCCAGCAGGATTTTAAATTACTGTCAAACCACTGCTCAGCTTTGCATGGCAGCACATTAAATACTGGGGTTCCTCATTGTTTCCCCTTGTTCAGTCACAATTGGGCCAAATATCATTTATTTGATAACTTCTGTCAAAAGCTTCATGTGAATCTCTCCCCCAGCCTGGTGAAACTGGACCAGTTGCTTTTTGGGTTTGGATTATTTTGGCCCCAAATACAATCCCCACACATTTCCCTCCCTCCACTCCTCTGCCCTGCATATCCAGCAGGGTTTTATTTTGCCTTTTGCTACAATTATTTATTAGTTTCACTGTTAGTAAGTGAAAGTAGCATCTGGCACTTGTTCTCTGCTTACAGTCTGCATTTACCTGACACCTCCCCCAAGACCAAACCAAAACTCACAGTACTCACCACAGATTTTCAGTGGAGCTTCAAGTTCTAGTAGAATAGGCTGACTCAGGAAGATTTCTCTGGATTTCAAGCACAATCCTCTAATTTCATTCTCTTGAAGTTGGACGTTTTTGCCTGGTTTTGATCCTCGCACTGTTGAGAGTCAGAAGTCAGTTATCAAAACCAGCAACATCCCTGGTGTTATTTTAAGAGCCTGACTAAATGCCAGAGCAGCACATTTGAATGAGAAGGTACCAGGGCAGGATTGGTGTGCTGGGTGAAATGGCAGTGCCAGGGAAAGGGGAGTGTGCTCTGCTCCAGTTGTATGTTACCTTCATTTAACAGAATTCATGGCTCAACACTTCCCCCGTTAAAAATGTCACCTTTTAAATAGCATCAGTTTAGTTCCATTAGTTATAAATCCCATCCTGGACAATGTGACTATTTACATGTTATTTTTTAGTGAAGCAGTTATGTGCTTGTTCTCTGGAAGCTGTCTCAACTTGAGCAAAGGGCGTCTGCCACTCAGTCACCAACAAACCTGCAAGTTCCCCTAAATCAGCAAAGCACCTCAGCCAACCTAAACAAGATCACAGCATCAGTAAATCCTGCACTGCCCCGTTCTACACTGCAGCTGGAAAACAGGGAAGAAAAACACACATGACTGGAAGGTAAGGACTATCAGTTAGGAAACAGCTTTGGATGATGATGACAAAGCAGCTGCCATCATCAGTGCCTGTGAGCAGGGTAAAAGAGAAACCAGTAGGAAACCCATCTCCCAGCCCCAAAGCATTTCCCTCTCCCAACTCCCATCCTTCCATCACTGCTTCAATCTCCCCCACTGCAACAATTCATGAGTTTGTTCCTTTAACATCCATTAAAGCTTCCTTCCTACTCTGGACAAGGACATCAGCCTGACCTGAACAAGTTCCACACTCCTGCTTCTGTTGCCCAGAAATACAAAGGGCATTTCTACAGCAGCAGCACTGTAACTACAGCCCAAATTGCACAAATCAGCGTTTATCAGGGTTAAGATTGGATTTTAAAAAATTACGAGTATGCCATTACTGGTGAAGCCTGTATTTTTATTTGTTGTCAAAACCAGTGACAACATATAAAACTGATAAGGCTGAAGAAAAAAAGGAGGAGTAAGAGCAGCAGTCACCTACCATGTAACCCATTGGTTCAGCTGCAGCAAAGCCAAACCACCAAGAACCTGAGTCTCAGACAGCTGGAAATGCTCTGCCAACACCTCCAGAAACAAAATCCCGCCACTGCTAAGGCTGCCAGGGTAGGTGATTACTGTGAGCAACTCTGTAGCACTGAGACTGAAGAATCTATGCCCTTATCCAAAAAGGTTTGGTCTTTAACTGCAAAAAGAGTAAGCAACAAGCCTGAATCCTTTCAAAGACAAGAACCCATGCAGTATTATCTTCCTGAAGCCCTGAATAACTTAGTAGCTAGCTACCACTTCAGTCTAATTCCTCTGCTACTGTTTCACCTCCGAGTGAGAAATCCGAAAGCTCCAGATGACTCAAATCTCTGCCGTCGCTGCGCTGCATGGAGCCAAGTGAGAACTGCAGTGGGAAAGGCTGGGGGTGCTCCAGGCAACTTTTAGGAACAGCAAGAACAAAAAACAGTTGTGTTCCAATTTCTCACTAGCACAGAAGCTCCTGACTTTTCCACAAGCCTCTGATCAAGCCCAGAAAACACTGCTCAGCGAGGGCACACCTTATCTAACCATGAATAAAATACTGGCTGTGAACAGCCATGAAATCCGTGAGGCTGGATGGGAGCTCTGCCAGCACTCGTGGTGCTGCTGCCACTGCAATCCTTCCCTGAGTGCCAGACCCTGCCAGGGTGGCACTGCCTGCCCTGCAGAACCACTGGCAGTGCCCTAAACCCCAGACAAGCTCCAAAACAAAACTCCAGCTCAGATTTAAACGTGTGCCCACAGTGACATTACTGGAGTCAAAAGTCAGGCCTTTAGCAGGGCTCTCTTTGAGGCTGTCCCTGCTCCTCTGATCCTCACTGCCCACGAGTTATCCCTCAGCACTGACAGTACATGCCAACACTGGAATTACCACTGCACTTCATGGCTTTCATTAAAATCTCACAAGTAATGAAGCATGTAAATGAAGTTACATCTTTGTCACAGCAGTTTATCGCGAATGAGGCTTTTCATCCATGCAGTAATTTTTTCATCCATACAGTAATTTTCCTAAGAGTCCTGAGCAACAAGCAAGTCACTCAAAATGCCAAATATCCAGAAGCAATAAACAACAGAAATTTTTAGAATGAAGTGATAAACTGGCTGAATTGTAAATATAAAACTGATGGTCACTTAATAATAGATTTTACAATTCTACCTTTTTTTTTTTTAAGATAATACAAAATACTTGTATGTAGTTTTCTGTGAAGCTAAAAATTTAATTTGCCATAATTTGGTCTTCTTAGAAATTGCTAAAACCAAACCCTGTACTTCACATCCATAAATTAAAAAGTACAAAATATTATAAAGACTATGCAATGCACTGAGTCACTAAAGCTCATGAATAAAGCATGTGCACTCATTTTTGCTCAAGATTAAATGAAGATCTGAACACTGTTTCAGACACAGGTTTTCTAGGTTTTTCCAATACATTTTTATTGAACTGGTTTAATCCTCACACAGTTTTAGTCACCTGCCTGTAGAAAACCTGGACAAAATGAAATGATGCTTTGCTGCACTTCCCAAACTCCCTAGGACAGATGCCACGGATGAAAGAACAAGAAAATTTGGTTCAGCTCTGCCTGCCAGTGACATTTTCACTGCTTTGTCCAATCTGCACAGAGGAGACAAGTGTGTTAAATTTTTTAATGACATTAAGCTGTATGTCCTGAAAAGCTGGGAAAACAAAAGTGGGTTTGACTTGAGGAGAATCAAAATATGCAGAAGTGCATCTTGGTTTGAGGAATCCGTACTTTTAGTGCAAAGATTTTCTCAGACACAATGAAAGAGCTGGCACAGAAATGCAGGATATTCAGTCTTAATGACTTTTTAAAAGATTTCTCTGAGTCTTCAAGTTACTTAGTCCTTCTAAGAAAGACAAAAATAGAACACTATGAAAAAAATGTTGTGTTTACAGTTTGTTTCTCTGCTTTGGACCAAAACAAGGCAGCTTGTGGAGATCAGACAGTGTAATGCTAATTGACAGCTTGGTCATGAAGTCAAAAGAGCAGCTCGATAGTACTGTACAGGCACATTTGCCCTTTCAATGCATAAAAAATAACCTCTCAGAAATGACATCCTGGAACTGACAGGGGAACAAGCTGAGGATTAATCATTTGGGGAAAAAATTCAGCCCATTTCAAGTGGTATTTTATTTGTGGTTGAACACACTGCTGCAGCATTTCCAGGCAGCAAAATATTCCCACCCTCTTTAGGCAGGGAAGCTCCTGTTCATAGAAATGATCTCTCCAGAGCCTGAACTTCAGTGTCCAGTCAGGGCACTCTTCTAACAGCTCAAACCTTTCTTACTGTACAAATATGAGAAGTTGTGAAGAAATAAGCTCTCCACTAGACAGAAATTATTACAGAAGAAAATCCTTCCCTGCAGCCCAGATGATCTTTGCAGAGGGACTGCTCTGAACACAGGGCCCACTATTAAAATCATCCTTGACTTCCAAGACAGGGAGAAACTGATGGAAACAAGAAGATGCCAACTCTAAAACGAGTGTACTATAAACAGAGCAGTATGACAGGTGCCCAGCAGAGGGGGAAAGGAAGGAATAGGAAGAAAAGCAAGAACTTGAGGCACTCAGTCATTCTGGAGCAAGCAAACAGCAAGCACAAAGTGTAGCTGCAGCTGCCAGGAGTCAGAACACTGCCTGACATTGAGAATTTATTCTACATTTCCCTGGGAGGGATAAATGGGTCAGGAGCTGGGGGATCCAGAATTACAACAGTCTGAGACCATATGCATGCAGAGTACAACAGACTCCCACAGCCCAACCCACCCCAGCATTTCCCAATCCCTGCTTTGGTGCCACACAGTCCTTTACGTCAGTCAAGGTTAATATGAAGGGGACAGATACTTAGAGAAGTAGTCAAAAATAGCAGGAAGTTCAAAAATGCCAGAAATTGCAGCGATCCAAACATCTCATTTCCATTCAGTATTACATTACAAGAAGCAGCTGAGATACTGTCAACTGAAGTGTGAGAATCGAGTTCTCCTACAGAAAATGTTTTAAGAAAAAATAGTCTATCTACAGGTCAGTTCATTTTCCTGCCTTATTAAACAAGTCTCTCAGTTTCACCATATTTTACGTTAAGATGTCTGCAATCATAGTGACATTTCCAAAAATACTGCAGGTTGGTTTTAATCTAGTTTTTAGCAGTTCCCAATGACACTTTCACAGTCAGTTTTGCACCACAGGCACAAAGGGAATAAATAACTTGAAAGTGGTTGATGTAAAAAAGGTTTTACTTCACTGCAGGCACTACCAGCTTTGATCAGATCTCTTCAAATTCCAAACTGAAATGGAAAAGCATCTCCTCAGTGCACAAGGCTCTGAAAAGCTCCCATCTGCTTTCTAGTATGTCAAAAGTTCACAGCAGTGTTATCAAATGAAGATTCTGCATGACTACAAGTTTTGCATCTTGTATTTCCACACTGCAGACAGGTGAGGAGCAACAGGTACTCACACTGCTCACAAACAGAGGGGACAAATTCCTCCACTTCTCTGACTGGGCAACAGGCACAGAATTTCACAGACTTGTCTGAATCCATGGCATTGATAGGAATCTAATGCTGGTCTTTGGAATGAAGAGTTTCTGTTTTCTACTCTTAGAAACTGCTGCACCACAGCAGGAAACAATTAACATCAATCTACACAAACTAGGGAAAATTATATGGTTTGAGGTCAAAAAGTGTTGCTTGTCCACGAGAAACTTCATCCCAGCATCCCAACTCACCCATGAGTAAATGTGACATTTCAGATTAACATCTCTGAGAATCACCCTTACCCCAGTGTATGAAGCTAAAGGTCAAGCAACCCTGCAGACCCAATTAATGCTGTACTAAGCAGAAAGGTGAAAAAGAAAATAGGCCTGTATTTGTGAGAAAAAAATCTTCTCTGTGGTGAGCAAAATCTTATCTGTGCTCTTTAGCTCAACTATTTTTAATAAGTAGATGATAATCTTTCCCCATTTAAAGTAAATTAAGAGAGAATATCTCCTTGACATCTCTACAACAGGCTTTACTGGGAATAGAAATCTGTGGGTGTATAAACAGAAATGTTTAAGGATTCAGGAGTCTTTTTGCAGATTTTAGTGCACTAGCCAGGATTGCAGTTTTCAGAATGGCTACCACCATTGTAGCCTGGCGTGCCTTTATCCAAAGTAGCCTCCCTCCATTCATGATTCAATTCTCCCTTCAAGCGCCTGCAGAGGATGCAGCACAGGAGAGATCTGCAGGAACACATTTCCACTTGGGTCACTTAGCTGCGCTGAAATTGTTGTTTTAGCCACTATTTACTGTTACCATGGTAAGACTCATACACTTCAATCCTGTTTCCTAACGAGGTGATTGACTGCGAGCTCCAAAGCAGACCCTGCACACGAGATGAAGGAAATGGATAAGGGGCTCAGGTTCTGGGAAGCCCATGTGACACGACACAAAGGGAGCCACGCTCACACTCAGGGAGCCTCGGGATTTGTCACTGTTCCTTACTGAGGCAGGCAGGAATTCTCTCAGGCAGGAATTCTGCCGTTTCCTGGAGCCCTTTCCCAGACCACGCAGGTGCCATTGGTTTTTTATCTTCCAAGGAGTTTTTTAGCGCCTTCTTGTCTGCTGGCATTTTTGACTCAGAAGGGGCAAAATTTGTTCTTATGTTTGACCCCTTTTATTCCTCAGGAAGGTGAATTAGTTCCATCAATATCTGAACCTTTATCCAATATCAAAACACTTCAGTACTCAGTGCAGGATACTGTTACTTACTACACTTTGCAAGTCTCATTCTCGTGGATATTACAGCTACCAAAAGTCACAAAGTCAGACAAGCTGTACTCAGGAAATTGCTCCTAGCAGGACACAACCCCCAGCAGTAAAAAAGGGAGAAAATACAAATTCAATTACAACAAAACAAGTCAGTATTTTCAATGTTTTCCCTGAATGGCTTTCCAAGGTTGAGAACAATGCTACTGCAAAATGGTTTTTTGTGACATTTCAATGCCAAATGGTTCTGTACTATAAACAATTGGAGCAAGGAAGACTCTTCAAATATTTACCTTAGAATGAGAAGCTGAAGTATGTATTTCCAGGCCTTTTAAAGAACAAGCTAATAATTTCACCTAAATAGCCTAACGTGGGTGGGAGAACATCACTATTTGGGGGAAAAGTAGGAACAATGTCAGTTGAGCAGAGGAGTCAGGACAGAAAGCAACAAAAATCCCTCACAAATCCATTATTAATGCCCTGTATTAAGGACAAAAGCAAGAATAATTTATTATTCACCCTTCACTTTACCTCAACCATTAGACTCAGGTCACTGCTTCTTCCAACAGGGCAATGCATGATAAAACAAATACCTGACTGTACCTGCTCACTGATCTCCAGCACTTCATCAAGAATCTCCTTGGCACTGGGGTTTGGTACCTTTAGGAAGGGCTAAGCTCTTTAAATTTTAGTAGCAAAATCACCTAAAGTTAACTGCTATAAAAATGTGCAAGTATTTAAAGAGAGCTATAATGAAATACCAAATTGCTGTAAAATTACAGCTTGCACGAGGATTTGGGCAATTCAGTTTGTGAGCTGATTATTAAAGCAGATTTTGCAGTGTTTTCATGCCTGAGTATGATTTTAATCTGTGTGCAGCCTTGTCTGAAGGGGTATTGACACAGGGCACAGCACACTTTGTGTAACTAACATTATGCACTTGTTCTACCACAACTGCACTGAAAAACAATAATTTGTTTGGTCTAAATCTAAAATGCAGTGTGAGCTGAAATGCAGCAATGTTTTAGGAAAAAAAAAAGTATAAAAATGACTCTCACAAAGGTCAGTCATTACTCTCTGTCTGGCAAAGACATTTAGAGCAGACATTTAATAATCAACAAATAAAGCACTAGCATAGGTTACTAACACCAGTAATTGTTTTAAATATTGAAAGACAATCATTGCCTCAAGGAATCCAAAATCCCAGCTGCAGCATTAATAAAGGAAAAAAAAATTAATTTCAGTTCTGGCAGCTGATGCAACCTCAGGTAAAGTCTGTAATTGCATGAAGCACCTCTTAAAAGATGTCAGTAAACCTTCTGAACCTGATTTATGAACTCTTATCTGCTCCAACCATCAAATGCTGATATAAACTGAGCAGGAGCAGAACACATTGACATTACATCTTACTACTTTTTGAAACTTTAAACAGAGAAATCACTTGCATTTCTTTCTAGGAAAGGTCTAATCCATGCTTTTAAAAATGAAACTTTACACTTTGAAAATATTGTGTTAGTTACACTAAGGGAAATCAGTAAGAACTGTAACTAATGAGTGCAACTCAACTGAGCATGTATTAATATGTCACCAAACATATGACATACGAGACCTGACATTTACAAGTCGTATTACTGGATTTTCAGGAAAATCCTGGTCTAACTTTATGAAGGGAAATCTTTAAATAATTGAAACCAGGGCGGTTTAAATTGGTAACAGGCAAAACCCAAACCGGATCAGAGGAAAAACCCCATTTACTTTTACTTATTCAATAATCCCATAATTTATCTACAGGATTTTTTTAACTCCAAATTTTCTAGAGTAGAATTTCTGTTCCTCTGCCTGACCTTTTGCTATCCAAGCATTACACAAGCAAAATCCTGTAAGAAGGAAAAGTGTGTAAGAAAAGACATTTCTTCATCATTTTTCTCGGCAACATCTCAACTGACTTTTGCCAAATGGAAAAAAGTTAAATCCCTGACCACGCTTTTCAAGAGTAAGTCCAGATGAGATGCCTGCCCTGACACACGTGAAGTGAGGCTGGATCAGGACAGCTTCCTTCTCCGAATAATTATGCTTTTCCTTGATGCCTGGAAGAGAATTTCTCACTGGCAACTTCTCAGTCTTTTGCCCTAAAATCAGTCGATCCCAGTCCAGTGCTAATCCCTGCGAGCGAAGGGATGCTGCTGGAGACACCCCCTGCAACTTCCAGGTTTTCCTTTGATTTACAAAGTCCCAGGCAACTCTTTTCATCCCCAAGCACCATCAATAGCAGACAATAAGCCCTTTTTCAGACTGTCTGAACCACCAATCCCCAACCCTCTATTCACACCTAAAAACCCACCATATGTTACGAATTAAGAGCCAAAATCCTGTGGCAGCTTTAATGCAAGCAGCTAATCAAAGCTAAAGCCAGCATACACTGAAACCCACGGCAGTCTCCTCCCGACTTGCTGAAAAGCTGCCTCAACACTCTTTAAACACATTGACTCTTATTTCCAGAGCCCCGCGACTACCCAGCCATGCACTGATCCCATGTGTATGCGTGAAAGGCAAAGAGAACACCCCAGGCTTTTTAAAAGCCCTTCCTACAAAATACTACTAAATTAAGCATCCCCTCATTCCAACACAGGACTAGATTATGCATCCCCTCAGAACTGCAGGGGAGGAGAAGGGGGCAGCCGGCTGCTCCCAGCATTGCACCGGGGGATCAAAAGGCAGAAAACCCACACGGGCTGAGGGGAAAGTTGGGGCTGCGGGGCCGAGCCAGGCGAGGAGGCGGCGGCGGCGACCCCAGGCAGACAAAGCGCCTCTCGCCCCTCCATTTTAGCGCCCCCTCAGCCCCCGCCGGGCGGGCGGGACGCGGCACATCGGCCCCGCCGCCCCCCACCCCACAACCGCGCCGTCCCCGACCCTCACCCTCCAGCAGCCGTTGGATGATGCTGTCGATGTTGAGCTTGTCTATATCCGCCATCGCCTCTCAGCGGCCGGGCGGAGCCCTCCCCCGCCGCTCCGCTCGCGGCTTGGCCGGCCCGACTCCGCTCCTCGTCCTGTCTCGTTTTTGCCCTTTCCTGCTCTGCGCCTTCCCTCGCTCTCTCTGCCCCCCCCGCCCCCTCAGCACAGAGCCAGCACTGAACAAAATGGCCGCCGTCCCCTCAGCGGGCTCGCCTGGCGCACGGATACTACGAGCGCGACGCGGCCCGTCGGAAACCCTTTATAGGCCGGGCGGGAAGAGCGGGAGGGGTGATGCGGCTCCGCTTGCAGGATCCTACCGCTCCCGGGACGGGAAGTAGTGCGGCGGTGCCGCCTCCCGGTGTCGCGACAGTCGCAGAGCGGCGGAACCAGTCACAGAATCCCAGAATCCATTAGGTTGGAAAAGACCTCCGAGATCGTCCAGCCTGTAACCGAACATCACTATGTCACCTAGACCATGGCGCCGAGTGCCACATTCAGTTGTTCCTTGAGGGACAGGGACTCCCAGCACGTCCCTGTGCAGCCCGTTCCAATGCCTGATCACCCTTTCTGTGGGGAAAGGTCTGTACCTTGTAGGGTTCCTGCAGACTGGGGTCTGCAGGGAGCAGGAAGGGGCCCCCTTGTCCCTCAGGTCGTCCCCCCACTTTGGTCATGGCCCCTCACACCCACTTGTGAGGGAGATGGTGGCTTCAGGTGGGATTTTGGGGACACTTTAGGGTTGGGGAGCCACAGCCCTGATGTCCTTCACCTCACACTGAGCCATCTCTGCCTCACGGGTTGAGGCAAAGTGTCCTGAGCAGCTCCTCAGCTCCAGAGCACTTTCAGACACGTGGCTCTGCACCTGCAAATCCTTGAAGAAACAAACACACAGCACTTCGAGGTCCTTGCAGATGAAGGAATTAACCTCATCGTTCAAGAGCATCTTGCTGTTTATTTCACACTTCTATTATTTTATTCTATATGTAGCTACAGCTTGGCTGCAAGCACTCAAACGAGCTTGTGCTCATAAACTGGATGGTGTTTGTCCAGGAGCCGGGCTGTGCGAGCCTTTCCCACCGTTCAGTCTGTACCTCGAGCTGAATATTGTTTAATTGCTTTATTTACTCCTACTTTAATTTGCAGGGCTGGCTGTGTGGAGCTTTCCTCCTCCCCTCCCTTCCCTTCCCTGGCTGGGTTGCTCCCACTATCCTGTCGGATTCCTCCTGCCAGCAGTTATACAATCTCCATTGCAGCTCATTGCCAAGCCGGGGCTGGAGCAGAGTTCGGATTCGTGCGGGTGATAAAGCAAAGGACTTGCAGGCTCAGCACACCTCAGGTCTGAGGAAGGGAGGAAGGAGATAAGAGGATGCAGAGTCTACCTGAAACAGGTTCCAACCCCTGGCGAGAGCAGCCTCAACGCTCCACTTGCCCGAGCGAACACTTATCGTATGGAGCACGCCCAAGCTGATATGCTAATCTTAGTCACGCTGGTGTAAACCCAAAGTAACCCCATGGAAAACAATGGAGTTACTTCAGATTTACTTCAACGTGACAGCCTTTGCAGATTTACATCTATTTTTGTGCTGCACCTTCTCGGGGAACGGCCCCCTCCGGCACTTGCACCGAATGCTTTCTTTCTCTTTCAAATCCTTCCTAATTCTGCAGGGCGAGTTGTTCTCTTGGACTTAGCTGAATTATTTAACAAGGAAAATTGGTCTTGTGTTTCCAGAGGAACCTTCCTGGCCTTGTTTTCATTTCTGGAAATATCTTCATCTCATCTCACCCTTCAGCTGTTACCTCCTCTCCAGGGACAAGTCCTTTGGGGATCTGAGCACCTTTAGTGGGTGTTGAGTCCTTTTCACTCCTGTTAACTCTCTGGGAAATGGGATGGAGGGGAAGAGCTTAGCAACCCAGGAGATGTACTTGGGAATTCACCTGGAAGCTCTGTACTCCTGAAAGGACAGAACCAGCCCTTCAAAACAAGATCAGGGCAAAGAATCTGTCTCACTTGCTGAACCATACCAGGCAAGGTCCAGAGCACTGATAATTCTTGTAAAAAGAGGTGTAGCCGGGAGGAAAGAAGAGAAATGACAGATAAAGGTGAATCTGTAAAGGCCTCGTCATCACCTTTATAACCAACTCTCCTTGTTCCAGCTCCAAATCTCAACAGCAGCTGCCAGTGCTTGGTGTCCTGCTCAGAGGGGGCTGGATTTTTGCGCAGGGTCTCTCTCATTCTCACAAAAAAAAAAAAAAAGACCCTTCCTTATCAGTAAGCTCCATGGAGAGCCACAGTTATATTAAAATGCCACCACAAAATTATCTTTTTAATAAGGTAGCCTTTCTCTGCAGGAAATAACCAGCCTTGCCCCACACCCTGATTAGAAAAGGGACCCAACCAAGGCACTATAAATATCGTGACGCTGTTTTGTTCTCCTGTCTTGCTCACAACAAATTTATTTCTAGAGGAGGAACAGATTTATTTCCAGAGAGGGAACAGTCAGAGAAATCCCTTTGTCCTTAAATTCTGCACATGAGCTCGAAACATTCCATAATTTTGAAGCTCACACTTCACATACCAACAACTCCACCCCTTCTTTCAATTTATCTACAATTCTTTTCCTACTTTCCTACTAGCTAAATACATGGTGATGAACTATTTGTTCAGCACAAATTACTCACAGCTCACAGCTTTGAGACTTCTGGGTCTTTTCCTCCTTTCCCCCCTTGAAATTCCACAAATCACCACTTTGGTCTCATTCCTTGGAAGCTTCTGTGTAAAACACCTTTCCCCACTGATTTGTCCTCACTCTCCCTTGCAAATGTAGCTTTATTATTGTATTGTTGCTCATAATCTGGTTAAGTTTAAGAATATATCAATTATACATATAATACCCACCTACATATAGAAGAAAAATAAGATTTCAGTATTGTTCTGTACATATATGTAAATATGTAAATATACATGCACATGCATATACTGTGAGTACAATATAATCCATATTTACACCATGTATCTATACATATGTGTGTAGATATGTGCAAAAAATAATTAAATATTCCCTGATTTATCCATGTTTGTAGGTGGATCCAGAGAAATGTGAGGCACCCACACTTTTAGATTACATATTTGCTAAGCCCATGAAATTCAATGTGTTTGTGTACATTTCAAACAAAGATCTCCAGGGCTCTTCAAGCACTGCCAAAACAAGAATGGGTGACTTGTGGGTCAGGTGTTATTTTTCCTAACTCGCTCCACAGCCAGGATTCCAATGTTTTCATAACTCCTACTGTTTGCACCCAGCTTGCCTGGCGTTACAATTGAGATAAAGCCTCATGCACACCCCTTGCTTTTCACGCCTGAAATATTTTGCTAACCCCCAGATTTCAGCAGGGTTTTGGGGGTGGGCGGCGCTGATTTGCCAGACAAAGGAGAAGCAGCTGGAGCAAGCTGCGAGGCTGATCTGGAGATGGAAGGGTCTGTGTCCTGCTCCAAAGGGAGCTGCTGACGCACAGGCAGGAGTTTTCTTAGTGTCATGTTTTATTTACAAAACACTCAGTGCCACGATCTCCCTCCAGCGACAAAACTTGTGGATCCTGCGCGTTCCTGCGCGGAACCCGGCGAGGAGCTCGGGGCTGGCAGCTGCTCCTGAGCTTCCAGCTTTGCCTTGGGGCTCTCCAAGGACTCAGACCTTGTGCAGAAACTGAATGAAAGCTCATTCCCAGCCAGCCAGCAGCGGGATTCCTGCTGGAGATTTCCTTACACCCTTCTCACGGGTGTACCCTGCACACCAGAGCCAGACCCTGATTTCCACCAAGCCGGTGGTTTCCCAGTCTTAACAACTGTTCTCCATCTGAGACCTCCCCCCAGCAGCTGTCAACACCAATGGCAAATCCATCTCAAGCTTGTTAAAATCACATTTTTGATACCAAAGTTAAAAATTTCAGCTAAGAAAATTTTGAGACAGGTGATTTTACGTGGGGAAAATAGGATTTGCCCTGCCTCCCCTCCTAGTGGGTTTTTAAAAATTTATTTATTAAAAGCTGATGTACTTCATGGGCTTCTGGTGAAAGGTACTTTTAAACGGAAAAATATTTTGTTGGTGAGTTTTGGAACGTTCATACTCACAAAAATACTGCCAATAAAATCCTTCTCATGTAAAAATGTCACAACTCCCTTTTTTCCTAATATAGCAGTGACCACAATAGGATTTTTCCTGCTCCAGCTCTTTGGATTAGGAAAACTCAGCATATTCCACACTCTTGATGAATTTCTCAGATGAATCTGATTTTAAAGCTCCGAGATGAGGCACAAGAGCCATTTTGATGTGTCCTGTCCATGACTGAGCATCCCTGGGCAGGCACTGCCTGCTCTGCTGCTTAGAGAAAGAGGAGAAACAGCTCCAGAGGAGGCTTTGTCCTACTTTAAGTGCAGAGCAGCCGTGGAGGATCAGTTGACACCGCTCTGGCACCGAGCGGAGCCCCGTCTTCCCCTCTTCCTCAGGAATCCCTTTGCTCCGCCAAAGGGAGTTGCATAACCAGCTGGAAAGCTCTTGTGGGCTTCCACAGGGCTCAGCTGAGCTGTTCTCTGAGGTGAAAGGGAAAAGCACAGACACCAGCCAGTGCTGAGCACACAGCAAAGGGGTTTTTGCCCGTTTTCCAGCTGATTTTTGGTGGAGCGAGCAGAACTTTCCCTTTGCAGCGTCAGCAACTCTCAGCGCGGCTCACCTGGATGTGGTGGCACAGAGGGATGTGAGCAGACCTTGCAAAACTAGAAGTCACTCAAACTCTCACTTTGCAGCTCAAAGTGGGACATTTCTGTGCAGCTGCAGCCTCACGTGGATGTTCCTCGTTGCCCTGGCCAGAGATGCACGTCTGCAGCCTGGGACATGGCCTCTGATCTCAGCCCAGCTTCATGGCTGAGCTGCTTCTCTAATTAAAACCCATGAAAAAGCAGCATCAGGAGGGCTGTCAAGGGAGCAGGAAGGTGGAAATAGGATGAAGGTCTGGAGATTTGCTATTGGTCAAACAGCTGCTGTGCCTCTGCCAGTGGGAGACACACCACTGAACACGAGATGCAGGAGCAAGGAAGAGAATTTCCATGCACCCCAGAGATCCCTAATTCATTCATTCATGCCTTTTCCCGTGGAAATGCAGGTGAAATATGTGGCAAATCCCACCTGAAGGTGCCTGAAGGCTGGTGCACCAAAGCCTTCCCAGGGACAGGTAACAAGTGTCTAGAGGGCAGTAGCTTTGCTGATCCAGATTTTGTTTTTCCTTACACTCCTGAAACTCCAGACAATCCCATTGGCAGCTCTTGGACACCTGGGATTTCTGCTCATGTGCAGCATTTGGAAACGTGGTCCATTGTGGAGGTAGCTGCCACGTATTCTTATTTATTTGTTTCTATTCTCACCTCCTCCTTGCTGCTCTCCGCTCGCCAGCCTGGCAGATTTTCAGGAGCTGCTCTTACGTAACACTGCGCCAAAATTTGTGTGAAAGGATCCAGGGGGATCTGTGGCTGGAATCACCTCTGATCCCTGGATTCCCTTCTGGTTTGTTTGTGCATTTTGGGCACACCACTGTGAGCTGCTGGGGCATCTCTGCCCTGGCATCCCTTGGTACCCATCCTCTGCCCCAGCATCGCTCAGGTCCTGGTTTCCAGGCCATTCCATGAGTGCTGCCTTGGTCACAGCTGTCTTGTGGCAGCAGATGTGGTCCCATGCCAGCTCTCCTGAGGACATAGGAGCAGCTTCTCCCAGGTCTCCACGAGAGCGTGACCAGAGTTCAAGCCTGTGTAATTAGCAGTAATTAGCCAATTGAGGGAGCGTGTATAAAACGGATTAAGCTCACTGAAATCCCCAGCCCAAGTTGAGCTGAGCTGTGTTCTTGGCTGGAAAACCTACACCCTCATCCAGAGGATGCCTTAAGCCACTTGAGGAAACCCTCATTCTCCTCTTTTCTCCTCTTTCTCCTCTTTCTTTCTCCTCTTTCTCCTGGGAGGGTCTTTCCTCCAGCCCATGGGCAGCTTCATCCAAGCAAACATCTGGAACGCCGTGGACATTGGGGCTTAGCCGAACACCAGAGAGGGAAAACTTGGGCTGGACCCAAGGGAAAGGTGGGCAAGGCTGTTCATGGCACCCACTTTGGGTGCTTTGGGTGCTGCTGCACAGCAAACACAGCCCTGGGAGCTGCAATCCCATCTCAGGGCCGTAGCAGAGGCAGCTCCGCAGCGATGGAGCCAGGATCTCTCCCACGCCGCTCTCCAGCCTGGTGCCTCTGCTGATGAATCACGAGTGTTTTGGTCTGGATGTGGTGATAAATCCAAGTGCTGCAAATGACAGAGTGCACAGTGGTGGGGTTTAGGCAATAAATCAGCTTTTTTTACGTCAGTGCTTCCTGCTGTGAGGTGGCAGGTGAGGCAGGAGAGGCGGGAGCATATCTGGGGGAAAAGGGAGCCTTGGAAACTTGCCCCTTTTGTTCCTGCTCTGCTGGAACTCCATTTTCCCGTTCTTTATCTCCATGTTTTGCTTCACGTGGTTTTTTTTCCAGTTTAGAAGCAGATTCTGTGTTTGCAGGAAGAATGCCCTGCGTATTTGTGGATGAGATTCAGCCCAGGGCAGGACTGGGGTTGGGTGAGATCTCAGCATCACGTTGGCTCCAGGTCAGCCAGACAGACACGGATTAAAACTCTGTCTCAGAGTGAGTGGCTGTGGACACCAGCAGTCCATTCCTTCCATTTAGAAAGCAAAATCGAGATTAGAGGAAGTGTTCACCCCACAGCCAGAACAGCTTTGATGATTCCAGGATGCATTTAGGCTTCAAATGTGCCATGAGGTCTCGTTTCTGAATTCCCATCCAAGCAGGGAAGAGACACCCCTTGTGAGACCCTGCATTCCCTACAAGGATCAGGCCAACAATCCTAACACTCTCATTGATCCTAAACATACAAGGTGATGCAGGGACAGGTCCCTTCTTGTTGTGCTTGAAGAGGAAAAGTGGATTTTGAGACCATGAGGCAGAATTTTAGAAGGAAAGTAGTTTATGAAATTTTGTGCCTGCCTGATATTGTCTGATAACTGTCACAGAGCACTCTTCACAACAAAACCATTTATTCCAGGTAGTTCAGCCTGAATCACTGGTCTCTGGAGATGAAAGAACATCTCCAGGGATGGAGAAACTTGCTGGAGGTCAGAGAATCCCCTGTGCACTTCTTTCTCAGCGGCTTTCACTGACGGCCAAAACCTTGCTGGTCTCCAACCCTCAGGCTCCTCTTCCAGTCCTTTTCCACCACTTTTTCTCTTCCCTGCAGAGTTCCTGCTGTGAATTTAACTTTTCTAACATGGGGATGAGGAGGGGACTGGTGAAAGCTTCTCCTGGGTGATTCCATGCACCGATGGCTTCACACCACGAGCTCCTCAGGAGAGGGGCTTTGCCTCGCTCCAGCCCCCGCTGGGTGACATCCCCTCTGCCAAGCCGTGCTCCCTTTGTCACTTCTCCCATCACAACCTCAAACAAGTGTTGGGTGGTTTTTTTTCTCAGTAGCATGTAGGTCAGAGCAGAGCCTCAGGGACCTGACAGCTGACATTCATCCTCAGCTCAGGATCTGCGTCAGGCTGTCTGGAGGCGATAGAAGTGCAGTTGCTGGTGAGACCGACTGCCTTTTGTGTGCCTTCAATTAAATGTCTTTCTTGGTGTGGGATAGTTGCCAGGCTTCTTTTTTTTTCCCTTTTTCTTTTTTTTTTTTTTTTTAAGAAAGAAATGGTTTTGTTTAGATATATATATAGAGAGAGAATAAGTCCCACCTGGCTTTTTGGAAGGGTTTCAACTGCAATGTATCAGATCGCATATTCTTCTATAAAAAGGTGAGCTGTATTTTTCAGCTGAACTTTTCTCCCTTTTTATAGCTGGGATTTGGCACACACGAGGCAGAAGCTGTGGCAAGGTCACTGCCCTTCCCCAGCCAAGGAAGGAAATCCATGGCATGTGCCAGGGCCAGAAATATGGGGACAACTGCTGAGGAAAACGCTGGGGTGAGCACAAGTTGTGAGCTGACCCCCAAACCCTGCTCATTGCTGGGGTCTGGGGTGCCTTGAGGACCCTGGGAGAGGCAATTCCTGGGTGCTGTGGAACCTGCCCTGATGATGAGATGCCTTCAGCCATGACCTCTGCAGAGGAGCCATAAGGTGGTCCTGGCACAGTGTGTGATTCTTCTGCCAGACACAGAATCCCAGAATGGTTTGAGATGGAAGAGAGCTTAAATCTCATCTCATTCCAACCCCTGCCATGGTCAGGGACAACTTCCACTATCCCAGGTTGCTCCAAGCCCTGTTAAGCTTGGCCCTGGACACTCCCTGGGATGCAGCTTCTCTGCTTGATCCTCAGTGCTCTCTTTCCACTACAGCATGGGCAACAGGTTAAAACAAGGCAAGCAGCTATCATGGCCTCTTCCCTCTTTCTTCCTGCACCCTTTTAAATTTTGTTTGCTCAAATGCCCTTTTCCAGACCTCCTCCCACACTGCCCAGTGTCCCTTCTGCTGTGACTGGGTGCTCTGGCCCCTTCTGCCAGCTGTGGAGGAGGAGGTGGTACAGGGCAGCAGCTCTTTTCTGTTTGGCCGCAGACGTATTTGAATTAATGTAATTTTTTTTTCCGCAATTACACTTATTTTCCTTACTCATTTATTTCCTACCAAGTGTGCACATTGCAGTGCCTCTCTTCCCAGCCCCAGCTAGTGAAGGGACCTGCCCAGTCTCACCCGGGCTCACTCCTTCCAGCAGCAGCAGCAGGAGATGCCAGGAGCGCTCCGGGAGCCGCAGCACCTTGGCAGAGCAACATTTGCATGAGAAAGCAGGGAGCGGGGAGGAAATAAAATCTAAAGGTGAAGAGGCGTGAGTCACTTGGTGAAACTGCTGTACTGCTGCTGAGCTCCCCGGGGCTTCAAACCAGCGCTTCAAGGAGAGACTGGAAATCCCAGGGATGCAAGGGGCCGGGAATGAGGAGAACACACTCCACACTCGATCCTGGTGTGGTGGGAGCTCGGCCACTCTGGGAGCTCCTTCCTGTTTGGTGGTTTTTATTGTGCTCTGATTGATATGGAAATTGTCACGTCTGCCCGAGGAGGGTGAACACATCCCTGTGCTGTGATCCTGCTCTGGAGGTGCCTGTCAGGCTGAGGGCTGTCCCTGGCTCCCCTGGGCTGCAGCAGGAGCACAAAGCCACGTTTTAAATCCTCTGCTCACTGCTCCTGCTTCTTGCACAGCCTTTAAATGCTGTGCCATCAACTTCTTGATTAATTAATGCTCTTCTGTTTCGCTTGTTTGATGATGATGTTCAGAGATGTGACTGAAACTCCAGGGCAGGGACAGCCTCATGTGCTGAAACAGGCTGGGCGTGTATTTTTAGTAAAACTGTTCTTTCAGCTCAGGATTTGAAGTTTCTGGTCATTTCCTCATCCCTCTCTGAGCCACATGCCAAGTTCTTTCTGCTGTTTATTGCAGATGTTGAGGGTTAAAATAATCTGGGAGTCAAGTGCTTGGCTTTTGGAGGGAGAGGGAAGTGAGCAGCCGGATGAGCTCTTGCTGCTCATCAGCACCAGCACCCAAGCTTATGGCAAAACTTCCAGGGAGCTCCAGTTTTTATATATCCTTACAGAAATAATGACTTGGAAAAGGCACACAGAGGATTTAAGGCCATTCCACGTTATTGCTCAGCTCAGCTGAAAGGAGTGAGGGATCACTTTGTTGTCCTGGCCTGGAGGTGATCTCAGCAGGGCTGTCTGTCCATCCATCTGCCCACCCAGGGCTGCTGCTGGCTTGTCCCAGAGCTCAGGAGCAGCAGAGGGGCTGAGGGGTGAGATGGGGTGAGCCAGGGGGTTTTGCCACTTCAGCAATTATTCCTGAATGTGTCTCCTGCCTCTGCCTGCAGGCAGGGACCGAAGCCAGGAACGCCGTCAGTCGTGTTTGTCCTGCCAGCAGAGCTCACCTTGGAGGTGTCAGCCCTGCAACGGTGCTTCACCTGCAGTGCCTCTCTGCAGCCTGCATGGATCCCAGAAAATGCTTCCCTGGCCTTTCCCACCTTGCAGGCCAGATTTCCAAACTGTCAATAGATGTTCAGAGCACTGAAAGGCTGAGCACACAGATGGGACAGGGGTCTGTGGGCTGCCAGTGCAGATGTTGTTTGGTGTTTGCCTGCTCTGCCCTGTGCCAAGGTGGATTCCTGTCCCCTGGCAGGACCAGCTGTGCCCAGGGAGGATTCTTGCTGCCAGAGCATCAGGGACACAGGGACTGTGAGGCAGCAGAGCTTCACCACGTGGTGCTGGCTGCCAGCTGCCTCACCCTCACTCACTCCCAAATTTGGGGACACACATTTTCACTGGATGGATGGATGGATGGATGGAGGGATGGGACCAACTGGGCAGAAGTTCCTGCGTGCCCTCCCACTTTCCACTGGAATTTCAGAGCCTGTTGAACCATCCTGCAACCCAAAAGAGGATTTTCCACCAGCAAGAGCTGTGTCTGCCCTCCGAGAGCAGCACATCCAGCTGCCTCCTCCCTTTCTCTTGTGAGGGCAAAGGATTTGACAATAAAAAATGGAGCTGGCAGCACTAATTGCTTGGGAGACAGCATGGCTGGCTGGGGTTGTGGGGACAGCACACCACAGTGCTTTAAAACCACAGATGGGTGCCCAGTGGGATATTTTGCCAGCTCGGGAGGAGATGGGCGAGGGCTCTGCGCACAGGCGGCTTTCTAGAAGCAACACAAGTTGAGCTGGTAAATTATAAAATGCCACACTTGAGGTCTGTTACATAACGTCCCTTTACAGAACCTGGGAGCTAAATATAAAAAGGGAGTTACATTTTGGGCTGGTGTAAAACGATGCTCCAGAACGGGTTTGTGTGGGAAGGAGGCTCTGCAGAGCGGCGAGGAGCGGAAAGGCTTTCGGGACCCTGCTCCCAGCCTCTGTCGCTCGTTTTCTCTGCAACCTCACAAAAACCATGAACTCCCCAGGTCTCGGTTTCCCTCTCTTTAAATCAGGGACAATGAGAGCTCCGTTTCCTCGCAGCTGCGTTGTCGGGATTAATTCATGTTTTCAAAGTGACCTGAGGATCTATAGAAACCCGAATAGTGTATCATTATCCCGAGCTAAACTTGGCACAGAATATCAGCAGGCCAAATTCCCCTCCCACACTGGAGGAGAAGGGGTTGTGTCAGCATAGCCGAGAGGAAAATTCCAGCCGCTGTTCCCAACCAAAAAATCCAGAAGAGAAAATCCTTTTCAGGCTGAGACCATTTCATTTCCTTTGAGGGAAATTCCCCCTTCATCAGCTCTGAGCAGAAGAATCAGCTCCCACTCAAATGGGCTCATGCTGGAGTGCAGAGGGGCTGAATGGGAGTTTTGGGTGGCTCATGCTTCCTCTCTTAGTCGATGGTGACACTGGGACCCTGCAGGACACGCTGCCACCTCGCTGGCTCTGCAGCTCAAAGGTGACCAAGCCAGGAGCATGTCCCATGGGAAATGCAAGTGGGAGTGAAGCAAAGTAGAGATGCACAGAGATGCCTGTGCCAGGATCCAGCCATCTTGGCAGTGATCTGGGGCTGTTTTGCTTTTTTTTTTTTTTTTTTTTTATTCCACTACCAAACTCAGCATGGTCCTCAGTTCTGCTTTGCTTGCTCTCCATCAAAACTTGGGAACAACCTGGCCCAGCTTCCTTCTCCTTCCTCTCTGCACACAAAGTGCAGAACACAGTACCCACCCAGAAGAGGGAGATGGATTTCTAGGTCAGGTTTGGCCACTGAGTCTGGGGGCTCAAGAAAGCCAGGTATGGACAGCTGAGGCATGGGATATCAGAGGGATGATGCCACCACAGCCTTGCTCCTGCAATGATGGAGAGACACAAGGACTGAGCTGGGACCAGCCTAGTCCAGCTTCTGGTCAAAGTGGATGCCTGGCTCCTCCTCAGGTTTCTTTAAACCACCTGATCATCCAAACCTGATCCTGTGCCTGTGAAAACCCATCCAAATCGCTGGGAAAAAAAAATGTTTTCTGACAGGATGGAGATTTGCAAGGGAGTTGCCAAGCAACTGGCGCAGCTCTGCCGCCTCCTGCTCCTCTCCTCCCTCTGAGCAGGCGATGGCTGCATCCCTGAATCCCCTGCCCTGGCCAGCCCAGCACTCCTGGCCCTTCCCAGCCTGCCCCCACCTGCCTGGGGAGGTACAAGGGGGAGAAGCAGGGACCACTGGTGGCTGCTGGGACAGGATGCTCCTGGCTGCTGGGAGTGGCTTCCCTTTTGCACATCCAAATCTCCTTCAGCAGCAGGGTTAGAAACGGGCTCCCTTTCCCAACTCATTTCCAAGCTGTGCAGCTCCCTTTTGAACTAGTCCCAGAAATGTGGGGAAACACCCAGGAGGATTCATTATAACCCAGCTTTGCTTCATGTCACCTCTGCATTTCCTTGGAAGCTGCTTCAAATTTTCACGAAGAGAAGCATGCAGCCCAAGCCCTCGGGATTTTCTTCGCTGAAGCTTTAATTTAAATGAACTCTTGAGTAACAAGTATTACAAAAATCAGCTGATGTCTCTTGTAAAGCCTTGAAGTAACCTCAAGAGCCGTGAGCAGACGGGAGGGGAGGCACTGATAGCTGGGATCTTGCAAAAGATCAGTTGCTGAGTGAGTGGCAATAAACAGCAAACCCAGCCAGCTTGGAGGAATGGCAAATGGACCAGACTGTTCAGAACAATCTGTTCCTGCTCCAGAGCAGGGCTGTGGTGCCGGCAGCAGCCTGGGAAAGCGGCTATTCCTGGCCTGAGCAGGTCTGAAACCCTGCTGCAGCAAACAGCGGGGCCGAGCCACGCTAATTACAAGGAGACGTGTCCTAAATCAGACAAAAAGCCTCCGAGTGCTTTTGCTGGGCTGACTCCTCTCCAGGGAGCTTTGTGCTCTGGCTCATCCCATGGACCTGCTGGCTGGGCCTGGCTTTCTGCTCCAGCTAATCCTGGGCAGGGCCGCTCGGATCCGCTCTGGGTGCTCTGCCTGTGCTTGGCCGAGCTTTTCCTGCCTGGTGTCGTCACCTCCTTAATCTGGCATGAACGTCACTGAGCTGCAGCAGAGCAGTCAGTGCACTCAGCTTCTTCCCAGCGCTGTGATTGCTGTTGGGAGGGAACAAGAGCGCCCAGACTTCTCCCATGAAGCCAAAACTGAGGAGAGAGGAAGCTCTGGAGCTGTCCATACCAACATCCCCACGGCAGGCTGGGCCTGGGGTGCAATTCATCCAGGAAGATTTATTTCGGTTGTGCTTCTTTTCATGGGGCTTGTGGGCTCCCCAGGATTCTTTGCTCCTGTGATTAACCCAGAGATCAAGTGGCCTTCATTTGATTTGGAAAAGAAGAGAATGGGATGCAGATGGTGCAGAACACCCATACAGCAATTTAATTAATTGCCTTTAAATGTTAATTCAGAACAGTTTCCCTGAGTGATCTTATATAGGCAAATCCTCAGTTGCCTTAAGCCACTTGCAGAGCATGTTCAACTAATAAGGTATTCTTAGTCCTGACCAGGAGCCTTGCACAGGACTGTAATCAGGAATGATTAATTGGAAATAGCTCTTCTAACCCAGGCTGTACCTGCTGCTCTCTCCTGTGCTGCCCAGAGCTCACAGGGAGCTGCTGGAGTCCATGGAAAAGGGAATTTCCTTCCCAGCTCTCTCTGTGATGCTCCTCAGCCACAGACCACCCTCCAGTGCTCCCCAGCCCAGTCTGGCATGGGGGGTTTCCAGCACAAAGTCTGGATTTGCCAACAGACTTCCCTGGGGAAGAATGGGGTGTGGGAGGTCACAGTGGGGATTTATTAGCTCAGCTCAGCCCTGGCCAAGTGCTCTGCCAGGCTTTGAGAGCTGGTGCATTGCACACCCCAGCCTGGAGCAAACCCCTGCCTCCTGCTTGGGTGTGATGTCTCCAAAGCTGCTGAGGGATCAGCAGCAAAAGTCATAGAATCCCAGAATTATTTGGGTTGGAAGGGACCTAAAAGCTCCTCCTGTTCCACCCCTGCCATGGGCAGAGACACCTCCCTCTGTCCCAGGTTGCTCCAAGCTCTGTCCAGCCTGGGACACGTACAGGGATGGGGCAGCCACAGCTTTTCTGGGCTCAGCACCCCACACTGGCACAGAGAACCCTGCTCCAGGTCAGACAGTGGCACTGAGAGGGCTCTGTCCTTGAGTCCCCTGCTCTGTGCTTCAGCTAAAATCATCCTGCACTGTCTGTGTGCTTGTTACGTGCCAGGTTTGACCTCAGGCCAGTGAAATTTTTGGAGGTTTCTTCTTTCTGTGCTTTCCACCCCCCTGGAAGCAGCTTTTGAGCAGTAATTCAGTGTATCTGCTGCAGCCAAAGGTGCCTGGGAGTTTGCACAGACAGATGAAATCCACGTTATTTGGCTCTGCTGGAGTGGTGGAGCCTGCTGTGGGAGAGTTTCACTTTCCTAAAGTCAAACCTTGGGGAACTTGCTCCTAAAGCAAGGCTTGAAATAATACCCAGCAAAGCCACGGAGGAGACAGTTCACTGCTGGAAATCACATTTCACTTGGTGTCAGCAATTCAGGAGAAAACCATCTGCAGGAAATTACGATGACAATTTCCTCTTGGAGTGTGGAGAAATTACAGCTGTAATCAAGGAGGCAGCCAACAGCCTCCTCTCCCCTTGCTTCTACCAATTACCCTGAAAACCTTTAAGTCATTTCCCTGCAGAGATGTCTGTACCCCACCCAGGAAGGACAGGCTGGAAGAAGTGATATTGTGCAGGGAGAGAACAGCTCAGCATCTGAGGAGTAGAAGGTGCATATCTGAAATGAAACCTTTTCTCTAAGAAACACAGAGCAAAACTCAAGCCAGTTGCAAAATGCTGCAGGTCTACCACTCTCAATGTGTTTGTGATGGTTTTGGGCCAAAACTGGTCTTGCCTGTTGAAAGCTGATTCGTGCACATGTGAAGATAACATTCATCAGAGGAAAGAAACGAAAACCTGGCTAGAAATTGTGCTCATGGGACATCATTCACAAGCCAGGTCTTGGTAAGATGACACCAGGAGGCCAAGGGATACCTCCAGGACCACAGGATATTTACGTGGGCAAGATGGTGATAGCACAAGGGGAATGATATTAAACTAAAAGAGAAGAGATTAGATTGGATGCTAAGAAGAAATTCTTTACTCAGAAGGTGTTGAGGCATTGCCACAGGTTGCCCAGAGAAGCTGTGGCTGCCCCTGGATCCCTGGAAGTGTCCAAAGCTGGGTTGGATGGGGCTTGGAGCAGCCTGGGATAGTGGGAAGTGTCCCTGCCCATGGCAGGAGGTGGAACTGGATGAGCTTTAAGATTCCTTCCAACCAAAGCCATTCTGGTTCTATCATTTCAGCAAATGGACGTAGCATGTGTCTGAATTCAGAACCTTTTCTCTGAGGTTTCAGCCATCAATTTGTTGCCTGAGAAGATCTTTCCCCACCACCAGCTGCCTTAGCAGTTGTCAGCATCTTCCTGCTTATCCCAGCACTGCTGCTGGAGCTGATGGGAGTTTGATTATGATTTAATCCAGGCTTTTAGAGGAGGGAAAAAAGAAAACTTTGACAGTTCCATATATAGCCTTCTGACTCACCGATTTCATGTGTCAAACACTAAAGACGGGTTAAGTAGAATTAAGTTCTGGATTTATTATAAATAGGCATTAAGTAACATGAATGTGTTGCATTTGCATGAAAATATGGGCCCAATTCTCCAGCTTACCCAGGAGATTTGGTTTGACGTCGATGGGATGCTCCCAGGTGGGAGCCCAGCTCAGAGCCAGCCCAGCTCTGACCATCCCTTGCAGCCCCTGTGAACTGGAGCCAGTGAAATGGGAAAATCATTGCTGGAATCAGGGAAAGTTTACACTGCTTGCACGGATCAGAATTCATCCCTTAATATAGTACAATGAGTTTTAATTAGCCCCCAGATCTGCTGCTGAAGGAATAATTTCTGCACGTCAATCAGTGCTAAATGTACTTGTTAAATCAGGCAAGATTGGTTAAGTTGAAAATTGCATAAAAGTCACTTTTCTTCTTTTTCTCCCAGAAGCTGGAGATTTTTAGGATTCAAATGTTATGGACAATCTCATCCTGCTCCAAATACTCTTCTGCTGAAAGGTCCATCAGACAATGAAGTCACCCTCACTGAGAGCAAGTGTGACAGTCAGGCATTGTTTGGGTGAAAAAAAGTCCTCTTTAGTCAAATCAGTGTTTCTGCAATGAGGGAGACAGACACAGACTCTACCAAATCAGAGCCCGCCTGAATAGTTTAATTTACTGACTTGTTCATTGCTAAACAATTGAGAATTGGTCCATGGAGAAGAGCACAAAAAGGACAGACAATGTGGGCTGTATTTTGGGCTGGACTAGTCCAAGCCAAGGGGAAAACAAGATTTTGAGTGACATTGTTTCTGTAAAAATAATGTTCACCCCCGCACCTCCACTTTTATTGGGAACTGGGGGTTTGGCCCTGCTTCTGCTGAGGGTGAAAAGAAGGGATGTGCTCTATAACACAGCCAGGGCCACGGGGACTGAGTGACAAGCTCACCCTGGAGAGGTTCTGTTATTATCCCACAGAGCTGTTGCTCATGCAGGAACAGCACAAAAAGCTCTGGGAGCTTCCCCCAGCCCTGGTGGGATCCTCAGGCTCCAGTGCCTTCCCAGCAGGGCTCTGCCCTCAGCTGTGATTTTTCTTATCAAACACCACATTCTGCTTTCTGCCATGAATATGATTTCCAATTAAATGCCTCCTCAGAGCCTGTCTGGCTGGGAATTAGGCTGGAACTTGGTGGCTGGGCTGTTAGCTCATCAAAGTCTCCGGGATAACGGGGAGGTGCCGTTGCTCTGCTCGGGGATTTTGCTCGTGGCTTTGAACTCACTGCAGCCCTGCAAACTGGGACAGGCTGCCCTTTGCTCACCTTCAGCTCTGCTCCTCTCCCCTTCAGCCCACAGGTGAGTAAGCATCTCCAGGGCTACAAAACACAGCCCCTGTGCTGCTGCCCTCCAGGGATCTCAGCGTTTGTGCAGTCCCTGGGAAGGAGCTGGCCACGCGCTCCGGCTTACAGGGAAGGGATTATCATGGCTCTTATGACTCAGTCCACAGCTCCTGTGTGCTTCCCTGCATGGGAAGGAGAGAAGTGGGCATGAAGCCTCAATCTGTTCCCTAACCAGCCATCTAACAGGTCCCTGTCCCCAGGGTCCTTTCCCACTTTGGCAGCGCCGACCGTTGCCGCTCTGGATGCCAGCAGTGGTGGCAGTGAGGTGGTGGTGGTCTCTTTATGAATAAAACAGATAAAAACCAGGCTGGAAGGCCAAAAATCTGGATGTGGAGTGAGCAGCAGCCCTAATCCTGAAGCACTGCTGGGGATGGTGAACCCCTGGCTGCTCCTGTTGAAGCAAAAGTCTTTGAACACCAGGTTATGGCTCAATTCCAAATGAGGGTTTCTCCTTGCTGTGGACACACAGCCAGGGAGATGTTGGAGCTTCAGGGCTGGTTTTGGGGCACAGAAACCCCTTTGGTCCATGTAATGTGGGGTCCCAGCAACCCCTTGCTTGGTCCATCATGGGGCACCATCCTCACTCCGTTGTGGTGATGCTGCCGTGGCAACCGTGGAACCTGGGCCAGTGCAGGACGGGACTGGGACCAGTTCTCTTCTAGGTTCTTCCCTCTCCTGAGCTTCTCGCTGGAAATAGGGGTGGATCTTCGGGAAAAGCTGACTGCCACTGTGGTTCTGCCTCCCAGCTGGAGAGGAAGGTGCCCTGTGTGGGGCTGAGCAGTGTCAGGGGACACAGGGACACCCAAGGGACTGCAGTGAGGTTGCTGGGGACCAGCTCTGGGGGTAAGGGCTGCAGGGTCCACTCCAGTGCCCTCCTGGCATCAGTGGGACAGAGGGGCTGAGTCCAGGTGTTCTGCAGGCACAGGGTGGGGGGGACTGGCCTCGCTGGAATTTCTATGGAAACCCAGGTACTGAATGGGATGGAATAGCTCAAACCATCTGTTCTTCCCCTACTTATAAAACTCGATAATTTCACGATGACATCACCAGAAATGCTCTCCTTTTATTCCTCTTGCAGCCATCTGTGATGGTTTCCTCATGTGCCAAACACGCGAGCGGGTGCTGAGGGATGGGCAGGAGGACACAGCCACCCCATTACTCCTGTTTCATTTCTTCCCTTGGAAAGCAATCCTGTGCCTGAGGAGTTTCACTTGTTCCCTTCCCAAGGCGTCTACAGAGCGACCAGCAGAGTTAGATGGGGAAAATGAAGGTAAAATAGAAGGACAAACTAAAGCTGAACTTCACAGGGACCGTGGAGGATCTGCTGTGGGGGTCTCACCTGTGGAAATACACATCAGCAGTGGGAGCCAGGTTTGCTCCTGACAGCAAGGTGCTGGGTAGCACTGGGGCTGCTTCTCCTGTGCCAGGAATGGGGACCTGGACTGAGATTTGGGTGTTGGGAGAGGCAGAGTTGGGCAATTGGAGTCAGCTGAGGACACAGGTAGTGGTGAGTCTAACTGCCTTCAGTGCTTGCCTGCTGGGCAGTTTCTCAGCTGGAAGTCACCTTCTGATGGTCAGGGACAGGAGCACTCCTGCTCCACTCCTGGGCTCATCCATGTCCCCAGCACCAGTGGCTCTGGGTCTGACTCACATGGTCCTCACTGCTGTACTGGATGCTAAAAGAGGTGACAACCTGCCATCACTTGTCCTCTTCACTGGTGGAGGTCTCTCCCTGTCCTGGAATGGGGGTGCTGGCTCCAGCTCAGCCAGCACTGTGTGTTTTGGGTGGGGATGGAGATCTCAGGTGCCAGGGAAGGGCTGGAGCTGGTGCTGCTCAGCTGCTGCCACTGCTGGCTGCGTTTGCTAGACTGACCAAACCCTCCCTTGTCTGTGGCAGAGGAGAGAAGCCTCAGCAGACCTGGATCTCCCCGAAAAGGAGAAGGAAATCAGGGCTAAAGTGGAGATCAGGCACCTGCAGACTCATTTCCATCATGAGGCCTACAAGAGGAAATTCTTGGATGCTGATATCTGGCGGCAAATGCAGGCTCAGGAGTGAGTACAGCTCTGCTTGGCTGCCTGGAGCTTGGGAAGTTCCTCCATGCCAAAATCACAGATTTATAGAATCCCACAGGCAGGGACACCCTCCACTATCCCAGGTTGCTCCAAGCCCTGTCCAGCCTTGCCTTGGACACCTCCAGGGCTGGGACAGCTTCTCTGGCCACCCTGTGCCAGGGCCTCACCTTTCTCTGAGCAAAGAATTTCTTCCTAACCTCTGATCTCAATCTCTCTTCTTTTAGCTTAAATCCATTCCCTCTTGTCCTGTCTCATCTGCCCATATAAAATATTGCTCCCTCATTTTTGATAGCAATCAAGGGATTGCTATCCCTTTTTGATAAAGAGATCTGGAGACCACAGAGCAGAGATGGGGAGGGGTAAGGAGCTGCCCTGGCAGATGGGATGTGCTAAATGTCATTTGTTGTTCCATCTTTGCAGAAAAGCAATAGCTGATCTGAAGCAAGAGCACAGACATGTGACATTAACGCTGAGCCAGATCTATTCACCAAGCGGTGTGCTGGTGGAAAACAGGAATCGCATGAAGGTCCGAAGCCTCTTGCAGACCAGGATGCATAATGATGCCCTGATCAAAGAAAGAAAAGCCCAGTTAGCTGACCTGGCCAAGCAGGTGAGAGCATCTGGACTGTTCCCTGCCTGAGCACAGCAGGGCAGAGGCACAGAGTGAGACCTGTGGCTGAAACTCCCCAGTGTGAAACGCATTTAATTCGGCCCTTGGAATATTCCTCCTGGCAAGTGACACATGACAGTGACAAATAGAACCAGGCTTCCGTTCAAGTCAGCAGCACTGACTGGAAAATTGAGGTTGGTAAACTCCAGAACACGAATTTAGCTGAAGACGTATTCCTGGACTTTCCCAAGGTTATCAATTCATGCCCTACTTTGTCCCAGAATTGAATATTGTGGACTTCAGGAGAAATTTGTGGGAAGTATAGAAAAAGCCACCTTATCCCACTGGTCCCTGCACCCCTGTGTGGTGGCACACACCAGCCTGGGGGCACAAACATCCCTCTCCTTCTCCCTTCACTTCTTTTATCCTCCTGAAAAAGAGGTAAAACTGGAACAGTGCTGTCTGAGGTGTGCCAAATACAGGAACAGCAGCATCTGAGGGATGCCCCATCCCTTCTCCTGAGGATCTGGTTGGATTTGGGCAGGAGTGGAGTGGGAAGCCAAGGGAAATGTGGGCTGTGGAAGTGACAGTTCCCTTGAGCTTTGTTCTCAGAGCCAGCTGCCCAAGCTGGACTCCAGGGAATGTGCTGGGATGGTTTGCCATTGCTGGAGGTGCTGCACAGCTTTCCCAGCAGGGTTAGCTTTCTGTCAGGGAAAAGAAACTCTGACTTGCCTGAGTCATCCCTCCCCCACCTGCCCCCTGCTTCAGCAGTTGAAATTCTTCAACTGCTTCGCTCTTCCATGGATTTATTTCCTCTGGAATCTCCCCATTTCTGGCAGAAGTTTTCCTCCACTCATTCCCAGGGAGTACTGCACGGATCCCTGCCTGGCCAGCACAATACCTCCAGCAAAGCCCCATCCTCGTTGCCTCTTCCACTCTGCAAAGTGCTGCTGTGCCATGTTCAGCACCTGCTGGAGCTCCCTCCAAAAACAGCTGCACTTCCTTCATGACACAAAAACCCCATTCCCAGTTACAGTTCATGTTTCTGCATGTGCAGGGCGGGATCCTTTGGGATTAAAGCTGCTCCTATAACCGAGAGCTCATTAATGACAGGGTTGCTGTAGTTCAGATCAACAGAGGGGATTTTCTTTGGCTCTGTGTCCTGACAAAAGTCCAGAATGTAGGGGTGGAGATTATACTTCCTGGGTTTTTTCCCCTGTGTGTGTGCAGGTTGTAGAGCTGGAAAAAAAGATAGTGAATCGAAGAGACTCAAACTGGAGGGAGTTGGAAGCAAAGAGCCACAAACACCTGCAGAAGAAGATTGAATTACTGGAGATGCGTCTGAGTCATGTAAGGAAATGTTTTGGAGACTTTTGGAGAACATGTGTGGGGTCACACAGGGGCCTGGCACCTTTCTGGTCAGGACAAGGCACAGTGGTGCAAATGTGTTTGGTTGACACAAGCTGTATAAAGCACCTGGCTTGTTCCCCTGGCCTGATCATTCCCAGAATATCCCAGAATATCTCAAAGGCTCCTTCAGGCTTGGTGACCCAAATGCAGCACTTGTGCTATGCCAAGAGGCCTGAGGGTCTGCACCTGCTTTGTGATCAAACTGGGCTGCCTGGAGCCACCTTGCCTTGGACAAAGCCAGCTCCAGGTCTCTGTTGTGATCAACCTGGTCTTCTGTTGCCTTCCTCTCTTGGGGAGGAAGACAGTGCAGGGCCAGCTTCAAATCTCTTGGGCTGTGTTTTGACGCAGACATCTTTTATGAAAAATCCTCTCCTTAGGATTTTTTCCTCCTGAGAAGCTGAGAGGCCTCAGGAACAAAATGTAAACAATGGTTATCTGCTGCTGTGGAATGCAACAGGTGCATCTGGGATTGGCCCATGTTGGATGTTTCTAATTAATGGTCAATCACAGCCCAGCTGGCTCGGCTCTCTGTCCGAGCCACAAACCTTTGTTACTCTTTCTTTTCTATTCTTAGCCAGCCTTCTGATGAAACCTTTTCTTCTATTCTTTTAGTATCGTTTTAATGTAATATATATCATAAAATAATATATCAAGCCCTCTGAAACATGGAGTCAGATCCTCATCTCTTCCCTAAACATAAGACCCCCGTGAACACGGTCACAGTGTTTGACCCTGCCCTGGTCGAGGTCTTTAAGCAGCAAACTGAACCCCCCCAGTCCCCCACCAGTTCCAGAGCTTTTGCTTTGCTCTCCCCAGGTCACTGTGCGTTACAACACCATCATGACCAGGAACAACAAGCTCAGAGAGGAGACTGCCAGCCTGCAGATCCAGAAAGCCATTTATGACAACTGCTACTGGAAGCTGGAAAGAAGCCTGGTTCAGCAGAACAAACTGCTGGAGGCGGCTATCGAGCAAGCCACAGAGGACTACGAGCAGTGGTACTGGGCCTTGTCAGCCCTCTGGGCAGAACTTGGGGCTGCTGGGCGGTGCCAGTGATGAGTGTTCAAACACCAAGACCAACTGAGGCTTCAGAGGGAGGATTCAGCACTCCCATCTAGGACTGGGCGCTAAGGGTTGGGTGCCTGGTCAGTGTGGGGAGACTGGTACCTCCAGGGTGCTTAATTCCATCTGTCCCAGATGTTTCTTTGGATGGGATGGACTGCCCCATGGAGAAGTCTATTTTTTCTGAGTCCCACCTGAGCTGGCTACTATGCCCAAGTACAAAACCCCACCAAAATCTGTGTTAGTGGCTGTGAATTCCCTCTGGACTGACTCCACTCCATCCAGATGAGATCCGGGAATGGGCACAGCACCACAGGGGCTTTGGCAGGTCTGGCCCTCCTGGGAGTGGCCAGGAACACAGAGCCTTGTCCCCACACGAGGTGTGAGAGCTGCTCTCCGTGTGCAGGATGGAGGATCTGGGGCGGATCTCGGACATCCGGGACGTGCGCTACAGGGAAACCATCCAGTACAACATCAGGCTGCTGGAGAGGAAGTGTGCCCTCCACCAGGAGACCAGGCTGAAGAACTTCTTCCTCAGCAAATGTGCAGATCTCTCTGTGCTGAAGGAACAGGCCAAAGAGAGAGAAGGTAACAGAGGAGCATTTGTGGCGCAGGGACCACAAACCCGAAATCTGCGGAGTTGATGGGGCTGGGCTGCTCAGGGTGGTTTATAGAACTGCACCCCAAAGGCAGGATGCCTGCCCTGCCCACAACCTCCCCCACCCAACCTTCACCCTACAAACAAAAAGGCTGAACAGTGATAATTGGGTGAGACTGAGCATCTTGGGGTGCCCTGGGGACAGGGAGCTGCTCCTGTGTGCAACCATGGCTCCTTTCACCACAGAACGGGTTGGGTTGGAAAGGAGTCTTAAAACTCATCCAGTTCCACCCCCTCCATGGGCAGGGACACCTTTCACTATCCCAGGCTGCTCCAAACCCTCTCCAGCCTGGCCTTGGATGCTTCCAGGGATGGAGCAGCCACAGCTGCTCTGGGCACCCTGTGTCAGAGCCTCATCACCTTCACAAGGAAGAATTTCTCCCTAAAATCTAATCTAATCTAGAATAGAATAGAATAGAATAGAATAGAATAGAATAGAATAGAATAGAATAGAATAGAATAGAATAGAATAGAAATTCTGTCCTCCTGGGAGGGAATCTGTGGTGTTTGCTCCATTCCCATGACATTCCTGCTTAGTTTCCTGGTGGAAGAGGCGCCCTCTGCCCCTCCAGCACTGCTCCCTCCTGCCCCAACCCTGCACCAAACCCCACAGCCCTGCAGGGAGGGCTCTGCAAAGGGCAACCACGGCTCTCTGTCTCTTTCTCAGCCTTTGAGGCAGCTGAGAGGGCCAAAAGGAGCCAAAAGGAGAGCTATGAGGTGGCCTACAGGCGTCTGCTGGAGCTGTCGGATGGAGACATCGATGATTTCCTGGAGGACTTCCTTGAAAAGGACAGGAGATTCTTCATCCTCTTTAACTATGCCATTAGGCTGAACGTCAGGAATGAGGGTCTCAGGCAGAGGATCGAGGCGATCCAGGTCTGTCCCTGCCTCTGCGTGTCTCCCCTTTCCAGGCCGTGATTTTGGGCCAGGGTGGGTTTGTCCTCTCCCGAGTGTCCTTCACCACAGCCCCACAGGGAGGATGGATTAGGGGGATGCAAAGGAGCGGCCAAAGCCGAGCTCCGCTGCGCTCTCGGAGCTGAACGCGTCTCAATGCTGCCACCGTGTACCCAGCAAAAACACTGCAGGGTCCCGGGGAGCTGGGAGCATTTCCCGGGAGTTCTGCATTTCCCTGGAGGTGTCCCTGCTCCCTGGGCTGTCCCCAGCCTCCAGCTGGCGGTTCCACCCCATGTGCTGGTGTTCCCATCCCACAGGATGATATGGAGACCATCACAACGGAGCGGGAACAGGCAGAGATAACCCAGACCCAGGTCCTGCAGGAGCTGGAGGTATGGTGGCCG
This sequence comes from Calcarius lapponicus, assembly GCA_039654755.1. Lineage (NCBI taxonomy): Eukaryota > Metazoa > Chordata > Aves > Passeriformes > Fringillidae > Calcarius > Calcarius lapponicus. Next base: position 3,425,915 of record CM077478.1, read on the forward strand.
TGGATTCCCTCTGGAAGGGCAGCACATCCCTGTCTGTCCCAGCACTTGTCCCAGGGAGTCTGGTCCTGTAAATGCTGCTCTGGCCAGTGGCTGGAGAGGTGTGGGGAGAAAAGGATCCTGCAAAGGTTTTGCAGGGTGAGAGGGTGACTGTGGGGCCCTGGGCCAGCATGGGCAGCTGGGGATACTTAGGAACCCTCTGGACACAATCCTGGGCCCTGCTCGAGGAGATGTTGGACCAGAGAACCCACTGTGGTCCCTTCCAACCTGACCCATCCTGGAGTCCTGTGATTCTGTCTCCAGACTGGAACTGGGCAGCGCTGGGGTGGTGGGATCAGCGAGGGGCTGGTGTGACACCTTTGTGACACAAAAACCTTTGCTGGTAGGCAAAAATAGCAGAGATCACCGAGGAAGCCAACAAGTATGAGAACAAATACAAGGAGAGCAGCCAACTCCTGGGACAGATCCAATCTCGCATTGAGACCCTCTTGAAGGAAATGGACTGTGACACTACAAAGATAGTGAAGCCTCTTGGAGACAGCTTGGTGCCAGTTTTTGGTAGGTCAGGGCTGCCCATCTTCCTGTGCCACCACCCTGGGAAGTCCTGTAAACCACCTGCTTGCACTGTGTTTAAATTGAGCTTTTGTTTTCCCCTGTCCCATCAGTCATGTGTGCCCTAAAGTGAATGTGCAGTGCCAAATTCCCAGCAAATTTAGGAGCTAACTTGGATTTTTAACACCCCAGTGGATCCCCAAAGGCTCATTGTGGCTCTGGGTGCTGAAGTGCAATGGGGGTCAGGGGAATTGCACCAGGGGAGGTTCAGGTTGGATATTGGGAAAATTTTCTTCACTGAAATAGTGGTCAAGGGTTGGAACAGGCTTCCCAGGGAAGTGGTAGAGTCACCACCCTTGAAGTGCTCCAAAAATAAAGGGAATGTGGCACTTTGTGGCAGGGAATATTCAGTATGAATATTCAGCTCTGTTCCAACATTAACAACTCTGTGATTTTACGATTCCATGACCCAGCCGGGGAGTCAGGCTGCCCTGAGGGAAGCCAGTGGATCCCCTGCTCTGCAGACAGCCAGGGCTGGCTTTGGGCAGGGTCCTGCTGCAGGGACACTGTGGGACACTGTGGCTCCTTCCCCCCCAGGCCCCGTGGAGAACAAGGTCAAGGAGTTCCTGCTGAGGGAGTCCGTGCTGCGCTACACCTCCCTGGACCGCACCCAGCGCGCCCAGGCCTTCGTCAGCCCCCTCCGGGCATCCTCCAACCTCCTCTGGAGCATGGACAGGGCCAAGCTCTGCCCGCCCCCCCCAGACCTGGAGGAGAGCGTTGACCCCAGAACCGGTGAGCAGGGAAGGGGGAGAGAGGGGCCATGGCTGGGCAGGAGCCCTTCCCGATCCCCTGTGGCTGCCTGGCCCAGCCCTGTGCCCCACGTCCTTCCCAGCACATCCCCTCCAGCCTGTCCTGCCCCACCAGGGGCTGTGAGGCCTGTAGAAGTGTGTATGAGGGGTGTGAGGCCTGTAAAAGTGTGTATGAGGGCTGTGAGGCCTGTAGAAGTGTGTATGAGGGGTGTGAGGCCTGTGAATGTGTGTATGAGGGGTGTGAGGCCTGTAGAAGTGTGTATGAGGGGTGTGAGGCCTGTAAAAGTGTGTATGAGGGCTGTGAGGCCTGTAAAAGTGTGTATGAGGAGTGTGAGGCCTGTAGAAGTGTGTATGAGGGCTGTGAGGCCTCTAAAAGTGTGTATGAGGGGTGTGAGGCCTGTAGAAGTGTGCATGAGGGGTGTGAGGCCTGTGGAAGTGTGTATGAGGGGTATGAGGCCTGTGAAACTGTGTATGAGGAGTGTGAGGCCTGTGAATGTGTGTATGAGGAGTGTGAGGCCTGTAAAAGCATGTATTATGGGATGGCTGTTCTCTTGGGCAGCGGAAGAGCCGCTGGGCCGGGCTGAGCTGCGTGAGCTCGTTGTCCAGAGGCAGCAGGAGGAGGGGAGCAGGCCCCCCAGCGCGGGCAGGAGGAGGAGGAGGTTCACATCACCCAGTTCATCAGGCTCCAGGAGCCCATCAGGGAGCAGGACCCCACCAGGGAATTAAAGAAGCTGTTTCATTTCTTGAGTTTCTGCATCCTGCACATCATTCCATCTTCTTTCTCTGGGAGGAGCCCAACACCTTTCACAGGCTTCAGAACCTCACCAGATGATGTTTTGGCATGGCTTCACCCACTGCTGGCAGCACCTGCAGCCAGGGTGGGACAGCTGCTCCAGCAGAGGGTGACATCCCTGTCACCAACCCCAGGCATGCCCCACAGCCAGAGATGGAGACCATGGTGCCAATCCTGCACCGTGCCCGAGCGCAGGGCTGGCAGGTGGGGTGCAGGGCATGAGTGCACTCATGGGGTGCTCCCTGCTAAACTGGCAGAATCTGACAGCTCCCTGCTGCCTAAAGGGAATCTGAGCTCAGTGCTGGCCCTGGGACCAGGTGGGATGGGCACAGCCCAGTGTGGAGCAGGCTGGGCTGGGGCTGGGAGTGGGAGGCAGAGGGACTCGAGGACGCATGAGGGTGACGTGCAGTAGGTCTGGGGTGCTGAGGCCAGCAGGGTCTGGAAGGATCTGACGGCTCCCAAGGGGCACAGGCACAGCACACAAGCCCAAGCACTGCTCACACCAGCAGCTGGGTTTCCTCTTGCCAAAAGGCCTTTTAATGTGAATGCCATTCCCGTGCCAAATTCCCAGGCACGTGCCTCTCCAGGGGAAGAGGAAAGGGAACCCCCGTGTGACCTAGGGAGAGGTGGTCTTGCAGTGCCAGCCCCAGCCCTGAGCCTGGGCTAGTCCTTCTCTTCACCATGAGTAATGACATGGACCAGGTTCTTGTAGTCCAGGTTGCCAGACATGTCCGGAGGGAAGGCAGCGAACATCTGATCGATCTGCCAGGGAAGGGCAGTGACAAAAGGTGGCATGGGAGGGCTGGGGGTAGGGCTGGGGTCTGTTGGGATGGAGGGAGGCTGGCAGAAGGTGGGAAGGAGATCATACCTCTTCCTGGGAAAACCTCTCCCCCTGCGTCATCAGCATTTCTTTGATGCTGCAAAAAGAGAGCGTGGTGAGCACTGGGCAGGTCCCCACAGGGACACCCCCATTCCTCCCTGCCCCAGGTACCCCTGCACTCACTAGGCAGATTTCAGGCCTTTCCCCTCTGGATCAAACACCTTGAATGCATTCAGGATTGTCTCCTCCGGGTCGGCGCCTGCGGGTGACAAAGCCACGGCCGTTGGAGATGGTAAAGGAGGAAACCAACTGCAACCTCTTGCTTCTTCCAGCCTCAGGGGCAAAATGGGGGGCAGACTGGAAAGTGGGGCCCCTGCAGGAATGCTGGCCCCGCAGCTGGAGCCTTGAGAGAAGCTGGTGGCATGTGGAGGAGCAGCCGTAGGGTGGTGGTGTGAGCACAGAGCAGGCGGTGTCGCCACCGCTCCGGCATCCGGCGTTTATCTAATCTTTGGGGTATTTATAGAGCTCCAGGCACAGCCCTTGGGGCCCTGCAGCTCCAGGCACAGCTCCTGGGGCCCTGCAGCTCCAGGGACAGCCCTTGGGGCCCTGCAGCCTCTTGAAGATCTGCATTCCTTGGGTTAAGTACGTGATTCAGGGTGCAGCCAGATGGGATGACGGGTCACAGTCTGGCTGTAGGCAGGGGGGCCACTCTTGGCACTGCTGGTGTCAGCAGGCTCAGAGGTGCTGCAAGAGCTGTCCCCTCTTCCTATGGGACAGCAGCAGCAGCAGCAGCAGCAGAGCCATTTGTGTTTCATATATGGCTGGGGAAACTGAGGCACTGAGACCATCTCCTACCCCCCAACAGTTTGGGGAGTCGTGGGATAAGATCTGGATCTCTGGACCTAGGGGTGGTTGGTATTGCAAATCAGCAGGAGTTTGGGGGCATAGAAATGCTACTGGGCACCACTGAGCACCCCCAGGTGCCCAGGTGCCCTCTCACCCTTGAGCTTCTCCCCAAACATGGTGAGGAACACGGTGAAGTTGATCGGGCCCGGTGCCTCCTTTATCATCTCATCGATCTCCTCGTTCTTCACATTCAGGCGCCCTGGGGAGAGCAGCTATGGGTCAGTCATGGATAGCTGAGTCCCGCTCTGCCTGTTGGGGGCTAAAAATACACACCACAGAACCCTTCCCTGGGGATTTTCCCCTACTGGAGGGAAGTAGCACATTCCTCTGATGAGGAGTGGAGGTAGCAGGAGTGAGGTGAGAGAATCGTCTCCAGCTCTGGCTTCTCCAGGGTCACAGAAAAGAAGGAAGAAAGGACTGAGCTGTGCTGCTTCCTTGCCTCACTGCCCCATGGATGAGCCTCTTCTAGCCCTCCTTGGAAGGTGCTTTGGGCCAAGACCACCAGTACTGGGCTTCTCCCTGTCCCCCAGCACCAAAAGCAAACAGGATTGAACACCTACAATCCTTTTTCCCTAGGCTGGGCTGTCCTTGGAGCTCCATTGCTGATTCATGCTGACCTCTGATGGCAGAGCCAAGCCTCCCACAAATCCCCTAAATCCCCTTAATGCCCACACGCCCTGGGATGCCACGGGATGGGCACAGCCAGGTGCTCCTGAGCACGGGAAAGGCAGGGAGTGCTGGGCTGTGTAATCCAGGAGTGGCTCCAGTGCCAGGGGGATGAACCAGCGCTGCTGTGGGAGCTGCTCCAGGTCACCCCCGAGGGATCTCCCGGGCTGGCAGCCTTGGGCTGGCATCAGGAGGTTTTTGGCAAAATGAGAGATCAGGCGAATGGCAGGGGTTTGGTTAAATGCCCCAGCCTGCCTGTTTCTCAAGGAACAGGTTTGGTGTTGGCAAAGCTGGGGAGGGGAGGCTGCTGAAGCTGGGCTCACCAAGGGCAGCAAAGGTGTCTCTCAGATCTGCCTTGTCAATGAAGCCGTCCCGGTTCTGATCCATGATGGTGAAGGCCTGGAAGCACAGAATCACAGAATCACAGAATTTCTAGGTTGGAAGTGACCTTTAAGATCATCGAGTCCAACCCATGTTCCGACACCTCGACTAAATGATGGCACCAAATTCCACGTCCAGTCTTTTTTTAAACACACCAAGGGATGGTGACTCCACCACCTCCCTGGGTAGATGATTCCAGTATCTGACCACTCTTTCTGTGAAAAACTTCTTCCATAATTCTAGCCTTTATCTCCTTGCACAGGTGCAGGGCAGGGAGCACAGGGGAAGGGACAATTGTCAGCTTTTGCAAAGGCTTTAGCACCTTTCTCCTTCTCCCTTCAGCTTGGATGGGATAAGGGCTCTTTGAACCGTCCCAGGAGGGGCTCTGGGGGTCTCACTCACCCTAATCCCACACAGCACCCTGGGGTGATGGCAACCCAAACTCCAAATCTGTACAAACCCTTTCCTTGGCTAAATCCCTCTCACCCCAATATGACACCAGGCAGAGAGGCCGGTCTGAGCCACCAGCTCCTCCAACTGGGGCCAGTTATCCCTGGAACTGGGATCTGCACAGGACCATGTGCCTGCTGGGCAGGGGTGAGAGCTCCTGGCCAGGCAGGAGCTGGGAGATGTGCCCCAGCTCCCTTGGATGTGCTGATCCTCTGAGGGAATCTGCCTCCTGGGAAGCTTGGAGGCTTTGCCAGATTTAACACTGTCACTGAGTTGTTATTCTCACTTTTAAAATAAAACGACCCAAAACCGATCCTGCTGCCTGCTGGTGCGAGCCAGCTGTCACTCGAGAGCACCAAGGAAAGAGCTGAAGGTCACACCACACCCAGGACCCTCGGTCCTTCCCACCAAACCCTCCTACCTCTTTGAATTCCTGGATCTGGGCCTGCTCGAACATGGAGAAGACATTGGAATTGGCACCCTCAATCCTCTTCTTGGCTTTCTTGGGTGCCTGCAGGAGTCCAGGTATGCACCATTAGCTCACTGGCTTTTTATGGGGTGAAATAAAAGCGTGGAAGTGCCCTGTTCTCACTCATGACTCCTTGGTGGGAGCTCTGGGCTGGGGCTTTCTTCCCTGGGGGCTTGGTAGTTTCTCCCTGCAGCTCTGGGATACTGAGAGCATTAAGATTCCTGCTTAAATTTCAGCTCCTGCTGAATTTAGCCAAATAAGTCCAAAGAAAAAATGAGGAGGGAAATCACCTCTCCCAGTGGGGTGAGATATCCCTGTTGGAAACCTGGTTTTGGGAGCACTGCTGAGGCTGCACATAAGGGTTGGAGTCAGTCAGTGCTTCTTTACCCTGCCGTGCAGATATTAAAATATGGCTTAATTAAAAATCTGCCTCCTCCTGCACTGAGGCTTGAAACAGTCAGAAATGGGTCAATGTGTGTTTTAAAGAGGACTGGAGAGCCCCTCGCTGTCCCAGCCAGCCCATTATCCCTCATTCCAGTGCCTGCTCCTGCAGCCCTTTCCTCTCATGGGGGTCTGTCAGGAGGAGGATTTTGGGGGCACAAAACAGCCCTTCCTCTCACTGCATGAAGGAAGGGAAAAGAGAAAAATGGCATTTGGACCCTAAAGCCATCTGCCTTCATTTGAAAGCTCCGCTAGCATGGGGGACACCTCTCTGCTCCCTGTGAGGTTCTGCTGATCCACCCAGATGCTCCCCAGTTTTCTCACCCCCTTTCCAAGGCAGACAAAACCCTTGGCCCTCAACTCCTTGCTGCCTCCCTTGCCCCCTGGTGAAAAATACAATTAATTTTCTCTCTCGGTCTCTCAGTACTCACCATGGCTGTGCTCAGCTGCCGATGTCACCGTGAGGGGTGTCCCAGAGGCACTCCCTCACTCCCCCCGGCCGGAACAATAAATACACCCCCCCTCGGGGTTAAAAATAGCCCCATGCCCACTTTTGGCTGTAATAGGTAATTTGGCCGCCCCCAGCCCTGTTGTCTCTGCCTTTCTCTGTCCCTCTCTCTCTAATCTGGAATTGCAGCTTGTTGTTGTCACCGGCTGACGTGACATGTGAGCCCGGCAGGGTTTCAAGGTTAACGAGGCTCCGGTGGCCCCCAGCTCCCACACCGGGGATGCTCGGGGACAATCCCACCTGCCTTTGTCACTCGGGCTGGCGCCGGGCTTGTCCCCTCCGCTGGCAGGGGTTGGCCCCAGGGGACCCCCCGCTAGAATCCCCCAAGTTTTGGGACGCGGATGTTTCTCCCCGGCGCTTCCAGGCGTTTTTGGGAGCCCCATGGCAGCGTTGGCACAGCTCGGCTCCGGTCCCCGGCCCTTGGGTCGCCTCCCTTGGGATGCTCCCTCGTCGCCCAGCCCGTGGCCGAGCGGGGACATCCCCGGAGCTGCAGCCACATCCCGGAGGCGGATGCTGAGCTGCGGCAGAGCCGGGCGGGCACGAAATCTCCTCTCTCATGTGTCACCCCCACTGAGGCACCTGTCACCCACTTGAGCCGAGCATTTGCTCGCCCCGATCCCGGTGGGACACACAGATTTAACCCTCCCGATTCCGGGCTCTGTCCCGGGGACACATCCTGCGGGGATGACTCTCACACTGCCCGCGCTCTGGCTCGGCAGAAAGAGCCAAGGAACCCACGGGCAGCAACCCCACAAAACCTTCTCTATATCTGCTCGCAGGACTTGTGGCTGCCGGGACCGGGCGGTTCCCTTTTGTCTCCAGCCCGTTCGTTTCATCCCCGCTCTCTCTCGCCTTGCCCGGGACGAGGATTGACGCTGGGGTGGGAATGGTGCTGCCAGCCCCAGGATGCCCATCAGCCCCCAGGCTCTGCGGTGCCATGGCCGTGAGCCGGTGGCCGTGCGGGCTGGTGCCCGGCTTTGTCCCCTCCGCATGCCCGGGAGGGCTGGGAACAAAAGGCATTGTGAAACCAGAGCCCTGGAACTCCGGGCTCTGCCCAGACGCTGCCCTTGCTCTCCCGGAGGTCACAAATATCGTGTTTAATCCCTGGCACTCGCCTGTCCGGCTGCCACGGCCGTGCCAGCGAGGATTCTGTGTGCCTGCTCCTCCACTGCGGGCAGGATTTCAGGAGGCGATTCCAGGAGATTTCAGGGGGGAAGTGTGTAGGGAAAAGTGCCTGTGGAAGAGAAAAACTGATCCGGGAGTGGCCATCTCGTCTGGATGGAGCTGCAGCTCAGGGAAGGGATTTCAGGATGTGTTTTCAGGTCTGTGTGAGCAAAAAAGGGCAGGAGAAAGAGCCGCGGGGGCAGAGCTGGGGCCAGGACCAGCCCCAGGGCACAGCCGGGGACGAGCGGGATCAATCTCGGCACCGTCGCTCCCTCATCCTGCCAAGTTCAGCTGGATTCATCGTCCAGCCGAGCCCAATTACCTTAATTTGTGGCATTAAGGAAAAATCCATAAGCATCAGGGAAGTGATGTGTGGTGGTTTCGCAGGACTGGCCATGGAGCCGCCCGGGCTCTGCCCGTCCCCATCCCCGGCTCCGTGTCCGTGCTGGGCACGGCACAGCAGGAAAACCTGGAGCTGTGGAAGTCTCCAGAATGTTACTTTGTCAGGAACAACCATTTTTGTCCACCCGGCCTGAAAGAAACCAGACCTGTGTCTCTCCCCGGTGCCTGGCTGGGGCTTTGAAGGGTCGGGGTGCAGAGGGTGGCACAGAAATCCGGGGTGGGAATGGGGTGCAGATGGCTGCCAGGGTTTCTGCTGTGATTTGTAAGGCGTTGCATCTGCTCCACTGCTGAAATCCTCCGCGCTGCACGGGCCAGATCCTGCTCTCCGCTGAGGATCCTGGTCCAGCCTGCAGATGGAAGCGCCTCCAGGCACATCACATCCTTCTCCTCCTCTGGATATCGGGGCCTAGGAAAACCCGAGTGCTTGAAATATGTCTGTATGCACAAACCTGCCTCTGGAGCCCTGTAGCGAACAAAAGAGCCGCGGGAAGTGGCTGCAGCCTGCGAATGGATGTCAAGGAATAACACACGGATCTGTGCCACGGCAGAATCAAGCATCGTCCCTTCTTATCTGCAAAAGAGCCTGTGTTTTACATGAAAAAGCCTTTCTAATTAATAGGCCAGCCCCTCTCGAGCTCGATAAAAAATGGAGTCAAAAGGATTTGATTAACCCCTGCTCCGTGCCGGGCGTGCGTTCTGCCTGAGCCAGAGCTGCCCGGGGCTGATAAGGGCTCCGTGTCCCGGGAATCCCGGCAGCATCCCGGCACCCCCGGGCCTGAGCACCCTCAGAACCGCCCTGGGGGTGTCCAGCCCCAGGCACAGCCCCCTCAGAGCCATCCCGGTTCCTTCTAAATATCCTCTGCTCCAGCCGGTGTTTTTTTTCTGTGCTCAGACACATTTGACTAAACTAATACATATGTATTCACCCCGGGACGTTCCCATCCGAACCAATGTAAATTACCTCTGACCAATACATTTTCCCAGGAAATCAATGCATTTTAACACTGGATAATATTTATGAAATGGAATTCTTTTTTATTGAAGCTAATGCAATTCCCTTCTGTTTTATGCGTTTTTATTAAACTAATGCATTTTAAATTAAACTGTTGTATATTAACTACAATGGCTGTGGGTACTTACAGTAAAGTAATATATGTTTGCTGAAATCAATACATATTCCAAACCTGGGAATTTCCAGTTAACAAGGCTATATCAAACATAACAAATGCATGTACCTGCTTAATTTGATGCTTATATACAACTGGCTGCTATATTTGTTTATTGGTAATGATTATTTTAAAGGGGGGAAGCATATTAAAGGTAGAAAGATAGATTCCTGCTGGGAGCTGCAGCTGGAAGCTGCCAGAGGTGGTCACCCCATCCCTGATGCTCGAACTGGGGAGTGTGGGGGTGACCCAGGGGCCCTGGCGCTGGCTGAAACTCATCTCCTCTGGCACAGCCTGGTTTCTGAGCCCTCCATCACACCCCTGCAGCTCAGTTCCCGTTGTGTGAGGTTTTGGGGACATCCTTCCCTTGCCCACCACATCCCCCACAGCTCCTTTCTACCGGCAGCATCCTCAGGAGCTCTCAGAGGGTTTTACCCCTCTCCCCTCGGTGTTCAGAAGATTTCCACGTGCAGCAGCTTATTCCGGGCAGATTTGATGTCGCAGCTTTGCCTGACTCAGCTCCGTTTTCCTTTAGAAAGTTCCAGCACCGTGGTTATGGCCGGGAGGGTTTGCCCGGCTCAGGAATTTGGGCAAGAGCCGCCACCAGCCTGACAGAGCCGGGGAGCGGCTGGCCCGAGGATGGGGACCAGGACGGACAATTCCCGAGCTCTGGCCTGTCCCGGGGCTGTGTCCCGCCCCGAGAACAGGACGCGGCCCCGGGGGGAGCCGCAGCATTGCCAGGAAAGCCATAAATAGCGGCGTTATCCGCCCTGAGCGCGCCAACGGCGCTGGGGCTGAGGTCATTTGGGCGAAGCAATAAAAATTAATAAAGGAGCATGTGCTAATTGTAGGGGAAATGTGGGCGCAATGAGTCGCCGAGGCCGAAAGGCGGCCGGTGAGGAGCCCCGCACATCCTGGGGCACCCGGGGGGCAGCGAGGGGCTGAGGCCGGGGGGAGCTGTCACCTCCCCGAGGTGCCTCACGCTGCACTCCTGTGCCCCCCTTGTCCCTTTGCGTCCCCTCACCGTGAGCGGTCGTGTCCCCCCGTGTCCCCCCCGTGTCCCCCCCCGTGTCCCCCCGTGTCCCCCCGTGTCCCCCCGTGTCCCCCCCCGTGTCCCCCCTGTGTCCCCCCGTGTCCCCCCGTGTCCCCCCGTGTCCCCCCTGTGTCCCCCCGTGTCCCCCCCGTGTCCCCCCCCGTGTCCCCCCGTGTCCCCCCCGTGTCCCCCCCGTGTCTCCCCGTGTCCCCCCGTGTCCCCCCGTGTCCCCCCGTGTCCCCACGTGTCCCCCCGTGTCCCCGACCCGGCCGGCGGGGACGCGCTGCAGCTCCCGCGGTGGCCGCCAGGTGGCGACGTTGTAGCGGGCGCTGCCCGGTCCCGGCGGGAGCGGGGAGAGGAGAGGGATGGGAAAAGGGATTGGGGAAAAGGGATAGGAAAAGGGATTGGGAAAAGGGATTGGGAAAAGGGATTGGGGAAAGGGATGGGAAAAGGGATTGGGGAAAGGGATGGGAAAAGGGATGGGGGGAAAGGGATTGGGAAAAGGGATTGGGAAAAGGGATTGGGAAAAGGGATTGGGAAAAGGGATTGGGGAAAGGGATGGGAAAAGGGATGGGGGAAAGGGATTGGGGAAAGGGATTGGGAAAAGGGATTGGGAAAAGGGATGGGAAAAGGGATTGGGGAAAGGGATTGAGAAAAGGGATGGGAAAAGGGATGGGGGAAAGGGATGGGAAAAGGCATTGGGAAAAGGGATTGGGGAAAGGGATGGGAAAAGGGATTGGGAAAAGGGATTGGGAAAAGGGGTTGGGAAAAGGGATTGGGGAAAGGGATTGGGAAAAGGGATTGGGAAAAGGGATTGGGGAAAGGGATTGGGAAAAGGGATTGGGAAAGGGATGGGGGAAAGGGATTGGGGAAAGGGATGGGAAAAGGGATTGGGAAAAGGGATTGGGAAAGGGATTGGGAAAAGGGATTGGGAAAAGGGATTGGGGAAAGGGATGGGAAAAGGGATTGGGGAAAGGGATGGGAAAAGGGATGGGGGAAAGGGATTGGGAAAAGGGATTGGGAAAAGGGATTGGGAAAAGGGATTGGGAAAAGGGATTGGGGAAAGGGATGGGAAAAGGGATGGGGGAAAGGGATTGGGGAAAGGGATTGGGAAAAGGGATTGGGAAAAGGGATGGGAAAAGGGATTGGGGAAAGGGATTGAGAAAAGGGATGGGAAAAGGGATGGGGGAAAGGGATGGGAAAAGGCATTGGGAAAAGGGATTGGGGAAAGGGATGGGAAAAGGGATTGGGAAAAGGGATTGGGAAAAGGGGTTGGGAAAAGGGATTGGGGAAAGGGATTGGGAAAAGGGATTGGGAAAAGGGATTGGGGAAAGGGATTGGGAAAAGGGATTGGGAAAGGGATGGGGGAAAGGGATTGGGGAAAGGGATGGGAAAAGGGATTGGGAAAAGGGATTGGGAAAGGGATTGGGAAAAGGGATTGGGAAAAGGGATGAGGAAAGCGATGGGAAAGGGATTGGAAAAGGGATTGGGAAAAGGGATTGGGAAAAGGGATGGGAAAAGGGATTGGGAAAAGGGATTGGGGAAAGGGATTGAGAAAAGGGATGGGAAAAGGGATTAGGAAAAGGGATGGGGAAAGGGATGGGAAAAGGGGTTGGGGAAAGGGATGGGGGAAAGGGATTGGGGAAAGGGATTGGGGAAAGGGGGTTTCTGGGTCCCCAGGACCAAACCCGCTGGGGGACAGCTGACAGGGACTGCACAGGATGGGGACAGAGCTCTGCAGCAGCTGTCAGGGTGTCCACGAGGGATGTGCCCAGGGCTGCAGCTGGGCCTGAGCTCCTGGGTGTCCCATGGTGAGGCTCCTGGTGTCCCTCTGCCCATCCTTGGGACACGGTGATGGAGCAAGCTCCCAGTCAGCACTGGGTCACCACCAGCAGCTCTCTCTGCCAGCATCGCCCCTCGGCTGCCTCATGGGGCCAGCTCGCTGCACAAAGGAGTTACGTGGATCACAAACAGGCAGCAGGGCAGGAATAAATTAATGCCTGGAAAGGGAGTGTGCTGAAATTCTTTTTTTTTTTTTTTTTTTCTTTTTTTTTTTTGTTAAAATACACAGAAAAGCCCCTTCCGTATTTTAATTAAAAGCCTTTCAGGAGAGGAGGCAAGGGGCTGCCATTTACAACGGGCTATTGTCAGGCACACAAAGCAAACGGGGCTGGAGACAAACTGATTTATTAACCTGCATCTCACAGGGCTCCCGGGGGGGGTGAGCCCTCTGTGGAGGGGGGGTGGCAGCTCTGGGGTCCCCCTGCTCTCCCTGGGGTGCTCCAGGGCCGTGGGGCAGCCCCCGAGGGGACCCAGGGGACACAGGGGACACGGCTGGTTTGTGCCACCCCGCAGCTCCCCATCCCTCCAGGTGGCACAGGGTGCAGTCCCTCTCCTCTTCCTCGCTGCTCCCATTGATTTATTAATGATTTGGCCAAACAGAGACATTCCTCCAAAGCCCACAATTTAATTTGCTCACCAAAGATGCCAAGTTAGTTTTATTCCTGATTTATGAGCAGGCTCCTGCGTTCCCTGGGCAGCAGAGCAGGGCAGTGATTTATGGGGGTGAGATCAGCTTTGGGGGTGCAGGGAGAAGGTCCTGGTGGTGTCCAGATCCCAGGACCATGAACAGGCTGGGCAATCCCTGCTGCTGGCACGGGGAGGAACCAGCAAAGGCCACTCATCAATCCCCAGTCTCATTACAAATCTCAGTGACTCCCAGCGGTTTCCACTCCCTGCTTTTTATGATTTGGGGGATAAGGGGATCTATTTATGGCACTTGGGTGGCCAGAGCAAAGCTGGAGGCTTTAGCCTGTGTGCCCCCAAGCAGGAGCAGCACCTGGGCACTCATGGTTGGGGTCTCAGAGCATCTGTGGAATTTGCTGTTGAGGCCACCAGGGTTGGGATTTCAGCTCTCTCAGCATTTTCATCTGGGGTTCCCCGGGTCCAGGCAATGTTTGCTGCAGGACCATAAGAAGGATTTTCCCCTTTTCCAGCCAGCTCTGAGGGCAGGGAAGATGCTGGTGCAGGGCTCACAGGAGCATCCAGGCTCTCTCTCACACAAACTGCCTCGACTACTGCAAATCTTTCTTTGAACTTTGATTTTCTGTTCACTTGCTCTTCTGCCTGAGGCGTTTTGCAATTGTGGGATTGTGAGCTGCTCTGAGCTCCTCTGAGTGGAAGAGATGAGAAGAACAGGATCATTTCCTGGCAGTTTGTGCTACAGTGTGGGGCCAAGGTCACTTTGTGTGTCTGCCTCACCCTTTTGGACAATTCCCCTGGCCCAGGAGCAGGCCTGTCCCTGCGAGAATTTGGAAGCACCTGCAGGGCAGGGTGAAGTTTGAGGAGTGTCCCTTTTCTTCAGTGTCTTCTGAACTCAAACTCTGCTTTTTGGTGGAATCCCAAGGGTGATAGCTGGGCAGTGAGGGGCTGCTTCCTCCCCAGCTTTGTGCAGAGAGAGGCTCCAGCAGTGCAAGATTTGCTGCAGTTTTAGGAGCAGAGAAGGATTACTAGTGGCCACTGGTGGGTTTGCTGGTGTCCACGCTGCCCACCTCCCTCCAGCCCTTCTGGGATCCTCCTCAGCCCAGAGGAGACACTGCTGCACGTTTGGTTTTAACAAACAAGTCTATAAATTAAGACAGTGTAAAGTCATAAAAAGCTCAGAAGATTTATTAGACAATGAGGAGAAAAGACAGATTTACATGGCTTGATACGAACAGAACACAACTCCAGCTCCAGAGCCGTGAAAAGCAGCCTGGTCATTCAGTCCAGCTGACTTTGGGAATGTCGTGGTGCTCAGTCAGAGTGTCCAAGTGCCTGTTGAGCTCCTCCACTCGCTGTTTGTGGGGTTTTGATGCTTTCTTCAGGATCTGTTCCATTTTGCCGCTTCTCCTGCACCTTCTCCAAGGCCGCCTGCGCTGGGGTTCGCTTGTCCAGCCCGCACTCCTCCTCCTGCTGCTTCTTGCTGCTCATGAGCTCTCCAGCAGGATCTGGGCCTTGTCTTTTGCCTTCTTCTTCCTCCTCTTGCCAGCCCCCAGGGCCCCGGCGCTGCCCTTGAGCCGCAGCTGTGTGCGCCGCGGTGGAACGGCCGCAAACCCGCGAGAAGCTCCCAACTGCTTCTGGAGAGCATTCCGAAGGAGAGACAGGAAAGAAAGAAAAATGGGAATAAGGGAAGAAGAATTCCATGTTTCCCAGTTAAGCACAGGATCCCGTGTTAGACTGGCTAATAACCAGAATATGGGAGAAGGTAGGGCCTCTGAAGTTCAGCACTTTTGCTGCCTGGTGTCCAGGCTAAGCTGACTCCGCCACTGTTTCCAAACTGTGACAGAGAGGAGACCCTTTTCAAGCATCTGTTGGTAATTATATAAAATTTGATGTTAGATTATAACGGCGATGACACTGAGAATTTTTAAAAGAAATTGTTAAAGAAGGTAAGAGGGTGGTAAAGAGAAAATGAGAGAGCAAGGAAGAGTAAAGAGCGAGGTTCCCGTTACAATGCCATAAATCTTCCTCTGTGCTGAATATTCTAATTTTCACTAGCCAATCTAGTACAAGATACAAATCCTAGAGCATTTCCATACAGCCTATAAGAATCACTACATTACCACACTGTGTTACATTTTAAACCCTAAAAACTCCTCTTTGGGCCCCTTCTGCCAAGCTAGCAGGGTCTGCTCTGACCCTTGGAGCTGTCTGCAGGCAGAGGGTGTTGTTCCATCAAAAGGGGATCACCTTCAGCCAGCCACACCCTTGTTTTCCAGTTGCTCAGTAGCTGAGGTATCTCAAAGCTTGCTTTCATTTCAATCTCGCTTATAGCTTCCATAGTCTCAAAGTCTTTTGCCAGGCAATCATACTTATAAGGCTTTCCTGTTTCATCTTCCCCAGCAGTCCAATCTGGCTGGCTGCGGACGAAGGTGAGAGACCAGAACTCGCCTCTCCACGCGGGGAACAACGCCCCACGCTCATTCCCGAGGCGGGAGCGAGCGCGATGCCTGATGGCGGGAAACTTTCAACCCGGGGGAATGGGGGGCGGGGCTACAGGAGCACAGCCAATGGGATAGCAGGGAGGCGGGGCGAGGGGCGGGGTCACACAGGGAGAGACCACCGCGCTGACACTTGTGGGGGGGGGAAAGGGGAAGACCATGTGGGCGATAGGGTACGGATCATGTGAACAGCGCAAATTACCGAGCACCCAGCGCAAACAACTAATTAACTATTTAGTGCAATACAACAGAGGGGCAGCTCCGTGCTTCTCTGCTCAAAACTGCGCCGTGGCCACTGGGGCTGGGGTCCCTCCAGCACAAACGTGGCACAGCTCTGCTGGGAGGATTCCCCAGGGGATCGGGAATTAATTCTCCAAGCCCCTTGGATATTGGCGTGGCCGGTACAACAGGCTATGGGGAAAGGTGGGGTGGAAAATGTAAAGTTGTGGGGTCTTCTTTTTTTTTTTTTTTTATTTTTTGGTGGAGAAGCAGAGAGGGAATTTCTGGGACAGGTGGTGTGAGTGCTCAGACGCTGCTGGCTGGGCTCTGCTCCTCTGCTGAAGTTGGTCGGATTCTTGAGAGCCATTGAGAAATTTAAAAACACAGCCCTAAACCAACCAGAGTTCGGTGTATTTGTGAATTTGGGGTTTTCCGGCTGCGGAACGCCGGGAGCGCGTTTGCTGTAGCCATTCCCAGCAGGTCAAAGGTGCGGGAAGGGTCAGATTAGGCGGATAGAAACCAAACAAACCTGGAAAAGTTTAACCGGCGCCTCCCGCCTGGCGATTTTTCCAGCTAAAAACCCTGAATTTACCCAGGGAAAAAAAAAAACCCATCGCCCGGGGGGAGACTCCCGACGCTGAGACCCTCGGGGGGTGACCAGGAGCGGCGGGGGGCGATGCTCGGGGGGGGACGGGGGCGCTCCGGGAGGGAGCCCCATCCCCGCTGCCCCCGGTGGGCACGGGCGGCCCCCGCTCCCTCCGCGCCACCGGGCTCCCCCAAGATGGCCGCCGCGGTGGGATCGATGGATGTGTCGATACCGGACACGGTTTGATGCCCGCCGGCTCCAGGTCGGTGGCGGCGGCGGGAGGGAGGGAGGGAGGGGAGGGATGGGGGCGGCCGCCCGGATCACTCCCCCACCCCTCTCCCCGTCCCTCCCGCGCCCGCCCCCCTCCCTCCGCCCGCCCTTCCCCATCGATAGGTATCAGAAATTGATCCCCGCCGACGCCGCCGCCGCTCTTTGTTCGGCGCCGCCCGCCCGGGAGCCTGGAGCGGAGCATGGAGCGGCGCTAGCGGCGATGGAGCCGCGATGGAGCCGCGGCCCCCGCCCCGCCGCCCCCGAGGTGACAGCAGGGCCGGGGGGCGGCCGCCGCTCCGCCCCGGCGGGAGGGAGGGAGGGAGGAAGAGGAGGGAGGGAAGTTGCGCGGGATGAAGTTGCGGGGAGCGCGGCCCCCCGCGCCGCCCCGCCAAGTTCGCGGCGCTGCCCGCCCGCCGAGCGGAGCCGCAGGTGCCCGCGGGCTGCCCGCCGGGGGCGGCTCGGTGCCCGCGTCCCCCGGGGCGGGCAGAGCCGCGCGGCTGCGGTGATGGGCGCGGGGATGGCCGAGCGGGGCTGCCCGGAGCCCCGCCGCCCTGCCATTGTTACCCGGGGCCGGTGCGCGGGGCCGGTGCGGCGGCTCGGGCAGCCCTGAGCGCCGGCGAGGCGGTCGGTACCGGGAGGAGCGGGGATGGATGCGGCGGGGGGGCGGCAGCTCCTTTGTGGCTCCGGGCAGGTCACGGCCGCCGTATCCCACCGTGGTACCCTCGGTCTGTGAAATTCCCGGTAAGTCCTTTGTTACCGGGCGCGGGGGAAGGTTGCCAGGGGCTGCTGACAGTTTGTGACCTTAGATATGCACCTTAAATAGGAGGTGGGTAATTAACACAATGGCTCTCCCAACATAATGGGATGAAAACCCAACCTGGAGCCGCTGCAACAACCGAAACGCGCATTTCCATGGATATTAAACGGGTTTATCCCTGTAGGATATTCCGGAGTTTAAGATGCAGCGTGCTTCGGAGGCGAGTAAACAAATTGAAATGCGATTTATGGGGCTCCGGTACTGGATCAACAGTTCCAGCATTTAATGCATTTTGGTTTTTAAGCAGATTACGTGCTGCATCTGCGCTGCGCGACCCGAAAAGTAGCGCAGGTAGCGCGGCCGGTGGGTTTGCCATGACTGCTCAGCCCTGGCATTGTGGCCGGCAGGGGATTACGGCTCTCAGCGCTTCGGATACAAAAGCGTTCCCCGCTAAATCGCGCTAATGACTTTTCCCCGGGTGCGCGCAGAACCTTTATTTAAAGATAAATATTGGCAGCCACTTTGCCGTGGGTCTGTCGGGGGCGAACTTTGCCGGAGGGAGAGGTGGGTTTGGAGGCGGCGGCTCTCCTTCCTTCCTCCCTTCTTTCCTTCTTCCTTTCCTTTCCTTCCTTCTTCCCTTCCTTCCTTCCTTCCCCGCCGTTCCGCCTGGCCGGTGCCTGTGGCTGGGTGCGGAGCTGGAGAGGGAGCGCTGGGGATTGACTCCTGTCCAGGATCGCGTTGGGAAAGGTGACCTTGTGCCAGCTTGGCCTAATGCCCTCCATTAAGAACAAAAAAAAAAAAAAAGAAGAAGAAAACAAGAGGGGAAAGGAAAAAAAAAAAAAAAGGAAGGCAAGCAATCAATTTATAATTCTTCCATCAATTTATAATTCTTCTTCCAAGAGCTTTTTTTCTTTTTTTTCCCCTTTCCTTTTTAATGGATGTGTCTGAGCAGCTCTGGTGGCCTGGGGCTGGCCGGGAATGGCAGAGTTTGAGCCGCCCTGATGAATGGTGGGCATATGGAAAACACGGGGATAATGTGGCACTCGGCAGCGCTCGGATCGAAGCGGCGCTGAGCCCTTTTACGGCAGAGAGGTGCGGAAATGAGCAGAGATAAAATTCTATCAAAGATAATGCCAGGCGTATTTCACCGGGTTATGAGATTGGTTTATTGTGTACATTACTAATGCAGTATTTTTTTACAGCTTTCTCGTGTGTGATAGGCAGAGCGGGGATTCATACCTTCGTGGGGTTTTTGGGGGTTTAATTTGCTTGGGGTTTATTGCGTTCTGGTTGGCACCGTGTGGATTTATGGGATGCTCCTTGCGCTGGATGCTGCTCTAATCCAACCCGTTCTGCCTTAAAAAGGCAAAAAAAAACGGGCAAGAGTTTTGAGCTGCTGATTTGGGGTAATAAATACAACGGGCGGGCGAGAGCGATTAGAGCCATCTTTTATAAATGTCTTCACATCTCATTATGCAGATGAGCTCTGGCTACACGGCTCCGAGCCTTTGGTTCTCGTCAAATAAAATGTTCTTGGGTTTATTTCCTGGAATGCAAATGCTCTCTCTGTGTGCTGGAGTTGGGCAGAAACTTCGGCGGCTCTGCCGGGTGTGGAGAGCCGGGAGCCTCGGAGCCTGGTCAGGTTGATGAAATGTTTTTGCTGTTTAAAGTTTAGGGGAGGAAAAAAAAAACCCAAAAAAAAAAACCACCCCACAACTGTGGATGTGATTAAAATATTATAACCTTATGATATTCTGAAGTGCATAAATTTTACATATCAGCTACAGAGGGAGTTTAGACATCCATTAAATGATATGACAGCTTGACTTATCTAAATGTGCATCATTTAACAATGTGTCAAAATTCTGCTTTATATAGACGACAGCAGTAAATAAGCTATCAGTCCTCTTGGCTGGAGCTTAATTCCTGGAGCTTGGACTAATAAACTTAGCTGCATTCTTGTGGAGCAGCAGGAGAAACCTGGGGGGAGGCTGAGGTGCTTCTGGGGCAGCTTCACCTCTGTGAATGCCCCTGATGCTCTGGGTTTTTAGGGCTCTTATGGAGAGACTGGAGGGATATTGGTTTCCTCCAGCATCTCCAGCATCCAACACCTTCCCCTGCTGGAGGCTGGGATGGTGGCTGTGGTCACTGTGCCCAAGGGAGCTCCGGGTGCCCCCATCTCAGAGCGATTTTTGTCTTTCCCAAGCTGAAATCTCTGGGTTTGTGAAACCCCAGCTTTTGCCCAGGGCTGGCTGGGAGTGCAGTTTGTGCTTTCCAGTGGCTCCAGCTGCTCCTGGTGCAGCGGGGCGTGGGGAGCACTGGCTGTGGAATCATCTGGTTGGAGCGATTAATCTGAATTTGGGCGCCGCCGGAGCCTGGGCAGATGTCTGTCTCATGCTTGGCTTGGCCGCTGTCTGATGGCTCTGTGCTCCTCCTGGGAGCTTCTCCTGGCCACGGCTCTTCAGGTGGCTTCTCTCTGTGTTGGTGGGGACACAAGTGACGCCTCTGGGAGCTCTGTGTCCGTAGGGATGCGGGGCTGGAAGTGCAGCTGCCCCCATGGAGGTGCACTGGAATGCAGCTGATGCCCCAGCAGAGTTCAGACCTTGCTCGTGGAGGGCTCAGGTGTTGTCCTGCAATGCCACTGTCACTGACCACCTCGTTGTGTGCCCTTCCTCTGTGGTTACAATCCCTCCCACCCCCCCAAATCCTTCATTAATACCTGATATTTCCACTATTTCCAGTTTATTTGTGAGGAGATGGGCTGTGCTTCTGGTCCCACCTGCTCTGGGATCAGTATTGAGCATCGCTGGAAAGTCAGGCTGAAGTTCCTGAAGTGAAATCTGATTTTTTTTTTTTTTCCTTTTAATTTTTTTTTTTCTGGCTGAATAATTGAGATGCTGCCAGACAAGAAGAGCTGCAGAAAATGAGAGTTTATCTTTAGCACCACAGTTCTCACTTTAGAAACTGGTGACCCCAATTCCAGCCTGGAGAGTGACTTCTTCCCTAATTAATAAATCCATTAATTAATTGTGTGCGTGCTGCAGCCCATCAGAGATGTACATGCTGGCCTCCTGATCCAGTTTAGTGGATTGCCTCTGTGGCCTTGGAAGTGGGGTGGGGGGGTAAAAAAGGGATTGTGACCACGAGGCAGCTCGGGGACAGGGATGGAAATACAATTTGATTTTTGTGGGACTGCAGGGATGAGCACGAGCCCTGGCACCTCCTGGTGGGTGTTCCAGCTCAGTGAGGTGTGAGTGGGGTGCCCAGGGCTGCTGTGCCCACTGAAATGGGGCTCCTGGGGCGCCTCTGGTGCGGATGGGGAGCAGAGAGCCACCCCCAGGGCTGGGTGGAGAGGGATGGTAAAGCCTCGGCTGATGTGAATTATTATTTATGACCAGCTTAGGAAGCAGCGCACTCCCAGCCCTCCAGTCCTTCAGGAGGCACTTGCTGAGCTCGAGATCCTCGGCAGAGCCTGCGGAGCTCGTGGTGCATCTCCCTCCCTGTGCTGGCGCAGGAGCTGCTGCTCCCCTCAGTTAATTTTTCTTGCTGTCTGCAGAGACCTGGAATGAAAATACAGGCAAATTGTTGTGCGTGCTGGTCCCAGGGCTCCTGTTTTCTCTGCTGAATGGGAAGCTGGCTGCTGGCAAAAGAATCATCATCTTTAAATGCGGGAGGCTTTGCTTGCCTGTGGGGTTTAGGGGCTCCAGGGGCCCCTCTGCTCCCCCATTTTTGCACTCCTGCTTTTGCTGGCTGGAGAAAATCAGTCTATTCTGGTTCCCAGAGGTGGCTGCATGTCCCAAGGGACAGCAGTGATGCTTCTCCTCTCCTCCCTTGAGTGCTGGTGTAATCATGGTGCCACATCCCTGGCCGCAGGAATTCCCACATCCCGAATTTCAGGGAATTATCCCGGGAGCTGCCAGCAAAACACAGCAAATTGAAATTACAGGGCCGTTGTTTGCAGGCAGGGAAGGTGAGCAGCAGCATCCTGCTCCTCAGCGTGCCTTGGAATGGGTTTTATTTAGGATTTGCAAGCCCAGAGTGCAGCTCAGGGTGTAGCACATTCCCACCCTCTGGGACTGGAAAAGGCACATGGGAGACATCCATTCCCCCCCAGACACCTGGGTGAAGTTTCTCAGAACATTTTGTACCATCCTGCTCCTATTACCGAAAGATGTAATTCCCCAACTTGGGAGATAATAAGCAGGTATTGACTTCTGCTGGGGTCATTATCAAGATTTATTCAGTCAATATGGCTCCTTGGGTCAATAAATCTTGAGGTTGATAAAGGAGGAATATATACTTGCAGACTTTATTAAAAAGTTTTCCCCTTTTGTAACACTTTTTCCTCTGTGTTGCAACAGGATCTCTGACTGAGTTTTCTTTAATTACCTTCTTTTCTTTCTTTTTTTTTTTTTTTTTTTTTTTTTGTGGTGAACATTTTCCTGCAGCTTTTGGGCTGTCTTTCCAAGACAGCACAATTTGGGAAGCAGGATTTGGCCCTGTGCTGGCTCTGGTTTGCTTTGTGCTGTGATTCCACCTCTCCTGGCTTTGCTGGGTGAGGATTTGGGGGAATGAGGGCAATATTCAATATTCCCAACATCTTTAAGCTGAGTTCCTTGGTTGCACCAACACCTCCTCCCAAAATGATTTAGTGCCTTTTATTCTTTAACATGGCCTTGCTGTTTAATTATTTTTTTACCTACTTTGGTGCAGCACTAAGTGAATTCCCCAAAGCTGCCCCAGCACCCCGAGCGTTGACTTTGCTGTGGTTTCAGCGAGCGTGGGGCCGATTTAATATTTAACTCTCGGCGTGCGCCTGTGCCAGCCAGTCCTCCTGCAACACAGATTCCCAAAAAAGTAAATAACCAGTTTGAACCCCGGGTAAATATTCCTCTGGTGGGAGCTGAGCCGTGCGTCAGCCGCTCCGAGCGCGCCGCCGTTGCCTTTGGTAACGCTCCCGTGGTTTTACACCAAAGTCAGGACCTCGAGCATCCTTTGTTTTCCTGCGTCAGGATAACATAATAAAGTATTACCTGGTGCTGGCAGCAGGGCTTGTAATGTGTGCTGTAAGCACGGAGCAGAGCCGGGGTGTTATTGCTCAGCCTGGCTGCAGAGGACATTTATTCCTTATTAATCACGCTGACGGCGAGAGCTGCCTCCGTCTGCGGCTCTGGGAGTGCTGCACAAACATCCCTGCGAGCTGGGGCATCCTTGCCCCTCCTGTCCCCTCAGTTTCTTGGCTGAGGGAGGAGCTGTGGGCTCTGTGGGGGCACAGTTTGGGTTAAAAGCCCCCTGTGATGCCCAGCATGGTGGATGGGATGGGGTGAGTGGAGGATGGGGGGGACCCCCGTGCTGTAGCTATCCCTCAGGACGGTGGGGCTGAGCTCCATCCAGGGCAGGGTTAGGTTGGATATAGGTTGGATAGGGAAAAGTTCAGCCCCCAGAGGGTGCTGGGCACAGCCCTGAGGCTGCCAGAGCTCCGGGAGTGTTTGGACAGCACTCCCAGGATGGGATTGTTGGGGTGCAGGACCAGAGGGTGGTTGGTTGATGATCCTTTTGGGTCCTTTACAACTCAGGACACCCCATGGTTCTGGGAGTCTGTGGGGGCTCTCCCCTGAGCAGCTGTTGATGCCACATTTGCTGTGCTGGGATGCAGTGGGATGGGATGGGATGATGGGATGGGATGGGATGGGATGATGGGATGCTGTGGGATGCTGTGGGATGGGATGCAATGGGATGCTGTGGGATGCAGTGGGATGGAATGGGATGAGATGAGATGGGATGGGATGCAGTGGGATGGGATGCAGTGAGATGGTGGGATGCAGTGGGATGGGATGATGGGATGCTGTGGGATGCAATGGGATGCTGTGGGATGCAGTGGGATGGAATGGGATGAGATAGGATGGAATGATGGGATGCAGTGAGATGATGGGATGCAGTGGGATGGGATGATGGGGTGGGATGGGATGATGGGATGCAGTGGGATGGGATGATGGGATGCTGTGGGATGCAATGGGATGGGATGGGATGAGATGAGATGAGATAGGATGGGATGATGGGATGCAGTGAGATGATGGGATGCTGTGGGATGGGATGATGGGGTGGGATGGGATGCTGTGGGATGCTGTGGCCACGCCGCTCCGGTTCCCTCCTCTGGCACCAGCTCTGGGCTGTGCTTTGTGGATGCCAGCCCATCCCAGCCCCTCCCAGCGCCGTTCCTGGCAGAGCTGAGGGCTGGAGGGTGCCCTGCCTGGCAGGGCTGTGCCCTGGGCACGGCTCCAGCTCCAGCCCAGGCACCCCGGGCCAGCGGCTCCGCTCGGCACACGCCGCGGCAGCGTCTCCTGCCACTGCTCTTTCCTCTCAAATAAAAGCAGCTAATTAACATTATTCTTTAATTATTGCCTTTATCAACAAGGGGTCTGGTTTATACCAGCAGGATAGTCGCTTTCCTTTCCACTACCCAAGCGAATGCTTCAATTCCTGTTGCTTTTGAAATGAATTTGATGTCATCTGCCCATTGTCACTTAATGGGGACACTTGGGTAATGATTGTGAGCTCCAGCCCTGTTAGCAGCACTGCGAGCGTGTAATTTAGCCCCTTAGGCAACGGTACTTTTGAAATCTCTGGATAGTTTTGAACTCTCTGTTCTTAATTAAATATGCAATTTTTCACGGTAACCAGGTTAATTCTTTTGTGTTGTGTTGTAATACTGTTAGGAATTTTCATAGTTCTTATTAAACATTATTCAGGCATTGTGAATTCCATAATTAAAAAAAATGAAAAGAACAAAGCTTGATTCACTTCTTTCTTTTCCCTGGTTAATTTATCAAATGAATTTTGCAAATTTTTCTTTTTCTCCCCAGACAGCGTGCCAAGTGTTTTAAAGGGGAAGGATTTAATTGCTCTGTAGGGATTGGTTGGTTATGAAGGATTTGGCTGTTTGATTAGTAAACCCTATTGGGAATGGTTTAATGCTCCATGATCTTAAAAATTGTCTGATTGTGAGGCTCTCCAAGGATGTTTTCTCTCTTCCTCGTGTACGGAAAAGGCTTTGCACAAGTGTGATTATGAGATGGGGAGGAGGGAGCCGAGGTCCTGGCTGGGTGATCTGGGCTGCCCTGGCCAGGAGGAGGAGGAGGAGGATGCTGAGGCAAACCAGGAGTTGTTCCCGTGTATCCCTGCAGATTGTGGGAATGCACCCCTGGCTGGGCCAGGATGGGATGGATCCATCACCCAGTTCCTCCTCCAAGGCTCGCTGCCTGTTTTATCTTGTAACATAATGGAATTTGATGGAATAACTGGTTTATTAAGAGGCAAACCCCTGCTGTGCTCTCCGTGCCTGGATCACTCTGGGATCCCTGTAGGGATGTGGCTGGGGGATCCCTGCAGGCTGGACATGCACCAGGAGGGATGTGGGGGTGCAGCTGCTGGGGTTGGATCCAGGTACCCCAAAGCAGGGGGATCCCCCCTGCTCTGACTGTGGAGCCTGGGGATGCCCAGCCAGGAGTCTTTATCCAGGCAGGCTTTTAAAAAGGATAAACCCACTCAGTTTCTGCTGGTTTTCTTGTCCCCTTTGGATCCAGAATTGATGGAGGTGATGTCTGTGCACTGATGCTGGGGCTGCAGGGGTGGGCTGTGGCTCCAGTGTGCCAAGAAGGGCAGAGTGCTCCAAAATCCCTGCTGGGGAAGAGCCTGGGCTTCCCTCCCAGAGCATCCAGGAGCCTCCCTGTGGGCGCTGCTCTGTGTCGCTTTTGAAGCCATTTTTGATTGAATATAGAGAAAAAAAAAGGTCAATATTTGGTGTTTTTAGCCATATGGTGGCAGCTGGGCTGCCCCCTGATGTTGTGGGGTGAAGGATGGTGGGGCCTCACTGTTCAATAGCAGAGCAGCAGCGTGGTGCTGGCGCCCAGTGGGATTTTGGGGGGAGCAGGAGGGGCTTTGGAGCATCCCTGGGAGGTGCCTGTGTCTGGGAGCTGCAGCCCAGCCAGGATCGATCGTGGCCAGGCTGAGGGGGCTCCCCAGGGGTTGTTTGGGCTTTAAGGAGAGGTCAGAGAGTCATTACACTTATAAATATATTACTATTTAAGAGAAGAGCTGTCGTTATCTTTGAACTTGGTTTATGTGGCGCCAATTTTTCCCCATTCTGATCCCAGCCAGGAGGATCAGCCAGGCTGGAGCAGCACCTAGACAGCTTGTGGGAGGAAATAAAGGATTCAGCAGTGCTGGGCAGGGGGGGCTTTGCCTCAAAAAGCTTTAGAATCTGTGCTTAAAACTGCTGCTTTCCCCCAAAACTTGGGGAAAGGTGTTAGTGTGAGGTTTGGGGAACCAAGTGATGCTGTGGTGATGCAGCTGGCAGTGATCCTGGGTTGGAATCTGTGTCAGAGCTGGGGTTTCTTTGCATCATCATCATCTTTTGGGTGTTATTGGAGAAGGACAAGTCAGCAGGATGGGTGCTCTGGTGTGACCAGGGGGGATTGTCACCAGCCCACCAAGAGAAATCCAAGATGCCACCAAGCAGTGGCATCCCCCCATGGCAATGCCCCCATTGCTGGGTTGAGCAGCGTGGGCAGGGATGCCAATGGGGCTTAAAAATGAGGATTTAAATCAAAATAAATCCCAGTTTTCCTGTTCCTCGTGGCTGAGTGAGGCGCTGAACAAGCAATGCTGGGCTATGGCTGAAGCAGGGACACAAACCATTTGCTCTGGTGGTGACACGGGCTTGGAGCAGAGACCAGCAGGACTGAGGAGTTCCACTCCCCCCAGGGCTGTGCTGAAGCCAGAAAGTCACAGAAAGTCACTTAAAAACAAAGAAAAAAAAAAAGACAAAAAAAAAAAAAGAGAAAAAAAGGCTAGACATTTGCAAGGCAAAGGGGAGCAGATGCCAGTAATGTATTCCCAGGCATGACACAGAGTGGCAGCATGTCATGAACCGTGTCCCCAGGGACCCCTGGGTCTGTGATATTGGCTTTAACCCCCAGCAGCACCAGTAAATTCATCAGGCTTACGGGTATTGCTCTTGGACTACTGAATAATTTACAGTTGCAGAGCCCAGCCAGGTTCAGGTCACCGGGGTTCATGGGTTAATAACAGGTTTGGTTTTTGTTGTCAGCATCTGCCTTGATAACATATGAAAGAATCCTATTCTGTTGATTAGATTTTGAAATGGATCAATTTTTAATCAGCAGAACATCTGACTCACTCAATAAGAGGAGCGTGGTGGAGACAGGACGAGGGGCTCGTTATTTACAGGATTGTTTGTTTTTACTCGTACGCAAATCCTCGCTGGGGCTGGAGCCTCTCCCCCCCTTCCCTGGCCCTGGCTCCCCCAAAATAAATCGCTGGGATTATCTGAAGCCTCGTGCCAGGTGTTTGATCCATCCACTGGTTGGGTGGGAAATCCATGCTGAAGCTTTGATTTAACTATCTTGTTATCGATGGAGAACATTCGCTTACCGGTCACTTAGAAAAATTTTACATTTTGGGGATGTTTTGTTCAGGTTTTCCTGAGCATCCTTCATGGAGCTCCCCTCCCCAAGGATTACCAGGATGGGCTTGTGGGTGGTGGGAGAGCAGGGAACAAAACCCTGGTGGGATGTAGAAATATCCTGGTCAAATTCCTGCCTGTGAGCAAAGTTTTTGAGGGAATAACTTTTGGTTTCATCATTCAAAAGAGCTGGTTCCCATGGAGAGTTAAATACTCTCCATGGAGTAAAAATGGAGAGTGGGGAACCTGGGCAAAAGCTTTACTTATTTATTTTCTAAATTATTTGGTTTTGATTTTTGGGCACCAAAAAAAAAAATCCAAAGTTGACATATTTCATTGCGTCTTGATAAACTGCAGGTGTTTCTTTCTTTCTGAAATAAATATGTTTTTAAAATAATAAATTAGTCGGTTTTTAATGGAATCCACTAGATCAAAATTTTGGCTTGAAGCCAGTCGAGTGGTTAACAACCACCATCACAGGACTCCCTGAAAATCAGATTCTGGTTTTTAATAACAGAAAAGGTAAAAGTCTCATAAATGTAATTTTGGGAAGCGTGTCAGCAGGGTACAGTGGCTCTGTGGGGGGCTGGCTGGGGACTCTCTGTCACTGGCAGATATTGATATAGAAAAAGAACTTGTTGGGATGATAATTTGCATGGGTTTGCCCTGGGCTCTTTGGGATTTTGCTTTTAAAACTTGTGCCTTCTGGCAGTCTCCTTAACCTAAATAAATATTCTCTCTTGGATCAATTAAGATCTGGGTGAGGAATTGCTTTTTTTTTTTCTCAATAGCGTGGCCTCTTCTTAAAAATTTGGTGCATTTCTGAATTTATAGGTAGAGGTTTTTGGTTGATTCGATGAGGTGGTGATTTAAGCATTGGGAGAAGCATGCTGAGGCCTCTGGCTGGTGCTGGGGATGCTGGAGTTGGGGATGTGAACGTGGGGATGGATTTCCTGATCCCTTTGGGTGCCTCTTCCAGCTCCCAGCTGAGCACCCACGTGCTCTGTGTTTGCTCTCACAACTGAGGTTTCCTCTGGAGCTTTGCAGTGCCTGGTGTTATTGCAACCCTATAATCCCGAGGGCTCATTCCTGTAACCTGGAAATAGCTCTGCAGGTAATGGGTGTTTGCTCTCAGCGGACACAGGTGATGTATCAGCCTCTCCCAAGATCATTAGCACTGTGAGAAGGTTAAATATGCAGATTTTATCATCCCTGGCAGGTTTATGTGCAGGAGAGCGATGGGTGTCACAAGTTCGGGCATCCAAACGAAGTTTGTTTTAGTGATGGAAAATGTGCTTCTTCTCTTGAGCATCTGCTGGTTATTTTCTGACAAGAATTGGAAAGAAAAAAACAGCTTTGCAAGAAGTGGAGGGACTCCTGGGCTGGTTTTTATTAAATAATGGGTGTTTAGAAAGCAGTGATGGGGTTTAGTGCCCAGTTTGGGCAGTGGGATTTGCTCTGGGCACTCGCCCAGTTCTTCCTCCTCTGGTAACTTATTAACTCCAAAAATTGTCCTTGTGTTTAGCAGCTGAGTAAATGTGTATTGCTGATGGGTGCCTGGGTTTTAATGTCACTGCTCTGGACAGGATTGACCCCGAACAGCTCCAGAGCTGGTTCTGCTGCCCAGGAGGGGCTGGAAATGGTGCTTGGCTCCTTCCTTTGCACCTCGAGGCTGTGCAGAGGGGTTGTTCCTTTGCAGCTCAGGGTTTTTTTCCAGAGTTCCCATCCCTGGAACTTTTCAAGACCAGATTATACAGGGCTTGGAGCAACCTGGGATAGTGGAAAGTCCCCGTGCTCATGGCAGGGAGAGGATGTTCAAGAGATGATGTACAAGGTCCCTTCCAACCCAAAGCATTTTTGATTCTGTGTTTCATTTTGGGTGTATGAATTTGTACCCCCAGCCAGTTCCAGGTACGTCCTGTGTGCCACTCCAAAGCTGCATGGATTTGATCCAGAGTTACCAAGGCCTGCAAACCATCCTCTTCTCTTTCCTCCTTGATTTTTTTTTTGAGCCATTTAGCCAAGTATGATGCTGCAATAATTTTGGGCACCACAGGGTGTTTGGGTTCATTAGGTCTCGCTGTGGGGACCATACAAATTTACCTTTTGACAGCAGTGGCCTTCTCTGCCCATCCCTTCCCTTATGGAAGAGTCCCCTTCCCACCAGGATGCATAACCTGAGCCTGGAAGGGTTTCTGCATTTCGGTCTTTTTTTAGGCTAATAATTAAACCGTAATGACAGAGCCCAGCATCTCTTTATTTAAAGAGCAGATGGAGTGTTCTGGATATTAGCATGGCCCTGGCTCCCACAGTGCCAGCAGCCCCTGGAGCTCAGGGCTGGGATGAGCCCCCCAAGGACTCTGTTATTGGGTGGGCAGCGGGTGGCAGCGCCGTGGGACACCAAAATTCCAGTGGCATCGTTAGCTAGGGGTGAGCTGAGATGCTTTTCCTGCCCCATGGCTGAACCCCAGGAAGCTGCTTCCAAAAAGCACCTTTGGATGCTGAGCTGGCACAGCTGGCACATCATGGGCTGAGCTCTGCCTCCATCCCAGCCCTGTGAGCTTCGCAGTGACGGCTGGAGCGGGGCTGGTTTGGTTAAAATTATCCAAATTTTGATGGATAATCCCAGGCTGCCACTTCCAAAAGCTATAAAAGAACAGAGCTCAGGCTTTGGCCACTGAGCTGGCCCAGAGCTCCTTGCTCCCTCCTCACCGTTGTGATGTGGAGCTGCAGGGATGATTTTGGAGCTGGCAGTGCCATTCTGGAAGGTGCAGATCCATCCCCAAAAATCCCCGTCTTTTCCCATTTTCACCCAGCATCACCATCCAGCCTCAGTGCTCTGTACCTCCCACCCCCATTTCTCATTGACACGCTTCATTTTTTTTTTCCTAAGCAGCCACAATTGATAATTTAGCTCTGGATAAAGCAACCTTCCAGCTTTTTCTTTCTTAGAGGCCAAAACATTGATGTTGTGTGAAATGGGAGCTTTGAGGAGGCTTTGTATGGAACTTAGCTTCCTGAAAAATTTATTTACTGCGACTGTGATCCGCAGGAGCGAATTGATGTTTATCTATAGTAGTTCTTGCCAGAAAAAAAAATGCATAACTGCACTTTCTTGGGAAGCCTTGAAAGGCCTTTTAAATAAGTGTCTAATAGTAGGCTCTCAATAGCAAACAGCCAGCTTGATAGACAGTGTACAGTATATTATTAACTATAAGCAGGCTTAATCTTTTCCTCATGTTTTAGAGAATGCTTTATAACCTTGTGGCCAAAGAATTCATGATCACCAGGTATTTGAAGCTAAGCAAAAATTATACCAGCTGTAAGTGCTGGGAGATCGATCGTGCTGGGGGAGGCAGGAGGCAGCTCCTGCTGCAGCCCTGGCCTGGAGCTGCTGCTCCCAGCCACTCCTGGATCTCTCCTTGGGGTTTGGGTGGCACAGGAGGCATGGGGAGGATTCCCTGGGGAGGGATGCTCGTGGGGAGGGTGTTGTTTGTTTGTTCTCCTCACAATTCCCCTGTGGGATGGGGGGTCCAGGTCCTGGCTCAGTGATGGAATTGAGTTGTGGGATCATTCGGGTTGGGAAAGATCTCCAAGATCATCGAGTCCAACCATTCACCCAGCACTGTCATGTTCACCACCAAGCCGTGTCCCCAGGTGGTTCCAAGGGTGGTGATTCCACCCCTGCCCTGGGCAGCCTCTTCCAATATCTGACCACTCTTTCTGTGAAAGAATTTTCCTGAATTTCTGTGGGAATGCTAATTATTAGAAGCTGGAAAAGTACTGTGTTTAGCCTTCTGATCTGAGTTCTTGCACCTGCGAAAATACTGTGTCCTTAGACATCTCTAAATGTGATAACAAAGAGTCAGAGAGACGTGAGAAAGTAGAATGCAAGACTGAAAGAATGAAAAAGAGTTGATGTTTAGCTGAACGAATAGAATGCTTAAGTTACAGAATATGCATGAGCTTATTAACACTATTATAAAAGTATGTAACCTAATCAATAAATTGGAGACTAATGATCATCAACCCCTAAGATGTGCACGTCTCCCCTTCACCTCCTCAAATGGTGACCCTTCCTTAAATAGAGTTTTTCCTTAAATAGAGTTTCTCCTTAAATGGTGATTTTCTTTTAGCAAATTTCCAATCTGAGCCTCTCCTGGCCCAGCTTGAGGCTGTTCCCTCTTGTCCTTTGCTCCCTGGGAGCAGAGCCTGATCCCCCATGGCTGCACC
Organism: Calcarius lapponicus; assembly: GCA_039654755.1. Classification (NCBI taxonomy): domain Eukaryota; kingdom Metazoa; phylum Chordata; class Aves; order Passeriformes; family Fringillidae; genus Calcarius; species Calcarius lapponicus. The sequence goes on from CM077478.1 coordinate 3,457,003, forward strand.
CTCCTGTCAGGGACCTGTGGAGAGCCAAAAGGTGCCCCCTGAGCCTCCTTTTCTGGCCCCATGTTGTGTTGTGGTGCCCTCTCAGCTCCTCCTGCCCATGCTGGGTCCTGGCAGCTCTGGCCGGGACTCAGGGAATCGATAGATGGTTCGGGTGATAAGTGGCTTTGCTAAAAACCAATTTTGCAAGAGGAGTTTGCAGAGAGGTCAGCAGAGAGGATCTGCATCTGCACTCACTGCGGCCAGGAGCTCGACCTGGATTAACCTGGGGAATTCAGAAATTCCCTCAGTGTGGGGATGGCCGCTCTCCTCCTGCTTCTGAATCCACGAATCCGTGTGGATCCCATGGGAGGGTGAGCCTGAGGAATGTCTCCTTCCTGCAGGCAGAGCATTTGGGTGAGGTGAGTGTGCCTGAGGGCGATGGGGAATTAAACCAGCAGAGTTTGGCTGGTCTGGGAGCAGTGCTGGAATTCTGGTGGCAGTGTTTACACATGGATGAAGTGCTCCTGTACAGCTCCTCCAACGTGGCTGGTCTAAGGAGGCTTTTCTCTGATCTCCACCATGGCTGGATGCTGCTTCCAGCTGTATTTTCCCTTGAACAGACCCATTACTTGCCCCCACTGTTAAGGAGATCCTGTTTTAGGGTGCTTATTGCTTTTGGCACAGCTTGGTGACACTGCTGGGACTGTGCCACCTCCTGGCACCAAGCATGAGTGTCTGAGCTCTGCATGCCACCATGTGGACCCCAGATTGGGTTGTTTTTAGACTTTCTGACATTTCTCTGGCTTGACTCATCTTTTCCCACCTGTAGGACCAGGAAAATCCCCCAAACTCCATCCTCAAACCTTGGACACTGGGGCTGATGGCAGAATGAGCCAGCACCAGCATCTCCTCTCCCCTTGGGCAGCAATTCTTTATTTTCCCTGCTTTTTTTTCCCCATTTATCAGGTGGAATTCCCCCTTGGCTGGTGGCCCCAGAAAGAGCACAGTGGGATGCTCATGCCTTGCAGTGGAGCTTTGCTTTCAGCCCATTATTTATGACTCCATCTCTCCCCTGCACAGCCACCGTTCGGATGCTGCGGCTGAAACCACCTTGTTATTTTATTTTACTTTTTTTTAATCATCATGGGGAGGCTGTTTCTGGATGCTGATTGACAGAAACATCTTATCTCCTCTAGTCAAAGTGTCTCCTCTTTGCGTGGTAATGAAGGAGTTTGACACTTTGACACGAGTGTCAAACACTTTCCTGAAGATGCAAACAGTGCAGGCTTTGATCTAGGTGCAAACTGGTTTTACTACAACAAACAGATCCCCCCTTTCATCCAGAAAGGGAGATAAGGGGTTTCAGTTGGTGCTAAGTAGCAGCTGCTCTTAAGGGGTTTTAAAAATAAAAATAAGAAAAAAATATAATAATAATGGAATAGTGGAGCTGTTGTGTCATGTTGGAAACCAGTCCTGGTGCTGTGCAGTGAAGTAAGGTGGGTGTAAAGCCAACAGTGGGAATGATAAATGGGAGAGAATCCTCCTAAAATAAAACCACAGAAATTTCCTCTTTTGGGAGATGCTTGGATTTGTTTTTCCCCAGTATTTCCATCTTCAGAAATGCCTTTTCTGGAGAAAATTCATTGCTTTTCATAAAAGTGATGGGGTTTTGTGAAAAACAACCACTCCTACTACTAGTTTGGGTTTTTTTTTTAAGGAAGAGGGAGGCAGGCAGCCCTTTTGGGTGCTCTGGGGTTTGGTGCCTTCGCTGGGATGCTGGGTCCTGTCCCGTGGTCTCACCCAGCACCAGGGGTTTCCCCACTTTCCCATCCATACTTTCCCTGAGGATGGGATGTGCCTTTGCCTCCTTTCCCCTCCAGTTTTCACCTGTCATTCATTAAAGGTTGTTATCCCCTGGCCAAGCCTGGAGGTATTTTAAGCCCTGGTGGGAGGCCTGGAGGGAGGAATCCCAACCACACTCGCAGGCTGACAAAATTCTCAGTCATGAGCTTTTCTTTTTCAGTAGATAACTTTAAGTAGAAATGGGTAAAATTCCTTCCTGGCATCACTCTGCTAGCGTTAGGCTGGACCATGCCTGGATTTGGCCCAAGTTTGTCTAATTAAATGCAGCAGCACCTTCTCTCTATTTTGAGCCTTGAGCTTGGGCACAAATGCCCTGTGAGCAGCTGAAAAGAATTGATGGGATGTATGGAAATTGTTAAGTTGCAGCAAATCCTGAGGTTTGTGTGTGGATTTTCCCTTCCCTCTCTCCTGCATGGACACGAGCAGGGTCAGCCTGGGAGCTGCCCTCAGCCTTCTGGATTTGGGAGTTTTCCTTTTGACTGTTTCCTTAGAAAATCTTTTCCCTTTGGACATCTTGGAATAAATGACTGTTGCAGATCAGTTCCAAATGAGCCATCTCTGTCTCCCATCCCCATCTCCCCTGCACTGGTGCAGCAAGCACAGCCTGGCTCTGGGACGGGGATGTCCCTTATGACACCTTGGCTTCATGTCCCCTCTCCTAAAGGGAAGCTCCTGCTGGGATCAGGGCTCTGGGGACTGTGTTCATCCCACACCATCCCAGGATCTGTCCTGTCCCCATTCTCACTGTGAAATTCCCTCCATCCTGCTGGGATACCTGGCACTGGTGACCTCACTGAGGAGTTGTCCCTGCCCTGCCTTTGGGCATTGCCCCCTGAGATGTGTCAGCCCAAATCCAGGGGGTGAGGAGGAATTGGGGTGGTCAGATATGGGCAGAAGTGTTTCATTTAGTGCTTAATTAGACCAGCAGTTCCTGCTCCTTGCCCTCCTTGCTGGCTGCTCCATGCCAAGGGGGCTGGAGCACAACGAAATCCTCCCCAGGAGATGCTGGATTGGGAAGTGACAGAGGATTTTGGGGCTTAATTTTAGCCAGAACACGTGGCTCGTTTTTAGATGCTTCTCAAGTCATGGTGGCTTTGTTGTAGTCGAGGAAAGGGAAAAAAAAACCAAACCCAAAACTGGAAAGGTGGCTTGGTTTAGATGGAATTTCTCCACGGCCAGAAGTTAGGGAATTTAATAGGAAGGAGCTATTCCACATTGCCCAGCCTGCACCAGAGATTAAAACTCACATTTCATTTTTATACACTGTGGTTAATCCAATAATGATCCCGTGTTCCAAACGGCAATAATATCTTTCAGCATAGTTAATCAGAAGAGACTTAATGCTGTCACTATTTATTAACCTTTGTTGAAAAGCAAGAAGTTTCCCTGCTAATCTGTGATTGTTGCTCTTGTCAGGCTCTGTCAAGTGCAAACCAGATTTGGCATTTGTTCCGGCGGGGAGGATGCTGCTGCTGCACCCAGGGACCTGCTCCCCTGTGCTGCCTGGGGATGCTCTGGGTGCTGGAAGCTTTGCAGCCAGCCAGGCTGCTCCTTTCTCTCTCCCCTTGCAGCTTCCAGAGGGTTTCCAGCCTCCAGCCACACACATCCTGGTGTTTGGGGTGGAGAAGCTTCCTCAGGGTTATGTTTTGGGACATAGCTTGGGGGTGTTTGGGTCAGAAAGGCAGCTGTGTCGTGTCTCAGGTTTATATTTTTATAAAACATGTTTTTACACCCAGGGATGTTGGAACCTGCAGGCTCCCAGCGTGGGGAGATGCTCTCCTGGCCAGGTGGTCCCCTGTGCTGCCTGGGGATGCTCTGGGTGCTGGAAGCTTTGCATCCAGCCAGGTTGCTCCTCTGTCTCTCTCCTTGTATTTTCCAGAGGGTTTCCAGCTTCCAACCACACAGATCCTGGTGTTTGGGGTGAAGAAGCTTGTCCCCTCCTCAGAGTCACATTTTGGCTGCCTGGGACATAGCTTGGGGGTGCTTGGATCAGAAAGGCAGCTGTGTCCTGCCTCAGGTTTATATTTTTATAAACCATGTTTTTACACCCAGGGATGTTGGAACCTGCAGGCTCCCAGCATGGGGAGATGCTCTCCTGGCCAGGTGGCACTGGAGCAGCGACCTTGGTGGTTTGCAGGGGTTGAGTGACTTCCAGCAGCTTCCCAAAATCTCTGGGAATTCCCATCCATGGTGTCCATCCTGCTTGGGGGGAGAAGGTGCTGCTGGGCAGCCCAAGGGGTTGAGGGGGATTGTGTGAGGATGCTGAGCCAGGCAGTGCAGCTGGCTTGTCCCTCCCATCCTGGAAGCCATCCCTGGGTGATCCCACCCCTGGCAGGGACAGTGGGATGCTGCCCTTGGAACCAGGGCTGGCATTTCCCAGGATGGTGGTTCTGCAGCACCAGGAACTGACGTGGGTTTGGGAAGTGTTTGGAGCTCTGTGCATGAAGGAATCTCAGCCTTTGGTGCTCTCCCATTTGGCTCCTGTTGCAGGGAGGCCAGTGCTGGAATTGGCTTGTGGGAGCACCTGGGATTAATGAGGCAGCTTGGTGCCGTGCAGGAATCGATGCTTCCTGCATTAATTGCGCTGTGTTGGAGCTTCAGCTTTTTATTCTGAGTTATGGAGTTACAGGGAGAGATGTCTCTCTTCAGCACAGCCCTGCATCCCACAGGAAAGGGTCCTTTCCCAGCTCCCATCCTGCCACAGTGCTGGCACATCCTCACTGTGGGATGAGGAGGGAAAATCAAAAACCAGGACAAAAATAAACTCCAATTCTCTGCTTGCCTCCCTTGTAATCAGCCAAATGAAGAGGTGGATGGTGATGATCAGGCTGGAGTGGAAAAGCCACCTGTGGGTCCAGCTCTGGTCTCCACTGGGACATGGATGGGCAGGAGAGGTCAGGTCCCCAAAAGGGCTGGTGTCTCCTTGCAAGCGTGTTTGCAGCAGCTTTCACATTTATTTACGCATTAATTGCCATTTAATTGCAAATTATTTTTATTTACTTGCAATTATTTCTGATTTCTGTAACTGAGCATTCATGTGGATGGAGAGCAAAGTCTCCCGGCCCCTTGGGGCTTTGGGAACTGTTCTGGAAGAGCAGTTGTTGCTGGTATTTCTTATTTTTAGGGTGGACTAACATTGAGCACTGTTCTGATCCTCTTGATCACTCCAACAGGTGCAGTTATTTTACATACAGCCCCAAACAATCTCACTTTGATAATATCACTGAAGCCTAAACATGGTATTTGTATTTTTAGCAAATAGTTCATTCTGGTATTGATTTACGTGTAATGTGGTCCTTGCATGAATAACTACCATAAATCTGGAAGCATTTATTAACCCAAATAGCTGCAAACTCAGTCAAATCCTGTGTGTCTTGGACACAATTACAGAGCTGAGACTGCAAAGTAAAAGAGCAAAACATAAACCTTGTTTTTCTGTGACCAACCCAGAGTTTCTGCCAGCTAGTCCATTGATCCGTGATAAGAGGCAAGGGTTAAGATAATTTGGCAAAATGAAAAAGTAGGGAATAAATAACAATAAATAGGATTTCTGATGTGGCCTGTCGATATTTGGGACGGTGCCTGACTCTGCCTTCTCTGCCTAGCCAGAGAAATTAACTTTGAACTCAGTGGCTGCAGCCTTTTTCTCCTGACTCCATCCCTTGTGCTGGCGGGCAGCAGGGACAGGCACTTGTTTGTTATCTGACTGATACTGAGCTCAGCTGAGCTGGGCTTTGTGGAGCCAGGGTTTACCAAAATAGTGTAAATCTTGTTTGGTATTTGTGAAGCAGGGATCATGTTAAAAAAGCCTCCGAGCCCTCGCTGGTGCCGTGTGCCAGACGTGGAGGGCTGGAGTTGGGAGGGCTGGAGGGTTTCTGGTTCTAAATTTAGCCATTTAAAAGAAGATTATGGACTATGCACTTGGGACTTTTAAAAAAGGCTTTCACAATAACTCTTGAAAGCCTGATGCCTTTAATCCTAAACTTTAATTTAAAATAAAGAAATCTTTTCAACTTGCCTCTCTCCCCTCCTCCATCCCGCTCCTCCAGGCTGAGGTTCTTCCCATCTTGCTTACGGAGCAAAGATGTGCTCAGCTCTTTTAATTTCTTATGAAGATATTTATTTTTTAATAGAAAGAAAATCAAGTCAACACTCGAGAGTATACACAGCAGTTTACCACGATAGGAGGAATTAATCAGTCTATAAAGTTCAAAATGTACAAAGAGGGAAGGAAAAAAAAAAAAACACCCCGGCTGATCAAACACGAGGCTCTTCTCTGAGATGTGGAGATAAAAGCCTTTTCCTCCACCAGCTCCTCCACTATTGGCAGCCAGTGGGATCAAGATTTTTTTTTTTTTTTTTTTTTTTTTTTTTGTTATGGAAAGCTCGAGATAATTAATGTTGTTGAAAGAGGACCGTGGGGTTGGCGTCTCGCAGGCTGGCCCCCAGTCTGGCATCTCGGGAAGCAGCAGCGAGTCAGGGAGGGGGGAAAAATCCCCCACTGAGGGAGCTGCCAATTGAACAGAGCGATAAATAACATCCAGAGATTCAAAAGAACATTTAAAAGGGGCTGCTGCTGTCGAGAAACTTCCCTGCCTGCAAGGGTGGTGTGCGATCCAGAGCGTCCTCGTGGTGTGACTCCAATGGATGCTCTGCCAGGGCCAAATCCCTGTGGCCAGCTGGGAGATGCTGGGAGCTACTGGGAGCAACTGGGAGATGCTGGGGGGATACTGGAGGTGCTGGGAACTACTGGGAGCTGCTGGGAGCAGCTTGGAGCAGCTGGGAGATGCTGGAGCTGCTGGGCACTCCTGGATCCCTCCCATCTCCCAAATCTCGTTTGGTTCCCTCCTGATCCAGCTCTGGTGTCAAATGTGCTGCCCAGGGATCGATAGAGGGATGGTCACCCAGGCTGTGTGTGCAGCTCCTCTGTCACAGCCCTGACAGCTCCAGATCAAGATGAGAGCGGGCAGCTCGTCCATCGAGCGCTCTTTGGAAAGCAGGATGAATTAATTACCGCCGTTAATGACCGGGGAGAGACTTTGGGAAGCTGCAGCTGAAGGTTCAGAGGTTTGAGCCGGGGGAGAAGCTGAGTAGGTGGCACCTTGGAGTCCTTCAGTGTTGGTGATTCTGTTCTCAGTCCAGGGTGATGTGGTCCATGGTCTCCATCCACGTGAGACCAACCCAGATTTGTAGGGTTGGACGAGTCCCTGCCGGTCTGGAAATTCCTGCCTGGCAATGAGGACATTTAGAGATTTCTTTCCCCTGATCCTTTGGTCCTGCATCCCCAAACCTCCCTCCAGCTGAGTATCCTCATGGGATGGTCTGGTCCATGTTCCCCATCTTCATGAGAGCAACCCAAATCTGGAGGATGTGAAGGGTCCCTGCAGATCTGCCAGGAATGGACCTGGGGAAAAGAGATCCAAATGCCCTCATTCCTAATGAATGGAATCCCTGCATCCCACATCTGCAGGCTCTCCTCCAACACCCCGAGCCCAGTGTCCTTATGGAATGATGCATGATCCATGATCCATGGCCTGGGATGATCCCCAAATATCCCAAGTGCACCAGGGCTGCATCAACATCATTACAGCACTGTGGTCGCAGCTGGATTTGCCCCATCCAGGTGTTTGCTCAAGGCTGTGTTAATTATGATGATTTTTTTTAATTGCTTTGAGGGTCTTTTTGCTCTTTCCCAGCCCCCTTTGAAGGAGCTGAGATGGCACAGCTGATCATCCCATCCTCCTCCACCTTTCCTATCCCAGTTATTTATTATGCAGCATCACCAGGATTGCTCTCAGACAAGACTTGTCAGCTATAAAAGACACTGGCAAATTTTATTAGTTGACAGAAGGGTGGTGATTTTATTTTTTTCCTCCTGAAAATATTAAAAAGTCATTTTAGTTTAGAAACCTAATTTTAATTTAGTTAGGTTTTAATTTAATTTAGTTTTTAAATTCATTTTCCGGCAGAACTCAATTTTTCAAGCGTAATTTGATGCCGTCAGTGGCCATAATGTTTAATGTCCTCCCTATAAATTGCAAGGATGGCTTTGAGATGATTTACAGGATTCAGGGGGATAAAGCCTGGCCCTGCACGTGGGAGAGGCTGGAGAGAAAATGCTTTTATTGTGGCAGCTGCAGCAGCCAGGGTGTTACCTACAGAAAAATGGGGAAAACCTCAGTTTTCCTCTCTGCTCAGCCCTGCTTGGGGATGGATGGGAAGAGAGATGCCCCTGTGCTGGGTGGGGTTGCTCCAGGGATATTCCTGGATCTGTGCTAAAATGAAAGGGAATTCCAATGGTGATGAAGATTTTGGGATGGTGACATTACCCCCCAAATCCATCTGCTTTCCCCAAAGTGAGCTGAACCGTTCCTAGGCATGGATGGAGGGAACTGGGAGGTTGAAATCAGGGCAGACGCTTGGAAAATGCAACATAATTGAGTGAAATTCCCTCCCAATTTCATCCCTCGAAGCATTGCATTTAATTACTGGATTAGAGAAGTCTTCAGACCATGTATTGAACATTATAAATGGGGATGAGATGATTCTGGGAATGGCTTAATGAAGCAGGGGAGGTGGGTGAGGATGTCTGTGTGCACCTTTGGGTCAGGGCCACGTTGATTTGGCAGAGGAGGAGAAACCCTTCAGTGCTTTGGGGAGCGTGGCCATGGGGAGGGTTTGGATTTTTCCTCTTGATTTTGGCTCCTGTGTGGCAGCACTTGGCTCTGGGAATTTTTGCCTGGTGGAATTTGCATTCATTTTTCGGTGATGAAGTGGCCAAGCTGAGTGGTCACAGGTGAAGGGGAGCATTGAGGAATCTCCCAGAGTGGATTTGGGGTGTGTCTGCTGAGGGACAGGTGGTTTTGGCCAGGGCTTGGTGCTGCTGTGTCTTATCTCAGCCCTGTCCCTCTGTGCCTGGCTCCCTGCAGGGCTGAGGCTTGGATGGATCCAATACTGAATTCCTTTGGTTAATTTTAACTCAGGCGCTGGTGATGTGTTTTAAGAGATGCTCCAAAATCTTCCATGGAAATGGGCCAGAGAAAAGCACCTTAAACGATTTTCCTTGATGGGAAGAGGGGATGTGAACACAGCCATCATGTGAGACACTGAAGAATCCCTATTATGGGAGCTGTGTGCCATGTCCTGGGCTGTGCCACCATCCTCCTGTGCCACCACCCCCTACATCTTCCCCCAGTGTCCCCACACTGACTTTGGGCTCCTGCCTGGTCCTGGTTCCCCTCACAGAGGGGTCCCATCCTGCCAACGCCTCCCCCATGTCCCATCCCAAGGCTGCTGTGCCAGCACCAAAGCTGAAATCCCAGTGCCCTGCTGAGGTGCCCATCCCTGCCAGTCCCTCCCAGCGTCCCCTGGGTTGTCATGGTTACTGAGGCATGGGACCCCAGAGACCCGGCTGGGAATTAATGGCAGCGCGGGATAAAGGATTCCTGTCTGGGCCGGGTTGATGGATTACATTGATGTGCCATTTGTCATAGCGTAATTGTTCTGGCAAATGTAATACCCACTCGTATAAACATTGTGCTGCTTTGCTAATAAAACTGAAAATGGGAAGAGAAAGGATGATGCAGTGTTATGGTCAGGCAAAGAGACACCGCCTCTGCTCCGTGCTGGCACCGGGGGCTTCTGCTGGGCACCTGCCCCAGCCTGCCCCCTCCATCCATGGAAAACGGGCAGAGTGACTGTGAGATCCTCTGGGATGGGGCTGTGGCATCGCTTTGCCCATCACTGCTTTTGTCTGGGGGGGTCAGACACGTTCTGCACCCCCGAATGGGCAGCGGGGACCCCGAGGATGCTGAGCCCATCCCTGAGGGTGCTGAGCCCATCCCTCCTCAGGTGAGAGGTAAATGAAGCTGGGGCACTTCTGGCACCTGAGGGGCTGCTTTCACCTTGAGGGGGTTTATAAATGGAGGGTTTGTGGCACGGTGAGCACCTGTCTGTCCCCAGGTGCCACCCCCTGCCCTTGCTTCAGGAGCGCCAGGGTCTGACACTGCCAGGAGCAGCTGGTGCCCAAATCCCCAGGTAGTTTTGCTCTCTGATTAATCAGCCCCTGGATTAGGAGCCCAGCAGGGCTATCGGCTGGAGGTGAATTGCTCATCCTGCTGCGAGCAGTTCCTGGCGCTGGACTCGATGGAGAGGGGTGGGAAAGTCCCTGCAGCCACCCCTGCTCCTCACCCAGGACCCTGGGTCACTGTGGGGATCATCATCCCTGCGTGCCCAGCTTGCCTGGCAGTCAGGTCATGACACTGTGCCCACGTTTCAGAGTTCAGGACCACTTTACCCATCTTCTCCCATTTTTCTGCCATGAAAAGCAATGAAGATGAGGAGGAAGAATAACCCCCTTTGTTGCAGCTCCACAGCCCCCTCCTAAATCCTGAGGTAGTTGTGCAGCATTGTGCTTTACACACTCGTCTCCAAATGTTTTGGAAGTTTCTGGTTGACCTGATTTGTAGAAAAAAAAAAAAAAAAAAGATAAACACCCTTTCTGTGTTTGCAGTCATATGTAATTTTTATCTCTTGACCTTTAAATGTAAGCAGCAGTAAAATGAAGAACTATGGCAGTCATTTAACACCCTGCCTGTACTAACTGGTTTCTGCCTGTGAGCCGTGGTTTTAAATTGGCTAATGCAGAATACTTGCAGAGCTAATAATAATTCAGATTACTTCTGTCAGCTATTCCGGTTTCATGGGTAATTTAGTAGTTGAATAAATTTTTAAAAAAATTCATTCGTTCCCATGCACTGTTATGAATCAGTAGATGGTTTACCATTGGCAGCAGTAACTGTAAGAAGATTTAAATTGCTACTGAAAAGGATTTGAGTGAAGGTAATGTTTTATAATGTTCTAAGCCATATGCACTACTTTCAGGCCTCATCAGTTTTACATTGATTCCTAGTGAAGTGTTTAATTGCATCATGAATGCAATATAATTCAGTTCTTTTTGCTAATATGGTATATATCTCAAAGTGATATACAGCACTGACAGTGAAGACTCAGGGTTTTCTTAGGATCTTAAAAGATGCCTCTGTGTGTGTTTGCACGCGTGTGTGCACATCTGTGCCTGCCCAGGAGCTTTTTCCTTGCAGACCTTGGGGCTCTTGGTTGGTGCTCAGTGCCCAGAGCTGCCAGCTCTCCAGGGGTGTCTGCGTGGCCATCAGCAGGTAAGGGTTTCTATATTAAAATATATTTACCTCGTATAAAAATAAATTTTAAAATATAGAAGGTGCAGACTGAGAGTTCAGCTCTTACAGCCTGACTGCTCTGATGTTGGCTGGTGCCCCTTGGGCAGCTCAGCTTTGGTCCTGGCACTCTTTTGGCTCTTCCCAGCCCTGCTCATGGCTGTGGTGGGAGATGGAATCCTGGTCAGAGGCACGGGTGTGGCGCTGTCAGAGCCTTGTGGGCAGTGCATTAAAAAATCCCCCCACGGTTTCATGGTGATGTGAAGACAGTTTGAATCCGTCCAGGAGCCCTTGGGGACGTGGCCAGCAGGGAGCTGTGTGCTGGTGCTGCAGCTCTGGGAGCCCTCAGCCCAACACAAAGCCCGTTCCTGTGCTGCTGCCAGGCTCAGGGGCTGTGCAGGATGGGCTCTGTGCCCCTTGCTGGCCCTGGTGCCCTTCCCTCCCTCCAGATCTGTCTGCTGCCTGCAGGGCAGGGACCTTCCCCGTCCCCCCAGCTCCCTCTTGCTGCTTCTGCTCATTACAATTTCATCAGTTAATTAAGGATTGGGCCCTGGTGTCATCCTGGTGGGAAAACTGAGGCAGGCTCAGTGCTGGCTGGGGTTTTCCCGTGGGAATGCCAGCTCTGGGCTCCAGCAGAGCGAGCATCCCCAGCCCTGCCGTGACCCCCATCCACCTGCCTGCACCCTGCTCTTGGCTCAGTTTGAATTCCCGAATTTCCACGGCTCTGTGAGGTGAGGAACACCCAGTGCAACCAGGGACATGTCCCTGGGGATGGCTGCTGCTGTGCTCCTGCTGCTTTTGCCTTTGGGAATCTTGTAGTTGAGATGGAGCTCCTCGCTGGGGATGCAGCGTCCTTTAGCTCGGTTTGCCATCACAAACAGGGAAATCCTGACCTCAGCTTGGCCCCGTGGGGCTGGGGGAGGTTGGTGAGAGCAGGATCCAGCCCCACATGTGGAGTATTCCCACAGAAGGCTCCTCCTTGGCCGTGGTGCTCCCCGCCGGCGCTGCGGGGGCCGGGATGCGCTCCTGCTTTGCAGCCTAATGCGATATCAAAGTCGCTAACATGATTACGCTTATATATCATATTAGGGAAAATGAATACTAATTCAATACAAACTACTAATTCAGTAGAACAGAAAATTGCTGAGAGAATAGAAAATTGCTGAGCGTGCCGAAGCTGGGCATGGCTGGGAGGAGAGGCGCTGCCTTGCTCTGTGCTGAGAGCTTTTCCTCAGTAGCTGTGGCATGCTGGCCAGGGTGACACGGGGCATCCCAGGAGGGGTCAGTGCCAGAGCTGAGCCAGAGAGTGGCTCTGGAGGTGGGGAGAGAAACCCCCCTTTGCTTTTGATCCAGTAACTTGTGGCCAAGGACTGGGAGAAGTTAACTGGGACCTGTGTGAGAGCTGAAGCAGGAGAGCAGGAAAATGGCTCCAGGTGGGGGTGGGAAAGGGGGGAGTAAAGCTGGTGTGGGAGGGTGAATACCTGAAAGGAGCTGGTGTTTTAAGCTGTTTGCTTTTCCCAATGCATGGATCATGTCCCATTCCTGGCCTGGTGCTGAGCGTGGACTCCCCAAGCTCCAGGGGAACACCCCTGTCTTGGGGACATGACTGGGGCTTCCCATGGTCCTGCTGCTGCAGGAACTACATAGTAGGCTCTTGGTTTAATTGTAATTTTTGGTTTAATCTTTGGTTCAATTCAGATTATTAGTGCTTGTACGAGTTTTCAGGCCACACTGTTTCCCAGAGCTGCGTGCCATTCCCAGGTTGTGGCGCCTGCCTTGGATCTCCATCCCTGGCCAGGACGCTCAGTCCCATGGAGAGGGCACCCAAATGTCTCTGATTCACTTCTAAATCAAGAATTTCACTGCAATTTAATGCATCTGCTGTGGGTCCTCTGCACCATGGGGACAGAGCAGGGTCCTCAGTGCCCAGCCCTCCACATCCTCCCATCCCACACGGGCGCCTTTGGACACGAGCGTGGCTGGTTCTGGGAATTCCAGGCATTCACCCAGCTCAGAGAGAGCTGTAAGTGGGACACACAGTGTCTCTGTACTAATATGGTAGGAGAGTCTTATTGTATTAGCAATTTCCCATCAGATCATGTCATATTAGTATTGTATTGTATTAGTATTTGTTTTCACTAATGTGATGTGAAAGTTGCTAATATGATAAGACTCCTGCATTGTATAGTGAAAACAAATATTAATATGATAGGATGGAAAATAGCTAATAAGAAACTAAGTTGCTAATCTGACGTGATGGATCTCCTAAAGGAATTGGTTGTAGCTTTCCTGTACTTTTCCAGGATCACCTTCAACCCTGCTCGGGGTGGGAGACAGGAAGGCAGCAGCACTGCTGTGTGGCACTGGTGGGTTTTAAAGGGATGAATCCACCTGGAAAGCAAAATCATCTCCTTTGGTCGTAAATCCAGGCATTTGTTAGGCAGAACAAAAAAAATAATCACATGTTTGTGGGGAAGCCCTTGTCTGCTGGAAACCCAAGGGTCCTGGGGCAAGCTGATCCCTGGGAAACACAGCAAATACAAATTTAGGGAGCACAGGTCCTCTGACAACCCAGGAGGCTGCCCCGAGCTGCAGCTACACCACAGCCTAACCATGACAAGACATAACCACCAGTTTCCTAATTTTATTTTATTTTTTCCCCAGTCGCCAGAGCAAAATATCAATTTCTGACACACAGAGCCCAGGGTAGGTGAACCAGAGCTAAATAAAAATAAACATTAAACAATTATTGGAATTTAGCTTTATTTAAAAAATCAGCAGGGTTGAGGGAACGAGCCACCTATTAGCGGGGAAAAAAAAAAGCTATTGGGCTTTTTAACAACACGCTGTTTCTTGGCGGAGGCTGGGATTTGGGCTGTGCACAATCATGTTATTGATTAAAGATGATGTAGCAGCAGCACAATTATATCACAGTTTGTGCTCGCCGCGGTGCTACCGTTGGCCTCTCATTTGTCTGTCGGAGATTGGTTTGTTCTCCTTGCCCTTCCCGGGTGTTGCTCCTCGCTCTGATGGGTCCCCTGGTGCCAGCAGAGGAGGCTCGGGGTGCTTGGGGACTTGGTGTTGTCTCTGTGGTGAAAATGGTTTTAATTGCTTCTCTCCCCCATTCTGGGTTTAGCGGTAATTCCGGTTTCTGCGCCGTCGGCCGTGGTGATGCAAAAACAGGGGAATGTTGGGGTTGTGTAGGAATTGAACAGCCTGGGATGGATCAGGAGCAGCAACTCAGTCCAGTGAAAGGTGTTCCTGCCCTTGGCAGTGGGGTTGGAACAAGATGATCTTTAAGGTCCCTTCCAAGCCAAACCAATTCCACGATTCCATCGCCCGTGGTGGCTCTCACCCTGCAGCGCAGAGCCTGGTGTCTCCCTGAAATCAGAAATCAGGCCAGATCCAGCCCAGCTGATGCTTGGGGTGCCATAGCAGGCAAGGCCACGGGGAAAGGCTGTTTTAAAGCATCTCCAGAAAATTCTGTGCTGGAATTAAGAAAGGGGCTGCGCGGAGCGAGCGGGTGGCTGGCGGGAACGCGTGCCTTCCAATCGGTCTATAATGCAATCAATTCTGTATATCCCCAGTGAAACAGCAACATTTATTTAACGTCTTTTATAGAGCAGCTGAGTTTTATCACAAATCACATTCCATTTCTATTCTTCGGGGACCCCTTGAAGGCTAAAACGCACTTACTTTCCTCCAAGGAAGTTTACCAATTCTTCAATAAAGCCCCATTTGCGTCCGTATGTAAAATTGACACATTTATTGAATATTAAACATTTGCCTGTTGCCTGTGCACTCCTTTCGACTTTATCTGGTGCCCTTAAAAGTCATTAAGGGAAGGATATATCAAAGTCATAATAAAGGCATATTTATGGATGGGAAGAGGATGCTGGAATCTGCTGGAGGGGTTGGTATATCCTGTTCAGGGGCTCCAGCCCTTTTTTCTCCACTGTCTCTTGGCAGTAACCACCTGGCTGTGTGTTTGCTGTGATTCTCCTGAAGGAATTTCTGTGCTCAAAAGCTGTTTGGTGTTAGGTGCTGGTCAGGGTCGTGCCAGGTTGCAGGAATACACTTTTCCAACCCAGAGTCAGTCCAGCTAATTAGCAGGAGGTCCAATAAAACAAGTTTTTCTTTTATCACTGTTACTAAGTGCTGTTGTAAATCAATTAAAATGTATTCTAGTAATTCTGTTTTTCCTTGGCGACGCTGTTTAAAGAAATACTGAGCCATTAACAGCATTTTCCACGTTTGTTTGTGTGTTTATGGGAGAATATTGAGCTGTTGCTGTTGAGTTTGGTGCTCAGTGATGAGCTCAGGATCCTGTCCTGTCCCGTGCTCTTCCCACAAGCCATGCAAGGTCTCTGCATCCATTTATTTGGAGAAAGGTGCAGAGGAAAGGTTTTTTGAAGGTAGTAAGGAGAGAGTTTTCCTTGAAGCGTGGATATTTGTGCCAATGGTTGTTCTAATTGTTAATTGGTGAAGACAGAGCCGTGTCCTTTGAGCACATTCCCCAGGTTGTTTTTTGGGGAGTATTAACTCAGGAGGACGTGGTAGCAGCGTGTGGTGATCCTGCCTAAACAGACCTCTCAGTCCAATCCCTGAAAACAAGTCAGCCTTTGTGCAATAGGAAAAACCTGGGTGGCAGGAGGAGAACATTTGCCAAGAGCAAAAAAATGGGGGATTCACCCCTTGATCTGAGCCATCCATTCTCTCTCCCTCATTCCCTTGCCTTTTCTCTCCTTTAATTCACATTATTTTAAACACCATATAGAAATCTGGGCAGGCTTGCCCTGCTCTAGGGATAATTTCTCCCAGGCCACTGGCTAATTGAGGATGCCTCATTAGGCTGGGAGGTGGCTCTGGGTGGTTTCATTGACTCTGGAATGTCAGCAGAGCACAAAGAGCCACTTGCTGCTGGCCACCTTGGCAGCTCCAGCACCCACCCTGCCCCACCAGCCTGGAGAGGTGAAGGTGCTCCTAATTCCCATCTGGAGACAAATCCCTGCCATGGGGGATTAACTCTTCAGCTCCATGTGTTGGCAGCTTTTAGGAGAGTTGTCCCCAAGCCGTGTTTGTTGTTGTCTATCAGTTATGCTTATCAAGAATTAACTTAATAATTTGCTGAGCACCAGGATGGGACCAAACTATCAGGTTTTTTGGGGTTTTTTTGGAGGGGCTGAATTTACCAGAAGGAATAAGGAGCATTGAGTTGGAGATTTAGGAGCTGCTCAGTTGTTTTGAAAGATTTCATTTTGTCCCTCCTTTGGAGCAAGGTGACTCTTGGCTGCAGGATGGGGTTTGGCTCCTGCTTTGCCATGGTTACAGCTCCATCCTTGGATGCTGAATTATAGCATTGGGTTAGAAAATTAAGTTCCTAGGGCTGAGACACCCCAAATTATCCCAAACGGAAGAGCAAATGAGTGGGCAGCAAACCTTCAGAGGAGCCAGCCCATCCTTGCAGGGAAGGTAGATTTTTTTGGGGCGCTCGTCCATAATAATTTATAAAAGAAATAAATAATGAATGTCACCTGAATGGAGCTCCAGTAAATGCAGCTCATCTGGAGTGGATAATAAAAATAATATACAGCTGCCTCCCAGCAGCTCCTGACTCGCTGCTGGATGGGAGGAGAAGCCCCTTTGCCAGGATTCTGCTGCTGGCACGACCCTCATCCCGCTCAGAAATCCCCAAAAGCAGCTCCCGGCACAAATAACCTTCCCAGTGCACCGAGAGGCTCTTCTTTATGGGTGAGGGAAAGTGCTTAAAATGCTTAGAGGGAATAAACAGCTTTTAATGAAGTTACATTGCCACATAATGGGTATCATAAAATTGCCTTCATAGTACAGGGTCCCAGGATGGCTTTTATTATCGACTGAGCAGGAATCCTGTCTGTAAAGCTCCGGCAGCTGCAGAGAGGAGAATGCAAAGTCTTCTTAAATTACCTGATTGAAATAACCGGCAAATATTCTGCTTTGCTGCTTTGTTGAAGGCAAAGCTGCCTTTGGGGTGGTCTGTCAGACCTGGTTTGCAGCTTCTGAAGAACACAGGAGTTTCATTGCAGCAAAACAGATGTTCATCTTGTTTCTCTATCGGCTGTTTGATGAGAGATTTATTGCTCTTCTGCTGGGCTGGAGCTCCTCTGCTGTGGAGTCTATTAGGCAGCCCAGGAGCTGGCGGGGAGCCAGGGAAGCCGCGTTTTGATGAAACCCATGAAAAAGCCTCGGCTTGGAAGGCGCCAGTAATAATGCATCGGCTAGACTCGGATCGGGCGATTGATTGCCGTGATTTGATTTATTGATCAATACCCTCAAATTTGGCGTCTGAGAAGCTGAACTAATCTTTAACTGCTGTGAACATCTCTGCCTGGTGGAGAATTAGAGCTGATAAGGAATGTATGAAAGGAATCTGAGCTTATCTTAATCACACAGTGCCCCGGCGCTGCCTGCGCCGAGCGGGAGGGGATGTGTGCAGAACACAATCACCAGGCAGAACAGAGCAGATCTATAAATTGATGGAATTCAAAGCCTCCAGCATCGATTACCATTATAACAAACAGTGGTGCGCTGAATGTCTGATTATTTTTAGACAAAGATTCTGTGCTCTCAGCAGCAATTTTGCTGATGCTGTCACTGTGTCAGATGTCTGTTGTTGATTGCAATTAGATGCGATACAAAAAAAAAAGAAAAATTTAAAACTATCTCTGCCTATAGTTTTATTTCCACTTATTAAATCTCCTCCTTTGTTTGCCTCCTCCTAATGTCTGCAGCTGGATGAAATATTGCATTACCAGAAGAGATCTCGTATATTCAGTTGGGTATAATCACTTTACAGATCATTGGATTATATCTGATATGGTTCAGATAATCCTGGGGAAATGTGGGACATTTACTCTGCCTTGGTTAAATAAATGCGCCCTGGTTTAGGGTTTTCACTGTGAATCTGCATAACATTTGGGTTTCTGAAACAGGGTCTGCAGCCCTCCCAGTGATCCAATTCTATTAAAGCACTAATCAATTCCCTGTGACGTCAGTCTGCTTTCCTGCCTGTCCAACGTGGATTTATCCTGTCCTTTTTAAATGGCTTTTGGAGCTGCCACAGCACAGGCTTTAATGGTTTGAGGAATGGTCACTACCAGCAGTGGTGATGGGGAGTGGGCAGTGGAGAGCAGGGCACATCAGGTGCCACAGTTTGGTGTTCCAGGGTTCTGTGTGCCAGGATCCCGGGAGCATCCGTTGGTTTGGTGCTTTCCAGTTTCCCACCAGTCCTGGTGTGTGGCTGAGTGACCACATTTGGGACTGATCAATGCCGTGGGAATGTCTCTACAGGGAAATGTGGCTGGGAAAGGGCAGTTTCCAAATGGCTCTTCCCAATGGGAAAAGTTCTTGGGGAGCCTTGTGAAATGCAAATGGAGGCTGTGAGTCCATACAGGCATCCAGACTGGGAGTTCCCTGGGGAGCCCTGTTGGACCAGCCTGGGTTTGTCCTGCTGGGTGCTGGGCCCTCTCCCTGCACCTCACACTTGATGCTGGTGCAAAATAATTGGAGAATCCCACATTTTAACTTCAACCCCAGGCAGGGGCCGTGGGCTTTGGCATGTGGCTGCCCAGTGGCCGTGGCCCTGGCTCTGACCTGGTGGCCAGAGGAGCACAAGGTCTCCTCTTGAACGTGACCTCATCTTGCGCAGCCACGCGCGGCTCCGGGGCTTGATGGAAAAACGCGGCGCGGCGGCGGAGGAGTTATGGGCTGCTGGCAGCTGGTGTTTTCTTTCTTTGGGAAATCTAATATATTGATTAGCTTTCTTCAGAACAGCATCAATAAAGCGTATAATGGCATGGCTGGTGCCTGCGGCGTCTCCTCCCCTGGTCTGAGCCCCCCTGGAGCCGGGAAGGACCTTGGCTGCTCCGTGCCAGGCTCTGCATCCCGTCGGCTGCTCCTCCCTTTCCTGGCATCCACAGGCCTTGCTCTGCCTGGAGGACATGCTTGGCTGGACACCCTGATCCTCTGCAGGGAGCTTATCCTGGGCAGCCTTCCTCCACCTCCTCCTCCTCCTCCTCCCATCCTGTGTCTCCGTGTTGCCTCTGCCTCCGGCAGCTTTGGCTCAATCAGCTCCGGCATGGAGGCACTTGGCCAAACCCTGGAAAATATCTCCAGGGTCTGGGTACACCACGGGGGATGGTTGGGATGTGCCTGTCCTGGTCATCCCCAGGCAGAGAATGTCACCAGTGGAGCCACCATCACCCAAGGAGGGTTGTGTGACTGGTGCTTTTGGGGAATACTGGGTGTCAGGGGAGCTCGTTGCATCCAGGAGCACACGGATGCTCTGCCTGTGCCATCGTGGTCCTCTTCCCATCTGTATCCTGGCCCATGGATGGCAGCTCCAGCCCTGTGGTCATGGCTGGGGAAGATGGAAGGACCCATTAAAGTGCCTGAGAGAGTTTAGAGGTTGGTTTATTGTTGTTTATGCGGTTGTTTTTCTTTAAGCTGATTGATTGCAATAATGAATGGGGCCCAGAAATCAGCCGGAGCGGCGGCTCGAGGCCACCGCTGGATTTAAAGTCCTGGTTGGCTTCCAACCCTCTCCACTATTTTAGCTTTCATCGGTAAAGCACACAGAAACCCAGCAGGATCTTATTTAGAGCCCTCCCAAGCCCAGATCCACCCTGAGATGCCAGTGCTGGAAGGAGCTGGTGCTTGCCAAGAGCTGTTTCATGAACTGTTGGCTTGTTTATTGTTCCATGGTTCTCTGGAGAGCGAATCCATCTGGAGCCACAGCCCGTTCCACCACACGGTTCCTTGGCATCACGAGCCAGGTAAAGGCAGCACCTTCATCCAGGACTGATCCCACTTATGGATGCTTTTATTTTATTTTCAAGTCTGATCCACTTGTGAAGGGATGGAGGAACATCCCAGTCCCCCAGTGCCCTGGGGTGGAGGTGTCCAGGCTGCATCCCACCAGCCAGGAGCCTGGAAGGGTTTTCTCTGCTTCCCAAGCATCTTGCAATGAGCTCATTTCAAAGAGAGATTTTCAGAGCAAATTGACAGCTGATGACTATGGGAAGATGTTTTCCAAAGGAGAAACAATTTACGATAATTAGAAATTTATAAAATGTCTTTAAACACGGTGGTAATGGGGATAAGAAAACACTTGCTGCAGTGTAATCAGTTATTAGCAGCTGATCATTTATCTCGATGGATAGTTGCTGCTGGTACAGGAGACACGTGATAAAAGGACTCTTGATTAACTAATTTGAATATCTTTTGAGAACAAATTCTGAGTTCTCTTTTTTCTCCCATTGTAACGGATCCGTACATCTGCGAGATAAACACGGAATGAATATGGAAATGAATATTATTGTGGGAGTGTAGCCCTCGAACGCCGCTGCCGCCGTCCCAGCCCTGGCCCTGGGAAGCTGCCTGGGGTGGATCTAATAGGGAA
The DNA here is from genome assembly GCA_039654755.1 of Calcarius lapponicus. Classification (NCBI taxonomy): domain Eukaryota; kingdom Metazoa; phylum Chordata; class Aves; order Passeriformes; family Fringillidae; genus Calcarius; species Calcarius lapponicus. The sequence continues at coordinate 3,477,478 of CM077478.1, forward strand.
GGGGCCTTAAAGAAGCCGGCTTGGAGGAGCTGAGGCTGTGGGATGCAGGAGAAGCCTGGTGGGGGATTTGCCAGGACGTGGGGTCTGGAGGGACAGGACCAGGCTGGGCCCTTCCATCAGCCCCTCTTTGGCCTCTGGAAGGAGCAGGATGGCCAAATTCTGGAGCTGCCTGTGAGCACCAGCAGAACACCAGAGCATGTGATAGCATCCCTTGATAGATGGGTTTTTTAAACACCCAGCCTGTTCCTGCCTCTCCAGGAATGGGAATCTGATGCAGGTCTCAAATCTCTGCCCTCTGCGAGATCCCATTACAGCTCCTCTGATAATGCTCTGTAAACCCCGATTCCATTTTAGATCCTGAAACCTCACTCTCAGCATCTGTGCCCTGGACCACTGGTGGCCCTGGGATGGGCCCTGGGGTGACCAGTGGCACCAGTGGGCACCAATCCCTGCTCCCTGTGCTGCTGTGCCGTTTGCTGTGTGCCCACGGGTGCCAGCGGTCAAAGGTGTGGCTGGAGCAGTTGGGAAAGCACAACAAGCTTGTATTCCTCTTTTCTGGCGCAGCAGGCAAAGGGAGGAGGTGGCTGCTGGTGGGGGTTCAGGGGGATCTGCTCCCAGACCCTTTTGGTTTCCCTGGCAGCTCCCAGCCCTCCGTGCCCTCGCCGCGTTCCGGAGCGGCTCCTGCTGCCTGTGAGTTATTCATCGTCCTCAGCCACTAATGGACTCCATTCAACTGCTTCTCCCTTGTCCCCCCCCCCCCCCCCAGTGTGATTCATGTAGTGGCTGGAAGCAGATTCCTTTTGGCAGTGAGAGTCCCAGATATTTTATATTTACGCATCATTTTCTTCCCGGGATCTCAATTTTTCCCTTCTCTCCCCTTTTTCCTTTCAGCTCCATCCATGCTCAGATGGGGTCGTGGCTCTGGCTCCATCACCCACCATCCCCTCCCCACATGCTGCTAAGGGTGGGTGGTGCTGGGGGTGCTGGATTCATCCTTTCCTTGCAGGAATGGGAAGGGGATGCTCGGAGGTGTTGCACTGCTCGTTCTCAGCTGTATTTACTGCAGCGAGGAGCAAAGTCCACGTAGCTGTGGATGCAGTTTACAGGTAATTAAACTCAGCTTGGTGGGGATTTAAACATTAATATTGATGCTAAAGTTTTTAATAAAATATAGGGAAAGAGAGAAAGAGGTATTGATTCCTATAGGCTTTTCATTTTTTCTTTCCTTTGGCTTCATTGTTGCAGGGAATGTGTTGATGTGTTGGTGAGCATGAAATTAGGGTGTCCTGTGCTGGCACAGGGTCTGCAGGTGGGGACAGATGTGATTCCAGAAGGACAAATCGGGAAAGACTTAAGAAAATGCATTTGGGATTGATCCATATGGATGAGGCTGTTCTTGCCCCAGCCTTCCTGGGCATCCTCTGTGGTAGGCACAGGCTTGGGGACAACATCCATTTCTTGGGAATGGCGCTGAGCCTCCAAGCTTTCCGTGTCTGCTTCTGCACCCTGCATGTGGCTCTGCTGGCTCAGGACACAACCCCTTTGACCACCCCACTGTCTGTGTGTCTGGGCTCATTCCAGCATCATTCCCATTCCCACTGTAGCCTTGGGGGGTCCCTGTGGTGCCACCGTGGTCATCCACCCTCTCCTCAGCCGTTCCTGCACCGCACCAGAGGCCGTTAAAAAGCTGCTGACGGCCGTTTTTCACTCCCTGCTTCTCTGTATACACACAGGACCCAGCTTTATCTGCTTTCTCGCCAATATTTTTTTATATAACAGTGAAATATTTATATTGTCCAATAAAAGGCAGTAACTTGCAATCTCACACAAATTCATCGGAGACCGGGAGCTTCGTTGTCTGAATTTTCCACCCGGCAGTGACCCCTGGTAATTGGCTCCATACATCTTTGGCATCAGGGATTTACATAGAGGGAAGGGAGTGATGGATGGCCAGGGTCACCCCCTTGGCCTGTGGCCTGGCTGGCAGGGGAGGCTGCTGGCCCCCTGTGCCCAGTGTCCTGCCCCACTTCCCATCACGGCACAGCCGGGTGGGTTTTGGTGATGCCAGGGAGGAAAGAACCAAATCCTGGTGATTCAGGCAGCCACAGCTTAAATCCACATCCTGCTGGGGTGCAGGGCTGGTTTCATAGGAGTTTTGAGGTTTTGCTGGGACATGAAAACGGAGCAAATTGCAAGTCCTGCAGGCCAGGACCAGCTGCTGGTAAGGAGGGAGGTGGCTCCTTCCATCACAAACCAAATTTGCCCTAAAAGTGCCCGTTTTGGGAGCAGGATGGGATTGAATCACCAGCAGCCGGAGCCTGAGGCACAGCTGAGCCTCAGGCAGGCACCTCCTGACCTCGGCCAGCAGCACCTCAGCCCCCAATTTATCAAAAAGCAATTAATGGCCACCCCCCCGCCCAGGTTTTTATGGTGTCTGTCTCTTCCCCCCGACTGCAGGGCAGTAATTAGAGTCTGTCTAATGAGGTTTCCATAGCGGGAATACGTCCTCTTGCCATATCTCCCCACCAGACAAAGCTTTTGCCACAGTTTATGGTGCCAACCTAATTTTTTTCCGGCTGTTTTCACCCTGGTACAAGCTGGATAAGGACCAGGACATCCCCTGGGCTGTGGAATTTACCAGGCAGCACCCAAGAGATCTCTTCCCACCGCATCCACCCCATCATTTTTTTTTAGTGGATTTTATTTTTTTTTCCCTACATTCCACCAAAATTAAAAAGCCATCTTATATCTTAAAAACCTTATTTATGAACACTTAAGCGTAAGTAAGTCATCTTTGGACGGCTTCCCTCCCTGCTGATGGATGGAATCTGGCACCGAGGTGGACCGGGAGGGAAATCTGGCAATACAATATGCTGTGCTTGACTATTTTGACACTCGGAGTGCGATGTTTTTTTTACAGTTACTGATGAGCTTATGGCACTGCTCCTTTTGGAGAAGCGAGGAGGAGGCTGGGGCTGAGAATATTGATTAGCAAGCTCCTGATTATCTCAACAGCCCTCTCGGCTTGCCTTTTCTTTTGCGGGGAATACAGAATCCCTTCAATTATTCATGTGAACCCCCTCGTCGATACTGCCAGCGCCACACCGAGCAAAACTGGTCCGGGGGAATTGTATTCCTCAAATTCAAACTCCAGCCCTCCTAAACCCCCTTTATTTTATTTCCCCCCCCTATTTTCCCTGTTGTTTTTGCCCACCTTTTGTTTTTGTTTTGTTCCAGAAGGAGCTTCATGGTGCTGGCAGGGTGGTGGGGGGGAAAGCGCAGAGTCTCATAAACATTTAATTGAACTCAGTTGGGAATTTAGGAAAAAATGTACCTGAGGTTCAGGAGATCTGCTGTTAGGGAATTAACTCGGCAGGACAGCGGATTTTCCACCCCAGCAACGAGATTTTTGGGAGCTGTAGACGTGAGTGACCAACAAAAGGGAAGTTAACTGGCCACAAAGGCAAATTTTAAACCCCTAACCTTGAGGTTTGGGAATTTCTGGCACTCACCACCTCTGGTAGCTCTGTTGGGTGGGCAGAGCTGTAGGAAAGGGGCTCCTTGGGGGGGTGCAGCATCCTGCTGGGTGCAGTATCCACCTGGATGCATCCCAGCAGGGCGGGAGGGAATTTTGGGTTTCGAGGCGTTTATAAAAAGCAAACGTTGAGCGCTTGGCGCGGAGCTGCTGGCACCCAGCTCGCAGCCCAGATGGGGGGAGATGGGTTGTTTGTTAGAAAAAAATGAATTAAAAAAAGATGAGAAAGGGGTGGGGGGGGGGGGGGGGGGGAAGGAAAAAAAAGAGCAACTCTAAAATAGCTTTTCTTGGAGGCTCTGTGGGGAGGGGTGTTTCTGCCAGCCTGGCTGGGTGGGAGGGAAAACTGGCAGCGTTGTGGGGAATGCTCAGAGGAGAGCTGGGCAACGGGGGCAGGACCTGCCTTCACCACCCATGGTCCTGGGGATGATCCCAGGCCTTTCCCACCCTGTTGGCTCTTGGGGGGGCTGAAATGGGGTGAGCCCTGGGAAGGACAGACTGGACAGAGCTTCCAGGCAGGGCAAGGAGCCACCAGTGCTGGGAGGTGCCAGCATGGTCCCAGCCCACCATGCCGCCGGGGAAGGCTTCTCCATCCTGCCCCAGGTGCTTCACATCCACGTGGATGGTCCCCGGTGCTGGTGAGAGTCTCATGGCACTTCAGGACACCTCTTTTCTCCCTGGAAATTCAGTGTTTTCTTCAGGGGCTGCTTCCCCTGCTCCTGTAATGTGCTTGGATGGAAACCCCTGGAGAGCTGCTGGTGTTCCGAGCTCGCCAGCAGCGCCGCATTAGGATCTGTCATCTGCTGAGCATTACCTGGTTTTAAATCTGTCTCTTTGGAGCCACGGAACTGCATAGGAAAATATTAAAGTAAACAATAAGTGGATTTACACAAATGTGGCTGATTTCCATATTTTTCATCACTTCATTTTATTACTGGGTTTACTGATATGCTCATTTATTTATAGAGCAATCCAGTATTGATTCATTCCGATGCACTGTGCATAAACACATAAAAGAGAGTGATAACAATAGGAATACATTTTCAGTCTTTTAAATACTGCATTTTTTTTTCCAATAGTCTTCATTAGATCCGCTCCAGGAATACGAGCAATGTCCTTTGGGAAGCCTGGCCAGCCCCTCCGCCCAAGTGGCTCCGGATTTATGGGGGTCTCAGGGAGAACAGGATGCAATTCCCAGCTCAGCAGCAGCTGCTTCCCCAGCTCTGCCACCTTCCTCCCGCCAGGGAGTTTTTCCACAGGAGGTTTTGGGGGGTTTCATCCCAAAAAGTGGATTCTGCTGCCTTGAGGTTGGGTTTCTGGGCTGCTTTGGTGCCAGGCGGTGCGGGGTGGACACAAGTGAGGTGCTGCTACTCCTGGAGCCAGGTTTAAGGGGGGATCAGGACTCTGTTCTTCCCCCTTTTTCCCCTTTTCCCCCTCTTTTTCCTTCCCTTTTTCCGTTTCTTTTTCCCCTTTCATTTTTCCCCTTCCCTTTAATCCTTCTGTTTTCCTTTTCTTTTCAAATATTTTTCCTTTTTCCTCCTTTCATCTTTTTCTTATCTTCTCTCTTTTCTCTCTTTATGCTTTTTCCTCTTTTCTATTTCTTCTCTCTTTTTCATTTTCTCCGTCTTTTCCCTTTTCTCCCTCTTTTTTCCTCTTTGTCCCTTGTTTCTTCTCTTTTCCCTTTTCCCGCTTTTACCTTTTTCTCCCTTTCCCCCCTTTTTTCCCTTTCCCCCCCTCTTTTTTTCCTCTTTTTCCCTCTTTTTCCTCTTTTTTCCCATTTCCTCTTTTCTTCTCTTTTTCAAATTTTTGAAAACCTGCACCACTCCCACCCCATATATTTCCCCCTCAAACCCCACTTTTCTTCTTTCCCCATGAATATTAAGCAGGGAGAGCAGAGTGCATCACCCCATAAACTCAGGCTGGTGAATGGCAAACATTCCCCCTCTGCTCCTTCCTCTAAATGGGAAGGAAAAAAGGAGAAAAAATATGATTTTTAAATATTAACCTGGAGAGGTGTGGATGGGCTTGTTGGGCCCTTTCTCTCTCCTATTCCTGAATACATCTCCTAAATATTTAGGCTTTTAGATAATTTTTTCCCTCAAGGAAGGAGTAGCAGGACCAGAAGAAGAAATTGTAACCACAGGGGATAAACCCAGCTTTTATTTTTTCCCCCCCCTCTTCAACTAAAGGGCAGCTCCTTTCTCTCCCCAAAAGCAGTTTAATGGCAACAGCTTGAGAGGGACAAAGTTTGAATATCCTTGTGCCGGAGAAAAGAGCAGAGCGAAAGCCCTGCTAATTACAAAAGTTGCTTTATGAAAGATAATTCAAAGCAATAATTTAGCAAACATAATCAAGTAGCGCAGATGGGGATTTTGATGAATAGTTTGCAACATGCAATTAGCAGCTCTTGCAGTTACATATCATTAACCCTCAGAGCACAAAAATTATTTTCTCATTATTAGATGAAAAGGTAAAATTAAGCTGACTAGACAGTAAAGGAACAAACTACAATTAATTACCTTCATTTATTACAGTCATTATTTTAAACTTATTTTTTTTTACTCTGATAGATAGATGAAAACATCTAAATTAAAAGTTTTGTTCTGCTAAGTGGGAGGTGAAACTTTGCAGTCCTTGGGGTGCAGGGCCAGCCTGGCTGCATCCCAAATCTGGGGATCAGTGGGAACCCCTTCATCACCCTCCATCATCCATGCCAAGGATGCAGAGCCTGAGCATCCCTGCCTGTATCCCACACCAACCTGGCCCACTGCTGTCAGCCACACAGGGAATTTTGCCTGTTTTTTGCCGGAAAATATTTTTCCACAAGCGTAACTCTCCAGGAAAATATTTTTCATGCAAAATAATTATGGGGGGCTTGCAAGAAATCCTTGCTGGGAATTAACCTGCCCAGGTGGCACCTTCTCCTGGTGGTGGTCAGAAATCAGCCCGTTCCTCGTTGGGTTGGATGTTGAAAACTTTGATTTTGAGATTTGTGGTGGTGGCAGATGGTTCAGAGCTGCCAACTGTCAGCAAATGCACTAAAAAAATAAATTCAGGGGAAAAGAATGGAGGGGGGAAGAAAAAAAAAAGAAGGAAAGAACCAGCTCGAACAGTCAGTGAAAAAACATGGATTAAGTTATGGTGGGGAGGGTGGATAAGCTTGAAATATTTTCCCTGTTGCTGATGTGGGTGCTCAGCTCAAGAAATCCTGTGGTGCACAGGAAGGAAAGAGCTCAGGCACCTTCTCCCTGAGGCAGCAGGGCCAGGATGATGTGGGAAAAAAAGAGGGGAAAAATAACCTAATGAACTGAGTATTCTCTGTCTTCTGCTCTCAAGAACTTTGCCAAAACATCACTGAACTTGTCAGGCAATATTACAACAAAATTAAGAACCAGCAGCAATTTTCTCTCATTCGGGATCCCGCGCTTTAGAAAGTAAATTATTAATGCATTTTTTTTCCTCCGTTAAGCAGTTATTTGCAGCAGTCTTGGTGTATTTCTCATTAGAAATAACATCATCTAAAGAACTTGTATTGATTCTTCTTTTCCCCCCCCCTTTTTTTTTTTTAATCTCCGAATCATGGACGTGAACAACATATTTCTGTGATGTTCCCTTTAACTAGAATTCTCAGGCTTTATTTTTATATTATTGATCTTTTTGACATGAATTGCTTTTTGGCCTTGTGAAAATCTTGGGAGCTGCTCCTGCCTTTGGAGGAATGGTTGGGGGGTGGGGGTGCCGTGGGGTCTGGGTGGGTGTGATGGGTTTGGGTGGGCGTGCAGTGGGTTTATGGGGGGTGTGATGGGTCTGTGTGTGTTCAGTGGGTCTGTGGATGTGTGTGAGGGCACTGTGTGTGTCTGTGATGGATCTGTGGGGCTGTGTGAGGAATCTGTGGGTGCACAACGGCTCTGTGCACACTTTTGGTGGGTTTAAGGGGTTGTTGGGACACAGAGGCACCAAAGGGACCCCAACACGTGTCTGGTTTCTTGTGGTGGAGCAGCCCCATCACCCAGAGCTCTCCCAGGACAGTGTCTCCTTCCCAATCTCCCCCTCCTTGCCACCCTCTCTCTCTCCCCAACTTCTTTACACATCAGCAAAAAAAACACCCAAGAAAAACAGCGAAGCCTTGAATTAATTTTTTTTTCATCACTTTTCTTCAACATTTGGGGTCTCTGCTGCCGCTTTCTCCCCCGACAGCTGTTCCTCCACGCTGAAAAAGAGCTCATTTGTGGTTTACTGCCACCAGTATTTAGATGGAAATAACCCACTACTTATCCTGCACTTGATCTGGTGGATGCAAGAATAAACTCTCCGCAGATCCCGCGCCTCTGGAGCGGGGATGCTCAGACGCTCCGAGCGCCGGGGGAGTTTTTACCATTTTGTCACTCAATTATAATAATATTTCTGCTTCCAAATGTTTAAGAAGTTGGCTTCGGAAGGTATAATCATGGCACAGAGGCCAGCCTGACAATAGTAATTAATTAGGCTATTACGCATTCTGCAGTGATAATTGCTTTGCTGGAAAGTCACCAGCCATGAAAAGGACCCGGCGCGGAAATGTAATTTATCAGGCGGCGGCGATCCCGTGCCGAGCCTCACCTTGAGCCCACGGGTGCTGTGCAGGGAGATGGAGGGGGGAAAATGGGAATGAGGGGTACCTGGGTGTTTAATGCACGGGCTGGGCTCGCTCAGAGCGGCTCTGCAGGTGGGTTTGGGTCGCTCACGGGCATCGCGGTGATGGGGAGAGAGGGAGCGATGCCATCCTGAACTGACCCCAGCTCCCCCATTTTTAGCCATTTCCTCCTCTTTTCAGCATGTTTGCAGATGTCGCCTTCTTGGATGTGGACGCACGGTTTGGTTCTGCCTCAAGAAAGTGAGAATTTAGGTGGTTTAGTTATAAGGTCTTGATTTTAGGGCGGATGTGGGCTTTTCCCAGGTGTGTGTTCAGCGCTGTGTGAGGAGTTACAGCAGTTTCAGTGTTGGGTGAGCCGTCCCTGTGTGGGACTCAGAGCTGCTCCAGCAGGAATCTCCCCTGGCATTTGAGTAAATCATCCCCCATCTGGAAAAGATCACTGAAAATGTTAAATATCTTTTTTCTACTGACATTTCTTACAAGTTTAGTGGGACTGTGGAAGAGTTGAGTGGGTGTCTGGCTCACCACGTGCCAGTTGCCCACGCTGGTTCTGCCCTAGCACTGACATGGGCTGGAATGTGCTGGAACCCTGCACAGGGGTGCTCAGACCTCCACAGGGGTTGCTGAGGAGAGGGAAAGGTTCCCCTTGGAAAATGCTTTGTCTCTAAGATGTGTGTTGAGGAAAGAAATGCAGTGCAAACAGTTTTGTTTGGATCTTGGGCCAGCTCTTTGCCCCTGGCATGGATTAGGGGTGCACAGGGACAGGCACGGGTGGTGGAGAGGGGATGGAGAACATTTGGGCTGGATTTTTGCTCTGCACCCTTTGGCTGATGCCAGCTCAGGGGAGATGCAGCTCTTCAGAGCAGCTGGGAGAGATCCAGGCATCCCCATGGCCCCGTGTCTGCTCCTGCTCCACCTCCTGTGCATTCCAAAGGGTTTGGGAACGGGGAGGTTGCACAGGGCAGGTGCCACGAGCAGCCCTGTGTCCCCACATCCCTACAAAATCACTCCAGCAGATTCAGCAGGCACGGCTCTGTCCTGCTCCAGCACTCCTGGCTGCCTCCTCCCTCCTTTCCCCTCTTCACTATTATTATTTTAAAGCACCCTGAAGCCAAGCGTTTTTGCAGAACGCCGAAGAAAAGCCCCCAAATTCCTCCTCTGCTGGAGCCGCGGTGCTGAGAAAGTAGGTTTGTGTACGAGCTGCTATAAAAAGCCTGGCTTATACAATTTTAACAATAGAAAAATGATCTTTGTGCTCCAGTGCCTGCGAGCTCCGGAGGAGAAGGCGGCTTGCTCAGGTGGCTGCTGGATTACAAATGAGCCGTTTGCTTCGGGTTGGAATGACAAGCCATGGCAATCCGGGCTGGAGGGGTGAGCCAGGGGCTCTGCTGGCACAGAGGAGGGGAAAATGCTCCAGGGTGGGAGATGCCACCCGACTGAGGCCCAAAGTTCAGGCTTTGTTTCATAATTAGCCCATCGGTGGCTTAAGAGCAGTTTAATTGATTATTTCCCTGTCATAACAGTGTGTCTGCTGGGCGGGCACCTCTTCCTCCATCACTGGCTGGTGTGAGTGCCCAATTTGGCTCTTTCCAGCTGGGAATGGGTCACTTCCATCCCTGATGCCTGTGCCCTCATGTCCCTCTGCTGCCCCATCCCATCCACTCCAGGTGGGGCTGGATGTGATGGGTAACCAAGAGGACCTGGTGGGCAGCAGCCCCTGCCCCGAGGTGTCATTGTGCCTTGAAAAATTAAAGGGAGTAAATGATTCATGCTCATAAATGTTGGATGGGAACACACAGCAGATTAACGTTGTTGGGTTATTGGGATGAGGCTGCTGTGAGTGCCACCAGCACCCCGGTACCCCAACAGCCAAGGGGGACAGGGACAGGAGGACGTGTCCCATTCCCAATGTGAGCATCACCTCCACCCCCAGCACCAGCCTGGGGGGGCTCTGGGGAAGGCCGTGCGCCGGATCCGGCCCGGCGGGCGCAACAACGGGTGCGCTTCTTTATTCCTTATTTAAGCGCCGGCATTAAATTATAATTTTCATTTACTCAGAGCACATCAATGATTTAGGGCGACGTGACATGGCAGCAGCACGAGGAGTTTTGGCCACAGGCAGCGACGGCTGCGCGGGGCACGGAGCCGCGCCGGGGGGACCCGTGTGCGGCTGCGGCGGCGCCGATCCCGCCGGCTCGGCCGGTTCCTCCCTCCAGTCCCATCCCTGAGCCCTTCATCCCTCTCCCCGCAGGTGATTGCACTTAGTAAGAGAAGCAAGGAGGCTGAGACGGCTTTCCTGAGCGTTTACAAGCAATTGCTCGAAGCTCCAGGTAAGCAGCGCGGGGTGGCGACCTGGCTGCCTAACGAGTCGCGTGCCAGTGCCCAGAGGAGCCAGCGAGGACCGCGGCACCGAGCCTGGCACGGCTGGCACCATCCCTGGCACCATCCCTGGCACGGCTGGCACCGTCCCCGGCGCAGCTGGCACCATCCCTGGCACGGCTGGCGTCGCCGACCGCGGCCGGCGCATGGTGCTCTGGAGATCCCAGCCGAAGAGAGGAGAGGAAGCAGCTTTTGCCATCGCTGTGTTTCAGCCCCTGAGCCAAATGCATCTTGACATTAGGAAAGGAATACATTTGCTCAGCCCGTGTAGTAACACTGCGGCTATTCCCACTTGTCTGTTTGACGGTAAGTTGAGCGAAACGGCCGAGCTCGGCTCGCAGCACGAGCCACGGGGACATCCTTCCTCTGTCACCTTGTCCTGGGAGGGGGAAACTGAGTCACGGGGCAGCCCTGAGGTTTGTGTTGGCAGAGCTGGTCCTAGGGACAGGTGAGGGGCTGGGAGCCCCCTCCTGCTGCTCCCCACTTCGGGGGGTTTCGTGTGCGCCAGGCACGGAGCGTCCCCCAGCACGTCGGGGACCGAGAGCTGAAAATGCGCGGAAAGGCTCCTGCAGGGCCACTAATTCATTTTCCAGACATTTAGGAATAACAAAATGTTTTAATGATTTCTTAGGGGAATTAGGGAGACATATTTTTGTCCTCATTAAATTTTCTCCTGTGCTACGAGAACCAAATGTCAGCTCGGTTTGCAGAACCCAGTTATCTTCCCTCCCCACCTCCCCGCGCTCACCCGCCGGCTCCTCCCGCCTGCACATGGATGCACACACACATGCACGCCCCAAAACTCCTTCCCTCTGCTCTCTGCACTCCTCCTTCTCCTCTCTCTGCTTTCCACAGCATCTCTCGCTCCTCTCCTGCACCCCAAACCCTCCCTCCCACGGTTCATCCCCGTCTGTTCCATGTCCACATGTCTCTCGACAGGCAAACTCTTTGTGGAATACTTTCCAAGCGCCACATAAGTCCTGATTCGACATTTTTTTGCTTTGAATGGCTGCTGTCAACACAAATCTCTGGCAGAGACTGTAACGGAGCCTGATTGCTCAGCAAGTATTTTGATAAGTGAGCTGGCTGTGTGTCTGTAATTACGGGAGAAAACCGTAAATCTTTTGGATATTGTTCACACAGATGTGGCGTGAAGGGAAGGGGGGGAAGCAGTAAAATGTGTTAAAAGCATAATTAATGTCATTGTTGTTGGGGATGATTTGATTTAAGGCTGACTTTGACTCGTGGAGGGATTCGTAGGGCGCTGGTGGATGTGTTTGAGCAGGTTGGCATGGGGTGGCAGAGGAGAGGCCGTGGTGGTGGGGAGGTGACGACGCTATGGAGGTGCTGTGGGTGTCCCGTGGGTGACCTGTGCTCCTCCTGGAGCCAGGCAGGAACGTGGGCTGGGTGGGATTAGCTGGTGATCCCCAGGGATGCAGGTGCTCCCTGCAGCTGTGCCTGCTCAGGAGAAGGTGAGGGGTACTCAGGGCTGCCCCTGTCCCTGTCAGTGAGCACCCAAAGGAGGGCCGTGGAGAAGGGTCTGGAGGAGGAGCCATGAGAGGAGCAGCTTGGTTTGTTCAGCCTGGAGAAGAGGAGACTGAGGGGAGCCTTCATCCCAACCCACATCATCTTCATGAGGGGCAGTGCAGGGACAGCTCTGATCTCTGTGAGCAGGCACAGGACCCAGGGAACAGCTGGAGCTGTGTCAGGGAGGTTTAGGTTGGGTTTCAGGGAAAAGTTCTCCCCCAGAGAGAATGTTCCCCAGGGAATGGGCACAGCCCCGAGGCTGCCAGAGCTCCGGGAGCACTTGGACAACCCTCTGAGGAATGCACAGGGTGGGAATGTTGGGGTGTCTGTGCAGGGCCAGGGGCTGGACTCCTGGATGCTTGTGGTCCCTTCCAGCTCAGGATATTTTGTGATTCTGTGATCCTGCTGCAGCACTGCCCGGGCTGCTAAAGGATGGCCAACGACGCCAGCTAGTGGTGGCACTTATATTTGTATTTATTTATTTAATTTATATATATATATAAACTGCATATGTAGTGGGTGAGGGTTTGGAGGGGTAGATCAGCGTGCCAGGGCAGGGACACGCTGCTTCCCAGGCTGTGCCATTGGTGGGTGACCCTGCAGCATGGCCCCAGAGCGTGCAGTGCCCTCAGGTCCTCTTTAGGCACCTGTGTCCCTCGTGTCACCCATCTGTGCTGCTGGCCAGTGCCAGGTCTAACCTGTCCCAGTGGAAGATGTGATCCATGGAGCAAGGGATTGCACCCCAGTATCTCACAGGTGGTGGCAGAGCCAGCCCCACAGCTGAGGATGGCGTTTCCCAGTGTGGCATTAGCTCAGTGTGGTTATTCCAGCCAGGAATTTAGCGTCTGCACTGCCCTGGCTGTTGTAAAGGTTTGTTCTTCCCTTCCCAAAGCTCTGCTCCCACCATTTCATCCCAGGCTGGCAGCTCCAAAGAGGGAACAGCGCACAGAGGGCTGCAGCTCGTGGGAAGGAAAATGCTGACCTGAGGAAAATCCCTGGTGCTTTATCACTCAGACCCGTTTTTCCCATATTATTTCTCATCTTGGAGGCAGGAGGAGTTGCTGGTGTGGAGCAAGCAGGGCCTGTCCCAGTGTTTATCTCCACCCACAGCTCACAGGCTGGCACGGAGCCTCCTGCCAACACCCCCAGGGCTGGGGAGCACAGGGGGGACCCCAGCAGCCCCCGGAGTGCAGGGTTTAATTATCCATCTCCTTATCTCCACTCATGTAGTTATGGGAGTTATTAATGGCTGTGGGAGCATCCAGGCTGGCTGGGGCTGTGCTGCATCGCTGCCATCCCACACCCCTGGCTGGGGAACCAGCCTGGGGGATGCTGAGCTGAGGGAGACACACCAGCAGCTGAAGGATGCCATGGGCATCCCCAGGAGGGTCCCAGCTGGAGCCACGTCCCTGTTTCAGTGACAAAGCTGACAGCGCTCAGGATCTGCCTCTGGATCCTCGTGGCCACAATCCTGGCACAATCCTCTTATTCCATCCATTCATTTGTGATGTCCAGCAGAAAGAAGGGATAACATTCCCTGTGGAGGATGCTCCAGGGGGTTTTGGTCTGGCAGTCACTAATCCTGGGGGGAAGCTGTGGGATGGCAGGGCAGCAGTGGGACAGACAGAACCCCCAAACCCCACTTGGAGGAGCACGTGCCTTGGCATTGCTTGTTTGCAAGGAGCATCCACGTTGGCATGGAGCAAATCTTGCATCTTCTGGGCAGGTTCACCCCAAAGTCATCTGGTGCTGTGTTTGACCCTCAGATCCCATGACATGGCCTCCTTCATCCCGCTTCCATCTCAGCCAGGGGCTTGCCAAGCAGCAGAGCTGCTCTGTGTCCCATTCTGAGTGGAGGCAGCCGGTTGTTGGAATTTTTTTCCACCACCCACTGTTATTATCTTTTACCCTTGGATGCCTGCCACGTGCCGTACGGTAGCATGCCCAACTCCATCCCACTTCCCTGTTTGCCTAACTTTTTGACCCTGGAGAATTCAAATCTATTGTCTTTCCTCTTCTTTTCCATGAAAAAAAAAAAAAAAACCCAACCAAAAAAAAAAAATCCCCCAAAACCTACATTAACCTGGCTCAATAGGAGGCATTTTCTTGAACTTATTAAAAAATCCAGACTTGTAAATTAATTTGTTCATGTTGTACAATGGCAGTGCAGATGGACTCATTAGCATGCACACAACAAATAATTATAGATGAATTTTTAGCTGGCCTGCTTAATGGGCTTGCTGGGTTAATTATGTCAATGTATAATTACATCAGCCCTGGGAGACATAATGGCACACCCCGCTGAGCAGACACCAGCTAATGATGGTGTAATGCTGACAGAGGGAAGACGGACGGCTCCGGATGCACCTGCTTACCTCGGCACAAACCTCCATTGTCTGTGCCCAAGCCAGCCCTGCAGGAGCCACTGTGCCCTGGGAGGTGATGTCCCCGTGCCCCCAGCCCGTCCCTCCCTGCCTGGGGGCTGGCAGTGAAAGGCAGGGATGTCCCCGTGGCACCTGGAATGGCAGGATGTCCCCATGGCTGCTAGAAAAGCAGGACTTGGCACGTTCCCATGGCTCCTAGAAAGGCAGGACTCAAGGGATGTCCCCATGGCACCTGGAATGGCAGCATGTCCCCATGGCTGCTAGAAAAGCAGGACTTGGTGTGTCCCTATGGCACCTGGAATGGCAGAATTCAGGACATCCCCATGGCTCCTAGAAAGGCAGGACCTGGTGTGTCCCTATGGCTCCTGGAAAGGCAGGACTTGGGGGATTGTCCCCATGGCACCTGGAATGGCAGGATGTCCCCATGGCAGCTAGAAAAGTAGGACTTGGCACGTTCCCACGGCTCCTAGAGAGGCAGGACCTAATGTGTCCCCGTGGCACCTGGAATGGCAGGATGTCCCCATGGCTGCTAGAAAAGCAGGACTTGGCGTGTCCCTATGGCTCCTGGAATGGCAGAATTCAGGATATCCCCATGGCTCCTGGTATGGAAGGACCTGGCGTGTCCCCACAGCTCCTAGAAAGACAGGACTTGGGGGGTGTCCCCATGGCACCTGGAACGGCAGGATGTCCCCATGGCTGCTGGAAAAATAGGACTTGGCTTGTCCCTATGGCACCTGGAAAGCCAGGACCTGGTGCGTCCCCATGGCTCCTGGAATGGCAGGATGTCCCCACGGCTCCTAGAAAAGTAGGACTTGGTGTGTCCCTTTGACCCCTGGAAGGGAAGGACCTGGCATTCCCCATGGCTCCTGGAATGGCAGAATTCAGGATATCCCCGTGGCTCCTGGCAAGGCAGGCCCTGGCGTGTCCCCATGGCTTTGGGCAAGGCAGGACCCGGGGTGTCCCCGCGGCACGGGGAGGTGGGAGAGGGCCTCTGGAGGGCCATCCCTGCTGCTCACCGCCCGTGCCACCTCCCGCAGACGCCGCTCCTGTGCTGGAGGCTGCCCGGAGCCTGGAGGATCGGCTGCAGCAGCTCCAGCGCCTCGAGCCGGAGCCGCCGCCGCCGCTGAAGGACCTGAGCCGGCCCTGGAAGAGGCACCCGGAGCTCGGCAGCACCAAAGGTACCGCCCGGCCGGGGAAGGGGCGCGGGGCATCTGAGCATCCCTGGGATGCGGGGCGGGTCCCAGGGCCAGGAGCTGCCCCCTGGCCACCGCTGCTGTCCCCTCCGCAGCCGTGTGTGTGCCTGTGTCCCCCCCGCAGAGCGCAGGGAGGGCAGGTCGCCGGCAGCCGAGCCCCCGCTCCCCGACGGCAAAGCCAAAGCGCCCGGCGCAGAGAGCCCGCTGCAGAGACATGAGGCAGACAAGCAAAAGTACGTGAGAGCCGCCGGTGGGGTGGTTTTGGGGCGCTGTGAGGACGCGTGGCTCTGTCCCTGCTCCTGCACCGGGGTGTCTGTCCATCCACCTTCTCCTTCCCCTTGCTGTCCGGCTGGGAGCGGTTGCATCGCGCTCAGAAAGCCGACGCCAGACTCTCCCAGCGTCTGTCTGTCTGTCCATCCCCAGTCCCGGGTGGCTCTGGGGAAGCAGCAGGCGCAGGCACAGCCGGGACAGGTGCCTGCTGTTGTCCCCTTGCGTGGAACCCCTGGCTCGTGGCTTTGCTCGGACTGGCGGGTTGAATCCAGGTCGCTGTGTGAACCTCGTTAGATGACCTTTTAATTCGGAGGCTCTGGTGCCTTCATTGTTATTCCTTAACACGCTGCACCGGGGGAAACAAATGAAGAATCTTTAAACCCTAAATTGCAGATCTCTGCGAGTAAGTTCCTGGCAAGTGCAGGCTATAAATAATGCGGAATAACTTTCCCCTGATTGCTTCCCCCTCCTCCAGTTAATTACAGGTGGGGGTGGGCTGCCATGCCCCCCCCAGGAGGGGTTTCAGCCTCAGGGATCAGGGCCTGTTACCAACCCAAAGTGAATTCTTTTACACTTGGGGCAATAAGCATTAAACATGCTACTGAGGGGTAACAGGCTTGGACACATCCTGGTATCCACTGGTGGGTCTTTCCTGGCCGCAGTGAGTGATGGGGGAGAGGAGGGGACTCTGTGAGGGGTCTCTGTGTGATTTTGGGGGGCTGTGGGGTCGGCGGCGCCCCCGGCCCATCCCTGGTGCCCGTCTCTCGCAGGGGCCTGCAGGAAGCTCAGGTCACCTTGGCCGCTCGGCTGGGGGAGGCAGAGGAGAAGATCAAAGTTCTCCACGCAGGTAGCGGGGCCGGGGCGGGGGCTGCTGACCGTGCAGGGCCAAGCCCCCACCCCACAGCTCACCCTCCTCTTCCTCTCGCCAGCGCTGAAGGCCACCCAGACGGAGCTGCTGGAGCTGCGCTGTAAATACGACGAGGAAGCGGCGTCCAAGTAAGTTCCCATCGGGGCTGGGTTGTGCTCAAAGCTGAGCTGAGCCGCTTCTGGCAGCGCTGGGACATCTCTGTGGTGCTGCTTGAGGAGCTGAGATACTTCAAGCCGCTGCAGGAACATCCTGAGTTGTGGTGTCGAAATTGTGAGAAAAACACAAACTCTCCAACAACACCTTTAAAGTGTTGGAGAACCAAGAGCGTTGCTTTATTCTGGCTGGGATGTGCAACAGAAATTATTTCATCTACTCATGCCCCGGTTGTGCAGTGAAAATCATTCAATCACACCTGGTTTTGTACCAGACTTCAGAAATTCACGTTCATTGGTCTCAAATGACACAATCCTTAGTATTGCATCTCCTGTTGGTTATTAATCCCTCACCTTCGATGCTAATTGGGTCCTCATCCTTGGGTTCTCTTATCGATCTTTTCCCAGACCAGGTGTCTCCGACCCACCAGGGGGGAAATGTTTGTTAATGTTCGTTTATCTCCTGGCTACTCCCAGTTCTTGCCCGGCAGTCTTTTGAAAAGAAACTTCAGGTCTCCTCCTTCCCCCCGGGCAAAGGCAAACAAGCCCCTGATTAAAGCTGTAAAAAAATTTTGGAAGTTGTGTAATTTCCAGCAAAAACGGGGTCCTTATTCCTCAGCCTCCTGCCCCTGTTCCGGGCTGTGTCTGTGCCCCCACACCCTCTGACACCTCTTGTTTTCTGTCTCAGGGCAGATGAAGTCGCCATGATCATGACCAACCTTGAAAAAGCCAACCAGGTGAGCCAGGAGCTGACTTGACAGGAGCTGGTGGGGTTGGCCCTGCAGAGCCCAGGGTGCTGCATGCACCCCAAGCATCTGTGTGGCCTGGATGTCTGTCCCCAAAACTGTAAGGGCTTGGCAGGCACCAGGATTGGGAATCCCTACAAAGGAGAGCTCAGGTTTCCTCCCCGTGGTGGGACACCCTGCCCCATGTGTGGGGGTCAAGGGTGTGTTTGGGTTTCTGCCAGGCTCCATTTGGCTGCTGGAGCTGGCACTTGTCACCTCCAGACTCTCACTGGTGTTTTAGGGCATAATCCACACTGTCCCTGTGTTAGATTCCATCATAATCTCTCTTGGTCTTATCTGCTCCTCTTAATTAGTTTTTTTTTTTAATTCTGAAAATGTAGGTACAAATAAATGCATGTGGATAATAAAAGAGGTCTAAAAAACAATTTGTGTAAATAAAACCATCCTTTTGGGTGGAAAAAAAATGAAGTCCTGGAAATGGTCTGCAGCCATTGCTGAAGGATTTGGGATCAGGAACTGTGTTAAGACATGGAGACCTCAAATACATGGGGGGAACTTAAATATCTGGGCTGGGCTTATGATGCTGGAGGTGGGAGTGGGATGCTCAGGAGAGGCACAGACTGGGGCAGATCCTGGATGCTGTGTGGGGTGGGATGAGCTGCAGTGCCTGGTGTGATTCCTGCTCTGCTCTGTTCTCTTGCAGCGGGCGGAGGCGGCGCAGAGGGAAGTGGAGAGTTTGAGGGAGCAGCTGGCGGCCGTCAACAGCTCCCTGCGCCTGGCCTGCTGCTCCCCGACGGGCACCACGGGGGTGAGGGCATCCCTGGGGCCAGGAGCATCCCCCAGGGGCCAGGAACAACCCTGGGGCCAGGGACAGCCCTGGCAGGAGCACCCCTTGGGGCCAGGAACAGCCCTGGGGACAGGAGCATCCTTTGGGGCCAGGAGCATCCTTTGGGGCCGGCAGCACCTGTCACAGCCAGGAACATTCCACTGCACTTGGGAGCACCCCACTGATGCAGGAGCACCTTTCTGTGTTAGGGAGCAAGCCCAAAATGCCCCAGGAGTGTTTCCACCCTGAGGTGGTGGCACTGGTTGTGCCCTTCAGCCTCTCACAGAGAAGGGGACATGCACCCCCACAGCACTGAAATGCACCTGGGAGACTTTTAAGGGCAGAAGGAAGATCTGTCCCTCCCCAGGGCTCTGTCACCAGTGTCCCCAATGCACTGGGCTGAGCCCTGCTTCCTGTGGGGACGTGTCCAATGGGGAGGGTGGCCCTCGTCCCCACCTTGGGTGGCCGGGAGCTGACAGTGTCCCCTCTCCCAGCAGGACAAAGTGAACTATTCCATGTGCTCAGGGTCGAGGTTGGAGGCAGCTCTGGCTGCCAAGGACCGGGAGATCCTGCGGCTCCTGAAGGACGTCCAGCACCTCCAGAGCTCTCTGCAGGAGCTGGAGGAGTCCTCTGCCACCCAGATCGCCGAGCTGGAGGGACAGCTGGCCGCCAAGAACGAGGCCATCGAGGTGCGCCCGCGGGGGCTCGGGGTGTGCCAGGGTGGGGGACACGGGTCTGGCCGTGCCGTGTGGCCACCAGGAGCCGGCTGCAAGGAGTCCCCTCCTCTGCTCCACAGAAGCTGGAGGAGAAGCTGCAGGCACAGGCTGACTACGAGGAGATCAAAACCGAGCTGAGGTATGGCTTGACCCGCGCCCACGGCTGTCCCCTGCACCACAGCTGTGGCACAGCCACCATGTCACCCCCTTGTCTCCCTCCCAGCATCCTGAAGGCGATGAAGGTGGCCTCTGCTGGCTGCAGCCTGCCCCAGGCAAGTGCCGTGGCGCGTCCCGGGGCGCTGGCCGGGCTGTGCCAGCCCTGCCGACGGTGCCTCCGCCGCCTGTCCCCATCTCGGCTTGGCTCCTTGCAGAGCATCTCCAAGGCGGAGGAGGCCCTGCTGCTGGGGAAGGAGGCTTTCTACCCCTCCCAGAAGTACCTGCTGGAGAAGCCCAGCCTGCTGGCCAGCACTGGTAGGGACCTTAGATTCTGTGGCATCCTGCTGGGAATATCTGTGGGAATGTGGGCGGCCTGACTGCGGCGGGGTGGGATGTCGCCTGGGGAAACTGAGGCAGGAGCTGTTTGGCTGCAGGGCTGTGCCTGAGGCGTGGCCAGGGGGACTCTAGTGTGTCTCCCTCTCTCTCCTTCATCTCTAGAGGAGGATCACTCCGAAGACGAGGCAGGGAAGGATCCACTGGGCATGGAGCAGCCGTACCCATCCCCTCACCACGCCCCGGCCGATGACCCCGCGTCCCCCTCTCCCCTCCCGCCGCCGCCTGGCCCCAGCGTGGCCCCCGACGGTCCCCGGACTTTCTCGCTGTCCCCCTTCCCGGGGGCTGAGCGGCTTTCAGGGGACACCAAGGCCCCCCACCTCCCTGTGCCCAGCTACAAGAGCGAGAGCAGCAGCGGGGCACCGCCCTTGCCCTCCTCCTTCTTCGGAGCCAAAAGCAGCACCGTGCACCCCGTCCCCGTGCCGGCTGCCAGTGCCACCAGCCCTCCTGGCGAGCCCTCCGAGGGCAGCGCCGGCAGCTCCAGCGAGGAGGAGCAGCTGGACACGGCTGAAATCGCCTTCCAGGTGAAGGAGCAGCTGCTGAAGCACAACATTGGGCAGAGGGTCTTCGGGCACTACGTGCTGGGGCTGTCTCAGGGCTCCGTCAGCGAGATCCTGGCACGGCCCAAGCCCTGGCACAAGCTGACGGTGAAGGGCAAGGAGCCGTTCATCAAGATGAAGCAGTTCCTCTCCGACGAGCAGAACGTGCTGGCCCTGAGGACTATCCAGGTGCGCCAGAGAGGTGAGTGGTTGGGGTGGCCCCGGCCAGCGGGTCCTGTCCCCCTCCCAGTGCACCCCAGTTCACCCAGGGGTGCCCCATGCCGTGGCAGGGATGCTCAGCAGACCCTGATGTGCTGGGATGCTGGTCCCACTAGTGGCACCCCGGGATTTCCCTGCTGGGATGGAGCTGGCTGCCGGGTGGGATGAGCTCTGGCAAATGGCAGCAATTAACAGCAACCCATGGCTGTGGAGCTGCATCCCCGGACGTGCTTTACTCATTTATTCTGACAAGTGCCATTTAATTATTCATTAGGCTGTTCTGTGCCGTATGAATCAATGTGCTGGGGAATATTTCATTAAAATAATGAAGTTTTAGTGCTGCGGAACCTCGGCGCGGCGTTGGCGCTGTCATGGAATGGTGACTCCCATCTCTGGGGACAGTGGCTGCTGGACAGTTCTCAGCAGCGGCAGCTGGTCACTCGAGTCCCCATGGTGGCACCAGGAGTGGACAATGCACACCCATGGTCCACGCACCTGCTGGTTTCAACCTGGAGGGCTCTGATTTATCCCCTGGATCTGAGCCATCGTTAACACTTCTCTTGCACAGCCAGGAGGGCACAGTGCCAGGGATGGGGACATGGTCTCTGTGCCCGTGTCTCTGCTCCTGGTGGAGAGAGGGTGCCCTTGGTTGGGATGAGCAAGGTGATGGGAGATGCTGTGCCAGAGGCAGGAGCTGGCAGCCAGGGCTACCAGGGCTCCCTGTGCTCCGGTAGCGACTGATCGGGAGTGACATTTGTCTTCAAACCAGCGTCCCTAAAAATAACCGAACATGAGCAGCAGTAAATACTTCCTGACATACAAGTGGAGCTTGTAAAACCAGCGCTGGTGACAAAGCTGTTATCCTGCCTCTTTGATCAGGTAGCATCACGCCACGGATCAGGACACCGGAGACCGGCTCCGACGATGCCATCAAAAGCATCCTGGAGCAGGCAAAAAAGGAGATTGAGTCCCAAAAGGGAGGTAGGTGCTGCCATGGGGGTGGCTCCAGGGGTGGCCAAGACCCTGCTCTACCCTGTGGCAGCAGCACCCAAAGGGGTGCCAGCTGCTGGGTGCTCTGTGGCTGTGGGTCCCGTCCCCAAAATTGGCTTTTTTTGGGGGTGTTTTACCTATATATTTACCTACATCCATAGAGAATTTTAGGGCATGATGGAAGGAAATACCATGTGGGATGGAAGAGTCCCTGTGCAGCAGAGTTCAGATCTGGGCTTTCAGAAACTTTGGATGCACTCTTTTTCCTCCCCCCTACCCCAAACCAGATGATTAAATGAGTATTCAGGATCCATCTGGCACGAGGAATCATTAAAGCAGCTGCTCTCACAGTCAATTACAATAAATGAAATACATTAAAACAGGTAGTCTGCTGAGAAAGCAGAATCCCGGAGAATTAAATTAGACGGGAACAGTGGAAAAACAGGCAGAGAAAACAAACATGTTTGTCTATCGCATTGTTGGTAATGGGATTTATTTTGCAATCATCAAAAAAGAAGTTGGCTTTGAGTTGGGGCTGTTGATGCTTTTGCCTTGTGGATGCTGCTGCTCCAAACCAGATCGGGATAAACCGCTTTTCTCCCACACTTTGAGTTGTGGCCACACAGTGAATGATGTGTGCTGCTCCTCGGGGCTGCCCTCACCCCTTTTCTCTACAGGGGAGCCCAAAACACCATCAGCATCACAGGCAGTGGCCAACGGGGCGGGCAGCAGCAGCTCGGAGGACGCCATCAAGAGCATCCTGGAGCAGGCGCGGCGGGAGATGCAGGCGCAGCAGCAGGCGCTGCTGGACATGGAGTCGGGGGCCGGAGGGCGTGGCGGGGACACGGCGCCCCCCGAGCGCTCCACGCTGGGCACCGTCAGCCAGAACATCACCCCCGCCCTGGTCAAGCAGGAGGAGGGCAGCGGGGCCAGCCCTGGCCCGCCGCAGACGCCCCTGGCCGTGCTCTCCCCCGCCGCCTTCGTCCAGAGCATCATCCGCAAGGTGAAGTCGGAGATCGGCGACGCCGGCTCCTACTTCGACCAGCACTGGGCGTCGGAGCGGAGCCTGCTCAGCCGGCCCTACACCTCCGTGTCGCCCTCGCTGTCCTCCTCCTCCTCCAGCTACTCCAGCATGGCCAACGGCCGGGGCTGGCCGCGGGGTGAGCCCGGTGAGGGCGGCACCAACGAGGATGAGCTGCAGCCGGCGGATGAGGAGCCCCAGCGGCTGTCGGAGATGAAGGCGGAGGGAGCCGGCGCGGAGCCGGCAGCTGGTGGGCGTCTGTCCTACTACCCCACGTACGTGCCACGGACCCTGAAGCCAACGGTGCCACCGCTGACGCCAGAGCAGTATGAGATGTACATGTACAGGGAGGTGGACACGCTGGAGCTGACCCGGCAGGTCAAGGAGAAGTTGGCCAAGAACGGCATCTGCCAGAGGATCTTCGGAGAGAAGGTACCAGCCTGGAGAAGGGAGGGTCTGGTGTCCTCTCTGCTCCGTGGCCCAGAGCCTGGGGCTCATTGATGGCCTTCACCAGCTCCTTCCAGTCTTCCTTTTCCCTGATCTGTTTCTCCTTGGAGGACTCTGGGTCCTCAGGTCTGACCCAAGCCCAGTCTCCCAGTGGCCACCATTAATTAGTTGGTGGCACTTCCCACCAAGAGTACACAGTGCCCTAAACAGAGCCCTTTGGGGACCAGCCTCCCATCCCCCCGGGTATCCCAGATGGACCCACCATCAGCACCCATGACAGGGGACAGAGGGTCCAGACATGCTGTGGGGCAGGGGGTGGCAGTGGGTGGCATCCTGCTCCCCCTCCCCGGACAGGGGAGTGGAGGGCAGGCGGCTTCCCAGCACTGGGGGAGTGCAGCCCCCCTTCAGTGGGTGACACCTGCGTGGTGCCCAGGTGCTGGGACTGTCCCAGGGCAGTGTGAGTGACATGCTGTCGCGGCCCAAACCATGGAGCAAGCTGACACAGAAGGGTCGGGAGCCCTTCATCCGCATGCAGCTCTGGCTGACAGACCAGCTGGGCCAGGGGATCAGCCAGCAGCCCACACCTTCCCAGGGTAAGTGACATCCCTGTCCCCATGTGCCATCAGTGTCCCCACCACTTTTGTGTCCATCCCCTGCATCCCAGTGAGTTTGCCCTGCTCCCACCCCAGCACTGGGAAGAGCTGTCCCTGCCAACTCCAATACCAACACCCAGATCCTGGGAAGGCCCTTTCATCCCCAACCCCCTTCATTTAAAACAAAAATAAAAGGAAAGCCACATCAAAAACCTTGGGCTTTGTGCCTGACATAAAGAAATAACTGGATTTTTTGTTTTATATTGGTGGCATTTTCTCTCTTTAATTATTCCACCACCACCATCTCCCAGAAACTTGCCTGGTGTCCCTCTTCTCTAGAGGGCAAAGCCACAGGCATCCCCAAATGCCCTTCCTGCTCCCTGCCCTGTCCCCTCCCGCTGACCCCTCTGCCCTGGTGTCACACAGCCAGCCCGGCGGAACCCCAGCCGTCCCCCTCGCCGCCCCCCAGCCCCACCGAGCACGAGAAAGGCTGCCAGGAGCCCCTCAGCCTGGCCTTGGAGAGCAGCAAGGAAAACCAGCAGCCCGAGAGCCGCTCGACGCCTGCGCTGGGCGGGAAGATGTATCCCAACAGCCAGGGCCCCATGGGCATCCAGGAGATCGTCGCCATGTCCCCCGAGCTGGACACCTACTCCATCACCAAGAAGGTCAAGGAGGTCTTGACAGACAACAATTTAGGTGCGGGCCCTCTCTCTGCCCAGGTTTTTGGGAGCTGCTGGTGAGGCTGCATGGATCCAGCGCCCCAATTCCTGTAGATGAAACCCCATCCTCCCAGACGTTTCTCTGTGGGTGCTCATGGGGATTCCAGGAGGATGCTGGCTGGGACTGCAGCTCCCATCCCGCTGCTCTACCCCGCTAACCACCTCTGCTTCTCCTCCGCCAGGCCAGCGGCTGTTTGGGGAGAGCATCCTGGGCCTGACGCAGGGCTCGGTGTCCGATCTCCTCTCCAGGCCCAAGCCGTGGCACAAGCTGAGCCTGAAGGGGAGGGAGCCCTTCGTCCGCATGCAGCTCTGGCTCAACGACCCCCACAACGTGGAGAAGCTGCGCGACATGAAGAAGCTGGAGAAGAAGGGTGAGGGACGGGGGTGACACGGCCCTGCTGGGTTAGGTGACACATCCCCCTGGCTGAGGGGGGGTCCTGGGCTGGGGGGCATGCGGTGCCAGCTGCGCGTCCTCTCCTGCAGCCTACCTGAAGCGCCGGTACGGGCTGATGAGCGCTGGCTCGGACAGCGAGTCCCCCGGCGCCCGCTCCGAGTGCGCCAGCCCCAGCGCGCCGCCGCAGGACCTCAGCCTGCTCCAGATCAAGAAGCCGCGGGTGGTGTTGGCGCCGGAGGAGAAGGAAGCCCTAAAGAAAGCCTACCAGCTGGAGCCATATCCCTCCCAGCAGACCATCGAGCTGCTCTCCTTCCAGCTCAACCTCAAGACCAACACCGTCATCAACTGGTTCCACAACTACAGGTACGGGCACTCCCGGGCTTTGGGGGTGCTGTGGCACAGAGGGGGTGTCATTGTTCTCCTTCCAGCCTTCTGTGTCACTCTTCCCTAGATGAGTGGTGCAGACCCACTGGGTGTCCCCACGTTGGTGGGTGGTGTTGACTACCTTGACCAAGTCATGTTGAGCATCTAAAGTGGCTTCCATGCTCACATCCACCTGCTCACCCCAGAATGGGATCTCTACAAAGGGGGAGGGAATGCCTTATGGAGGCTGCTGGAGCACGGGATCCACTCCCACAGCAGCCCAGCCCTGGGGAGCAGCACAGGTTCCATCCTTAGGTGACATTGCAGTGGACAGTTTGTCCACTGGCTGGAGACGTGGCATGGGGCAGTGGATGGTTGTTGCCACCCCTCCGTGGCTGTGTCCCGCAGGTCACGGATGCGCCGAGAGATGCTGGTGGAGGGCGCGCAGGACAACGACACGGACCCGGAGCAGAGTGGTGGGACGGCCATCCCCGGGCGCCGGGCCCCCCACAGCCCCGACTCGGACACCGAGGACCACAAACCCGTGTTGGTGGGGGGCGAGCCCCCCTGCGCCGCTGCGCCCGTGAAGGTGAAGGAGGAGCAGGGGGATCCGGGCGGCTGGAGCCGCCGGCGGGACTCACGCAGCCCGGCCGGAGCGGCCGAAGGGACCGGACCTCCCCAGGAGGAGCGGGGGGCAGCCCCCCATGCCGCCGCCCCCGGCCTCCCGCGGCGGGGAGGCCGCGCCGGTGCCACCGCTGGGGGACCTCCGCCGCCGCCGCCGCCGCACCCCGACAGCTCCCAGTCCTCGGCGGGGTCGTCCCGTTGCAGCTTGGTGGTGTCCCCAACGTCACCCTCAGCAGCTTCCTCGCCCGGCCTCACCGGCTCAGCCTCGCCGGGACCGT
The DNA here is from genome assembly GCA_039654755.1 of Calcarius lapponicus. NCBI lineage: Eukaryota > Metazoa > Chordata > Aves > Passeriformes > Fringillidae > Calcarius > Calcarius lapponicus. The sequence goes on from CM077478.1 coordinate 3,503,440, forward strand.
CCTCTGCGGGGCCGGTCTCGCCGGCGCTTCCACCGGCTCCCGGCCCCCGGCTCAGCACCAGCGTGCAGCGGCGCCACGAGAAGATGGCCAACCTCAACAACATCATCCACCGCCTGGAGCGGGCTGCCAACCGCGAGGAGGCCCTCGAGTGGGAGTTCTGAGCCCCCCGACACCCCAAATATATATATACACCCCCCCACATATATATATATTTTGATAAATGCAGTGTGCACCGAGAGGTGACGAGTCGCCGGCGCCACGGAAGAGAAGCGCCCGTGAAAAAAAGAGGGGACCCCTCTCTATGAATCCGTCCCACCCCTCTGGCTTTGTTTTAAATGTGAAAAACTGGGAACAATTTTAGAAAAGAAAAACAAAAAAAACAAAAAATATTTATAGACCTCTTTTAGATATTTTAATAAAAGGATACTTTGGAATTTATTAACAGCTTAAGCTGCTTTGATATTAAAGATAGCTATAAAATCAAGATGATGTAGCAGTCGTGTCATTAAATGTACACTGAAGTCTTGTAGTTTGCCACTGGATGAGATTAAAAACAAATAAACAAAACAAAAAAAAAAAAAGAAAACCAACCCACAGAAAAGACTTTTTGAGCAAAGCCATCAAGAAGCACTATGAGACTGACCAAATTTAAGAAACTTTTGCAGTTTCCACCCCTGTCTGTAAGACACTGCATCGCTTCTGCCCCAGCCAGAGACTGCGTCCTAGTCCCTGAAGACTCTAAAGCCCCCGACGCCATCAAGTATGTATTTAGTTCTGGTGGTTTATGTTTTTGGAAGCCTTTGTAACACAGAATGTCCCGTGCGGTTGTATATGTTGTAGAAATGTCTGCAATAGCCTTCTGGAACAAGATGTAGCATGGTCCCAACGCCGTCCCTCGCGCTTCCTCCAGCCGGCGGCCGGTGGCAGCTCCCATCTGCTGTGGTGCAGCTCATGGCAGCTCCCAAAGGAGCAGAGAAAATGAGGCAAAAGCAAAGAAAGCAACCCGAGTGAGCTTGGGATTTTGGGAGTGGGATGGGAAAATGTCCCTGGGTGTGGTGCTTGAGGATGGTACCAGCTCGCTGGGGATGGACATCGTGGCGTCCCGGTTCCCTGTCCATTCAGGAAGGAAAAAGATGGAGCCTCTGAGCTTTGGCCCTGGAACAGCAGTGCTTGAGGTGGGTGCCCAAAAATCGTGAGCTACCCACTCGCAGGCTGAGCCCTGCTCGGGGCGGCTCCAGCATCACAGCCCACCACTTTTTTGGGGAGACCACCTGGGCAGGAAGAACATCCTCTTCCCACAGCCATGTCCCGGGTAGTGGATGTCAGTGATGCCAGGATGAGCTCTGGGATGTCCCATCAGGCTCCTGCCTAAATTGGGTAAGCTCGACCCTGAGTTGGGCAAAGCACCACCGAGCTTTGGCTTTCCAGGGCTGATCCTGTGCAGACACGGGAGCTCAGTGGTGGCACCATCCCGGTGTCCTCCCTGTCACCTCCCTGACCCCGCCACCTCCAGCTGGCCTCTGCTAACAAAATGCCTTTAAACGATGTGGAGAGTCCCACCTTGGGCTGCTCTGCCCTGTCCCCTGCCCACACAGCGTCAGCCAGGGCCCTGCCAGGCTCCCACTGACTGATTTTCCCCTGTAGATGTTTCTATCAGAATAGAAGGTATTTTTGTACTCGGGTGGTAGTGGACCAGCGATGCTGGGTGAGCGCCTGCCTCTCCTGCCCTGACAAACCCCAGGGTGCCCATGGCTGTTCTGCCACCGTGCTGTGCAAGGTGGAGGTGTGACCACTGCCTGCCTTCTCCCTTGTGTGCTAGAGGGAGCTTTAGTGGAACGGGATTTGAGGAAGCACTTGGGATAGTCCTGAGCACGGCAATCCTGTTGTATGAAAGCCAGCGGGACACACCGGTCACGTTTTTGTTAGGCTCATGTTCTGTACTTCAAAAGTTTCTATGAGATCGATGAACTTTGTTTAACAATTTTGGAAGGAACAAGTTCTGTAAAGAGCCACTAAATACAGAAGTTGGATACGACTCTGGCCTTGGGGTGTGTTTTGTCTGGAGGTGATGGAATGGGAACCCCTCTCACACTTGCCCAGTGTCGGCACCCTCAGAAGTCACAACTTTGCTTTGGGATTGTGGCAAGAGCTCTCATCATCCCAGTGCCTGGGGGATAAAAAAAGAATGTGTTAAATGGGGTTAGTCCAGCTCAGGGTGTGATCCTGCCCCATGAAATTCCTGTGCTCATCCCTGCTGCGGGTTTGCTCCTGCCCCTGGGGTAGCACAGCATCTTGCAGCGTGAGTTTCATCTTGGTTTATCATAAAATCATAATTTCCTGGAATGGTTTGAGTTAAAAGAGACATTAGGGATCATCTTATCCAGCCCCCTGCCGTGGGCAGGGACACCTTCCACTAGACCAGGTTGCCCAAAGCCCTGTCCAGCCTGGCAGTGCCATGGCACCGTGCCCCAGCTCAGCTCTTGTTCAGAGCCAACATTACTGGGCAGCTCCTGACACTAGGCAGGGCTGTTTGTGTCTGATGAATTAATAAATCCATATGTTGCATATCTGTTTGAGCTTGTTTGTCAGCTAACATGTTGAGGAGGACTCATTTTTGATGGATATCTTCTGAACGTCTGGAGAAGCTGTGCCAGCTGCCATGGAAACCAGGATCTTCCCCTGCAGCAAAGGACGGAGCCACGAGAACCATCTGGGTGCTCCAGGTGCAGCTGCACCCTGGCTGCCCTTGGCACTGCTCCAAATGCCAAATTCCATAGGGGGGTGTCATGCCTGGCCAGGGACAGGCTCCATGCTCTGCAGGGCTCTCGGGTGAGCAGGTGGCCCTGGCTGGCTTTGTGCCTCAGTTTCCCCAAGAAGTGATTGCCCAGCCTCTGCCAGATCCCGTGTTAGAGAAGCTGGAGACATTCATGCAGGTGGGCTGTGTGGGCAGGGACATTGGGATGTGCTGGCCACTTTCACAAGGGCAGAGTCCTTGGTCCCTGTGTGGCATCAACAAGGGGACAGGTATTTTGTCCTGGTTAAGAGATGCCCTGACACGGGACCACCCTGGCACTGGGTGCCCTGATATTCCCAGGTTGACCCCATCCCATCTCACCCCATCCCTGCAGGCAGATCTGGGGCTCCAGGGCCCTGCAAGACCCTGGCATTGGCCATGTCCCCTCCAGGTGACACAGTCCCTGACCAGCCCCACAGACATTGTGGGGACAGAAGGACAACTAAAATAAAGCATTAATTCCCACCTGGACCACCCCTCTCCAAGGGCTGAGAGGCACAAACAAGGACCAAGGAGGGGAGGGAAGTTCTGAATCAACTTTTATTGTAGAAAAATCTTGTGCCTGTCCAAAGGGAGCTGGAGCCACCCAGCCCTAAGCCAGGGCACCCTGACTGCTCCCCCCTGCTCCAGGGTGGGTCACCCCACCTCTGGGCCAGCAGCTTGAGTTTCTGATGTGGAAATAAGATAGAAACACAGCCATGAGACACCAGCTTTGCTCTGGTTTGGCACATGAATCATTCCTCACGCTCTGCTGCTGACAAACACGTTCCCATTTGCCACCACGAGCGATGCTTCCCCTTAATGAGCTGGCACGGGGATGATGTGCTGTCCCAAAATACCCACCAGCAAAGCAGTGCCTGCAGCTGCTGAACTCCCCCAGGGTCTGACTCCCCCATATTCACCATCCAGGCTGCAAACAGCAATTGCTCCCTGTGAAATGCCCAGGGCTGGGTGTCACCAGCTCCCCGGAGCGTGCGAAGCTGCTGCTGCCACTAAGGAAGGGCTGCACTCACTGATATTTTCATTTCAAACCACATCCTGCTGGAGCAGAGGGATCTGGCAGAGCTCAGCCGACCTCAGCCTTGTGCTGGGCCAGGAGGGGAAGTTGGTGGCAGGCTCTCCACTGTGGAACCCACACGGGAGCTCAGGCGGGTGAGACCCCATCACAATCCTCCTCCAGAAGCTGTCAAGGTGTGATCCCACTGCAAGAGCACCCAGAGGCCCCAGCAGAGCCAGAGCAGAGGTCGATTTCCAGGAGGCCTCAGTCAGTGAGTGGTTTGTAGTTTGCTCGGGCTGAGTGGAGCACCCCAAACCCACAGAGGGGCCTGGCTGGAGGGCACCCCTGTGGTGCCCATTTCACCATCACAGACCAGCACTGGTGTCCCTTGGTGCCCAGCCCTCGCTGGCACCACCAGCAGGCGTCCATCACCACCCCAGCCAGGTCTGCACATCCCAGGGTAAGGAGGGGACATGGCCAGCACCAAGGCCGGCCACCTCCACCCTGCCGCAGCTCCTGGTAGGTTCCCCAGGCTCATCAGGGCTGGGAGCCACGCCGCTTCTGCTGCCAGTCCTGCCGCAGCCGGGCCACCTCCCGGCTGTACTGCTCGTGGAGCCGGCAGAACGTGGACGGGCTTTGCGCTGTCCCGCCGCCGTTCGACCCCCGCCGGCGCGGCGGCAGCGGCGGCGCCCCCTCCCCATCGCGACCCCCGCAGCCCGAGGCGTCGAGCGGCTGCTCCGGCCCCGGCACGTTGTTCCACACCGCGCAGCCGTTCTCCTTCGGCAGGGCGGCGGGCAGAGCCGGCAGCCGCTCCCGGCACTGCTCCGGCCCCGACGGCTTCGGCTTCCAAGGGCCGGCAGCGTCCTGGCAGCCGCCGCATCCTCCGGGCAGCCCCCGGCTCATCTCCTGCAGCTGCTTCTCCAGCTCCCGCACCACCAGCCGCATGTAGTCGAAGCTGGCTCGGGAAAGCGACTTCACCCAGGACTCCATGGCCGCCTGGCTCTCGGCCGCCAGCACGTAGGTGCGGGACTTGCTGCCGCCGAAGCGGATGGCGAAGGCGAAGTTCTCGGCCGAATCGCAGAGCTCCACATTGCAGCCCTCCAGCACGATGACGCCCACGGGCTCCCGGCTGTCCCTCTCCTCGAAGTAGAAGAGCATGTTTCCCTTGAGCACGAACCAGCGGCGGTGGTAGGCCGTGTGCCGCTCGCCGCGCTTGTAGAGGAAGCCGGAGTTGTCGGCCGGGGAGTCGCAGGTGGCGTAGAAGGCCAAGCTCCGCTCGTTCAGCTTCATGGTTCCGCGCCCTGCGGGGACAGAGGGTGCTCAGCGCTGCGCCTTCGTGCCGCGGAAACCAACCATCGCCTTTGTGTTCGTGCTGGCGGCAGCCCTGGCGCCCAGGAAATGGAGCTGCTGAACAAACAGCGCCGGGATAGCCGGGATAAGCGCGCTCCCCGATAAGGTGCTGAGTCCGGCGGATGCCGGCTGGGCTCTGGCTGCCCAAGGCTCGCTGGGGATGAGGTTCACCCCCCCTCCACCATCCCGGTAGGGTGTTTGCCCACGGAGGAGCCCCAGGCAGGGCCTGTCCCGGTGCCTCGCCTCACCTGGCACAGGTGACCTTCCCGCCGGCGCCGCGTTTTCCGCGTCGCGCCGCTCCTCCCCGCGGCGCGCAGGGAAGGTTTTGGCCGGCGCCCTGGATCTGGCTGCCGCTCCAGAGAGCCGCGGCCATGAGCCCTGTCACCCGAGCAAGGCCACCGCTGCTCCTGTCCCCCGATCGCTGGTGGCCTCGCCGTGCCAGACTCTGCACTCACCTGGGCTCTACCTCCGGTGTGCGGCGGTCACCAGCATCAACGAGGCGCGGGTGGCCGCGGTGGCCGTGAGAGCGCTGGATGCGGGCTCGGATGGTGCGAGGGGGCTCAGGGGGCTTTGGGGCACGGCTCCCGCACGGTCACCTTTGTCCTCGGCTCCCACCGGCCCGGCCCGGCCCGCCCGGCCCCGCGGGCGGAGCGCTGCTCCCGCCCGCCTCCGCCACCGCCACCGCCCATCCCCGCGGCCGCGGCCGGGAGGGAGGAGCTGGAAAAACGCTCCGGAGCTCGGCCCCGGGGCAGGGAGCTCCTGGCTCGGCCCAAAACCCGCCGCAGGTCACTGGGACTGGGGGCCGGGCAGCGGCGGGGAGAGCGAGGGGGGAATGGGGGGAGATGCACTGGAGGGTGCAGGGGATACGCACATCCTCCAGTGGATTTACTCAGGGATGTGCACACGTATGGGAAACCCAGGAGTTTAGTCCTGAAGGCGGCTGCACAACGTTGGATTTTTGATCACATTTTAGAGGGAAAGAATTGGGATTCTGGCAGCATCTGGCAGTGAACGGGCAGAGGTTGTGGATAAGGTGGATGACACAAGCCCCTCAAGGAGGGTTGGTGGCTGGACATGGGCTGGTCCTGTGTGCGTGGGGAATGCTGCAGGGGACCAGGCTGCAAGTCCTGGCTGCTCTCCTGACGCTCCAGGGGCCACAGCCACGTGTGGGGTGGTCTCAGTGCAGAGGGACAGAAGAAGCTGAGTGGGGACGAGCCTCCAGTCTGACTTCTGCTCTTGGTTGGCCTTCCAGGCTCACAGGACCACTCACAGGCAGTGTTGCTGTCCTCACCATGTCCCAGTGAATACCAGCGTCAAGGATTTGCTCTCCTTATCTCCTTATCCTTATCTCCTGTCCCTTTCCTCCAGTTTCTTCATCCCCCTGCTCTGCTCCCCAGCCATGTGTGCATTTCGGCAATCGAGGCACTGGCAACAATTTTACAGGTCCCCATCCCAGAAACCCTGCTGTCCCTGACCTCTGCCACAGGCTGTGGTTCACTCCCCACCCACAGACGCCCTCATTTCCCTGCACAGCTGCTCGGGACTTTGCCATTTTCTGCTTGTGTCAGAGGTTTTCGGTTCACCGAGGGTTTTCCTTGTCACCTGCAGACTTTCACTTTCAGGCTATAAAAAGGGATTCAAACCAGCCCTAAAACCATCTGGGCTTTATCTTCCCTCCTGAGCAGAGCAGCTCTGTTCAAGGTCACTGGTGGGAAGCTCTTGGGGCTCTGCAGCACTTATCTCCCTGCCTAGCTCAGAGATGCCTTTTCACAGGGCAAGATTAGAACGGGAAGGGCTGTGGGGAGAAGCAATATCTTCATTAGAGCAGCTCGGGTAATTGGAAAAAGGCAGCAGCGCTCCCAAACCTGCTTTCCTTTCCTGGGACTCCAAAGCCACGTTTTCATCTTGCAGAGGTTGTTCCTCCTCCACAGCTGCTCTGGAAAATCATCCCAATTCCTCAAAAATTCCCCTGTGGATTTTTACTTCCCATTGGGTCTCTCTTGGGACAGTCACGTGTTGCTGCACAAGCTCCAGGACTTCCCTTTCTGAGCAGCTCCATTTGTTTTATTTTCCCTGTTGTCCCCCAGCATCCCCCCATGAGGAGCCCAGACCTCATTCCTCAGTTTCCCCGTCAAGTTTTGATGGGAAAAAAGGGAAAATGAACTCCCACGTTGATCTTGCCCGACAGCAGGGGAAAAAGGAAAAGAAAAGGGTCTGAAAGGAGGTGAGGGGGTGGCAGGAGCATTTCTGGACGTGGGATGCCCTTGGCCCCCGCTTCCTGCTGCTCCCATGACCGGTGACTTGGTGTGATCGCACAGCAGCGGGCGCTGCACGGCTCCGGGAGGGGAGCGGGGGCTCTGAGTCACCCCCCGTGCCGGGAATCTCGGGGTCCCGGGGGCTCTCGGACACCCGGCAGAGAACCCAAATGGAGCCCAAGTGGATCCCAAGCGGTGCCTCGGCGTTCAAGGCGAACGAGTCCCGACCGTCCCAGAACGCGGGCGCGGCGCTCCCGGCGCCTCTGGGGGTGCGGGACCGGCCCCGCTCCGCTCCCCCGCGGGGTTCCCGTCCCTCGCTGCCCCCGGGCCCCTCCGAGCAGGGGAAGGGCCGGAGGCGGCGGCTGCAGCGCGGGGAAGGGCCGGGAGAGGGCGGCGGGAGCCCGGCCACGGCGGCCGGAGGGCGGCGGGGCTCGGCGGGGACAGCAGACAGCCCCCGTCACTGCCTCCATCCCGCTCCATCACTGCCTCCATCCCGCTCCATCACCTCCTCCATCCCGCTCCATCACCGCCTCCATCCCGCTCCATCACTGCCTGCATCCCGCTCCATCACCTCCTCCATCCCGCTCCATCACCTCCCGCATCCCGCTCCATCACCGCCTCCATCCCTCTCCATCACCGCCCTGCCCATCACCACCACCTCCACAACCAACCCAACCATCCCTAAATCACCACCTCCGTTAGCATCTCCCCCCCACCCAGACTCGGTAAAAGCCAGGCTAGGATTTTGGGGGGCGTTTTGCAGCTCGGCACAGACCCCCACAGCCAAGCATTTCCAAATGTCGTTACCCCCTCCGGGCAGGCTGGGACGGACAATACCTCAGAGTGGGGTGGAAGAGGTCACCTGAAACCCATCACATCCCACCCTGAGATGTGCGAATGAGCCACTTCCAAACCACCTCGCCCATCCTGAAGAACAGAACGGGGCAGAGCAGAGCAATTAAGGAGGGAAGTGGGAAGGACGGCTGGAAGCTGGTGAAGGGTTTTACACAGCAGAAGAAAGCAGCAATGGTTAAAAGCTGAGGGCAGTGCAGAGCGGAAGGGAAGCAGCAGCGCCTGAGTGACTGAGTGTGTGTGTGTGTGTGTGTGTGTGTGTAAGAGCATCTGCGCAGCTCCACACACACAAACAGAAAAAAAAAAAAAAAGAAAAAAGCAGAAGTCGGGGGTAGTGAATTAGCAGTTGGGGACTGAGAAAATCCATACAGGAAGCAAAACAAAAGAGAAATCTCAGGCCACGGGGGCTGAGGACGCTGAGAGGGCGCTTCTGACATAGATGAAGTTGATAAAGAAAAGTGCGATCGCTGGGAGCTGGGACAGCCGCCCGCGGGAAGGGGGGCAGGCACCCGGATCCGCCGGCCGCTCCTCCGTTCTCAGGAAAAGAGCCAGAAGGTGCAATTATGCATAAAGCAGCGGCAGGAGGAATTAAAAAGCAGATTTCAAGGTAAGATTTTATCATGTCAGCTGCTCCCAGCCACTTCCTTGTGGGGTTTGGGAAAGGCTGATTGGACGCAGAGCCACCTGGATCCCCGGCAATGCCCCAAGGGGCTGTGGGGTTATGGCTCAAATCTGATCCGGGGGGGTTGCTGAGGCTGCAGAAGGGCAGCAGGGCTCTGTCCAAACCGGCTGTGGTCCAGGGGTGGCGCAGCTCCAGCAGGGAGCTTGCATTTCGGTCTTTTCTTCCCTGGAAATGGATTGGGAATGGATGAGGTGAACAACTGAAGTGTATTTAAAGCACCACTGAGGATGGACCTTCGCAGATGTTCACAAATGGCTCAGCGTGTCCCAGCCCACTCTCCAAGGGCAAATTCCTGCAGCTTCCACCTTCCCACAACCCACAAATCCGTTGTGTGGTGTGTGTGAAATTCCAGCTGCCACATCCCTGGGCTGCCTTGGCTTGGCGTGCTGGGCGGGCACCTGACCCTGGGCACCAGCACGGCCGCTCTGCGCTGACTCTGCCTGCCCAGTGTGAGTGCCCTCTGCGCGGGGATCTGTCCCTCTGTCCCTCTGTCCCTCTGTCCCTCGCACTGCTGCCACCCCACACAAGGCTTTGTAGCAACTCTTGGCACAACCAGCAACACGAGTGGGGGATGTCAGCGGGACAGACGTGACAGCACAGACCACAGTCCAGCTTTTTACTGGAAAAAGGTGCAGTGGAAGTTTATTTTTGCTCCATTTCCCACGGCAGAGTGGGCGGCTGCGGCTCTGCCGCGGGGCCCCTGCTCCCCTGGGACGAGGTGGCAGCGGGATGGCTGAGCCTGACCCGTGTCCACCCACGCCAGCCCGCGGTCCTGCTCGGCACCAAGGCGCGCTGTGGCCGCTCTGCCACGGCCGAACCCCGCGCCCACGGTGCGGGACAGCTGTGGGACAACTGTCCCGATCCGTTTGGGACAACTGTCCCGGACGTGGGCAGCAGCCTGAGCTGCCTTTCGCCACAAGATAATTTGGAAAATTATGAGGAGTGGGGTTTGAGACGGCATCTGGCCCGCTGCTGCCACCGCACGGGTCCCTTGGGTCCCAGCCCGCGGAGCTGGGGAGGACGCGGCCGAGCAGGAGCAGGAGCAGGACAGGGGGGATTTTCCTGCCGAGCCTCCAAGAGCCCCACGCTCGGGCTCCCTCCCGACTCCCGGCGGGCTGGGGCGGACACCCCCAAACCCACGGAGAAAAAATTCTAAAAGTCATAAAAACTAAATATATATACATATATATATGTCAAAATTAATAATAAATCCACCCGGGGAGCGCGGCCGGGCTGTTTGTGCCGCTGGCTCCGCGGGCGCGGATGCGATAAGATAAAGGCAGAAGCGGGGAGGGGCTGCGCGGAGCTGCGCGGAGCGGGGCGCACCCGCGGAGCCCGAGCGGACGGACGGACGGACGGACCGACAGACACGCGCGCACAAACACACACACAGGGACAGTCACACGGACGGACGGACGGACGGGGCGGCCCCTCCGCTCCGCCCCCGCGCAGCCTCCACCCCCGGCCGCGCCGCTCCGCTTTACATAACCCGTCCGGGGCCGGGGTCCGCGCCCCGCGCCTCCGCCCGGCGGAAATGCGGAGCCGCCTGCCCCGGTTTCCTGCCTGAGCCGAGCCGTGCTGAGCCGAGCCGAGCCGTGCTGAGCCGTGCGCCCCGTCCCGCCCGCGCCGTCCCGGGCGCTCCGCCGCTCCATCATGGGCGAGCGGCAGCCGGACGCCTTCTCCTGCAGGTAACCGCGACCGAGCGGCGGTACCGGGCCGGGTCGGGCCGGGCTGGGCTGCCCCGGGACGGGCTGGGCTGGACCGGGACGGGCGGCCCCGGGAAGTGGCCGCGGCAAAGCGAAAGTAGCGGCGGGAGGAAGCAGCGGGGCGGCCGCTCCGCCTGTGCAGCCCCCGGAGCTGCCCCGGGAGTCCCGGGCTGGGTTCTCTCACCCGGGGAACTCCGGTGCCCCCGTTCCGGGGCCGTGAGCCCCTTCCTCGGACAGCAGCCCCTTCCCCCTCACCCCATTTCTGCGCCCTTTCCTCGGGCTGCCTCTTTCCAGGGACTGCTCGCCCGTGGGGACCCGTGGTCCCGTTTTCCTCGTGGGCGCTCTCTGTTCCAGGGGCTCTGTTCCTCTGTGGGTGCCCCCATCCTGGGGACCCGCGTCCTTCTAGCAGCACAGGGGCCCAGAGCACCCCTTCTTTTGGGATCCCTCGATGTCCCCCATTGCCCAGCATCCGTATTTTGGAGATCCCAGATGCAGGGAGCCAGCCTTGCTCCTCTCCTCTGCATACCCCTGGACCGCTGCAGCCCCTGCCGTGGGGGGACCCCTCTGGGAGGGTGCAGGAGCAGTGGGGTGATGCCCACCTGCCTCATTTGTGGGGTCCTGCCCTGCCCGAGGGGGCCATGCCTTGCCTCTGCCCCTGTGCCCACCGAGTGCCAGGCAGAGCTGCCACCTGGAGCCTGCCAAGCAGCTCCTCTGACTCTCTGCTCCCTGCAGGCTTTGCTGGCCCCGTGGCTTGGCAGGGGCTCGGAGCACGAGGCCGCTGCACCCGCGGTCAGCATCCCCGCAGCCTCCCCATGCCCGGCCAGCGTGCCCGGCCCTGCCTGTGCCAACCCCTCAGGGTCACCCACGGAGAGCCTGGAGCCGCTGGCTCATGGCAGTGACACGGTCACTGCAGCCCGGGCTGGGATTTACTGTCAAGGAAACCGGGATGAGTTGTCGAGCTGCGATTTCGATGTTGTTGTAAATTGATTCAAGATGTGCTGGAGCTGCGGGCTGGTGGCCTAGGGACTCTGTGGGGCTGCAGCCAGAGGAAGAGGTGGCCTGTGAGGGGACCTGGCACTGCCAGCTCCTGGATGTCCTCGCTGCACTTGGATTTGCTGGCAGGATTGGTGTTTAAAGGCCTACGGAATTAGTGGCAGGTTTCACTTTGACTTGTTTGGGACTAGACCAATGCTTTGGATTTCTTTTTAACTTGTTTTTGGGGCAGGAGAGACTCATCAGTGTGCACTTTTCCCTCCCCAAAGCTTCTTCTATTTTCTCTTAACTTTTATGTATTTATTGCCTCTGGTAAGGTCTGGTTTGGTTTCACCAGAGCCCACAGGGCTGCAGGTCTGTGCTGTGTTGGAGAGGTTGGGGTGTGAGTGCCAGTGGCTTTTGAGGGATCTTCCATCCTCTGCCAGAGCAAATCCTCCCCACCCACACCCCCGTGGGACCGATGGGCACCGTGGAGGTGCCGTGACAAATCCCAGTGGGTGACACAAAGTGAAAGTGCAAGCGCTCCTCGCTGCTGGGGTTTGTGGTGCTGCCGCAGCTCGGCGAGGAGAAAGGGCCAAATGCAGCAATCCCTGGGGGGCTGGCTGGGAGCTCAGCTGCTCCCTGCTGTCCCCAGGGACCCCCGGGCAGCTGCTCCCCCGGGAGCACTCCCTGCACCCCGGTTCTCCCACGCCTACACCGCAGCGATTCATTTCATGCAACAAAACAAGCCCTGTCAAAAGAGGCCACCCCGCTGCCGGGCTTTTCCCCGCAGGCAGTGGGTGTAGGAGAGTGTGATGGTGTAAACCAGGCTGCAAGGTGCCAGACACCACGGTATGGAGGCAGGCTCAGGGGTTTTTGGGGAGCTGGGCTGGCCACAGCCGTTTGTGCTGGTGAGTTGCTGTGGGCCGAGCCAGAGTGGAGCTTGGATTTGACCTGAGATGAGTTTGGGTTGTCTCCATCCTGTTGAAGTGGTCAGGGAAAGCCAAACAGTGAACTTTCCTCGGATTTGAAGTGCTGTAACATCACCCACATCCCCAGAGGTCTGTGGTGCTGCTCAGTTCGCACAGAGCTGTAAATTAAGGCCACTTTGGGTCTTTAATATAGAAAAGTTGTGTAGTGCCAGGAGGTGAAATGAGAGTGTGTATGTCCTGTGAGAAGGAGAGCGAAATCTGCCTTCCCACACTGGCTTTTAAACTGATTTCCTAAAGCCTGTATGGACATGTGGAATTAGGGGATCTCTCTGTCCTGCTCCTTTCTTGCTTTTTAACTTGCTGGTTTGGTTGAGCCAAAAGTGAGGGAAACTCCTGAGACCCTGTGGGATTCTCCAGCTCGTGTAGAAACAGCTAGAGGGTCACAGGGAGCGATGGTGCTGTGCCATCACCCTCTGTGAGACCCAGAGAATCCTCACCATGGCAGGGAGCTGCTCCAGAGGGAAGAGGAGGACAATGCCGGGCACTTTCTGCCGTGGATTGTGCTGGCACTGGCTTTGGCTGTTCTATAGTGATGCTGTGAATTTGTGGGTGTCTCCCACGCCCCGAGGCTGCAGCCAGCCCCTTTCCCCACCTCTCCCCCTGCACCAACCCCTGCTGCCTCCCTGAGTGGCAGCATCTTCATGCCCACCCCCAAATGGCTGCAGCACCGGCTTGTGCCCCTCAATCCAGGGGCGCATCCAGATGTTCTTCTGCCATCTCTGGGGGAGCAGGGCTGCACCATCCCCATCCTGGGGGGAGGTTGGAGGTTCTGCACCACCTGTGGCAGGCTGGATCCCCCAGGGAGCTGCATGCCCCTGAGCCCCCATGCAGGGAGCTGCATCCCCCCGAGCTCGCCGTGCCAGATGCAGCTCCATTGAGAAGCGCCGTTCATTGTAACCTGGCCTTTTATAGCTGCCTCGGAGCGGCCGCGGGGCCATGCCAAGAAAGGCTGCAGCCGGCTCAGAATAGCTCTTTTCATGGAGGACATCCTGGGAAGGAACAATGTTCCCGCTCTTGGGATTGTGGGAACTTTGTATTTCTGCCGCTCAGGAAGTGGGGAGCTGCGGGCCCGGCCAGGGCGTCTCCCAGCCCCTCGCTTTGCCCTCTCCTGAAAATAGTCCTTGGGATGAGTTTCGAATATTCCTGTGCTTATAAAAGGGAGCTGAAAATGCCTCAGGACGCTTCTCCTCCGGTTGGGAACAGTTATTTCTGGGAGACCATCAATCACATTTCCTATTCGTGTCACTGGTGTGCATTTTCCTGCCGTGGAATGGGAGGCGAGTGGGGCCGGTTTCGTTTTCGGGTGGTGCTGCTGCGCATGCAGAGCGTGTGAGCAGGGCTGGGCACGGGGCACGTGGGCTCTGCTCCCTCACGCTTCCCCTCGAGGCTGGATTTGTGGTGCTGGGCGCTGGAGGGTGACCTCCACACCCCTGGGTGGCCGTTCCGTGGTGGGAAGGTGGCGAGGCCAGCTGGCTCCGAATGCTCATCCTCCAGGAGAGGGTGGCAGGATTGCAGCGCTGGCTCCCAGCACTGCCCTGGCACTGCTTGGTGCTGCCAGCTCCTCTGGCTGCCATCAAACAACAAATGCATTTACAGGGACAAATAACCCATTGCCGGATCCAGGCGTGGATTCCCATCCTGCTCGGTGCTGGCACCGCAGCAATGCTCAGGTTGGGCAAGAGTCTAAGGGAAGCTGCTGGGGGTGGCTGGGCTGCAGGGCTGGATCCTGCACAAGCCCCAGCTCGCCGTCCCAGCCCGCATCAAAGCCACCACGGCCGGTCTGTCCTGTCCTGCTCTTCCTCGAGTTCCTGGCCCAGCACCCCAAAACAATCCCAGCACCCCAAAACAACCTCAGCAGCCACGAAGAGCCCTGAGGTGGGGCGGGCTTGGTGCCGTGCAGCTCTTGCAGCAGTCAGCAGGGGATGGAAGCCCTCCCCCCAGTCCCAACTAGTCCATGGTGTGTCCAAGGATTCTCAGAGCAAATTAAAGTGATCAGAAGTCCTTTGTCCGACCTGCAGGATGGCCGGGAGCTCCTCACGGGAACAGATGAGGAATAAAATGTAAATTCTGCCTTAAAGCCTCTGGCTGCTGGATTCCAGCTTTGTGGAGCGCAGCGGGCTGGAGCAGGGGGAAGCTCAGCCAGCAGCAGGAACTGGCATCCCTGCGGATGTCGCTGCAGAAACCCGGGGCTGAGCAGAGGAGCGGGAGGCTGCTGTGCTAACTCCGGCATGGATTCACCCGGGATAGCTCCTTCCATGCGGGAAGCGAGCCAGGCAGAGGCGGTGAGGTCGGCATCGTGCCAGTGCTGGGAGGAGGAAGCGCTGCGGAGCGTTTCCCATCGTCGGCTCGGAAAAGCGCGTTGCTACTGGAGACGGCCTTCGGCTGCTTCCCACCGCGTGGCGCAGACGAAGCCCGGCTTTTCCCGCGCCGCAAACCTCTCCCGAAGCCGCTGCGAAGCCAGCCTGAAATCTCGGAAGGCGAATCCCCCAGCCTGGGAATCTCCCACCGGCCCGAGGAGCCGCTCGCCCGCGTTCCTCGCTTCCCTCCGCGCCGTGCGGGAGCATCCCGCGGAGCCTGCCGGCGGCGGGGGCGGTGCGGCGGCGATTCCCGGGTGCCGGGAGGAAGCGGGAGCGCGGCGGGGGATGCTGAGTCACCGGAGGCTGGCGGCGCTGATAGACGGGGCCCCGCCGGGGGTTCGGCCGGGCTGCGGCGGGCGCATGCCCCGCTCTGCCGGCGCGCCGGACGGCCCCGGGCTTTGGGCGGCTCTTCTGAGAAGCCGGGCCCGGCGAGGCTGGCGGAGGGCAGATAACATCTCCCCTGGGCTGCAACCTTCGCGGGACGTGCTCGGCAGGGCAGCGGGTGGGCAGAGATAGAGCCCCGCTTCCCGGCGTTATCGCCGCGCCGGCTGCAAACACCATCATCCCCTGTGCCCGCACGTTCCTCATCGCCCGCTCGCTTCCTCCTGGCCCCTCGGGGTTTTTGTTTTGTCTTTTTTTTTTCTTTTTTTTTTAATTATTATTTTTCCTCCCCATGACAAATCCGCTTTTCCTCCCCTCCCAGCAGCCGGGGTGCTGCTGCTGGAGCTTCGGGCAGGCAGCAGTGCCTGTGCCGGCGCGGCAGGATCCGGGTGGGTTGGCCGATGTTTCCTTCCTGAGCGGAGTGCACGGCCCCGATAAGTGCCCCGGGCGAGCACGGGGTTCTCTGGTGAGCAGCGGGGCCGGCCCTGGGGAGCGCCGCTGCCGGCTCAGCCGGGCACGCCGGGCCGGCTGCACGCCAGCCACGGCGCTGCCAGATTGGCCTCGCTGCGAAATCTGCAGGGGGCAGAGATACGGGGTGGTTTGCCAGAGCCCGGCAGCTCCTCGGTGCCGCAGGCAGCGGAGCATCCCCTCGGGAGCCGCTCACCCCGGGCAGCGCCGGCAGCGCGGCCGCCTCTTCTCCGGCCGCTGGGGCCGGGAGGATCTGGCAGCGAGAATCCATCCCTGGATTCCTGCAGCTTTTCATGTCGCTTCCTCCCCTCCCGCCCCCGTTCCCGTTTTATCAACTCCGTTGAAATCGGTCCCTGGAGGGAAACCCATCGGCGCTGCGGAGCCTTGGCAGGAGCCGGGCGGATGTGGCCGGGCCCGGCGTCCCCGCGGGCGGCGGGCAGCTGCCGGCAGCTGTGCTGGCAGGAAGCCGCGCAGACGCCCCGCGCCCGGCCCGGGTGGGGAAACTGAGGCACGGCCCGGCCAGGTGGGGATGGGCGTGTGAAGCGGCTCTGGGGGGCTCGCTGGCCGCAGCAATCGGTCGCGTGGCCGTGCTGCTGGCTGGGAAGCGGCTGTCTCCTGGCCGTTTCCAATGGATCCATGGGAATGAGGCAGCTTAGAGCGGGACCCAGTCGAGCACGGCGTTCCCTTGGGGATGCGCGTTCCGAGGGGGGTACGGCCACTCCAGCCGGGGGTTGCCGGGGTGGGGGACGCACGGGGACCCTGGGGCTGCCCTCACCGGCCGTGTGCTCTGTCTTGCAGCGCG
Source organism: Calcarius lapponicus (assembly GCA_039654755.1). Lineage (NCBI taxonomy): Eukaryota > Metazoa > Chordata > Aves > Passeriformes > Fringillidae > Calcarius > Calcarius lapponicus. The sequence goes on from CM077478.1 coordinate 3,520,048, forward strand.
GCCGCCTCGCTGGAGCCTCGGCAATGAATGGGCACTCGCTGCCGGCCGGCACGCCAGCGCATCCCCGGGGCTGGCATGAGTTCTGCGAGCTGCACGCCATCAGCACCGCCAAGGAGCTGGCGCGGCACTACCTGCGCTTCGCCACCGAGCACCCGCACCATGACCTGCTGGCCGCCGAGAACTTCTCGGTGCAGTTCACCGACCTCTTCCAGCAGTACTTCTGCCACGAGGTGAAGAAGGGCATCGCCATGAACCAGCTCCGCATCCTGCCCGCCGGCCCGGCGCGGGATTACCGGGACACGCACCGCCGGCACACCGACGCTTCCCTGGGCACGGCGGCCACCAAAGCCGAGGCAGAGCCCGGTGCCCGCCCCGAGCAGCCCGTCCGAGCCCCCGAGGCCGCTCCCTCTGGGCTGCGCAAGTCCTGGAGCTCGGAGGAGCTGGCGGGGCCGGCTCGGAGGCCCTTCTCGCTCAGCCAGCTGCGCAGGAGCTGGCGCAGCCTCTTCCGCCGCCGCTCCTCGGACGCGCTGCCCGGGGATGGCGAGGCGGAGGCGGCCGAGGCGGCGCTCAAGCCGGGACTGGGGAAGCGCATCCTGCCCTGGGCGCTGTCGCGGGAGCAGCCCCCCGAGGTGCGCAGGGAGGGGCTGCTCAAGTACGGGCTGCTGGATGAGAATTCCCTGGACAGCGGGACGCGCTGGCAGCGCTGCCGCCTGGTGCTGCGGCGAGCGGGGCCGCCCGACGCCGAGGAATTCGTGCTGGAGCTCTTTGACCCGCCCAAGGTAAGGACGTGCCTGCTCTCGCCTGTTCCAGCCAGTGATGCTGAGGGTCCCTCGGCTGGCAATGATGCCTGGGTGCCAGAGCATCCCGCAGGGAGGAGCAGGGCCACGGTGCAGCCAGCACCACGAGGGTTTCTCACCGCGATGGGTTTGCTGTGCTGCTGCTCTCCCTCTGCTGCAGCCACACGAGGCTGGGCCTTGTTTGTTTAATACCTCTGAGAAGGAGACAAAGCCACCCCTGTGGGTATTGTCCGAGGTGTGCTAGTTGCTGCAGCTGGTCATTTGTCATTGCATTTCTCCCTGCTGGGACTCCAGAACTGGGTTTTCCAGCTGGAAGCACAGTGCCTGCCTTCTGAGCTGAGGATAGAGGCTGGTGGCCTCCATCCCACCCATCCCAGCCTCATTCCACCAAGGTGTGAGGCAACCCAGTCTGATGAACCCCAAACTCACCCTGTCCCCTGTGCTGTGGCTTTAGCAGCCTGAGCATCTGCTCGGCTGGGCAAGCTGGGAGAGGAAAAGGGAAAATAGGAATTAGGCTCTGTGCCTTTCTCTGCTCCCTGTGGGACCCGTGGTTTTACTTTTTGCAAGGAGTTTTGTGACGGGAAGTTCAGCTCTCGGCTGCTGCAGGGAGCTCCCGTGGTGCTGAGACGTGGCTGGAGTGGAGATGATGCAGGATGTGAGGGAGTGGGGAGTGATGTGGGGGGAGTTGGGGTGTTTAATCTGTAAAAAGATGGTTCCTCCACATGGCAGGCCTTGCACAGACGTGATGGGATGAATTTTCTCTCTCTCTTCTTCTTCTTCTTTTTTTTTTTTTTTTTTTTTTTCTCGTTTAACTTTGATGACAAACTTGTGCTTTGGAAGGAGGAAACCTCCGGTAGAGCTGGAGCCTTGTCCCTGCCTTCAGGGCAGCAGGGTCAGGGAGCAGCTGGCTGAATTCCTGCTATTTCCGTCAAACGACTCCAATATTAAATATTTGAAAAAAGAAACAACATCAAAATTGTAACATCTGAAAGTAAAAGCTGGTTTTGCTCCGTCGTGTCAAGGGTTGCAGTTGTTTGTCCCCGTGGGAGTGTGTGTCCCCATCCCGGGGCACAGGGAGGTCAGAGGCACTCTGGGGCACTTGGAGGGTGCTCCAGCAGCTGGATAGCACTGCCTTTCTCCCCTCCCTCATCCTTTTCCTCCTTTTTCCCCCTTTTTCTTTTTTAAAATCCCTTATTCTTTTTTTTAAAATCCCTTTTATTTTTTCTTCCCCCCTTTTTTTTTCCTTCCTTTTTCTTTTTTCACTTCCCCTTTTCTTTTTTCAATCCCCCCACACTTTTTTTTACTACCCCCATCTTTTTCTCCCTATCCTCCCCTTTTTTTTTTTCCTTTCCTCCCTTTTTATTTCTTTGTTTCCCTCCCCCTTGGGAAGCAAGCCCAGCACATTCTTCCTCTCCCCACATTCCCTGCCCGGCTTTGGCCCAGGGGTGGGAGACACTGCAAACAAGACACTGACCAAGTTCCCCCCGTGCTCTGAGCATTATTCCTTGGGATGGAGATTTCCTGGTGCTCCACATCCCCACCAGGCTGGAGACCCCAGAGCCTGGAGCAGGGGGTTTCTCAGCCAGGCCTGCGGAAGCGGGGGGATGTTCCTTGCTGGATTTTGCAAGTCTCTGGATTAAATTGCTTCCTGTGCAAATATTCTCAGGGCGGCTCCTTCCTTTCCAATTCCCTGGGCCGGGGCCAGCTCCCTTCTCCTTTACAGCACAATCAATCCTGCCCCTTTCCCAGTAACTGCGGTTGGATTCCGGGGGCGGTGGAAAATCCCCCGCGGTGCCGGTGGCTCCCACTCCCCAAACCCAGCACGGGGCAAACCGCGGAGCAGCGAGAACAGAACAGTTTGTTTGGGGGTTATTTTCCTTTAAAATAACTAAATAACACTCGACAACCCCCTGGGAATGGCTGTGAGGAACCCCTTCCCTTCCATCCTCCTGCTCCAGGATGCTGCCAGGGTTTTTCCACTGCCTTTTTCCCCATCTCACGGGTCTGTTCCTGATTTGTGGATGCTGTTGATCACCGTAGAAAATTGGTGGGTTTAAACAAGCAACTGTAAAATCTGTTCTTGGGATTTTTCACCCCCAAATGATCTCTGGACTGTGAGGTTGGTTACCCTCACAGTCTGCCTGGAAACACCCTTCCCCCTTCCCTCTCTTCCTTCCCTCTTCCTTCTCTTCCTTCCCCCTTCCTCCTCCTTCCCCCTTTCACCCTGTAAATAATAGGATGCAACTGAAATTTCATCTCAGCCTCGGGGCTTTGCAGCATCGAGCCAAGCCCCCAAATATCCATCCCTTTGGAATGGCCTTGGAAAAGGCAGGTGTGTAGAGAAAGGAGGGGGGTCCTGCTGCTGTTGGAAGCTTTTATCTCATTTCCCCCCCTTTCTCCTGGTGCTCCAATGGGGCCTCTGAGCTTAATCCCCTAACGTGCCTGGCATCAAAGGGACTGGGGGCTTTGAAGAGCCCTGATCCCATTTACTGCTTGGGTGGCTGTGCTGGGTGAAGGGGTCAGGGAGCTGTGCTGGAGAATGTGGCACTGCCTGGAGTGGGCATCCCCTGCCCCAGGCGTGTGCCAGGGGAGAGATGAGGGTTTTGGGAGAGGATTTTGGGAGAGGGAGCAGCTCCCCTTCCCGTGCTCACAGCCACAGCTGGCTTGGTTTTGGCATCGCTCCCTCCTCCCTCGAGCACTGGAAAAATGATGCTGCCAAGGAGGGATTTGTGGATGATGGGATCTCTCCTGGGAGAGGGGTCACTGCCTGGCTGCAGGGCACAGGACTGGGGGGCAGCCCCACCCTGGGGGCATTCTGGAGGCCAGAGTGAGGTGATGATGCTGTGTGGAAGAGGAGCTGGAATGGAGGGATGTTGGAATACCTGTAGTGCTTGTATATATGGCTCTCTCTCTATATATATATGATATATAATGTATATTATATATAAGTATATAAATATAAATATTTTATATAAAAATACATTTTATTTATAAATTTTATATATAAAATTTATTTCTAGATATAAAAATAATATATTTATATAATATTATAAATATTTACACTATAAATGTTTTCTATAATATATTTTATATATAATATGTTATATATGAAAATATATAATATATTTTATATGTATATATAATATATATATGTGTGTATAGGGCTATATATATATATATGGCTATATATATACACACATATATATACACACACACCCCTTTTTTTCATTTTTTATATATATATATGTGCCACAGGAAAACCTGGGCATGGTGCTGGAGTTGCATCCATGTGGATTCTCTGATCTCTGCTATGAGGCCAATGCTCACCAGTCCCCCCTGATTTCCTTGGAGGCATTAAGGGTTTTCTCCTCTCCCACACCATTTAATCCCATACAACCTCTAGGACTGGGTTCCTCTGAGGTCTCTCCACCTTGATAAATTTCACCCAGAGCTGGCAAACCCAGGTTTGTCAGCTTTGGGGCTGTTCCTCAGCTGAGCCCCAGCCCCAAATCCCAAACTCCATGAGAGCCGTGACTCGCAGCGGAAATGTCCCGAGCCGTTTCTGTTGGCCAGATGTTTTTACAGGAAGGGGAAGGGAAATGGGATTTGCATTTGTGCTGCTTTCTTTATAGCATTTTAATGAAATCCAGCGCGTCCCACAAATTGATGGCACGCCGGGACCGGCCTGGAGACTCCTTCCGGAGAGAGCCCTTGGAGCCTCTGCCCCAGCTCGAACATCTTTGCTGAAGCCACGGGAGGAGCAGTATTTTTATCTCTGCTCAGTGTGAGGCTGCTTTGACTTCCTTTTTTTTTTTCTCTCTCCTTTTTTTTCTCTCTTTTTTTTAATTTTTTTTTTCTTTTTTTACACCTTTCACCTGAATCTGGTTTCTGAGAACTGCCACCTCCTGAGCCAGCAGGTTCCTGTCCCCGATTTTTGGTGCTTGGGGCTGTGAGTGGCGGCTGGTCAGGCATGGGATGGGGCACATCCCAGTGTTTTGGTCCCCATTCCCTATCCCTGCTCCTCCTGGAGCCGCTCAAAGGTGGCCTGAGTGCCTCAGCCAAGGAAGGACAGTGGTGGAGGGGGAGTTCTCCTCCCTGGAACACCTTGGGAAGAGTTTTCCCAGTGATGGGAAGCACCTCAGTGTCCCATCATCCCATCCCTGGTCCAGGAAAGGGCAGGTTTGTGTCAATCTGGATCCTCAAAGGGCCACATCCCTCTCCTGGCATCTTTTCCTTGGCATTCCTGGGGACTTTATCCCTGTCTTGGTCTCCTTTTCTTGGCATCTCCATGGGCTGCATCCCATTCATGGCATTCTTCTCCTGGCACTCCCAGGGACTGCATCCTTCACTTGGCATCTCCATGGGCTGCATCCTGTCCTGAGGCAGCTGAAGATGTCCCTGCTCACTGCAGGGGGCTGGACTCGTTGACTTTTCAAGATCCTTTCCAACCCAAACTATTCTGTTCCTCTATGATCCCTCTCCAAACATCCTGCTCCCAGCATCCCTCTCCTGGCATTCCCAGGGACTGCATCCCTTTTTTGGCATTTCCAGGGGCTGCATCCTGATCTGGTTGGTGTCCCAGCTTATTGCAGAGGGGTTGGACTGGGTGGCCTTTGAAGATCCCTTCCAACCCATATTATTCAGTGATTCTGTGATCCTGCTCCCAGCAGCATCCTCAAGGATCGCATCCCTCTCCTGGCAACCCCAAAGACCACACAGCCAGGAGCTGGGAAAACTGCTGTGATGAGCCTGGAGGGGTTTAGGTGTCGCTTTGGAGAGGCAAAACCTGCCCTGAAGGCACCTGGAGCTGCCCCAAAACCCTCGGGCAGCCTCTCCCCGGGGCAGGGCGGGCGCATCCTCTCTGTTCTTCGAAGGCACCGGGGCTGGGCGGCCTCAGGGCTTTGTGAGATTTTGGTGGTGACTTTTGCTCTCTTCCCCCTCCCCCCCCCACCCCCAGCTCTGTTTTTGGGTATCGAGGGGAGGGTGGGAAGGAGGGTGAGGAGACAAAGGTTATTTGTCATTTATTAACCACAACTTTTTCCATCCTTGGTCATGCACGGAAAAAACACTTTTAGCAGCGTAACCACAGCCCCGGCGTTAATTGCTGAAGAGCAGAGTTTCTTATTTTGGAAACTGTTGCTGGGATGGGGCTTGCCAGGGCCTGGGTGTGAGGGGAAGGGTTCAGGATGGACCCCAATATCTGCTTCATTGAACTCTGGGGTTTTTGGGCTCGGAAGGATTCCGCCCTTTTAACCCCATCCTTTAAAATCTGCCCTTCCTGGGGCTGTTTTCCTACTGCCCCTGAGTGTCACTCACAGGGATGCTGCAGGGCTGCTCAGGGTGGAAAGCACCACGTGCCAGCTGAGAAGTGGGCAAAAAATGGAGATGTTGGGCAAACCACAGGAAAAAGGACTGGAGAAGCACTCAGGGAATGCATTGCTCCAGAAGAGCTGTGGGTGCTGCTGGCTGCTGGGTCCCCACAGCTGATGTGAAATGCCTAGTGGGGTTTTGTTGGGTGGTTGTCTCTCTTTTTTTCCCCCCTTTTTCTTTTTTTTTTCTCTCTCTCTCTGTCTTTTCACGGCCCAGGATGTGGTTGTTTCGAGGCTGAGAGCTGCTTCTTTCAAAGGTAAATATTTATGAGAGCCTGCGCAGGCAGCACAGGCTCTGGAAGGATTCAAGGATTCATCCCAGCCCTGCTAGGGGCTCAGCTGGGGGTGGACCCTGCTCCTTTTCCCACCAGGCAGGTCCCAGCTCCAGTGTCTGTGATGGGCTCTGTGATGTTCAATGACATTTTGGGATTGTGTTAAAAACGAGCGTTTTGGGCAAACTCACTTCCTCCAGCCCCAGGCAAGGGGCAGCAATGAAAATACCCATCCAGTGGGATTGAATGCTCCCATGTGGGTTTTTGAAACCTTTCCCATCATCCTGGCTGATGCAAAAACTTGGGAAAATCCCAGGACGCCCCAGGGCTTGTGGGGAGCCTGGAGAATCTGTGCTGGACCCCCTCATTCCTCTGGGGCTGAGCTTTGGGGTGACTCAGTCCTGGCTGCAGCAGCTCCCACTTGCACGCAGACACCTTGTTTACTTTCCATGCTCGTTATTTATTCCAGGAAATTATTAACGCAGCCCACGCTGGAACCGAATCTGGCATAAAATAAATTAAAAAAAAAAAGAAAAAAAAAAAATCAAGGGTCTGGCGAAAGCTGTTTACAGATCTTGTTCATAGCCCCCATCACCCTCAGCCCTGCTGTGAGCCGCTGGGCTTGCTGGTTTTGGGGGGCTTTGTAGGGTTTTGGGGGGCTTTGTAGGGTTTTGCGGGGCTTTGTAGGGTTTTGGGGGGCTTCGTAGGGTTTTGGGGAGCTTTGCAGGGTTTTGCAGAGATTTGTAGGGTTTTGGAGGTTTTTCATGGTTTTGGAGAGATTTGCAGGGTTTTGGGGTTTTGCAGAGGTTTTGGGGAGGTTTGTAGGGATTTTGAGATTTCGCAGAGTTTTGGGGAGCTTTGTAGAGTTTTGGGGGTTTTTCAGGGTTTTGGGGTGCTTTGCAGTGTTTTGGGGAGGTTTAGCAGGGTTTTGGAGAGATTTTTAGGGTTTTGGAGAGATTTGCAGGGTTTTGGGGTGCTTTGCAGTGTTTTGGGGAAGTTTGCAGGGTTTTGGAGAGATTTGCAGGGTTTTGTGGAGCTTTGTAGAGTTTTGGGGGGTTTTCAGGGTTTTGGGGGCTTTGCAGAGTTTTGGGGTTTTGCAGAGGTTTGGGGAATTTGGGAACGTTGTCTCATTCACGCAAAGCAGGGAGGATGATCCATGAGCGGAGGAGCCACCAGCTCTGGGGATGGCTGGGGATTCCTGGACCCCCCAAATCCCATGCCCAGCCTCACCCCCGCGGTTCTTGGGGCGCTGTTTGGCAGCACCCCGGATGAATCCAGCGGGAATTGGGGGCTCTGGGCTCGGGGCTGTGCTTTTCCCCCCGTCGCCGTTCGCAGCCGCCCGGCGGGAACAGAGGGATCTTTGTGCTCCGGGCCGGCACAACGGTGTCCCTTGTCACCCTCTGTCCCCTGCCCGGGCCCGCGGGATGCTCCGAGACACGGTTGTCCTGGGAGCTCCTTTGTGGAGGATGCTGGCGGGTGGTTTGGGGTTTTTTTTGGGGAGGTGGTGGGTTGGGGTGGGGGATGTTGAGCTCGGGAATCACCTCCCGTGTTCCTGTCTGACAGTCGGGGAAGCTCCAGGCTCCAGTTCCCCAAAGCCAGAGCAGAGCCCAGGGTGGGGTGCTCTGGCTGCTGTCAGGAGGTTTCTGAACGAGCGGGTCTGCACCTGCAGAGAGGCAGGAATGTTTTGGGAATGTCACCCTGAGCTGGGGGTCCCTGCAGCAGGCACAGAACGGCCAAAACAATGGATTCCTGTCCCTGTCCCAAAAACCAGCGTTGGCAGGGGCCTGTCCGGGATGGACCTCTCCCCCTTGGGATAGCTGTGATGCAAACACCTGAGGAAGAGCACTGGGATTAACTGTGCTGTCAGCTCCCCCAGAGCACTGGGATTAGCTGCTGGAGAGAGGCATTAGTCAGCTGGCAGATCCCTGAGGATGAACACCAGAGTTAGCCATGGTGCAGAATCCCCGAGGGAATGAATAACTGGAGTGGTTGTGGTGCAGATCCCTGAGGATGAACACCAGGATTAGCTGTGGTGCAAACCCTGAGGACACATTTTGGGATTATCATGGTGCAGAAGTCCTCAAGGAGGAGCCTTGGGTTTAACTCCCAAGGGAAACACCGCCTGTGGGATTTCCTGCCACACAGAATCCCCGAGGATGAAGGCTGGGATTACCCTTGGTGCAAACTCCTGAGGATGATGGCTGCTTCCAGCAGGCACTTTGCACTCTCCAGCAGAACCTTGGAGCCTTGCTCAGGGCCCTGCTGCCTCTCCCCTGCCCTGCCCTGGCACCAGGGGGACGTTTCCCACCCAGTTCACTCAGCATTCCCTGGAAAAGAGCTGCGTGTACCCCACACTCCTGGAAAACCTCACAGCTTCCCCCAGGGCTGCAGGCACAGGATATGGTTTTGTGTCCATCCAGCACAGCCAGGCCTGGCCCTGCAGCTTGGCTGAGGTTTGTCCCTTGCGTAAGGGCCACAGTGATTTACAAGAAGTGACAAATCTCGCCCGTATCCGTTGGGGACCTTGCACAAGGGCTCAGGCACTTCCCCACCTCCCGTGGGTGACTCAGAGTGGAAGCGAGAGCCGGCGTGGGGAAACCCCCGGGGTGTGGAGGGGCCCGGGGCAGCTCCCGCTGCTCTCGAAGGATTTGCTGTGCACGGACGTGGCCTGATGGCCCAACCACTGCCATCGTCACTGTGACAATGCCATCATCACTGTGACAATGCCATCATCACTGTGCCACTGCCATCGTCCCTGTGACAATGCCATCATCACCGTGCCACTGTCGTTGTCACTGTGCCACCATCGTCATCGTGCCACCGTTATCATCGCTGTGCCACTGTCACCGTGACGCTGCTGTCATTGCTGTTGTCATCGCTGTGCCACCACTGCCAGACCACCACCCGTGTCACTGCACTGCTGCCATCATCACCAAGCCACTGCCACCGCTGTCGTCATTATGCCGCTCTCGTTCTTGGAGAGCCACCTTCCCCTTCACCTGAGTGGGAAAAGCTCCCCCGGCACCGTCAGTGTCCCCTGAGCACCCAGGCAGGACGTGCTCCTTATGGCAGCAGCCCACAGCTTCGTGGGGAGAGCGTTCCTGGCACAGCTGGGTGAGCTGGGAGGAGCTTTGCTGTGAAAAACGCCATCAATCCCCAATATCCTTGCTGGAAACTCAGTGGGGAAGCTGATGCTGGTAGGGTTTGGAGCAACATCCTAAACATTCCTGAGCATCCTGGGCACACAGAGCCAGGCAGCAGCGGGCTTTTACCCATCCCTGCTGGGGCGCCTCTTGCCGAGAAGGAGCCCGTGGGTGAACCCTTGGTGTGTTGAGTGTGCACTTTTGCTTACTGAGAACTCCCTTTCCCCGGTAGCGGCCGCATCGAGCCGGGCATCTTGCGGTCGGGTGCGGCGCCCCGGCAGCGGGGGCACCGTGCCTGCGGCAGGCACTTCCCCGAAGCCAGCCTGGCTTTTCGGGCACCCTATCTCTGTGCTGCATCATTTCCTTCTCCCTTCACGCTCCAGCTGCGCTCTCCACGCCGAGAGACGCGGGGGGCTTCGCCGAACTCCCTTTTCCCAGAATTTCCCCGTTTCCCGAGAAGCCGACCCCAAGCGCTGTGGTTGGGATGTTGATAAAACCCTCTCAGGGTCACGCTGGACGTCACAGCTCCCTGTGTGGGAAAGTGGCCAGGACGAGAGGTCTCCTTTCACCTTCTCCACACGCAGGACTTTGCACGGGGCACGGTTGCGTTCCAAAGGTGGCGGGAAAATCGAATTCCTTCGGGATAAAGGCACGAGGCCATCGCGGCAGCCGTGATTGCAGCACAGCCCAGCACAGCTGCAATCACTGTCACCAGCGGGCCCGGGGCTGCCGGAGCCACCGCGGTGTCACCAGCCCCGCGCATGACGCCGCACGCCAGCGACTTCTAAGAACTTTCTTCTCGGTGCGGCTCGGAGCTGATAAGGGCTGATCCCTCTCGCGCTGCGTTTCCGGCCCCAGAGAACACCGAGTGCTCGAGGGAGGGAGGGAGGAGGGGGGATGGAAGAAAAAAAGCAAAAAAAAACCCCAAGCGAAGCTAAAGACGGTGTGGTTGGGTGAGGAAGCGTCCAGTGAGGACATTCTGAGTGTCATTCAGGCGGCTGGGGTGGGTTTGCTGTGAGTATCACAAGCTCGGGGCAGAATTTGGTTGGCAATTGCTGAAGTGTCCACAGCCCAGGGTGTAGGGACACTGTCACTGTGTTGGGACAGTGTGAGTGAGGAGGGACACGGGAACCAGCATCCCGTGGGATGATAAAGCCACTGTGTGAATCACAGCCAGCCCAAAATGTTGTGGTGCAGCAAGCCTGGCTCAGGGGGGTGAGAGGGTCTGGCACGTGGTGGCACTGCCTGGGCTTTGCTGGCATGCACAGGATGGCTCTGGCCGTGGGGCTGAGCATGGAGCCTTGGATCCATCACTCAGCACCATTGGGTGATTTTTTTTTTTTTTTTGCCCAGTTCAGGGAATTTTCTGAACTGGCACCCCGGATCCTGTGCCACGTGCCACAGCCTCCTGAGGAACCGAAAGCTGCCGCAGGGATATTTTAGCCTTTGTGGAAGTGTTTGCTCAGCATTTTGTCACGTGCCTGTGCCAGTGCCAAAGCCACCAGGGAGCTCTTGGCAGGACACTGACCCTCTCAGCCACGAGCAGGATGTTCCCCGCCTGCACCCCAATTTCCCCATCGGTGCCACATCCCTGGAACGTGCTGCCATGCTGGGAACCCCCTCTCCCTCCTCTCCCCCACCCATCCCTCCACTGCAGGGTCCTTGGGACCCCTGAGATGGGGCTGGAAAAGCTCCCCCAGCACCCTGGGGTGCCCTGACAGTGACTGGGCAGTGTTGTGGGGGTATTTCCTCACCACACAGGGTATTTCCTTGCTGGTGGGGCATTTCCCTGCAGAGCCGGGTATTTCCTTGTTGGCTGCTGTGCCTTGGGTGGCTCCTGGACTGGGTAGGGCAGTGTGGTGTGGGGCAGTGTTTTGGGGTGTGGGGCAGTGTTTTGGGGTGTGGGGGAGTTGGGGCTCAGCTCAGGCTCTGTGTTTCACCCCCACAGGGCTCCAAGCCCAAGCTGCTCGTGGCCTGCTCCGCTGTGCAGGAGGTGCGGAGGTGCACACGCCTCGAGATGCCCGACAACCTCCACACCTTTGTCCTCAAGGTAGAAACTGCTGGAAGGGTCTGCAGCCCCCCCACCCGAGGCCTTTCCCACCCCCTGGGGCACATGTGGCTCCCAAAGGCTCCCGTGCCAAATTTCAGTTCCTCTTCCCGTCCTGGGAGGGGATGCACAGGGGGATGTGGAGTGCAGGGTGGGGGATGAGCCGTCCCTGCTGGGGTCCCGAGCGTGGGTGGGTGGGGGATGCACATCTCTGTCTCTTTCTCTCTCTGAAGACCTCTCTGCTGTTCCCCAGGTCACCAATGCCACCGACATCCTGTTTGAGGCAGGGGATGAGCAGCAGCTCAGCTGCTGGACGGCCGAGATCCGGGAGTGTGTGCGCAGGGGGTAAGCGCCGCTGGATGTCCCTGGGGCTGGGGACAGTGGCTCTGTGTCCCCGCTGCCGGCACTCAGCCTGGCTTCTCCTGTCCCCAGCAGGTCTGACACAGGTGACCCCGAGCTCCTGACGTGCCGACACCCCGACCCTACAGCCGCCAGCCCCGCCACCAGCACCGACCCCGTCAGCCAAGGTGAGCTGGGGACGCAGAGAGGGGAGGGGACGGGGGTGGTGGGCAGGGACCCCTTTTCCCAGGGACGCTCATCCCTGTGCCTGGCAGGGGCGACTCCGGGGGGCCCGGGGGAGGCGGCGGGGCCGAAGATGGAGCAGTTCCTCTCCTCGTGCCCCTGGTTCCACGGGCCCATCTCCCGCGTGAAGGCGGCTCAGCTGGTGCAGCTGGGGGGGCTGGAGGGCCACGGCGTGTTCCTGGTGCGGCAGAGCGAGACGCGCCGCGGCGAGTACGTGCTCACCTTCAACTTCCAGGGCAGAGCCAAGGTACGGGCGGGACAGGGCTGGCATGGGGAGGGGAATCTCACAGGGACAGCCCCTGTCCTACCGCATCCCACCCCGGGGAGATGCTCTCCTGCTCTCTGCCCCGACCAGGGGCATCCCCAGGGAGGCACGGGCTGGGGATGCAGCCATTGGTGTGTCCCCCATCCCAAATATCCCCACCATGTCCTCCAGGAGGGAATGGAGGGAGGGTAACAGGGAGGGTAACGGGTCCCTGCTCCTCTCCACAGCACCTGAGGCTGGCGCTGACGGAGCGGGGCCAGTGCCGGGTGCAGCACCTGCGCTTCTCCTCCATCGTGGAGATGCTGCAGCACTTCCACCACTACCCCATCCCGCTGGAGTGCGGCTCCGCCTGCGACGTGCGGCTCTCCAGCTACGTCGTGGTCCTGCCCCAGGCACAAGGTGTGTGGGAAGGGAAGGGGATGTTCCTGTGGGACACAAGGGGGGCAGGAATGGGGATGTTCCTGTGGGACACAAGGGGTGCGGGAAGGGAAGGGAAGGGAAGGGAAGGGAAGGGAAGGGAAGGGAAGGGAAGGGAAGGGAAGGGAAGGGAAGGGAAGGGAAGGGAAGGGAAGGGAAGGGAAGGGAAGGGAAGGGAAGGGAAGGGAAGGGAAGGGAAGGGAAGGGAAGGGAAGGGAAGGGAAGGGAAGGGAAGGGAAGGGAGATGTTGCTGCGGGACACAAGGTGTGCAAGAAGGGGGAGCTCCCATGGGACACAAGGGGTGCAGGAATGGGGATGTTCCCTTGGGACATGAGGGGTGCAGGAAGGGAAGGGGGAGCTCCCATGGGACACAAGGGGTGCAGGAATGGGGATGTTCCCATGGGACACAAGGTGTGCAGGAATGGGGATGTTCCCTTGGGACACGAGGGGTGCAGGAAGGGAAGGGGGATGTTCCCGTGGGACACAAGGGGTGCAGGAATGGGGATGTTCCCGTGGGACACAAGGGGTGCAGGAAGGGAAGGGGATGTACCCCTGGGACGCAGGGATGGAGGGTGCCCAGGCTGGCGCTAGCTCCAGGCCCTTTGGTTGCTCCTGGAGTGGGGAAGCAGAAGCCTCGGGGCAGTGGCACAAAAGGTGACTCCCAAGCTCCCAACTTCCCCTTCTGAGAAAGGAGAAGCTGCTCCCAGCCACTGGCTGTGGGGGGGGGGGGGTCATGGGATGCACCCCACAGCCCCAGAGAGGGGGTGACAGGAGCATCCCCCTGACCATCCCCTCCTCTCTCTGCCCACAGCTCCCGGCTCCAGCACCACGGTCCCTCTCCCCCTGCCCTTCCCAGGCTGGAGCCCCGAGTTCAGCCTCGTCCCCGCCAGCTCTTCCTGCCCTCACGGCCCCGATGAGCCCCCCGGGGGTCCCCCGGCGGAGCAGATCTTCCACCTGGTGCCACCCCCAGCCGAGCTGGCACAGAGCCTGCGCCCGGCCAGGGCCCCCACGGCCGCCGCGGCCCGGCCCCGCGACTCGGACTATGAGGTGGAGGCGCCCGGCAGGGGCCACGTCCGTGCCATTGACAACCAGTACACGCCACTGTGACCAGCACAGCCGGCACTGGGATGCACTTTTGGGTGGAGAAATCCTGGAGACCTTCTGGGGGATCCATCGAGAGAAAGAATGTACCTGTTTCTTCCTTCTGGTTAGGGATTATTATTGTATTTTTTTTTTTTTTGCAAGGAAGGGGGTCATTTTTCACCCCTGTACGGGTGTGCTCCCTCTCGTTGGCCTGTTAAAGGGCCTCTTATTGTTGTTTTTGTTGTTCTTATGGAAGCTTTCTCGTTACTGTTTACACAGTGCCACTTGTGCCTGTGCTGGGCCTGGTGTCCTGCCTGTCCCTGACACGACAGAGCCCAGCCAAGGAGCCAGGGGCTTGTGTTCCACCCACGGAATTGGAGGAAGTTAAACAAAAAAAGCCCAGGATAACAAGAAAAGAATGATTATAAATTCATTGCCAAGTTGCTGCTCCGGGCCTCATCCTCCTGCCCCGGCTGCTGAACCCACCAGCAAAGCCTGACCTGAGCTGAGCTCCCACAAAAGGTGGTGAGCAGGGTTTGGGCTCTTTTTCTAGCTAAGGCAAAAACTGGCTTTTTCTTGCTTTTCCTTTTTAACCCAGCACAGCCGTGGTCACTCCCTGCGCCAGGCAGAGGGATCCTCATCCTGCTCTCCCAGCTGATTGAGACTGAACACTAATTGCTCCATCCTTAGCCATGGCACCAGCTGAGAACTAACACAGAGACTGACACAAACCTCTCCTGCTGGTGAGGGAGGGGTTTATCCCATTGTATCCTGGTGATGGAGGCTTTTTATCCCTGCGGTGAATGGGGTTTTATCCTGGAGATGGAGGCGTTTTTGTCCCGGCGATGGAGCTGTTTTATCCTGGTGATGGAACAGTTTTATCCCAGCGATGGAACCGTTTTATCCCAGTGATTTTAGGCACAAATCTGAAGTCAGTTTTCCCCTTAAGGAACCCCCTACTCTCGCTTGCCTTTTTCCCCCCAAAACCTGCTGCCAGGAGCTTGGTGGCATTTAAAGCTCCACCACGGCCTCTTGCAGGTGATGGGGGTCCCTGGGGACCAAATTTGGGGTCCAAATCCCTGGGTCTCAGCATCCCCTGACCCCCAAGTGTCCCCAAACTCAGCTGCTGTTCCTGAGCCCTTGGGGCTGCTTCACCTGCCCTGGGGCAGCCGTGAGAGAGGAAGCACTTCTGAGAAGTTGCCTTTATTTTAGGAAAGAGGAAGGGCTGGAGCCGTTGCGCCACACAGGAGGGGATGTTCACAGTATTCAACTTCCAGATTTCCCAGCACAGCCTTCCCTGGGATTTTGGATGTAAAACTTGCCTTAAGATTGCCTTACAGAAAGCTTTTTTTTTAATTCCTATTTTCCTTGAAATTGCAATACAGGTGGGAGCCCTCAGGAGCATTAACATTTAGCAATTAATTTGAAAACCAGCAAACACAAAGCCTCGTTGGGCTGAGTTAGGGAATTGCACAAAACCCCCTGCCTCTAGGACAGGGTTTTGCAGGTTCTGGGTGAGTCCAAGGAGACAAGGTCGGGAACTGAAAGGCAAAGAGCCCAGAAAGCAGCCATGAGAGCAAATCTGGGTTTATAAATCAAAGTATGAAGCTGGGACAAACGGGAACCATCAACAGGAGAAGCCATTTAGGTTTTCCTTTTGTGCCTCCCCGTTGCTCGCTCTTGCTCTCTCCTGGGCTTTGTGCATTTAGAGCAGGCAAAGGCTTTTTTTCCCCCTGCTTTCTCTACACTTGTGCCTGAAACTGGAGCATTAAGAGCAAATTGCACTGGTCTTGCAGCACTGCCAGCCCCGGAGAGGCT
Source organism: Calcarius lapponicus (assembly GCA_039654755.1). Classification (NCBI taxonomy): domain Eukaryota; kingdom Metazoa; phylum Chordata; class Aves; order Passeriformes; family Fringillidae; genus Calcarius; species Calcarius lapponicus. The sequence goes on from CM077478.1 coordinate 3,535,841, forward strand.
GATGGAGGAACAAAGACAGCCCTGTCCTCGCCGGGCTCCTCAGCTGTATCCGCATCCCATTCTCCTCCCTGGAGCAGCACAAAGGCTGCAGCCAGAGGCAGGAGCACATCCCCAGGGCTGCCTTGTGCCAGGCAAGGCAGCTCCCTCCCAGGCTCATAAATAACTCCCCGTGCTCTTGCATTTATAGGGAAGGGGAAGGGAAGGGGGGACAGCACGGCACAAGTTGTCGTTTCCTTTCCTCGCTGGCTGCCTGCTTCCCAAAGCCTTGGAGAACACAGGGGTGTGCTAAATCTTGCTGAGATTGCTGGTTTTAGTCCCACTGAGCTCCAGGAGCTGTGCTCAAAGGGGTTTTCCCCCAAAAGGCGAGGTGGAATCACCCGAATCTCCCGACATCTGCAAAGAAAGGATGGGCTGGGAAAAGGCAGCGCTATTCACATCCCCTGCCAGATGAATCCAGAGAAATCCTTGCCAGATAAATCAGATGCTGCTGGGGTGGGTTGTTTTGGCACGCCAGGACTTTATTGTTCCAGTGCCAGAACTGAAACATGCGTGTGCATGTGGTATTTTTAACCTGCAGTTTAATTACAAGGGGGTTCTCCGCAGTTTAAATGGAAATTGCTGTGCTTGATTAGTAAAATACACGTTGGGTTCATTATCTCCCTGTCAGCCACTTCCCCCATGCAAACAAACTCCAGTGGGGGAGAACTCCTGTTCTCCCCACCAGTGAGCAGTGGGAGAGTCCCTCTGATTATTTAATTTAATAATTATTTAACTAATTCCATCCCCAAACTCACCCACAGGCAGCCAAGGGCTGTCCAGCCCTGCCAGCTCCACCAGCTCCTCATTTCAGATCCATTGCAGGGGATTTTTGGGCTATTTCCCAAGCTCCCAGGGGGAGCTGAGTTTGAAATCTCATTTCTCCTAGAAAACATCTGGCTTGTGACACAGGTCAGAGCACGACTCCGCTCCTGCCAGCACGTTACTGCAGCCCTAAGGTACTCACTCCTCTGCATTATAGCAGTGGGCAAACAGCATTAAAGCCATCCCACCCTATGGAATAGAAGCATTTTGCAGGATTTTCATGTTCTTGTGACTTGAGAGAAGAGCCCAGGGCTGGGCAGGTTTGGTTCCCCAGCCCCTGTGGGCTTTTACTGGCATTTGAGGGAGTTTTGGGAGGAGGGGAAGCCAAGGGCAGGTGGCCCCTGGTCAGGTGTTGGCAGCAGTTTGTGCCTTGGCCCTGGAGATGGGCACGTGGATCACGAGCTTGGATCCCACCTAAGGCAGGCAGGAGCCACAGGAGCAGCTCTTGGAGCTGGCCCTGCCCAAATGCCTCCCCCAGGAGAGGCTGGGGATGGGCAGCCCCACTCCATCCAGCTACACAGGACAGTTTTGAGCAATAAAAATGAAAACCAGGCAGTGCCTTTGCTCTGTGACAGCAGGGACTTGGTTTAGGGCACAATCCAAAACTTGGGTCCTGCCAGGATTCTTCCCCCTCCTCTTCCTCTTGCTGTTTGCTGCTTGGTGGCCTTTGTGTCCCCAAGGGTGTCAGGTTCTGAAGGAGCTCCTGACATGAAGCATTAGTGGATGTCTCCCTCCCTCCCTCCCAGACCCCAGCTCCCAGCCCAGCAGGTACCGAACACTGACACCACCATTCCTCACCCATCCCTTTGCATTGAAATTATTTTGGGGTGAAACTTCTAGAAAAAGATCCAGGGAGAAGCCAAAGCTTCTAATTCTTCATCTGGACCACCAAACCTCGGTGTCATCCAGGATTCCAAACTTTTAGCTTTGATCCAAACAGCCCCAGCATTCCCCAGCAGCTCCCAGAGGCAGGGAGGTGACTCTGTATTCCCTAACTCAGCCTTTAGCAGGACGATTAAAGCCAACAATTTTGTTGGGAGCGTATTAATTTGAAAGTTCTACTTTTCATCTGCACAGAAAAGTTCTTCTTGTATAGTAATTTTTTCTATATATTGTTTCTATATGTACTGTACAAGTAACTTATTCTTGAATAATGCGATTTTACCATAATATTAAAAAAAAAATCTGCTCTTAATAAACTGTTTTTAGAACTTGTTTCTCACTTGTAGTCTTCAGTCTGATTCTCTCCAGGTTGCCAGGACATTGTTTTAGTGGACACTGGATGCTAAAAGGCAGAAATGCTCCCTTGGACGTGAAAATCCTCTGGTTTGTCCCCATGGGACAATGCCTGCACCACACGGGACAGTCAGGACAGGGCACTTGGAGCAGGGATAACTTTGTCTCCCCATCTTTTTAAGGCATTTTGCCAGGGAATTCTTACCTTTCCTTTCCTTCTCCAGCAGCACCACTGACTTTTATACTTCCATCACCTTAAAGGCCCATCTGGGACCTTTCGCAGCTCAAGGCTGAGGGATCAGGAACACAAAATCACCTGGACACAAAACCTCCTTAGAAAACTGGGCTGAATTTGGGATTCCCAAACCTTTCCCTTATTCCTGCAACGCCCCTGCCGCAGCAGCACACAACAGACTCAGGCAAACCCTGGCTCCAGCTGGGATTGGTACGGGAAGAGACCCAAAAATCACCACACAAACACCGAGGAGGGTCAGTTTTTAAAACTTTTTTTATTTTTTAATTTTTTTTTAAGTTTTTATTTTATATTATCTACAAAGTAAAAGTTTTCTTAACTTAAAAGTTACATCACTGTCTCACGATAGTGATTATCTCATCAAACGTGATTTATAAATAATAACTCATCCGTTTGACGATTAGAATTTTTTTTTTTTTTACTGAACCTGTTTCAAGTTTAGTTAGAAGTAAAAGGGATCTCCAAGTCTTGATTTTTAGTGATAATAGCAGCAAGAATCACTCTTGTTACTTCTTTTGCTAGCTGACGAGTTCATAACTTTGAAGGGTCATTAAAAAATAAATAACTTCCAGTTTTCAGCAAGCAGAGTTGGGGCACTTGCAGGACTCAGATACAGTGCATGGAATTATGGAATAGCCCACAAGTTCCTAAATGCCTCTACTCAGTCCGAATCTCTCCCACTGCAAGATGAACTGTTAGCATTCCTAGTGGATGTTACAAGAAATCAAATTTTTTTTTTTTTTTAAACAAAATAAAATGAAATTCTAGTTTTCTGTGCTTCCAGTTGGCAGAAGCAGTAGAAGGAGGGTATTTGGCCTACAAAAGGTATCCAGCCTTTCAGTTATTCCAGATGAGCCTTACAACTGCTGTTGGTGGTGGGCTTGTACTGTAAAAAAAAAGTTCAAATGTAAATAATAAATTGGCAAGCCACACAACAGTTTGCTAGTAAAGTGGTCACAGGACAACTACTGAGCTCAACTTTCTTTTATTTTTATTTTTTTTCTCTTTTATTTTTTTTAGAGAACAAAACAAAACCCTGCACATCAAGATGTCCTTGGGATGTTTTATTTTTGCTTTTTCCCTACCTAAGCCCTCAGAAAGCAGCTTTGTTCTGCTCACACATTCCCCAAGAAACATCAGGTAAAACTAAATCACTACAGAAGTTCAGAGGCTGTTTGAACTTGAATAATCAAAGAAACCTAAATACGGTTAAATTTAAAGCGGAAAGAAGTCACATAACTCCTACTTTTCCCCCAAAGCAAAGCTGCAGCTGAAGAAATGCTGCTGTTACTCTGAATTAAAGTTTAGATTTCAGTTGTCACTTTACTTTAACAGCAGCCTAGCAGCCCTACCCCCACACAACATTCCACTGCTGTCCTCAAGATTTAATCAAACCTCTGATCATTATAAACTCCACACAGTCCATCCCCCACGGCAAATCCATGGAAAACTCAGTCCCACAGCGCCAGTGCCTCACACTCCTCAGTCCTCTATTCCAGCTAGAGAAAAATCAAGAATATTCCCTGAATTAGGTACATCTCAGCTAAACCTACGCTCCTCCAGGCTGCCAAAGCAGAGCTGTGAAACACAAGGACATCTTAAGGTCGGTTGGTTTTCTTTGTCGTCTTTTTTTTTTTTTAATTTTTTTTTTCCCCAAAGATCTGGTTTCTCCCAGTCCTCACTCCTCGACCTGGCTCAGTTAGGGTGCAGGTCTCCCAGGCACACACTCCTCACCTGAAGGGTGGGTCATATAGGGGAAATGTGTTGTTGTCGAGACTGGAATGGGCTGTAGTGCACTTTGAGCGAGGGCGGCTTGGGGACCACCGGGAGGCTGTGTCGTCATTAGCATCATTGGAGCATGGGCAGTTGGGTGAGAAGGAACCATTCCTGACTGTACATGAGCCTGAAACAAAGAGCTCTTTAGTATCATGGTCACAAGGAGGCAGCAACTCCTGGCCACATGACTGGCGAAAGTTTGCTCCGTCAGCAAAGGGGTTACTCTTCATTTATTTTTTTTTTCAATTTTTTCTTTCTTTTTTTTTTTAACTAGGGATTAAGGCAGAAGTTGTAACACAAAAAAATTAATAATAATAACAACAAAAAGGAAAAATAATAATTAAAAAAGCGCTCCTTACTGCTGGCTCTGAGTTGCGTTCTCAATTTTAGCCATTATGCCAGCATTAAACCGGGGGGTAATTAAAAAAAAAATAACAATTCAGCAACAAATCTTCAAAACATTTGTTAAACACCTAGATCAAAGCACTTCCTAGAGGGTACAGATAGGAACTTCACAGGCACTGGGAGTCTGGCATCCCTTCCCCAGCTCTCTCCTTGCACAACCCCACGTTCTCTCCTGGCTCCCTGCCCTGGGAACCTCCCTGTCCTCTCCAGTGACCTGTGCCCACACAGTGCTCAGCCAAGTCCTCCTGACATGAGTGATTTCATCCCTTCACACTCTCAGGGCAGCTTTGTTCTGCTTCCAGTTCAGCTCATCGCAGTTCTTGTGTAATCTGAGCAATCAGGGCTGAGTCTCAGTGGAAAAGGAGATTATTCCTTCCCATGGCTGATCACCTCTGGCAAACAACTTCAGGAACTTGGTGGGTTCTTTAGCTCAGAGCAGTTCATGTCTCTAGAGGTCATCAATTTATTTTATTTAAAAACCTAGCAAACATTCATTTCTTAAAAGCACAAAGGAACTCAGAGCTCTCGGTGGATTTCTCCTGGGAAAAAAAAAAGCCCCAAAACCCCATCATTTGTACCTAAGGTTTGCTTTGTCCTTCTACCATTTCCCAGAACTGCAGCCTCACAGGTCTCCCATGCCAGTAAAGACAAATAGCAGGTAGTGGCTAGAATTTTATTTCTTAAAGACAAAAAGGGTTACTTGACTCATCACAGACATTCCCCAAACTCTTTGATCAGACTTGCACGTGTTAGTAGCACCCCAGAAGCCTTTAAAGGCAGAAACTGCAATTCAAATCTCACTCTTGCTCTAAAAAAGCTTTAGGAGATCAGGCTGTGGAACAGAAATACCTCCCAGGACTGGCTCCACGTTGACTTTGACAAACATGCTATTGTAGAAGCCATCATTATAAAGCAGCTATTCATAGAGCAGCTGGAGTCAATACACACAGTGGATAAAATTTTTCTGCTGTGGCTCAAACATTTTGCAAATTGGCAGCTGACAGCACTCTCTAATGAATTTTAAAGTACTGGTTCTCAAGTGAGATATCCACCAGCTCAAGATTCATCTGATAACCTGAAGGGAAATTGGACTGATCCCCTGTGTTGGCCTAACTGAAATTTTTACTACGTGGTATTTCAGAATTGTGTTTAGAAGCTGGGAATGAGGCTGCTAAAAAACTATTAAATCCAGTGATTAGTTTCCCCACGATGGAATAATTACATGCATTTAAAATTTCTGACAGAACTGTAGTTATGCCTTCACTAGAGATTTTTGAGGGAACTACTTCATTGGGAAAGTCAATTAGTTTGGTGTAAATATCACAAATTGCAGCTTTCATTCTAAAAAAATTGCAGAAGAGACTGCACAAGTTAAAATCAAGGGCAAGGCAGGCCTTGTCTGTGATTGCTAAAAATGCTGCCTGAGCAGTCAGTTCTGACTCCAAGTTGCATCTGATTTGTTTAATTTGGTTTGCTTGGCACACAGAAAGGAAGGCAATGGTCACATCCTGCAGCCCTGGCCTGGCCAGGGCACAATTCAGGCACAGCTTTACCCTTTCATGGCCTTCAAGCAAATGTTTCATGTTTCAAATCACAGCACTGGACATGCCACTAAGCCAAGACCCCTCTGAAAAGCTCTAAACACAACCCAGGCATTCACAGCATTGCCTTCACACCAGAGCAGAGCAGGAGTCTTGTTTCTGGCAGAAACCAGAGAAGGGGAGGATGTGCCAAGATGCCACAGCAATCATCAGCTCTGGCCATCCTCTCCTTATCCTCCCCCCCCCACCCCAAAAAAAAAAAGCAGAGAAATCAAAAGCCTAAAAGAATCAAAAAGCTAAAACCTCAACATCAGTAAAATAATTCCTACAGAACTATTGATTTGTTGGCTTAACTGACTGTCCCAGGGATCAAAGCAAAGATTTTATCAGAATTCTGCAAGGGACTGGATATCTGTCAGATTAACATCCCTAATCACAGTTAGTCACCTTATCCCAAACTATTGTTAACCTGTAGGAGAAGGCAGAAACCAGACACCAAATTCTTGGTCTGAAATAAAAATTGTGCAGGCAAATTATTGATTGAACTGCCCATTCCTTGACAAAGGACACTAAATCCAGGAGATTTAGTAAACATCAGAAAATCTGTGTCACACTGCTTTACATGGAGCTCTTGATTAATCTATCATGTGCTTCCCTTCCCCAAATCCTTTTTCTCAGGGAGCTGACCACGAGGGAGCAGTTAAGAGAAGTGGGTTTCTGATTCTGAAGCAAAGACTGTTGTTTTAGGTTACCCAACAATCTTTGGGGAGCTTCAGCACAAGCAGTTCATTTAGAACCACACACACACCACACACACAGAGGCTTCTTTCTGCAAGGATTGTCCTGCAGTCACCTTAACTCTCTCCTCTCTCCCTTGCACTGCCTTGCTTCTCCCTGGAAATCCTGCCATGTCCTTTTCTGGATGTATTTGTATAAAATTTGTCTACGATGCAGAGCCTGAAACTGCCACCAAAAGCAGCAATTCAGCCTTTCTGCACTCACCTCCCACCTCCAACCTTTCTGTATGCCAGCTCTTCCTGGGATCAGGCACCTGACTGAGCAGGGAACCGATTTGACCAAGAAATAGCCTAAAAAGGGGGTAGGGGAGGCACATTTCAGCTGAATTGTGTCCCCAGCCTGCTCTGCTCCACGGCCAAGCAGTTCTGTGAGCAGAGTGGTGGGGCAGGGACAAGGATGGGAGCCAGGAACTGGGAAGAGAGCTCAATTTATTTCAGTAGCAGTGCCAGCTTAAGATGTCTTCATTAAACTACAGTTGCAGATGCACTAGGTGTTGGAAGCTGAGGTCCAAGTACACCTTGTCAAAATTCTAAATAAAGGCAATGTACAGACAGAAACCTAAATAACAACAACAGGTAAGTCTGTGCTGAGAGGTGACAGATTGGCAATCACTTCAGCAGGCCCGACTGTCCTAACTTTTGTGGCATTAAGACATTTAGTCTTGAAGGTTGTTAAACTGTGTTTACCTGGGGGACATGGGCCATGTGTGGCGGATTGGTATATGCAGGTTGAACATGGGAGGGATGAATGGTGAAGACTGTTTGTTGTGCTGTAGGAAAATTGTTTTGTGGAGACTGCGTGTTGGAGCCTGGCGTCATGGAAGGAGGGGTTGGAGCTAGACCTGCGTGGTAAATCGCCGACTGCTGCTGGGGGTTGGCCAGGTGCAGGGCCTGGGCAGCCTGGTGCTGGTGGTGCTGCAAGAAAACACAGATTATTTAGGTTAGGGCTGAGGAATTGCGTTGATTCTGTTAAGGAGAAAGGGGTGGGAAATTGCTCTTAATTCTGAATTTGGAAATGGTGAATCTAAGGATCACCCGTGCTTGTGGGGGAACTCTTTATAACCCCACCAGGCTCAGCTTCTGCTGGCAAACAGAACCCAGAGTGCCAGGTAAAACCAGGTAGAACCTGGAGCTGGGAGTGCCTCACAGCTGCAGCCAGAGTTATTCCCAGGAGGGAATTAAGGAATGCAGCACTGGTTCAAGGACCACTTTGTTTTCATCTGCTTTGACAAAATCCAATCAAACACTTCTCAGCATTTATCTGCTATTTCCACTTCTCTCATATGAAAGCACTGACACAATTATGATCCTTCCTTAATCCTTAAACTGAAACATCCCCCATCCCCTGTGAACAGGGAGAAATGAGTGCTTGGACTCTGCTCCATCCTCCCCTTTTCCCCCTCAGTGAAATCAATACATCAACATCAAGCACTGGACAGCTGCAATCCCTTCAACGCAATTTGCAGCCCCTCAGGGTTGTGTTACCTGCACGGGGCTTGGAGCAGGGTGGCTTCCAGCATGTTGGCTTTGCTGCTGGCCAGTTGGGGTGGCAGAAGGTTGAGGATGAGGAGGATGCGGGTGCAGGGTAGCATTAGGGTGGGCATACTGCTGAGCAAGTGAGCCAGTGGAAACTAGGATGAAAAAGAAGAATATTTAACATCAGGAACAGGACATGCACATCAATCTGCATTTGAAGATTTCACTACAACTCAGTCTGCAAATATATTCCCTCCCCCTTCTAAAAAAAAATACATATATTTATCTTGCAAATAGCTGATGATCTTACCTTGCTTTTGTGTAGTTTGGTTTGGCAGGAAAGTCTATAAACAACCATAATTAGACAGTTCATCTTCCCTAATTTGACAATGTAACAGATACTACATAGAGAAAAGCAGTATTTCATCTTTTGTTTTGTCAAACAGACCAGTTTCAAAGATCAAATTTATCATTTTCATACAATTTAGGATTTCCTGAGATATACTTTTCAAAGGTGTTACGAGCCATTTTTATTTCCACCATCCAAAAAAAATTCTTTGGCCTTATACCTGGCTAACCTCACCATGCTACTCTTCTGGAAATTGCTCACAGAACAGTCAGAGGGAAGCACAAACTCTGCCCTTGCACTCCAGAGTAAATAAACACATCACAGCTGACAAAACTGAGGCTGCTCAAGCATCAAATTTTTGCTGAAGCCACTTTCTTGTGCTAAAATAACCCATTTTGCCTCTGCCCTCAAGGCCAATCTGTTCTGGATCACCACCATCCTGTGAGTTCCCCAACACTGCCATGGAATTCTTCATTCCTTGAACCAGAAGCAAATAAGGTACAAAATTCCCAAAAAGGAAGAAACTGAACAACAGAAAACTTTTACCCCAGTGAAGCCACATCTGTTGCTACAGCTGTGCCAGTCTCCAACAACAAACACCCAGTTCCTTCTTGGATCCTGCTCTGTCCTGCTTCAAATGGGCCACACTAAATCCTATTTTTTTTTAAACTTTTGAGGGAATCTAAGCAAGTATGAAAAGCCATAATGACAACAAGTCTTCTTTTCAACACAAAGCATGCAATGCAAAAGCAGGACCCTAAAAATGAGGACGTTTCCCCTATTTCTTTGAGGTCTTGTGCAACAAGCAGGCCATGTCTGCAGCTACTTCTATGTGTGACAACACGTGCCAATCCCTCTGATGTCACAGCCTGAAAGACCAAGGAGAGTTTTGCTGACAAAGTGCTAAAAAAGCAAACAGCCAAAGAAAACTATCAGCCTGCTCCTCAATATTTCCTTTGACTGTTCTTTATTTGTTTTGATGCCTTTTGGTGGTTTTGAAGTGAATTACTGATGAGTATCTACCAGGTTTTATATATATTTTTTTTTTTTTAATGGGGTTGGTATTACGTAAGAACTTGATGGCCACTGCAGTTTTCCTCCAGTCTGGTTTGCTATAAACCTTAAAAATCCAAGTTCTGACACGTTCCAACTCACCAGGATACAGAGAGCCTGGATATTTATGCCTAATTGAGGTTTTTCTCCCCTGTGCAGGTTCCTCCTTTAGAAAATAACTGCCTGCCACATTTAACTTAATCCCTGGCAAGCTCTATTAAATCTTCACTGAGCAAATGGCCTTGCAGTGATGAGCAGTTTCAGGCTATTAATGCAGATGAACTAAATTCCTGCAGCCTGGAGTTGATCCTAATGTTCTTATCCACATGTGCAAGCACAGCTGTACACTCTGAGACCTCCTGACTGAGAGGGGTTTCAAAAACACCTCAAGATTTTCTAAGCACACTGTCAAAGCCAGCAGGATCTTCTGCCACAGCATTTTGTTATGCTTTAAATCCAAGTATTTTTGATTTTTTTTTGGGTATCACTACTAAAATGTATTTTGCAGCAGCATCCTTGCCATGCTCCTACTTGACTTTCAGGCATTTCTCCTCTAACACCAAAATTATCAATGCAACACTGATCATTCTTACAGTACCAAGTTTATGGCTTCCTACAGGAGGACAATTTCTCAACCTCATTATTACACACACTCTGAAGAAGGCCAGCAATGATTATCTTTGTCAAAGTAATAGAAATAAATGGAAGGAGGGATTACTTGCTTGCCAAAGGGCATGTGAGACCAGCAATCTCCCAGTGCCTCAGCCACAGAGCTGGCAAACCTCACTACAAATTAACTCCATTCAAGAGGCTTTAAAATGTATATGAGATTTAATTCCAAGTTGTAAGATACTCAAGGCTTCCCACATCACTTGTTAAGAGCCCCCAAAATAATGTGGGACTCCATTAAACCATTTGTGCAATTCATCTTTTGGTTCTTTATGGCCAAGAGAATAATAAACTCAGTTGTTCTGAAGCAAATATTTCTACAACAAAACTTCACAATAAGGAATTTCTCTCTTAAGACACCAGTTAAACCAAGGAATAACACCCTAAAGAACAGATATAAACCAGGGGGAGGATCATGTTTTTGTCTTAGTGGCAGCTCTTCCAAAACCACCTAATATTTTATCCACAGCTTTGGATTTGAAGCACTGGCCTTTTGTATACTGAAAACATTTAATTTTCAGTTTCTTCTCCCCTTCATTTTGTCTTTAGCAGGTCTCCCTGATGACCAAATTTGTAAAGCTTAAAACCACTTCAGATGCTGCTGCAAATTATGTTTTAATAGTAATATTAAAAATGTCTTTCAAAAAATGTTATCTGGGCACTTCTCCACATCCTGGCCAGTCCCTGCACACAAACCAAGAACGACTCAGCAGGTCTGAAATGCATCCCCAGCTCAAAACCAGAGCTCAGACTCCAACTCCAGCAGTGTAAATGGTTTTCCATGTTTAGTCAGTGCAAGTAATTCCTGCCAAGCCAATGAAATCTCTGAGACCAGCAGGGCTGTCAAAGGAGTCTTGTAAAAGTCATGAAAAATTCACCTGAACTAAAGCACTTTCCCTGGGATTTTTAAAAGGAATTTTTGCCTGGTCATCAAAACAGCTCACTACACAAATTAACAGCAAATTAAACAAGACATGAGGTGAAAAATAAAATAAAATAAAATAAAATACCCATTATCCAACATTTCCCTCCAACTGTCAGTATTTTGGAGATTTTCCAAAGGGCCACCTATTATCTGAGAATGTGCCAGGAAAGCTCTAGCAAAGGACACACCTTGCTGCAAGTCACCTCAGCTCATTCCAGCACAAATACACTGGGTTTCTCAGCCTTAAATTCCTCTCTCTGGGCTGCCCTGCTTCACTTCTGCATCTTTCTAATCAAACTGGCTCTAATGTGAGATATTTCACTGCACTGACCTGGCAGGGACACAGGGGAGGGGAGCGACTCAGTCACGGGATGGGAGAAAAACATCACAGGGATTGAATTACTGAATTCAACTCTACAGAACTGCACCCCACTTCTGAGAGCAAACAAGAAGTGTTCAGCCACAGAACCCACAGAAGGAGCTGAAATCAGAAGAGGTCAGAGCAGCAGAAATCAAGCAGAACTCCCAGCTACAAGGGAATATGTGAAACCACATCACGGCATTTTGTAATTTTGTTTTGTCCCTGGAATTTCGATGGTGCCAATGGTGGTCAGTGTTGGTCATGGTCCAAAGATGCACTGAAGAGCCTATTTTCAAGAACTGACCAGTGAACAAACTTCAAAACTACTGCCAGAGCCAGTAAGATGGTGAGGATAACTACATTTAAAAGACCTGAATGGTAGGAAGCAAAGAAATAGCAAATGTTTCTTTCATCATACAAACATTTCAAGAAGTCATTTTACACAGGTAGAGTGGACTTGACTTCAAAGATAATCCAAGAAAGGAACGAGGTTATTGAAGTGATTTCAGTGCACCAAACCACGAGGCATGAACACAGCCCAGCTCAGCATCCTACAGCCCCCACCCAGGCAGAACCAGTGTGCCACAAGAAACACAGGAAATCTGCTCCAGAGGAGATTTTTGGAGAACAAATGCTTTTTCTCACATCCCTCTTGCATGAGCTAATGCAAAAAAAAAAAAAAAAAAAAAAAGTAAACCAAACCAGGAGAGTGCCTGGCATGGGCTGGACAGACTTACAGACAGACACAGCAACAAGTGCCACAGCAGGACACGAGCAAGAACAGAAACAGCCTGAAACTGCAGCTCCTCCTTTCCCATGTCCTGGGTGAGAGTTCATCCTGCAAGCACCCCCCTCAAACCTCAGCTTCCTCAAAGCAGCTGCTGAACACCAGCAGGGCAGACAAGGCAGGATTGTGCAGCTCTCTGCCTTTCCTGGATGAGCTGGATCAGGCTGCTGTGTCCAGAGAGCACCAGATCCTGTCCCAGTGTCTCTGGTGACCTGCACAGCCCCACCTGAGCCTGGGAATGGAACTGAGAAAGTTCCAAGGAGCTCTCATCTCATCCCTGTCACCCAATGATCACCACAAGCTGTTCCCAGCACTCCTTCAGTGGCAGCTCTACAGAAAACTTCCTCTACCTCAGCTGCAGCTCAAGTTATTTCCTCCCAGGGGCTCAAAACCTGAGCCATGGCTTTTAAAAGGGATGAGGCCCAAGGTGCTTCTCCTCTTAGGAAGCTGGGGACTCATCAGGTGTAAAAATCCTGTTGGGCTCATGAAAGGGAGCAAGGCAGCTCCCACAGGTTTAAACAGAGGCTCCAGAATCACTGAGTGGTTTGGGTGGGAAGGGACCTTCAAGATCATCCAGTTCCACCCTCTGCCATGGCAGGGACACCTTCCACTCTCCCAGGCTGCTCCAAGCCCCATCCAGCCTGGCTCTGGACACTTCCAGGATGGAGCAGCCACAGCTTCTCTGGGCACCCTGTGCCAGGGCCTCACCACCCTCACAGGGAAGGATTTCTTAGACCCCACTTCCAGCTGCAGATGAAAAGACTGGTAGTGAAGTCAGAGAGATTATTCCATAATCAAAATAAATTTTTGAAGAATTGACAGCTCAGCTTCCTGTGATTATAGAAATCTGTTCCAAAGCTCCATTCCCTGCCCACTGAGAGGAACCTTCCTACGTTTTCCACATCCTGGTTTGGTGCAAGGAAACTTGTTCCCTCAACAGGTCCCATTCCTTTAACATGTGGTTCTTTAGAAAGTGCTTTTCTGTACAATCAAAATTAGTACAAAAAACCCAACTCACTGGCAAAGTAGAAAGAAGGGCCTGTCTCCTTGCTGTATGGTATTTTGGGACATGCTGAATTTGGGAAATAGAAAGGTAAATTAGCCTCTTGCCACGTGCATACTTCCCATCTTCTGGAAAGGTCAGTGTCAGTTTTAATTATTTTTTTTATTATTATTTTTGAAGACTCTAGAACCATGCAGATATTTTTATTCACTTAGCTGCTATTAGAGCTAGATATTTTGTTTTACCAATGAGTGGAGATGAAACAAAAGTCTGAGTAAGCCTTCCTTCTTAACTCTGACACTGAGGTCTGCAATTCTTCATTAACACAAAAAGAAACTTTATGTCAATTCATGGTCTGTTACTGTCCACTGTAACAAGAAGGTTAAAATGCAATTACACTAGAACAGAAACTGGCCCTTGCTTTTTCAGCTATAGCACTGCCATTCTGAACAGTTCCAAGACAACTCTGGTGACTGGTTCACTCTTAGTCCCTGGAGAATCCTCTGAAGTTTATATTATATCCACCATTGTACTATCAGGGGAATAGAATTTACTCTACTGCTGAGACAGAAACCAGATAAAGTTAGAGACAACACCAGACCAGTAAAACATAGCAGAAGGGGAAAAGGGAAGGGAGAACAGGGACAGGAATGAGAGCACAAAAACCAGGAAATGCATCTGTTTAAAACCAAGGTCTGGTTTAACACAAGTTCTTAAACACAAAAGTTAAGTTTTTCAGAGGACTCCAATTATCTGGAAACAAATCAGCCACACAGAAATCTAACACAAGTTCATTGTCACAGGAATGGACAGATCCACCCTCTACTTGGTAACCAAATTCTCTACCAGCAGCAGAAGCCTGGCCTGGGCTTTGTGTGACACAGGAGCCAAACTGGGACCGTGGCCAGCAAACTCCAGCAGCCCAAGGACAGGGACTGGGAGGCCACCCCGGGCCAGCAGCTGCCAGACAGACACAGAACCTCCTGAACCCAAGGTGCAGCTGAGCAGGGGAAGGATGACACCTCCAGGTCGGCTGGGTGTCACACTTCCAGGTAAAGGTGTCACATTTCAAACTCTCCTGGTGGCTCCGCAGCTGAAGTGTCACAGACGTTGTTATCGTCTGGCTGGGAAGAAAGTTGTTTGGACTTTGTCCTTCCCCATTTTGAGGGGAAAACCCCAGAGATCTGAACACTCCTCTGTCCTGTCTTTAGCTGGGGTTACTGGGACCATGCAGCTCTGCTTCTCTCTCTTGGCAACAGCGGGGTTGTGACACTGTGAACTGGCAAGGAAATCCCAGAAGTGCAGGAACATCCCATTAAATGGCATTAGACAAAAGTACTTTTCTTTAAAATGGAAGAGAGCTTATCACCAAGTGTAGGTCACTTTATGTAATTTGGATTCAGCTATCTCTTCACAAGACAGGAAGGAAAACAACCCCAAAATTCTGCCAGTGAATCGACAGGAATTGCTCTTGGCTGCCAGGCTGTTACTATTTGCCACAGACTTTCAACTCGTCCCAAACCATAAGTGAAGGTGGAGTTTCAGATCTTACCAGAAAACATTTCACACCTTAGGAATACTTGATAAGCAGTTTCCCCCCAACCCCCAGGTCTCAGCACAGTAGTTCTTGCAGACATCTTCTCTCTACCACATATGCAGGAGAAAAACTGAGTGAATTTTGCAGGAATAACTCAAAGCAAGCACCAGTACCTTGAAGGGTTAAAAGGGCAGCGTGGCCCACTGAATCCTGATATCAGTGCTAAAATTAAGTAATAATATATCTTTTAAAAATCAGATAGCAATTTTTAAGAGCCAAAAAGGAAATTGTTTGAGCAAAATCAAAAGCAGCAGCGGTGGTTGTTTCTCAGGAAGTTGTTATTCTGTACTTTCAAATTATTTTTTAAGAGAGGACCAGAATCAAAGTGCACAGGTATATTTAGTTCAAATGTGGGTAAACTTAAGATTCCCAAAAGACAGCACATAACTTATGGATATTTTCTTATAGTCACTCAGTCAGATGTGAACAATTCCAGCATGATGTTCTTTAGCTCCATGAGCAGCTCAGATTGGTCACCTCTGGCATTCCTGCCTTTTCCCACACATGGATAAATGGAAGCTGAAGTGGACACGTTACAGCTGGACACACTTTGAGGAAGCACAGTCTATCTGGGCCAGGTCTTCAGGCACACAGCACATGCAAGACTTGCAAAAATGTGAACTGAGAGGCTGCTGCAGAACATCAGGAGTCATTCCATGTGTCACTGTCACCTTGGAAGGTGAAGGGTACATTTGAGACAGTTCATGTTCACTGAACACGTCTGCACAGGGGCAAGAGCACACCCTTAAAAAAGGTCCATCACATGGAGTTCATGATCCTCTTGGGTTCAGTGGTTTCAGTAATAAAAAATTCAAGCACTCCATCATTTACTGGAAGGTGGGACAATATTTAGAAGAGTCACCAAGTAGCTACTTGAAAGAACACAGGAGGACAGGCTATTTCTGTTAAATTAGGTGCTCTTGGGAAAGTAATATTTAATTACATGGCAGGAAATACCAAAGAATTCTCAAGTTTGACCCAACTTAGTTGTTTGCACTGGCAGGTAGTCACATATCTACAACAGACAAGCTGCAAAACCAACACAAAGTGAGATCTAACAGTTGTAAGTTAGAATATCAGTGAAAAAAAAACTATACAGACATCTGATCAAAGCCAAGCAAGGCAACGGGCTTGTACTTCAACTCTGCAGAACCCACTGATTACAGAAGATAAGGATGGTGCACAATGGGAAATTGCTAGAAAGTCACATGCAACCATTGTGAATCAAATCTCAGATTATCTCATGTTTGGTTTTATTTTAATTAGAATTTGAGAGGAGGGTTTTCACCAATAAAGGTCTGAAAGCCTTTGATCATTCGCTTTATCGGAATTCTATTTAATCTAATGAAAAAGCAAACAGAAGATCTGTTTACATGGACACCTCAAGCACAAGAGTCGAAAAGATCAAAGTAATACAATTAGCAAGGACCTGTGAGAGAAAGATTAATCTCTACAAGTAACTTCCATTTCAGCTTCAGCACAAATGAGCTCAAATGTTCTTCCTCTGAGCATCAAAATAAGTTATTTTTGTTTCTTAACTCTGTTACCACACCACTGCAGAGATCTGACAAGATGTTTTCAGACGGGTAAGACACTTCTTAAAATCAGAATTAATTTCCCACTAAACTCCAGATTCTCTGTAAGTTTTCATGACATGTCATGGACTTCCATTAAGTAGCAGTGTAAAACTAAGCACCCGAAAACATACAAAGATGTCTAAAGGTACAGAAAATCTTTTATTAGAATCTAAGTCAATAATATATGTGACCCAATAAAACTTTTCCTCAGATGCTATAACAAGTATTGAAATGCCATGTTTTCAAGAGACCATCTGCTGTTTTGACATTTTATGACAATTTCCAAGCCTTAAACAACCTTGACTCTACCTCTTTCAATAGCATGTTTTGCAGTGAGCTCTTTTTCCTCCAAATTGGGCCTTGATTTATCATACATTTATAATGCTTTAGAAAGTTCTTGCACATTTTACTTTTGTCACAAGGTAACCCACATTTTCAGCACTTCACTGTGAGTGAAAAATGCCCATCTGATAATGCTAGAGACTAATTGTCCAAGTGAGAGCAATACATGAGCTGTTGCATTTACTTATTCTTGACTTACCAAATGAGAAAGGTAAGCAACACATGGTTTATTTTGCTTAAACAGCAGTGTTCATACTGTTAATAATGCCAGTAGTATCATAAAGACAGCATTTCACTAGTTGCCAGAACTAAAGTCAAGTTTGAAACTGAGGTCATAACCTTGCAATAAAACAAGTACTAATTGTAATCAAGGAACAAACAAGGGATGATGTATCAAGAGAACTTGAACAAACTTCTTTCAGCAGATATTCTTTAGCAGCTCCCAGGTTGAAATCTCATCTTGGTCACTGGCATCCTACCGAAATCAGCACACTTGAGTTTTCATTTGAACCAGTTGGCTCAGTTTTCAAATGCTCTGCTCATCATCATCATCATCATCATCATTTTATGAAATTATAAACCACATCTACTGAGATACCCACGTTGGAAGGCTGAGATTAAATACATCCCCTGCACAAGGTAAGGACTTAAAAAGTTACATATAACACAAAACGTTTCCTACCATACATAGCATGTGTCTGTTCATGCGCACCGTACTGTGTTGCAGAGGAAGATACTAAACCCGGCTGTGCGTGTGCTGGTGGGGCCATCATCCTAGCGTTGCCCTGTATTACAGGGCTATAAACATGAGGATGCTGCAGGCAGAACAAAGGAAAAACCACACAGTTAATTGGGTTAACAATTAACTCCAAAGAAACTTTTGTCATCTAAACAGTCGGGATTGAAAGGGCGGCAGCTCGGCCTTGCTCAAACGCAGAGCGAGCTGAGGATTTCACTGTTGTGATTTCACACTGTTGGGATTGTCCCAATTGTTTCCAAAATTTAAGGGCTAGAAACTGACAGCAAACATTGACATGTCCAATTTTTGCCACTCTAATAATGCATTAAGCTTATACATTTATCCAATTACACATGTAGATTTAACAGCCTTTGAAGTAAGAGCAGTCCACCAAGTTAAGTTATTTTTAGAACACTTAACCAGGAGATGTGCTGGCCATGACCTAAAGAAACTCTTCAAAGAGCTAAAAAACCATATCAATAATAAATGCCAACTTCTAAACTGACCTTAAAATTCGTTAGGACATTAAAATTCATTAGAACCTTAAAATTTGTTTCAGGCTTTGAAGCACATTCCAAGATCACCACGTGTGCTCCAGAACACAGAAACTCTTCAGGGTGACTCAAGACTGGACACAAGGGAGTTATTTAGCTCTGAACCACTTCATTATTTGTGCTTGGATTGATGGGGAGCATGGAAAGGACTCTTACCTGAGATTGGTAGTGTGGCACATGCTGCACAAGAGGCTGATTAGGAAACTGTTGGGGGCTATATGCAACATATTGTGTAGAGTAAGCAGGTGGAGTAGCTACAATTGGAGGGCCTGCTGCTGAGGCAGGATGCATCATGGTGCTCTGGTGGTGTTGGTCTTGCCGCTGCTGGGGCATATTTGGTACTGAAAAACAAAGATTGTCTCACGTTAGAAAGACAGAGAAAAAAATCTGGAGCTTTCTGAAAGGTTCTACGTTATAATAATGTTACTGGGACCACGTGGAATATCCTCACCCCACACCTTTAACCATGGGTTAGAGCTCTGTCAAAAATGAACAGTGTGAAGGAGAGTTTCTCTAGGAAATACATTAATTTCATCACTGCCTTTGGGCTGGATATACACAGCCACAAACCCAGCCCTGCCTTTTTTGGGAAGGAAGAAAGGTGGAGGGAGAGAAAGACTGACCAGAATCAGAAGAGGAAGAGAAAGGTTATATCAGGATACCTACATTAACCAATTAATCCTGCCCCCTTTAAAAGGCTTTTTCACCTTCTATGAGAACAACTCAGCCATTGTTCCATCAGCTGGAAATCTGAGTCTTTATGTTAAAATGACTTGTGCTTATGGCTGAGGAGGGCACAATAAAGGTCTCCACCCAGCCACAACTCGAGGTTTTCACATCTTCTGAGCTCTGTGCTACCCCTCAGGGCAGCAGAAAGCAAATTTTACATCACTGACAACACTGAGGGAGACAAAACCTATAAGGAGTAGGAATAATTAAGAAGGAAGAAAGATGAAAAGAGCAGAGCAGTGTGGGATCACTTGAGCTGTCATAGGAAGGTGACCACCCAACTCACTTGGAACAAACTAATTCAGCCTACAAAGCATGGGCATGGGAGCCCCAGGAGAGCTCCAGCTTCCTGCAACTATTAACTGAGCTGCCTCAAGCTCCTCTAAACTCCACTGCAGGGGTAATCTCTTAGGGAGAGGAGAAAACATCAGTAAATTCACTCAATAATTTTATTTACACTGCAGATCAACAACAGAAAGAAGTAAATACAGGAGGCAACTTGAACAGAGCAAAGGCACAGAGCTGTAACCCAGGCAGCTCCCACAGGGCTGTGCTGCACACAGATGGATATGCAGGAAATATTGGAACTTAAAAAGGAACTCAGAATTGGAGTTGCCTCACCCAACAAAGGAGCACTCAGCAATGTATTTCTGATTAAAACCGTGTTATTAACCAGAAGATTTCACAGTGAAGTTACTGTGTTTTAACACAGAAATACATTGCAGGGGTTGTCTCCCCTAAGTTGATAAAGGCCACTTGTTTGTTTCTGAACAGCAGGAAACAATTTCCTCCTGCAGTGACTGGAGCTGCAGTGCTGCTGCTGTCCTGCAGCATTGCTGCCACTGCAGAAACATTCGCTGGGCACAGTTACAGCATTCCCTGCAACAGCAGCACAAGAACAAGAGCAGCACTTTCTGCTCCCTCACTGCTCTGCCCAGCACAGGGAACATCCCAGCAGCCATCATGACTCCACAGCCACGGGTGTCACTTTAAAACGTGGCATTGTCATTGTTAGTCCAGCTGCTCAGTCACTGGGGCAGCAGGAATGAACAAGAACAAACTGGAACCAGCTCTTTCCAGAAGAGCAGCAGAGCAAACTCTTCCTGGAGAAACAGTGACTCTGCATCTTGTTAAAAACCCTTCTATAAAGCACCAATTGGGGCACTGCTGCAAACCAGTACAGAAAACCAGCAGAGAAGGTCCCTTTAAACAAACCTGTAATATTTATGAAATACAGGAGATGATCAGCACACCCTAATGCTCCAAGTAACAGAGATGTTTTCCTGTTTGTCAAATCAGATTCCAAACCAAGCAACCCCCCATTACTCAAACCTGACATGTTTTAGCTGAATTAGTTTATCTACAAATCCATTAGTATTTCCACTTACTTCCCTTTAATAAAAATAGCATTTAAAATATTGATTGAAACCAAATTGCCATGGATTAGAAAACACACAAACATTTGTCATTTAGCCATGCTGCATGCAGACTGAGAACCAAACAGGCAGTATTATTCTCACCTTTACCTGCTCTATATGTCTTGGCTTGGTTCACTGGCATGGGCGTCATGGGAATAGGATACAAAGGCTGAAACAGAACAAGTTGAAGGTATGATATTCCTTTAAAAACTCAGTGTCTGCTGGGGTGGGGGCCCCACTCAGCTTTGATGTGTTTCCCTCTGCTCTGCTACAGGGTTTAGTGAACTCTGCCTAACCTATGAGATTTTCTTGGATCAGTGACATTAAGTCTGCACGGACACACAACTAAGACCAGATGGTTGGCAAGAACCAGCCCAGGAATGCTACTGCTGCTACTGCAGGCACTGGGCTCACCCTGACAGCCTCACAGCAGCTTTTTGGTATAAAGCTGAGTCAGGAGAGGGTTAGGCTGAAATATCAGGGAAAGGTTCTTCCCCCAGAGGGTGCTGGGGCACTGAACAGGCTCCCCAGGGAATGGGAACAGCCCAGAGGCTGCCAGAGCTCCAGGAGAGGCTGGACAATGCTCTCAGGGACAGGGTGGATTGTTGGAGTGTCTGTGCAGGGCCAGGAGTTGGGCTGAAAATCCTTGTGGATCCCCTCCACCTCTGGATATTCCATGATTCTATGATAATGGAGCTAGATTTAAAATCCCAGTGATCCCTACAACAACCAAAACCAGGGGGACACAGCTGGAACAAAGAAACAGTTGCAGAGAGTGAGAGACTATGCTTGGAGAACTGGGAGGAAACCTGCACAGATCCACAATAAATGTGGGCTGCTGGCATTTACAAGTGTTTGGAATTATTTGAACATCCAGACTGAGGGAGCACTGGGAAAAGTCAGTATTTACACAGCCAAAACTTAACAACAACATGATTCATATTTACAAGAGCAATACAAGCTGCACTATTTCCCTGCTTTAACTCACAGCTCCCAAGCTGCAACAAGCTGATCTTTAAGGTCCTTCCCAACCCAACCCATTCCATGATTCCTAAGCCCTGCTCAGCTTCCTGAGGATCTCAGTGAAGTGTTGAGGAGTTTGCAACACTTTACCTGCACGCCTGGACTCACTGGAACCGGGTACATCATATTTGGTGCAAAACAAACAGGCTGAGTGTACACGGGGGTTGGCTGCTGATGCCCCACCATGGAGGGGCTGGGCTGAGCTTGAGGACGAGGGGAGGTTGGTGTAGTAGAAGGTTTCGGCTACAAACAGAGGTGAGCAATGGATATAGCAGGGTTAGTTTGAGTATCCTCCAAAAAAAAGGTTGGTTTTCTAAAGATCTACTCAAAGGCATTGATAAACAGCATCAAATCACTTACTTGAGCAAAAGATCGAGGGTTGAACTCTTTAGCATTGGGATTAAGTGTTGATTTTCTAACTTGCCTAAACATAAAGAACAAAAAATTAAGTTGGGCATTATTCTTTTACAGGAGTATCTGCAATTAATCATTTAAGAAACACCTCATTTCCATCTGTGAGTCAGATTTCTGAGAAGTCAAACACCTCATGGCATGCGAAAAGCCACTCTCATTGAGGGACTCTTACTACAACTAACCACAAAAGTTTTCCAGCTGATACCACAGCTCATGTGAGCCAGGAAAACATTGAAATAAGCTTTTAGATGTGAACTAGGCATCAACAGAACCAGAGCTCTGCACTGAGTCAGGAGATGACTTTCAGGGCAGTCCCTTCCCCTGTTGCTCCTCCTGTGTCACAGCACCTAGAGCCAGGAATGTGTCACCCAGCCACGGCTTCTACACAAGGTCTGCTGTTAATAAAGATGTGCTTATTCCAAAAGGCATGGTTACTCACTCTGAAGTATCCTTCTTCTCCTCTTTATCCTCTTTGTCTTGTTTACTTCCAGGCCCAGATGTCTGCACACCTTGGGAGGTGACCTCAGGCCCTCGCTTTTGCTCAGAGCTGTTACTCATGGAAGGAGAAATACTGGGACTGTTGGGTTTGCTACTGCCACCACTGGAGTTGGTGTTACTGCCAGCTTCTATGATAGATTCTTTAGGGGTGGATTCTGTCTTTTCTTTAACTACATCTCTTGATTTTTCACCTTCTCTGGTTTTGTTTAGCAGCTGATCCACTGCATCTGAAGAGGAACTGGACTGTAACTGAAAAAACCCAAGGGATATATTCAGTAAATTGATACAAAACTCAGGAGAGACCATCTAATGCTGTAACATACACAGAGTAAAACACAGTCCCACAAGCTTCCATCATCTGGAAATGACCTTTTAAAACACTCATTTCCATTTCTACATGGAAAGAAATCCATGGGCACTGACAGTGTTTAAGCTGGCACTGTGTAAGGAGCTGCTCAGCCACTCAAGTGACCTGTATGTTGATTAAGGAGTGACAGGAAAGCTTCAGACAACCCTCTGGACTCATCCCCTGAGTGATTTAACAGCACCACTTGAAAAGCTAACCTGATTTAATAAACCCTTATAAGCAGGAAATAAGTAATATGAATTCATCTTCAATTTTCCTCTGCAAAACTCTTCATTTAATTTTGCAACAGCTCCTCCATATGGAGTGTGAGATAATTATTTGTGCCTAATGATCAAACAGGTTTCAAGTCCTGTTTTCAGTGCACAGTCAATATTCACATTTATGTGCATTAGGCAATTGTACAAACAAGAGTCAGCATTGATTTTATAATACATAACATGAATTCCTACAGATATTTTCATACATTAGGCAAAAGTATAAGACCTGTTAACACAGGCAGTGTGCTCAATTCATTAAAATAATCTGGATGCACATGAGAATGATGACACCATTAACAGAGACAAACTTACCCTAAAGTCATTCTTAAATTTCTTTAAATCATCAATCTGTTTTCTATGCTCTGAAACAATTGGAGAGACACCTGCCAAATACAAGATCAACATTGTCCAAGCATTTCTAACACAAGTTTTATACACATCACTAAGTTTGCAGAAATATAATGGTTTTGCAGATATAAAAATGAAATCCAGCCCCTTATTTTGGGTTTTAATTTGGTAGAATTCCATGACCTATGTGTAGGAGCACACAGAAATTCTCTGTGAAAGCAGAGCATTACATAACTGATTTATCTTTAGTTCTCATGCACCACACCAAGGCAGAAGCCCCGAGGTGCAGGGACTGCAGAACTCACTGAACACAAAGAACATGCAACAAAAGCCCCAGCCCAGCCTGTGCCAGCATTTCAAACCACAGCAAGTGAAGGAGAAACACTGATCAAGGTGAGCTTTATAGATGGACTCTCCTAAAGGTCTCTCCAATGAGAGAATGAATGAATCTGGTTCTCAGTTTAACAATATGAGATTTTTTTTTTGAGAACTGAATGAACAAACAGCTCTACAGAGACAAACAAATGTAAGGCATAATAGGAAAAGCACAGTTAGAAAAGCTCTGCTGACCACGATGCTCAGAAGTATTGTGAGCACAGCTCTAAGCAGAAATATATTCAGTCCAAAGGCAGCTAAAAAGCAGCTCTGTGAGCTGGGGAAAGAAAAGAGGAAAAAAAAAAAAAAAAAAAAAAACAAGTGAAATCACACCATCCACATGAGCATCTCTACATTTGGTGTTGATGGAATGAGTCACAAACAACATTTCAAAGTGCCACTTCACAACTGCATGACCAAATTTCACTGTAGAACACCAGACTGCCTCCAAGCCTTCCTTAAAATGCCAACTAAAGCAGCCAGGAGAGCAGGTTTAGTGTGCACAATTCCTACATCACTCCAGTACATGAAAGCTTTGGGTACAAACCTTTGTTTTCAGGTTTAGAAAAACTAGGAGAAGTCTCACTTGGCTTTATATTCTCCTTGTTTCCAGTTGCAGAATTTTGCCTCTGGTCCTGAAGCCTTGTATCTTTAGCTGGAAAATAAATTGCCAAAGTTATTCTCTTACACACAACTCCAACTGACCAAAGACAGAAGGCAAGAGAGAAATGGGAGAGATTTGGCAAGAGAGAAATGGGAGAGAAGTAACCATTTTTAGCTTGAAAAACCTTCTAAGTTACGCATTTCCTGCTACCAAGTTGGTGCTTGGAGGATCACCCTCCCTCATCCTCCTTCCCCTTCCCACTGTCTAATGAAAAAAAAACAATTAAACTCATACCTCTCACCATACACAAAACCTTAACCACACTGAACAAACTATAAACTTAGAGCCAATTATTTTCAGCAGCCCAAGCTCTTCATACAGAATGCTACAAAGATTTGAGAGTTCTTAGACATTTGACTGAGCTCCTGAATGTTTTTATGCTTTTTTTTTTTTCCCCATTCCTTTTGCTCTGTTTGAAACCAGTCACCTGTGTTTCTTTAACTTAAAAAAGAGGCAAAAACTCAGTTTGGAAAAAGAAATCCTCTTTAAAAAATTAAGAAAAAATAAGGCAGTGAGGGTCACTTACCTTCATTGGAGGGGGTGACTGCTCTGTTGGATGCAGGGCTGGCAGGTGTAGGAGAGGCAGCTGGAACAGGCATGGCAACAGATTCAGTGGGAATAGTACCAGGCTGAGGAGAAGGCAGAGCTGGTCCCATGGGAGTGCTGCTCTGCCTTGGAGACCTAGGCCTGTGTGTTTTAGGGGATAATCTCGGAACTAGAAACAAACAGGAAAAAGCAGTTATAGGATGAGCTTCCCCATCTGCTCAGCAGTTTGTTTTAGTTTTAAAAATGGCTACAAACATGCTTTGAAACACTTGGTGAGATATTATGTGGTAACTGAAAACCTGTTTACCTTTCAGGCACATCTCCTAGTTCTTTACAGCACAGCATTTCATAGAGAACAGGGTGATTTCTCTGCAGATTGTCCCCCAAAATTTATCACTGCCCTCTAATCCCACCAAGAATCTGCAAAATGCTTCCCCAAATCCCCAGCAGCACAACTACACCAGCTCACATTAGCCCAGTTTCAGGCAGAACACAAAAGGTGGTCAGGTCTCCACACAAAGAGATGTAAAATTATTTTTTAAGAGGGCTGAAAAAACACATCCATTTTACAGTGTCCTCTTTTGGAGGTTTGCCAGCTGGAAAAAAAACAACACAGCCTATTGAAAAAAGAGTGGTTTTAGGTATATTTTTGCCCCTGTGTTAAAGCAGCAAGGAAAGTTGTGTATTCTTTGAACAGAAAGTTGTAGCTCCTGCTTCCTTGCTCATCCCACTCGTGTTTTTTGTCACAGATTAACTCCCAGTGAGTGAGCAGACAGGCAGGTAAGTGGTTTAACAGTCCTACTTGCATGTTAATAATATATAAACAGGGAAGGTGAATCACAAATAATGCCACAATAGAAGAGTTGAAGTCTTTCCCACAGGGCAACAAGCCTATGTGGGTCTAATTTATACCTTCTTTCTGAGAAATGTGTTCCCACTACACTCCTCTAGAATTCTGCACTGCTAAAAAATACCCAGAAAGGACCTAAAAAGGACCAAACTGTTGCTCTCTTGCCCTCAAGGAAACACCCAGCTCCTGACAGCCCAACAGAACATGGCCTCAACTCAAGAGCTCCAGACTAGACCTGTGGCACAAGACTGAGCTTTAAGTCAAATATTAAAAAAAAATATATTAACAGATTAAAAATAAGACACTCACTATAACTGCTCCTACAGCAGCCAAGAACAACATCACCACTTAAAATCCATGTAAATTTTAAAGGAGAAGTACATCCAACTTAACTTGAGTATCAATTCATCTTTTAACACCAAAAACCTCTACCCAAACACCTCCTTCATTTGTAAACCACAATCCAGCCATGGACTCAGGGATGCAGTGGCAAATCTCTAACTCCTCCAATAAATCCCCTAAAAACGAATCCTTTCAACAACTAATTCCCACACTTTTCTTTCCTTTCTCTCCACACAGCACCTGACTCTACAGTTAGGACAATATTGCACCAACTCTCACTCAGCTAGCTGGGAACAGCCTTCTCCCCACTCCAAACCTTAGCCCAGTATTTGATTATTCAGAGCCTGAATTGCCTGGAAAATGATTATTCAGAGCCTGAATTGCCTGGAAAAGGCAAGATTCCCACTCTAAGGATCCCCCTGCAAGCCATCTGCAATAAGCCAAGCTTTACCTACCCCCACTGACAACTGATGACCACGTCCCACCTGAAGGGCTGCCTCGTGCCACTGCAGCAGTAGATGCTTCCCCAGGTGCATTATGAGATACAAATTCTAAGCCACTTGAAATTGTACCCCTACCAGTAGAGACTCTGTGACCTCGAGGGTGCCGTTGAGCCTTTGGAGACATCCGTGGAGGCCCTGAGGGAAAAAAAGACAACCCCACACAATAAGTGCTTGATGCTCACCACAGAAAACTCAAATATCTCTTCTAAAAATTGCATTTCATCTTAAAACTCTCAATAAAGCAGCAATAAAATTGGCATTGATATCTTAAAAAGGCCAAGGCATTGGTTCAGCCAGGCTGCCAACATTCATCACCTCCCCAGGGCAGCTCCTGCGTGTTCAGAGGCTTTATCAGCACTGGAACAGGTGTGCAAGGCCTGGATTTAAAATAATTCAATCCATCCAAGCATCCACCACTGCCAAGTGCAAGCCAAGCCACAAAGGTCAGTGCTGCAGCTGCCCCTGGATAAGCACAGTTCCAGGCTATCAAACATTTTTCCAGAAAATAAAAAAATCCCAGTGTTTTTGTCAGGTAGTCAGTGATCCCAACCATTTATAGTCACCCCTGGCTGACCAATGCTCTTGGGGAATTTCAGCAGAGCATTCTCTGCAGCGAGGCTCAGTTGCCTGCAGCAGCTCACAATTCATTTACAAGTCAGCAAAAACTGCAACTAAACAAGGGATTGTTATCCCAAGGTTCAAGTCATGCATGTTTAACACCAGAAGCCAAAGTCATAAGTGAACACAGGAATTCTGCACAGCCTGCACAGCTGCCATACCATGGTTATGCTCAAATCTAAGCAGCAATACAATTATAACATACTAATAAACATTTTCTTTATGGGATTAGACTCAAATGTTGATATTCAAGAGGAAAAACTGTGTGTGAACAGAATCTGGCTGACTGCAGCTCATTTTAAACACAGGTCAGTAACAGGGTCAAGTTCAGATAATGGCTTTTAGGTTTCAGAAAAACTTGTAACATACCAAGTACCTTTCCTGGTTACATAAATCTTTAAATGTCAGCCTCTATTTTAACCATGAATCTCAAGTCCACTTCAATGCAAATTTCACACAGGTGAATCTTTTAAATACACATTTCCCAGGAATAATCTTGCAGCAGTAGGAATTAAACCTTGCAGTAAGCAGCAGTTCACTGCACGCCTGACAAACCAACCACAAGTGCTAAGAAATAATTCAATTTGCAGGTGGATTCTCAGTTCCTTACTCCACAAAAACCCCACAATAAATGGACAGTAGGCCAGACAGATGTGGCTACACCCTCCCTTTTTGGTCAGGAGCATTTCCCAGTGTTCCTGCTGAGTCTCAGGGATCATTCCTCTCTCTCCCATGGCTCCAGTGGAGCCAGCTACAGCACCCACTGCAGGTTTCCAGGGAGCTCAGTACAACCACTTTGCATTTTCTAGGCTTGCTACACCATGTTGTGCAGGGTTTAAATGCCCT
This sequence comes from Calcarius lapponicus, assembly GCA_039654755.1. Classification (NCBI taxonomy): domain Eukaryota; kingdom Metazoa; phylum Chordata; class Aves; order Passeriformes; family Fringillidae; genus Calcarius; species Calcarius lapponicus. The sequence continues at coordinate 3,563,940 of CM077478.1, forward strand.
TGAAATAAAAATTATAAACCATGTTCCTTACTGCACCCTCCCAGGAGAAATTTAGTTTGGAAAATTCTGCATACAGCTACCAAAGACTCACAGCTCAGCCTTTCTCTGTATATTATTGACTGCTAGGGAGCTGATTTATAGTTCTGAATAAAAATTTCCTACAAATTCACCTTTGAAGCAGCTCATCCTACCCCATTCCATAGTTCACTTCACTGAATACAGCATTTTTATTATCGTGATTGTCATTGGTTGCTTTACAAGAGGTGGTGATTCAATGATTTAGTTATGCTTTTTGTGGAATAACTGTGTTAAAAGTGGTATTTTATATCAATTGTTATTTTATGTAATTTGGTATTTTATATAGTTTGGTATTTTATACAAATTGGTATTTTATACAAATTGATAGTCCTAAAAATGCTCCCTAGTTATCAGGTTATCAGGTTATCAAGTTATCAGGTCCTGCATGTTGCTGTTGGTTAATTTAAGACACTGAGCAGCGTTTACAAAGCTGAGTTTAATTTCATACCAAACTCGGGAAATTTCACAGCTTTCTTTCGTTTTTGTAAAGCTCTTCAAATCAAACAAACAGGAAAAAAAAAAAAAACAACAAACCACCAACCAAACCAACAAAACAAAAATAAAAGGTTAATAGAAATAGTCTGATAAACTAAAGTTAAACACAAATTATAGGTTAAGTAATGAAGAGGAAATAAAAAAAAAACAACAAAAAAAACCGAAAACAACTCTTGTCAATAACAACTCACGGAGGAGTTAAACAAAGACAAAACAAAAATAAAATTTAAAAAAAATTAAAAAAAAAAAACATGAACAAATCGTGGTATATTTGTACCTTCTGAAGACATGCGTTTAGGCATAGTAGAGACAGGAGCTGGAGAACCATGAGCAGAGGGGTGAGACGGGGGCCTGGAGGGCCGCGAGGGGGGCCTGGAGGGCGGCCGTGTAGGGGTGGCTGCCCGAGGTGGAAGAGAGTTGGGACCTGACTGGTAGCGAGAAGGTGGGCGAGAGGAAGGAGATGGGCAAGGCGATGGCCAGGCAACACCTGACAGAACAAATGATATGAAGGAAAGTATAAAAACTAAAGAAAAAAATTATGGGGGGTTTGGGAGGGGGAAGGGGGGAGGGAAAGGGGAGGGCAACAGAAATTAAAAAAAAAAAAAAGTAAAATATGACAAAATGATTTTTTGTTTTTTTTTTTTTAATTTTGGTTTTTTTTTTCCGTGGTTTAACCCTTTGGGGATGGATCGAGGTGGTAATTGAGGAATTGAGGAGATAAAGACTCTGCAGGGTTGGGTCTGCCGTGGTTTTTGGGGTCAAATTGAAGTTGTGAATGTCACAGGCTCCCCAAAGGGTTAATTAGGATCTACAAACACTACTAAGGAACAGACAGTAAAGTTTGATCTGTTAGCCTGGCATACCAATGCTCCACAGCACCCAGCACTCCACAAGGTCCTTAACAGCTACCAGAGGTTCTCAAACAGCTGTTCACAAACAGTACCGACCACACAAACTGCTACTTTCAAACCAAATGATGAGTAAATATCCATCTAGGAGCTGGATCTTTACAAAAACCAAATGATGAGTAAAATATCCATCCAGGAGCTGGATCTTTACAAAAACCAGCGGTGTTCAGTGTCTGAATGCTGACATTTATGCCTTTATCACTTATCTGAGGTATTCATGGATGATTTTAATCTAGGATATAGGGCTCATGGTTTTCAAAGCAGAATTAAATGAATTTACAAGCCATTCTGAATATTTTAGGTCTATGATGTTGATTCAGCAGAGTAATAGGGTGAGAGAAACCACAAATACTACAGACAAATTTCAAGGTTAGCATTGTTTGGGCAAGGCTCAGTTGTCCATCCTTTACAGAGCTGACTCTGGCTTCAAAAAGGAAGTCTCACTTACCTTTAGATGCTTCTCAGACTCCCTCTCCAGATAGATCACTTGAGTATTATACATTTTTCATTTACTCACAGCAATTTAGTATAATAGCATTTTTAAATTCTACAAATAACGCCTTGAGGACAGGCCACTGCTGAAACCCATCTCCAGAAATGTTTTTGGCTTCTGGGACACCAATTGCTGCCATGCAGTGCCTGCTGATGCCTGGCTAGAAATACCTCCCATGTATCCAGCAGAAAATACTCAAATACCCATTTGGAGGGAAGGCTTTGGATTCCTTTTCTCTAACACTGTTCTTGTTTCTCCCCTCCCATTTTCATCAAGGCAAGCAAGTGGTTTTATTCTTTTCCAGAAAGGAAGAGAAGCTTCCTCCTGCCACTGCCTTTCACCAGGTGTCAGCACTGCTGCTCCTCCACCCAGAGCTTTGCAGTGCTGATGCAGTTTTTCATCTTTAAAACCACACAGTGCACCATCATCTAAGACAAAGGTGTTTGAGGAGGAAAACAAATGACATTTCTGCTCTGCAAAGCCACAGACAGAGCAGTGCAATGAGTGTTCCTTTGTGAGTTAAGCCCAAATCCAACTCACAACCTCTGTGTTAAATGATGAATGCTAACCTGGTTTATGGAATACACAAACCAATCCCACGCCATTTCAGCACAAAATGGGGTAATTTTCTGCAGTTTTATGAGGTACATTCACTCAGATTTCAGATACTTGCCTCCGTTAACTACTCTCTGATCTGCTCCAGAGTTAGGGCTGAATTCTGAAGTGTGGGATCCAGACCTTGAGATTGGTGGGCCTGATCCAGACTGGCCCATCCTCGGTGAGTTTTGTCTTCCACTTCCCCAGGACAGGACATCTCTGTTCCTCTGTCCAGGTGGAATGTATTTATTTTCTCTGAAACACACCAAATTTCTATCAGCGTTGAGACACAACTGAGAGGCAACAAAAAGCTCCCCATTTCTCTCTTTTTCTCCCATCAAGCCAAGGGGAAAAGTCTAAATAATATCAGATGTTGACCCAACAGTCACCTCATGAATTGCCTTTTGATAGTGGCCACACAGTCCACTTTATGAGCCCACAGCACTGAAGGATTAGCAGTAATGCCTGAAATTCTCCAGGACACACCAAAACCACTGCCCCTTCCTGGAATTTGGGACAAATTCACCACGGTGACAGGTCAGAATGGGGAAGTCTGTTTCACTACAGAGATAATACAGGGCCAGGCAGAGGTGTCCAAGTCAGCCTGAGTGCCAAAAGCAGCACAGGATTGTTTACACAAGGCTCCAAACCTAATCAGGCCCGCTGAAAAAGCCCAGTATCAATGAGCAAACTGCTACAGCACCAAAATACCTCCATAATTTAAATAAAAATACTATTCATAGTGTACTCAAGTACCTAGTGTTCACACCATGTCCTTCTCTTTCATTAGCATTTCTCTGAACAGCAGTATATTTTTCTTCTTCTGTCCTTTCATCATTTTCCAAGGCAACCCGAGCTTTGTATTGGGCACTTGATTCAATTTCCTCTGCTAATTGAGTTGCTCTGGCTTCCCGCTTTAAAAACTCTTCTGAATTATCTCTTTCTAATGGCACCCTAAAAAGACAATGGAAAGGAAAAGAATCTCTGAAATGCATTCAAAAGCACAAAGGAGTTACAAAAATCACACAGTCTTAGTTCTAACAGAGTCAGAGGGGAAAAAAAACTCCTGCTCCTAAGCCAGTAGACTTGCTGTCTGTTTTTTAATACAAAATTCTTGGACTGGTTTGATATAATGGACAAATTCAGGGCCATTTACCTGCCTAGAGAGATGAGGACAGGGTGCAGAACTTTTCCACAGGATTTGTAAAATCCCCAGTCCCTAAAGCTGTGCAAAGGCTCCAACTTTTAACATGTCTGAGAACATCAGGAATAAAAAGCTTCAGACTGCTGTTTACATAAGAAGCTACTCCAAGAGCCCAAATTTGAATTTTTTAGGTATTTACACAGTGCCAGCAGACACAATCCTAGTGAAAGTAGAGACTGACATCTTTACTCCTTTGATAATTCCAGCCACAGAACTTCAGCTCTCCCAGTTCTGAAGAACTGCAGAAAAGATGGATGCAACACTTCAGAGCACAGGAGCAGAAATTCCTGACTCATCTGTGAGTGCCAGGACCTCAATCCCATTCCTTCCATGTCTCTCTCTATGGCAGGCAATGGAATATTGCAAAAATCATCCCATAGGAAAGCCACCAAGTCAAAATTCAATACATGAGCACTGAAACACTGAAAAAACCCAACCAGGGATGGGATCATACCTGGCACCTCCTGCCACCCATTTTTGGGGTTTACCTGTCCTAATTTGTGTGTCAGGTTTTAAAAAAAACAATTTTTTTTCTCTGATTTTAACTTTAAGTTGCAAAAGTTGTTCCACCAACCTTACCTCAGAATATGTTACATAAGAATACAGAACAGAGCTGAGGCTTGGCCCATGCTCTGCTGGGCACTACAGAATCACAACTGCCCGTATTTTAAATAATATAAAGAAGGAAAACAAAGAAAGTGGGTGGAGATACAAGCCAGGTACAGAATAATACATGCAAAATTGCTCAAGTGTTGGTGGCAGAACAAGGAAAACAAGTGGCTTTGCCAGATTCCAAGCCAGCACTCAGCTACTGCAGCACAAGTTTTCCCCCACATTTTTGGCCAGTCAAAACATTTACTGGCTTTATCAATGGTAACTGCAAGAATATTTAATAAAACCCCTCAGCATAAAGCTTTGGCTCAAATAAGATTTACATGAATGCAAACCTGGTCCCAGGCTCCTCTGTTAAAAAGACAATAAAGGAGAACAGCCAATAATCCTCATTTATTTAAAGTGAGTGCAAACAATGAAGGGATGTATGGCAACCTAAAGAGGCAGGGAATGATTTCATGTTTTCTACCAGGCCATTAAAGATGAGAGGAAGGGGATGGACAGGATGACATTGTTCAGAACCCTGGTGATGATCAATACATTTGCTGGAACACAAACTTGTACCTTGATACAGTTTGACAAACTCTACCTGCTACTGCTTAGCTCTAGGAAGAGAAAACAATCAAACAAGAAACCCTTCAGCTGCACATCCAAGCATTTCATGGAAAATCAGCAAAAGAGCTTCCCAGTTTAGCAGACTGATATGCAAAGCAAGTTGCTTGACTAGGGGGGGAAAAATGGAATTAATTTAAAGCCACCTTCATGTTTTTAATGTGTTTCCATTAATATCCAGAAAGCAGAAAGATGGAAGACTAAAGTTCAAAAGTACAAAAAGTACTTAGAGCAGTGAAGGGAAGGAAAGAACAGCTTCTCCAGGATTCAAACATAAGCTGATTAGGACACTTTGATTATCACCATGTTACAGGTCCATTTGCACAAAACACAAAAATCACACTGTTGAACCACAGACCTGTAGACAAGTGCGCGCACACACACACAAAAAAAATCAAAATATTCACTGCTATTCCTTGATATTGAAAAAATAGTTTTCTGCTTTGGGGGTTAAAAGAGTGGGGAAATACTGAAGCCATTTCACAATGCCTGTGAACATCTGCAGTCCATTTGTGTTGCAGTTGCAGTGAACATTAGAGCTGCAGACTCTGGGGAATAAATCACTGCCAGAGTAGCCAGAGCAGCCTTTATACTACTTCTATATTCCAGTTGTTATTATATTTAACTAAAACTTCAGTTTAGAGCTGGACAAGTCTGCTAAACAAGCACACAACCCCCGCCCTGGTTATCAGCAGCTTTTCAGCATTCCAGGATCTTCCAGATCAATTGTCTCAATAAAATCAGGGTTTAGACAAACTGCTCTGCTAGGTTAAACAAAAAACTGTAGGTATAGCAGCTACATACAGATTAATTCACAGCTTTCCACCCTATTCCTGGAAGTTTCAGTAAGAAACAAGCCTTATTGCATGGCTAAATTCAGAAAACTCTGCAATGGGAATGAGCTGTGCCCATTTAAGGGAATATATAAAGATTTCTACATCTAACTATTCACAGAAAGCTGGCAAGGTTTCTTAAGCACCATTCATTCATTGCTTTTGCAGTTATTTGATTCCACAACTTCAGAAACTATGCAAAAGGAGCTGCAGAATATAAAGTTTGTCAAACCAGGGAGAACATTCAATACAAATCTAATAACAAAATATTTTGGAACTTACGTATAAGAAGATAAACTGCTGTCATAAGTTGACACTACACCATAATTTTCTTCATTGTAACGAAACATGTCATTGGGATCCCATCCATTAGACTAGAAGAAAATGATGCTTGTTTTTCAAAATGACACTGGAAACACATTCCCTTCAAATGAAGGGCTGATGGCAGAAGTTAAACCTTCTGCCCTTTTTCCTGGGCCTATGAATTCACTGTCCAGATAACAAAGTTATTAATGCCACAGTTGATTTCAGGGAGCTTTGTTCACCAGCTGCACAGATTCTACCTTCAAAATTCCTTTTTTATTTTTTTGTTTGTTGTGAATCTTTGTATTGTTTTTATGAGGTTTTTTAAGTACATGCTCACTCTGTATTAGAAGACTACTGGCTAGCAAGACATACATACATTAATATCTTTTTTGCCTTTTCCAAAAAGTGCAAATTAACACTTCTGAAACTTTTCAAAAGCACTGATGGAATTACCTGAGAGGCACCACAGGCAGAAGATTCCTGTTGATCTGCCCAACTCCCCCACTTCAGTAAAACTGCTATCACAGCACTCAAGCACAACAATAAATGCTTTGAATATTTTATAAAAGCACTGAGAGTACTGGGTATTCCAATAAATCTCAGCTCTACAGTATGGACACCAAAACTGACAGGAGAATTGTTCTACCCAAAGTTAATATGCTCTAATCAGTAATATTATCTCCTTGAACACACTGCAGGCTGGACACCTGGCTACAAGAATTTCTGCTTGAGGAAAAGCTGACTGCTGTGATATATGAGGACATGGCATTTGAGGCCATATTCTTCATATAATGATTCATAATCTGAGACTGTCCCTGTGCTTGGGTCAGGCTTCCATCAATTCTCTCCCTCTGCAGCCCAGGGACACTGAGCTGAGCACAATCTCCCCATCATTTCCAAGTGCAATGACAGTCAGACAGGAATGCTCTGATTAAACATAAATCACTTTGGGGCATTGCTGGATTTGGAGTCCTTAACAAAAGCTGCTCTTTGGGTCCTGGGGTCCAACACAGCTCTTACCACAGCAGCTGCCATTGCTCAGAATTTGCCAGAAGTGCCATTTGAAAGGCAGCTATTCTCAGCCAGATCCCTCCAAAGGGCTGTGGCAGCTGCTGGCAAAGACTGAACATCCACCAGCACAATGCAGGACAGCAATTCTGCTCCTCCAAAGCTCATTAGTAGATTGAAATTAAGGAATTATTTCAAGGCATATCCAGGGAAACAGCTCATTTTCTACTGATGGCCAGAGATGATCAAAGCATCACTCACGACATCGGTCTCCAGCGCCTCCAGCTCCTCGGAAGCCGTGTTCTCTCCTCCATCCCAAGGTTCCAGATCCTTCTCCTTGTGCTCTCCATTAACTTTAGCACTGATGGCTGAATCAGTAAAAGCATCTGCAACAGAGTGGGGAGGGTTGGGACCAGTGAGACCAGTCTGGGTAAGTTTGCACACTGGTTTTGAGCTGAGGAACAGCTCCAACACAGCTGAATCACAGGCACAATATCATCATTCCCCCTCTCTTGGAGCTGCTGGGCATCAGAGTGGTGCCCACTCCAGATTAAAGTACAGACTAACTTCTCCCATATCAGAAAATAGAATTATTTTCCGTTATTTCAAAATGTTTTCTACGATTACATGTATATTTGGGAGAGAAAAAGAGAAAAAAAGACAACACAAGGATCCCTATTCTTCTAGGAAACCAAAGACTCGTATAAAATTCTTTGCCAACCAGCCCACACAACTGCACACCACAACAGTGTGCAAATATCAAAAGAGCAGGAAAGCAACTCCCTAAATGGGCAAAATGCAATTTTCCTTTCAAATATCCAAATTTATTCTATTTCCACAACTCCTCAATACACCACCAGAGCAATTATCCATCAGCTTGGTGCTCCCATTTCCTGTGACATGAACAGAGGGTTTTCCTCTCCTGCCAGAGTTTTTCCAAGCAGCAGCTTAACCAAATCACACAGAAAAATTCAGAAACTCCCTACTTTTTGTTCTCAACAACATAAGAGAATAAATAACCAGTAAGGTTCTTTTATTGTTTATAAAAATGATAAAAACATCAAAAAATAAAGATCACAAACATTTATTTTGACTTGTTCATGTTTGACTTGTTCATGTTTCATTCAAGCCAGACTTAAAAAGGAATAATACCAGAGTATTTCAATTGCTGTAAAAATTTATCTAAAGCCATTCACTAAGCTTTTGTATTTGTAAGCAAGTGGATCTCAGAACTACATACAGACCTTCAAAAAATCAAATAAGCTTGTTATAAGCTCATAAATAAATAAATCAGCCTAAAATAAATAAATCTTCAATCCAGAATTTCCTACCACCATTCTGCTGATAAAATAAGGAGCAAACATTGCAGACCTTTAGAAAAGATGAAATCAAACCACCAGGCAGTGCCAGATAAGGAAAAACGTGGCCTAAATTAACTTCTGGCAAGATCTAAAAATCTGCCTAAAAAAAATAAAATGAACTTTAAAGCTATTATGAAAAGAATTCCCAACATATGAAGTTGGCCACTGATGTAACAGCTTTTACACAATCGCTGAAGATGTTTTAAAGAGAGACTGCTGATACTGCTTTTATTCCTGCTTTACCCAATCTCACAGTGAAGTTCTGAACATATATTGGATAAAAATTTATTGTACTTGGTCTCTCTAATAACAGCCAGCACTATCCCATGAAATGCTCGAACAAACAGCTTTCAAAATATACTTTATTATAATATATACTATATATATGTGTTCAAATGTCATCTGAAACTACAAAGGAACACAGTGCTACAACTCATAGTTAAGTATTAGCTAAAGAGCATATTTTTAAGAATTTTTAAAAATGTAAACTCTGCATTTACCTTATCAATACCCCATGGCTGAACTCAGATTAACCAGTGCTGCTCCTGCCCCAAACACCATTAAGTCCATGTTTTATTTCTGCTCAGATCGGGACATTTCACACCAAACCCAAGTTGGAGGCTGTTTATGTCTTTTAGGAAACTGAAATTTGTTTCTGCATCGCTGGGAATGGAGGGAGCTCCTCTCCAGTGAGATTAGATAAATATGAATTAGGAACCTGATGGCAGCACCTGATGAAGGCAATCTGTTTTTCAGAAGGGTGTTTCCTTAATTTCTACTAAATTCCTTGAGGCAAACTCCACACAACTGTGCCATTTTGGATACTGTGAATAAAATACCAGCTTAACAAGACTCATCCACTCAACCCACTAATTTTCTTATTTAAACAGCCACATAAACATTCAGAAGCGCTGTTATTGTAATGATACAGATGGAAAAAACACCCAAGTCAAAACAAAAACTCCACTATCAGCAAGTGCTGCAGGTCTGAGTAGGATGTGTGCAGTCACTGCTGAGTTTCCCAGTAAATTCAGGATATCACAGGGCTCAGGAAGCTCCACTGCTCTGAGTTCCTCTCTCATTTTACAAAGTCACAAACGAGACTTTGCCTGTTTAACCTCTACAACTCAAAGAAAACCCAAAGACAGGAGAAATTCAAGCTACAAAGACACTCCCAGCCAGACAATGTGGTCTCAAGAGCATCCAGGCAAAGTTTAAATGCAGCAGGATGGTACCTCAAGGCACAGATCAGAATTTTCCTGGAACAAACAGCAGGGCAGGCACATGGGAGACCAGAATTAAAAACCCAGCAAAGCCTCTCCCAAAATTAATCAGCAACAGACTTGAGAATGAATGCAAAAAACCCTAAAAATAAGAGTTTCCAAAACAAAAATGTGGCAATTAGGATGATTAATAAAGTAGAAGGTAAAGCATGAGCTGCTGCTGGAAGGGCTGACTGGCAGAGCAATAACTGACAAGACACTGCCCAGGCTCAAGCTTCCCCCTTATCTGGTGCCTCTTATCTCTGAGCTGTTGAAGGAGCAATTCACATGACACCTTGACAAGGCCAAATTTTTAATCAATCTCTTTTCTACATGGTAAAACCCGAGTTAAAGATCAAATGGGACCTGGTGAAACAAGGGGCTGAGGCTGTAACACTCAATTAGCCCCCACTGCCTCTGTACCTGCTTAATGTGACATTTCCCAAGCTCAGGAGTTGGGTATCAAAGACCTTGCTTTAAAGCCTGGTAAAAATCATTCTTCATGAATGGAAAAAAAATCCCAAGGAGAGCTCTATGCAATGGAAATTCGTATTAAAGCAAATTAAAAATACACATTCTGCGAAAAACTCAGCTGGGGCAAATTCCTCAAGTGTGTGCTGCTAACTGAGTTAAAGAAAAAAGTGCCAGAGCAGAGCAATTAAGAGTCCGGGTTTAATTAATTTCAATGTCTAACATGCTTGTTTTCACAAACAGATTTTGGTGAAGAGCACAAATGTGCAATTAAGTGCCAGTCTGCAGCTGAAATGCCATTAAACCAATCAGTGTTACGTGCCAAAGGTGCTGATGGCGCTCACTGAAGCTTTGATCAAGGCAAAGTAAACTGAGGTTTCACCCTTAAAGGTTTCAACAGTAAACTCTGATTTGTTTTGTAACTCCTTACTACTGATTTGAAACATTAAAACCAGTTACCACCGGCTCTGCAGAGCCAACATTTCCTTCCTTTGTTCAAAAGATGCCTTCTGCTATTCCCCTTGCAACACTTTCTCTGGGAGGATGCCACTCTCAGAGCTAATTCAAGGAAAAACTTAAATAGCTAATTCTCTTCTGCCTTTCTTTTCATTGGATTTGTAGTATTTTCCTCAGCATGCCAAAAAAAACAATAAAAACATTGCAGAAGTCTTTTACTTTACCAGTAAGTTATGATGTTTGAATTGTCTTGTCTTTAAAGAGAAGCCAAGAAGGCAACTCCAAAGCCTGACTGAAATTTGAATCCCATGCAAACCAGCTCTGAGGACTGATCAGTGCTCAGGGCTCCCAGGAAACAATTCTGGTGTAGAATCAGGAGAAACAGAACCTCCTGCATCAATCAGGAGCCCAAATCTCCCAGCAGCAGCAGGATCTCAGCACTCAAAGGTGAAGCAGAAAGATGTGCTAAGATTAATGTACAGGCAAGGATTTCAGCCTGCACTGCCAGTGGGGTTTTTAGCAGCTGATTTGCACTGCACATACAGAAATCAGTGTCAGTCCCTCCTTAGGAGCAGACAGAACAGTCTGGAAGGGTGTAACACAGCTTCACCCGAGTTTTCCACTGTATGTTTCATTCATCAGCCTGCCTGTACTGCAGCAAACCTCAATTCCACAGAGAGAGACCCTCAGGTGATCCCTCCCCTTCCCCTGGAAGCCAAACAAGCACCTGCAAGGTCTGTGCAGGCTGACAGAGCTGCAGATAAAGGCCCAGCAAACAGGGACACAGTGATTTTTGGAACATTTTCACAGCCACAACACCCCTCCCTGTGCAGACCTACCAATTTTTCTCCCAATTTCTACAATCTGGGCAGAGCCCAGGCTTTGCCCAGGGGTGCCTCTGAAGGTGCAGTGTCATGCTTGGCACAAACCCCACTGTGCTGCTCCAGTCCCACCCCCAGCCCTGCGCTGCTGCTCCCTCCCCTGAGCTCTCTGGGGGGGTTATCAGCTCCCTGCCCCAAAGCTGCAGGGCTGTGATAGCACTGGGAGCTGCCTGGCAGCCTCTGGCACAGGCTTTTCACACACAACTCTTGTTTTCCTTCTTCTGAAAGGAGACTCCATCCCATTCCCTTTCTCCCCACCTGCTGCTCTTCCCCATTTCTCTTCCAGTCTCTTTTTTCAGAATCCAGAGAATTTCTCTGCTACTCAAACCCATTTACCCACATTCCTCCAGCCCAGCAGGGAACAAATGCCAGAATAAAATCCATAGCTACTTATACTGAGTTGGGATGCATTAAAATTTTCAAAACAGTATCTTCTGCAGAAATTTATTTAGTTCACGGGCTCCACTAAATCTAGAAGTCTCCTACAGGGTAAGAAACACACAGAGAGAATCACAGAATATTCTGAGCTGGAAGGGACCCACAAGGATCATCAGACCCCATGTAAGCCTCCCAAAGGACAGCTGATGAAAAGCTCTTTTATTTGACTATGATTTTAAAGCCTTTCCAACCAAGTATTCCCAAATTCTCCTCACCTGTCTGTGAAAGCCAAAAAAACCATTGAGGGTTAGACAATTTAGAAGTCTCTGTTTCTAGGTAAGTGTAACCAGAGCACCAAGCAGGGACAATTCCCAAAACAAGGAGCACCAAGTCCTCAGGCAGGAGTTCAGAGCCAGTTTTCACTTTAAATCATCCAGTACCACAAAGATTTGGGTTTATTTACAAGAACAAAGGCCAGCACTTCTGTCACACACATTCACAAACTTCCAACCTTTTGAATCCTTATTTAATTTCCCAGGAAGCAGAAAGCCCCTCATTGCTCTAATTTGAAGGTGTGATCAGAACCTGAGTTACACTTTCAAGTGTCATTTCCAGATAATGTATTTTTGGGACAAAATGGAAAGCAGATTAATTCACCCACTCTGACTTATCAAGTTCTGCAGCCTTCCAGTTTATCATGCTCCAAGTTTTTATGGCTTTATTTCAGCTCTCCAGTATTTAAGAGATTTAGACTCAGTCATTCCACCTAATAAAGTGAACTGAGGGACTGTTCAACCTGAAACAGTCATTTTCTTCTAGAAAATGTCCATTGAGCAATTATTCCTAGAAGCAGTAGCATATTCCTCATTCAGTCTGCTCAAAATCTATAAAGATTGGGTGAGGGAGAGCCCAGTTTGCATTTACATTAAACTGATGTTCATACCAAACCCATTATAAAACAGCTCTCATGTAATTTAAATTCCAAGTCCCATCCAGAACCTGGAACTTATCTGCATTTCAATGCTGCATTTGCTCTGACATTATGCATCATCATCTGGGAAAAGCAAAAATTCCTTGAAACAACAAACCTCTCATTCTGCAGCTTTAGATCAGGCAAGAACAGGTACAAACACAAGGTGAAGAGAGAAATTCTCATTAAATGTCCTCATCTCTAAGTCCCTGCCAATGGGAATAAAACCTGTGTTCCAATAACACTGAGCTCCTGTGACAGTTGTTAATCAGACTGTAAATGTACACAATTTCACCCCATGCCATAAAAATCTGAATTTCCTTTTATTCCTAATCCCAGCAAATCAGCAACATGAAGCAGAAAGACTCTGGAGATTTGCTGCCCAAAACCTGAGAAATCTGCAAAGGAACAGAACTGACTCATGAGTTCTCAGGTTCCAGAAGAATAATCAGGGGCTTGGAGGTCAGACATTGAAAGTATAAAGACTGCCTGAAAAATTATTTAATTTGAACAGTTTCAATGTCTTCAAGATTTTAAGATTTGTCTGTCACCTCTCTGTATTTTGAAAAGCTTTAGCTACAGGTCTACAAGGAGTAAAGGAGAAATTAAAACACAAATAGAGGATTTTAAAAGAATTTCTAGCTTTGTTTGTAGAAGTATTTATAGAATATTTCTATGAATGCATGTTTAGACACAGATGTTACCTCAGTATAGACTCTATACATCTTAACTCTGAGAAATAACCTTTCTCCAAAGAGTTTCTGTATTCAGTCATTCTTGTATAACACTTAACAGAGAAATTTAGAATGACATTTACAAAAATGTGTCTACCTCCCATAGAATCTATAAAATATTCTGTAAAAGCACTAAGGCTTTGCATTTCAGACATCAAAACAGCTACTCAAAAATACTTTTTTTAAATTTATGAATTTCTGATTTCACAAGGTGCTGAAGTTTTGTTCTGTTTAAGAATTACAAATCTAAATATGAACTTCAGTATTTGGATCCTAAAGCATCTACTTCTAAAAACCTTGAATTATAATCTCAAAACATAAAAAAAAAATTAAAACAAATATACCTCTTCTGGCATAATTGGTATCCATATCCTTAAAATGCACCATAACAAAGTCTGAAGACTTGAACAAGATACTCTCCAGGATGTCCTCCCGTTTTGGCCCCAAACTGGATTCTGCAGTTTTCCGATGAGCAGCATCGACCACTAAATCACACTGTGGGAGATACAAACACAGGGCACTGCTTTACTGCACAGTCATCCCCTCAAAAATTTGCAAAAACCAGGTATTTACAATCTGCTTTAAATCTAGGCATGAACAGGAAAAATAATTCAGAGTAAATATTACAATTTTCATCAAATGTTGGTTATTCGGTATTAGGGAATTTTCACAATAGGGAAGAGTCAAAATGTAAAAAATTACCTTAGGACTGTAGGTTTTAAAAACTCCTTCATATATACCACCATTTTTCACCTGTACTTCACATTTGGATCCCTAGAATGCAAGAAAAAATGAGAATGTAACTTTCTACCAACATGACAAACAACATTACAGTGATTTTCTAAAACGCGTTCTTTACATAGGTCCAAAATGTAAAAATACAGCTCAATTTATAGCCAAATTTCCTCATTCAGCATCTGCCCTTTACAAATACACTGCTGTGCTCTGCAAATTCAAATAGCTGGGTGTGTATGGGCAGTTCTGAAGGGATTTAAGATACTCACTGGAGAATATTTGGTCTCACAAGACTCTTGACCAGTTAAAACACACAAAGGAGGTTTTGTGCAAACCCCAAATCTGTGCCTGCGTGGGTACAAATAAGGATAAAAGCTTATCCTGGCCTCAAGCAGATGTGGGACAGTCTGCCTTACTTCATTTTGCCATGTCAGGGCTTCCCTTAAAATCTTGGGAGAAAGGTTTTTAATCTCTACACATGGACTCATTTTATTTATCCACAACCCTTCTAAAGACATGAAATTCAAAATTCAACCAGTGCACCTAAGAAATCTGCTGTACCTCTGCAAATCAGAGTGCAACCTTTCCAAGCCTAAAACTTCTGTGATCCTTTAAAGCTCAACCTTGGCAAAAAGTGTTTAAAGTTTAATATTTACTCTTTTGTATTACAATTAGTTAACAATTCCCTGTCATATAGGAACCATTCTTCCAAATATGAAGACTTACAACAACTGATGTGAGTATGTGAACCATTCTCATGTTTGCATAGATGCCATCAAAAGAAATCTGAAAAATAAGGAAGTCATCATGAATATTGAAGAAATTCCAAAAGCCAGAGCACCCAACCCAACCCAACCCAGGCTTTCATCAGTACACAGAAAATCTCAGAAACATTGGGTAAAAATCTTACTCAGGCAAGACAGATGGAATGTTTATTATGAAATATTAATATTAAACATATCAGGGGAGATTTTCAGAGGGCCCCTGACTTTTTTTCCTGACCAGTTAAAAATCTAACACCCTCTCAAACAAGCTAAAAATCCCAGGAGAGCCCCTAATGTCACTCCATTAAGGAAATTCTCTGGCTGGCTGGGTGCAGCTGATAGGCACAGATTTGAGGGATGTCAGCAGGGCTTTGTTTTTAAACAAAAAAAGCCCTGCTGGTTTTAAGAACCATCAAGAGAATAAAGCACTTGCAGAGCTGCAGAAGCAAAAAGGTGTTTTCAGGCCTGCTCAAGCTCATCCTTTCATCTCCCAGCCCTGATTACACACATTAACAGCAGCTAAAGCCATCAAATTGTGGAGTGCTAAATTGTCACAAAGCCTATTATTAATTTAGTCCAAAGTAACTCAGTGCAGCACCAGGACCTGCAATCCTGACTGGGAGAGCTGGGCAGGTGTCCCCAGGCTGCTGGAGGACACATTCACCTCAGTGCAGCTGTTTTGTTGCAATAGCTGGTACCTCTTGGTGTTTGTAAAACAAGAGATGCTAAAACAGCTCCTGGGATCTCACCATATTCTGAGTTTTTCTACTGAAAATGTATTTTTAACTGTTTTCTGGGATGAACAGACAAGTCTGAGGACAGCTCAAGCACTCAGTACACAGCACATTCAGACCAACATTTGGGGATGTTTAGTGTTTGCCTACGACCTTTTCCACCAATTTTCCTCAAAGCTTCTTTAGTTTTTCTCAAGTGTCTTGGTATCTTCAATAAACATTTATGTAAGCAAACTGCAGTCCTTTTAAATCTTCCTGCTTCTGCTCCATTCCCCAAAATTAGGCATCTTTGAAAACCAGGCCAGCAACAAATTGGCAAATATTTGATTAGTGAAGTTCAAAGATTCACTCTTTCAATCAAGATCCATGAATTTAGCTCTGATAAAATGATGTTCTGCAAGTCAAGCCACATCTATGCTCCAGTAATGCAAAGGCTTGAGAACAACTAAAGCTGCACATTGGAGCTACTGAGAACAATGGCTCAGCAGTTTTATAGTAAAGCTAAACAAAGTGGTTATTTTTATTTCATTAAATGCTGCTTTACTGTCATCTGTTTAAGGGAGAAGACAAGGTTAGAATTTTCAGATAGGAACTAATTCAAAAAGCACTGCCTTAAGTTAAATTGTAATTAAGCTGTAATTGCAAGAAAATGCAGAATATTTATATTAGTGCAGTCAAAAGTTTAAGTGAACCTTCCCCCCTTCACCCTCCCAGGAGACTTAAATGAATGTGAGATGCTACTCTTTAAAAAATTGCATTTCACTCTAAAGTATCCACCCACCATGGTATCCCAAGGAAAATATGGAGAGAATATTCCAGTATCTGCCATTCTGCTAAGTTGTTTCCCCAACCCTGCACTGGCACAAAGAGCAGAAACCACAAACTCACCGTAGGCTGAGGTGGTCCTTTGCCACTGCTGCGGCCTCTGCAATGAAACACACACATGGCAGATGATTCAAGAGCTGCTGAAACTGCTCCATTTCCTACCCAGCAAGAATTCCAAACCCATCTTAATTCAGAGCTGAGAATGGGCTTGGGAAAACCAGCACTCCCAGAGAGCAGAGCCTGACAAGGACTCACTGGGATTATCTCCAACCTGCTGACCTATCAGCAGGCAGGGGGTTACCTGTGATAAATTAAAGGATAAAATGAAGAAAATACCAAGTTTATAAAATCAGAGGAAGAATACGAGTAAATTCCAAAATGGCACACAAAGGCAAGATCAGGCTCGAGCCTTACACAGCACAGGGTCCCCTCCTTGAGCCAGGAGGCTCCAAATGTTGTCCAAATGTGTCAGATCTGGGCCACCCAAACAACTGACCCTGCAACAGGCCACAGAGGAGCCCTGACTGTGAGGTTCCACCTACAGAGGTCACTTCTAACTAATTCTGCCCATTCCCCCAAAAATCCCAGCTCCTCCTAATGCCAATCTGTCAGTGTGTAGCTCTCAGGACACCTGGGGATGCTCAGAACACCCTGACAAGGCTCAGTCTGTGCCCTCCACCCCAGGCACCTGAGCCCCAAATCATCCTTGCAGCTAAAAAAGTCCCCAACAGCTCCAATTCTTCAACTCCACTGGTGTGCCTTAATTCTAAGCTCCTCCCTTGTACCAAGAAGTCCTAGTTTCAAATACTCCTTATAGTGATTTAGATTTGTGTTATGACTTCAGGAGCACTCACTGGAATGTGAGGCAAAAATAAATCATCTGTTCTATTAAAAAAACCCTCATTTTTTTAAAATAGACTCACCTTACTGACACACAACCATTACAATAAAGACACCTGAAGAATCCTGCCTGGTATTATCTAAACAACACTGAAATCTAAATCCAACTGGATGTCAGAGAATCGTAGAATGGCTGGGGTTGGAAAGGACCTTAAAGATCCATTTTCATCCCATGGGCAGGGACACCTTCCTCTAAACCAGGCTGCTCAGAGCTCCTGAACACCTTCATTAGATGCCAACTGCATTGAAATGCTTTTAAAAACACCAAGCTGGGGCTGAATACACCCTACCCCCCAAAATAACAGGCCCTTATAAAAGAGAGCTCACAGGGTAGTCAAAAAATCAAAGGAACTTCTCTCAGTGAACATAAATAACCCTTCAATAAATTCTGCCGAAATAAGCAAAGCCATCAGAGAGCCATGAAAGGCCTTAATGAGGAAAAAATGAAAAACCACTAAACTATCACCTGACTCATTTCCAACAAGCTTCTGCATCAGAACTGTGGACTCAGAGCATCACACATGCTGAGGGCATTGGCTGATGGCAGAACTGCAGATTTGGGGTGCCCAGCAGGCGTTTTCAGGATATTGCAGAGAGCTAATCTCACCAAAAAAAGCTTTAATGCAAATAACCTTTATTTAACTACCCCTCAGCCTTAACTTTCCATAGGGCAGCTTCACAATGTCAGGCTTGCTCTGGAGCAAATCTGACATTTGTTAAATGGCCTCTGAGAGAACTGAAGCCTTGTGAACCTGGAACAGCATTTTTGCATAATATTCAGACCCTTCTCTATTTGAAAGTCATTTCACCAGATGTGGAACCCCCACGTAAGAGCCACAGCCCAGTTTGATTTGTCCTTCAGTTACAATCAAAAATGTGATCACCATGGTCACTCAGAACTTGGCCAAAGTCAAACAATTTTACCAGTTCCATCTGCTGCCCTCATAGATTTTAGAAGTTCCTCCTTTTCCTCCATCAGCTATAGATCAAAAGTGAAAAAGTTTCGTGTCTTTGCAAGAGAAACCACTCCCATTTTTAGTGACAAAGTATTCTTAGACCTGAAAATAACTGGGTTGCTGGACTGGGCAGAAAGTTTGGAGTATTCCCTCTAAGCATCAACTCAAGTATTCCAGATTTTCCATCTCTTACCACATTTCCAAAATTACTGTTCCTACCCATACTCCTTCAAGAAACAAACTGATTGTGCACATCCACATCAGCAAGAAGTCCCAACCTCTACATCAGCCAAAAATTAAAGCAAAAAATCTCTGATCTATCAGGTCTCTTTATGGATCTGACCTCTTATTTTCCAGTTACAACTGTTAATCACAAACCATTGGGGGGAAAAAAAAAAAAAAAACCAAAACAACACATTCTCCAAGATAAGAAAAGAAATATATTTACCAATCCTACCAATGCAACAATTTAGCCAAAACTGTATCTTCTGCTAAAACCAAGGCCACCAACTTGAGTTTCATATTCCAATAGGTGAAGAATCAAGTTCAAAGTATCATTTGACACATCTTTGATGCAACATATGAAAAAAACCCCTCAGGACCTTTACAGAAGGAGAAGGTAGATGGGTTTTGCCAGATGTTAAACATAATTTATAACAGGAGAGTAACACAAAGAAATGGAGGTGGGGGAATCTAGGAAGGCTCAGCAGCAATTTAGCACTGCTACCTAAAACCCCATTTTCATTAGGGTAAATATGGCAAAATTAAAAAAAAAAATCATTTTGCATTGCAGATACATGGTTAAAGGTAAACCTGAGGGAAGGCAGGACAGCCTGGCAAATCCAAGCTGGAAACCCTTTGCTTAGGGGTACCAAAGTCACAAACTCAGGACAAAGTAACAACTGAGCAATTAAACTTTGTGCCAATCCCTTGGGTCCAGCAGTTACACCCCAAGAAGCAAAGTCTCCAAAGCCCAAAAGCTGCACTATAAATGTTTTTTTTCCCCAGCAGCAACTTGCACATTTTTTTCTATTTTTATGAGTATTTCCTCAGCATCCCTCACCTCCCTCCTTAATGTTTACATGCCAAGTGGAGTGTTTGGATAAGCAAAACAAGGTCACGCATTTGTATTTTCCCAGTTAATGCAAGGGAAACAAAGTCACTCCTGGATGGGAAAGAAAGTCTCCAGTTTTCTTTCCAGCAGCATCTTCTCTTTGAAACGAAGACATAAATGCAGCCACGCTGCAATTAATGTCTGGAGCAGAAATGTAGCTACAAAGTCTTGAATTTAAAGTGTGAATGGATGTTTCTGGAGCACTGACTGACATTGCTGCAGCTTGGAAAACAAATTTACAGGGTACTCTAAAGAACTTTAGTGCAGAGAGCTGGCAAAGCTTTTCTTCTAAGGCAGAAATCTGAAATGCAAGGTTTTATTTCATTGCAGTGTTTGGCTCTATAAAGTCAAATGAATCGAAGATGTCAAATGAAGATTATGCAAGAAGTTCCTGCAGTTTTATTTTCTGTAGTTTTTTCCCCCAATACTGCCATCAATAATGTCAATTCCTGTCTCCACACAGGGTGACAGCTCCTACAGCATCTGGATGTTGAACAACCTGACTCAAGTCTGGCCCAGTGCACACCTGGAGCCTCTTGATGGGCTTAGTCATTGAAGAACCTTCACAGACATTGCCATGAATCAGTTGTTAAATTAAAAGTTACTCAAAACCAGGGATGTAACACCACCCTAAAGTGCACTCACAGCGATAAGGAAAGAGGCCTGCAGGTTAAGCAGTCATTCTGCTCAGCAGTTTAGCACATTTGCACTAAAACCCACACAAAGATGTCAGAAGCAACTCAAAAACCTGGGACTGGCACGTGTGAGCACATCCCCAGAACAGCCACTGCCCTGAAATTCCAGCACCTTGGCACTCAACATTCCCCTTCCCTTCCCTCTGAACAGGATGGTCACCATGCTCTCAAGAAAGGGATGTCAAGGAAAAAGGAAAATAAGTGGAGGTAAGAAGTTTGTGTCATTTTCTTTAAAAACTGAACCATGGGGTGGTTTCAGTTTTAGCTTTTTGATGGGAAAAAGCCATTTTTAAAGGGCAGTAACTCTGTGTATTCTTACAGCACCTCCAAGCCCAGTTAGGCAAGCAAGTTACCAAAACGAAAAATCCCTTCTGCCACAATTGTAACAAGACAAGAAACATCCCAACCCTAAGGCGTTTTGCCTTCAGATAAAACAACAATGGGGAAAAATGAACAAAAAAAGGATGGAGATGGAGGAAGGCTGGGAGAGATGCAACTTGCAGCCAGAGGACAGCTAACCCTCCTGTGCTTGCATAACACCAAAACTCCACTCCAACACAGAAAGTGGAGGTTAGATAATGCTCTGATAGCACAGGGAGCAAGTTTGTGAACCAAGTCTACATTTTCCCTAATTACAGCTTGCTGTGCTATTGGCATCTCCCCTGCAGCCCAAGCCCATCTGCCATAGTGCACATTAAACAAACACAGCATCTCACTTGAGGCCTCTTTATCATAAAGGTATTAATCCTTCTTTTTTATCTCAAACACCTCCAAGGATGCCTTCATTTCTGATTTTTCCCTTCGTCTAAAAGCAATTAATAGGAGGGTAAAGAACACTGGTTGTTCACAGGGGATTTTACCTTTTGTAATCTGCAATACAGATGGGGAGAGCAGGCAGTGAGCAGAGCTGACCCTTCCCTCATGAGCAGAGGTAGAAGGACAAGTGCTCAGCCCAATTCTTCCAGTAACACAGAAAATTAGGCTTAGGAGAGTTAATTGTCAATGAGTTTTCTGCCCAAACTAAGCTTTCAAGAGCAACTTAGCCATGAAAAGTCTTTTTTTTTCTGCATGGGAATGTTAGTGCTGCAGGGAAATGAGTTGTTGGGCAGAAAGCTTGACATACACTGGAGATGTTCAAGTTTTTATTCAAGAATATAATGCACCAAATTGATACCAAGATGCAGCCACCTAAATTTTCATTTTTCTGAACAGAAAAGCCACTCAGCTTTTCATTCACGTGGCCAGATTCACAGCATGAACCATCTCTGAATTTGCACTCCCCAAAAGACCGAGGACAGGTGTAGGGGAAGTTCTCTGAAGGTGTTCCATGGGGCTCCAGCAGGCCTGGGACTGGGATTTTACACACCCTCCATTCAGAAATAACTTGAAAAATTAAGAAAGAAAGAGCATGAACACCTCTGAGGGAACACATCAGTTGTTCAGCAGCCCCATCAGAACTCCCTAAGGATTTCTGAAGTGGAATTTATCCAATAGAACCAGAAAGGCAACACTGGTTGGAGAAATCCAGTGGCTTTAATCTTAAACTTGGGAGAGAATTTGAAGCTCATGTGCCCAAATCTATGGAGGCAAGTGCTTGCCATCAGGCTGAATTTCAAAAAATAAGCTGGAGGTTTTGTTGCCCTTCACGTTAACCTCTACAGTGCCACTGTGTGTTGGCAGGGACAGAGCCCAATAAACATCACGTCCCACCTAATGCCATATGTAAAAACTATTAAATCGGTGTTCTGAGCTGCTGAGGTATTGCTGTTGTTATTTATTTTGTCCTTTTCATACCATCCCAAAGCTCTTCTGCTTCCAGTTCCACTGGCTGGGAACAAAGTAAAACCCTATTTCCAGTGATGTCCAACAATGGGGCCACTGTAAATTCTGTTTTATTGCCAGTGCACAAAACCGAGTGGGAATGAACGTCCAGTTGAAGAGGAAGATGAATAAAACTCGAAATGAAACTGCTCTGAGTGACTGTGACCTTCAGAACTGTTAACGTCCTGCTCTGATCGTTTGTTATGACCCCCGCAGCCCCGGAAAAATTCACAGCACTGTAGAGTTTATTATTTGAGGGAAAGAAAGGGGGGAAATGCGAGTGGATTTGCGTAGCTAATGATCTGAGAGCAGGAGCGGGATCAATCTTCCAGAGGCAGCGAGCGTGGGGCGGGGGGGGGGGGGAGGCGAGGAGAGGGCTCAGCCTCTGCAAGATTCCTGCCCCAAAAATCCGGGAAAAAGCGAGGCCGCGCTTGGAGCCACCATCCAGCGGCGCGGCGCGGCCCGCCTTCCCGCGAGAATTTTATTGCGATTTCCATTATTAAAAAAAAAAAAAAAATCAAATAAAAATACTAAAAAAAAAAAATTTAAAAACATTACAAATAATAACGATCCCTAAACGTTAAAATAAATTTTAAAATCTAAAAATCACCAACCCCCCCCCCCCCGCCCCTCCACCCCGGGTGAGCCGAGGGCGCTGCGCCGCCATCGCGGGGCCGGATCGCCGCCCCCTTCCCCGCCCGGGCCGCCCCCCGGCCCCGCCGCCATCGCTCGCGGCCCTTCCCGCGCCGGCCCCGACACGTGCGGCCCGCGCCCCCCGCTCCCCCCGCTCCCTCCTCAGCAGGCGGGTCACGTCGGCCCGGGGGAAGCGGCGCCCCCCGCCCCGGGCCCCGCGGGGGGCCGAAATGGAGCCTCCGCGCCGTGCCCTCCCCGCGCCTGAAGGGCACCGGCCGCGGCCCGGCCTCGCCCCGGCACTGCGGAACCCCCTCGGCGGGGCCGCGAGCGCCGCGCCCGCCGCCATCGCGGCCCCCGCCCCGGCCCCGCCATGCTGCGGGCCCCGCGCCCCCCCTCCCCGGCCGCCGCCGCCGCCGCCCATGGAGGCCGGTGCGGGGCGAGGGGGAGGGGGGCGGCGGGGGCGGGCGAGCGGCGCCCGCGCCGGGCCCGGGGCAGAAGCCGGGGCCGGTCCCGCGGCACTGCGCACCCACCTGCCCATGTTCTGCCTCCCCGCGGCTGACGGGAGGCCGGGGCCGCCGCCGCCGGGGGGCTTGCGGTTGTTGCCGGCGGGCTGCGCCGCCGCCGCCGCTTGCTTGAGGGACATGGCGAGGAGGGAGGGAGAGCGCCGGGGGTCGCGCCGGGCTGGGTGCGCTCGGCCGGTCCGCGCTGCGCTGGCGGGGCCGGGGCGCCGCTGGCTCGGCCGGTTGCTCCCAAACAGTGCGAGCGGGGCGGAGGGAGCGGAGCGCGGCGCGGAGGGATCCGCGGGGGGGGGCGGGCGGCGGCCGGGCCGCGCCGCGGGGCGAGGGCAGCGGCGGGGCCGAGGGGCGCGGCGGCCACACCCGCGGGCTCGGGGCACCCCCGCGGGGCCGGCGGGGGGCGGCGGGGCTGCGGCGGCGGGCGCGGGGCGGGCGGCGGCGCGGACTCTTTACGGGAAGTCGGAGGGCGCGGCGGCGGTGCTGCGGCGGGTGAAGGGGCGGGGAGGGAGGGGGGGACACGTGAGGCGGCGGCGGCGCGGGACGGCGGCAGCGCCCGCCCGGCCCGGCCGTGAGGCCCCGGCAGGGTCGGGAGAGTCCCCGAGCCCAGCTCAGCCCCCTCCGTGCCCGCCGGTGACACCGGCTGGGGCGGCCCCGCACGGCCCCCGCGGGCTGCGCTCCCCGCGCTGCGCTCCCCGCAGGCCGCGGCCTGGTGGGGCCCGGCCGCGCTCGCCCCTCCCCGGGCCCCAGCGAGCGGCAGTGGGAGGGCGGCGGGCTCGGGCCGCAGCGCATCGTTCAAAAGGAACCAAGCGTCGAGAGACAACGAAATGGAGGAAAAATGGCCGAGCCCCGGCCGGCTGCGAAAGGCCGGTGGAGGACGCCAGGCCCCGATCCGCAGAGAGCCCGAGCCATCGCTGCCAAACACATCCCTGCTCCCGGGGGAAAGCAAGATGGGGCCGGAGGATGGCTGCTTTCCCTGCAGTGCCCCTCCATCTTACAGATTTCGGAGCAGTCAGGGTTTCCCCTCGTAGTAAAGAAATTTAAATTTGCGTTGTGCTGATGGGTAAAATATTTAAGCTCGAGATGCCGGTTCTCCCCTCACTCCGTGTTGCCTGTCCACCATCAGCAGGCTCCCTGCAGAAATCCAGGGTGCAGTGGTTGTGTGTGGAACCTGCTTGGTGCAGAGTGGGAATTTCACCAAACCAAAACCCATACACAAAAATCAAGCCTGGTCTGTCCTATTAAAAAAAAAAAAATGCACATACAGGATTAGTAAGAGCAGATGCAACTTGAAAACCAAGAGCTAAATTGATTTATAGCCATGGTTACTCGAAATGCTCAGAGTTTAATCTATTCATAGAAATGCTCTAGAAATCCCACAGGATTCCAATGGAATAAAAAGGAGCCGTGCTCTTAGGCAGGCATTATTTATACACCTTGCTCCTAAAGCAACAGCTTTCCCATGCAGTTGGAAGAGTTGTGGGTGGCAGCACACAATGGTAAAAAGATAAAATATTGAACAGCTTTCTTAAATTAGCATTTTCCTTACATTTTACCTTTAAGATGATTGTTTTGTTTTACCTCACAGGCCCAAGTAACCTTGTGGTTAACACTTTATGAGCTAGATGACAGATCCTACCCAAAATGGGTTCAGCATGAAGAATTTTCCCATTGAAAATACTTCTAACAGAGACGGTGATTTAAAGACATTTCAATTTTTAATCCTTTCAATGAACTCATGAGATGCTTCACTATTCCCCAGCTATGGAACTGAGAGAGAAGGACACTGAGGATTTCTGGAGCCCAAGAGTTTCTGTGGGAGACATCAGCACCTGCAGAGCCAAAGGTTACTGCTGGCACCAATTTTGGGAGCATTTACTGTAAGATCAGGAATCTTGTTCGCTGTATGTGATGGGATAAATAAATCCCTAAGAGCAGCTAAGAAAAATCCTTTATATATGTTTGTGTAAAACCCAGTACATGAAAAAGCACTTAACCAATATAAGACAATATATAGCAATACAGTAGTAGTAGTAATAATAATAATATTAATAATAATAGTTGTAGTAGTATATAGAATTATATAAAAATATAAGAAATATATAGAGCCCAAAAGAGGCTAAAAAAATATTGAAGGGTCTGTTCAGGGTGAGAATTGAACTGGGAAATCCTTATGGGTCCCTTCCAACTCAGGATATTCCATGATTCTGTGAACCAATCTCTTTAGGGTGCTGTTTCTACGTTGCACGGCTTTGGGTTAGTCCTGAACCTTGAGCAGCTTTGTAAAGGAAGTTGTTAATAAAAAGCACAAGGAAGTCTGATAAGAGAGTGAGTAGAACCCATCCAGGTCACTTAAAGTGGGGTTTTTAGAGGACAGCACTTCAGTGCTTTTCCAGCCTGGAATGCTCACAGCTCACAGCAGTTAGTGGCTATTTCTGTGGCTGAAGGTTAAGAACCACAAAAGCATCTGCAGCAGTTTGAAGGGTCTGTGGGGCAAAGACAGAGCCCTTGATAGTCAAAAATGTCAAAAAACACAGAACCAAGTTCCACAGGCAGAGACAGCCTCTAAGACATGACGTGAGCACAGTAAAGTACATTTTAGGGTGACATTACAGGCTCAGAAAGCAGGGTATGAATAGGCTGGTGTTCACATCCTCAGGAATGACTCAAGAGCAGTTGCAGTTTGACTTGTTTTCCCCTTCAATGTATTCTTTGTTTTCTTAAGCTCTGTTTGGCTTTCGTTGTTCCCTCCCTTTTTTCTTTGTTGAGCATCCTCATAAAAAAGCAGGTTAAAAGTAAATATAGAAGTGATCATTTAAAATAGCTCAGCAGTGACCACCAGAGAAGCTGCTGGTGGTTTCCAGTGGCAGCCAGCTTCTCCAGGGACACTGCTCTTCCTGTGTCTGCAGCAACCTCCCTAAATTCCCAGTGTAATGGGGTTCTCCTGCTGTTAGGGCACATCCTTCCCTTCATTTTCTCCTGAATATGCTTTTCTTAATAGCCCACCATTCCCAATATTTATTATTTTATGGCTTGGTTTTATCAATTTCTCACCCTTTTTTTTTTGCTCTTCCCTGTCATTTATAGCTGACACTTTGGATGTCAACGATGTGACAAAGAGCAGCCAACAGTGGATGTGGTGGTTTAGCTGGAGAAAAATTCAGGATTTAGTCAAGAAAGGAAGGAAACAATTCCTAATGGAGAATCATGTTCCCTTTTGCCTCTCCTGTGGGATGCAGGTTAGAGCTGCTCCTTTCCAGGACTGCTATTTCCCTCCAGATGTGTGACTACGTGTGCAGGCTGTATTTGCATGTGGAGATGAATGAGGCTGATAATAGCAGCACTTAGCAGGAAGTGCCTGTGATGTAACATTTCCTTGATCTAACCTGCTGTTGGTCTTGTGCTGCCTTCCCTGAGCTACCCAGGGTGATCCTCAACAGCATCCAGCAAGACAAAACACGCCTGGCTACACAGGGACAGCAGCACAGGCACGGGGGTTTGCTCGGAGCAAAATCAGCCGCTGGGGAAGCTCAGAGAACTGAGCGTTTTCACACACGTGTTTTCCCTGAAGATTTCAGTTGTTCAGTGCCATTATCCCCACCCCTGCTCTTAGAAGGTAAAGCTTTGTGGACAGTGCTGCGAGCACGGGGATCTCCGAACACTTGGAAGGAAATTAAGAGAACAAATCCGGTGCTGACACGGAGGCGGCGCTACCCGGAGAGATACGATGTAGCTCGTCAGCAAACTGCCCTCAGTTCTGGCTGAGGACACACCCCTGGCCAGACCAGAATTGGTACCACAGCAAAACCAAACCCCAAATTCCAAACCAGCCACGTGGGACAGCTGCTGCCACCTCTGCCTTTCCCCCCACCCTGATCTTGCCTCCAGCTTCCAAATTCCCAGCTCAGCTCTGAGCAGAGACCAGCTCCCAGCAGATGCAGGTTTTGATCTGCGCTTGCAATTTTATTGCCATTTCTTCCCAATCCTCAGCCCAGCAGCTGAGTGCAGCCAGGGTGATGGATGTCCCTGCTGGGCCATGCATCCAGCTGCTTCTCCTGCAACCAAGAGGAGATGAAGGGAAATGCTGATGTCCGTGGAGCTCTGGAGGGAGGCACAGCAGTGCCAGAGCTTGTGCACCCATTATCACCATGAATGACCCTTGCTCTCAATTTCCACAGGCCTTGGACACAACAAGGGCATTTCCTTCCTCAGCCAGCAAAGCTCCAGGATCCATCTGATGGAGCCATGGCTCTGCAGCGATTCTTGGGACAGAGCTGCCAACTGGGAGACACCAACCCTGCCCAGCAAAACGCCGGGAAATCGTCAACCAGGCGCTTTTTGCCTTTAGATTTCACATTTTTAGGAAAAGGAGGGGGGAAGCCAGCCTGGCTCCTGCTAAGCAGCAGCAGCAGCACACAAAGCAATCGTTATGCCAAGATTTAGCTGTTAAATCCCTCAAGATCTGGTGCTCACAGAGCATAAACAACCTTTGCCTCCCAGCCTGGCTGAGCTGCACCTCCAGGTTTCCCAGCACAGCCTCACAGACCCTCCCATACCCATCCTCTCCCCAGCCCTTCGCTGAGGCTGCCGTGCCAACAAGAAAGCCAGTTGCCATGGCATTTTTTCCCCCTACAGACAGATGTCCATTAAAAACCAAGTCAGCCTCAGGTTTGCTTCACAGAGCAGCTTTCAGTTATTATTACCAGCCTGCAAGGAATTTCCACTGTAGCCCTTCACCTCAGATGTTTCAATGCACTTCAGGATTAATCCCTGGGGATTAGAAGGAAACTACTACAGAGCAGGCACAGGTATGCTCAAAGGACAAATTTAGGATTATGATTGTGGTTTATGTTTTTGGCAGATGACAGCCACATGACTGTGTTTGGAAAGGGTTGAATTTGTTACCTCTGATGCTCTTTCCTCTGTTCACTTTGCTAAAATCATCAGGGAAATTGGAAGTGAGATGTGAAACTTTCCCCTCCTGAGGGATGTCTCACCTGGGGCTCAGATCTGGGATTTTGGCTTCAGGAGGAACCTGCCTGTCCTGAAAAGGGGCATCATCCATGGAGAAGGGAAAGCCCAGGCAGTTTCTGTGAGCAGGGCCAAGCACTTCCAGCAACCACATGGCTCAAGGAGCCAATTCCTGGGCCACATTTCTGTTGAAGAATGGAAAAAGGGATGAATGGATCCCATACTCTCCCCCAGCCCATCCTGGGGGCCAAGGGCCTGTTGGAAATGTCCCTTGGGAAAAACAGAGGAGCTTCCTACTGCAGTGCTGGCAGCACATCCCCAGCATCTCTGCAGAGATGGGTTTGAAGGGAACAGTCAGGTATTTTTATTTGGACTCCAACAGTGCTGAATGTGTGACAATTAGACACTGAAATTCAACTGTACAGTGGAATTAGTTTTCCTTACTTGGCCCTGCAGTGCTGGAAATCCTTGGTGATGTCCAGGGAGGGATCTCCTCTCTCACATCTGGCTCTGAACTTGGCAGGGCTTCCACAGATTCCTTGTTTGAGCTGTGGCACCTGGGAAACCTCAGCCTTCAGAGATTTTGGAGCCACCACTGCAGCTCAGAGCCCTGCACCCAGGCTCACAGGGAGGTTTCCATTGGAGCCTGGATCTCTGAGGGAGCCAAGTGCCACAGCTCCAGCTGCAGGAATGACAGCTCCTCGTGGCTCTGGGAAGCAGCAGGGGCTGAGCACACCCTGGCTGCAGGGTCCCAAGGGAGCACTCCCTTCCAGCCTCTCAGTCACTTCCCAAGGCGACACATTTGGATTTCTCCTCTCTGTTACAGCAAGAACAGCTGCAAATATGATCAAAAATATCTAATCCTCTTAACTGCTTCTGCAGTTTGACTCGATCACTGCAGAGGAAAATGCTGTGATTGCAGAGTGCTGCCTGCATTCCCACGTAAGCCTCGGCTTTTACACCATTGATCGTTCCTCCACATTGATTTTTTGGAAGGAGGAGAAGGTGTTTGGCTCCTTGTGATGAAACTGAGGGGGTTTTTCAGGAAGGGTTGGAGGCCAGGAGCTCCCAGATCCCAGGGCAGCACCTGGCTCTTGCTGCTCCTTCACTGAATGAGCAGAATCCAGCTGGGATTTGTTCTTCACCAGAAACCAGAGCACGTTTGAAAGCTGCCAAGGAGAATTGCTTGGGAAAAGTCCTCTTTGCTCCTTGTGCAAGCCCTGCACTTGCAGAGGGAAACTCTTGGCACAGCTGTGCTTGGACAAAACCATCCAGCTTCCCCTCCAGCTGCAGCAGCATCCCTGTCTCCTGTGGATAACTCCAGCTCACCCATCTTGCTTGGCCACATCTCCCACTCAGCTCCTCCAGCTCTCACTACTGAACTCCACACAGACCATGGATTCCAGCCAACAGCACCAGGAGTTTCTCCAGCCTAAGTTAATTCTGTTGGGCTAAGATTCCCAGTAGTGCAGAGGAATTGTTCTGGAAGATCTAATCCTGGTATAGATGCAGAAAGGATTTATTGGGGGTTTGGTTTAGTTTTACAGAGCTCTGACACACGGATCATGAAGCTGCTTTGGAACCTCAGTCACACCTGTAAGTGGGGGTCTCCCAGCACCCCAAAGAGGTGCCCTTCCCAAGAGGAAACCCAGAGGGCTTCCTTCACCTGCTTAAACTCCTCTGCTGTACATGACAAGAGTCTCTTCTTCCCCAAAGAATGTCCCACATCAGTGGAGACTGATAAATATCACAAATAACACATAAAAGAGGGAAGAGGAGTTTGGGAGGCAGAGGCCTGTAAATTGTTGTCAAAAGCATCATCTTTGTATTCAGGAGACCAAGGTAAGTCCCACACTGACATTGTCCTCCAAGGCCATTGCCATCACATAGGGACACAGAAAAACACAGGAAACAAGCAAAGAAACCAGCTCATTGCAGTCTGTCTCCAGGAAAAATCAGCACAACCAGGATCTCAGGCTGGGAACAAACATGTGCTTAACACAGCTCATCCTCACCCACTGCCCTCGGGCCCACAAACCCAGAGAACCTCTCCAACCACCAAATCAGCAAATTACTGAACCTACAAAGACCAAAATCCCAGTTTCCTGGTGAGCTCAGAGCTCAGCTCCCAGCAGCAGCAGCAAAGCTTTCCTCAGCTTTCCAGCCTCAGCATAGCTCAGGAAACCCTCCCCAAAGAGCCCCCACCTACCCCAGCTCCAGCTCAGCAGCAACCCCCCAGGTGCAGCAGCTTTGGAGGAGCTGTTGGCCCTGAAGAAGTTTCAACAGGGCCCAATTTCCTGGTGGGGAAGTAAACATTGTTCTCCCGGAGGTGTTTGATGTTTTTAACCAGCTTGGGATGGAAGGAGTTTGGCTCTCCAGCTCCCCGGGAGAAGGTGGAAGGAAACCATGCGAGTGTGTTGAGGTTTGTTGTCTAACTCAATTAACCAATTACTTCCAGGTCAAGAAGGGGCAAAGCTATAACTGCTCTTGCTGCTATAAATAATGTTTGCTCAGGGGTGGTGCAGGGGCAGGAAGCTGTAGGTGTGGGGTTTTTGCTGGAATGAAAGCAAATATCTCTGATTGCTTCCTGCTCCCAGCAAACCTGTCCCTGGTTTACTGTTGCTCCTTGGATTCTGGGGTGAACCCAAGCACAATTCTTGCCTTGGGAAATGTGTGCAGGAATTCAGGCTGGGGGAGGAATACACAAATATCCCTCCTGTGCTGCAAAACACATCCCAAACACTGCTGGCTGTCCTGGTGTGGGATCTCCTTTGGAGCAGCTGGATGAGTTTACCTTTCAAACACAGTTTTAGACCAAAATTCCCATTTATGTAAAAAAAACTGGGGGGAGTTGGTTTTGGGGAAATGGTGGATGTGAATTTCTCAGAGCTCAAGAGAAAACAGAGAAGTTAGTTGGTGCAGATCAAGGCAGGAATTTTCCAGTGGGCCTTAGGGAACTGGGGAAAGGTAAAGGGTGTGGGAGAGCAGAGTAGCCCCTTGGAGGGCATGGCCGTGGGGGAGCTCGGACAGATGGACACCTGTGGATCTTTGCCTCGAGGGCACTCAGTGCTCACAGCACCGTGCAAGGTTTTCCTTGGGCACAAGCCAGAGATGACACCTCACCCAGGACTTTGGCTCCTCTGCAGAATGGTGACATGGAGGGGATTAATTGGTATTAAGGGACAGGTTCTTCCCAAGGGACAAAAAAGGAATGAGAGACCCTGGAACCAGAAACAGCAGTGTCAGGTGTGTCACCCCAAACTGCCAACCCAGCTTTGCCACGGCTCAGGTGGAACATTCCTGTCATGGAGCAGTGACAGTCCAGCCCTGGGCCCCAGGTCACCCCCAGCTGCCCAGAACTTCCCTCCAGGCAGGGGAGCAGAGCCCTCTGGAGCCGCCTCCCCCTGCGCTCTCTCGGGAGCAGCTGCTGGAGTGAATCATCTCAGCATCCTGCAGCCTCTGCCAAGCTCTGCTGGCTGGGACCCTGCTCCAGCTGGGCTTCTCCCTGGCCCTGCAATGGCACAGCCTCTGCTGCAGCCCTGCCTGGGTGTTGTCCCCATGGCAGTGACAGCAGCAGCTCCTGGTCACCGTCCTGCCCCTGCTCACAGAATCCCTTTGGTGTCCCACTGCCAGGAGGTGAAGCAGGGACCTTTTCCAGAGGGAACAGCAGCATCCAGGGAAGTTCCAGCCCGTGCTGGCCACCAGCAGTGCTTTGGGGAGATCAGCACCCTCATTTCTTGCTCCTGCAGGAACATCTCTGTTATTCCACAGAGCCCACGTGGCTGTGTCCTGCAGCTCCCTGGGAGTCCACCCAGCAAACCCCTGTGTTCAGCTGGGGAAAGGTGTGTTCCTTCCAGGATTTCCAAATTAAAATGTCTATTTCAAGGGTTGTAACCGCAGCAGGAGCTCGGCCAATCTCAGCTGTGCAGGGCTGGTGAGGTTCAGGCTGTGCAGCCTCCTGCTGTGGGGACAGTGAGTCACAGCCAGGGCTGACCTGCTGCTCCTCTTGCTGATGGCAAAACCTGACCACAGGCTGAGGTCCCAGTGCCAAAGCTTTCCCAGGCACTTGTGGGTCTGGATGAGGGGTAAGGAAAAGTCACAGACCAGCCTGAGCTGGGACCTTTCCCTTCACCACAAGCCCCAGTTCCTTGTGGGAAGTCGCCCAAGGGAAGGAGCCCAATAATCTGCAGCAGTGAATAAACACCCAGACAGACAATGCAGGGTCTCTGCTCACCTGGGAGGGTTTAAGGAGAAGCTGGAAGGGACTCAAGGACTGAGAGTTATTTGGTTTAACACAAAATCTACAATTCTTGCTTTTTCTGCACGAGCTGCCCAGAGATAACTGCCCAGCCTTATCTGCTCCTATCAGCTCAGCTGGGCCCAACTTCCCCAGCCAAAAGAAGGCCAAGAGCTCATTTGGACAGCTTTGCCTTTGAGTTAAAAACTACCAGACTTCCAAAATAACCTCCTGCCTCCCCTCCAGTGGAACAAACACACAGAAAGAACTGCACGCTGGTTTAATTTTCCATCACATTTTTTGAAAATGAATTCCAAGATACAGTACAGCATCTTTAGTGTTCTACACAAAGCAAGCCTTCAGCAAAAGGTCAGAGGATCTTAATGGTGTAAAAATATATCTTAAATAAAATAGTTTCTCTAGGAGAGCAAGCCGTGCTGTACATCTCGAGGTCCTTAGAGTCATTTACAGAAGGCAGAGGCCTGGGTAGTACAATCCACACACTGGAAAAGTGAGTGTGCATTCCTGCTCCAAAGTCAGAAAAGGTCCAGGTTCCAGGTGGTGGGGGCAGATCTCCAAACCCAAGCAGGGGATGCCCAGAGTGCACTACCAGCCCTGTAATTCCAATGAGGAAGTTCAACTCTCTCTGTCCATGCAGGCAGGAAGTGGATGAGACCCACCCACCTTCCCAGGGTCATTCCAGGGACTGGGACTTGTCCCTTTCAATGGGCCAAAAAAAGAAACTTCTAGCAATAAAGGACTGGCTGTTTCATGCCTGTGTTCCAGGCTGGACCTGCTCAGCCAGAGCTGTTTCAGCGTTCCAAACTAAGGTCATGATTGTTCCAACAAGGACCAGGATCATCCTGTGGCCTGGAAAAACAACTGGGGACTCCCCTGCCATTTTTAACAAAAGATCAGCCTTTAAATGCTCCGATTCTGAGCATAACAGCAACCAGGACAGTCGCTTCTCCAGGGGAAAACCTCCCACCCCAGAGCATTGAGTCTTAGATTCTAAGTGAAAACCAACAAAAAACCCAAACCAAAGCAGATTTGTGCACAAAATTCCCTTCCAGGACCTGTGTCCCTTTGGGGCAGGTCACACAGAAGCTCTGCCAGCTGAGGTTGTGGATAGTGCCACGTTTTGGTGAGCACAGGAACTGAACCAAGAGCTGCAGCTCCTGCTGAGGACCCGGTGGAGGGGCAGCTCTGGGGATGTGTGCTTGTCCCTCTCCTCACCTGGCTCTGAGGAGAACAGCTCTGGAGCTCCCACCAACACTGCCAGAGCAGCTCAGGCAGGGGACACACACCCCCTGCTCCAGGAGCACTGGGAATGTGTTCCCCAACTCACACATGACTCCACTTAATTTGTAGAAATACCTATAAAATAATCACATTAAACAGCATCCAGAACACAAACCTTCCACCCTTTCTGCCCCACAGGCAGCACAGCAAGCACTGGCCTCTCAAAGGCCACCTCTAAAATTAAGAGAGATCAGAGGAAAGTCCCTTAAAGCCTTTAAATTCCCAGACCACTGGCCTTTGGGACTTGCCTGGTTTCTTACACCACTAAGATGGTTTATTTTCCACACCTCACTCCTTTTTCTTTCCAAAGTACAGTTCTACTCCTGCACAGGCAGTTCTGCAGTGTCAGGACTGCACATACAAAAAGGAGATGTATATAACCTAATTTACACTGTTTATTAAATAACTTCTTAATTGAGAATACTTTTAATCCAGGAGAAGAACTGGAGGAGCCTTACACACCAGGCTAAGCCTACTCTACAGCATCCCCACAGGGAATGGGATGTTGGATATGGACACACCCCACACCCCCCCCACCCCAAAACACTCTCCAAGAAAGTCAAATGCATGACAGGAGGGGCTCTGAAAAGGAGGGAAGGCAAAATGGTCACCAAGATCTGCCTAAAAACAGCTAAAGAGTGCAGTGAAATGCTTTTAAATACCACAGACACCTCCACTGACTTGCAGCCAGTTTTATGAGCAGCTCTGGAGACAATTTC
Source organism: Calcarius lapponicus (assembly GCA_039654755.1). NCBI lineage: Eukaryota > Metazoa > Chordata > Aves > Passeriformes > Fringillidae > Calcarius > Calcarius lapponicus. The sequence goes on from CM077478.1 coordinate 3,598,517, forward strand.
TAGCTGAGCTTCAGTTGAGCTGGGTGTTCCCAGCCCGAGTCCCGAGGTGAGCCTGGCCTGCTGCTGGCACGGCCAGTTCCAGGGTGGGAGCAGAGAACTCCTGTGCTCATTTCCCTCTCTTGCCACGGCCTCTCCTGGAGGAAGGTTTCCCCGTGCCTGCTGTGGAGGAGCTGGCAGAAGACGCCACTGCAATGTTGATCTGTCCTTCCTGGATCTCCTGGCGGGTCTCAGCTGGGAGGTGGTTGATTTTCTGTTGTGTCTCCAGGTAGAACATGACATCCCTCAGCTGCTCCTGGATCTCAGAGATCTGCAGGTCCTTCTGCTCACAGGTTTCCTTCAGCACCCTCTCCTCCTCCTTCAGTTTGTTCTGCAGCAAGGCCTGGTTTGCTCGCAAGCACTTGTTCAGTTCCTGCTCCTCCTTCAGCTCGTTGGAGAGCTTTGCCACTTTGTTGTTCAGCTGGGAACACCTTGCAGAGAGAAGCAGGAGTCAGTACAGCAGCACTGCCCACCCAGACCAAACGGCACCTCAGCCTTTTCACCGGATAACTGACCCCCAGCCCACCAACTCCACCCGGAATTTGGTTTTCCAGTAAAGATGGGCAAGGGAGGGCGATACAAGATTCTGAAATTCCCCCCAGGTCAGGCAATTCCATCTCATGCCAAAAGCCAACAGCACAGGCAACAGGCAGGATGTGCCTGGGAGATGGAACTGACCTTGGACACACACCTGCAGCTTTTGGAATGGGTGCCAAAAAGGGCACAGGGATTACAAGGGACCCTGAGAGAGCTGAGGGCAGTCAGGGGCCTCCTGCCACACTCCAAGACCCTCAAAATACCACTTCACTGGGAAGGAAGATGCTCCCACAAGGGTTACAGCCTTGTGATTCACAGACAGGGCTCCTGCTCCCAGCAACTCTGCTTTTGCCTGGCAGCCTCCTCTGCCTGTTTCAGGAAGGTGAGAACCATGGAGCTCAGTGCCCGTGCTCCCTGCTCCAGCCAGAACTGCTGGGCAGGTCCTGGACTGGGAGGAACAGGAACACAGTCCCACCCAAGGATTGCATGGATCTTTCCTCCAGGCACTTCCCAAGATCTGAGTTTTCCTCTGTGCTGGGTGATGCCCCTGCTGAGCTGCCTTTCGTCCCTCTGGATGCACCCACCAAGAACAGGCTGGCATCTCCCTCAGAGCAGGGAGGGGAAGGATCCCTGAATGCTGAACATGCAGAGTGTGGAAAGGGAGCTCATGGCTCCAAAGCTGGGCTCACTCAGACACTTCCCATTTGTGAACACCTACAGAAATCAGAGCTTTTTATAAAGCAAGCCATGTTCTCAGTATTGCAGCTTAAACAGCTCAAAACCCAGGAATAGCAGGAGGTTTTTTTTCCTTTTTGGATGCCAGTGCACGGTGTTTTAATGGCTGCATGGAACTAAACCTGGCAGTGGTACCCACTTCCTCTCCACTGACTGCTTTTCTTTGAGCAAGTCATTGAGCCGCTGTTCCAGACTGTCACACTTCTCAATGGTCTCTTTAAATTTGGTCTTCATGTTGTTAATCTGTAAAAACAAACACAGGGGCATTTCCAACAGCTCAAAGTCCACTGCCCTTTTGTCAGGACACTTGGTTTTCCAGAGCTGTTTCCAGACTTTGACCAATTCCTCTCCCCAGGTAAGGAAAGCTTGGAGCCAAGGCTTTGTTGTGGTGAGGACCCCCTGAGTTACCCTTGGATCCCAGACTCCCAAGGAGCCACGTTGCCGTGGAAGCTGCTCCCACAGAACGGCAACTCCGGCTGCAGATCCGTGCCAGGCACTGCCAAAAGCTGCAGCAGCTCCTTAACTTCTTCCTGCCTGCATCCAGCATTCCTTTGGCCACTCTCTCGTGGTTCTGGATCCATCAGCAAACTCAGATTTCCACCTCAAGGCTGGGTTTTTGTTCATTTTAAACTAAACCTCAGAGGATGAGTGTAAAGATGAACAGGGGCTGAGTCAGCACTGACCCACTGACACCAATATCTCCCAAACACAAACATCCCCTGGCCATGGCCTTCCTTCTCCCTCTGCTGCTCCTGGAGAAAGCCAAGCTCTCCTTCTCCAGGTATCAAACCTCCAACATGAGACTTACAGGAAATTTAGAGTCAGGAATTCTTGATTCCCTTCTGTTGGTGCCTCCAGCACGCTCAGAGGCTGTGGGGCAGGAATTTAATGGGAAATGCTTTCCTGGAGAAGCAGCCTGGACTAATGTCAGTGTCAGCACACAAGGGTGCAGAGCAGGTTTGAAGCCTTCCAGTCCTAATCAGGGAATGTTGGTGCTGCTGATGGTTAATTTGGGGAAGCAGCCTGAGCACTGATAATGGAATACACTGCATGGTGGCACCGATCCAGACAAGACTTACATGGAGCAAGTGCCATGGATAAAATTATTGGGATCTTTAAATGTGAAACCACATTTGTAGCAGGGATCAGAGTGGTTTCATTCTGAAGCTGCTTTGAGGATTGTGTCTCCTGGCCACTTGCAAGATGATTTTTCATATATATTTTCCTTTTATAAGGCTCTCCATAAGATTCCTGGGATTGTTCTTTAGGACAAGGTCAATGACCACCATTTCAACAGTCACAATTTCTATTTTTACTTCATTGCAGACACTTAAATGGTTAATTAGAAGTCCTGAAGAAAGTTAAGGACTTAATTCTAAATCCTGACTCACTTTAAACCTGGTTGAAAGGATGTAAGTAGAGTGAACAAGCAGTAGAATATCCTCCCTGGGTTTTTCCTGGTGACATTTTGAAGCAGTCCTGCCTCCAGGATGCTTTATAGGAGGAGACTCTGAACTTTTCCCAAAGGGTGATGAGGAGAGAGAAGGGATCAAAAAGAAAGGGCAAATCAATATGCATTTGGAGCAGAGAGACAGTTCCACCTTCTGCAGCCGAGCAAATTAAAGTCATATTGTCTCTGCTCCACCACCATTCCCTGGAGATCCGCGTTGGAGAGACGGATGGCTCCGGGATCCTGCAGCACCACGCTGCCTTCCACCACTGCTGCATTTCCCCAGCAGCACATTTAAATCAAGCTGCAATCTTTGTGGCAATCTACCTGCTTCTGCACCACTGAGCAGCAAATTGCTCCCTGGGAGCAGCCAGATAAGGGACAGATCCATCTTGGAGCCAATTTTCCCAGCTGGGAGCGGAGCCGGCTGCGCGAGGCTGCGGCAGGCGGCGCCCAGGCTCAGCCAGAGATCCAGCAGCTCCTTTTTCTCCCACTGAACAGGGCCAGGACCCTTCCCAGAGCCCAGGGCAGAGCTCACCTCCTCAGCCGTGTCCTTCTCGATCCGGACAATCTTGTTTTCCCAATAGATCCGCTGGGATTCCAGCTGGCTCGTCAGCAAATAGGAATACTACAAACACAGAGACACAGAGCACTCAGGGTGGCCCTGCTGCTTAAGGAGCCCTAAGGGTTCCAATCCACAATCCATTTTATCAATTTAACAGATGAAATCAGGAGGTTCTGGACACACAGAGCCCAGCTGCAGATCCATGGCTTTCACCAGTTTGATTTCCCAATCAAATAATTTTAGGGTTTTTTGAAATGAAGGAAAGCCTTTAGAGCACAACAAGGATCAAGTGAAAATATCAAACCAAGAATTGTTTAAGGAGACAGATTTTTGATGGGAATAACAATAAATGTCTACAGGGAAATGAAGCACCACCCATCCCTGTCCTGAGAGTCTGAGATTGCAAAGGCTGAGGGGGAGATTTTCCATCCACAAACCAAACTCCAGAGCAGTAGAATCAATGCACATACCCAGTTTCCTATAAGGAGATTTCTGGGAAAGCACCCTCAGCTCTCTGTAACCAATTACTCCCAATTACTACTTCCCAATTACTCTCCTCCAACATGTATGGCCCATTCCAATGTCATTTTGGTATCTGAACAAGGATCTATGCCCTACATCCCATCTTTTCCCTTTTGGTTCTGCAAATGAGTCATGAGAAGGTTGAAAAAGGTGATTACTCCTTTTCATCAGGCTAATAAGCATCAAATTAGGCATTCACTAGAGAATTAAACATGCACAGAGCCTTGATCACTCTCAGTAATTTCCGAGTGCCAAAACACTGCCAAATTCATTCTCTCTTGAAATATTTCAACCTCATTAGACAGAGAGATCTTACATGCTTTAAGCAACCACCTCACAGAAAAAAAAAAAAGGGTTAAAATTAGCTGGTTCAGCATCTAAGTGTTATTCAGAAAATTCACTGAAAAGCAACCAAATATTTATGTGAGCAACGAGCTGCTCCAGTCTGGTCTCTGTGGGCTGTTCCTCCTCACAAACCCTCGTGTCTAATGCGGCTGAAATCGTGCTGCAGTGGCTGCTCAGTGAAGCAGGCATTTCAAGCTCCTCTCCTTTAGTTAGGAGAAGCTGGGCAACAGGTACAAAAAAATAAATAAATCATTATCTGTTCAAGGGAGGGGAACAGAACAAGGCTGGCATCAGACTCAGCTCTCTGTGCTCGCCAAGGTGAGAGCACAGCTGTGGATTCCTGTATCCTCCTTCAGTTCGGGAGCTGAACTACCAAAACTGACAGTGCCACTCAGGTCATGGCTCTGAACCTGAGCCACAGACCCACTAAGGAATGGTCTGGGGAGTGACTCAGACCCACTTCTCCCTCCAGTGCCCGCTGTGTGCAGCAGCACAAGCAGCTCTGCTTCAATCACCAGTGACCACAGGACGACACTGCAGCCACTCACACTGCGCTGCATTGGCTCTGCAGAGCCAGGGAGAGGCTTAAAAAAAAATTAAAAAAAAAAAAAAAAAAAAAAAAAAAAAAAAAAAAGCAGTAAACCCATCCTGCTCCTGCCTGGAGACAACTCCAGGCTGGGAGCAGATCTGCTGCCTCAGCTGATGGGATTGAACCGTGGTTATGGCGGGGTTGGAAACATTTCCAAAACACAGGGTCCAACAAGTGAAAATATTTACCTCTAACTGTAAGGCATCAATTTTCTCCTCCTGGCACATATCCCCCTCACACTCGTACTGAACTAGCTTGCCATCAGTTTTGCTTGCCACCAGCCGATGGACATAATTGTCTGGGGAGAGAAAATCCAACCATGGGCACCCAGATCTGAGCAACCCCAATCATGGAGCACAATGAAACCACCCTGCCCCTGCCCCTCAGCGAGGCACAAAGCCAACACCACATGCATTTGTTCTTTAGCAGATCCCTCCCAGCCACCTTATGGGCTATTTGGAAAAAATACCTTATGGGGTGTAGCTGACCCCATGGAATTGTCTAAGACCCCGTGGAGGACTGAGACTTCACAGCAGGAATTGCTGAGTCATGATGAGATGGCAAAATAAGCTCCTGTCTTCCACCTCTCAGACTCTAGCTTACCTCTGTAACCCCAGAGGCCACTTTCCCCTAACCCCACCTATTGGACAAGTTTGGATGCCTCTGTACCCTATAAAAAGGGGCTGTTCTGGCCAATTAGGCAGAAGAAGAGCTGTCGCTGGAACTCTTCACAGACCCCTCAATTAACCACTGCTGTGGAACCACCAGGACCTCTCCTCCTCTCTCTCATCTGCTTCTCCCTCTAGCCCACAGGCACCTTAGCAAGCAAGAGCTGAAATCGTAAGAGAGCTGATAATCACTAAAGAGCTGAAATCCACTTAGCTTGCTTAAGGCAGCCACAGCTACGAGCAGCCTGGGTATCTGGACACTCCAAGAGGGACTGAGCTATCAGGATAAGACTGCCTTGCTCGGGGGCAAAGCCTGCTCTGGGGCAGGGGAGATTTAATGGGGTATGATGGAAAAGGAGTAACAAACACTCCAGAGACGCTGGACTTTGCGACAGAGCCACCCTCTCCCTCCTCCAGCCCCAGGAAGCCGCTGCTAGAGTGGAGATGGCTGCTCCCCAAAGTCAGGGGTTAACCCAGACACAGCCTGCTCCATTCCCAGCACACTGTGCCCCTGCCCAGTCCCTGGGGGTGCCAGGGTGGGGGCTCACCTCCGGCGTAGTCCCAGACGCGGTGGTTGGTGAGCTGCATGGCGTACGTGTGCTGCGTCTCCTCAAAGTGCTTGTAGGCGTGGCGGCTCACGTAGCGCCCGCAGCCGATGTGCCCGCAGATCAGACAGATCCACAGGTTCTGCAACACACAGGGGGCAGCTCTGGGGGGCAGCTCTGGGGTCAGCAGCACCCCCAGACAGCCTGAGCCACCCCACACTCCTGTCAGCGGCTGCTTTCCTACTCCCCTCTGCAACTGAGCCCACCAAAGGCAGTTAAAGCCCTGCAGGGGCTGGATAAATCCCACCCAGATGGGAGAGTGGCCTTGGCTAAGGAATGAGGGCTCTCAGCAAGCTCTGGAGGGCACAGACTGGAAGGGCCACCACCATCAGGCTGGTTTAGCTCCCTGCTGTCACACTGATCCAAGAACCACAGAGATTCGTCAGAACGGCAAACCTGTGAGGTGACATCCCTTCCCAGCACTGAGGCAACTCAAAAGGAAAGCTGATACCCCACTGGCTGGTAAAACCAGCCCAAAATCAGCCCCAAAGCAACCCAAGCAGCTGTGCAGTCAGACCTAGGCCAGATCTCACCTTCCACCCACCTACTTACTTCTTGAACTCCACACTCAAAACACTTGTTCTCTTCCACGGGCTCTGGAGTCTGGCAGTACCTGCACACAGGGCACCTGGAGGGCAACAAGAACATCATGAGACACAGGGAGCAACATCTTCACATTCCAGTCATGGTAAAGAGAGCCAGAGAGCTCCAGGGAAATGCCTTGGGCAGCAGGAGGTTCCCTGTATCACCCATGAGCTCACATTCACCCCACCTGAATTCATGCCACACAAAGTTACTGGCTTTGAGCTGGTGACAGGACAAAGAACAGTTCTCCCAAAGCCATTTCAGATGGATTTGGTTCTGGTGCAGTCCAAGGGGCTTACACAGAAGCTACACACTGAGGAAGGGCACTGGAGCTGTCACACAGCCAAGTGACACTCTGCAAACACCCCTCAGCCCTTAAAACAACCCTGAGGAGATGCTTCAATCCCACCCCAACCCCAGGGATTCAATCTCAGCTTTCCCAGGAAGAACATCCCATAACTGTACCCTACAAGAATCAGTAGCAGGAAGATCCAGATCTTTCACCGTTTTTGGAACTCCCTCAGTGCTGCCCCAAAGGGGACAGAACAGCCCAGAGCAGAAGGAAGCTGTGTCCAGCCCTGGAGCAGCAGCAGCTCAGCTCAGGAATGGGATAACTGAGGCTGCCAGAACTGTTGATGTATTTTTCATTAGCTGCTGGGTAAGCCCCAGAAATCTTCCAGGGAAGAGACAACTGGGCTGCAGTCAGTTCCTATTCAAATTGAGGTACCTGCAGCCTCTGTGGTGCCTGAGCAAGGAGAACAGAGGTTTTCCTTTGTCATTTCTTTAGACTGGGAGCATAAGCTCTGCTTAAATTGTACATTCCATATTTAAAGGCTGTTTGGGATCTTGCTCCTGCACTGGCTATGCTCCACTGCCCCAAATTTCCACTGGCTGGATTTATGGAGCAAAGCAGCCCTTCAGCCTGCACAGCTCCAAATCTGATCAATCTCACTGAGTTGTTACTCTGCCTTAGGAGTGACAAATCACAGAGAGCTAGAATCCTCCTCACATTCCAGCAGAGAATCCAGGAACTGGGATAGCAGGGATGGAGCAGGCACAGGGAGGATCTGCAGCCTCCTGCTGCAGTGTCTGTGCCTGCCTGAGGTGCAGCAAACCAGAGGAATGGCAAACACACCCAGCTGACAGCAGCACTTGGGGGCTCCAGGGACACCCAAATCCCACTCCACAGGGATTTGGGAAGCTGGGAGCACCAAGAGGAAAGGCTCAGTGACAGCAAGGACAGACACAGGTCTAACCCCAGTGCCAGGGACACAACTTCCCATCACTCACCTGGAAACAGGAGCCTCCCCTGCCTGTTCTACTGAGCCATCTTATCATCCCTTCTTCCCCTTCCCTCCACACCTGCTCTTCCTCCCCTCCCAGCATCCAGGCAGGGAAGGCTGCAGGGCTCCCCACAAGGAGCTGAGCTGCAGGCAGGAGCAGATCCATCTGCAGTGCCAAGGCTGAGTGAAGCAGGGCTGTGTGTGCAGCCAGGCCTCTTTAGCCCAGCACTTCTCTCCTGGAGTATTTTGAGATAATCAGCACTCCTCTACAACTCCCCCAGGGAATCACTGTTCAATTACTTTTGGCAGGGAGATTTTTCTCTGGGAGCCCCTTAATGGGAAAAACTGAGCATGAGGACTTGCAGTAATTCCTGCCCCCACAGTGACCAGCAGAGCTTTGTCAGCACAACCCTCAGCACTCCAAGCAGGGCCTCAGAGGTGGAAATAAAGCCCAGGCTCTCACGTGGTGTCCTCCCAGCGCTGCAGGCACTGGCTGTGGAAGCTGTGGTTGCACAGAGTGGTGAGGATCCCGTTCACAGACTCGTCCATCCTCTCCAGGCACACGGTGCACTTGGGCAGCTCTGTCAGGTCCATCACAGGCAGGCTGGCCCCCTGCAAGCACCAAGCACAGAGAAACTGCTCAGCACCTTCCCAGCACCAGCCATCAACTCCAGCTTCCCATCACTGCTGGCACCAGGGGTCAAAACAGGAACGCTGTGAGGCCACACAGTGCTTGGGAATTTATTGCAAAGGTAAGAAAGTGATCCCCAGCATTCAAAGGCTGCACCTGCAACCAGCCCCACTGTGCTCTGTGGATTCCCTAAATTACAACCCAAGGCAGGTTTAGGTCACAGCTGAGGCATAAAATCCATGAAGTCACCACACAAACTCTTCCAAGGATGACTGGAATGGGAAATGGAGGTGGGGATGATGTATTAAGGCATTTTTTCTGCTTGTTCTTAAAAAAAATCCCGTTAAAACCTTCTGAAATGCAGGGAAAAAAACCCAAACCAAACCAAACTCACATCTTCTGACTTGAAGACTTCAGCCCTCTCCACATAGACGAGCTGGCAAACGTCCTCCTCGATGGAGTTGAACTGGCGGCCATTGCAGGCCATGTAGAAACTGTCTGCATCAGCCTGGGCACAGAGCAGGGGAAACTGGTTACAGACAGAAAAATCCACCCAAAAGAGAGGAGGAGAAACCTCCCATATCCTCCCTTCTTCCCTGGAGCACCAGAGGGGGGTTCAGCCAGCCCCAGGCACTGCAGTTTGGTGCTGGGTTTGGCATCAGCTCTGGAAGACACAAGTGAAGTTCAGGGCAGTGATGCCACAGTGACACTGGAGCACTCAGCAGGAACTGAGGATTCCCCTCCAGCACCTGCTTCACCCTTTGTTGGCAATTTCAGTGCATTTGCAAAGCAAATTTGGTCTCTGCAAAAATGTAAGAAGCTGCTGTCAGGGACAGGAGCAACAGCTTAACTGTGGGAGAGAATCCATTCACCACTCACAGCCCGGCCACAAAAAGGGCAAAAGAGGTAAAACCCACCCAAACCCTGCCAAATCCATCATCCCTTCTCCCTCAGGAGCTCCCCAGACCCTTTCTCCACAACCACCAATCAGCTGAACACCACATTCTCACTCTCCTGCTGATTCCAGGCAGGAGCATAAAGAACCTGGAGATTTGTTTTGCTTCCTGCAGGCACAGCCATTAGGGGTCAACAGAGCTTCAGGGAATTGCCTGAGAAACAGGAATTTCAGGGTGAACTGAGCAAAAGTTTAGGAATTTGCTACACTAAATGTTTGCCTGAGTAATTTAATGCAACAAGAGATATAAAACCATCTTTGTAACTACTGCAATTAGCACAAAACTCACACAAATCCTCCACCTGCACTAAGGGCTTGGGGAAATCACTCAGGCAGAATTCACAGCTGGGGGAAACCTCTCCCTGAACCCCAAAATAAATCATGTGCAGCTGGGAGGAGATAATGTCCAAGTGAAAGGGTCCACAAAAGAATTAGGGGGGGAATTTAGAGGTGTCCAGTCCAAGGGGCCTGAAGGAGCAAACTGTGTTATCTGGGTACCAATTACCAATGGCTCTCACACTGGGGGGCTCTGTCCTTTCCACACTGGCAGTGGAAACCACCCAGCTCCCCAGAAAAGCAGGAAAAGTCTCTCTTAAAACAAAGGGAGCTCCCCTGGCTGGGTCTTTTCTGTTCAGCACAGCACAAGACTCTGAACAAGCAGAGAGATAGCTGTAAGTGGGTTAAATTTTTGAAAAACATCCTGCCAAAAGAACAGGACAGCCAGAACATGGCACCCACTGCTTCCAGGTGTGGGACTAACCCCAGCAGCCCCAGGGATTCTCTGAGAAGGAGGACAGGGCTGTTTCTCCATGAGTACAACCCTGGCTCAGGGCTGCCCAGGATCAGTGACCTGGCGTGACATTCCTGCAGGAAGCACCTTACCTGGGAGCTGAACTTGATGAGCACCATGTACTGGTTTGGGGTGGAGTCCCTGATGATCTTCATGTGCTCAATCACCTCGTAGAAGGAGGCCACAAACTTCATGAGGTCGTGGCTGGTCATGGTGGCGGGGACGGTGAGGATGCAGAGCATGGCACTGCGCCTCACGTCCTCCTTCAGGGACGTCATCTTGCTGGGGACACAGCAGGGACACAGCTGGACACACAGCTCCACTGTCAGACTTTAACCCTCTTTTGTCACCAGGAGTGACCACAAACAGGCATCCTGTAGCCAAGGATGAACCTGGGAGCTCCAGGAACAGTTTGACACCTGCTTTTCTATAAAAACAGCTGAATTTGGCAAGCCAACGTTCAGCACTATTCCCAGAACAGCTGAGCAATGTTTGTTACTATTGCCAGTGCCCATTTGGTGGCTCCTGCTCTCCTTTCTTTCAGGAAGGCCTGAAATGGGAGTTCTCACACAATTACAGGGGACAGGTATGGAATTGGAGCCCCTGGAACACAGGATGAGACCTCCATAAATAAACATTTCCCCAGCCTCACACAGCTCCCAGGCCTGTCACTCCCACCCCTGAGATCACTATTTAATTGTGGGATCCCTTGGAAAGCTGCTTTCAAATGTCTTTTTTTTTTTTTGGATCTGTGTTTGTCTTACACTCTCCCAAGCCCTCAACACCCCCAGTTGTCACAGGCGCCACCCACAGCCCCAGGCTCCCCCATTAGCACCAGTCACTCTCTGCATTCCCAGGAGCCAGTCACCCTTCCTGTTTGTCCCCACAAGGAGCCACAGCCCCAGGGTGGCCAAGTCACCCTCCCATTCCCACCTGGGCAGCCACGAATGAGGAATCCTTACTTTGTTTTGTACAGGTGCATTATTCCATGAACGATTTCCACCGAGGGGTTCCCGCTGAAGAAGGAGATCTGGTCTGGGAGCTGCTTGGAAGGAGAGTCTGGAGCAGCCTCACACTCCTGGCTCTGATCCTCCTGCTTGGTTTTGTCCTCAGCTGATGCAGCCTCCGAGGATTTTCTTCCCTCCATGGCAGCTTCTGCTTCATCTTTCACAAAGGCAAAGTTTCCCCTTTACTGAGGGGAAGGGACCACCAGGATCACGCAGGGCAGCACAGACACCCAACAATCCCAGCTGGGAGCTTTGTCCGAACTCTCCTGGAGCTCTGGCAGCCTCGGGGGGAGAACCTTTCCCTGATCTCCACCCTAAACCCCCCGGACACAACCCCAGCGGGTCCCGTCCCTGGCCCGGAGCTCGGGGCTGCCCTCGGCAGGGGCGGAAGGCGCGGATTGGGATGAGCTCGGCGGGAGGGAATCACCAGCTCTGCCCGGTACTCCCGAACCTCTCTGCTCGCTCCCCAGAGCGTAGCCCCAGTGACCCCACAAACCCCACAAACCCCACACACCCCGCAGCACCGGGATCCCCCGCCCTGCCCGGCCGGTGACAGCCCCGGGACGCTCCCCGCACCCCGGGCAGCCCAAACCGCCGCCGGTGCCCGCGGCCGGTACCTGCCCGCGGCTGGATGGTCTCGATGATCACGTCGGTCATCTCCCTGCGGCCCAGGTGCTGGTGCAGGATGGCCGCCCGCTCCCCGGGGCCCTTCCCCTCCAGGCAGGCGGCCACGGCGCCGCTGCTCTCCGCTGCCATGTCCGGAGCTGCGGGGACAAAGCGGGCGTTGGGAGCGGCGGCCCCGGGACGGCCCCGCCGGCAGCTGCGCGGTGCGGAGCGGGCCCGGCCGCGCTGCCCCGCGCCCCGCCCGTGCCCCCGGCGGGGGGAACCCACCGGCCGCGCTGTAGGCGAAGCCCGCGGGCAGCGGGGAGGTCCCGGCCAGCTCCAGCCGGATCACGACCAGGGACACGCTCATGGGCTCCGCGGGGCCGCCGCCGACCGGGACCGGGACCGGGACCGGCGCCGCTTCCGCCTCCCGCACCTTTCCCCTCTGACCCCGTGACGTCACGGCGCGCTGACGTAGCAGGCGGCGGCGGCTGCGGCGGCAGCGCGCGGGGGGCTGCGAGGGGCGGCCGCTGCTTCTCGCGAGAGTTCGGGGTACGTTCTCGCGAGAGCGGGAGCCTTGGCCGCTGCGGGCGGGCCGGGAGGTGTGAGGGGATCCCTGAGGGGAGAGAGCTCCGGGAGGTGTGAGGGGATCCCTGAGGGGAGAGAGCCCCGGGATTCCTGAGGGGAGAGAGCCCCGGGAGGTGTGAGGGGATCCCTGAGGGGAGAGAGCCCTGGGAGGTGTGAGGGGATCCCTGAGGGGAGAGAGCCCTGGGAGGTGTGGGGGATCCCTAAGGAAAGACATCCCCAGGATCCCTGAGGGGAGAGACCCCCAGGATGATCGGGCCGGGAGGTGTGAGGGATCCAGGGTCTCTGAGGGGAGAGACCCCTGGGATCATGGACCCTGACCGATCCCCACCTTGTCACCAGCACAGAGCACCCAGTGCCATGTCCAGGCCTTCCTTGGACACCTCCAGAAATGGGGACTCCAAACCTCCCTGGGCAGTTCCAATCCCTGACCACCCTTTCCATGAAGGAATTCCTCCTGCTGTCCAACCTGAACCTCCCTTGGCACACCTCGAGGCCGTTTCACTTTATTTGTGTCCCTTGTTCCCTGGGATCAGAGCCTGACCCTCACATGGCTGCAATCACTGATTGTGGGCAGTAATTAGTGTGTGTTAGTGATGTGTCCATTGTCCCCCAGCACTTGAAGGGGTGTGTGTATAAAACCCCATTTGGGGGTCCCTGGTTTGGCTGGGACACTTGAGTGGCTGCCCAGGGTGGAGCCACCATCCCTGGAAGTGTTCAGAGCCCTTGGCCCCAGGGTTTGGTGGATCTGGGGAGGTTGGATTGGATGCTCTCCAACATAACAATTCCACGATTCTGTGTGCATAAACAAACATTTCCCCTGTAGCTCTGCAGCTGTCCCTGGTTGAGGTGTGAGTGTCCCTGTTCCCCCCGTGGTTCCCAGCATGTCCCTGAGCAGTGCTGCCCGTGCCCAGAGCCTCCTGTGTGCCGGGGTGCGGCGGCTCCCGCTGACCCAGCAGCGATCCAGAGGGGTCTCTTACAAAGCCGTGGTCTTTGAGGAGAGCGGGGTGCTGCTGCCAGCCCCTCACAGCACAGCCACAGGTGTGTATTCCCATTGCTGACCCCACACAATCACAGAATGTCCTGAGCTGGGAGGGACCCACAGGGATCATCATCCATTCCTGGCCCTGTACAGACACCCCAACAATCCCCGAGAGTGGTGCCCAAATTCTCCTGGAGCTCTGGCAGCCTCGGGGCCGTGCCCATTCCCTGGGGAGCCTGGGCAGTGCCCAGCTCGGAAATATCAGGGAAAGAACCTTTCTGAGCCCTGGCACAGCTCCAGTTGTTCTCTTGGTCTGGTCCCTGGTCACCAGAGCTCCTGTTGTTCCTGTGCACGGAGGGAAGATAAATTTCAGGTGCCTCTTTCAGCTGGCTCTGGTGAGACACCCAAGAACTTGTGCTGGTGGGACCTGTTGTGCCATCAAAAGTCACAGAAGTGACAGTGACCACCCTGCACCCCCCTGGTAACAAAACTGTCCTGTGGTGCCACCACCTGCTGCCACCCAAGGCCGGTGCAGCTTTAGGAATTCTCCACACTTCAAACAGGGCTGAGGTGCTGCAGTTCCTGGAATGCCCTGTGCTGTGTCAATCACCCCAGTGCAGCACATCATTCTCACAGTGCACACCCCAGAGGGACTCCCAGCTGATTCCCCAGCCTGCTGATGCCCTTTGCTGCCTTCCCTGCTGTTCTCCATGCAGACTGGGAGGCCCGGAGCTGCATTCCAGCCGGCACCATCCAGCAAGCTGCACGGTCAGGAGGGGAGAGCAGCCTCTCTCTGCAGTATTCCAGAGGAGAGCTGACAGCTGTGGAGTTCCTGCAGGAATTGGGACAGCAGTGCTTTGAGATTGTAAGCCAACTCCCCCCCTGCTCTCCCTGTGCTTCCTGACTGCATGGAAACAGGTCCAGTGAGGAAAGAGGAGCTTTAAAAAGAAATTCTGTGGTTGAAGGCTCTGGATTTCCCTCTAGGAAGCACTGCTGTTGGAGCAGGGCAGATTTCCACCATTATCCCGGTGCCTGGGCAGGGCAGGCAGATGAATCTGCCTTAATTTCCTGCTTGGAATAAAGTCCTTTTTAAACATCTCAGGTTCAGATGCAGATTCCTTTCCTGCCTGCTGAGCTGTCAGTGTCTGTCTCTAACCTGCCTTGATCCCCTGGCAGCCCCAGTCCCAGAGATTTCTCTCTCCCAAAATCAGCCCTTTATCTCTGCTGCAGAATTGGGAATGTGAGAACATTTGTTTATTTGGGCAAAACAATTTAGCTGAGAGATTCCCTGACAGAGGCAGCAGGACAGCAAGATAAGATAATCAGATAACCTACCTACCCAACCACTCTTATTTTCACCCCATTTCTGGCCCATTATCACTCTTGGGGTTTCTCTGTTTCTCAGGCAAATGTCCGTGTTCCAGTGCACTCCTTTCTCTGGGATTTAATCCGAGAGGAGATGAGAAAACAGCTCCCCGTAATGGCAGACGCAGCTCAGTGTATCCGGGCAGAGGGGCTTCAGACAGCTCTGCTGAGCCACAGCCTGTGCCTGGGGCATGGACAGAGGCTCCTGCCCCTGGACCAGCAGCACTTTGATGTGGTGAGTCTGGATGGATCCCAAATGGGGCTCTGCTCTGCTCCTCCACCTGTGAAAGCAGCAACTGAAACTCTTTAAGTGCGGGTAGCAGATGGGCAGCAGCACAGTTTGGTCAACATCAGCCTGGGAGAACATTTCCTGACACAATTCCTTGTAGGCACTTGGAGAGGGGCTGAGTGACATTTGCAAATCCACTGCAAAGTGCCCACACAGCCACGAGTCTCTGTGTAACAGGCACAGGCAGCGATGGAGACACAGGACTTGGAAACTGGAACACAGACTAGAAATAAATGTTATTATTCAGTGCCCTGCCTGCTTTAAAAAAAACAAACAAAAAAAGGGTTCATGCACCCCCTGTGCTACAAAAACCCACCACCCCACCATACTGACCTGTGTGAGATGAGGAGCAGATGCTCCTCTCCCAGCAGAGCTTCCCAGCACACTTCACTTTGCAGAGATGACACAGATTAGCAGATCAGGTGACACAGGAACCTCAAGGCTCCGATACCCATGGCCTCTCCAGTGTGTGCTGCTCCTGGAACAAGAGCAACAGCCCTGCCCAGCAATTAGTGGGGCAAAAATAATTGAATGTGGGTTTCCATTACTGTTGGCTTTATATCCATGCAATGGATGCATTGCTGTTCCTGGAGTTACAGAGCAGGGGAATGGCTGCTTGGGTTGTTCATGGCTGTGAGGGCAGTGGGAGTGTTCAGACACTGAGTCAATGCTTTTTTGATCCAGATTTTAAGTGGATGGTTATGGTCAACACAGCTGCTGTGGAGGTGGCTTTGGGGTGGCTGGTGGCTGCAGTGGTCAGGATGCTGCTTTTCCTGAGCCTTTGGAAGGTGCTGCCATCCAAGGCTTGCTTGGACAGCACTGAAAAAACTGGTCTGGGACCAGTTTGGTCTCCCACATTGGGACATCTCATTGGATATCTTCCATCCAAGGACTGGCTCATCCTGTTTGGCTGATTTGAGCTGAGGAGCCACGGCCAAAGCAGCTGGCACCCACACAGTCCCTGGAACCACGGCCTACCCAGCTCCACATCCTTCATTTCTCATGTTAATTAGAGCAGTCTCTTTCCCACCCTCCCATCTCCATTGCAGCACTGCCCAGGTGTTTGTGGTCATGCAGGCTCATGCATATTGCATCTGTTGTTGCTGTAGGTGGTTGAATCACATCAGGAAGGGGTGCCCAGGCCAAATGCTGGGATCTACAAGCTGTGCTTGGAGCGCCTGGGTGTGCAGCCCCAGGAATCCATCCTGCTGGACAGCAGCAGCCAGAACCTGAAGGTGGCAGCCCAACTTGGCATGAAAACAGTGAAGGTACAAAGTGACACAGCCAGGGTGGGATTTGGGGGTGGATTTTGGGTCCAGAAGTTGTTTGGTTTGAACAGCTCAGGATTTCCAAGTGGCAGTGGCTGACTCTTGCCAAGCCTTTTGTTCCAGCCTTGCTTGTCCCTGCAGGATGTGGTGGGGTTAAAGCAGGGATCACTGGCAAAGTCTGCTCTGGGTTATTTCATTCATGGCTCCAAACCCTGTGTAATCTCAGGGAGGTGTCTTCTTCTTCCTGTTCTTCTGTTCCCTATAGGAGAAACAGCCCCATCCCTATGGTTGAGACAACCACACCAAAAAATGAGCCCCAGTTAAGGAATTCCCAGAAGCTCTGAGGCCCCCTGGATGAGTCAGCTGGGGACTGACAGTTACCCCCAGGCTTTGGGGTCACTGAGCACAGGGGTTTTACTTTGGGCACCATTGGGAAATGGGCAAGAGTGGGACTGGTGGGAAGAGCAACTGCACTCCCCAGGACTGCACGCAGGGAATTCCAGCTCTGATCCCAGCCCAAGCTCACAGTGCCTGTGCCACCATCACAGGTCTCTCCAGGGCAGAGTAAAGGTGGGAAGTTCTGCGTTGGCAGGGAATGACCCATGAATTCCTGTGTGTCAGTAGATCAGTGCTGATGGATGCATCCCAACCAGGCAGGGCTCTCTCTTTTCCAGGAAATTTTGTCTTCTAGCTGTCACCCAGTGCTACTCTCTCTCTCTCCTGGTTTCAGGTTGATGATCCAGAAGCAGCCCTCAAAGAGCTGGAAACCCATCTGGGATTTCCTTTGCAAGGGTTTGTTCCCTATACTCGTTCAGTGAGACCAGGCATGGAAATCCCAAAGGATCGTCTGCAAAAGTACCTTGAGGATGTTCTTGGTGCCCACCCAACAGGTATTACAGTGGGTTTGGCCCTTCCATCAGAAAACCTGGATATTCTGGAGCTATTGGCTTTTTCCTATGACATAGGGACTGAAAAATAATATTAAGGAAAGGTTCACGATCTCCAGGCAAAGAGCACAGCCATTCCAGTTTCAGTGATCCATCACTTTCCTAGAAATAAGAAACAACATTTTAAGACTTCCTCGTTTTGGGAGGGGTTGAGCACAAATTGCCAAAGAGATGCCAGGAATATTCCTGTGAGCCACTGCCATGTTCCTCAGGGGTTTGGGACACAGAGTGAGATCTCAGCCCCAGGTGCAGGAAGGGGATGGAAAGCCTGGAGAGGTGCTGACCCTCTGCTCCCACCTCCCAGCCCCACTGGAGTTACGGCAGTTTGACCACGGAGAGTCCACCCGGAGCTATTTGGTGAAGTTTGGAGGTCGTTTGCTGGTGCTGAAGAAGGAGGAGGAGCCTCCCTCAGGCCCTTCTGTCCCAAGGGAATACAGGTGAGGGGTGTCCTGCTGCAGTTTGCTGGGCCAGAGGGGCAGGACACGTGGGGAGGATCATTTATGACCTCTCTTTGTTTTCTAGAGTGTGGGATAGGTCTGGGGGCTTCAGGCCATGGGAAGATGTGGATGTGCTCCTTTCACCTCCCCCCAGCCACATGATTTCAGTATATTTAAAGCTGAGCATAGTGACATGGTGTGTCTGATTCCTGCACCTCTGTCCCTCCCTGGCAGGGTCCTGAAGGCTCTGGCTGAGGCTGGTGTTCCTGTGCCCCCTGTGCTTGCTCTCTGCCAGGACAGAAGGTAATCCTGTCCCTCAGCTTTCACTGCATGCTTGACAGCTGCAGCCAGATTCCCCCAAAGGTGAACAGAGAAGGAACCAGAGCTCACAAAGTGCTCTGATCTAATGAACATTTGTGCAGTGTGGGGCTGCAGGAGCCTCTAAAGGTTCAAAGAACAGAATCACTTTTATTTGGTTTGGTTTAGGTAGGTCCCATTTTAGCAATTAATCCAAAAGCTCTCTTTGAAAAGCACTTATAAAGCAATATTGTAGGGCTTCCTGCTGACTCAAGAGTGCTCAGGTTTGCAATAAAGAAAGGATTTTTCCAACTGCCAGACCTCAGGCAGCAGTGACAGCAGCAAATCTGTGACAGGACAGCCCTCAGGCCTGCAGCCTGCTCAGATCTCTGCTGGCTGCAGGAATCAGTGTCTGCAGCTCGCTGTGTGCCCACTGCTGCTGGTGTTTGTGAGCAACCTGGCAGCCCAGCTCACAGGCACTGCAGGGAGCAGGGCAGCAGCTGCTGCTCAAGCTCAGTCTCCTGGGGCTGAGCTTGGCACAGCCAGGGGCACAGGCAGCCTGAGCTGGGCTCCAGAGAGCGCCCAGGTGCTGCAGGGTGAGGCCTGGGGGTACATTCAAGGTGCAGGTGAGATCTGGGGGTAGTGGCTGGATTGACCTCAGCCCCACACATCCCAGTTTGCTTCCCCAGCATCCTTGGCTCTCCTTTCTTGCTGCTGGAGCACCGTGCTGGCCACATCCACCGCGCCGTGTCCCTGCCCGCCGTGCCGCCGCGCCAGCGCGGGGCCTGGTACGGGGCCATGGCAAACGTCCTGGCCAGGATCCACAGCCTGGAGCCGGGAGCAGCCAAGCTGCAGGACCTCAGGGAGCACGGTGAGAGCAGCCTCTGCATCCTTTCTTCTCCTGGGTGTCAGCATTTCAAGGGATAGGCAGGATGGACCAAACTGGGGGCAGGTGGGAAATTGAGGATGAGCAGTCCAGAGTCTGAATCCCCAGGTGTGGTGGGAGGGTGTGAAGAGCTCTTCCAGTCCAGGTTTCCTGTGAGTTCCCAAAGTTCTCCTACCTCCCAGAGCTTTCTGCCATGTTTGGTGCCATCTCTGCCCAGTGTGGGTACAGGAGTAACTTCTTTGCTGCCATCTCTGACCAAACCTCCCCAAGCATCCCCTCCAGTCCCTCTGCAGAGACAGCTCAGCTTCCTGGAGCTGGTGAAGTTACATTTTTGTCCAGGATTGGATTCTTTCCACCTGAATATTAAATCCAGTGCCCAGTAAAGAAAGTATGAGACCCCTGGAAATTGCAATTAAAATATTGGAGCTTAAATCAGGGTTCTAGACTGAGATCTGCTTGGCTGTTTGACTTACTCTGTGTCCCTTTTGAAGCCTCTTTGTGCCTTTTCCTGGGAGCCTGTGTTCCTGTGTTCCAGGAAATTACATCCAGCAGCAGGTTGAGACCTGGACAAAGCAGTATCGAGCTGTGGAAACTCATGTGATCCCCGCAATGGAGAGGCTCATCCAGTGGCTGCCTCTGCATTTTCCTGAATCCCAGAAGACAACATTGGTGCATGGTGATTTCAGGTACTGCCCTGCAGCACATCCCAGGCAGAAAATAAGGACTGAGAGTAAAATGACCCCCAGGCTCCAAAAAGTGCTGACTGGGCTGGGGCAGCAGCCCAAAAGCTGGGTTTTGGGTCAGGGTCAGCATCCCCAGGGAATGAGATTGAGTTTCTTCATCCAGCAGCTGCAAATGCTGGTCTGACACTGGAGGATCATCAGCTCTTCCTGCAACACTCAGGAATCAGCCCTGATCTGAGGCTCTGACTAACTTGGTTTCATTCTCCAAAGCCCAGTTTAGTCCATTATTAACCAGGGGGTTCAATATTGAGTAACCTCCATCCTCTGCTTGCAGAAATTAATGTTTCACTTTGTGCTGCCTTCCAAAGGACTCAGCAGTTTTTGAATAGAGTGAAGAGCACTGAAAGCACCTCCTGCTGCTGAGCACTGGGATTTTTCCCTCCTCTGGAGACTTTCCTGATCTCTTTTTCCCTCTGATACAGGATGGACCACCTGGTCTTTCATCCAGACAGGCCAGAAGTCCTTGCTGTGCTGGGCTGGAAGTTTGCCACTCTAGGAGATCCCCTGTGTGATCTGGCGAATAACTGTGTGAGCTTCTTCCTGCCAGCCCCCTTTGGTGCTCGCAGAGGTACAGAGGGGCACAGTCACCTTTGGCACACACAGAGGAACCAGAGCTCAGAGCAGATCAGCTCCTGCCCGAGCAGCTCAGCTGGCAGTGGGGCTCAGTGCAGCTGGAAAGGGCTCTGGGTTTGCATTATTTTCCCTCTCACTCCAGGCAACTCTTTTGGGTGGGAAGTTGTGAAGCAGATCAGGACTGGTGTGTGCACTAAGTTACACCTGTGTTAAAAAGAAAAGTACAGGGTTAAACAGAGAGGTTCCATCATTTAGGAGAAATCTCTGTCAGTCACAGTTTCACCCTACCCAGAACTCCCCCATGTGCATTTTGGGGCAGGGGCTGGTGCCAAACCCCAGAGCTCCATTTGGAGCCAGCACAGAGCTGTGCAGGTCCTGGAGGGTGCAGGTGTCTCCATGGAGGGGCCTGGCTGTGCCACAAGGCTCTCACCATCCCCTGGGAGCTCTGAGCTGCTCTGGCAGCTGAAGCTGACTCCCTGGTACCTCTTCCCATCTTCCAGGCTTGAGAAAGTGTGACTTGGGGCACCTGGGGATTCCCACAGCAGAGGAGTATTCCCAGATGTACTGTGGCCAGATGGGAGTGGAGCACCCAGAGAACTGGAATTTCTACCTGGCCTTTGCCTTTTTCCGCCGGGCTGTGATGCTGCAGGGACGTCACCGTGGCTCCCTGGCAGGTGAGGAGCCACCAGGGCAGCTCTGTCCTGCAGAGGGCACAGCCAGGGGCACAGAGCTGCCTCCCTGCTCCAGCACAGGCCTCTTCCTGCCTGTCTGTGCTGTGGGGTCTCTCCTTCCCTGGGAGAACTGAGCAGAGGCCAAAGTTGGGAGCCCAGAGCTGTGTCCTACAGATGGAGCTCTCAGACCTTCCAGCTCAGCACCAGCCTTTCCAAGGGACTCACAGGGAGGTGGTGACAGCTCTCGGTGCTCTTTGTCTGCACACATCAGGTGTGGCCTTGGAGCCTTTATCAGAATGAAATCTGATGTTATTTTCACGTCCCTTAGAGAGGAGTCTCCCCAAGTCCTGCTGGGCTGGCCCAGAGGAGGGCAGTGATGCTGTTTGGGATGTGACTAACACAGGCTTTTCCAAACAAGTGTCCTGTTCTCTTGTCCCCAGGGAGGCCAGCTCCAGGTGACAGCAGCCCCAAGGATGCAGAGTTTGTGGCTGATCTGGCTTGGGATTTTGCCACTAAAGAAGGATTCCGTGTGTTTGAGAGCCTCCCCCCCACAAAGCTGCTCCTGCGCCATTCCAGCACCTGGGCCGGGCGAGGGCCTCTCCTGGGCAGGAGTTTCAGCACCTGGGCACGGCCTGGGGCAGCCCCTGTGCCCAGAGCCCCCCTGGTCACTCCCCCCAGCAGCCTGGAGGGGATGGCCCAGGGGCTTTGCTGCAAGATGGAAAATACGGCCATCCAGGGGGGCTTTCTGAGTTCTCATTCCAGAGGGACTCCACGTCCTCTGCCAGAGCTGCAGGTGAGACATCTGTGCTGAAGCTGCTCTGCTGCACCTGCCCCAGGGTGGGGACTGTGGCCTCCAAGTGTCCTGGCTCTCCTGATCATGTCAGACATTTGGCACTCCTGGAGTCCAGTGGCTTGGAGGAAAAGGGCTGGGTCCATATGGCTGCAACAGTTGATATCCTGGGAAACAGTGATTTTGGAAGCACTCCCTTCTAAGAGGAGCAGATTAACACCAGCCCAGCTGTGGCTGCTTGCCCAGGTCCTGCCATCTGTGCTGATGGTGTGCCCAGAGCGAGGCTGGGCTGGGCATTTCAACACTTGCCAGTCCAGGAAGAAATGGTTGTTGCTCCTCCTGTATCACTCTGGGAAAGGCTGAGTTCCCTTCTCTCTGTCCCTTCTCTCTGTCCCTCTGCTGCTCCCTTGAGAGGTCCCTTGCACCTCCCCAGCTTCCATTCACAGTGTGAGTGGAAGCAAACAGCTCCACCCTTGGGCTGCTACCAAGATTATATTCCTAATTATTCTAGTGACATTATCAAATTCTAGTGGGTTACTTAACCTCCTTTCAGCTGCCAAAAAAAATATCCAGGTGCCTTTCCAAAGTGTTTCTCTGTGCTCTGGCAGAAACCAGCAAACACCAGCATGTCAGGGCACTTGGCAGCTGATGCACAGAGAAGGTGGAAAGGGCAGGGAAGCAGCAGCTGTGGGGAATTTGGAGGTGCTGAGATGAGCAGATCTCCTTGCCCTTCCTCGAAACACTCATCTTTGCCAAGTCTCCAACATCAGGATTGCCACACTCTCTCTGCTCCATGCCTTGGGCTTGTGGAGATGCTGCTCTGGTGTGTGGCACCACAGAGCCTCCTCATCCCTGTCACCTCCACATCCATCCCACTGCCCTTTCCCTTGGCATCATCCCTGCACTGTCAGCCTTTGCTGTGGAAGTGTGTTGTGAAAGCCAGGGGAGGAGTTTTGCTGCCTGCAACAGCAAGATAATGCAGAGAACTGTTACACAGCCAAATATCCCCAGCCTGGAACTGCCACAGTGCTCCAGTGCTGGGCACGGCCAAGGGCAAGGGCAGGGCTGCCCCTGCCAGCTGGCACTGCCAGGGGAGGCTCATCCCTGGGAGTTGGCAGCTGAGGCATTCCTGGCTGAGCAGGGCAGGATCTCAGCTGATCCTGCCCCATCCAGTACCAGGAGCTAGCAGACTCCACACACTGATCCCAAAGGTTGCCTGTGCCCCCAGCTCATGGGGAGATTCTCTCCAGAGGAGCAGAGGGAAGCTCAGTTTCTCCCTCAGAGCCATGGCTGCCCGTCAGAGGTGCAGCACCAGGGGCACCAGAGCTCTCATGGGTCTCATCCTCTTCCCCCAGGCACAAAATGCCAGGACCAAGGCAGTGGCACTGATGGCTGCACAGGGCACCAAGGTGAGCAGATTCCTCAGGCTCCAGCCTTCCCTGACCCAAAAAGAGCAACCCTGGGACTCCCCTGCAGTATGGGGCCTGTGAGCTTGAGGGGTGATTTGTCCTGTGTGCTGTGGGGGCCCCAGTGAGGCTGTTTGTTTCCCCAGTGAGGCTGTTTGTTTCCCCAGTGGGGCTGTTTGTTTCCCCAGTGAGGCTGTTTGTTTTCCCAGTGAGGCTGTTTCCCCAGTGGGGCTGTTTGTTTCCCCAGTGAGGCTGTTTGTTTCCCCAGTGAGGCTGTTTCTCTCCCCAGTGGGGCTGTTTGTTTCCCCAGTGAGGCTGTTTCTCTCCCCAGTGGGGCTGTTTCTCTCCCCAGTGAGGCTGTTTGTTTCCCCAGTGAGGCTGTTTGTTTCCCCAGTGGGGCTGTTTGTTTCCCCAGTGGGGCTGTTTCTCTCCCCAGTGGGGCTGTTTGTTTCCCCAGCACTGGTCCCCAGGGGTTTGGAAGGCTCTGGGACGCTGCTGCCTGCTCCTGCAGCCCTGTGTGCCCACATGGGCTCTGGTGTCACCCTCCCACAGGTCCCTGGAGTGAAACATCTCCACAGAGCAGATCCCAGCCCAGCACTTCCCTTGGACCTGAGCTCCACATCTGGCTGAGGGTCCCCAGGGGGTCACAGGACTCTCCAAACCAGAGCTGAGCCAGGAGCTGCAGCCCTGGAAACCTCGGATGGGGACCCAAACCAGGCACTCTGGCATGGGAGAGGCCGTGCTGAGGGAGCCTGTGAGCTCAGTTCCAGTGGTGTTTGGTGTTATCTGTGCTCAGTGCTTTTATTGCCTGGCTCAATACAGGGCCAAGTCCACCCTTGGGTCGTGGGGCTGCAGGATCAGAACTGCAGCAGGGAGAGCTGGCTGGGAGTCACCTGGCTGGGGGTGCACAACTTGGTTTTGGGAATAAAGAGAAAGGACCAGGATGTCTCTTGTCCTTCAGCACATCTCTTCTTCTTCAGCACAACCTCCAGCAACTTGCAGATGCTGGAAGAATCCTCAGTGGTGGAAGGAACTGAATCCAGTCCTCGAGGTCTCTGGATTGAGGGGAGACTCCAGAGCTGAGGCAGCGCCTGCCCTGTGGAGCTGGGAGAAACTGGGAGGATCCATGGTCTCATCAGCGTGGTGGGGTCTCTTTGGGGACCATGGAGGTGCAGACTGGATCAGTGGGAGCTTTCAGTGCTTTACAGAGCCAGGGGAGAGCTGTGGGAACAACTTTATGAGCATGAGCACTTTATATGTTGTATTAATTAATTATTAAAGTAATAAGTAAGGTTCTTTGGGTTCTCCTGCTCCTCCAGCGTGGGTGCAGCCTCACAGCCCATCTGCCCAGGGTGGGCACCACCTGCCAGCCCTCGGGGGCACAGGGGGTGCTGCAGAGAGCCCTGGGGGCCGTGCTGGCTCAGCACAAGGACCATGAGGCTGTAGGGCAGCCGGTAACCTGAGCCTTGGATTCTCCCAAGCTGCGGGGTGAAATTCCACCTCAACCTCGGGCATTTGGCTCTGCCGTGGAAGGGGGAGGGAGCTGAGCCTGCGTGTGCCCAGCCCAGATATTTGGGATGGTTTCCCAGCAGGCGCCTGACTCCTGCACCTCCCGCCTCCCTCGGGCAGGCTCTGGGGGCCGAGAGCCGCGTCTGCCCTGGGGGTT
Organism: Calcarius lapponicus; assembly: GCA_039654755.1. NCBI lineage: Eukaryota > Metazoa > Chordata > Aves > Passeriformes > Fringillidae > Calcarius > Calcarius lapponicus. Next base: position 3,623,328 of record CM077478.1, read on the forward strand.
TAACACTGCTGGGTCTGCCTCCGAACCCAGGGGAGGGACGGGGCTGTTGGGGGGAGCCAAAGGCGTTATCTAACACGCACTAGGGCTCAGTGCCATGGCTGTCCATGCCGGGATCAGCCACAGACGCGGCTTAGCCCCGAGCTGCAGCTCAGCTCTGTGACGTGCCCGGGGACACCTTGAGCCGCTCGCTGTGGGAGACACGGGCACATCTCTGCAGGGACAACAGGTCTGGCATCTCCCGCGGGGGGTTTAACGCGAGCAGGGCTGGGACAGGAGAACACTCGGAACAAGAGATCCTTGCACTTTCTAAAGGGCTGCCCGGGAGCCACTGCCCGGGAATTCATCCAGCACCGTGCCAGGGACACGGGCGGACAGGGATGAGGAGCCTGAGACCCAGCACAAGAGGATTTCTTTCCAGCTGATCCGGGAAACGCACGGCCTAATCCGTGTCCTGCTGGATAACCTGGGAGGGCATTTTGCCTTCTCTGGGCTGGGCTGTTCCTCCCTGCACAACTGGGCTGATACTCCCCTGGATAGGAGAGAAATGCCTGGAAAGTGCAAATGCTGGAACCTCCAGCAAGACTTTCAGCGACCTGGGTTGTCCAGGACAGTGGGTGAAACTGCTCCTGAACTCACATACTCTACAGTTTTTCTGTCTCCTTTAATAAACCAGAGCCATCCCTGTCACCCTGCACAGACTCCTCACTGAGTCTCTTATACAGGGTAACACCACAGGTCTTTTTTTTTCAGAGGTTAAAAACCTCTCTGTATTTTTGGTCTGTGGCTTTCTTTGTGATGATAACCTGAGCACATCTCTGTTCCCTGCACTTGGATACGCTGAAGTTGCACAAGGCATCTAAAACAAACCAGAAAAAAAAGGCCTTTAGCCATTGTTGGGAGCGATTTCACAAAGCCTCTCATTTGCATTCACCCAGAAACTCCCTGTTGTGAAAGCACTTCCCTGGCTTTGTTCCACTGGCCCTACACACGGGAGGGATTTTTTGGGTGCCTGGGTGGACTGTAATGGTGGCAAATCCGTGGAACCGGGAGTCCAGGTCCCCAAATTCTCCCTCACCACCTTCCCGCAGCTCAGCGGAGATGATTCTGGGTTTTCCCCCTCTTTTCTTCTGGTTGTTGCCTGAAACAAGGCACAAAGTTCCCTGGGCATGGGCCGGGACACGGCAGAGACGGGACAGGGACAGGGACAGTGCTGGACACGGATGAGGCACCCCCTGTGCTCCACTGATTTGAACTGAACGGAGCTGAACGGACCCGAACGGTGCTGAGCTGTGCCGAGCCACACCAAGCTGATCCGAACGGGACCGTGCTGAGCCCAGCTGCGCTGAGCCGAGCCGAGCCGAGCCGAGCTGAGCCGAGCTGTGCTGCTCGCACCGAGCTGGATCCAGCCCTTTCCATACGAACCACGGGCTCCAGGCTGGCTCTGCCCGTGCCGTGCCCAAGCGAGCCGCGGTGGGCGGCGCCGAGCGGAGCCGGGCGGAGCGGGGCGGGCGGAGCGGGGCTGTCCCGGCGTGCGGGGCCCGGCCCGGCCCAGCTGAGCTCAGCATGCTGCGGGCGCTGCTGCGCGGCTCCCGGCTCTGCCCGGCCCTGCTCCGGGCTCCCTTCTCGGCCGCTGCCGCCTCCCCCATCCCGGCGCCCAACCCGCGCCCCGACATCGCCTATAACAAGGTAGGGCCGCGCTCGGAGCCCGGGGCACCGGGCTGGGCCGGGGGTTCGGGGCTTCCGTGTCCGCCGACCGAGCTCCGTGCGGGGCAGGGCCAGCCCGGGGTGACGCTGAGCCCGGAGCAGCCGCGGATTGGGGCCCAAAGCCTCGGAAAAGAGGAACCCTGGGCGCAGCCGAGGTGCGGGCACAGGGCTTGCGTGTCCCATCGCCACCCGGCTCTGCCCCTTCCCTCGCTGGGTTCAGCAATTCAACAGCATAAGGAAAACACTCTGGGGAAGGGCACGGGAGGGAGGGGAAGGTGCCTGGCCGGTTATCTGCAGGGACCGGACCCTTGCTCCAGGAAAACCCTGTGGGATCACCTGTGCGAGGTGCTGCGGCAAGGCAGCGTTCCAAGGCACCCGGCCACTCCTTGCCCGGTGGCCGTGCCCAGTGGGGCTGTTTCTTTCCCCCGTGCCAAGGCTCTTGGTGGTTGTCTGGGTGTTCTGCAAGCTCTTGGCGAGCACCACGATCTTTGCACTCCCATTCTCTTGCCACAGACCTGAAAAACAAAAAAAATTACCCTTAGGAAGAAAGAGTTGGTAAAGAGCTGCTGTTAGCACCTGGTTCTGGTGCATGGGGAGCCTAAAGTTGGTTAATCTGAGAAATAACAGAATCATTTGGATTGGAAAAGACCCTTAAGACTCATAAGAAATGCTATAAAAGCTCTGGTGCTCTGGACAAAATCTGCTCACTCTACTGTCTGTGCCTAAAGCATTTTCCCACTCTTCAGTCTCCTGAGCTGTCCCTGCACAGCCCCAGCCAGGCTACCAGCTTTTGCAAGGACCTACCAAGATGGGAACCTCTTCCAACTCACGTGCTGTTTGCTGAGCTGTGAATTCTTTTATTCACTCGAGGCTGTGTTGTGTGCTTTTAGGCTAAAGTATCTCCTTCATATTGCTGCAGGTTTGGAGCCCACACAAGTCAAGTTAAGCCCTTTTAATTAACCAGGCTCCTCAGATGCCATCCAAGAAGCAAAGCTCTCCCTGATTTCCCTGGGATCTGGCTCGAAGGCTCACCCTGCTTGGCTTTTTCCTTGCAGATTTTCATAAATAACGAATGGCACGATGCAGTCAGCAAGAAAACCTTCCCCACCATCAACCCAGCCACGGGAGAAGTCATCTGCCAGGTGGCTGAGGGCGATAAGGTAAATGCTCTTGGGCTGAGATGGGTTTGTTCTCCATGGGAGCATCTCCAGAGGGGATGCAGAGGAAGGCACCACCCCATGTCCCACCTGGGCAGCTCCGTGTTTGCTGCAGTGTCTGATCTGTGCAAATACCACATCAAGTGCTGCTTGTGTCCTTCCTTGGCTACTGCTTAAAAAAAAAAAGAAGAAATGGTGGGGAATAAAGTCACGTAATCATCACCTGCCTTATGCAAGGCCCTCCTGGGAGTCTGTGGCAGAGCTGAGGTGGTGTTTCCCAGCAATTTTGGGTTTTTCCTACAGTCTGGAAACCTGTGTGTGTTCCCCAAGGGAGAGTGAGTGAGGGAAACCCTTTGTTGTTTGCTTCTCTGTGGCAGCCTGGCTTGTCCTGGCGAGACCATTGCAGCAAGCCAGGACAGAGAACCAGGTAGGAACCAGCAAATGCCCTGACAGGACAAAATCATGGAGCAGAGACAGCTGATCAAGGAAAAAACTCCTTTGGACTGGGGCTGAAAAAGTGCCCAAAGTAGATTTCCAGAGCTTTTTCCATGCCTCATTCTAGGATGCAAATATTAACCCAGCAGGTGACATTGCAGAAATAACCTGATGATATTTGCACTCTGTGTAGCTGAAATAACAGAGGGTGAGCACAGGCAGAGGTTGCACAGCTGCTGCACCCATCTGCTCCTCTGCCATTGCTGCTGCTTCCTCCTCACCATGCAGCCTGGCTGGGAGAGCTGTGTCCTCACAGAGTGTGCTGAGCTTGGTGCTCATGGGGAAAGGGGCCCAGGCTGTGCTCCCCTGCCCTGGGGCTGCAGGTTCTTCCCCAGGAGCCTGGCAGGAGCAGCCTCCTGTGCTGCCTGGCCGCAGGCAGTTTTCTCCCGCAGAGCAGGGAGAGCTTTTGTTGTTTGCAGAGAGGGAGAGGGGCTGGTTGCTCCTTCCTCAGCCTTTGCTGGGCTCCCCCGCAGGCAGATGTGGACAAGGCAGTGAAGGCAGCCAAGGCAGCGTTCCAGCTGGGCTCTCCCTGGAGGAGGATGGATGCATCGCACCGCGGGAAGCTGCTGAACCGTCTGGCTGACCTGATCGAGAGGGACCGCGCCTACCTGGCCGTGAGTGCAGGAACCACGGGGGCTGTGCCCACTGCTGGGCTGGGCCTCGCCCCCAGCCCACACCCGGGACAGACCCACAGAGGGTGGGGAGGCACTTCTGGGGAGCTGAGAGCAAAAAACCAACAGAGAGGACAGGCTGCAAACTGAGAACTGACTCAGAGCTGTACGTGTGAGTTCCCCCCGGCTCCTCAGGAAACTCTGCTGTCCTTGCAGGCCCTGGAAACCCTGGATAATGGCAAACCCTACGCCATCTCCTACCTGGTGGATTTGGACATGGTGGTCAAATGTCTCAGGTGGGTTTGGAGGCCACAGCTGGGCCATGGTACTGAGTCTCTGCAGGTTCAGCTACCTCCAAACTCAGGGGCTGTGGGATCTGGGTCTGACTGATGGTTTCGTATCAGACGCTTTGGGTTTACTTTTTGACTGTACTGTTTCTTTTGTTTCTACTTTTTGCTACTCTGACTTCCCCAAGTCACACAAGTGGTGGTGATCTGTTAGCACACAAATATTTCTATTTACTGTCCATTCTTTAACTCACCTGTTTGAGAAATACCTGCACTGAGTTGTGACCAAACTGACTGAAACAGAGGAAGCATCTTTTAGTTTCTGTTGGCAGCAGACTTGTTATTTTAATTCCAGTGACCAAACTGTTATTGTTTCCAGATACTTTGCAGGCTGGTCAGATAAATTCCACGGCAAAACCATCCCATTAGATGGAGACTTCTTCTGCTACACAAGGCACGAGCCCGTGGGAGTCTGTGGGCAAATCATCCCTGTGAGTAAAGTGTAGCAGCAGCTCCTGCAGGGCTGCAGGAATTCAGAGTTGCACTCTGAGTTCCCCTCTGTTGCCAACCACTGCTTCCTCCCAGGGGTGAGCAAAGCTGGGCTTGCACCAGCTGGGAGGGTCCTTACCTCACCCTGGGAGAGCAGAACTGCCTGTTGATCTCATGGGCTCTGAGTGAGGTTTACTTTGTATCTGCTGATTAAAAAAAAAAATGGGGGTTTAAGCCCATTTATAGGAATTACCTGACTCAGAACCACAATTAAGTTTAAATTCCTGCCTAGAATTAACCCAAAATTTTGTGTGATGAGGAAAAATCCACAACTCTTCCCTAAGTGCTGATTTGAGTGGAGCTCACTGGTTCATTACTGACTAATCAGAAACGTTTAACCTCTCCTTGTTTTTCAGTGGAACTTCCCACTGTTGATGCAAGCGTGGAAACTGGGGCCTGCCCTGGCCACTGGGAACGTGGTTGTGATGAAAGTGGCAGAGCAAACCCCCCTGAGTGCTCTCTATGTGGCCAGTCTGATCAAAGAGGTGAGGACAAGGCCAGGATTCCATCACTGCTGGAGACAGGAGCAGGGAAGGGCTGGGTTGAATTATCAAAAAAACTCTCTTGTTCATATATTGTTCATATTCATCTGCATGTGCAGATGATGTAAGTCTTGATTAGGGAAGGGCTCTTTGAGGTTTGATTACATAATGAACTTCAGGGTGGTCAGAAAGGGAACATATATCTGTATTTCTATGTGTATACACACCTTCAAATTGTGCTTGGGATGTGGGGTGGGAAGAGGAATTGTCCTGGTTATTGCAAACAGCATTAAAATAAAGCCCTGGGAAATGAAAGGAGAAATCAAAGGGAGTGAAGGCTGCTGTAACAAACACAGGAGGGGAGTGAAAGCCTTGGTTTGTCCAAGGAATAATGTTGCTGTGTCCTGCTGACATTGCCAGGCTGGCTTCCCCCCGGGCGTGGTGAACATCATCCCTGGCTATGGGCCCACGGCAGGAGCTGCCATCTCCTCCCACATGGACATTGACAAAGTGGCCTTCACCGGCTCCACCGAGGTAAGGGAGCACCTCAGCCCTGGCACCACGGAATAGCTCATGGCTGCTCAAATACTGCAGGTGCTTTGCCTTCTGCACCTCATTCAAAGCTGATTCCAGGCTGTGAGATGTGTATTTGCATTAGGTAAGACTCTTTTGTTCTGATTTGATTCTTTAGAATATTTCCTGTTTTCCCTGAGCTGTTTCTTGTTGGAGGTGAAACTCTGGGCAGACTCAAAGCCCTGGCAATGAGGATTAGCATTAAATGCTGGCTGAGATGTAAACCCAGAGCCCTCTTGCTGAGGTGGGAGTTAATTCCAACAGCTGCTCTGCTCTCCCTGCAGGTTGGACACCTGATCCAAAAGGCTGCAGCAGAGAGTAACCTCAAGAGGGTGACCCTGGAGCTCGGAGGGAAGAGCCCAAATATCATCATGTCTGATGCAGACAGTGAGTAGCTGCTGGGCAGTGTTTGATCTGTGCCTTTTACCTTGGCTTCTTCCAGAGCTGGAGGAGAAAGGAAAAGGAAGGAAAGGTCTCCAATGTGAGGCTCTAGCCCTGACACCACCATTCTGCTGTAGCTGCTGCATTTGTGTATCAGCACTCCTCCACTCCCACTTCTTTTCCCAGTGCTGGGCAGTTCAGCTATCAACAAAAAAAAAGAATTGTTTCAGTATCCTCCTCCAGTCCTTGCCCCAGTTTTGTTTTCATTTCTCTTGCAGCACACCACTCTTTTTTCTCCTATGAAGTGCTGCTTCCCTCATCCCTTGCATATAAACTCATTTTTGGCCTCAATGAGCCAACACTCACTTAACTGAGCAGTTAAGGAAGAAAATTAGTCCTTAACACCTGATAATTTCCAGTGAGAACTGTAACCTGCTTCTGGTTAGATATTTTTCTCTAGTCTGAGGTGCTTTAATAAAGAATGAAGTCTGCAACTCCTGTCCTACCAACCCATGGCAAATGATGTCAACTGAAAGGACTTTGTATCCCCAGCAGTCTGTGTGATAATTGTGCTAAAACAGTCACAGGTCTGCTTGGGTTTGTTTGCTTATTTGTTTTCTCTCCCTCTTCCCAGTGGACTGGGCTGTGGATCAAGCCCACTTTGCCCTGTTCTTCAACCAAGGGCAGTGCTGCTGTGCTGGCTCCAGGACCTACGTGCAGGAGGACATTTACAACGAGTTTGTGGAGAGGAGCGTGGAGAAGGCCAAGGCCAGGGTGGTTGGGAACCCCTTTGACTTCAAAACCGAGCAGGGGCCGCAGGTGGGAGCAGGAAAAGCCCTGAGCTGTGACCTCATGAAATTGTCCCAGTCTTCAGTCACTGTGTAGATTAGAGTGGGAGCACCCTTGGCTCTATTTTGAACTGAGCCCATTAGCACTGGTGCAGGAGGGAGGAGTTAATTAACCAGTGGGACAATTCCAAAGCTGGCATCTAAAAAACGACCATTTCCCTTTGGAGATTGCAACAGGCTGCCAAGCCATGAGGCATTGCTGGAGCAATTCCAAGCAGCTGTTTGTCCCCTCCTGGCTCTTAGGTGGATGAGGAGCAGTTCAAGAAGATCCTGGGCTACATCAGCACGGGCCAGAGGGAGGGAGCCAAGCTGCTGTGTGGTGGCAGCCCTGCTGCAGACAGGGGCTACTTCATCCAGCCCACTGTCTTTGGGGACGTGCAGGACAGCATGACCATTGCCAGGGAGGAGGTGAGTGCTGCAGCACCTTCAGCTTGCAGTGGGAGATGTAAATAAAAGTATTTCTTCTATTAATATCTGTTAAAACTAGGTGGAGCAGTGGTTTTTAATTTTTTTATAACTTATTTCTTTAGGGGGATATCTTTTGTTAATGAGCTGTTGAGATTTATTGCATGATTGATAAAACTATGTTATTATGAGATGTTTTACTTAGGAGGAGGAACTAAGCATTCTTAATTAGTATTTTAAATCTCAAATTATATCTATAAGCAGCTTTTTTATTAAGCTGAGAAGCCTCAGAGAAAAAGGAAAACAACATTATCTCATTTGCTTCTCCTGTGTTTTGCTGCTTTGGAGTGTGGTTTGGAGATTGTTTATCCAACAGGTGGTTTCAGCTGAATTGTTTTTACTTATTGGCCAATCAGGGGCCAAGCTGTGTTGGACTTTGAGGAGAAAGTCAGGAGTTTTTCATGAGTATCTTTCAGCCTTCTGTCTGGATCCTTTCTGAATTCATTATATATTACATATATAATGCTATCCTAAAGAATTGTTTCAGTATCTTCCTCCAGTCCTTGGCCCAGATTTGTTTTAATTTCTCTTGGAGCACACCACTCTTTTCTTCTGCTTTGAAGTTCTGCTTCCCTCATCCCTTGCATATCATATCATATCATATCATATCATATCATATCATATCATATCATATCATATCATATCATATCACATCACATCACATCACATCATATCTATTTATCACATCACATCATATCTATTTATCACATCATATCATATCTATTTATCACATCATATATATTATATTATATTATAATTATATTATCTCATTCCATGTCATTCCATGTCATTCCATGTCATTCCATGTCATATTTTACATAATATAATATATTATGTAAAATGCAATGTAATAAAATGTAAAATATAATAAAAAAATATATAATAATATAACATAATAAAATACAATAGAATATAATTATAATAATATATATAATATAATAGATAAAATATATAATATATGTTGGATAACATGTAATAAGTATTATATAATGTATAATATAATGCAGAATATATTATGTTATATATTATATTAATATACAACATCTAATATACAACATCTAATATACAACATCTAATATACAACATCTAATATACAACATCTAATATATAATACAATCCTTCTAAGCCCACGTTGTCAGATTGATCTCCCCTCACCTTTGTGGGGCCTCAGGCAGTCCCAGCCCTGTGTTCCTGTGTTTCCCCACCTTGTGCTGGCTCCTTGCAGATCTTCGGGCCGGTGATGCAGATCCTCAAGTTCCGAACCATCGAGGAGGTGATCGAGAGAGCCAACGACTCCAAGTACGGCCTGGCAGCCGCCGTGTTCACCAGGGACCTGGACAAAGCCAACTTTGTGTCCCAGAGCCTCAGGGCTGGCACTGTCTGGTGAGCCTGGCACCCCCTGGCACCCCCTGGCACCCTGGGCCTCTCCCTGGGTTCAGTTTTACTTGGGATTTATTCAGGGCAATGGCAGAACTTCAGGTGTAACGGGAACTCGGTAACGTTTGGGTGTATTTTTAATAGGTGTTTATTTTTAATAGATTTTTAAATACCTATTTATAGGTTTCTATCGATTTTTAAATAGATTTTTATAGATTAGACTTTTAAATAGATTTTTACAGATTTTTAATAGATTTTTAATAGATTTTTACAGATTTTTAAAGATAGATTTTTGGATGGGCTTTTTTATAGATTTGTGGATCGGTTTTTTAAATAGATATTTGATAGATTTTTTTTAAATATAGATTTTTAAAAAATAGATATTTATTTCTTTAGGCTGGAGCATCTCTCCTGTGAGAGTGGCTGTCTGGGATTGTTCACTTGGAAAAGGCTCCAAGGAGACCTTAAAACCCCTTCCAGCACCTAAAGGAGCTCCAGGAGAGCTGGAGAGGGACAAGGGATGGAGGGACAGGACACAGGGAATGGCTCCCCCTGCCAGAGGGCAGGGATGGGATCCTGGGGCTGAATTCCTGCTGGGAGGGTGGAGATCCCTGTGAGTCACAGCTGAGGCTGCAAACTGGATCCTGAGAGCTGTGGGTGGGTTCTGTGTCCTCCTGCTCCATCCCAGTGCTGCTGGCTGAGGGAATGGACAAAACCAGGAATCCCCCACAGCTGAGCTCCTCCCTGAGCTGTTTCACCTTCACTTTCCCCTCCAGGATCAACTGCTACGACGTGTTTGGAGCCCAGGCTCCCTTTGGGGGCTACAAAGCCTCTGGCAACGGGAGGGAGCTGGGGGAGTACGGCCTGGAGGCCTATGTGGAGGTGAAAAATGTGAGTATTTCCTGCAGCCAAAGCCTTCCCAACGCTCTGCTGCAGCTCCAGAACGTCCCTGTGCCATTGGTGAGGGCTGGGCTGAGAGCTGGAACCCAAACCTTGAGCTCCCTCCTCTCCCCTGAGCTTTCCCAATCTCCAAACCTGGCCCTGACTGGGATAAACTGGTTTTCCTCCTGCCTCGCACCATTCCGGTGAATATCCCTGCAAAGAAAAAAAACAACTTGTAACTTTCTTTTTTTTTTTCTTTTTTTTAATCCCTAGGTGACAATCAAAATTCCACAGAAGAACTCCTAAAGGACAGCAAGCTTCTCACAAATTTGAAAATAATTACGCAGCTTCATGAGGAAAGCTCAACGCAGAAAATTTAGTATGCAAAAATATGTAACTCTGCGTTAAGAGATGTTTTTTAGGTGTTTAAAGGAGCTTTTTGTTAAAAAAAAAGAAACAAACCTACTTGGCTTTATCTTTTTAAAATACCAAATACAGCTCACTGGGCACTAACAAGGTGGGATGGTTATTTTAGGAATGTATTGTGTGGGTGCAGTCACCCATAGGAGAGGGTGTGATCGTTACATCTGTAGCTGATAAATAAGCTTCTTTTTCCCAAGAAATCATTTAAATGCTTGTTTAGTCTAGGAGGATTTATAGGATAGAAAATAACAATTATGTGCTGGCTTACAGAACTAAGTTTATAACCCTTGTCCTATGAACTATGTTTATTTTCTGTGAGCAAAGTGAACTGAGTTCGAGGTGTATCCGGGCCAGGGAGCAGCGTGAAATCTGAGGAGAAAGTGCTTTTTTTTGTTCCGTCCTGCTGGTTGTAGCCACTCCAAATAAACATTTCTTGTTTCAGTGCACTCAACCCTATATTTGTTGCAGGTTTGTGCCAGTGAGCCCAAGCACACACAAATTCCCGTTATTTTTAAGGGTTTGCTTTGACTTTCTGCCCTGCTTGTGGTGCCTTCATGTTACAGGGACACTCCAGCTGCTGCCCGGCTGGAGGAGCGAGGGGTGTCAGGGCCTGATTGAGGGCGGTGGGGCTGCCCCGGGAGGCACGGCCATGCTGCCTGTGATTTCTGAGGAGGAGCGGAGGGCACCGAGCGGCTCCTGCGCCTCCTTCCCGCCGCTTCCCCTCACGCCCCTCAGGGCGGCCATTCCCCTCAGATCTCGCGAGACTTGGAGCCACCCGGCCCCTCAGCCTAGCGGGGGCGCCGAGTTCTCGCGAGATCTCCGGGCCCCGACGGGCGGCAAATCCCTTCGGTAGGTCCCGCCCACCGAGATCTCGCGAGACTTCTCGTTGTCCCGCCCCTCCGCTTAGGGGAGGGGTCAGACAGCTTCGCTCCGCCCCCGAGTCTCGGTGGTTCTGACGTCATCACGAGGCGCCTCCCCTCTCGAAAGCCCGCCGGGGTCTTTCCCGTTACCGTCGCGCTTTTAGAGCTGCCCGCAGCCGCCTGCGAACCGCTCCAGCGCCGCGGCGGCGGCTCCCAAAACCCCGCGGCGGGCGCGGGGCGGGCGCGGCGATCCCGCTCCACTCTCCCGTTCCACCCTCGGCTTCGGCAGCGCCGCCGCGGCGGCCCGCGCAGTCCGGCGGGGCTGCCCGCTGGGGGCTCCGGCGATGTCCGGCTCCCGGGCGGCTCCTCCCGGTTGAGCGGCGGCTCCGCGCGGGCCCCGCGCCCTCCCCGCGCCGCACCCGCGGCCCGCCCGGCCGGGCATGAGGCGGAGCGGCGGCGGCACAAAGGCTCCTGCGGGGCTGCGCCTTGCCTGAGGCGGCGCCGGGCCCGCCGCGCCCCGCGGGGCGATGTCGCACGATCACGACATGGACAGGACGATCAAGGTTGGCGGGGCGGATTTCGGGGCGCTTCGTCCCGGGGGGTTTGCTCGGGATGCCGCGGACTCTGAAGTTTGAGGTGTTTGTGCGTTTTTGGCGAGCGGAGGAATCGGTGCTCGCTGGCCGCGAGTTGTGGTGTTCGCTCATTAATTAGTGCTGCTGGTTAATGAGGCTCTCATTATCGGCGTTAATTAGTGCCGCGCTCGCTCCTGCCCTTCTGGACTCGGGGTTGGTCCCGATCTGGCCCGATTCAATTCCCCTTTACCCGGTGCAGCTGATATCGACTCAGATGTGAAGTTTTTTGGGGTTTTTATTTTTGTTTTTCCTTATTTTGGGGGTTCTGCCCAATGTCCTCATGGCCCAGGAGCTCCTCATTCCTTTTGTCCAAATCCTTCTGCCCCAGCTTTGTTCACCTTTCCCGGATTAATGTCCATAAAACACAAATTCATGTCCCTAAACCCCAAAATTCATGTCCCTAAACCCCAAAATTCATGTCCATAAACCCCCAAATGAATGTCCATAAACCCCAAACTTACCTGAGTTAAATTGATCAGAAGTTTCTCTGAGCTCCTCCTGAAAACCCCAAATTCCTGTGATCCACTGGGATTTCTGCCCCTTCCTTCTAAACCCTCCAGAAATTCAACCTCTATCGTTTAATACTTTAATAAGTAGTCATAATTTTGTACTTTATGCTGATTTTTTTTTGCTTCTCAAACCCTTGGTTTAGCTCAGGTTTGGTTGTTCTGGGGTTCAGGGTAAAAACTCCAAATTTCCAACCTTTTCCCCATCAATATCTGTAGAAAAATAGATTTTAAAATGGTTTTAAATAGGTTTGTAGGATGTTTTTAAAACATGATAGAAGGTTCACCCAGTGTGCATCTGAATGCAAACCTTGAAATTAGAAATTCTGGCTTAGAAATGCCCTGGAACAGGACAGACATTGTTGAGATATAGAAATAAATTTCAGGATAGAAATTCAGAAATAAATTTAAGGACAGGCTTGTCAAAAAACCCCTAAATACTTTAGAGAAATAGAATTATGAAAGATGCATTATATTATAATTATTAAAATAAGTTAAAATAACTAAAATTACTTAAATTACTAAAATAACAAATTACTCCAGAGGGGTAATTTTAGATTATTTACAGCATGGAGTGGCAAAAGCTGATAGGCCAAGAAATGCTTATCATGTATTGTAATGAAAAAATTATTAATAAATTTAAAAAGAATTGGCTTCTGATTGTGATGGTGTGAATTGTAACACCTGGATTGTCTCACCCTTCACGTGAGACTGAAAATGGAAGAAATGTTTATAAACACCTCTCAGTTGTCCCATCTCTGGGTCAGAAAATCCCATAAATTGTTGTTTTGTGTGAGGAAAAAAGGCTTTTTTTGGGGTGTGGTGGTCAAAAAAATCTTTAATCCTACAAATCTCCAGTGGGATCATGGAATCAGTGGGGTTGGAAAAGCTCTGAGCAGGGAGAGGGACCCAGGCTGGGAGAGCTCTGGGAATTCTGCTTTTCTTTTGGGAATTCTCCTTTTCCCCTGAGAATTCTCCTTCTCCTCTGGAAATTCTGCTTTTTCTTTGGGAATTCTCCTTTTCCTTTTGGAATTCTGCTTCTCCCCATTTAATTCTGCTTTTCCTCTGGGAATTCTGCTTTTCCTCTAAGAATTCAGCTTCTCCTTTGGGAATTCTCCTTTTCCCCTGAGAATTCTGCTTTTCCTTTTTGGAATTCTGCTTCTCCCCCTGGAATTCTGCTTTTCCTTTTGGGAATTCTGCTTTTCCCCCTGGGAATTTTGCTTTTCCTTTGGGGATTCTGCTTTTCCTTTTGGAATTCAGCTTTTCCCCTGAAAATTCTCCTTTTCCCCTGAGAATTCTGCTTTTCCTTTTGGGAATTCTGCTTCTCCCCCTGGAATTCTGCTTTTCCCCTGAGAATTCTGCTTTTCCCCTGAGAATTCTGCTTTCTCCCCTGGGAATTCAGCTTCTCCTTTTGGAATTCTGCCTTTTCCCTGAGAATTCTGCTTTTCCTTTGGGAATTCTGCTTCTCCTTCTGGAATTCTGCTTTTCCTCTAAGAATTCAGCTTCTCCTTTTGGAATTCTCCTTTTCCCCTGGGAATTCTGCTTTTCCTTTTGGGAATTCTGCTTCTCCCCATGGAATTCTGCTTTTCCTCTAAGAATTCAGTTTCTCCTTTTGGAATTCTCCTTTTCCCCTGGGAATTCTGATTTTCTTTTGGGAATTCTGCTTCTCCTCTGGGAATTCTTCTTTTCCAGGCCCTGCTATCCCAGGTAGTTCCCAAATTCTTGGCTCAGCCTTGGTGAGAGGGAATTTTGCTGCTGGAAAGGTCCCAGCTCCACGTGGAGCTGTGGAACTTTGCTGGAATTTTGGATATTTCACATCATTATCCCCTTTTCCCACTGAAAATTCAGAAGTTTCAGGTTCCTGGACTTTTGGAGATTCCCAGGAATTCCATCCCCATGAAATCCAGCTGAAACACTGGGATGTTTTTAAACACATTGGTGCTTTTTGAAGCATTTTCAGCTGTTTAGGATCAAAAGAATGGAATTCTTAAGGTTGGAAAAGACCCCCAAAGAGGTGGAATGAGCATTTCCCTGGCAATGCTGGGAATTCCTGGTGCTGAGGTTGGAGCTGCCATTCCTGAGTTGGATTTGGTGTCATTTTGACCATTAATTCTTCATTTTACCTCTGATTTATAAAGCTGCTTTGGGATGAAGGTTGGGATCCAAATGGAAAAAGTGCAGGATGTCAAATTGTTGGGTTTTTTTCTTGAAAACAATGGCAAATATACACAGAATAGTAAATAGAAATTAAATGCTCATTAATGCTCTCCTAAAATTGTGTTTTCACCCCATCCCTGCTGCTTTCAGCTCTCTGCAGCTGAATATCAGAAAAATTAAATCAGCTTTTCCCTAACAAGTGAAATTTTTCCTCACCAGTGAAATTTATCTGAGTTAAATTGATCAGAAGCTTCTTTCAGCACCACAAATTCCCTGTGATCCACTGAGATTTCTGCCCCTTCCTTTTAAACCCTTGAGGAACCTTCAGGGGTGGCTTCTCCCAGCAATTTCCAGTGGATTTGGGGAATTGTTTTTCCTCGTGCTGCTGTTGCAGCAGCTCCTTTTGCTGTGATTTATCCTGAGCAGAGGCAGGAATTTAATAAAGGAACAAAGGCCCAGCTCAGGGCATCAATCAAAGCTCTGAGCTGGGTTTAAAGCTGGGTTTAAAGGCTGCCTTGGGATGGGAGAGCACCCAAGTGTGGCCTAACAAAACCCAGCCCTGTTTGGGTGGCTTTGGACAAAAGGAGCCTGGTTCATGAGCAGAAAAACCTACAATTAATCAAGCAGGGTTTAATTTACATTCTGATGGTTCCAGTGGTTTGAAACCTGCAATTTTCTGTTTTCTGTGATCAAAAAAAATGCATTTTAATGCTGGAATGGGCTCCTTGTTTCATTGAGATTGATCATTTCTGGGTGGGAAGCTGGAACTGAGGCAGGGAGAGATGCCCTTGGTACACTTTGGGTATTAAAAGCACAAAATCACATTTGCTGCTCTCAATAACCCTGTTTGGAAATTCCAGCTGCACAGAAACAATTTTAACAATTTCAATCAGGTAAATCATTTTAACAATTTAAATCAGGTAAATCATGATATGAGCATTCATATTTGTATTTATTTCTATATTTATTGTCATATTTATATTTATATATAATGGTATATTTATATTTGTATTTATAATCAATGATATATTTATATTCACACATAATGGTATAGTTATATTTAATTATATACATTTATTTTATATTTATATTTAGTTTTCCTCAGGAAAACAAACTCCCCACAGGCACTTTTACACTTAGATCTGCTGAGTTGTTTTTTGGGGTTTTTTTTTTGAGAAAAGCTGTAATAATTTAATTCATTATGTATTTATTGACTCTGTTTTCCCTCCTGCTGCTCCTTCCTGACCAGGAAACCTCCATTTTAGAGGAATACAACATAAACTGGACTCAGAAGCTGGGAGCTGGCATCAGTGGGCCTGTTAGGTAAGGGAACACCCCAGGATTGTCCCTGCCCTGTGGAGGAGTCAGTGAGTATTTTCCTAAAAATGCTGATGGGATACATGGAAAATTCAAACCAACAAATGCCTGTGCCCCATGTGGGTTGTGCAGAAGGGATTTTGTCTTTTTTTGAGGGGGAATTTGGGGAGGAAAACTTCTCCTCCCTTCTCTGTGCTGGTGTGTTCCCACAGCCAGGCAGGAGCAGGAGTTGGGTGTGGAATAATGAAACTAGAAATTCCTCCTGAGCCCCCTGCCCTGTCCCTTCCCTGCCTTCCCAGTTGTTTTTCCAGCTTTTCCTCTGCCTTTGCATCCCAGCCCTGCTCCTCATGGATTTTTAACCCCTGGATGGTTTCTGGGAAAGAAAACACTTTTCCAGCAAAGCCTCTCCCTTCAGAAAACGGGAATTTGGGCTGGAAAACCCCTGTGTGCTCCCTTTGTCTTTTCCATCATTTATCTTCCTATCTGGGTTCTCCTCATCATTTTGGGGTTGTTTCATTAAAACACTCATTCTGTGTTTTGTTTTTTTTGGCTGTCTCTTCAAACATGGGTCCTTTCCTCAATTGTTAAATGAGGGGGGAAAAAGGAGAAAAAAAAATCAGCCAAAATGAGGATTTCCTTCCCAAACCACTTTCTCTATCCCAAACACTTCATTTATTCCAGCATCACTGGGGGTGTTCAGGTGTGCTTTGGGTTATTTCCATCCAAAATCTCTCTTGGGGATGAATTTAGGGTGAGAGCTGGGATGTATCCCAGACTGGGGCCATTCCTGGGAATTCCCACATGGAGAGCAAACTCAGAGCTCCAAATCAATTACTTCAGGTGTCTCTTTTTGAACCTCTTTGCTGACTGAATGATTTTGTTGCTGTAATACCAGAGTCTGCATGAAAAAATCCTCCCAGGAACGCTTTGCACTGAAAATCCTCCTCGATCGTCCAAAAGCTCGAAATGAGGTACAGTTCCTGCTTTTCTCTCCAAAAAACCTTCCATCCATTCAACATCAAAACCCCACCAGCAAACCCCCATCTGCTGCCTGTGCATCCAGAGATTTATTTCTAATGAATTGAGCTGTGTTTTCAAGCTGTTCTTCTGCCTGTAATGGAACAGAACCAGTTTGAGAGGGAATTTTCTTGCCACATGTCACTGCTCCAAGAATGCTTCGAGTTGTTCTGGAAATGGATTTTTTTCCATGTGCCAGGACCTAAAGCAGCTCCTGACACAGGTTGGGAATTCCTGAGGTGCCAAACTTGTCAGCCTGTGGAATGATGAGCACTCCTCCAAGCTGTGGGGAATTTAAAGAAGGATTAATTGTCCTCGAGGTTTAAGCAATTTCCATTTCTTGTCACTGAGCAAATTCTCCTTTTAAAATCGTCTGTGTCCAAAAAGCACCAAGATTTGGCTCGATTGAACAGCCCAGGGAGTTTTAAAGTGGGGGAAATTCCTGAATGTTGGGTGAGGAGGTCCCAGTTCCTTCTCAGCTGGAGCCTTTTGGGGCTCCCTGCATCCCAAACCCACAAACTGAATCAGCAAGGGACACATTTGATGGGATTTGTGCTGGGAAAAGCAAAAAGGGAGAGCTCTGAGCTTGGGTTACCCTCCAGACACACTTCAGGTTCTGCTTCCAGGCATGGAGGGGTTGGAAGTTCTGAGCAAGTGTTTAATTCAGGTGTTCCAGCTGTTGTGAGTGCTTAGCCATGAATGGAATGTGGAATTTTGGGGTTTATTCATTCCACATGATGGAATTTTAGCGTTTATTCATTCATTTTCACTTCCATTGAAGTGCTGCATTGCTCCTTTAAAGCTGGTTCTGTCTAAATTTCTGTAAAGAACTCCAAGATTGAGCTTCTCCCAGAGCTCTGTGTGGGATCCCACAATCTGACCCAAATTTGGGTGTTTTTACCCTCAGTGCCTGTCCCTGTTTGCAGTAACAGCTCTTCCCTTCTCTTCAAGGTACGTCTGCACATGATGTGTGCAACACATCCCAATATTGTTCAAATAATTGAAGTTTATGCTAACAGTGTGCAGTTCCCACATGAATCCAGCCCCAGGTAAGGTTACATAGGGGGATTCATTCCCACAGCTTCTTTTCCATGTTTAGCCCAAGGTATAGTGGAGTTTGCTTTGCTTTGCTTTGGTTTTAATCACAAAATTATTATTTCAAGGGGGTCCCAGGTGTAATAATTATCCTGCAGACCAAGCAGCTCTTGTTTTTTGTTTTTTTTTTCCCTGACTTTTGTGTATTTAAATTATTTTGCCTCCTTTATTCCCTGTGTTGAATGCATCTCCATTTTTTTAGGTTTTCCATTGATTCAGTCTGCATTGTGTGAAAGAGTTGTTTCTAAAAATATGAAATTCAACCCTGAAAACTCTCAAGAGTTAAAATGAGCACAGGAAAACATGGAGCAGAGTGATTTTTTTTTTTTTGTGCATTATTATTATATTTGGATAAAAATATTATCTTTTGATAGGATCTTAGTGGAGAAAATCATCAGAGCTGGGAGAATGAAAGAGCTGAGACCTGTCTTAGGCTCTGGTGTAGCTGATTTTGCTGTGTGGTGGGAACTGGGAGTTAATTCCTTCAGGATCTGGCAGTCCTGATCTCCACCTTCCTATTTTTTTATCCTTCATAATTATGGCAGTAAAGCTGTAAATTAAAATAATGGGGGATCCAGACTCAAAAAAACATCCACGTGCTGTGTAATCCTTGAGGGCAGAGTGTCCACATGGCTTCCAGCTCCATCCAGCCTGGAGCTGGATGTATCCATATCCAGTTTATTCCAGCTGGATGTGGGTGCCCATCAGGAGGAGCAAACTGGAGATTCCTGGGAGCCAGAAAATCTTGAGGATTTTAAACTCGGACAGCACCAAAGCAGTGTTTGTGTGAAATATGCATTCTTAGCTTAGCAATTCTGTTCTTTTGGATGATTTTTTTTTTTAATGTAACAACATGAAATGCTTTTGAACAGGGCTCGGCTCCTAATTGTAATGGAGATGATGGAAGGGGGAGAGCTCTTCCACAGAATCAGCCAGCACCGGCACTTTACTGAGAAGCAAGCGAGCCAAGTAACAAAGCAGGCAAGTCACCCCCTGTCCCAGCAAATCCATCATGCTCTGGCTAAAGTAGGGACAATTCCTGGGGCTGGAAGGGTGGGAAAAAAGGAATGAATTCAAAGATTTCCTCAGTTCTGATCCGATGATCATTGCCTGCTTTGTTATAAGTGACAATGCCCAAGCTTTACTAGGAATAAAGGATGGAAGGTGTGGGCTTGTTCTCTGGGTCTGCTGTGCTTAACATTGCTTTTCCACACCTGCTCTAGAGAAGACTTCCAAGAGAATTTTGTCCTTTTTCTTGTCCTAAAAGTGTTGCCTCCAGCAGGACTCCTGAGCTCTGGAACCTCCGTGACCCCCTTGGCATTTCTCTCCTCTGGGCCAGGGGTTTTCAGGCTGGGTTCTGGGCTTGGGCTGTGGAATTCCTGGAAGATCCCAAGGAATGTGTCTGTCTGTTCTGATTTTGTGTCTCTTTGTTCCTTCACCCTTTCTCTCCCAGCTGACTCCTGAATGATTTTATAACCTCCATGGTGGTTTCTGCAGGGGGTTTTGGTGTCCATCAGGTTTTTTGTTGCTGGTGGGACTCTCAGAAGGATCTCTGTGGAATTCAGTGCTGGGATCCCCAGTTCCCCTCAGCTGGACAGAGAATGTTTCAACCTGGGGCAAAAAATTTATGTTACTTTTGTGCTTTGACTTGTTTCTAATGAAATGCTAATTGTGCTGGTACTTTTTGGTCTCATCCAACAAAGAAATGAAGTGGAAGTACAGAATTATTCTTGACAGTTTGTTTGACATCCTTTGGACTGTTTTGATTTCTTTGAAATTATGGGGGAAACTTCTAAAACTTTACCAGAAATCAAAACTTTGCTTGGAATTCTGTGTGTACACTTGGGTTATTCACGTCTCAAGTAACTCTTTGCTTGAATGTTTATAGAAATGAAGTTTGAAATGTGAAATTATTTTCTCTGGTGGTTCTTCATCCTTGTCTGGTATCCAGGAATGGTTAAAGCTTTTCACAGCACTGCCTCATTTTCTCTGGGAATGTGTTTGTATTTATTGCTGAGCTGAGTTAGCAGTGAAGTTCTCTTGTGACAGTAATTTGGAGGTTTTTAAGGGCTCTAAACTTGGGTAGGATCCTACAGAATCCAGCAGGGATACTTCCAAATAAGGGTTGTGAGCCTGTGCCTCACTTCTGTCTCAGGAATGCTGATTAAATATTTATACTTGGCTTTTCATGAAATGAATTGCACTTGGAAATGTGCAGTCCCTGGAGCTTTTCCTGCCTGGATTGCAGGTTCCCAAAGCATCCTTGAGACAATCCAGGAATGCATTTCTGTGGGATATCCACAGAATGATTGAAGGGCAGGCAGCACCATCTAAAATGAAAGAAAAAAACTGCCTGAGTGTTGGATCTGCAGATTCCCTGGAATCCTGAAGCAAGAACTCCCTGCTGGGCAGGGGCAACACCCTGGAGCCCTGGCACAGCAGGGAAGGGGCTCTGGCACCTCCTGCTTCACTTTGGGGGGCTCTCAATGCCTTGAGCTCCCAAACTGAGGAGGTTTGGAAGCCCAGGCCAGCCTGGCTTTTGTTTTCTGTGGGATTCATGTCCCAGCTGTCACCTCACTGCACCACTGCAGCAGGGTCAGGCTTGTCCTAAAGGAGAACTCCACTTGGGTGGAGTTAAAATATTTGGGGTTGGAAATGTCCTTTGTAAAGCTGAAATAAATGTCCAGGCTGCAGGAGGAGGTCAGTGATTGTAGCTGATTTATTGTGCCCTTTTCCAGATAGCTTTGGCTTTGCAGCATTGCCACTCACTAAACATTGCACACAGAGACCTCAAGCCTGAGAATCTCCTCTTCAAGGATAACTCTCTGGTAAGATGAACATTTGCAATTCTTTTGCTGCTGGATTCTGTGAAGTGGCTCAAGGGTGATTCTCAGAGTAGTGGTAAAATGACAGGAATGTTCTGGTGACAAAATTGAAATCGAAAATTCAATTGAAAAAAATTTTAATGGAATTGAATTTTCAGTGGAAAAAATTTTAATGGAATTGAATTTTCAATTGAAAATTTCAATTCAATTCAATTGAAAATGGAATCACCTGGATGGACTTGGTGCTTTTGCACCCCCTGATGTCCTTGCAGGGCAGTGAGTCCCTGCTGCTGCTGTTAAACAGGAGTCAGGTTCTCCACCTGAACACAATCCAGCTCTGCCCCCTCATCAGGATGTTCTGACCCTCTGCCTAGAGGTGCTCTGATAGATCCAAACAATTCTTTGTCTCTCCTGCTCACCACCAGCCTGGATATGCAGTGATCCCCCTACAAGGGGCTCAGTGCTTTCCCAATCCCTGAAGGGGCTGTTCCTGGCCCAGAGCACCCACAAAAGCAAAACCCCTGCTCTGGAAGGTCAGTTTGTGACCTTTCAGCTGCCTGGTGGAGTGTGAGGGTATAAATACAATGTTTGGAAAAGGTGAGATGAGGACAGGGGGAGAATTCTGTGTTAGAAAAGCTGATTTAATGAGATTTGTCTAATAAAGCCTCTTCTCCTTGTTTTAGGATGCACCTGTTAAATTGTGTGACTTTGGGTTTGCCAAAGTAGACCAAGGTGACTTGATGACACCCCAGTTCACTCCCTATTATGTAGCACCTCAGGTAACAACCAGTTCCTGCTCTGGGCTAAAGGGGGATCATTTATTGCCTTAACCTCCATATCCACATCATTTTAACCCCCTTTGCTGTCCTGGAAGGGCTCTGAGGGCAGGAATCTTGCAGAAATCCCTCCACTCTGGAGCTGCTACAGGGATCTGTTGATAAGGCAAATTTCCCAACTCTGCTCAGCACTGATGGTGATAATTGGTCTTTAGCTGTATTAAAGCAGCTGCTTTGGAGAAATCCCTGCTTTGCCACCCTCCTTCCAGCTCAAGCTTATTCAGGATTCCATTAAAAAGGACTTGGTTGGAAGGAAAAGGTTCTGTAAAGGTTGCTCACAAAGGGCAGTGGCAGAGGGTTGGTACCTGGGCACCTTGGCCTGGCCCCTGTGTCATTAAACACAATCTGTAATTACACACAGGCTGCTCTTTGTAGTGCTGATTTCCCCCTCTCTGCTGTCCTTTGTGTTGGATCCTGGAGAAAATGAAAAGCAGCTGCAGATGGAGATTTAATTGCAGTGCTGGGCTGCCTTTAATCACTGGGAAGGGCAATTCAGAGATCAGAGCATGCCCTGAAAATTCATCAAATTCCTTCCCAGCTGGAGCCTGCTGGGGCTCCCTGCAACCCAAACCCACAGACTGGCTCAGCAAGGGACACATTTGGTGGGATTTGTGCTGGGAGAGGCAAAAAGGGAGAGCTCTGAGCTTGGGTTACCCTCCAGACACACTTCAGGTTCTGCTTCCAGGCATGGAGGGGTTGGAGGTTCTGAGCAAGTGTTTAATTCAGGCAGAATTGGAGATTTCAGTGCCCTGAAATTATATTTTAGTATTTTCCCCGTGTAGAAAGCTCCAGTCTTTGGGAGAAAAACTGGACTTTGGTGGTCTTCAGCAGCTGGAATAAATTTCCTGAAGGGAAAATCATCAGGAATCTTTGGCACAGGCTTTGCTGGTTGTGTTGCCTGTTCATGAGATTGATTTTTTCTTTCTTTTTGTTTCCCCTCTCACCAGGTATTGGAGGCACAAAGAAGACATCAGAAGGAAAAGTCTGGTATTATCCCCACCTCTCCAACCCCTTACACTTACAACAAGGTGAGCTGGGAAACATCTTTAAAAGTCTTCCCCACCCCTCAGGTTCTTCTGATAGAGCAAATAATAAAATGCACACTTAGTGCACACCTAATTAATGATCCTCTAATGAAGGGGGCATAAATACACAAATGCTGTTAAGCAGCACTAAATATGAGCAAGATTTTGGAGAGAGTAGAAGGACTCTGCTGGAGTGAGGCCATGGGGGAAGTTCTTTCAGCTCTGTTCAAAGGGAATCTCTTTCCTGCTGCCAGAGTTTCTGGATGTGCACAGCACTTCTTGTTCAGGCAGCTGTGCCAGGAACTGCTCTGTACCTGGATCTTCTGGAAAACAACCAAGAATTTATTGTGTAGCTGCTGGAATCTTGGCAAAATCACGGCAGGAAATGTCCTGAAAGGTCATAATCTTTTTTGGGCATTCCAAAACGTTTTCCTCCTTATTATCATCACTGTCTCCTGCTGGCTGAGCAGTGCTTGAACCACTGAGTGTTCTGGCTGTGTCAATTTTAATTCAAGTTTCTGGTTTATGATCCCAGTGTAAGGATCTGTCGTGATTCCAGCTGTAGGGATGGTTGTTTATTCCACCACGTGCCTGAGCAGGTATTTGATATGCAGTGTTAGCATTTAGTAGCCTCCCAGAGAAAATTAAAGCAATTATTAATTACTCTGCATCACAAATCTGCCTTCCTCAGGGCTCTGACTGCCTCTCTCCATCCTGGAGAGCCAGGCTGCTGATTGTAGCAGACAGTTCTGCTTCTGAACTCCTTGGAATGTGCTAATAGTGTTTTCAATATGGAGTTTCTTCTTCCCTGTCTTGTCCTTGATGTGGGATTTCCAAGGTGGGAGTGATTTTCTTTCCCTGTTCCATGTGAAGAATTGCTCTGGTGGCACTGGGTGACAGGGCTGCTGAGGGAAGGGCCTTGTCCCCAGGTGTGACTGTGCAAAAGCAGCACCTGGCACTCACCTGCCTGCCCAGAATGGGCACTGAGAGCTTCCAGGTGCTCTGTCCTTCCATGGCACTCCAGTCTTGTCCCTGGCTGTCCCCACAGACAGCTCTGATTCCATTTTCCTGCTGTTCCTTTCTTGGATGGTTGTTCTGTTTTCAGGCTCCCATTGTAAACAACTGGATTCTTTTATGGGACTGGGGGTGGGATTCAGGATTGGGGGTAGGATTCAGGATTGGGGTAGGATTCAGGTATCCTGAGAGATGCAATAAACCTCTCACACCTCTGCAGCCCTGGCTGTTCCCAGACAATTCCCAAGCACCTGGAAGTTGTTCAGCTTGGAGCTGCCTTATCCCAGCAGCCAGATTTATCCACAAAGAATAAACTTTGGTGGTGTTCACAGGGGTCCCAGGAAGAGGGAAAAGAGGATCTGACTCCATGTTCCAGAAGGCTAATTTATTATTTTATGATATATATTAAAACTATACTAAAAGAATAGAAGAAAGGATTTCATCAGAAGGCAAAGAAAGGAATGATAATAAAATCATGTGACTCTCAGACAGTCTGAGCCAGCTGACTGTGATTGGCCATTAATTAGAAACATCCACATGAGCCCAATCACAGATCCACCTGTTGCATTTCACAGCAGCAGATAATTATTATTTACATTTTGTTCCTGAGGCCTCTCAGCTTCTCAGGAGAAAAGGTCCTAAGGTAAAGGATTTTTTCATAAAATATGTCTGTGACAGTAAACCTCTCACACCTCTGCAGCCCTGGCTGTTCCCAGACAATTCCCAAGCACCTGGAAGTTGTTCAGCTTGGAGCTGCCTTGTCCCAGCAGCCAGATTTATCCACCAAGGTGCATCTGGAGGAGGAGCTGAGCTGCTTCTGTTCCCTTAGGGAATCACACAGAACTTTTATCAGAACTCCCCCACTCTTTGCTGCAAACTGCTCCCCAAAGTGACCCTTTCCTTGCTTGCAGAGCTGTGACCTGTGGTCCCTGGGGGTGATTATCTACGTGATGCTGTGTGGGTACCCCCCCTTCTACTCCAAGCACCACAGCCGGACGATTCCCAAGGACATGAGGAAAAAGATCATGACAGGAAGCTTCGAGTTCCCAGAGGAGGAGTGGAGCCAGATCTCAGAAATGGCAAAAGACATTGTCAGAAAGTGAGTCCCTGGAGGAAATTCTGGTGTTGCTCTGTGCTTGTGTTAAGGAATTGGAATGTGCCTGGAAGTGCCTTATGCCAGCACTGAGGATTGTCTGCAGCTCATCCAGCTGCCAAATTCTCTGTTTCATTCAGCATAAACCAAGTCTGGGAAATGTTGTTTTTGTACCCTGCTCAAGTGTCTAATGTTGATGTCTCTTTTCTTGGGGTGAATTGTGTATTGAATCTTCCAGGGGAGTGGGAGCACTGAAGGGTTTCAGGATAACACAGCTGGCAGGGATTTCCTGGGATAACATTTGAATTCCTGTGAAAATCAAGTGCCTTTAATGGGATGTGGTAAATCTGTCCCCTAAAGCCCTGTGCACATCATACAGACCCTAAAAAGAATCAGGCAGGAGGATGGAGAGGGAGATTAAGATCTGTCATGAGGTGCCAGACTCAGATAAGGTTTTGCATGGATGTTTTATTCCAAATGCTAATGGAGTCTGTTTTCCATGCAGGGCACATCCCTCAGCTGGAGTGTTTCAAAGCCTTGGTCTGTTTGGGAGCAAGAACGTGGCACTGATTAGGGCTTGACCTCACTTATTTTTGAAAAAGTGACAGGGACTTAGTGCCTTTGCATCACCAGAGGAGCTGAGAGAATAAAAGCAACATAAATAGGAAAAAAAAAATCAGTTGGGGAAGTAATTTAAAAGTGTCACTGGCTTCTGAGATGTACTGTAAATTCTCCAAGGATTCACATTGTTTGGAGAGGGTGCTGGGACCTTTTCAGAGCTGTGCAGGAGAACCCCCAACCTTTCACCAAATTAACTTTCCTTTATACCAAAGTCAGCTCTTTATTCTCACACAGAAACTCCACAGGCAAAAGGTTTCATTGTCTTTTAAAATTCCCATGAAAGTCAGCTCTGAGGATGTTGTCACATGGATCCAGGCTGATTTCTGACCTCAGGCTTGATGGGGGTTTGATAATGGCTTAGGATTTGGGAAATGCATGGAAAAGGAATGCACGTGGCTGCTATCAAAAATGAGCTTAACCTGCTTGGCAGCAAGTGGGATTTCTGCTCTCCCCCATGGTGCTGCTGACATTTTGTACAAGCTATTTCCACTTTTTTGGTACATTAAACAATTGTGCTCTGCAGCCAAGAAGCTGATCTGGAGTTGTCTGAGGAAGTGTGACAGGCTCATGGAGTCATTCCCATTTTCATTCAGACTTTGGGATGACTTGTCAGCACTCTGTGGGAAATCTTGCTTTTTTTATTTAGTTGTGCTCATGATGAGAACACAAATTTATCTGCAAATCCTCTTCCAGGGTTTCATGCTAGAAAAAAATGCATTTCATTGAGTTTTCAGTTGAGTTTTCAGTTTTTATTTTGAGGGGCTGGAACCAAAGTGTTCATTACTTGAGGACTTTGCAGGGGGAAGAAAAGCTGAGGAGTGGCATGGTGGGAGCAGTGAATGCTGCGGAGTTTCCATGCTCAGAGTCCTTGGGATGAGTGTAACCTGCTCTGGGGATGAGCTCTGGGAGAGCATTTCCAGAGAGTGCCAGCCTGGATCATTTCCAGCTCCTCTGGAGGTGATTTCCCACCTGGGAGCAGCAGCTGTGGAATTCAGCAGCACAGGGGTACCCCAGGAATGCCTTTAGCACCTTCCTTTGCCCTGAGTGCCCTGGATGAGCTGTCACAGAATTAAACCACAGCAAGCTCAGGGAGCTGGGACAGATTTTGGGCTCATTTTGGGGCAGTTTGAGCTCTTGGCAAAGCTGCTTTTTTGGCCTTTGCTCTGTAAATCACCAAACTCCTTCTTAGGGATTTAATCTTTCCTCCCCAGGCTGCTGAAGGTCAAACCTGAAGAACGTCTGACCATTGAGGGGGTGTTGGACCATCCCTGGCTCAATTCCACAGAGGCCCTGGACAACATCCTGCCCTCTGCCCAGCTGATGATGGACAAGGTCTGAGCAGCAGTTATTTGGTCAGAAAAGTTGCACAGGAGCAGGAGAGCTCTGGGATGGGTGAAGGGCTTTTTTGGTGTGGGGTTATGCAGATATGGAGCTTCTCTTCTGCTTTAGGAGAGCCTGAGATCATAGGGAGAAAATGGAAACAAGTGAAAATGGGAATAAAATGTGAAATTTGGGCTTGAAGGAGAGGCTCCCAGATTGGTGGTAATGAGCAGCCACGTGCTGATGGTGAAAAGCAGAGCCTGAGGGATCTTCCATAAGTCTTTCCTCTTTTTGCCATGTTTTATGAAGTCATACAGCAATGACCTCACTAATTAAACAAACAGTCCTTGTTTCCTTTAATTTCTGCTCAAAGAGGATTTCACTCAATCTTGTGAACATGAGAAGGAGATGATCCTTTGTCCTGTTTCCCCCAGAGATATTTTGTAATTGATTTTAGTTCTAACCATACCTTACTTCACGCAAACCTGATTTTTCTTGCACATTTCCAAAATAAATCGGATTTTGGTGCCTCTTTTCACCCATGGCAAACACTGTCCATGTGTTGTTGCACCAAGTGCCCCTTTTGTCTTTCCAGGCCATGGTGGCAGGAATCCAACAGGCTCATGCAGAACAACTTGCAAACATGAGAATCCAAGACCTCAAAGTGAGCCTGAAAGCCCCTTCACTCCGTGAACAACCCGATCCTGCGCAAGCGGAAACTCCTGGGGTAACTCCAGAGCTGGGCTTGGAAGGAGCCAGCTGGGAAATGCCTTTGGGAAGGGCACAGGCTCAGTTGTGATGGTTTAACACACTTGTGGTGTTGCTCAGACAAGTCATAGTGGCACAGTGTGGTTTTCCTGCCAAGATGTGCCAGTGAGGGCAGGAAGGAGGTTGGACACTGTTCCTGCACTGAACAGATTCCTTATGGGATGATGGGTCACATGTAAGATAAGGCAAACTGGGGGGAAGAATTCCAAGATATTTTTTCTCATCCTGACATTTCTTTACTGAAGAAGTCAGATAAACTCTCTGTCTCTCTCTCTCTCTCTCTTTTTGTTCAAATTAATCTAAAAAACAGACTCATACATTTTAGGATGACCCTTATTTGAAGTAATTTAAAGGAATATTCCTTTTTCTCCATACTTAAAATAATCTCATAATATAGGACAAGAATTATAATTAATGCTGAACCTGTCTCCCAGTTTCCCAGAGAGGGAAGGAGCTGTCAGACTGCAGCAGTTACACAACAAGTAACGAGCTTGAGCTGCACCCAAATTCTAATTATTTCCCCCTTGTTCTTGTGCAGCACCAAGCCAAAGGATGGTGTTTACATCCATGACCCTGAGAATGGAAGCAACGATTCCAACGTGGCTCTGGAGAAGCTGAGAGATGTGATTGCTCAATGCATTCTACCACAGGCTGGTAAAGGTTGCCACTTTTAAGAACCTTTTATTCCTAAATGTGCAAGACCCCGACTTTGGGTCTGTCTGTGTCAGTGGTGAGGAAGGAAGAAAAGTCCTGGGCAGCCTCTGAGCTGGGATTTGGGTTCATGTGGAATTTTAGTGACATGCAGAGCTGTTAAAAGCACTTCTAAACAGGGATATTTGGTTTAAAGGCCATTTCCTGGTTTGTGTGGGGTCAGCAGGAATAACTGCCCAGTTTGCTGAGCCCTGAGTGATGCACAAGGCCAAACCTCCTATGTCCCTCTGTTGTCCCAACCAGGAGAGAATGAAGATGAGAAGTTGAATGAAGTGATGCAGGAGGCCTGGAAATACAACAGGGAGTGCAAATTGCTGCGAGACACCCTGCAGAGCTTCAGCTGGAATGGTGAGAATTCCTGCTCTCCCCCAGGGAACGTGGAAAAGGGGGAAGCACAGACCTTCCTGCTATGGAAATAACCCCAAATGTATTGGATTTGGGCTGATTTAGGTTTTGACACTGTTTTATGCCTTCTGCTAGAACTGGTGTTCTCAAAATGGGAGTGAAAGTGTTGCTTTGCAATTTCTATTTGAGGGTCAGGGCTAAGTTTTCAGAAGCACCAGGAATGTAACAGCACAAATGGATCATCACAGAAAAGGGGGAGTTTTAACTTATCTGAGGGCAGGGATAGATGGGATATATATATAAAAACCCTTCCCTGTGAGGATGGGGAGGCCTGGACAGGTTGCCCAGAGAAGCTGTGGCTGCCCCATCCCTGCAAGTGTCCAAGGAGGGGTTGGACAGGGCTCAGAGCAACCTGGGATAGTGGAAGGTGTCCCTTCCCAGGTGATCTTTAAGGTCCTTTCCAACCATTCCAGGATTCTGTGATCCTTTTAGGAACCTCTTCAGCTGTGTTGAGCTGCTTTCCATCCAGCTCTTTATTCCCTCTTTCTGCTGGAGGCTGCTCCTCCCTGTCAGCTCATTTTGGGTGGGAAGCAGAAGAAAACCAGGACAGGCACCTGGGAATGCTCAGGTGGCTCCTGGCCAGAGGAGGCTGCAGAGGTGTCAGCCCCCAGGAGCAGGTGCTGGTGGATGGGAGGGACCAGGAGCATCAGCCAGCTTCACAAGGGCTTGATCCTGCTTCCTCTTCTTCTGTTTGCTTGGCTTTCATTGAGACCTTTAATTGCTCCATTTTGCCATGGTCTGTAAGTCCTTTTGGGTCCTGTGCTGCTGTTGCCCAGAGTCTGTGTGAAGCATTGTTTAATTCCAGCTGGGATTGCTTTCCTCCTTGGGCCCAGCTCCAGCTGATTCCCTGTTTTGTTGTTGTTTTTTTTTTTTCCTTCCAGGCAGAGGATTCACAGACAAAGTGGATCGACTAAAACTGGCAGAAATTGTCAAACAAGTGATTGAAGAGCAGACAAATTCCCACGACTCTCAATAGCTGGAGCTTCTTAATCTTATTTTTTTTACCATTTAAGATTTATTCTTTAACTGTAAAAAGTATTTTTATGTAAATTAATAAATCATAATTATTTCATTAAATTTCCATACTGCTTGAAAATGCTGTATAGTTGTAGATACAAAAAAAAAAATCATTGGTACTGTAATATTTTTTTAAAACTCAGTTCCTCGAGGTATATATGATCACTTATGTACTGTTAATCATGAGCCCCACAAATGGGGTGGATTTTATTGTTAAAAACCATTCTTTTTCTTAATAACCAGTTGCAGAAGCTGCCTTTCACCTGCCACATCCAGCCCCTGCAGTGACTGTATGCGAAGGAGAGCCACAGTTTCTCAAGCCCCTGCTCAGTGAGTACTTGAAGCAAGTGCTGTGAAATGCAAATTCACAGCTCCCCTTGGCACCTAAATTCCAGGTCTTTAGGTAGAGAAAAATCAATTCAATACCCTTCAGTTTGGCTTGGTGCCTCACCCAGGCACCTGAGGCCATGTGCTTGCTGAAATTTTCAGTTCTGAGCAGTGACTCTCTTTTTTTGTCATCTTCCCCATCTCCCTCAGACCTTCTTTAAGGCTAAACCTCCTCTCTTTCTTTCTCCTCATCTTCCTCAGAGCTTTTTTAAGGCTGAATCAGCCATTCAGCACAAAACTCTTCTTTTTCTCACCTTGTCCAACAGCAGAACAGAAGAATGTTCAAGTCCTTATGCACAAGTTCTTTTCATTTCCATGGTGGGATCTTCTATGGACCGAGACCAGCCTGGGCTTTGTTTGTTTGGGGTCCACCCCCATATTCCCAATTTTTCCTTCCTAGAAGATCCAAGGCTTGGGTTCTGACTTGTCCTCTTGTTTGGCAGAGCTGTTCCCAGGCAGGCTCCCAGTGCTCTGGGGAATTCCTGGGATTTCTCTGGAGCCCAAATTCTCATCTCTGATGCCTTCAAGCTCCTTCTTGGGGGAGCCACAACTGCAGGGCTGCTCCCTGCTCCCCAGGGCAGGTTCTTACTCTAGTCTGGAACATTGGCTCCAAAAGCTGCTTTTTTAAATCCTGATGAAGCAAACCAATGGCAAGAATCTGTACATAGTTCTAGTTTTCTACCTTTTCTGCTTCTCTTTCTTTCAAAGATCGGGCGGAGGCTTTTTATAGAGCTATTTTGGTACCAAATCCGTGCAGACGTCGGCTGAGTTTGGTCTGCAGACTGAAGTGCCAACCCAGGGCCCTCAGTGACCACTCCTGAACGTTGTTGTCTTTCACAGCTCATCCATTTTTGGGTTTACATTGACAAACCTGAGCCATCAATCTCCCAGTTCTCTCCTACAAAAGTCCAGCCTTGTTCTTTTTTTGTCTCTTTTCTATACCAAAATTTCCTTGCAGCTTTAGCTGGATGGCAAAGCAGTGTCTGACTCTTTCTATACAATTTTCTAAACAGTGACTTGTTTTTTCTACATGAAGGAGATGCTTTGTTTCCTGTTCTCTGTCAGCTTTCCTTAATCCTGTGGACAATTTTCCAATGCCTGATGTATTGCAGGGTAAGAACAGTCCCTGCTTATCCATCCTCTGATGGGAGCAGGGAGTGTTTGTGTGAGGAATTGTACCTCTGACACTACCTGGAATATTTGTGCACTGACCTCTTGATGAAAACTGAAGAGAATTAGCAAAAATTGAGAGTTTTTGTCACTTTTTTGGCTGTACCACCAAGCCCTGTTATGTGCATTTTTGTCCTTGCTCTAATTCTAGGTCATGTCTTGAAATGGTTTCATTTTGAACTTGAAATCCATGTTTTTGTGGGGAATTGAAACTTTCAAAGTGTGGCAGATAGAGATGGAAACAAGGAAATCACCTTTGTTTGAATGGCAGAGCAAAAAATCCCTTCCAAAAGCACTTTGTGACTCTGCCCTCCCAGGAGGAAAATCCTCAGGCAGTTTTTTGGGAGCCAGAATTTGTTGGAAGTGCAGTCAGAGGGGAAGGTGGGATCTGATGTGTGTTAGAGGATTCCTCCTTTTCTTCATCCCTTAAGTGCTGCTGATCCTGAGGTGGGAACATTTGTACAAATTTCCAAGGGCTTTTGCCACAAGGAACTGCTTTTGATGGATTTAATCTACTTTTTCTTGTCTGTGATAAATAAGAAGGGCCTGATTTGAAGCAGAGGGAGGAGGGACAGATTAAGAAAATACAATTTGAAGACTCAAAGTCAAATGTTTTTTCTTCCTATGAGAGTTGATTTTTTTTACTCTTGGAAAAGTTCTGTTTTACATTTCAAAGTTCAATAACTTTAATGGATTTATTTAAATGTTTCAAAGTAGCATTTGACTTTCTCCTTCCTGTGTTTAGTTTATTTTTCAGTTGAAGCAAGTGCAAGACACCTTGTCTTGATTCTCTGAGGCTTGACTTGGTAATAAATCTACTGATCCTTTATAGCAGACTGTGAATATTGTAAATATCTTGAGCTGGAAGTGTGGGATCAAAGAAGAATTTCTTTGTACAAACACTAAAAATATGTGGGAAAGCTCTGGAGGTTGTTGGGTTTTGGGTTTATTTTAGAATTTTATTTAAGTGAAGAAAAATGTCTGAAATCATTTGACCTTTTCAAAATTTTCTGTATAACTGGCTTCTCCTGTGATTTGATTCTTTGAAGCTTTTCTATATATATTAAAATTAGGAGAACCTGATTAGTGAAAGAGATTTTGATTGGAAATAGCAACATGTCAAACTTTTGCTGTCATTACTTCTGGATTTTCTTTATTTTCTTTTGGAAACTCAAGTCTGTCCCCATGTTTAACTCCTGTGTGTTAAAATGTTCTCATTTCTCCTCTCAGTGTTCCCTGTTAGTTCCTTTTGGATCAGTATTACATTGTAAATATTACCCATCCTGTATATAAATGATTTTACTAAACTCAAAAGTTCCTGGCTGTTTTTGTTTGGTTCCCAAATCCCTGCAGGAGAGAAGGAAGGAGCAGGAGGGAAGAGCAGCAGGATTCTGCTTTTCCCTGGAAGTTTCCAGAAGGTGGGGGTGCAGCACTTGGGGGTGTGCTTAGTGGTAAGCACAGTGGTGCTGGGTAAATTTCTGCATTTGATGATCTTAGAGGGCTTTTCCAGCCTTGGACATTCCATGATTCCATTATTCTGCCATCCCACCTCCCTGATCCATGGGAACAAACACTTGAATTTGAGGCTGGATAAATCCCTAGGAAATCCTGGGCTCTGCTTGGCAGCATAACCCAAAATTGCCTTTTTTAAGCCCAGCTTTCCATCAGATGGCAGCAGCACCTGCCCAGTGCTCCCAGTTAAGCCCTGAGGGCTGTGGGGTTGGACTGGGCACTCAGGGAAGGGAGGGATGAGTCCTTCTGTCCTCAGGGACACTGGGAATAGGACCCAGATCCTCTGGGCTGATGGTCCTTGCAGTGGGTGGTCAGAAATGGATCTGTTTTAGTGCTGGTGGCCCTGTGCTGGTCCAGGGAGTGCTTCCCTCACCTCTCTGGACACAGAGCCTCAGCCTTGTGCCCTTCCTGCCTCTGGAAATGTTTTATCCTTGAGCAGGGCTGGGCTTGGTGACAGGAACCAGACACAGCCTTGGCCCAGGAGCATTTCAGGACACAAGATGGGGCAGGTGTGAGGGCTCAGGCTCCTTCCTTGTTAGAGAATTTCCCTCTGCTTGGTGCCTTGGGGGAGTTCAGAGTGGGTTGGGTGGTGAGTGACCCTCAGAGCCTGCAGACTGGGAAAGGGACTGAGGGAACAACTTATTTCCTGGGAGCACTTAGAGCAGCCAACCCAGCTGTGAGTGGCCATGGAATGGCTCTTTCCAGCAAGAAAACTCCCCTCAAACAAACACTGAGTGACTCCTGCGTTCTGAGGAGCCCTGGGACTGTGTCAGCACCCACTGCCAGCTCTGATGCTCCATGAGCAATCCAATCATTGTTCCCTGGGTAATCTTCCATCACTTAGGAAGCCTTAATCCCCTTTTAAACAAATTGCACTGGCTCCACAAATGGGGTCAGGAGGCTCTCAGGGATGAGACTGGGTTTGTTTCATGCCCTGCCACTGCCAGGGCACAAATCCCATCCTGCCTGTGGAATATTTGCCTTTGAAGTGGGGCTGGAGAAACACAGAGTCATCCATGTCCAAACTTTGGGACTAGAGGAGGATTTGAAGGACCAGGTAGAAGAAGATGGCTGAAAACTTAGTTTTTATCCTGTAGAACAGCAAAATTGAATTGTTTCACTCAGTCTCACTCTGTAGGAGAAAGTAAGTAAGTCATTGACCAAGCCTCCAGGGCCCTTGTGTGACTTACCCAGAGTTTACACAGTTGTGTAAGTTAATTACACAAAGCTGGAGTATTTCCTCTTCTTGTCTAACCTGCTATGAGAAAAATTTGGGTTGGACCCAAAAAGTGAAGCTGTTGGTAAAGAAAGAGTGTAAAGGTAAAGAGTTGTTTTCAACACAGCTTAAGACCTGGTTTATTTCCTATAGAATGGTGGGACCTCAGTAAATAATTCATGTGAACATCTGGAAATGCAAAGAGCAATTCAGACAAAGTCCTGCTCACCTGGTTCATGAGAGATGCTCCACAGGGTCGAAGCAGCTGAGTTTGGGGAGTATTGTGGCTGGGCAGGAGATGGCAGGAAGAAGGAAAGGGAAATGTGCAGAAATTCCAGGCAGCTTTTGTCCTTTGCAATTCTTCACTCCCTGCAATTGGTTCTTAGGATGGTGCAAATTCTCATGGTTAGAGTGAATTGAAAGGCAGAGATCGAAAAATACTCATTTTGCTCTCTCTTAATTTGTAAAGGCAACGACTTGGAGAAATAAAACAAAGTAAAACATCCTCTGCTCAACCTCCATGGAGCTGGACCAGGTCTCTGAGCCTTTTCATGGGGTTTGCTGCATTTCTAGGGATATTTCCAGGAGGAGAAAGTCTGGACTAAAGATTTACCACGCTGAAAGAATCCATTAAATAAATAACTATGTCCACTGAGCGCCTGGCTCTGCCAGCCCCGCGGGGACAGGTCCATCCCGGCTCTGGAGAACGAGGAGCTGAGTTGGAAGGAGGAGTTGCGAGGACTCTGCCTCTCTCCTAGCAGGCAGGGCTGCATCAGAGCAGGGTGGAGGAGGAGCCCGCGGTGTCGGGCGGGCCGGCGGGGGCCGTGCTGGAGTAAAATTTCTTCTGGGAGCGCAGCAGCGGGGTCTGCGTGTCCACATCCCGGCGGGAGCCGCGCTTCAGGGACAGGAACACGTGCTGGGTCCAGCCGTACACCAGGCAGTTCAGGAGCCCCTGGGAAGCTGCGGTGAGAGCCTGGGAGAGAGAGAGAGCACAGGGGAATCAGGGATCCCAGCACTGCTCCGGCATCCATGGAAAACCTCCCCCTCCCAGCAGGATTTTATCTTCCCTGTGATAGAGAAATTGTGCTATTATTTTAATAAATGCTATACAAATAGAAAATGTATTTTATGTGTGTTTATATTTTAAATAAATACAATAACTTATATAGATAACTATGGCTATAGTATATATAGTATATATCTATAACTATATAGATATAATTTTATAAAATGTCTGACTTCTGCATCAGGCAGAAGAAGGAGCTGGACAAGTGTTATTAAGGAATCACATCCCCCTCCCCGCAGGCTTTTATATTCTCTGTGATAGAGAAATTGTGCTGTTATTTTAATAAATGATCAATTAATATCTAATTAAATATAAACTCTATACAAATAGAGAATATATTTTATGTGTGTTTATATTTTAAATAAATATAATAACTTATATAGATAACTATAGCTATAGTATATATAGTATACATCTATAACTATATAGATATAATTTAATAAAATGTCTAACTTCTGCATCAGGCACAAGAAGGAGCTGGACAAATGTTATTAAAGAATCACATCTGGAGATTTAGGGACATAGAGAAAACAAAACCAATTTCTGGGGATCCTTTCTAGTCCTATTTGCTGCAATTTCCATGACCACACAATCAGTGAGGCTGGAAAAGACCTTTGAGGTCACCAAGTCCAAAATCCACCCAGTACCCTGTTCACCCCTAAACTGCTGGGATTTTGGGTGCCGAGACCTTTTCATGCCTGTGAAAAACATAAACCACCAAACCAAGATCTTTGCCAAGCAAAAGCACAAATCAGACTTGGGCTCACACAGCAGAGGTCCAGCAGGGCTGCAGGGCAGGAGACTCAGGGTGAGAATTCAGGAGGCTGCAGGGACAGACTTTACCTGCAGGATCAGCAGAGCCATGTAGATTTTGCTGGTTGTTGAAGCAGTCAGTTTCAGCATTCCAAGGACGACAGCTGTGGAAAGGGATGGATGGGAGGGTGAAGTTAACCCCACCTCTCTGGGGTTCCACACAGGGATGATGTGGGAGGAACTCTCTGCTCACCTGGGGCCCAGCAGCAGAAGAAGGCAATGGGGTAAAAAACCACCCGTTGTTCCACCATCTTGATCATGGCCCACTGCTGATCCCCCAGGAACCCTGTGGAGTTCACAAACCTCTTGTACAGCCCCCGGGCCTGACTCAGGATAACCTGGAAAACAGCAGGAAAGTGTTACTGGACAGGCTGTGATCTGCTGGGTTCATCCAGGATGGATCCCAGTCTATCCAACCTTTTCACACAGCACTGAAATCCTGTGGGAGGTGTTGCTCTGCACGTGGCCTTTTCTAAACTGAAGACTCTGAACTGATTTTAGAATTATTAAATTGTTTAGGCTGGAAAAGATCTCCAAGATCACGGAGTCCAACCATTAATCACCTCTTGCTGACCCATGCAGAAAGTGATCTCTTCTTCCAAGCTCCAAGCCTTTGAATTCCTGCTAAATATTTCTGGGATGGTTAACAGAACACAGGACTCCAGATGGATTTATCTGGTGGCACAGTGATATTTTCCCTCCCCTACCACCCTTTCCAAAAGGGAAGCAGCACCACACAGATATTTCCCTGCCCTATTTACCAAGAGCATGGAGTGAGCAGACAGGGGGGGATTGAAAACTGAGAGTGGGTTTAGATGGGATACTGGGAGGAAATCCTTCCCAGAGAAGCTGTGGCTGCCCCATCCCTGGAAGTGTCCAAGGCCAGGACAGGGCTTGGAGCAACCTGGGACAGCGGAAGGTGTCCCTGCCCATGGCAGAGAGCGACGCTGGATGAGTTCAAAGATGCCTTCTCACCCAAACCACTCCATAATTCCATGATTGCCCAGCCTCTGGAGCCACCCAAGGCTCCACAAGCACCAGCCTTACCAGGATGGCCACGAAGCTGAGGAGGAAGGAGATGAGGAAGACGCCGATGCCGTAGAAATGCATGGCGCGGCAAACGGAGCCGCTCAGGCCCTGCGGCTCGCTGGGGAGCTCGGCCACCTCTGTGTGCATCAGGAGACACCTGGGGACACAGGGGACAGCCTGAGCTCCTGCCCACCCCAGCACAGCAGCCCTGGGGCTGTGCCTCAGCAAGGGAGGAAGCTCACCCGTGCTTCTGGCTGAAGTTCTGGTAGCAATTACTGCTGTTCCCCAGGCAGAACACAGGCACCATGAGGAGGAAAGGGATCAGGCTGGGAGAAGAAAGGACAGCACAGTCATGGGTTATTGCTCTGCTCCACTCAGGCACTGCTTGGTTTTTCTCCCATCACTACAGAGGTCCTTAAAGTTGTTTTTATTGGCACTGCTATGGAAAAGTATTTTATCAGCTTTACCGGTGTTGGGGCTTTCATTTGTAAGGGCTAATCATTGGTAAAGGGAAACCTTCTGGAAAACCACATCCAGTTAATAAAGTTATCATTAACTTGGTTGAAAAAACCCTCTCACTCTGCATTCATGAGGTCACTCTGCTGTTAATGATGAGCTTTACAGCCTTTTTAGTAAAACTTGCTTCAAAACAAGTAGGAAGCAGGGATAGGCACAGTGCAGTTTGCCAAATCCACACTCTCCCACTAGGGAGAATGAACCAAATCCACACCCTGTGCCAAGGAGAATTAACTCCCACCAAATCCACATCCTGTGCCAAGGAGGATTAACTCTCACCAAATCCACACCCTGTGCCAGGGAGG
Organism: Calcarius lapponicus; assembly: GCA_039654755.1. Classification (NCBI taxonomy): domain Eukaryota; kingdom Metazoa; phylum Chordata; class Aves; order Passeriformes; family Fringillidae; genus Calcarius; species Calcarius lapponicus. The sequence continues at coordinate 3,660,795 of CM077478.1, forward strand.
ATTAATTCTTACCAAATCCACACCCTGTGCCAAGGAGGATTAACTCTCACCAAATCCACATCCTGTGCCAGGGAGGATTAACTCTCACCAAATCCACACCCTGTGCCAGGGAGGATTAACTGTCACCAAATCCACACCCTGTGCCAGGGAGAATGAAATCTTACCTTGACAAGATCGTTGCTATTCGGCCAACACAACTTGCATAATCTACAACCTGCAAAATCCAAAAATCTGAATTAAAATTATTTTTGCACAGCCCCTGGTTCACAAGAAGCAGCTTCCAGGGAGGATTCAGCAGCTGAGGGGGATCTGCCCAGCCTAAACTTCCAGATGGAATATCTGGGATACAAAGTTTGCTGTGCACAGCAAACATCTGGGGGAGCTGTGTAGGGCAGTGGGGCTGATGGGTTTGTTGGGAAGAGCTGCATAAGGAATGTGCCATCTTGTAGGAATATCTGGGGTATTCCCATATCTGGTCATGGCAGTGGTGGTGCCTCCCTGTCCTCCCTGTTTGGGTGTGAGGGAGGAATGAACTGCAAGGAGAGATTTTGGTCACGGGGTGTGTGAAGTATTTGCTCAGCCTGCAATACAGGGAGGTTTTTCCTGAGTGTTGTGTCCTTGTCCCTGGGTTCCCAGCCTTTACACCAGTCCCACTCACCTGGGGGGGCACCCTGAAGAGGTTCTGGTTGTATTTCACCTTGAGGTCCATGTACAGGTGCCAGGTGTAGTTGACGGTGTAGAGAAAAGAAGCCACGTAGAATATCTGAGAAATAAAACCAGCATTTCAGTCCTGGAAGAACAATTCCTGTTTAGCTCCTCCCAAATCCCATGGAACAGAGGCAGGATGATGAACACCTGCCAAAGGTGAGGGTCTGAGCACAGGGGCTGTGCTCACATCCAGCTGGGAAGAACCAGGTTGGAAATTCCCACCTTAAACCACACAAAAGCAGCTTCACTTTGGCCTCAGCCAGGAGAATTAATGACAGCAGGACTGTCTTAGAAATAAAAATCTTTGTGATCTGGCTCATTTTTTTGGCTCAGAGCCTGGCAATGAGGGTTTCAGGCACTTGGACCTTCTCAATGCTCTGTCCATTAGGAAACACAGCACAGATGTGACATTTAGATTTCCTTCTTGCATAATAAGCTCACTACACAGAGAATTCACGGAAACAGAAAACAATTGGATATTTCAAGAGGAATGTGAGGGCAGATATTCTCTGCCCTCAGCCTGAGTTAACATCCCAAAACCTCTTTTCTTCCTCCATGGGAAAAAGGAGAAAAGATAGAGCACACTGAGAGTTACATAGCCTTTGATTCCAGCTTGAGATGAGTCTAATTATCTAAAACTTCCTATAATCCTCCCCAAATCTTGATCAAATTTGTTTCCAAATTCATGCTTACTCCAGGTTGCCTAATCAGACCATGTACATGCCTGTGCTGTGTTTGTCACAGGAAACACAAACTACAGTGGCAAAGAGGAAGGGCTGGACAAGGGATTTTTTTTTTTTTTATTGTGGCTTTGCTATCATTTGCCAAAAAGATAAGGAGCCACACTGGTTTGCCACCCTGGTATCATCCAGGGCTGGGAAAGTGGTCACTAAACAAACTTGGCCTCCTTCACTAAGGTTGTGAATGCTCTTGGCTGGCTCAAGAGGCTGAGTCCAAGGGCTGCCACAGGAACATTGCAGTGACTTTCCAGCTCATTAAATGAGTTTTAATGAGGGGTTGTTACCCTTTTCCAACTGCTCCCAGAGAAGGCCAAAACAGCCCACAAGGATCATTCTCATGCACTTCAGGACGCCTGGGAGAGGCTCATGAAATGTCAGCGCTGCCTTATGGAACAGAAACCCAAACCCCACTTGTGAAGGTGCCAGCAGGAAGGGAAGGGAAGGGAATTCTGCTGTCCTGAGCCCCAGCTTTGGGGCTGGGGACAGTCCTGCAGCACTGGCCATGAGGAGATAAAGCAGAGACACAAGAATTCCTCATTATCCCACTTGTGTGGCTCCCATTGTGCTGCCCAGCATGAGCAGAGCTTGCCAGGACATTATTAGGCCACTGGAACTGAACTGGAAGAACGTGGGGGAGTTGTGCAATTAAAACCACAATATCTATTCTGGCCTTTATTGTTGCAATGCAGGAGGAGGAGAGAATGAAGGGCAGCAAAGGGAGCAGTATTTACATTCATATCAACCAAAGCCCTGGGGCTGAAAGAGGGAAAATCCAAGAAACAAAACAATCTCCTTTATGACACAGTTGGGACACTGGGCAGCTCCATCCACTGCAACATCAGCCTGTGATGGCAAATAATGGCAAACAGCCTGAATAAAGCAAAATATTGCCTAAGGCAGTGCCTTGAGACATCACAAGGACTCCATTGTGAGCCTCTCCAAGGGCTGCAAACTCCACTGCCTGTCCTCACCCTGGCTCATCTGACACCTTCTGGGTGCTGGTGTGCAGAGAGGCCCCTAGCAGCACAGTGAGACATTTATTTACTCATTCCATCAACTTCCAGATCCCTCCTGCTCTGCAGAATCTGCTGGTTCAACCTGTTACCGGCTCCTTCTTACGCACAAGGTGTTCCCACCTCTCAAGGGCACTGCAGGCTGTTGGGTGAGGAGGTCCTGCACTGTCACGTGCCCTGGGGGAAAGGTTGCTATGGCAAGGGCTCCGTTTGTTTTAATTTCACCCAGAGCAAACAGCAGCCACAGCTCTTGCCAGGCACAATCCAGCTCTGCCACCCAGGCAGTCCCTGTGCTGTGGGGACTGGGGGTGGCACACAGGGGACACTGGCTGAGGTCAGGGTGTGACTCTGTCCTGGCCCAAGGCCAGCTCTGCCTTGCATGAGCACAAAGCCCCCACCTTGTCCCATTCTGTGCTGGTGTCTCTGAGAAGCCACAGGCTGGAAAAGTGAGGGCAGAGAAGAGCCAGAAGTGCAAGGGAGATGAGAAATTATGGAGTATTTTCCATAGCCAACTTATTTCTCCCCTAGCAGTGCAAATTGCCTCCAGGCCATAAAAATATCACATCAGCTGTAAGAACTGTCCCCCAGGCAAGAGAAACAGCTCAGGAACAGCCTCAGTTCTGCTTTGCTCCTTCCACCTTCCAGCTTTGAAAGCCTCTCCCAAGCTGTCCTCATTTTCCCATTTACCATCATCTTAAAATCATCTTTGATGTTATTCTGCATCCCTCCCAAGTGGCCAAGGTACCCAAACCTCACTGTTTCTCTCAACATGAAAATACTGTGGAGCCAGTAGGGCTGGAATGACCAGAGATGAGCCTGGAGTGGAACAGTTACATTTACCACCCTCAGCAACACATCTGTACCCCAAAAACAGCTGCTGGAACAACCTTGGGTGCAGGAGCCCATCCCCAGACACACAGCAGCAGGAACAATTCCATCCTGCACCTGCAGCTACTTCCCTGCCCTCTCTGAGGCACATGGAGAGCCTTTCCAGCTTTGGATGCTGCTGTTCCACGAGGACATTCAGTTCCCAGCTGTGGGTGCCACCACACTCCCAGGGAACTGCCCAAGCCCACACATCAAAGCTTCCAAAAGCCCCTTGCTCTTCTCAGCTGTATCCTTTAAAAGGAAAAAATTATTTCCAGAGATCATCATTTATGAACACCCACGCTCAGCTGGACCCTGCAGAGATTTTTGAGAGCTGAGATTTCCAAAGCCTGGTGTTGAATTGGGAAGTGGGTGAGGCAATAACAAACTGTCAGGAAAACAGTGCTCACCCAGCCTACTCCCACTGGTCCCCAGCACAGGGATCAGCTGAGTCAATGGGACACAGGCTGAGCTTGTGCTGATCCTTGGGAAGAGCAAGAACTGGGATGTTCATGTCAGTAATTTAAGTCTGAGCTCAAGCAAGTCACAGAATGTGTCTGTTCCTGCCCAGGCTGGAGGAAGCACAAAGAGAAATGGAAAAGCTGCCATGTGAGAGCAGAGATCCATGGGCATGGATCCAACAGGAGAGAGATCGAGTCCCATCTGCTCATTTCACACAAAATCCCACCTTCTCCTCCTCTCACACAAAATCCCACCTTCTCCTCCTCTCACACACCAGGGGATCCTAAACCCCAGTGCCATTATCTCCCTTTTCCACACAAAGCCAAGAGAAACAGCCCCCACGGTCACTCTCTGATCACCAGCGAGGTTAATTGTGACAAATGACAAGGTTAATGATAGAATGTGGTGCCAAGGCCACTCACCTGTCCCGTGGCCTGCAGGTTGTAGCAGATGAGGTCCTGCTGGGAGGTGGGTGAGCTGTAGAGTAGGGCCCCAGCCAGCCAGCACATGCCCAGGAGCAGATCTGAGAGGCTCAGGTAGAAAAGTGGACGCACCTGGAAAAGGGAAAAAGGAAAAGGCTCAGCAGGTGTGAGTGGAGTCACAGCCCTCCCACCCCCCAGCTGCGGTTTTACCTCCTTATCAGACATAAAGATATTTAATACAGCCTTCCAAAGGTTTTTCTGTAGCTGAGGAAAGTTTTAAAGTAGAAAAACCTCACTGCAAAGTTATTTTGAAAGCCTTAATTGAGGGGAAGTGGGGCATAAGTGGCACTTTGTGGAGGGATGATTTTACCCTCAGGGAAGCACTGTGACAGCATTTCTGAGACCAGTCCATTCATCTGCAGCAAACCTTGAGAGCTCCAGTAAAAAAGTCTCCTCTACTTTAAAAGCCAAGCAAGTTCAACGAAAAGTTACCAGATGAAAACTTTTCAGCCTCTACTCCTGAATATCATCCTTGTTTTTCAGTCCTTTAAAACTCCTACACCAATTACAGCAGAAAGATGAATTGTGCTGAGACATCAGTCCCAGGTTATCTGGTGTTATCTGAACGCTGTCACCTCCCAGCTCTTCTGGTGAGACAACTTTCCTTGCAGGGAAATTCCACTTGGTGCTCTCAGGAGCTGCTCCAATGCACATTCCCTACTCCAACCACCACTTCTGCCACAGGACCCAAGAGCAGCATCAAAACTTAGAGAAAATATCCCAAATTTCCACCATGTTACAATTTTGCAGAACCTGACAGGTTGGCAGGGAGAAGAGAGATCATATTTTAAATAAACTCACATGGAAATCAAACTTCCAGTAAACACAAACCCTTCCTCAGCTCTGGAATTATTTGAAACACATTTTTCTATGTGTTCCATGTCATTTCAGCTGATGACTAAGGCTGGGTTTGTTTTACAAGCTGGATTAATTTCCACTGAGAGCCACGATTGCTGCATCTTGCTGGAAAGGAGTCATGTCTCCTTTAACAACAGTTTCCAGCCCATTTCCAGTTTGCACACACTGGCCAGGACTGTAAACACTGCAGGAAAACATTTGTGCAAAAATTCTGGCCAACATTTTCTTTGTTTGTGGGAGAGCAGAGACTCTGGAAAAGCAGCCTAATTACCTAAATTCTTAATTAAAGCCTTTGGTACCTCATTTTCAGCATCCAGGAGAGAAAATTGTGGTGTTTTTCTTTCCCTACAGAAAATGATAATGCCCAGCACAGCATGGAAATGCTTCAGCAGGCTTTGATTTTGTATTTCTTTTCATGGAGCTGAGTTTTTGGTGAGATTTGCCTCAATATTGTCCTGGAAGTAAATGCATGCCACCCATCACATTGTGTTTTACTTGTTCCTATGTGCAGTGAGAGAGAGCTTAGGAAGAGTGATAAGAGTTAAGGTAGATCTGATTGAGCCAGATTTGTCCTTAGGGTGTGAAGGAGCACGGAGCACAAAGATCTGGAGTTAATTTTAATTTTATTTCATCTATAAATGCCTTTTTTAAACCAGGCTTTTCCTCACTGGTGCAGAAATGAAGCTCTGGCACGACAGGCTGGGGGCAGTGTCCAGTTTGTGATCGAGGCAGGTTAAACCAAACAGATCTAAAATAAGCAAAGAAGGCACTTTTGCAATCAAACAGGTGACCTCTTTCTCCAGCACAAGTGCCCTTGGAGCAAGGCACTGCTGGTGGGTCCAGGAGCTGTTTTGGATAAAGAAGTAGGTGACACAGGGGCATGTGTGGCTCTGGCTTGAAAAAGGGGAAAAAAAATAACCACTGGTATTTATAAAATAGAGGAAGGGACTGCAAAGATGTAATGATTTACATCCTGGCAGCTCCAGCTGCAGCACACACGGGGATTTGGCTCTGTGGCCATGGCCCAGGCACATGCTGAGCTGAAGGTTCTTCCTCAAACCTGCTGAGCTGAGGTTTCTTCCTCAAACCTGTTGAGCTGAGAGTTCTTCATCAAATGTGTTGGGCTGAGGGTTTTTCCTTGCTTGCCATCACCTCTTCTGAATGATTTACCTCAGGCTGAAGGGTTTTATTGACCCCATAGAGACAGAAAGCAAGCTTCAAGAATGCAATGTTTGATTTCTGAGGTTGGGGCAGGAAGGGAAGTGTTTCTGAGATCCTTCTCATGCCAGCCTCCAGAGCTGTTTATTTTTAAATGTTTTGCTGTGGGTCCTCATGACTCAGGGAATAATCTGTTTGTGGCTAGCCTTGATATGGATCTCTTCCAACCCTTCTGTTTACAAACTTCCACTTCAGACCCGAGACATGAGGACAAGAAGATGGGGAAGTTAATGGAGATTTTGTCACTTTTGAAACCCAGATCTCCCCTGGCAGCAGAGGAGCCTGGAAGGCTGATGCAGACCAGGCCCTCCAGCTGGCATCCAGCCCTCCTATCTGGATTTGCAGAAATAATCTGAGCAGAAACATCTGGACCCTCTGGAGCAGGAAGGGCCCATTGATGACCTGAGTGGCTCATGAGCAGCTCCCAGGCCACAGCCCCATCACATGACTGAGAGCAGAAGGGCTCCTGAGCCACCATGGGAGCCAACAGGATGAGGCTGCTGAGTCACAGCAGGACACTGCCAAGCCCTGCTCCACATCATTCCAGAGACAGGACCCCAGCAGGAATCACATCTGGAGCTTGCCAGGTGCAGATGTGGTAGAAGGAGGCTTTGATGTGTACCTTGAGCAGCACAAGCTCAAGCAGGTTTTCCATCTCAGCTCTAAGGTGAAGATGGGTTTTCCATCCCAGCCTTCTTCTAAGGTGAATTCCCATTCTTCCCTGGGAATGCATGGAGATCTCCACAGTTTATTCTGGATGTGCTGGGCACAGCATTTCCAGGAGGTTGGCTGGGAGCAAGGTCCCCCATGCTGTAAGTGGGACAGCTTTGCCCTGCAAACATGGACTCACGTTCTCCTTCCCACATCCAACAATGTGTCAGTTGCCTGCATTCCTTGCTTCTCCAGGGAGAGCTCCAGGAATTCCCTGAAAGTCCCATTCTCTGGGCTGCAGATCAAATCCACGATGTACAAAGAGCATGAAGATGAAGGAAGGACAAATCCAGCTGCTGCCAGCTCCACTGACTTTCTGACTTTCGAGCTGAGCCTGCAAACCCTGGACAGCAAATCCCAGCTTCACAGGGATCAGCTTGGCTCACTGCCCCCAGGAAGTCCTGGACACACAGAGGGACTGCGTGTGGACACCCAAGCCTGGCAGGATGGGATGGAGGCTGTGGGGTCAGTTTTAGCAGCACACCTGCCCAGAGAAACTCCTCAGAGACAGCCAAAAACCAACACTTATAAAAGCATTTCTGCAGGGGCAGCTCCAATTTGCACTTCAGCAGCTTTGTGGATAACTGCTCAGCCCCCCAGGAGTTTGGCCCCACTGAGGAGGACACACCAAGAAATCCCTGCTCTCAGGAACAACTGGAGGACTTTCCTGGAGCAGCAGAAAGCACAGGACTGAGGAACCTGCTTCTCCCTGCAGAAGCACAGGTTCAAGGTCAGTCCTTTCACCTCCTACCAAGACAAAGAGCCCGATTCTTAGCAAGCTCTTTGCCTCCCAGCTATTAAACGAGGTTTAACCACATAACCCTGAGACCTGCAGCTGCTCCTAGGAGAGAGTCTGTGGCAAAGGTGTGACCCACGTAGAGGGACTGACACCACGGCTGAGGGAGGGAGAAAGAAGCTCAGACCTTACCTCGGGGGACCGCACTGCGTTTTGGAAGACGGCGTAGGCAATAATTGAGCTGGAACCTACAACGCTGAGAAAACAAAGCACAGGTTGGAACAGGAGCGCGTCTGCCTCGCTGGGAGACGCGAGTTCTCTTTTTTTTTTTTTTTTTTGCTTTTCTGGGTAAAATAATCTTTGCCACAGTAACTCAATGGGCAGCGTGTCGTACCTGAGCATGGCCATGGTGAACTGGATCCACTGGAGCGCAGAGTAGACCTGGGGAGAGGGACGGGAGGGAGCTCAGGTGACACGGCAGAAGCGCCCGGGGACCGCGAGGTCCCGGCAGGAGCGGGCAGCACGGACCGGGCACCGGGAGCCCGGGGAGGAAGGACAAGGAGCGGGGATCGGGATAGGAGCGGGCACCGCGGGGCTGGCAAGGTGGAAGAGCGGGCAGCACGGACCGGGGACAGGGACCGCGAGGGGCAGCACAGACCGGGGACTGGGGACAGCGGGTCCCGAAGAGGAATAAGCAGCACGGCCCGGGGGAGGATCGTGCAACGCTGCCGGTGCCGCCGGGCACGGAGCGGGGCGCAGGGCTGGGGAAGGACCGTGAGGGGATGGACGAGAAGAGATGCGCACAGCGAGGTCCCGGGGAGGGGACAGCCGCTGTCCCGAGGGGTGCCGGTGCCGGCGGGGCTTGCTCACCTCCTGCCAGCCCCCATCCAGCCGGTCCGCCTCCGCCGGCAGGGCCATGGGTACCGCCGCCGCCGCCGCACCGCTCCGGGGCTGCGGGCACCGCCCGCGCTCCGCCCCGGGGCCGCACCGCGCCCGGCCTCCGCCGGCGGGGCCGGCTGCGGGGAGCGCCCGGTGGCAGAGAGGGGCTGAGGGGACAGGAGCCCTGGGCAAACAGCGGGATTGGCGTCCCGGGCACCGGCGTCCCGCACATCCCTCCGGGGGCAGAACCGGCCTCGCCCCGCTGGGCGGGCTCGCTCCGGTCACCGCCGCCCCGGGCTCCCCTCACGGAGCCGCCCTGAGGCGACCCCGCGGGGCCTCGGCCTCGCCCATCCGTGACGTCATCAGCGCCGGGGGCGGGAAGGCTCTTCGGGGAGCGAGCGGCGGCTCTGAGGGGGCAGCTCCCCTCAGAGAGCCCGGGCACGGCTTCTGCAGAGTCCCGGGGGCTGCTCCCCTCAGGGAGCCCGGGCACGGCTTCTGCAGAGTCCTGCGGGCTGCTCCCCTCAGAGAGCCCGGACACGGCTTCTGCAGTCCCGGGGGCTGCTCCCCTCAGAGAGCCCGGGCACGGCTCCTTCCGAGTCCCGGGGGCTGCTCCCCTCAGAGAGACCGGGCACGGCTTCTGCAGTCCCGGGGGCTGCTCCCCTCAAGGGAGCCCGGGCACGGCTCCTTCAGAGTCCCGCGGCTGCTCCCCTCAGGGAGACCGGGGATTGCTCCCTTCACAGATCCAGGGCACGGTCCCCTCAAGTGCTGATCCTATCAGGGGCTACTCCCTTCAGAGTCCCGGGGAATAGTTCCCGCAGTGCTTCGAGAACGGCTCTCCTGAAGAGACGATTCCCTCAGGGTCTCCGGGGCTGAGCCAGGCGGGACAAATCTCCACACAGCCCTGCCAAGGACTGCCCGCCATGCCGGGGTCCCTCCTCTGCTGCTCCTGAGGGCAGAGAGCTCTGGGTCACCCTCGGCTCTCCTCACCTCGCTTCAGCAGTCACAGCCTCCCCTCTGACCACAGAATCGGCTGTAGTTTCTCTATAGTGGTTAAGAAGCAGCTCTGAAGTGGATTTTTTTTTTTTTTATTATAGCATTATTAATACATTTTATCTCGCGGCAACATCTGCTCCTTGTACCCACCCCAAGATTCAAAAGGCAGCAAAGCTCCCACAGGAATCAGTTTTGTTTAAAGCATACTTTGAAGGTAAAACTCACAGGTGTTTCTCTTTTCAACTCTGTCACCCTGACCAGGGCTTCAGCATCTTCCAGAGGCATCCGAATTCCACAGAGTGTGAACTGCACAGTTCTGAGGACTGACCTGATCCTTGGGCCAGACATCTCCTTTTAAATAACACAGATGAGGCTTCTAAGGACACAAATAATTCTGCATTCTCTTACAAGACCTCATTTTCAAATATTCAGAACTACCAAACACTGATGAGGCTTTAGTTTGAGAGTGTCAATTGTTTCTGGAGGCTAAAAAACCATTTTGTTCATGAAGCTTGGACAAGTAAAACACCTCTTCAGCTGTAAGAAAACTCATCCAAATTTACCTCTGAAAACCCAATATTTTTGCACAAACTGGTGAGACTGAGTGTAATAGCACCTCAAGGAGACTCTGCCCTTGCTCAGAACTCACTTTACTGTGTCATGGTATCACAAAGGATTTCAGAATATTTAATGAAATGGCTGCTCTGGACAGAAAATGAGGGGCAAGCTATGAACTGTCTTCACTGCCAGCATTTGGCTGATACCCAAAGCAAACAGGGACAGAAGCCACGGAAGGGGAAGGCAGAAAAAGGAAGCTCTGAGTCTCTTAGTCAACAACAGGTAAGAACAAGACTTAGAGCCAATACAAGGAATGTGAGGGATAGATTAACAAGCATAAAACCCAAGGATATTACAGACAGGAAAAGGTGGGGAAAGTAGAGGGCACCCAATCTGTACCTTTTCCACCATGTAAGATGGAACGAGAGACTGAATTTTGTTATTTGTTAGCCAGGGAACAGCTGTAAAAACCACCAGGAATGAGCTTCTGGCCAATCTCGAGCTTTTTTTGTTGTTGTTGTTGTCTGCTTTAACACTGTTATTGGATAGCATTACACAATACTTGCTGTGTCTTGCTCTTAGGTGCTTTTCCCAACATTTACAATACTGTGTCTTTAAGGAATGTCTTCCTCTTGATCTTCTAAACTGAGAATCCCACAAGGAGATCTGCTGCCCTCTTGAAGTCAGCGGGAAGTTTGCTTGCGTTAAGGAGAACTGGTTAGGACTCTTGACAATGTTTCACAGCTTGTAGAAGAGTTCTCCCAACACATCAGAGCTCATCTTTCTCACTACTCTTCTTCCGGAAAGAAGCGAGGATGTTGAGGCTTTTCTGGAGCTCCTCCTTCTTTCCATCACTCATCTTGTTCTTCTCGATCAGCTTTGTGATTCGGACGACTTCGTTAGCAGCAAACTCCTCTCCCTGCTCCAAGATCTTGCTCATAATTTTCAAGTATTGCTCTGCTGACTTCTTCTCCGTTTCTTTTGCCTTTCCTAAATTCTCCTGGCCCTTTTTCAGGAGGGCCTGGCGTTCAGATTTCTCTGTGGTGCTCATGAATTTGCTGGCCAGCACATCATACTCCTTCAGGCAGCCTGGCATCCCCAGGTAGATGCCATTACTCTTCAGCCAGCGCTGAATAGCCCCAGCCTTGATCTCACCCCCATAAAGTAAAGGATTTTTAAAGTCACCATCCTGGAACAAGTAAAAAACAGGGAACTTTTCCTTGTCCAGCTTGTACTTCTCTCCCAGCTCAGTGTTCAGTTTATCACCGTAATCTGTCAAGGGACAACGAAACACAGAAAATCACAATTAAGCAAAAATGAAATTAGGATTCCCTCCCACACAAATATTTGTAGGCAGAGAGAGCTTCAACATGTCCTAATAACCTGCCTGCCAGGAAATCACAGAGTCATGGAAATATCCTGGGCTGGAAGGGACCCACAAGGATCACTGAGTCCAACTTCCAGCCCTGCTCAGGACACCCCAAAATCCCACCCTGTGCCTGAGAGCACTACCCAAATACTCCCTGAGCTCTGGCAGCCTTGGGGCCCTGACCATTCTCTGGAGAGCCTGTTCCAAGGAAATGCAACACACTGAAATGAAAACACTTCATAAAATCATTTGTGCAAGGCAAACATTCAGTGGCTTTTCCAAAGAAAAAGACTTTAATGGTGTTTTGCTGTGACTGTGAGAGTGTAAGGCATTGGCAGGACCTTTTGTATAAACCCTGTCCTCCTTATGGGAAATCAATACCCTTTTTCCTCTTATTTTCCTCTACCCCTTGATTTTATCTGATTTTACAGTTAAATAAGAGTTTTTCCTGTCTGTGTGCAGAGAATGATTTGGTTCTGACAGCATGCCAAGCTACAAGATGTTTACTCATCTTACAGAAATTATATTTATTCTTGAGGACAGAAAACAAAGCCATTTCAAATATGCTCCTTAGAGTATTCCACATATGTTTAGAAATACCAGAGTGGGTAAAACTTCACAGTTGGATAATTAAGCCTAAATTCTTAATTCAACCTACAAAGCCAGAGCACATCAGGTGACAGTGATCTATTCTTCCCATTTTTTCTCTTAAATCCAGTCACAGTCACATCGAGCTAGAGCAGCCACAGTGCAACAACCCCTTGCTGTGCTGGCCCAGGGTTTGCTGCATGGAATTATTCACAGGAAATATTCCTTGTCTGGCCATGATTGTAGCTAAAGCACGATTCTTGTGAGCTCTGTTGGGACAAAAAGGTTTCTCTCAGCAAAGAAGGGGGGAAAAAAAAGGCAAGAATTGCTGGGGATGAGGAGGTGGCAGCAGTTCAGCAGCGTGGGCTGGCTCCTCATTACCCAGCCCAGATGGATGAGCAGCTCTCCCACGCACAGCCAGGCTCAGCCAGGGCAGGAGCTCCACTCTCACATCCATCCCTCCCCCAGAATTGCTCAGAACCTGCAGAAATCCCAGGGAAATGCATCCCCTCCTCAGCAGCCCACACTGTCTGCAGGTACTCAGAGTTCCTCACCTGATATTCCCACTTCAGCCACCAGCAGATCCTCACTGGAGCCTGAGCTCTCCGCCAGCTTTTTAAACTCATCTTGTTTCTCACCGTAAGGATATTGTGTGTCAAACTTCACAAGGACAAACTTATGCTTTGGAATAACCTAAAACAAGAAGTAAAAGGGGAAAAGACAAGACAAAACTTGATCATTTCAGGTCTGAGCAATGTACAAGTCACCTAAAGTTGTTTTTGTTTGTCCTTTTTTTTCCTGTGCAATGGGGAGATGCAGAGGAGAATGGAAATTTTATATAATTATGGCCTTCCAGAAATGACTCAGTGTTGTGTGGAGGAAAGACTGAGCTTTGAGTGTCTGTATTCCTGCATCAGATGATAAAGATAGTGTGTGGTAGGTTTGGGCATCTGATAATGCCTTTAATTAGAAGATTTGCTTATTGTAAATCTGAGTGGCATCTTGAAAGAAGATCAGCTAAAACATTTTCCAGTGGGAAAGAGGAGAGAGGCCAAATGTAATGTCATTCTGAAGTGTCCCAGCACGAGAGCTGCACTCCTGGCTAGGAGGAGGCACAGGGAGGCCGTGCAGATGCTGGAGCTGTTGTACTGGCACATGAGATGGAGAATTCACATTTAACTGATTCCTTTTCACTTCAACCTTGCTCTGCTCAGACGATGCCTTTTCCAATTAGTTTGGCAATGGACTCCGTCACCCTTGGGGGATTTTCCCCTCCCTGCAGTGGAAAACCTTGCAAAATCTTTTTGTTCTCGCGAACAGGTTGAGGTTGCACCACAGCTCCCCACCTACACAGCGCTCTGCCAGCCCTGCTGAGGCGCTGCACAACATCTGCATGCACAGGTGGCTGCAGGCTCCGTCCTGGCCTGCCGAGCCGTCGGTGTCCCGGTGGGGAGCGCACAGGGCCCGGGGAAGATTCTTCCCCTGCAAAGTGATTTAGTGAAGGGGGAAAAAAAAACCGGTGAAAAATAAAAGCCTGTTGCTGTTTGATGAACAAGTGAAACCAAAGCAGCGCGCGCCCACGGCCCCGGCTCTATCCCAGCACGGTGCCGCCCTCCCTCAGCGGCACAGACAGCACAGCCCGGCCGAGGAGCGGCGGCTGCGGCCGCACCTCCCCGCGCCGGTACCGCCGGTACCGCCGGGCCGGACCCCGCGGCTCGGCTCCACTTGGACCGCGCCGATTGGCTGCCGGCCGCGGCCGCCGCGCTCCCATTGGCTGAGTGCTGCGGCCGCCGCGCTCCCATTGGCTGCGGCGCGGCCGCTCCGCCGGCACCGAGCGCTCCCCGCGCCGGTGGCGGCGGCAGCGACCCCGCGCCCGCGGCCCCGCCGCGCCCCCCGCCTTCCTCCCGGGCCCCGGGGCTGCCGCCAGCCGCGGCGGTACACGGCCCGGTGCGGCCCCGCGCCCGCCCCCCGAGCGCTCCGGCAGGCCCGCCTGCGCCGTACCTTGTAGAAGGTGATGGTGTCGAGCGGCACGGAGCCCTTGGTGTGCAGCGTGCTGCCGCCGGGCAGCACCAGGCCGAGCAGGCAGAGCAGCACCGAGCCGGCGGCAGCCGCCGCAGCCATGGCGGAGCGCGGAGGGAGCGGAGCTGCGGAGCCACGTGACGGCGCGACGGCCGCCGCCGGGGGCTCGCCTCGCCCCGCCCCGCTGCCCGAGGCCACCGGGGGAGCGGCAGCGCTCGGGGCGGGCGGGGGCTCCGACAGCGCGCACGGGAGCGCCGCGCCCCCGGGACAGCAGCGCCGCCGGTGCCGGTGAAACAAGGACGAGAGCGGCTGACGGCAGCGAAAGGGCAGCAGGGAGAGAAGCCGTGGGGTGGGCGCTGCCCCAGCCCTCTCGAGCAGAGGGGTTTGTGCCCCCAGGGGAGATTTCACGCACTTGAACACAACGTGTCCTTATCGTGGAAAGACTGGATGAAAAGCAAGCAAGCACTGCAGAAAGACAGACTGACAGCTCATCAAGTAAAAGCACTGAGCCATCCACACTCCCTCCCCCAGCAGACATCATTCTGCACCTAATCCCCAGCTGGAAAACAATGAGCATTTCCCCTCTTTTTCCATCCTTCCTCTTTGCAGGATCTGCTTGTCCTGCACCAGCATAATCTGGCTTCACCACGGAGCTTACAAAGACAGTGCAGACAAATACTTTGATCACATCCAGACCATCCAGGCAGAAAAATGAGGCAGCAATACTGATTTGTAACGAAACTGACTTTTATATAAATTATAAACCCATCCAGTTTAAAGCAGTTCAGTTGCAGCTGTGTCACTTAAGTCCGTAGAAGGCTGAGGCGTACATATCTCCTACAGTTATAAATTAACAATAATCAAGGAAGAGAAACTTCAGATAAGGCTGCAAATACAACAAAAAAAATCCCTAAATTTACTAGCCGTTAAAATAAAGTCATGATTATCAAGGATTGCAAAATATAAATGCAATTTTTGAACAGTTAAAAAGTACAAAAATGATGGACAACACAAACAAGCATTGTACAGTTTGTCCTGTGTGTAGACAAAGCAGGGTAGGAGATTTCCAACCTTTATCTACATCAGACACTGATTTGAAGCCAAGAGGAGTTGAGGAAATCTGTAAAAGGATCGTGGCTCATGATCCCAGTAGTATAAAAGCAGTAATTTTTCAGTCTGTAAACAGTAGTCTTGGTAGCTTCTTCTAGGTATGTTTTTCAATTCATCACCCAAAGAAAATCCGAAACCAACAAAAACAAATCCTAAGAGTGGAAAAAAGGGGAACAGCAGCAATGGGTTATAGCTTGAATTTCTTACCAGGTCCGTGTGGGACATATTCTGGAGGGGAAATGCTCTTTCATAAGAAATATATAATATATTTAACTGTACACAATTTATAGGGGGAGAGAAACTCTCCCTCAACCAAGCCCCCAGTCAGTGAGTACGGAGTCATTTTTGTACAGTTTCCTCCTAGAGAAACTACAGCTTGGGAAGAGACAGCCTCTGCTTTTAGAAACCACTGAGGAACCCCAAAGTCCTGTGTTTGCCAAGGTTGTCATTCCAGTGGATGGAAGTGACAAGAGAACAGCAGCTGGCACTGAGAACACTCACAATTCCCTGTGCTGGAAGTGAGAGAGCCACGGTTCCATCCTGTCCCAGCCCCTGCCTCAGATGACACCAGTCCCCCCCACAGTTTCAGTTCTGCTTTCAAGGGATGCAGGAAACCTTTTTTTAACCCAGCTTCTGCTTTCAGGCACACAGGAGGATTTTAAATGCTTGGTTCTCTTAATCCCAAACCTCACTTACATTGCCACCATTGCTTATTGATACGACTGAGTTCAACCTGGTGTAGCAGCAGTGGAAGGAAACTCCAGCTTGGGTCAGCCCTGGGACTGTCCCCTGTGTCACCTTTGCTGTGCTTCTGCAAAGCCCTCTGGAATCAGGGCGAGGGGACAGGGACAGCAGCAGTGCCACCGTGGCCCTGAGTGGGAAGGGCAGTGCCTGTTTGTGGCTCAGGGCTGCTCTGAACTGCCCCACCCCAGCACTGGGGTGCTTTTCACTCACCCTACACACGTGACAGCACCACCTTCAGTCACCAGCCTTGCTTTAATTTAAGGAGCACACCCTCCTTTCAAAAATGATATTTCTATACAACATGACAGTTCTGTTTCTTTTTTTTTTTTTTCTTTTTTTCCTTTTCTTTCAGTAAAAGTATTACTATAAAAGAGACTTAACACATTTTGGTATTCCTCCAGCCCAGAGCACTTACCAGACATTGTGATTCAATCATCAGGACATCCTTTACAATTTGACAACCTGCAGACATTCTTCTTTCCCTTTCAGGATGGGGTAAAGCCAAACTAAATCCAGCAAGAGCAGCTATGGGACTTTTTTTTTTTTTTTTTAATACAGGGGATTTATTAAAAAAATACTCTCATCAACATTCTAGCATTACTAACAAAACAGAGGAGGATGACAAAGGCAGTCAAGCTCTCTTCAAACTTTAAATCTAGACTCGGATACCTGCGGCTCTAAACCAGGAGATGAGGAACCTGTTGGGTCTGACCTGTCCCTTGTATTGCAGGTACATGAACTTTTTTTTTGCCTATCAATTTCAGGCTGCATTGGACATGAAAAAACCCAGCAGAAATGCACATTCTGTGGGAGCAGATGATATGGTCACACTTTCTAACAGAAAGCTTCATGGGCCAGTGCTTGGATAATCAAAGTTCAACTGCAAAAAGCAAGCAGACAGGTACAAAAAGGATCTCAGCCTCAGACCACAGCGGAAGCAAAAGTTACCTCTGCCAACTTAAAACCAAAGCCAATAGGATTCCATTTCTATTAAAATATTGAAGTCTTAAAGTTTCAGTAATCTAAATACACTTTTTAAAAGTCATGACGTTGCTGTTTGACATTAAACTGACATGATACCAGCGCAGTGTCACACTTCACTGCAGCCATTATTTACAAGGTCTCTCTTTTTGTTTGTTTTTTTTTTTTTTTTTGCTGAAACACCCATTCCCATCTCTCTCTCTCTCTGAAGTTTGCTCCTCATCACATTTGCAGTTTTCCCAAGTTGTGCACAGACACCTCCTCCCTGGAGGATCCTGCCCCAGCTCCGGATGATTCCCAGCCCACCACAGAGGCCTCACCTCTCCCTGATGGACCAACACTTGGAATTCTGGCAGCAGGACCAGGTAGTTTGCAGACAAAACAGGCAGCTCCAAGCCAGATCAGTTCATCAGAGGTGGCTGAACGTGGACATCTACAATTCCTGCATTTCTAAGGCAAGGACCATACAAAAGTTATGAACACTGTATGGTGATGAAAATATCCTTGGAGATAGATGCTTTACACTGGATTGCTATTGCTGCTTCTAAAGACCATCTCCAGTTGGTTCTAGAGATCAAAAGGGAAGAAAGTGACTTTTCTCCTGTTGCAATATGCTTATGAACATGTATAAAAAGTGGTCAAACCCCAGGAAGGGTCCCTGCTTCTTTTATGTACAATAATTTAAATCAGCTCAATACATCTGTAATACCTAAAAAAATCGTTTCATGATTTTAAGTCCTTCATGCATTATGAGGAAGTTCTGGATTTAAGTGATGGTAGAGTGGATGTTGCTTCTGTCTGGGACTCTGGTGTCACTCCCCTGTGGAGTCTGTCAGGGATGCATTGCTCAAATCTTTAGTTTTTTAATGGTATCAAGTCTCTTTTTCAGCAGTTCTCCAATTTCCTGAACTGAGTGATGGTAACTGCTCTGGACCTTCCCTTGCACAGTCTTTGTAAACTTTTTTTCTTCCTGCAAAGTGCAAAAGAGAAAACACTCACTCCACAGCAACTGTTTAAATCCCCCTTTTAAACTTTCTCCAACATCTCAAACAGCAGAAGGAAATTCCTGAGGACCACAGTGTATGCACAGGGAATCTCTTACCTGTAAAAGCAGAGTGTCCTTGAGGGACAGCTCTTCAAGTTTTAGTGCAGTCAGAATGATTTCAAGCCCTTTGATATGATCTATTACATTGGAAGTTAATGTCTGGAGTTCAGTTACATAATCCAGGAAATGGGTAAATACAGGTGGCTACAAAAACAAACACAGGTCTTGAATTTATAAACACATATTAATGTCCATTTTATATAACTCACTTTGTAATACACAATTCTCTTCTTCCCACCAGTGCTAAGCTATAATTTAGCTCCCCAGATAAACACTCCCTGCTGACAAGTTTACTCTGGTACATTCCAGGCAGGAAGGTCAATGACACTCTGAACTGTATTTCTCATTAAAAAACTGTCACATGATGTCACAGATATGACATGTCACTGATTTTAAACAGCAAGAATTAGCCCCAAGTAACCATTACCCACATCAACCTCCACAAGTTTATGAAAACCAGTTCATGTTATTTACCCTGAATTTTCTTTCAGAATAAATAAGCTGTGATTAGGGGTGAGGGAAGAGAGAAAGTAATATTGCTTGTACCATTGCTACACTGCTTTCTTTTTTTTTCTTCTTCTTTTTTTGCAGGTTGGATTTAAAAGGTCGGAGGACACTGTCACAGTAACTCGATACCCACAGGGCAATGGAGATCGTCTGGAAGAAAGGTAAAAATATGTTCTAAGTTGTATTTACAGGAGGCTTCTCAACTCATTTTAGTGTTCCTGATAAAACTCAGCATGATTAAAATATGTAACAAAATCCCTCATGAGTTCCCTTGATTGTCTGAGATCAAACTTGCACTGTGTTTCAGTCCCAACATTTCTACCCCGCAGCACTCCCAAATTTCTAGTTTTCAAAGGAAAAAAAAATTACCTCAACAAAGAAGACTAAGTTTTCTAACAGGTTTGGATGAGTTTTCAAGGTGCCATCTTTGACTTCAATCAAATCACCTTTACATTTATTGAACAAGTCTGAAAAGAAAAAAGAAAAGCCATACTTGAGGATGGAGGAGATCATCTTAAATGTGCATTTTCTGTACACCAGGTATCTGAGTGCAGTGTGCAGAACTGTCAGAGCACTGACCATTGAGTCCTCTCCATCTCCTCTGAGTTCTGGCTCACTACCAACATTTCCACACCCCTGATGAGCCCCCCCTGACCCAAGCACCAGGAGAAAAAGCTGCCCAGGCTGGGAGATAAATGCACTGAAGGGCACAGCACGTTCTGAGCATGCAGCAGCTTCAGCACACAAGCCAAGGGCAATCCCAGCCTTGTTCTCAAGCTTTCACAGGGTCTGCAGATGCATCACCACAGCCCATCCCTGCAGACACTCCACAGCCATCCTCAGACAGCCAGGAAGCTCTGCCTCAGTGTCTGCTCTTGAGTTACCATTTACCTGTCAGTCGTTCTACTAAAGACTTGAAACTATTCCCTATTCTTTCCTGGATTTCTGCTGAATCTTCTGGAAAAAAAAAAAAAAAATTAAAAATGGTAAGCTACAGCTTCTCTTGTTTTCTGCTTCCAGCAACTCAAGAGGCATTTAAATGGAATTTAGTGTCAGTACTCAAAAGTAAATGCAACTGCTTTCAAAGAGGAGCCAGTATTACAGAACCATATACTGTAGAAAAATGAAGGCTTACATAGAACATTAAATGAAGGCACTGGCTCTCAGATAATTTAGTTTCAGACAGAAAATTAACACACAAATAACAGTTTTGAGTCCATATCCTCCAACACCCAGCAGTTTTCAGACTCAACAGAGCCATGTGGCCCCCTCCCACCACACACCATAGCAATGTGGTCAAACCCCTGCCCCAAACACTTACCTAAGCCATTGGTATCTAGTTCATAAATATCACTAACAAGATAAAACAAGCTAGTCTGGCACTGACAGCTGCCATTGCTGAAGAAGCCAGCCATTCGGGTAGGAGGAGGGCCAAGGACAGGATACTAGGCAAGAAGCAAAGAAAAAGATAAAGGTGTTGCAGCTTTTCCTCATCCCACCCAGTGCCTGGCACATCTCCCAGTCAGTCACACACACGAACCCAGGGGCACTTCAATGCACTCTGCAGCCTGCACGATGCATTCACGGCCAACCTTTGGGAAGAGCTTTTGCCTTGCTGGTACCTGGATTTTTTGTTCTAGAAACTTCTTCCCTGAATCCACCGCCGCTTCCAGCTGCTGCAGCAGGGCTCGGATGGTGTCAATCTTGGATGAGACACCGTTCTCTGCAGTCTTTTCAGAGTTCTTTGGTTGGATGGTGTGACCAAGGGTTGGGAGTCCGCTCACCAGCCTCAACGTTAAAGAGCGGATTCGCAACCACAGCGTTTCCTCCTCCAGGGAGAGCTTCCGATGCTCCTCAGAAATGTCCCTGGGGAAAGGCACCAAAGCTTTCAGGCAAATGCTCCAGGCACAAAAGCCTACTCAAAGCTTCCCAGTTCTGTATGAAGAGGAAGGAGTGGTCAGAAATTCAGAAAAATTAATATCTAACAGAGCAGCCAGACGTGGTGGACGGTGGTTAAGTCAGCCAGCCCAAGGAACACTGAAATATAGGAATTGCCCTGCAAGGAATTTCTTTGCTATGTGTGAGTTGAGGATATTTCTACTCACCTGTCTTTTGGATCCCAGCTAAACAAGACTGTCAGGTCTCTGTTGTCACGCAGATCTTTCCATGGAATGTCATCCTCCTCTGGGCTCAGACTCATGGACTTTATACTTTCTTCTAAACTGGTTGATCTGTAGGTAAGAACGAGCAGCACGAAATCAAACATCTGATCACTGCAAAGGGAAAGCAGCTCACTAACAGATCACGTTCTGTGCACTGCTCAGCTCTTCCCTCTGTCAGGAATGCGACACATACGGCACTGACAAGGATGTGAAGGGACAGCAAAACAGAATCACAGAATCCCCAAAGTTGGAAAAGTCCTTCAAGATCTCAAAGTCCAGCCACCAATGTAGCACTGCCACCATGGTCACCACTAAACCATGGCCTCAGTGCCCTCCCACATGTTTCTGAACACTTCCAGGCATGGTGACTCCACTGCTTCCCTGGGCAGCCTGTTCCAACACCTGCCAACCCTTCCCACGAAGGAATTTTTTAAACCTCCTCGGTGCAACCCAAGACCATTAAAATCAGAACGAAGCTTTAGGAGCAGAGCTGCAGCTCTGAGATTTCTGCAGGTACAACTCCCAAAGGCCTCTCTTGGCCCTGTCCCAGTTTTCCCATGGCAGGAGCTGTACTCACATATTTGCTTCAAGTAAGAGGTCCAGCAGCATCCGCTCGGTGCGAACTTGCGCGAAGTGAAGGGAGGAGTTCAGGCGGTTCCTGAAGGCGATGAACTCCGGGATCTTCTCGAACGCCCCGTACTTGTAGGCTTGGATGATGTACTCTGAGGTCTGCAACACAGCACACACCAGCTCTCCTTAGTGACTTCCCAAATTAGCAACAACCAGCAAGGTCACTGCCAAGGAACTGCATTTCTGTGGGTTTTATCAGCCCAGAGGTGCAGGACCTGGCAGATCCTCGATCCCCGGGAGGAGTTTGTGCTTCTGCTTCTCCAAGTCAACCAGGGAGTTTTGCTGCTTTAAATTGGGAGTGCCCAGATGCTCCACAGGCAGTGAGGTTTAACAACCAAACCAACACTAAACATCACATTGCTGTCACCACAATGAGAAATACTTCACAGGGAAGAGATGCTTTTGGAAGGCTTTTTTGCCTTCCTTTTCCTTTTAGATGCATGATTCAAATCATTAAATCATTATTTAATTGTGAGAAATAATTCCAGGCAAAAGAAATATAGCCCAGATTTTCTGGAACTGACTTGGATGTACATCACACATCACCACAACACAGATGAAAAAAAATAAGAATTACTCACACATTTTTTGTTTCTCTTTTTTATTACACTTTTAAATACAGTATCAACAGTGTGTACATGGCACAACACAAACACCAAAGGAAACTCTCAGGGTCCATGAGATATTTTGCTTTCTCTCTGCTGAAATTCAGCAATACAAGGCAGGCAGCCAATATTTCACTTCAGTCCAAGCAATCTCCAAAAAAAGAGGTTTTTATGATGAAGGAACTCCAGACAAGCAGTGTTTTAATGAAAATGTCCAACTGGAGACACAGAGTGAACTGTTTCTGCTCCCAGCCACGAGTGACAGCTGAGTTTTTACATCAGAATTACTCCACAACTGAGAAATTCTGGCAAATCAACTATTTTCTTCTGAACAAACTTATGAACTGCACTGAAGATCAAAGGCACCAAAAAAGGCTTCTGCTTAACTGAATTCTATGTGGTCCTAACAGGCTCAACCTGACTGGAAGGCTCTGAGAGACCAGAAGGCAATACTCACATATCTAAAACTCCCTTTTTTTTTTTTTTTTTTCCCCTCCAAACCAAGAAATGTCCTCTAGGGGGTGGTCTTTATTTTTTTCCCCCCTAAGTAATTTGGTTATTTGCACTGAATGAAAAAATATGCCAAATATTCAATGACATACCCTCTGATCAACAGCCTTGCAGAGGTGCCTGTCAGGGACTGGACTATGGGCTCTAATTCAACTGCATCCACGTGGTTTTTAAATCCCCCCAGGACACGTTGGAGTGCTTTGCCTGCAGTATCTGGAGAGATTAAAGATGGATGGACACAAGAAAATAACAGAGATTACTGGTGATTCTGCATAGCTGAAGGAGGACTATCTTGAGGAGGATAAAGTTGCCTTTTTAGTTTTGGCCAAATATAGCAATGCTGCCTTCTCTCTCTCTCTCCTCCCTGTCCTTGGCATCCTCTCCCAGAGCAGGAATAGTGGCAGGATTGCACAGCAGCCTACACGGCTGTTACTCATGGGATCACTCTGACACAGGATTCACGTCAGGCTGGGAAGTTCAGCAAGTCAGGAGAATGGATTTATCCAAAGCAAGGAGTCTGATTCAGGAGCTCTATTTTTATGCCAGACTTCATTTACATCCCACACTTCCTGCTCCAGGCAGAGTCCCACACACAGCTCTGTGCTGTGACATTCCAGCTAATCTCAGCATCAACCTCGGGAAGAGCAGGCAGCAGCAGAAATCTGTAAAAAAGGGAAATTTTAAAGGACAGACACCTTTTACCAGTGCAGATGTGATTGTGGGGCTTGAGTGGGAGCTGCTCCAGGCATCCTGAGCATAAAGGGGCAGCCCCAGCAGTACCACAGCAGAAGAGAAACTGGGAGCAGATCCTGACATGATTTATGGCAGGGAATGCTTCTTCATCCCGACTCTGGTCACACCATCATCCTCAGGGAACAGCAGCCTGAACTGAGCCTTCACCTCCTGCAATTCCTGGCTGCAAGAGGCATTTTGAGGCATTTCTCATCAAAAAGATCTTAAGAAGACAACCACTGCACGAGTCCAGAACAGGAGAGATTTGGAGACCTGAGAGCAACATCAGCTCACGGTCCTTTGGCTGCAACACCATCTCCAAGGTATGATGTGAGTGGTTCCAAAGTCCCATCCTCATCTTCTCACATGAGGAGTTCTGTCCTCCTGCTGCACCACTGCTGGCCTCTTGAAATCCCAACATTTGAAGGTGTAGCAGCAAGGCAAAACCTTTTTGGGATTTCTGGAACACGAGTTGTGTTTTCCTGCCAGCTGGAGACATCCAACTCTTCTCTGCCACATCCACTCCATCATTCATGCCAGAGAATAACTTGCTCCCAGGGGAACCACACCTCAATTACTTCAGATTGTTTTCCATGGAAAGATGATTTTTTGATGCATTACAACACTGTTCCCAAGCAGAGGAATCACATCCAGAAGTTTTTTCAGTTCACTTTTCCACCTGGCGCCCAACAGTCGTGGGTTTCATTCAGACAGTTGGTTCCAGGGATGTTTTTCATTAACATCCATCAAATGACTTTTAAACAAGACTGAAAAGTTACACCTCAGTAAAAAAGAAAAAGGTGTCTGGATCCAGGGCTTCACTCCCAGGAATCCAAAACTCATTAGCAAGTAGGAAAAAACAAGCAAGTAGGGATGCAGAGCAGAGTGAGCTCCCATCCCACTGAACAATCCATGTGCATTCCTCAGGAAAACCTCTGTGTCAGACACAGCTCACAGGAACTGGGCACAGGGAAATGGCCATGGGAATCCTGTGCACAGGAACCACTGGGCTGCCAACAGAGCAAACTGCTGCTTCTGAGTGATTTCTGTGTGAGAACCTTTACTGCTCGGTACAGACAATTCCTGTGTTTTTATCTATTGCTGGGATAGTGGGAAAGCAAACTGTGTGGCTGCAGAGCCTCTGGAGCCAACTTAGCCAGTGGCTGACTGGCAGATTTAAAACTGGATTGCACCTTTGTTTCTTAGGAAGTAAAAATCATCTTCTTCACCTACCTCTCAACAGTGCCCACCCAGGGTGTGAAATACAAACACACAGGATTTATTCCCACTCCTCAGAATGGGAAGGTCCCTTTAAAGTGAAGTGCACCCCTCACCATACACTGAAAACACACAGCTCCAGTGATTGGAACATAAAGGATTCATCATGTGCCATCCCCATCCTGACCCATCATCACTGGCTGCTGTCTTATCTTCCAAAATGCCAAATTTATGACACCAGCACTTATTTCCACAGGACATTCCACTTCAATTATTGCACAAAATGACAAGTATTAATTTAAAAGCAATCATACCTGTTTTATGAGGAGCATTAAAACTGGCTTTAACAGAAAGAAAGCTGAAGCCAAACCTCATGTAACAGCAACTCACAAATCCTTGTAGTAGGAAATGCAGGTTGAGACAACCTTTACTACAAAGCTGCACCTACCACTGCTCTTTGTTATGTTTTAAACCACTGCATTTGCACATGCCTTGCACAGGGCTTCTCTAAAGCCCTAAAGCTTCTCAAAGACACTTTGCTGTGTGACAAGGTCATGGAGGAGATTTCTTTCAACTTACATCTTTCTGGTTGGAGTGGAAAAACCTGAGTGCAAAGTTGCAGGATTGGGAAGCAGCAGCGTAGTGGCCCAGGGAGCCGGCGTAGCGTGTCAGGAGATAACTGCAACAAACAGCACGAGGCAAACGTCAGCCAATGCCCTGGCAAGCAGCTGCACAGGAGACATCTGGACATTTAACAGCATTAACAGCATTTTATGGGCAAGTTCAGGCTTTTAGTGAAATGAATTCTCAATTTTTTTAAAGCAGTATGTGAGGGCTTGGAGTTTTTTCTTCATGTTAAGGGTGTAAGGAGCTGCTCAGTGAGACACCCCCCAATGACACCAGGGTGTGCTGGCTTTCAGTGGTGTTCCCAAGCTGGAACACCAAGTTCTGACTGGCAGCCAGCCAGCCATTTCACTAGTTTCCTTCAGATTAATTAATACTCTAAAAAATCCAACACAGCTCAAAATCCCACGGGGGAAGGAAGACACCCTAGAGAAAGGGGGAGCATGCAGTGGACGTGCCTCCCAAAAACCCCAGAATGCTTTTGCACAACAGCGCCCGAAAACGTGACAATGTGCTGAATTCTGGGTGGCAGAGGGTGCTGCAGCTGCCAGGATGGGTTGATTAGGAGGGAGTGATTATTCTCAGTATGTACCACCCACCCGATGGTGTCGTGCTGGATGTGCTTGGCGTCCAGGCTGGAGTAGAGCTCCGAGACGGGCTCGAAGGCGCCGAGCCTGCAGTAGATCCGGATGAGCAGCAGCTTAAACTGAGCATTGGAGGGACTGTGAGACAGCCCCTCCTCCAAGAGAGTCAGGCACTGCCACACAGCTGCCTCTTCACCTGGTGACAGACACAGCACAGGCAGGTGTGAGCAGGGACAGCGCTGGCACAATTCCCTCTGCCCGCGTTACGCCAGGCTCAGAGCGGTGCCAGGGATTGCAGTGTGCACAAATAACACCTGCTCCAGCACTCCAGCTGCTCCCTGAGGGAATGCTGGGGGAATAACCCCTCCCAGGGAATATCCAGCTCACATCTGCACAGAGCACACTGCAGGCAAAGTGACCTTTCCTGATGAATCCTGGGCTGTTTGGGAATTCCAGCTTGCACATTGGAAAAGAGCCAGGAATTCAAGAGCCCACATCCACCTTCCTGCCAGAAACCTGACCATGGATTTAGTCAGGTTAAAGACTAAATCTTCCTTGGGAAGGACAAGGGTGTAACAGATAACTACACAGAAGGGCAGGAATATACACGTGGACACCCAGCACTGGACACTGTGGGATTAAGAGACTAGCACAAGGAGCAGGGGTGGAGTACAGGCAAATTTAATTTAAACAGGTCCCGGCAAGTCTAGAAACAAGGGATCCAAAAGGCAAAGTATGTCAGGAAGAGAAAGAAATGTTCTCAAAACACTTCTGGTATCACAAAGGAGTTGTCAGCAGAACTTGTGCCAAGGGAGAGAAAAAAGGAATTAATCAGAAAAATTAAATCTGTTTATAGAAATCAGTGAGATTCAGGGCAAACACCAAAACACCAGCTGATCAGAGGGACTACTGAAATACCTCATATTGCAAAAAAAACCCAAAAAAACAAAAAAAAAACAACCCAGAAAGCACCAGGCCTAACAAGCCATGCCAGGCACCCACTGGCCACAGGGACACAGTCTCCCTGTCCCAGCCTCCCACAGAGATACTGGAGCAAGGCACAATTTTGGGAACATACCTTCCAGCCACAGATCAAGCAGCAGGTGAACTGCAAGCAGGCAGTAATAATCTGAAAACTGCAATTCAGTTTTCAAACAAGATTTCCCTAAAAAGAGAAAAAAAACCCCGTTACCCTTGAATTACTAAAACTGATTACTGCCAGCTGATCTCACAGCCAGGGTTACTGAGCGGCAGCACGATCAGAGAGCACATTTTAATTTATAAAATCAGAATTGTCTTAAAATCCAAACAACTTCACACATCACTGTGTGGCCTTTGGGGCACTTCAAACATTGACATCTGCTGGAAGAAGAACTGACTCCCACAGCTGCAAGATTTACAAATTAATAACTCCTGACCACAAATGTGTCCTATGCGCTTCAGTGAGAAAACCTGGCTTTGCTTAAAAGCACAGGCAATCCTGCAAAGCACACACAGACCATCTGAACTACCCAGGAAAGCCTCATTTATCTTTAAGACACATGGCTGAAAAGAAAAAAAAAATAAAAGGAACCACAATTCAGGGGAGGTGAAGGGTAGAATCAGTAAGGAGAAAGCCAAGTTTTATCAGCGTTACAGATTTTCCTCACCGAACTCCAACCCGTGGCGGTATCTCAGCATCAGCTCCCGCACCACTGCCAGCTTCTGCTTCTTCTCCATGGCGTGGTAGATCCCCAGCAGCCTGGAGAGCTGCACCACACACAAGTGCTGCTGCAGGGCCTTGATGTCACCTGGCAGAGCCACCTCGTTCTCGGCCGCCGCCGCCAGCGGGATCACGTCCAGCAGCTGCCGGATGAACTGCAAGAGAAACCCCGGTGTGGCACAGACATGTTCTAGGAAAAACCCTTTCATTAGGATCTTTGCTCCTGAGGCCAAGAAGCCTCAGAAAGGAGATGTAAACGATAATTATCTGCTGCTGTGGAATGCAACAGGTGCATCTTTGATTGGTCTCGTGTGGTTGTTTTTAATTAATGGCCAATCACAGCCCAGCTGTCTCGAACTCTCTGGTCAGTCACAAGATTTTATTATCATTCCATTCCTTTCTACTCCTTGCCTAGCCTTCTGATGAAATCCTTTCTTCTATTATTTTAGTATAGTTTTAGTATATAATTTTCTTTTAATATAATATATATCATAAAATAACAAATCAGCCTTCTGAAACACGGAGTCAAGATTCTCATCTCTTCCCTTCTCCTGGGACCCCTGCAAACACCACCACACCAGTGGCAAAGGCTGCAGGGCTGCACAAGGTGGGGAAGCAGCATATCCTCCCTCCAATCAAACCAAAAAAAGGCAAGGTGGGAACATCTATGTTGATGCCACACTGAATCTGTGGTTCAAGAGTAGCCTTCGAGATTTTCTTTTGAGTCGCTTGAGGTTTTATTACGTTTCATCAAACAGATGGAGGGAAGAAAAATCAAGAGGCAGGTTTCCAATTCATTGATACACCAGGGAGCTCAAGCACCTGTTAACACCCGTGGTAATAAGAGATGCAATTAAAATAATTAGTTACTGACAGGCTTCTCAGCACACTTCCAGGCAATGTTGGTTTTGCACTGTTACATTTTCCCTCAGCTCTGAAGTAATGTGCAGTTCTCAGTGAGGTCATCAACACTGATTAATGACTCCTTTTTGCAATTAAGCTGTAAGAAAAGCAGCTTCTCATTGCTTGGATTTAATGGGTGACAAAAGACTCCTCACAATACACAGGGCTGGGCAGCAGCTTCTTGCTCTAAAACCCAACATTGTCTGCAAAGGGAAACCTGAGTTAAAGCCAATGAATTGGTTTTACTACACTTGGTATTGACACAGAAGAACTGCATCAAATGCAAGCCTGAGGCAAAAAGCTCAGGAGCAGCACCAAGCACAACACAAACCAATTCCAGTTTTCCCAGAGAATTTGATGAATGCTGTGTTGACAGATCTTCTCAGTCTGAAACTCTGCCAAGCTGAGCAAGGTCAACCACATCACTGGCTCTACTGTCCAATTTACACCTCTAGGAAGTCAAGGCTGGTGTCCTGACCATTTTTTCTGGACTATCTCACATGTCAGTGGCCCAGCAAGATCATGATTTCAGCTACTGAAGTGGAACTCTCTTGTCAAACCTCCTCAGCTCCTCATGTCCTTGACCAAGCTAAAGTGCTGCAGATGCTGCTTCAGGGACGACCAGAAAACCACCCAATACATCAGTCTGACACAATATATATTCCAGAATATATTCAGTGTATCAGCAGGAGTTTTAAGGCCAGACAGAGAATTTTAAAGTCAGAGTCATGATTCTACAAGCACCGTGACAAAACTGAACTCTGAACTATTATTAAATACAATTTTTCCACTTCTGGTTTTGAATTTGCTCCCTGGAAAGTTGGGATGAAACCTGTTCAGTGCTTCAGGGTTCCCCTACAATGGAACCACCATTTCCAGGATGAGGAGTTCAATATCCTGCTGGCAACATCTCTGGCCAGTGGGCAAAACTCACACCTTCAAACATAAAACATCAGCAAGAGCCACCCCTCCCAGAGCCACTGCTCCCATCAGCAGTGGGGCTTGTGAGAAGAGCTTGCATTAGGAGTCAAAAAATACTTTAATAAACCAAGAGAACTTTGCTACCTACACTTTGTTTACCAACATTTTATCCCCAGGCTCTGGCTGATCCCGGATTCTCTGCCCTCCCCGGCGCTGATCCCTGGACACAATGGCTCAGACAAACACTGGGGTGAGTGACAGAATTCCCAGCTGCTGAAATCACTCCAGGCTGCTCATGACTCTGCACAAATGGGCTTTTCAGAGAAACTCTTTTCCAGAGAGCTGTTTCAGAAAGAGATTCTGGAAAAAAACTGCCAAAGGTGCCTCCATGACCCCTGGATTGGGGCATTGTGTCCCTTTGGCACTGCCAGAGCCAAGCAAAGCATCTCTGACATCCCTGCATGGGATCAGGGGGCAGCTTCTTCCCATTAAACAGAAACTTTGAGCTCAAAGCACCCTGACACCTTGAAAAATGGGAATAAAAAGCCAAAGGAATACCAGATCTGAGACTCTGCAGGATCAAATTAGCTTTAAACCTCCAGTAAAAATCCTCTGAATGAAACTTCTCAAGTGTTCAGATGTTTGTGATATTTTCTACAGTACAAAGAGTTCTCTGAATTTCAAGCAGAAAGTAAAAATTTGATGTTTCCAGTCTTTTAATATGATCCACAGGTATTTTAAGATAAAGGGACTAGAGTGCAAACAACCACTGCAGTTCCTGCCACCACTTCTTGATTATTTCCTTACCTTTGTGTACTGGCTGGGTGGGAGGAGATCCACAAATACTTTGAGATCAGTAAAACAGCAGGGCTTGTCCCCAAATTTTTTGAAGTACTGGAACATTAGTTCTTCTGGATCACCTAGGAAAAAAGGCCAGGTCACCTTTTTAACACCCTCCAGTAGAAGTGAAATCTGTAAAATCACTCTGAGAAATCTTTGTTCATTCTTTCTTTTTTTCCCTCCCTTCAAGATTACAGTGATTTAGAAAGCAGAAGAGCTGCACTAGTGCAGATTTTAACAGAGCCTCAATGTCTCTTGTAACCAAGGACACATTAAAAAAAGCCCAAGAGCTTCATTCAAGCTCCTTTAGCAGATAAGAGCTCAGCAACTCAGGCAGGCACACGCAGCCTCCACTTATCTCACCACGGCTTCATTTGGGATGGAAAAACAAAAGGAATTAGGAAATAGCACAGATGTTGCTCTAATCACACTCCCTTTCATTGATTCCCTAAATGCCATTTTGTGATGCAGGTTTTTAAAAAGCAAAACCTGGCTTTGTTGCCATAAAAACTTAAATCAAAACCCACCCAGAGATTCCAGCACTAACAGCAAGACTTTCCACTAGGAATACAGTGTGAGTGACTGGATGCTCCTAAATCCCCGAGGTCCTTCTGAAAACCTCCCTGCTGGCTTTTCCAAGTAATCTGAAAATACCTTCCATTCTTCAAAGTTCATCTTCCAATGCTTTTAAAATTCTTTACATACACAACAACAGGTTATCTTTTCCTAATGAAACCTGCATTTAACTCAGTGATTTAGCAGCAAGTTTGTGCTGTGTGTCCCTCTGTGCAGAGATGAATTCCTGCCCCAGGAGGGCTCTTACCCAGTTTGTACTCATCATTGCAGCCCCGGTGTCGCAGGCGCCTGATCAGCTCCAGCTTGGCCAAGTATGGTCCCCGCAGCGGCCGGGAGCTCTTAGACTCCTCTGAGATCCTCTCCTCGATGAAATTCACAGCCTGCTCAATGGAGCAGTGCACCTCCCCCTCCAGAGAGCTGCAACCACACAGACAAAAGGTTCTTGGAGAGGTCCCACTGTTAACAAACGCTCAGCGAGCTCCCAGACAAGGAAATGATGGGTTCTGCAACTCGGTCACTGACACAGACATCTTGTATGAAAAATCCTCTCCTTAGGATTTTTTCTCCTGAGAAGCTGAGAGGCCTCAGGAACAGAATGTAAACAATGGTTATCTGCTGCTGTGGAATGCAACAGGTGCATCTGTGATTGGGCTCATGTGGTTGTTTCTAATTAATGGCCAATCACAGCCCAGCTGGCTCGGACTCTGAGTCACAAGCCTTTGTTATTCATTCTTTCTTTTTCTATTCTTAGCTAGCCTTCTGATGAAATCCTTTCTTCTATTCTTTTAGTGTAGTTTTAATGTAATATATATCATAAAATAATAAATCAAGCCTTCTGAAACATGGAGTCAGATCCTCATCTCTTCCCTCATCCTCGGACCCCTGTGAACACTGTCACAGGTCACCACAGAAAACATGAGCTGGAAGAGCTCTGTGATGTACAAAGTACTTCCATTAACTATTCCCAGCCTCCAGATAAAAGCAGGGAAAACACACCATTTGGGCTCTGACATCAAGAGCTCGCTCTAATATTGAATATATGAACCCCAAACAATGTGCTGTAGCATGAAGGGAAAACAAATCCACAGCAAAATTCTCAACTTACTGCTCTTCCTCTGCTGGAGGCGTCCAGGATTCATCAATGAGTTGAAACACTGAATCAAAGTAAGTTATATAAAACTGCCAATCATCTGAGCTGAAACAAAAATCAAGCACAGGACAAAATTTAGGGAATTGCCAAAACAATTAACAGCTAAAACTACGTTTCTTGCCAAAGCTGAATTAAGGAACAACACACAATCATATTACAGAAAAAACCCAACTGTCATCATAAAATTGTTTCCCCCTGAAAAGGTCTCACATCTTAGGAGCACCACAATCCTGAATTTCTGGCAACATATTAAGCAAAACCATTTCAATTCAAAAGTGAGGCAAGCTACGAACTTTCCTCCTAAAATTCACATTCCAGTCAGAGCTCAGCAACATCCCCACAAAACGTGAAGGCAGAAGTTTCTCTTCTGCATTTAACTTGTATCTAAGATGAAAGCACAGCTAAATTCAGAAGCAAACACCACATCTCTCCCGACAGTTCTGAGACAGATTTGATCACACTGGAATGTTCTGTCTCCTGATGCATCTGCTCCAAGCATTACATGCATTTCCCATGATGAAGTCTGGCCAAATGGGAGAGATTTAGATGTAGAAAATTTTATGTAAATCATGGACAGGATGAGAACTGCAAAGTCAGAGCTAGACAATCAACACAGAATTTAGAAATAAAGAGGTAAGCAACCTTTTATTGCATTAATGTGTTGCTAAATTCTGCTTATAAAAAGCAGCAACTCCAGTCCTGACCCTGACTCCCCTGAGACCTTCACCGTGCCTGGCTTCGGAGTGCAATCTTTGGAAAAGCTTCCCAATATTCTCCTATTTTAACCACAAAAGCCACCAAACAAGGCCATTCCCAAACAAGTGGGGGTTTTTGCTCCATGTCTTTTGCAGGACTGCAGCAATCCTCTCTCACTTTCTGAGCAGCAGCCTCCTGGCCAGCGCGTTGCACTCGGGCCACCTGTGCAGCTTCTTGTACATGGCCATGCACTTGTTCTCCCGGCTCTGCAGCTCACTCGTCAGCTTCTCTGCAGCAAAAAAACAGGGAAAACTCAGCTCAGCCCTGCTCAAACCTCCTTATTCCAGCCCAGCACCAAACCACCAGGTCTAACACAGCAGCAGCCCTCAGAAAGATTTCCCATGGAAACCTCTACAAGTGCATTTTAATTTTCGGTTAAACTCCTCTAAAATGCAGATATTGAAGACTTTTCAGTTTTGAAGATGGCAGCTACAAGCAAGAACACAATCCAAATTTACCACTGCAAAGCTCAGCCTGAGTAGTTTTTAAATACCATAAACAAAGGTAAAACCAGGTTGCACAAACACATCCAGAGTTTACACTCAGGTTAAAACTGGTGCTAAGTGAGGCTTCCTAAAATTTTATTTTGGGAAGCAGTGGACAAGTCTGAAGTAAAGGGGAACTGCTGTGTTCTCCACACAACTCTGATTTAATAAATTACCTCCAAGTTTTCCCCTCACAACATCTAAGGCTTCCTTGTACTTCTCCAAACGTTCCAGGATCATGTAGTACAGCTCCACCTTAAAAGAAAAGTTAAACTGCAATGAAATTTGCCAGGAAGAACATACCCAGATGTGCCAAAAGATAAAATAGGGGATACCAGGCCCTGCAAAGCTATCTTTAGTATCCCAAAGGGTGCAATACTCAAATTTAGGTCTTTTTTTCCATTCTTAGTCCTCAGGTTTTTCCTGAGGCTTCCCAGAGAGCAAAGCACTTCATCAGTCAAATCAAACACCAAAAATTGCCTCAGCCAGAGGATTCTGAGGCCCTCCTAACCCCCTGCTTTTGGTTTTCCTTCTGTCCCCTACATTCACATTTAATTCCAAAACACTGTTGATTAGTTTAAGCTTTTTAAGGTAATCAAGTTCCCTTAACAGTGCATTCCTTGTCTCAGCAAAGCTCAAACCAAACCTTACTTCAGCCTCAGCTTCAATCTTGTCCTCTTTCACCATTTTTTCCACCATTCTTTCAGCAAGTGGCAAAAACATTGTCTTGGAGAGGTTTTCATCCTGTGCTGAGATAGACTAAGAAAGAGAGGGATTATTGTAACAGCTCAGCAGCTTTCTGTGATGTCCCACCCACCGCTCTTTTCACTTTAAAAGAGAGAGAAAAAAAACCAACCCAGGTGTTCCAATCCCCCCCCAGCCACCTGTTTGGAGCTGCCATCTGTGACCTGAGAGTGCAACTGCTCTGGGAAAAGACAGCAATAAACTTGCTGCTGCACAGAAAAGCTCATTTTTGATCAGATCAACCAGAGCCCTGCATGTCTGAGCACACAAACCTCGTGGTAAAAACATGGAGCCAGAACATTTTTGTGTTTTACACAGCACAGGATTTCAGAGGATGTGATTAAAACCCTCCAAGCTTATTTTTGTTTGATTTTATGTCTGATTTTTAGTGCCCAAATGTGCTGTCTCAACCAGCAGCAGCACAGCTGATCTGTGCCTATTCCTGCAGGCTTGCTGCTAATTCCAGAGCTCTCATTTATTCCCTCCAAGAGCTTTTATAACCTTGTTAAAGAGGAACAATTCTGACTGAGAAACTGCAGATAGCTGAGGATTTATTCACTATCTCTGCCAAAAGGACAGGTTATGCAGATGAGAGAATAATTCAAGTTGTATAAAGGTGGTAAGGCAACAGTTAAACTGGATTATAAAAACACCTCAGTTTATTTTGGACCACAACAATACTGCTACTTAAGGAGGGCTCTGTCTTTCTCCCAGCATCACAAAGAAACAGCTCAAACACATATTTTATCCAAAATCATCACGTTTTCCCTCAGAACATTTCTGCACCAGCACTGGCACTGCAGTCAGAAAAAACAAACCAGCCAAACCCAATATTGCACACACCTGCATGATCAGGCTCATCACAGACCAAAAATAATATGGATTTTTGGGAACAATCTTATAAAGTGCCATTCCAGCCTGAAAAACAGAAAACACAAGTTTCATCATCCCTGAAATAGATTTCTTGCTCAGATCTTGTGATGGGCAGCAATGATGGCAGGGGATTTGCACATGGCAGGATTTTCCCACTCGTGAGCTCTTCCCTCCTAACACACATCCCTGAGGAAAACAGAGGGTGGAAATGTTTCCAAGGACTCTCCAAGGCTTTTCTGTGGAGGTCTGACAAGAACAGCAGCAAGCACAGACTGCCCACACAGCTGAGAACTCCAGGAGGAAGCAGATTTGTTCTTTGGGAATGAGGGGATTTCTCCAGTGCTGAAGGACACAGCAAACCCAGGAACTGCCCTTCAACTCTCACTTCACACCCACTGACACCTCCAAATCTGGGGTCACCTCCTGCAAAGCAGGGGGAGCAAAAGTTGAGCAGAGAATTTGGATGAATCAAAGCAGAGCCAAAGAATTCACGATTTTCCGTAACAGCTATTCCCACATTTCCCTCCCAGTGCCTGTATGTAACAAAGGACAAGACTTCTACCCCTACAAAATCTGCAATTAATTTCAAGAAACTACAACAATATTCTACCTCCACAATTCCCTGACTGCAGCTGGCATTTTCCAGGGGTTTCAGCTGGAATACCCCAGAGCACAGGACAATGGGGTTTATTTTCATTCCCTAAAGAGTCACCATCCACACACTCTTCACATCCCTGAATCCAAAAGCACAGGCCAACACCCCACTCTGACAATGTGATACTGATAATGATGATTTGATTCAATTGATATTGAAAGTAATTTCATGAGCTCCACATTTTTATGTTACTTCAAACATACAAAAGGTCACTTAAATGGTAATTATTGTTATCTGTGGCATTTACTCCACTCATGATTGTGATCTATCACATCTAAAGTTTGGGTTGCACCACAAGGTTTCTCATTTCAGGTACACCATAACTCCTTTTTAGCTATTTAAGCCAAACCTGTTACAGCAGGAACAAGAGGGAGTTTAGCACTTATTTCTTGGCTCTCTGTGCTTTTTTTTACACAGAAGAGTGAGCACACAGGCCTTGAAAATCATCTTCCACTTACAGGCATTCTCCAGGCATCTCATTTGGAAGGGATGAAAACAAAACCACCAGTGTGACACTGTCCTGCCAACTGACAAGGGATATTTCAAGTGCTTTTTAGTTTTTCTTCACTGAATGCCATCAATACAAGTTGTATTTTAGATACTCAGAAAGAGCATGGGGAGGATTTATCTTCCTAAAGTTAACAGAGAACTGAGGCCAGAATCAAATGTGAAAACAAGGATCAGAAACTCTTCTTAGATGTGCCTGTTCCAGAATTCCTTTATTTTGTACTGTAACCACAAAACCACAGATCAGTAAAAGACACAGCCTTAAGTTAACAAAACTTTTGTCTCAGACAATTCACCTCCAAAAACTGAGGTTCAAATCTCTCTGTAAAAACCAAGCAAGAGTTTAACTTCTGCATTAACCCAGCTCAGCTTTTTTGGAAGATTACTCATAACACATAAATGAGAATAAAAGAGAAAAACACCTTTTAAACCAGCCAGAACACAAATTTTTGGTCATACCTGTTGCATTTTCTTGTACTCTCCAACCCTGGCATAGGCCATGAAGAGGTGGGAGTGATACTCTTCACTGTTGGGGACCTTCTTCACAGCTGCCTCATAAAGTTTAGTCACCAGCTCAGCTAAACCAAAAGCAGATGCTAGAGTTAAGACCAACTTAGGAATATTTTAAAGCACAGCTCCCTGAAGAGCACCAGGGATGCTCTGAACAGTAACTAATTACATTTATCAGCACCCAAAATGTTGCTCTGCTCCCCCAGGCACCGCAAACATCAGAAAAGTGCTTAAAAAACTCTAAATAAACCTCAAAATAGACTCAAATCAAAACAGAGTTCAACAGCAGCAACTGAGGAGCTCAGGAGAATTTTAGGTCTACTTTTAAGGTAGGTTTTTCTCTATTTTTAAGCATTAAACTGAATGAATGTTTCTCCTGCTGGCAGAATGACTGCTCCATGTGAATCATGTATCAAAACAAACACTTCCAGAGCCTAATAGCAAATTAATTATTCTTACCACAGGTTTACTCATGTTAATCACATCCTGCTATTTCCCAACTGCCTATATCAGAACTCTGAACAATTGTTTCACACTATATTTTTCAATAACAGGACTATCATGATAAAATACTTCTGACAGTACAACATGCAAAACTTTCTTACATTTTCATCCCTCCATATTCTTTTTTCTTACAAAAACAATTGTAGCTCAGAGTAGGAACAGAAAAACAAATGTAATTTGTCTTTCACACAGTTTATACATCCCTGACACAAATACAGAAAACATCTAATTACAGTTTTCTTGCAGGACCAAAAGTGGACGTGCCTCACACCCACCAGTTCCTGAGTTACAGAGCTGAAAGTTACAAAGCTCAGCTTAATGGAAGTTGTTAATAATGACAGAGAGGCTCTTGTCACTCACAGGGGTTTATGCTGAACTCAAAAACACACAAAAAATGTTGGTACTGCTCAACAAATGATGCTTCAACTCCACAAACACACACGAAGAAATCAACTGGGAGAACAGAAGCAATTTCCTTTTGCAGACTGATGCAAACACCCTTTTCTGAAGCTGTTTCACCCCTGGATCATTCCTCCAGCAGTTCAACAATAAATTTGGTGGTACCACCCACCAAACTCCACCATAAACACTGGTACCACCACACCACCCTCCCCAAGAAGCTGCCAGAAACAAAAACTGTTCAAGCTGCAGAAAAGCAGGACAGGAGGGCTGGCATCTTTCAGAAAAGCACAGGAAACTTTCCTCCATCCCTCCAACGCTGATGATTCAGTATTGTGAAAATACAAATCACTGTGAGGAACCTGACAAAGCTGATGTGGACAAACTGGGAGGTCAGGGTTTCCCTCCTGTTTTTCACCACTTTCCTGAAGCCTTTCAATCCCTGTGGGATTTGTCATCTCTGTCACTCTACTGATAACAAATTCCAGTAGTTTCACTAACAAAAGTGAACTCCCAGGCGGCTGGATCATTATTTTAGGACCTGCCACACAGTTGTGTTCATAACAAGCCCAAATGAGGATTTTTTGCTTTATGAAGATCATTCCAGCCTTACAGGCATTAAAACAGGCATCACTTCAATTCTTAGCCTCTTAACAGTCTCTCACATACACAAATCCTGGATTTTACAAGTTTCCCACCAAACTCTGGGGCACAAACCCCCAGAAGAACACAAAGAGAGATTTCTGGGAGAGGAACAAACTCACGTCTGTGCATTTCCCGGTAGAGAATGGTCAGTGCTTGCAAGGAATTGTCATCTGTGGGTTCAAGTGCTGCTACTTCTTGTGCCAGGGCATAGGCTTCATCCTGCTTGCCAGTCCTCTGCAAGCCAATGGCCTTCAGCACCTGTGGGCACAACACAGGCAGCTCTCAGAAACACAGTTTGCATTTGGAAACCCTCTCACTCCTGCTGGGAACAGCCCAACCACCTCATTCCTTCTGCACAACTCCAGGATTGATTAAGTTTTTAATCCATATGGCTGGAGAGGAAGAACCCCAAATGCAACAGCATCAAAGAAGGGATCTGACTTTTTATTAAATGTTGAGGTTGCCCCGAGGCATCACCACATGGTTTTCTCTACCTGGAGACTCCAAACTGGCAATTTTCCTTAGTTTTCTTTGTAACTGGCCAGAGAGAAGTGACATAAATGAGATTCAGGTCAATGACACTCTCTGCAGCTTGGGAAGCTTTCAAAATGTAGAAGTGGGGTGAAGTGCACAGGGAAACCCCCAGGGAAATGAGAAAAGCAGAAAGAGAGTCACACGTTCAGGAAAAGGAGGAACAGAACCCTTTCCCTCAACAGGGAAGGTGGTGAACAAGCAAAAGAGCAAATGCCTCCAAAATCTTGGAATGCCTTGGGTTGGAAGGGACCTTAAAATCATCCAGCTCCACACCCTGCCATGGGCAAAGACACTTCTACGGACCAAGATGTTCCAAACTGGCCTTGAACAATTCCAGGAGCACCCACAGCTTCTCTGGGACACCTGCTCACCTTGGAACGCTCTCCTCAGACATTTCTTCCCAAGGAAATCTCCTGCAGATGGGTATCCCAACCCCAGGGCTCCAAGAGGCATTTTTAAAGCCAAGGTCACCTGGAGTGGTGCTGACAATCACCCAGGTGGAACCAACACTCCAGGCCCTACCAGGTCATTTTCAGACAAACAAGATACAGGTGGGCTGGAACAGAGACATTCCAGAGGGCTCAGAAACCACTGTGGAAGCTCCCAGAGAAAGGAACAGTGGAACACCCTGAGATTCAGGCAGAATGGGCTCAGTGCCCCCCCAGTCCCACTCACCTTGGCACAGTGAAGGTCCTTGTGCTTTTTGAGCAGTTTATCTGCTTGCTGGATTGCCATTTTGTTATTGCCATTATCGAGATAATCTGCAGAGGAAGAGCACACACAAAATCACACCAGAACACCAAGGCCATTCTGGAAAGCCACCTCCAGTTTTACCATGGAGCATCTGCTGTCACCCCAGCAGCACAAACCACATTTTCCCTGTGCAGCTCCTCCTGAGCCAAACATTCAGGAAACTGTCATTTCAGGGATGAAGGATTCATCTCGTTGTACTGGTTTTAGTCACTCAAACAAACAAGCTTTTGTAATTACTCCACACAGATCATTACAGCAACAAAAGAGACCCATAATAGAGAGGATTCTGCAGAAACAGCTCTTTGCTGGCAGTGCAGCTCCAGCGCTTTAGCAGGAAAAGTAGAAATTAATTTGGTGTGTCTTTGGGAGACTTTCAATGACTTTTAACAGGCAGGAGGTTAGAAACCAAACACACACACTCCAGCAAAGTGGGAAACACTTGTCCACAGCATCCATACCTCAGGCAGAGCAAACCTATCCTCTGGAGTGCCACCACCCTTCCCCCAGACTGGTTTTGAAGGCACAACTGTGAAGCATCAATATTTCCTAGGGGGATATCCCACTATCTCCAGACCATTCTCTCCTTTTTTAGCTCAGAATTACAAATTTCAGATTATTACACAATTACAAACAAGCAGTTTTAGATCAGGACACGACCCCTCTGTGCTCCCCTTCCATCAAAATCCCTCCTCCCTCAGCAAACCCAGCTTTGCTGCCCCTCATGTGCCAAGGGAAGGAAGGGGCTGCTCACACTGCTCTGGCCTCTCTCCTGCCAGGTAACTTGAATTATACCACACACCTTTTCATCACCAAACCTCTCATTCCCATTATAAACCAGAACTCTTTTGGTGAGGGGTGGCCCTTGGCAATCCTCAGCACAAACTCTGCATCTATTCTGATTTACAGATTTCTACCCAACAGCTCCCACGTTTGCTCCTGTGGCCAGGTGGATGCTGTATATTTAAAGCAGAGATAATTGGGCTCCTGAGCCCATCCACAGCAAACCTCTCACGAGGCAGCCCTTCCACACTCACCAAAATAAACATAGTGGCATGGAATCCACTTTGAAGCCACAAATTTCAGCTTAGGAAAACCTCTGTGTCACCTTTAACACTAAAACTTGGAGGATTTCTCAGTGAAGAGGTTTCAACAGCACATCAGAGGCTTCTTGCTTTAAGGCTCTGTCACCCAGTTTAGTGACACACAAATTATCCCCCAGGCTGAGCTGCCTGACTGGGATTAACAGCTGTGCCAAGAACATCTCAGCTTTGGGTGTTCCAAAGTC
This sequence comes from Calcarius lapponicus, assembly GCA_039654755.1. Lineage (NCBI taxonomy): Eukaryota > Metazoa > Chordata > Aves > Passeriformes > Fringillidae > Calcarius > Calcarius lapponicus. The sequence goes on from CM077478.1 coordinate 3,701,250, forward strand.
AATCAAACAACCCCCCAAACCTCCCTAAAACGCAGCAGAATGAAGAGATTGGATTTTCCTAACCAGTCAGGTTGTTGGAAGTCAAAGCAGCTTCCAAAGGAAATGAAGCTAAAACAAAACAAACTTCAGCCTATGCTAGCTCATAGGTGGGGATGTTCAAAGGCTGGAAATGAAACACCTGAACCTTCAGGTGAAGGGAGCACAAGTCAAGATCAAAGATCAGCAGAGCTGTCGAGGAATCCTGGGGAAGCACAGCACAAAGCCAGGCACAGCCTGAAACCCAGAGCAGAGCCTGGGCCTCACTCTGCACCTCCCCAGCTGCTGAAGCTGTGTGTGCTCCTCACACGCTTGATTTCGGGTTCTGCAGCACCACAGCCTGAGATCAAACCTTGCACTGCAGAGAATCCTCTCCAGAACGAGCAGAAAGGAATTCCAGAGCTCTCCCCAAAATGAACAAAGCGAGATGCTCACCATCATCTGCTTCCGTATCGGCTGAATTTACCCAGATTTTTCTGTTAGCACCGCTTCTCACACAGGTTATGACAAAAATAACTGCACATCAATGAAACTGCCAATCACAGCACGGATAGAAAACTAAGAAAAAAACCCCTTAAAATCGTTACATAAAGGCAAACTGCAACGAACTTGAACACTTCTGATCGAACAAAACCATCTTCCTCCCTTTCCCTGGAGCCCATCACGGACCCAGCCTGTACTGCACCATCCCTCTGCCCCAGCAAAGCACAACCCAAAGCACGCCCAGCCCAATCCAGGGCAGCTCTCCGCGTCTCCAGGGAGAGGTTTTTATCCCTGCTGAAAAAGTTAAGAACGTTTTCCCCAATCTCCACCAAATCTTCAGTTTTGGGGACGAAACGATACCGTAGCCCGGGGAAGTGTTTTCCTTTTATTTCTCCATATTTGCATAGAGCCAAGCTTTGCCTACAACCTCCGAAGCAACCCCAAGAGCGCAGAACACCCTCGGAAACACCCGGGGACACAACAAGCACCGGACAACTCCCAACGACACCGTCCCCTTCCACTGCTCTCCTGCCTCCCGATCAATTCCCCCAACAGCGTCACCGCTCCGTGCCACAACATCCAACACAACTCCGGGGCATCCGCGCCTGCTCCTCCGGGGATTAAATCCACTCCCGGCTCCTCCGCGGCAGCGCAAAAAGCTCCGGCCGGGGTCACCTCGGCTGCGAGCGCCGCCGGCTCCGCTCCCCCCGGGCCGAGGGGGCAGCCCCGGGGCGCCGCGGGACCCCGGCCCGGCCGGGCGGGCGCCGCAGCCGCGCAGCCCCCGCGGGGCCGGGAGCGCGGGAGGGCCGGGGGGGGGGCTCGGCGGGGCGGCGGCGGCGGCGGGGCCGCGGCGGGGGCGCGGCGGGTCCGTACCGTAGATGGGCCGCAGGCGGCGGTCGTTGGGGTCCTGCACATGGCCCCGCGCCGCCATGATGAGAGCGCAGAACGCAGCGCGCAGCCGCGGCCGGGGGCGGGCAACGGCGGACGGGCCGCGGGGCGGGGCCGCCGCGGGCAGCGGGACACGGCGGGCACCGGCACCCGCGGGGCTCCGGCATCGGCACCGCACACCGGCACCGCCACGGGCGGGGGCGTCAGAGATCGGCACCGACCTCACCTCACCTCACCTGACCCGACTCGCCTTGGGCCGGGTCACCGGTGATCGGCACCGCAGATCGGCACCCGACACCGGCACTCACAACCGACCCTCAGCAGGCCAGCGGACCCGGGATCGGCACCCCCGAGCGATCCCCGCAGGGCCGCGCTTTCGCTTTCACCGGCCCCGGTCCCTCGCAGCGCTCTCCGTGCCGGGCCCGGTGCCCGGGGCTGTGAGGGGAGCGGGCACCGCACGGAGCCATGGCCATCGCCGCCGTGCCCGCGGCCGAGTCCCGGCTCTGCGGCAACTGGTAAGGCCGGGCCGGGGGCCGTGAGGGCCGGGGGACTGTGAGGACCAGCCCGGGGCCGGGGTCCGTGAGGGCCGGGGGCCGTGAGGGCCAGCCCCGCTGAGGGCCAGCCCGGGGCCGGGGGACCGTGAGGGCCGGGCTCGGTGTGGGCTGGCCCTCACGGACCCCGCCGGTACACCGGGGTGCAGCTCCTCAGAACGCGGTGAAATAGCGGCAGACGGCCGTAGGGGCCTTTCCGTGAGCGTTTGGGCGTCGCATTTCCCTTCTGATTTAGCGGGGAACAAAATAGAAACCGAAACGTTCGGGTGGAAATCCAGGCTCGCTTTTCCGCACAAAATACACGAGTCCAAGTTCTTCTTCAGCGGTTCCGTGGCTCGGGATCAGAAATACGAGGATAGATCAGTGGGCAGGGTTGTTGTGGAAGTTTTTCTTTGATTACTCTGCAGAGCCCAGTGGCTGATGGGGAGTCACCTCACAAATTGTGTCTCAAATTCAAGCAGCTAAAGAAATTAACTTTTTGTGTAGTTGTTTTTCCCCAAGAGACATCAGAATCCAGACAATTTCTTGCAACATCAGCCTGGTTTGTTTGGTCTGTCAGTTCAGTCGCTGCTGTTGGACTTTGTTGCTTTGCCAGGCTTTTGGGTGCCTGGGATCTGGCAGGGGAGAGAACGGCTGTGGGTTTAGCAAACAAAAGTAGAAAATTAATTTAGGTGTTTTCAAGGTGGATTTCTTGGAAAGGGGACGATCCATGTAGAAATGATGCTGCCTGATTGAGGCAGGGGTAAGGACTGAGCTCCAGGGGCCTCAGTTCCTTTTGGTCCTTTTCGTGTTTGGTTTCAAGACAGAAAATTAGCATCTCAGAAATGAGGTGAATTGAGGGATTTTGGGGTAAAGTGAGGTGAGTTGGGGAATTTTGGGGTGCAGAGCAGTGTTGTTACTGCTGGGGCTCTGAGCAGCCTGGTCTGTGGAGGGTGTTTCTGTGAGCTTCCAACCCAAACCATTCCATGGTTCCATTGTCCTGGAACAGGATCTGTCAGGTATAAAAAAGGCACAGTTTGACTGCTTTCCAAAGCACTCTTTGACTTCTCAGAGCCAAGTTATTTTCAGGAAGAAACTTTTATCTTCTCAGACTAATTTATTAACTTGGTCCTTGTTTGTGCTGCAAGATTTGCTTTTCACATAAGGAGATAAATCCACCTGGATTTTATCTGAATGCAATGTGACTTTTGCATGTTCAATACATGAATATCCACCTGTGCTGGAACCTTGAGGCCTGGCTGGGCCTTTCTTTACTCACTTTAAACCATGAATGCATTGAAATCATTCTTAGCATTATCTTTTTGTTGTGAACAACTGCTTGGATTTGTTGCCAGTGTGTTTCTGCTCAGTAACCTCCGCGACTTTCTCACAGCAAAAAGGATATTCCTGCAGTCAATTTCATCATCCATGAAATCCACTGTAGAAGAAATATTGAAATATGCCCCTACTGCAGCGACTCCATCCCAAAGTCTGAGATGAAGAACCACATTGAGTCTGAACACGTGCAGGTGAGAGACACCTCTGCTCTGGAGCTGCTCCTTCCTGTGGGAATTCATCTCATGAGGTCTCTTTGCTGCAGGTCACCTGCAAGTGTAGGATGAAGATGGAGAGCAGCCTCCTGAAGGATCATGAGGTTGGTGGATTTTATGTCATTGAACCCTTGGGGGATGCTCTGGTGTTTCACTGATTCCAGAGCTTTTCTGTCAACCTGGCTTCCAGCCTGGGGCTTGTGCATCCTTTATGGAGTGATGCTTCCTAAACTCACACCCTCTGGGAGAAGGGATTGGAAACTGCCCTGAAGTCCTGGAGCCACTCAGGGCTTCTTATCAAAGGGGTATCTGTGATAATTGGTGATTTTTTTTTTGTCCTTGCCAGTTGAAAAATAGCTATTTAAAGTATGATTGACTTTTTTCATTCCTTTTCTGTTTCATGTTTCTGCTGGAGCCATTATGTGACTTTTAATAATTCAATCTGTCCAAACAGACTTTAAAAATAGCCTGTAAAATAAACTAAAATAGGCCAGAGTGGGATTTTCTGAGTTCTGAATCCAGTTGGCTGCTGTCACAGACAATCTTGTTATAAATGTCATCCCTTCCTTTCCTGTGGGCTCCTTTAGAGACAGCTCTGGAACTGCCACCTCAGCCTGCTGATTGCTGAGGGAAAAAGGATTTTCTTTGGAAATCTGTCCAGTTCTAAACCCTGGGAGTAGCTAATCCTGCCTGTGTGTGTGTGGTGCTTTTGGATTATAAAGCAAATACTGTTTTATTAGTGCAGGTTGTTCATTAGTGCAGCATCTGCAAATATCACACATTTTATCTATTTTTAACCCCTTTTGAAGGGGGTTCAGTGTGGGTAAAGAACATGTCCGAGCAGTTCTTGATGAGCAGTAAATGAGGTGTAAGTGTGTTCCCTAAAAACCAGTGTGGATTTTAGCTGTGCTATGGAATACAACTGGATTTTGGGTTGTACCTAAAACAAAGAGCCTGGACAATCTGCCCACCTTGGTGGAACAGACCTGTCCAACATCTTCTCCTGACTCTCCAGGGTTCTTTAGCACAACAAACCACAGCAAAACAGGTATAAAATTTGAGGGGAGGGGAAGAGGAAAATCCAGAAAGCTCCACGTGACCCTGGCAGATTTAAAATCACTCCTGAGCATCTGGAGAGCTCCAGCTGCTGAGTTGGTGCCTCCAACCCATTCCCACGTTGTAGCTTACTCCAGGTTGTTCCTGATGTGGCTGAGGACACAGCAGAGCTGCAAAGCTGAGAAAACTCCGTGTCCCCGCGGCAAGAGTAACCCCGTGTGTTTTCCAGGCGTCCTCGTGTCCCCTGCGGCCCGTGCTGTGCCAGTTCTGCGACATCCAGCTGGCCTTCAACAAGCTCCAGGAGCACGAGCTCTACTGCGGGGCCAGGACCGAGCCCTGCGGGCGCTGCGGCCGCCACGTCCTGCTCAGGGAGCTGCCGGAGCACCCGCGGGTCTGCGGGACGCGGGACGCACCGGAGAGGGCGGCCAAGGACAGCGCGGCAGCTCCGGCCTCCCGGAGTGAGGGTGGAGCCACGGGGAGCCGGCGGGGAGCAGGTACCAGGATGGGCTGGGGAAGAGCCAGAGCTGGGAAGAGAGATTTAGAGGGGCTGTGGGACACAACTGCAGGGGCAGAACCCCTTAAGGGACACAACTGCAGGGACAGAACCCCTAAAGACAGAATCTTGAGGGGCAGAACTCCTAAAGACAAAACCCCTAAAGACAGAATCTTAAAGGGCAGAACCCCTAAAGACAGAATCTTAAAGGGTAGAACCCCTAAAGACAAAACCCCTAAAGACAGAATCTTAAAGGGCAGAACCCCTAAAGACAAAACCCCTAAAGACAGAATCTTAAAGGGCAGAACCCCTAAAGACAAAACCCCTAAAGACAGAATCTTAAAGGGCAGAACCCCTAAAGACAAAACCCCTAAAGACAGAATCTTAAGGGACAGAATCTTAAGGGACCAGAACCCCTAAAGACTGAATCTTAAAGGGCAGAACCCCTAAAGACAAAACCCCTAAAGACAGAATCTTAAGGGACCAGAACCCCTAAAGACAGAGTCTTTAGACACAGAACCCCCAAGGACAAGAACCTTAAGGGCATTTGCAGGAACAGCACAAAGAAATCAGAAGTGAGGAAAAAGTGGACAAAGGAGGAAGAACTGGCTGCTCATTTGGTAGCTGGTCCAGGTGTGAGGTTTTGTGATTCCTCTCTGTGGAAACACAGGATAGTGAATGCTCCAGAGGCACCAGGTGGGAATGTTTACCCACGGAATGAGGTGCAAGGCAGGAGTGCTGAGGTGCCTGGGATAAAAGCCCAGTTGCTTAATTTTTATTTTTTTTTTTGTCTCAGAGTACCTGGCTTTGAGAAAAATAAAACTGGAGTTGTTTGCTCCCTGTAATTTGGTCTGTGATTTTTCTCCATCCTCCTGGCTTTGTTAGAGGTGCCCTTGGCTTTGAGATGCTGAACTCCAGACTCAGCCCCAGGGTTTCTCCTGATGTCCAGAGGGAGCTGCTGGTGGCAGGTTGGATGTTCTCCCCAGTTTACAATATTTGTCTTTTGAAGGGGATGAGCTAGAGAGACCTGAACTCCTTCATTCCCAACTTGCTGAAGACTGGAATGCTGACCTGGACTATGTGTTGGCTCTCAGCCTGCAAAGTGAGAATCATCCTGACCATAACACTGCAGCTGACATTCCCAGGGATTTCTGGGAATATGACTACACCAAAGAGCCTGGACAATCTGCCCATCTTGGTGGAACAGAGCTGTCCAACATCTTCTCCTGTGACTCTCCAGGCTCCTTTAGCACATCAAACCACAACAAAACAGGTATAAAGGCTGTTGTGGTGGGGCTTATCCTTAAATTTGAGGGGAGGGGAAAAGGAAAATTTGGATTTGGAATGTTAAAGATTGCCTAAGTATTTTAAAAGGTGAAAATCAGTAAAGCAAAGCAGCAGGTGAAGAAATAAAAGGTTATTAAATTAGTGGGTCTCTGACCTTGGTGTGTGGTGGGAGCCCAGGTGGGGAACAAGGTTCTTGTGGAAGTAAAAATGGTGGGAAGGAGGACCTGGGGGAAAGCTGGAGTGCAGCTTGTTCTGAGAGGAGAAATGGCACCATGGGGTTTCATGATGCAGCAGGAGGTTTTTAGCAGGCTCCACAGAGGATGCAATCCTTCCTTCTCTTGCAGACAAGGAGGTGATCATGTTGCCCTGCGAGTTCTGTGAGGAGCTGTGTCCTGCTGAAGATCTGATCCTTCACCAGGTTTGAGACTTCCTTGTGTCTTGGGGTTTGCAGTGATGACTTTATGTGGCTGTCACCGAGCAGGGTGTGGAAGGGTGTGGGTGACATTGGGAGAACTCTGGCATTTGGGTCTTTGCCAAGGAAGGTGGTTTTCAGTGCCCACCTGGCTCATCAGGAAAAGTGGTTTCTCCATGTTGTTTGTGTAACAGACAGGGTGTAACCCAGCAAGTGCCTTTGCCTCGTTCAGCAAGAGAAGTTCTTCTCCAAATCCATGGGAATACAGTGGTCTGCAGGCTGGGGGTTCCAACAGCCACAGGACTGTCCCTTCATCCCAGCCCCAAGCTGGCCAGGCAGAAGGAGACATCATGATTCCCTGTGAATTCTGTGGCATCCAGCTGGAAGAGGAGATTCTCTTTCATCACCAGGTACTGAACAGGACAGGCTCTGGTGGGTCACATCCCACTGTTCGAGGATGGGCCCAGTCCCAGGGGCTCTTGTGGCACATTCCAGGAATTCAGGGAGCTGCCCCTGGCTCAGATCTTCCCTTACAAAGCCCTGGGAACCATGTGGAGGGTTGTGCTACACTGAGGCTTATCCTGAAAAGTACTGGATTATTTTGAAAGCTCTCGTAATGAAACTAAACAAAAGGGCCTGAAGTTGCACAATCAGAATCACACAAAAAATGAAGTTGAACCCTGAATGAGTCAGCTGAGGGGAGAGAGGAGCACAAGGGTAAAACTGGGTGGGAGGGGAAGTAGAGAACAGACTCCAGCCCTGGGAGTGGCGTGCCCAGGGAAGAGTCCTCTGGATCTGCTGCTGCTACAGACAAGATGGGAGAATGCTGAGCTCACCCATTCTCTGTGTCATGGTTCATAGTCCCAACAAGCTGCTGAAGCTCGGTTGGGTTGGTTGTTCTGGGCCTCTCCTCTCCTGGGGGACAGCAAAATCTGTTCTGGGAATGAGATCTGATCAAACTTCAGAGCTTATCACAGCCTCCCAGAATGGTTTGGGTTGGAAGGGATGTTGAAGCCCATCCCATCCCACCCCCTGCCACTGCCTCCTTCCAGTAACCCAGGGTGCTCCAAGCCCAGTCCAGCCTGACAGGGGGCTGGAACTGGATGAGCTTTAAGATCTCTAAACCATTCTGGGATTCCACAATTCCCTACTCACCTTAATGTCCCCAAGTGCTGCTGCTCTGCAGTGTTTTCCCAGGAATTTTCACCTGAGTGAGCTTCACTTGACCAGCACTGTGTGTTCTGTGCAGCACCACTGTGACCTGCGCCCCGCCAGCCCCACGGGTGACGCTGCAGCTCGGGATCCGCCAGCCCAGCCCCGCGGGGACAGACGGGAATCGCCAGAGCCGGCTCGGCGCCGCATCCGGCACCAAGGTGTGGGCAGAGCACAGCCTGAGCTCCCTGGGGAGACGCTGTCACCCTGCTCTGTCTCAAAAATCTCCATCCTCTGCTCTTGGTCTGGGTTCAGGGAGGGAGGATTCAATCACTGGAATTCTGTCCTTGGGCTTCCTGGGGTGGACACTGGGGTTGTTCTGGTGCTGAAGTTGCTGTTCCTGTTCAGCTCCATGTCCTGTCCCTGCAGGAGATGTTTCTCCTTGGCACGCAGAGGGCTCTGGGCAGCTGGGGCTGTGCCCTGCTGCGGGGCCCAGGCTGAGGACGGAGGTGGCCAAGGCTGGGAGCGCAGCGTTGTCCCCTCCAGGGAGAGCCAGTGACGCTGCGGCCGTGCGGGGCAAGCCTGGGAAGGGGAGCGGCAGTGAGGGGACACGGAGGGACAGAGGTGACTCTGCAGCTGGGACAGCACCCCGGGCAAGACCTGCTCAGCACTTCCAGGCAGAAACCTTCACTTCCAGCTCCTCCAGAGCTTCTCCAGCCCAGCCAAGGTAATGCCTTTCCTTCAGGTCCTTTCCCCTTGTTATGGTGCAAATCTGGATCCTCTTGGCTTTGCCTGTGGCTGAAAGGGTTTTCAAAGGCTTTCAGATTCACCCAGTTGAAATTTGCCTGGTGCTTATCTGAGTTTCAAACAACCATTTTAGGTTTTTACCTCAAAATGCTGGGATCAAATATAAGCGAAGGCCTCACTACCTGTCCGTGGGAGCGCTCTGCTCTCACCTGGGCTCTGAACAGCAGCTGGGCCAGGGTCACAGGAGACTGAAGGGCCTCTCCCTTTCCCTGTGTCCCTGCTGTGCTGTCCTGTGTTTATCCAGCACGGGTGGCTTTGCCTCCTCTGAACCTGTCCCTGTCCCTGTCCCGCAGCTCCGGTGCCGCAGCAGGAGGAAGGAGCCTGGGGCTGTCGGACGGGCGCAGCGGCCTCCGGCGCCGGAGCTCCAAGGTGAGGCTGCAGGGCAGCTCCTGGTGGCTTTGCCAGGACAAGGAGCTGCTTTTTACAGCCCTCCCTTATTAAGTCATATTTGAAAACAGCATTTTTCTTTTCCCCCCTCCCATAAGGCAAAAGGCCAGAGCTCAGCAGCCGGACACCCGGAGGAGTGAGCCAGTGCCTGTGGAGAAAATGGAGCACCCGGCCCTGCCCCTGGGCTCTGCCAGTCTCCTGCAAGCAAATTCTGACACTCAGCTTCAATTTTTAGGCAGTGACCATTTTCTAAATCTCTATTTTTAATCTGTGAGAGCAAACTTCAGGTTTTTATGTCTTTGATTGCCTCGAGCACCACCCCCAAGGCATCAAATTGAGTCTTACCTTGGGCCCCACCTGAGTTCTGTGTCCGTGTGCGCTCCTTGTGCCACCCTGAGCTCTGGGTGTGTCCTGCCCTGAAATGCTCAGGGACAGCTGGTGACACCAACAGGGAGCAGTCAGTGCTCCAGACCTGTCCCACACGGAGCAGGGGTGAGGGTTGGGGCTCCAAGGCTTCTCAGTGCTGCATTTTCAAGTTTAAAGCTTTTTAAGTTTCTTGGAATAAAATTTCTCTGAGGCTGTCCCAAACCGTTGTGCAGTGCCATCTGTCCCCTGGGGTGACATGGGACCACAGCCCCTGCTGAGGATCCATTCCCTCTGTTACTCCATGCCCTGGGTTCTGTTACTGTTGGAACCCCTGGGACTTTGGGAAGTGGAGCAGATCCTGGATAACGCCCGTGAGCATCAGCCTAATGACGGAGGTGCAGCAGATGGCACTGGCAGGGCTCACTGGCCACACCCCTGGGCAGGGTCCTTACCCAGGCCTTGTCTCAGGTGCCAGCTCCATCCCACTGGAACAGCCAGAGCCCAACGAAGGCTGGAGGGAACTTCCTCCTAAAATAAAGACATTTTACAGATGCTCCCACCAAATGTGCTTATTTAGACAGGAAGAGAAGAATAAAGGTATTTAAAAACAGGGGGTGGCAAACCTCTGCTCTTCCCATTCCTGAGGGCAAGGGCTGTGAGAAGATCAGGGAATGGGAGTTGGTCCCTGAGGTTTGGGATAGATAACGGGGTGCTGTGGGTCAGGAATCATTAAGTATGACAAATAATTAATGACTGAGGTGGCAGAGCCTGTGCTGTGACTGAGGCACAAGGAATATCCCAGAGGAACAACCTCAGCAGTGGCCCTGCTTCCCTTTGGTACAAAATCCTGACATCCATCCCGTTCCAAGTACACACAGAGAACCCAGAGAAGTGGGATTCCAACAAAGAAGCTGCAGCTCCCTCTGCCCCTTCTCCTCCTCTCCTTCAGGCAGCTCCAGCAGCAGCTCCCATTCCCTGCAGCCCCAAAGAAGGACACGAACACCTCCAGGGATGTTAAGAATCTCCTTTATGCAGGTGTACACTCGATGGCCAAGAGCACTTACAGGTTAATGCCGTGTATGGAACCGAGATGGACACACACCAAGCTAGAACTAATACCCAGCTCCAGAGTTTTTCCATTGTTTAGTATAATTTTACATTCTGAATGAATATATATTAAAAAAAATAATAATAATCATCACAAACCAATCTTTGCTTCGACAAACAAGCCTAGTACAGACAATGTCAAGTTCATTTAAAGCACGAGGAATTAAGGATGATTAGAAAAGCTTTAATTAAAAGGCCATTTGAGCCACAGCTGAGGTGCTGCAGCACTTCCTTCCCAGGAGCATGGAATTAAAAAAAAAAAAAAAAAAAAGCCAAAAAACTCCCACAATTCCTCTTGTGGGGCTCATCCTGTTCTCCAGAACAAACCAAAGTCGATGGAAGTTGGTTATTGGTGCGACATTTGTCCTGTAGAAGAAGCTTCATTTACACCCCCAGGTGCAAACGGCAGCGACGAGAAGTTCGTTATTTGTAATCATAAATAATTAACTGTAATAAATACGGATCAAGTAACGTTCCAGCACACGCCCGGGGCCGGGTGCAGGTGTGCTCCACTCGGATGTGCTTCCCCAAGGAGCACACGCAGAGCAGCAGCAGCAGTTTCTTACTCACAGCTGGAACTGGAGCCTTGGGAACCGCTGGCACACGGAGCACTCCGGGATGGCCCCTCGGCATTTCGGGATTGGACCCCAGGAGAAGCCCAGGGAGAGCCCAGCCCAGGGCCACAGCTCTGCCATGGAATCCAGCCAGTGCTCCCCACCTTTCCTGTCTGGGAACAAACCGGCTCCGAGCCGCCCCTTCGGCTTCCTTTTCCCTTGGTCTTTGTAAACTCCAGGTGTTCCCGCTTGCTCCGAGTGGTTTCTGAGCTACATAAACGCTTCTACCAGGAAATGGACGAGATTCAAGAGTAAATAATTTTCCTACGTGGATCTGTTCCCTGGACAGGGCAATACGCATTGGGAGGGTAACAGCTTCCTAACCACGGGCTTGGGAGACTCCGGATGCCGACGACTACCTACGAGTGCTGCACACACATTCCCATTCCCACTCCCACTCGCTCACGGAAGAACAAGGACACCCATCCCCAACTCACACCGCCTCTCCCGCATCCCACGCACTCAGCGTTCCCACTATTCACAATAATGTACAATAAATACATTTGGGATTCCCAGGAGCTGTTCTGGAGCCACGGGACACCGAGCTGGAGGTTTGGTCACCTCAGCCAGAGCCTCCCGGGCGGCTCCGCGCCGGCACTCGGCTCACGGACAGCACCGACGGATTCCGGGATGGTCTCTTCCTCAGAACTCAGGATCCGAGGGATCAGCAGAGCTGGAGTGTCCCAGAAATCCTGCTGAGGGATGAGACACCTGTGGAGGGGCTGCTCTGAACCATCCAGAACATTCCACAGAACACCAGTGAAACGTGGAGTTGTTCCTGCTCCGCAGCTGCCTCCCAGCTTTCCACACAGAACAGGAGCTTCGTCCTCCTGCCGGGTGTCAGAGGTTTTTAGGATAATTTGCTCTTGGATCAAAGATTTTTGAGTACAAAAAAGAGTTCCAGGTGTTTGAGCACCCCCTGGTTGTTCTGAGAGCTCATTGGGAAATGGGATAAAGTCCCGGATTTTTGGGATGGACTGTGGTATCTTACACCCTTTGGAGAGAAGCTGTTTTGTTCTGCTCATATTTTAATTACAATAAATTATTTTGTTGCTAAGCAAAGCAGCCATTCAAGAACATCTAGGGCAGGAACCCAATGGAATCACAACCCTTTCACTGTTCTATTGAAAATTTTCCCAAAAGTGTTGAGCTGAACCCCCCAGTTCCCTGTGGCAGCCCCCATGTGCTTGGTCAGAGTTTAGAAAAATTTCAAGGGAAGTGGTGGAAAGGTGGAAAAGCAGTTTGGCAGCAAAGTTCTGCTTCAAACCTCAAGCAAGTGCCACAAATCCTGCCTGTGCTCTGCTCCTGCCCATGCAGTGATTCCCTCCCCACACCCAAACCTGGCATTTTTGTACTCAAAAACCTCTCAGGGAGAGCAATCCATGAGCCTTCCCCTCTGAGGGCTCCCGGCCTTGGAATGCCCTCCCTGCCAGTGGTGTTTGCACGGGGCAGACCTTTGTGGATTACAAAATTAGAAATGTACAGGTGGAAAGGTTTTTTCCCCCAAATTAAATTATACACAAACCGATCTTTACTAAACTATCCTACAAATATTCCACAAACAAGGCAGCAAAAGAACCAGTCCACCACAAAGTCTACGAATACAAAATGGAAGTCTTCCGGGAATTACTGTAATGGGAACGAAGGTTCAGGAAATAAATTAACCCCCAGCTCATCCCAGGGGAGGTGCTGGATGGGAACTGAAGGGGTTCCACTGGGCAGAGTCAGGAGTCACCTCCAGGCGTTCCCTGCTCGTGCTCAGCCGCTGAGCGGATCCTCGCGGTAGTGGATGGCGTAGCGCAGCTTTTCCAGCATGATGTCCAGCGAGGAGTACTGGGGCAGCTTGATCATGAACATGCACGTCTCCACTCGGATGTACCGCGAGTCCGGGGAACCTGCGCGACAGCCACCACCACGGTCACACCCAACCCAACACTGGCACAGACATCTTGTATGAAAAATCTTTTCCTTAGGATTTTTCCTCCTGAGAAGCTGAGAGGCCTCAGGAGCAAAATATTAACAATGGTTATCTGCTGCTGTGGAATGCAACAGGTGGATCTGTGACTGGTCTCATGTGGTTGTTTCTAATTAATGGTCAATCACAGTCCAGCTGGCTCAGACTCTCTGTCTGAGCCACAAGCCTTTGTTATCATTCTTTCTTTTTCTATTCTTAGCCAGCCTTCTGATGAAATCCTTTCTTCTATTCTTTTAGTATCGTTTTAATATAATATATATCATAAAATAATAAATCAAGCCTTCTAAAACATGGAGTCAGATCCTCATCTCCTCCCTCATCCTAAGACCCCTGTGAACACGGTCACACAACACCTCCTTCCTCAGGGCAGCCAAAATCCTATCCCTTCCCCTTGGGGGGCTTTTGAATCATAAATGTTTCTGTGATTTTCCCATCAGGCTTCATGCCAGTGTTTTCCCAATAGTTTAATTTCAGACAAACAGCAAAGTGTCTCTGCACCTCTACAGGGCAGTTTTAATGGTGGAATCCCAGAACAGTTTGGCTTGGAAGGATCTTAAAGCTCATCCAGTTCTACCCTCCCACCATGGGCAGGGAAGTCCCCACTGGATGCAGTTCAATTTCTATGTGAAATTTTAGCTTTACATCATTTAAAGCCCAATTCTCTCCTGATTTACCCTCATAAGCACCTGTCCCTCTCTGTCAGTGTTCATTAAACAGCAGTTAAAGGGGGGCACAGAGCTGGGAGCAGCAGCAGCTCCTTCCCCTCCCTTCCCTCAGTTCTGTACCTGCGGCGCCGTCGGGGGGGGCGATTTTCATGGGGTAGGGGGGGACGTGGGCGGTGTCGGGGCCGCCGTCCTTGCAGGGGCAGGTGAAGGGGATCCTCTCCTGGTTACAGGCAAACTTGATGAACTTGCAGAGCTCCTCCTGCGTGAACATCTCCAGGGCGCTCCAGAAGAACTCGATGTGCTGGTCGGTCTCCATCAGTCCCACCTGGTACATGGTGTGTGCCTGAGGGGACAGGGACACGTGTCCACTGCTGCTCACCCCTCTCCCTTCAGGAATCTTCCCCACTGCACTTTTAAATAAAGGAAGTTCAAACTCTTACTCCTCTCTGCACAAACCCCACCCTATTATTTCCTGAATCAAGTGAAATTTTAATAAACTTCCCTGGGGGCAAACAGCTCCCCAAGGATGTCCTGGCTAAGGAATCAAAACCAAAAGATTCTCCCCTTCCACCTTCCCCTGGAGGATCCCCCTGTGTGTCCCCAGGAGTGCGGCCAAAGCACCTTGAGGAATTCCAGGTTGATGTAGGGAAGGCCACAGGTCCTCAGCTCCATCTCCAGGGGGGTGAGTGTGGTCAGGAGCTGCAGGGGGATGATGGAGCCCAGCCCTGCCCTCACTGCTGTCATGCACTCTGGGGTCTGCAGCTCCCGCATCCGCAGGCTCCGGATGGCGGCCGCGTACACGTCCTTGTTCTCCCACCTGCAGGGGCAGAGACCTGGGCTGAGGGAGGAACTCCTGGGAGAGCCCTTGAGCCCCATCTGTGTTACACAGGGAAGGGTTTTACGGAGAGATCCTGATCTGGAACAATCGAGAGTCAGCAATACACACTTGGCATTCCAATGCTTCCCAGTTAATTCTGCTGTCCTCCGCTTCCTCCTCCCCTCCCACCTGCCCATCCCTCACAACTGGGGTTCCCACAGCTGGGACCAGCCCTGGCTCCTCTGTCCCTTACAGAGCCAAACAGCACCACTGATCCCAAGTTCTGCCAACTTCTCACAAAGCAAAGCTTTCCCAGATCATTCCAACTTGTTACAAAAGCACCTCTGGAGAGGCTGTGCTTGGAGAACAATTCCAGAGATGTTCTGTGCCACATCCTGCCTGGAAGGCTGCTCCTTACCCCACAGGGATGTGCCTGCCCCTGGGACACAGCTCCACCTCCTCCCCAGTGAGGCTCAGGTAGGTGAATTTGCAGCAGGGTTTGTTGGGGCAGTCGGGGCTCTCCATGGCCAGGTGCTGGGAGGTGATTTCGGCACACAGAGCTTCCAGCTCCGTCTCGTCACTGATCTGTCACAGAGCAAGGACAAGGACCTGGTCACCTGCATGGCACTGCCTCGTCACACGTGTCCCCACAATGGGGACTCCAACAGCAAAATCCTGCTTTGGGGGTTCTGGCCTGGTTTAGCAATTCCAGTAAATATTCCAAAAGCTGGAATTCCACCATGCTCTGAAGCAGGGGAGCGTGGGGAACTTCTCCAAGGCAACAGGATGTAAAATCCTGCATCCAAGAGGAATCCACCCATCTCCCAACCCTGCTTCCACAAAAACCACCTGGCAGCCACCAGCGAGGGCAGGCACATTTGTGCTGTGGGGGAATCCTGAGGAAAAGGAGGGAAGAGGGAAAAGGAACCTACATTTTCAAACTTTTTGACGTAGTTGTAGGTGAGGATGTCAGCTTCCTGCAGATCCACATCAGGATCCAGGGGCTCTCCCACCAGAGTCTTCCAGAAGGAGGGCAGGAGGTCCAGGGGCAGAGGAACATCGGCTCGGATGGCGATGCCCAGGAGCTGCCCAAAGAAGTGGAACAGCTGCTCCTCGGCGTAGGTGATGGGGCTGGGGGTCAGGATGTACTTCCCCTGTGGAGGAAACAGCCCTGAGCAGCTGCCCACAGCCTGAGGGGCTGGCTGTGAGCAGGCCTGTGCCAGTGCATCCTTCCTGCTCCAGTCAGGAAATGTTCAGTTGGATACCAAAGGATCTGCTCCAGCACAGCAGGAGTCCCTGCATTTTACACATTGGTATCACCTTATCTTAGCACTTCCTGATCCAATCAACCCCATTTTGGTTGGTTCCCATTTTGCCAAGCTGCTGATCAACACTCACAGCATTTTCTGGACTTGTTACATCAGTTTGATATCCAAGCCTTTCAGTTGTGGGATGTTTCTGAGCCTGGATTTGCAGAGCCAGGTTTGCTACACAGTTGGTCTTAAGCTGAGGGAACGGAGCTGTTTCCTACCCTAAGAATATTCCCAGGAAGGAATTACTGACAATTCTTTGGACCATCAGCTTTGTCTTGTTTCTAGCAAATAGGACACTAAATAGCACGGATGGAGCATCTTATTCTCCTGGCAAGGTGACAGACCTTTCTGGTGACATTCCTGGAGTAAGGCCACAGAATAAAAATTCTGTTCCATTTTGCTGCACACAAGAGGTGCACCATGGGATCACCAACTCCCAGCTCTCCCAGGATATGGGATCTGCTTGGTTTCATGGATCTGAGGCCTCTCTCTGTGCCTCTGACCAAATGTGTCCCACTCCTGTTCTAACCCAGCATTCAAAAAGAGAAAAAATCCCCCATTTTTGGCACTGGGATCTCACACCTTGTTCTTATTGACAGCAGAGCTGGGGCACAGCAGGAGCAGGGAGAGGGAGGAGCTCTGGAGCTCTTTACACACTTGCCAAAGGAAGTGACGGAAAGATCCACCTGGAAAAGAGAGAGGGAAAACAATGAAAACATTCCTCTGTTCCTGCTGAATTCCTAAATGCTGCTTTGCTTTTCAGCTCTCCAAGAACAGCAGGAATATTTGTTCTACCAGCTGGCCTGCAAATGGAATTTGGTGTGCTGGATAAGGAGATGGATGAGGCTGTGCTACAACAATGGAGGTGATGCTCCAGGCTTCAGCACAGCTGCTGAGCCACAGCCACAACATTTATCTCCTCATAAACACTGTCAGTACCACCACAGCCCTTCAGAAGACAAGAATTCCCCTTGGGAGAAGATGCCATGGAGCCTTGGCTGCTGTCCCCACTCCCGGGTGCCCTGCGTCTCCCCTGTGCCATGGAGCTCCTGTCCTCCCTCCGTGGTGCCCTGTCCCTGTCCTCTGCCCTGCACTCACTGGTGCCATGCACCTCCTATTCCCTCTCCCTGCTGCCATGGCACCCGTGTCTCCCCTCCCTGTCCCAGTGCCCTTCACTCACAGGTGCCGTGGCACCCCTGTCCCCACTCCCCAGTGCCATGGAGCCCTGTCCCCACTCCCGGGTGCCCTGTGTCTCCCCCGTCCCTGCTCCCTGGTGCCATGGAGCTCCTGTCCCCCCTCCCTGGTGCCCTGTCCCTGTGCCCTGCCCTGCACTCACTGGTGCCGTGCACCTCCTCGCCGGTGAAGCGGATGTTGAAGGCGTAGGTGGGGTCGCCGCCGCTGGCCAGTTTGACGCAGAGCTGGGACGAGGGGACGCAGCCCAGCTGCCGGGCGGCCTGGCAGAAGTAGGAATTCTCCGAGGAACGGATCTCCCCTGTCCAACACAAAGGGAAAGTGAACCCCCAGCCTCACAAATCAGCTGAGCTGAGGGAAAGCAGCTCTGAGCTGTTGGAAAGGATCGGTGCTTGCTGTACCTCCAACGATTTCCAGGGGATCCAGGGTGATTTCTGGGGCTGCGTGGTCAGCGGTTCTTTGGACAGTGGCATTGAGCACTCGGTTCATGACAGTGACTTTTGTGTCATAAAAGATTAAACCTGAAGAAACAAACACATTTCAGCAGAGTTAATCTACCCCTGAAATTCTCCAGTGGACAATGGCAGAATAAAAATTTCCCCTTCTAAGACATGGCTAATCTAAAATTTTTTAAAACAATATTTCACAGTATCATTTCCATGATTCCACTCATCCAGTTCCACCAGGGACACCTTCCATAGTCCAGGTTTCTCCAAGTCCCATCTATTTGCCCCTCATGTTTTTTGGACTAAGTGCACTGGGATGAAATACTGATGGACACAATTCCAATGTTCTATAATTAGATCCCAGCAACTCCACCACAATCTCTGTAAATAGGAACATTTTGCCAAATAGTTTTCAGCAGTCTGAGATGTTTTGACAGTAATGCTACAGGCAAGAAATGATAAAAAATAGGGCTGTGACACTGCCCCAAAAATATATTTAATACCTCATATCTCTGTGAAGAGAAATCTCTGAACAATCCTCACTCCCCCACACTGGTTCAGGAGTGGTTTTTTTCAGCTGAGCCAATACAAAAAACTCCTTTCACACACTGACACCCCTGGTGAATTCTGTATCTTCTTCAGAAAACAAATCTGGGCAATGTAATGCCCCAAATCTTGGGGTATTTTTATGTCTAATGAAAGCTGTAAAATACTCTGATACACTTGTAGCATTAGCAAGATCATGAAAATGCTCAAACAGCAAAGTCCTGAGACTTTCACCTGACCTCCTTGTTAACTAACAAAGCTTTGATTTCTGGATACTCCCAAGAGGATAAAGACCTACAGACACCGACGATGGAACAACTTCCTCTGCGGTTGTGGTGTCACGAGGATAATCTCCCTCTGCTTTAAAAGCAAACCAAGAGAGAAGTGCCCTGCAGGAGTGCCCTGTGGTCAGTGCCCCGTGGTCAGTGCCCCTCAGAGGTGCCCTGTGGTGTCAGTGCCCCGTGGTCAGTGCCCAGCTGACCTTTGGCCTCCTGCAGCAGGGCAGCGATGCTGTTCCCGTACATCTCGCTCTGGCGCAGCTCCACCAGGGGCAGGAAGAAGGTCTCCAGAGTGGTGTTGAGGGACTGCAGCAGGGCAAAGCGCAGCCTCAGGCTCTCCACGGGGACATCTGCACAGGGAAACTCCCAGTCAGGGACAGGAACACATCCCTGTTCCACCTCCTGCAAACCCCAGCAGGTTTGGCCCAGGAGCCACACAAAGCAGCCCCTCTGATCCCCGTGCTGAGGATGCAGGAATGTTCTTTCCTGGATCTCCAGTCTCTGTGTGTGAGTCCAGAATCTCCCATTATCACTGAATTTTCCTCCTAAAGTGCTTAGAACAGGATTTAAGTGACTAAAATCTGTGGAAATCCAGCCTTCCTTCCCCTGCAAGCTGAAACCACCAGCTATTTCCTGCTCCAGCCTGAGCTGGAAACTCTGCTTGGAGAGCAGGGAGCAGCTGCAGTGCATCCCTGACTTTGCCCAAGCACACACCCGACGAGAGAGAAGCTCCAGACCCAGCACTCCCCTCATCCCACCGAGCCCCCAACCTCCAAAGGAACACCAGGAGTGCTCCCAACCCTTCCCCTGAAGAAACCCTCTATGCCAAGCACCCCCCACATACTCAGGAGGCAGGAAATCCTGGGGTCTGCTGCATCAGCTGGGTCCAGGTACACCTCGTGGGGGTGCAGGCGGGCGGGGGTGATGGCCAGGTGGCGGCACAGGCGGTTGATGTACTGCACCAGAGCCACGTCCATCTCCAGGCTCCACTTGCGCGACGCCTTCTGCGCGTGCCGGGCGTCGATGCAGGCGCACCTGGAGGGGACAGGGCACAGCTGCTCACTCACAGAGGGCTGGACAGACACACCTGGAGTACAACTACACCTGTGTCATCCCTCTGGCTGTCCTGAGCAGCCAAGAGCCCTGCCAGGGGGCTCAGAGACGCTGGCACAGAGCCCAGAATGCCCCTGTGGGTTTGATTATGACCCGTGGAGCAAGTTACCAACCTTAGATGAAGATCTGCAAGCCACGACAAATTAAGTGGAATGATAGTGAATTTATCACAAGGTGAAAAAGTAGATTTTGGGTTTTTTAGAAGAGGGATTCAGGGGGGCAAGATGGAGGGATCTGGGCATGTCCAGCCTTTCTTCTTCTTCTTGGCCTCCATCTTCTGCTGTGATGTTGGCACTCTTAGATTGGTTTAGAGTAGAAGCTCACTGTCTAACATAGGTGATAGGTATTGGAAAGTAATTGTAAACATTGTATATGTGGTTTTTAGTATAAAGATATAACACCACCCTGGGGGCAGGCAGAGTGCCTCTGACTGTCTTGCTAAGCAGACCTCAGCTGGACAGGAGAATAAATTTTATAGATAAGATACAATAAACAACCTTGAGACCGAGAAATGAACAGCCCTGACTCCTTCTTCAAGTGTTGGGCTGGGAAAAGAGACTTTCCAGCTTTGCTCGGGGTCACTCTGACAAGCAAGAGACCCCAACATACCTGGAGTAGAAGCTGGTGCCCAGCTCTTCACTCCCCTTTCCTTAAGCAGAGCTGTTCCATGTCAAGAATCCCAGTGTGAGGCCAAAAGCTGATTCATCAGCCACTTCTCCTCACTGGTATTAAATAATTAGGCACAAAGGCACTGCCTATTAAGCACTCTTAGTGCACTATCTCCTCTGGAGATAAGGGGCAATTAGCCTATGGCCTGACACAGGCAGATAAGGAGAATTCATTTAAGGGACTTTAGTCCTCTACAATATTAAGAAATTTAACAGTTCCCTCTTCTAAAGCATTTCTGACCCAGTAACAACCCTGCCAGTTAAACAATGATCCAGTGCACTGGCTGGGGAAGGAAACCAGAGACAGACATGGAGCTACAGCTCCCTTCAGGAAACTTATTATACTGTTTGAAAGCTCTAAAGGACACTGTGGCATCTGATTTTGTGAGCCATGCTGTGCACAAGAAATCAGGACCTGCATTTGGACAACAAATGATTTTTCAAATGTATTTCGAGGAAATAACCGATTTCCCTACAGGCCTTCCAGCCACGGATGGAAGTGTTAAAGCTTCCTGGATTAGGAACACTTGGGATCAAGTGTTTTAAAGAGCACAGTGAGTAAGTCTCCCCTCCTCAGAGAGGTCTGCAAGCTGTACCTCTCAAAGTGCAGGTCGTAGCCACAGGACAGGATGGCTCTCCACACACTCCGGATGTCCTGCTTGGAGCGATCCACCACGAACCGGTGAAATCCATCCAGGGTCAGATACTTCTCCTCAGGAACTGCCACCAAACGTGCACCAGCAAAGAGTTCATGACTTGCCATGAAGTTCTCACCCCACCAGGAGCAGGAGGTGGCTGCTGCCAGTTTCCTTCTGCTGTCCCATCCCACCATGGACCCTTTCCCAGGGACTTCCATCTATCACACATTGGTCAGGTCCACCTCAGTCAATGGCACCTTCTCACTGCCCTAAAGGGCTCAAATCCCCCTGTGCTGCTCTGGAACACCTCCCTCTAACCCTACTTGGCTGGAGGCTGAAATTCCCCTTTTCTGAGCTAACCTGGCACTTCCTGCCAGGAAGAAGGGAGTCCAAACTCGTGTCTGTTCACTCTTCCACCAGACTGACATCAGACAAGTTCTGAGCACAGCTCCTTTCCCCCATGGCTGTGCTGTCTCCTCCAGAAGCTCTGAGGTTTCTCAATCATTTTTTTTATCCAATTTCCCACTTTTAACTGAAGAATTTCCCAATATAAATTGAGAAGCACAATTAAAACCCACCTGGTTCAAATCCATAATATCCCAAACCCTCACTACACCCAAGCCTTGGAACTACATCCCACAGGAAATTTTCTGTCTTGTTTATTGACATGCCCTACACTCTGCTGCAAGAACTGTTTGCTCTCACACTGATGGGCCCAGATTCACAGAGATAAAAATGAAAGCAGCCTTTTAAATCACAATTTTCAAAAAATGTAGTTAGACTTGTTAGAAATAAAGACAAACCAGATCTATCATTAAGTCATATAAACACGTCACTAAAATGTTTTTCTAGGATAAAACTATAAAAAATTCTCTGCAGCTCCCACCTTCCTGTTTCTTAGTGGGAGACTTCTCAGGGTCCTTCTCCTCAGGTTTGCTCTTCTCAGGAGATTTGGGCTTTACAGTGGGTTTCTTCTCACTTAAGGCTGTTCGGCTGAGGGACAGAGTGGGTGTTAGGCTCAAAAGTTTTCTTTCATTTGTTCACAGAACCCCAAAACTATTTGGAAGGATCCTAAAGCCCATCCAGTCCCACTCCTGCCATGGATTAATCCAGACCTTGTCCAACCTGATCTGTGTTTTGGAATAAGTGCACTGGGATAGAACACTGATGAACACAATTCCAATGTTCTATAAAAAGATCCCAACAACTCCACCCCAATCTCTGGAAAAAAAAAAAACGCTTTGCCAAATAACTTCCAGAAATCTGAGATGCTCTGACATTAACACCACACGTGTCCTTGTTCCAATACACAGAAGCACAGAGGGATGAGGGATAAAAACCTGGATTCCTACAGTGAAATCCAATATTCCACCAGTGCCACAGGGCTGAGGACACCCACCTGACACTGTTGAGCATGGACTTCTCCTTGGTGGGGGGTTTGGTGACCGGGCGCTTGGTGCTCACCACCTTCACCGGGTGCTGCTCCTTGCCTGCCTTGTTGTACTTGCTCTTGTCAAATTTGGGCTTGGGAACTCCGTATTTCCTTAAAATCTTCCAAGACAAAAAGTGAATCATCACCCAGGGCTTTCAATTAACACCAGAAGAGGCTGAGAAGCGCTGGCAAAGCCCTACCTGGGTGAGCTGGTCCTCCAGCACCTTCTTGGGAGGGCGGACGTTGGTGAAGAAGACGTGGAGGAGGTTCCCAGGGGTTTGGGAATTGATCTGCTCCTTGCTGAGGTAAATGTCAGCCACCTTGATGGGCTTGGCTGGGGTCAGGCTCAGCATTTGTTCCGAATGGACACAGCTTTTAAAGATCTCTGTGAGAACTTCCCGAGCACCTGGGACCAGTTTTTCACCTAGTTAAAAGAAAATCAACAATTTGGTACAACATACCATGAGAACTGATTAGAATTTGAAATGTGGAAATAGATTTTGCATTCAGATAAAATATTCTGCTTTGACGTGGAATATCACTTTTACAAGTGAAAAAAAATCACTTTTTCAGTGAAAAACCTGCTCCTTCTGTACCCCATTAAATGCAGATTGGCCACATCCTGTAATTATTACCTGAAGGAGTAGTGGGGATGAAAAAAGCAGCTTATTTATCATGCCAGGATAAAAATTATGTTGTGCAGGCATACATCAACACCCATCAACTGAACTAGCAGTCCAAAGTTATTTCAGGGGCTATTTTCTCAAAAATAGTCCCTAAAGAATTTAATCGGTAGTTTTTTGTGTTGATGAGGAGTGTTTATTAATTTATGATTTATTTGATTAGCTGGGTGGACAACTGAGCAATGTTCAGCTTGCAAATAGCCCCTGGAGGGATAAAACTTCCTTTGGAATTTCTCCCTGGCTTGTTGTCACCCCTGATTTATATTGAACCAAGGAGAGTCTGAGCCCTGTTCATCCCCCAAAATGCTGAACACAGGAGGGATTTGGCAATATCAAACCACCTACCTTTTATTGACTTATCATTGAAATAATCTTCTAGTGCAGGGCTCCCCTGGGTGTCAAACAAACTCTGATTTACAGTGGAAACAGTCAAAATCTCTTCAGTTGACATCTCCATGAGCTCATCCTCCCCATCCAGGCTGGACAAGCCAATGAGGTCACTGCTGTTGAAGAGGCTGGCTCGGATTTTCTCTATTTTAGCTCTTGACCTTATCTGTACAAATAATGAAATTAGTTCATAGCAGTTCTGAGAAAACAAATTCACTTCCATTCATAGGAATTTGGGGATTAAGCTTTTCCCCCTCCTCCCCATTCTAATAATCATTATTGCTTCTCTTCTCTGCTGCATCAAGAATTTGATGCCAAAATTCAGGTTCAGCCTAGAAAAGGCTTTCTGAGAACACTGAAATCCTCATGCTGGGAGTTAACCAGGCACAGCTTTGATCCAGCTATTCCATTTCCCAGGCTGGAGACAGCCCTTGGCAACAGCAGGGAAGGAGCTGAAGGTGTCAGCCAGGTAAGCTGGCACTATCTGCAACTCTGCTGTCCCTGCCTCAATTCTCCACTCTGAAAAATCTCAATTAGCACAGGCTTTGAAGCCTCAGCTACACAGACTGGGAAGGGGAACAGCAACTTCCTTTGATTCCCAGAATAAACTCTACCAGAGCAGCTCCAGACTTGGAATAGTTTCCATGTGAACACTCTGGCAGCCTTCTCTCCACACTTAATGCTTTATTTCAAAGATGTCTTCACGTCAATTAACAGCTCAAGAATAGGAACTTGCAGAGTTTTCATCTGAATAAGCTGATTTTCTTCTAAAAGAGGAACTGATACAATCCCAGACTATACAAAAACATCTCTCTCCATTCCCAGGCTATCAGGAATGGCTGTGCTTTTGGAAGTTCCTGATAAATCTCCAGCAGGCAATCTGTGGAAGCAGCAGAGAGGAAGGTTCTTGTGCAGAGCTGAACACCTGGAGTGACCCAGCACTGATGGCAACCACCCACAATGCTTTTAAAAATTAATCTGGAACCAGACAGCAACAAAATTTATCATCTCTCCTAAAGTAGCTTCATAGAGAAATCCATAGGTGGTTCAAAATAGGTGAAAAGGTACTGATTAAACATTAAATAATTGCATTGTGGGTCAAACCAAAAGGGCCCCAATCTCTAAATTCATCTCTGCAGTGGCCAGAACAAATCTTACAGAAAGGCACATAAAAGAAGAGATTAATTGATCTTTCCCCTGACATGCTCTCCAAGCCTCTGCAAAGCAGTTAAGTATTTCCTCAGTTGGAAGCTGCACTGGCTGCTGTGCTCCAAAGCTACCAATCCTCCAGGAATTTAATCCCTTAAGAGTTCATTTATGGCTTTGGCTTCAGCAGCACTCTGTGAAAATGAACTCTACAAGCTGGAACACACAGGAGCTCTTCCCTACTTCCTTCTGTTCTCCACTTGCTGCTGGGTCACTCCACTACTGGGTCCCCTCTGTCCTTTGAGGGACAGGGATTGTTCCCAAGACTGGGATTGTGGGGAAGGGAATTCTGTGCTCCTTGGCTTGGACAGGATGGCTGAAAACTCCCAGTCTCCCATGCTCTTAGACAAACATTTAGCACAGAAAAAGCCAGTTCCCAGAGTGAGATCCCATTCTCCCAAAACCCCTGGCTGCAGAGGCCCCTCTCAGTTACCTCCACCACAGCGAAGCCCTTGATGGGCCGCGCCAGCAGCGGCTGATTGTCCAGAGATGTCACCGTGTACATGGAGCCCACGTCCGACACCGACGCCGTCTCCACGTTGTCCAGGGGCTCCCCCAGGCTGCCCAGGCTGCCCAGGCTGCCAGTGCTGCAGTGGGAAAGATCCAAACTCTCCTGGCTGGACACCACGTGGGGCTGCTCCAGCAATCCAGGCGGGATGGGCAGCTCCAGCCCTGCCTGGAACTGGTCCCCAGAGATGTCACTGACAGTGCGGGACAAGCCCTGGGAGCTGCACAGGGAGGCCTGGCTGGTGGAGGCCGAGGCGCTGACGCTCATGGCGGGGGTGACGCTGCTGGAGCTGCTGATGTCCAAACTGTCGGCGCTGCTGGAAACCGTCGGCTTTTCCAGCTCCGTCCTGCACTCTCCTCCTTCTGCTTTGTCCTTGGTTTTTTTGGGATCCTCCTCCTGCAAAGGGATGTAGATCTCGTCCTTGAAGACCCCTCCGTGGGCGTTGCAGGCTTTCCTGATGGCGTTCCTGACAGTGCCCTCCTCCAGGTGCGTGGGGATGCCGGAGATGACGAGCAGGCGGCTGTGGGCCGTGGGTCCCACCAGGGCCTGGCAGGCGTCTGCCACGGCATCGTTGGTCACACCCAGCCCCTGGGGGTCCTTCTTTGTCAGGTGCCTGAGGATTATCAGCAGGGTCAGAGCTCTGTGGAACCACAGCATGTCCTCAGGCTTGCTGCCCCCGATGCTGAGGAGCGCTGCATCCGTCTCGGCCGCCCTGGATGAAGCTCTTTTCCCTGAAGAGGAGGTTTTTTCCCGCTTCATTTTGACTTTTTTCCTCTTGGACAGCAAGCTTGGGCTCTGTGGTGTCTGCCCTGGTGAAGATGAGGACGAGGAGGAGGAGTCACTGAGATTTGGGGCACTGGTGGATGAGATCACATTGGCTGTCACACTCATGTTGATGGGCAAGGTGACTTCTGCCACAGCCAGGCACACTTCCATCAGGGCATGGAAGTACGTGGAGAATCTTCCCTGGTCGGCCACTCCAACCCCAGAGCCACCACAGGCATTGCCAGACACCCAGTTCTGGGTTTCCTCATCGTAGAGCTTGTGCAGCTCTGACTGCAGGGCCATGAGCATGGCCAGGCAGGGGTTGAGCTGCAGGGCAATGGATGAGGACAATCCTGCTGGATTCTTCTTCTGCTCCAGATTGTGGATTTTGCGAAGCAGCTCGGCCAGGAGGTGAAAGATCAATTCCTTCACACATGCTGCCATGTCAGTTGTCCAGAGGAAGTTGCCTGTGTGAGGAAGGCAAGGCATGGCAATCAGCAGTGTTTCACTCTTAGAAAGTAACATTCAAAAAAGCACCAGAAAAGTTCATTTCAACATAATGGCAGCAATAAGAAAAGAAGGTTATTCAAAAAACTGCCAATCAACAGAAAATTTCTGGAGTTTGAAAAAAATTTCATTATAGTGGAAGAGCTCAGAAAATTTCAACTGTAGTTTCTGTTTCCTGAACTCTTCACCTGAGCCAGCACACTATCAGTTCTCATTACTAAGGAAATACTCCATTCTCACCTAAAAATTCCACTACTTGCAAGAGAACTGAGGCAGGAATAGTATCCAGTTCATCTTCAGATTTTCCATCCCCATCTTCCAATTTCCAGGTTAAGAGCTGTTCTGTGAATGCCATTGCCAGGGGGAATTCCAGGGGGAGGGAATGCAAGACCAGTACAGCTCCAGGAGGAGGAGACACTCCTAAACAAAAAGGTCCAAGGAAATTCTTATCATGATTCTGAGCATTGATAAAGTAAAAGTAGTAACATTTAGGATTTTTTCAAGGCTAAACTTCTGTTGAGAATTTTCTCCGTAGCACCTTGTAATACACAAACAGAAATGTTTCTCTGTAGCACCTTGTAATACACAAACAGAAATGCTTCTCTATATTGACAAGTTAATATAATCTGTAATAATAAATGTATAGAGAACATTTGATTCACATAAAGAAAGAGAATAATTTTGAGCCTGAACATATCTAAATATACAAAGAGAACTTCCCCCAAAATCCTTTACTTCTGATGGGTACGGAAAGCAACAGCAGCAGAAGAACTTTAGGATCTCCAAGGGGAAGTTTTAAGAACTCACTGCACCCAGTCACCTTCACTGCTCTAAATCCCACTGTCTGTCCCTCTGGGCAAGAGTGAAAAGATCAATGATTCTTCTTGCTGGAGTGAACTAAGTATTGCTACACTGTATTACTCTGTGGATAAGAGGGTCCTACAAACACCTAAAAAGGCAATAAAAAATCAATTCTCCATCTGAAACAACTTCTCAAACACCAAAACTGCAGAAATTAGTATTTTGAATAAAATATTTGAAATACATGTTGGGTGAACTTCTGGAATACAAAAATCAGAATCACATGGTTGCCAATGGTTATAAAACCAGTTTTTTTTGGTTAAGAATGAATTCCTTGTACAAAAATCCTGTCCTATCTGCTGCTAGGAGTGGCGACCACACGGGAAGGTGCTGCGGAAGCCATAATGAAACTGCTCTGAGCCCTGAGAGCACAGTGAAGGCTTTTCCCTGGTGCAGTGGCTGTGCTCACCCAGTTTGATGTGCACCCTGTCCGTGGGGGGTGATGACAGCTGGGTACTGGTTGGTGGTGGGGGGCGGCGTGAGGCCGGTGTTGGTGGGGGAGGCGTCGCGGGGGTAGCACACGGCCTCGATCAGGTTCAGCTGCCCGTTCCTTTTCACCTTGTGCCCCAGCCCATAGACCAGCACCCGAGCCCAGGGGGCCTTGTACAGGGACGAGCTGGGGAAACAGCAGCACAGCTTGGTCAGGCTCAAACCAGCTGGAAAATATCCCAGCCACCACTCAGAGTAAGTCTCAGAGAAGAGAAAATGGAAAGAAAATAAGTAACTGCATCCCCAGGGTTGCCAGGCTCAGACCCAGCCTAGCCCCCCTCCACGACTCACTCTTTTCGGAACCCAGACTGACTTTCCTTGCAGGACACAATCACAAAGGCAGCCCCAGGAAAATTCACATCCATGTTGACCTTGGATTCAGAAATTGGGAATTCTTCAGCGGGAAATTGTTCTGGTGCTGCCTGTAATGGGACAATTCATCATGAGAGATTCCAAACCAGCAGCAAACCTCCTCCCTTTTTATTTATAGACTACTCTATACACTCTATATATAAAGAAATACAGCCAATGTATTTAATTAATTTCAAATTATGACACAGTGGGGGCCACTTCATTTTAATTCAATCCAGAGCATTGCTATTGCTTCTGTTTTCAGTATGCCCACTACAAGCAGGACAATGGAACCCATCCAGAGAAACAATTCCCTGTGAGGGACAGCATCATGGAAATTCCAACCACACAGAGAACAAGGGCTCCTGAGAAGGAAACTCATGAAACATGAGTATTTTACCTGCAGAAAGGAGCAGATCTGTTTGGTGAGGTCCAACAGACTCTCCTCTCCCTGGTGCAGTGTCCGAGTGATGGCCACAGTGAGCCACTCCCTGATGGCCTGGGAATTGCCCTGGTAGAAGAGGTCTGTGGCAGCACAGGTCTGGGAATGGATGCAGTGCTGCAGGGACTGGGCCAGGAGAATGGAGCTTGAGCTGATGGTTCCATCTGGAATAACAAGGAAAACAGCACAAATTTGAAGATCACTCCAAATGTTTACGTAGCCTGGGAAACAAAAGCTGTAAAACACCTGGAAGATTCCCAATCTCTGTTTTCAAGTGAAAACTCCTTGCCTACAGTCAGCAGGAGAAAGGACCCACCCTGTGGCTGGGATGGCCCCTCCATGCCAGCTGTGCCCCTCACCAGCCTCAGCCCAGCCCCTGGTGAGGGCAAGCACAGAGCTGTGGGATCACCCCAGCTCATTCTTAAATACCATCATTATTAACCAGCTAATAAAGAAATACCAAATCCATTAATTTTTTTGTCCCCAGAAAAATACTGTATCAAAGAAGAGCTGGGACAAAACCAAGTGTTTACCAGGAAGAGGTGGTGCAAGCAGCTGGTTGGAGAGCAGCTGCAGGTGCTCCAGGGTGATGTCCCGGATGGCAGGAATGTGGAACAGCCGGGTGAACATGTGGGGAGATTTGGGAGCAAAAATATTCAGCAGAGCCATGCGACAGTAGAGCTTGGCCAGGGCAGCTTCACTCCTCAACAGCTCCCTAGGAAACACAAACATTAATTCTATTAATTCCTTAACATTAAATCCAACCATGAAAATAAAATTCAGAAGTTTGTACTGCTTAGAATAAAGCTGTAGCGGGTAACTGTACTACAGGAAATGCTCTTCAGCTAATTCAAATTCAGGTAATAATTGTAACTACATCTCTTTTTTTCACCTGTGAATTTGGATGTTGGTGTTATCCAGGGTGACCAATCCATTGGTTGCAGTCCTCCTGTACCCTGCAGGTGGCCTTTCCAACATGTCAATGGGATACCAGTACCTCACCAGGACCCCCTCACTCCGCAGGTAGGTCTCCACTTGGACCAGTTCATTCACCTGCAACACCAAACCCAGCACTGTCAGTAACACAAGAATTAAACCACATTTTTTCTTCCAAGAGAGCCCCAATCCAGCATCCTGAGCAGTTTGTGCTCCCAGCTGTGTGACACTCCCAGAGTGTCTTTACTCACCGAGTCCACATCCAGGACAACCCCATGAAGACCAAATGTCTTCAGCATGCCCCGAATGGCAAATTTGGGCAGAGCTGTTCCTACAGCACTGCTGGTGACGTTGTTGCTGTCAGGAGAGCGAGTCACCACGGTGAGACCTGGCAGAAAGGAACACCACTTTGAAGGTGTTTTCCTCAGGTGACAATTAGATCCCAAAAACCCCTGAGCTTTTCTTTACCCCTCAGGATCTGCTGTGCTGCCCTTACCTTTCCGTACTTTATCAATTGTGAATTTGTTTGCTTCATCTTTGATATCCTCGATGGTGGGAAGGTAGAGATCCCTTGGGATGCCTCCATTTTCCTCATACAGGAATTCCACAGTTTGCCTTGCTATATCAACCATTCCTGAAAAACAGGAGGGAGTGCAAGTTATTTTCCTCAGTCACTTGAAATCAGTTTTTATATCCCAAGCAGGTGAGTTTTCCACTTACTTAAATACTCTCTCAGTCAGGCTGAAGGATGGAAATTGGAAATTTTTCTCAGGAAGCTTTTCCTGAGCTTCTCATGGGGGCTCAGAATTCCTACCTTGCTCTTAATGTGACTTTCCCACAAACACATTGTCCTGCCAGAGGTGAATTCTGCAAAACTCCCAAATCTCTCCTTATTATTACTTAAATCTAAAAAGTTTTGCCTTGATAGTCACAGACAGAAAATGCACAGATATAGTTTCTTCCCAAGCTATTATTCCAGAATGTTTCTGCATCCACATCACAACGAATTCTGTCATTACTTCTGAAACCATTTTCTCTATTTAAATAGTCAAACACAGTAAAAGTGTTAAAGAAAAAGCATGAGCACAAACCAAATTCTAAGCACTGGAGGGAAACAGCAAGTGATTTTTTTAAAATTTTCCAACTCTGAATACAGTAAAATATGAAAGAAACACAGCTGCTTTCTGACTTCCTGCACATCACAGAAAACATGCATGGAAATAAATACATACCTAACTGTAAAGCTCCTTTAATCTGATCCAGCCCAGACTTCCTCTCAGCCTCATTACGGAATCTTCTTCTAATTGTAGGGAAAACCTTGGTTTCCCAGGCTTTGACCAAGAGGGCATAGTGATCCTCCTACAAAGACAAAAGTGTTTTAGAACACCAAGAAGTGATAAGTTATCAGCAGTTATATTTCTATAAGGGAAGCAGGAAGAACTCTTGTGTGGCCAAATTTCAAAATCTAAATGACAAGATCTGGTTTTAGGCTGTAACTTAGAGGAGGCAGAGTTTGCCACATTCCTCACCCTGGGAATATCATCATCATCATCATCATCACTTTCATCATCTGCAATAGGAGGAGGGTGAGGATCAGGGCCTGAGGTGATGAAGTTCTCATAGCTCAGCTCCATTTTATAGTGGCAGGATGTGTCACTGTCATACTCTGCAAGACACAGACAGAAATAATGAGATGATAATGCATGCAAAGGCATCCCATGAAATTGGAGATACACAGCACTCCATGCTCTCCAATCAGGGGGTGGGAATGCAATTCCTTTTGACACAGCATAACCAATTGGCTGATCCAATCCACCATGACATCCTATTGTATCCCGAGCCTTAATGAGATCATTTCTCATTGAAGCTGCGCTAATTACGAATAATTTGTGTATTCACATAGAGGAAGACCAAAGAAGATGGTTTTAATTGCCTTGTCTAAAATCAGATAAACACAGCTTTGACTTGTGGCACTGCCACTACCTAAGGCCTCAAGACTGCAGCCAGGCTGGGTTTAAATCCCATTTCCTTGCTTGGCATTTCTGCTGGGAGGGCTTTAAAGGAGTGAATGTCACTTTACGTTGCTGAGCCGTGGCGACGGCGGCGATCCTGCAGGGGGGCCCGTGGGTGCCGGGGTCGGAGGCGATGCTGGTGCCAGCGTCATTGTCACTGTCAGAGGCCATGGCAAAGGGCAAGGCCTCGAAGTTGGCACTGATCTCCTCGGCCAGGTCCAGGCACAGGTCGGCGGCGTTGCGGTGAGCCTGGCCCTCGGCGTAGGCGAACGGCCGCGAGCCGAAGTTCGCCCGCACTTTGGTGTTCTGCAAAGGGAGGCAGGGAAACTCTCAGATCCTGCTCTGAGCCATCACTCTGCCCCAGGCAGGAGCTGATCATACCTCCCTGCCACCAGCATCCCCAGCTGGCACTCTGGGAAAGCTTCAAGCTGCTAAAGACACTTTGAACCTGGGTGTTTTGAAGCAAGGCCACTGCTGGCCAGGAATGCTGAGAGAGGAGCTCCTGGCATGGCCCAAGGCATCCTGCCAGGCCAGCTGCACACTGCTGGGCTAATCGGCAGGGAAAACCAAAATACTGACACGACACATGCACCTCGGAAGCCTAATGAATACCTCAACCTAGCCAAGAAAGGGAAAAACTAACAATTTGCTTTTCTACAGAGCAGGTTCAATATTTTCTATAATGTTTTTAGTATTTCTGAAAGTCTATTAAGGGACATATTTCTGTTACACACTTGCCTTTTTCTGAATGTGGACAACTGGCCACATTCCACCAGACACATCCTCTAGGTAGGGCACAAGTCTCTGCCCACAATATGTAAAATAAACTCTGCCCTTTGCTGGCTGTCCTGGAGGAGGGGGAGTTCCTTCTGTTCTTTCCCATCCAATTCCTGCTACATCTCCTGGAGAAAAACACAATCATAAGAAGGATTTCATCAGTTTTCTCATCCAGCATTTCCCTGACATTTAGAGGATTTTCTGATGGAGCAGATAAGGATTTTAGCCATGCTTTCACATACCAGGGGAAAGAGTCACATCCAGTCTGACACTCTTCCACTGCAGCAGGCTGGAGCCATTGTAATGCACTGCTCGCCCATTGCTGAGGGGCAACAAGGACACAGTGAGACAGAGCACTGAGCCAGAGCAGGATCACCACCCATCAAAGCTGTGATACTCAAAAGGCAACTCAACCCTCCTGATTTTGCAAAGATATTCCAGTCTATTTCAGCATTCAATTTAAAACTATGTATTGCCCACTACTGCCTCCTCCCCACTCTGCTGACAGATGTACTGAACGTGGTTTTTCAGGTGCATCTCCAACCTACTTGTGGAAGAGGCAGGTGCCCACTGGGTTTGTCCAAGCCCCATCCCGTTTTTCAGCCTCTGTGGCAAATCCAAAGGAAACTATTGGCCCAGTGTCATCATCTGTGTCTCCATAGGAAACCACTTCAATTTCCCAGTAGAATGATGGTGCCTAGGAATAAAAATAATAGATCCTTTTAAAAAGTTATTTACAAAGTAAGAGTTTAAAGAAGTAATTTTCTTGCTTATCCTTTTCATGCCCTGTTGGATGTTCAATGACAAAGTGCTGGAGAGCTGTGAGGTCTCACCTGTACTGGCACTGGGGAGGTGGCATAGATAAAGGTGCCCCGAGGAAGGCCCCCACCTGCACTGGGATCAGCCAGGAAGGTCACAGCAGTGAGGTGTGAGGAGAACATGCAGGCTCTCACTGGGGGAAACACCCTGGATGGGCTCCACGTGATTTCTTTGGGCTGCAGACACAACAGAGCAGTTTATTCTACCAATCACATTTCAAGTCACCCACTAAAATACGACCACAGTTTGAGGGGCACATTTAATACAACTCCAACAAATCAAATCCCAATAGAGAAATTCCCATTAAATATTTCAAGAATGCTGCCCCCAGTTTGGGCAGCAGCAGGGGCTTCTCCCAGGGCAGAGGGCTCTGTGCTCACCTGTCTCCTGTCTGCTTGCAGGGGAGGAGGAGGGGGCCGAGCACAGTCGCGGTACAACATCCGTAACCTCTCACACTGCATCTCCACAACCACCAGCCTCTCCCCTGCAACAACAACCCACAGCAGGCATCAGCCTCCAGCTGCTTCCTCCAGTCCAACAGAGCAATCTTAATTCAGAAATAAATATGGTATTTGCACTTTGAGGAGGTTTGATCAGCCTTACTTACCTAAACAACTGAATTAAGGGTAAAACGTAACATACGCAAGTATCTTCTCATGTTTGATTTACATTTGGTTTGCAAAGACACTGTTATGTTAATTAAGATATAAAGTTCATTTTAGTGAGCAAGTTTATGGGCCAGCAAAGGCAGGAATTGAAAAAAATTTATATCCACTATCACAAAAATCAGTCCTTGCCTTTTGGCACCTAAATCTCTTGGATCCCACCCTTCACTTCAACCACTTCTTCTCTGGCATGTTCCTAAAAACTTGCCCCTGAACTAAGATTTCTGCTGGGCCCAGTGCTTATCCCTAAACAAGGAGAGCTCAAGGATCAGAAATGTAACAAAGCATTGCAAAAATCAGCAAAAAGGTCATAAAAAGAAAACATACAAATGATAATGCCAAGAAATGCAGAGTAGGATATGCTGCAAGCAAGGGAAATGGAGAGTGCAGAAGAAAACCAGGACTTGCTTCTTTGATACACAGAATAATCCTGTTCTGGCCTAAATTAATGCCTTGTGTTTAGTGATTTAGGCTGATTATTAGCTGCTCTTCCATCAGCAGCTCTGCAGCTGTGACAAGACACTCTGTCCTGTGCCAGTTCCTAAACTCTGGGTAGCTGGAGGAGAAAACACTGAAATGATTTAAAAGCTGCTCTGTTTCCGACCTGAACATGCCAAGAAGGTGTTGGCTACATACCAGGGCTGCACTCCTGGGCCACCAAATTCAGAACTTCTACAGCAGCTGGGCACTGTTGAATGAATTCTTCACAGAATGAGCTGTCTTCCAACAGCTGAGCCATCACCAGGCATGCTCTGAACAGAAAAACAATACATTTAAAGTGTTACAAAGTGTGTGTGGAATTCAAAGCTGGCATTACAGTAGTGAATTCAAGGGTGATTTAAGGGTGATCTTAACCCTGATTTTTGCTGGACCCTCCCCCAAAGGCAGCTCTTCTCTGATTCATAAATTGATTTATTGAAGCATTTGCTCAGTGTGTTGCAGGGATGCTCATGAAAAACACCCAGACACTTAATGGGAGCAAAGAGGAATTTGTGCAGCCCCTTGCTGCACAGCCCCAGAGGAAGGGCACAAGAACTCATGCAATTCCCTGGGATGTTTGTGCACAAAGTCAGGACCCACCTGGTTCTTATTTCAGCAAGGAGCCGGACCACTGCCATTACTGGGGTTGAGCCATCTCCTGTTGCAGGAAGTGAGGTGTGAATAGAGAGACTTCCCTCCTGAGGGAGCAACATGGACTGGACTGCCTGTACTACCTTCTCAGTAATGGACAGTTTATGAAGAGGCAATGCCTGATGGTGGGGGGGCACGGTAAAAAGTTAAATTCAAGTAGTTAGTTTCTAAGAAATGAGGGTGTTTTATTACCTGGAGTTAATTCTTATATTTTACTATCAGAAAATCAGCACCAAACACCAATAAAAGAAAAATAAACAAATCCCAAACCAAGCCAGAAATTAACCAAAAGAACCTCCCACCCAGTATGCAACAGAATATCTTTAAGCACAAAAGATGAATATTTATGTTACTTGAATGAGAACTTAAACATATTGTTAATATATGCTTAAAAAAATAACGCAAACATTACAAATCATTTATAAGCAAAAATGAAACACTTTTTTTACGTGCTGTAGATTAATAGTCACTATGCTGTGACAGAATTAAAAGCAAGAATCAAGATTATACTGAATATTGGATGTTTAAAACTCCCATACCTCAGATCTTGGAACACAGAGCCTAGATAATGGGATAGTTAAAGTGTCTGATGCCTGGGAGGTCTTTCTAGTGTCTATAGTGGTGGGTGGGAATTTGACCGTGGCTATACCTTCTTGCTCATTAATAGATGCCACAACTCCAATGCTTCCTGCTATTCCTTTGCCTAAAACCTACAACCAAAGAAGAGTTGCATGAGATTGAAGGTGTTTCAGCCAGGAATCAGTGTCTGACATCACACACCAACTGCACACACAAGCACAGGGGGGTGTTTTAGGAAAGAAAGCTCCACAAGCAACTCCTGCTGCCAAGGGTCCCAGCACAGGGAAAACCTCAGGAGAGCATCAATTCTAATCTAAGATATGAAATATGAACAGTGCTGAATTACCTGAACTTCAGAACCTATTTTAATTGTCTCCTTAAAGCCACCCAGAGCACACAGGGCAGCCACTGCCTGCCGAGCAATCCTTTGAAGTTTAGCCAGCTTCCTTCCACTGCTACTCCCATTCTCCAAAATGCTCTCTGCATATTTCCCAAGCTGTGGAATGTACATCAGAGCCCGAGACAGAACCTGAAGACAGAAGCAAAAATACCAGGGAACAACTTCAAAGCACAATTCCAACAAAAACCAATGCCCCAAGCCTCCAGCCCACACAGTCTCAGAAGAATTATTTTTGTTCTTGAATGCAATTATGTAACTCAGAATATTCCAAGTTCTCTGAAGTGTGAGCACCATCAAAGCCATGACCATTCCCTGGTAACTTTTAGGATAAAACACAATCTTGGCAGAAGTTTTTGCTGAGGATTTCACCTAAGGAATAGATTAGGTGCTGCAGGATTCAGAGGAACATAAAACCAACGTGTTTTGTTCCAGCCAAAACTTTGTACCCTCAAGAGGCCACAGCCAAGGCAGAATAACCTGACAGAGGCAAGGGAAATCCCCAACAAACAGCACTGTTAATTCCTGAAAAAAATGACAGCAGATTATCTAATGATGGGTAAATTTTGAGTATTTGTCCCACCCTGAGACAGCTGAGAAAGGGCTGGGTCTGTCCAGCTCCACACCCTGTGTTTCAATCAGAAAGGAGCAGCTCAGGCCTTGCTAATCATCAGATTCTGTAACTACTCAACCCCCAGTGAGGAATGTGCCACTCATGATTGTGTTTGCTCACTTTTTCAGCAGTTGTTGTCCAGATCTGGGCTGCATTGGACTCTGGGGCCATGAGCAGGCTGTGCAGCAGGGCAATCACCTCTGCTGCCATGCTGTTTGCAACGTGCCCGCTGATGAACGGCCTCACTGGATCCGTCCTGCCAGGAGACAAAGGCAATTTGAACATTCAATTCAAAACAACACAACAAAAAGAAGCTTCAGGTGTCAACAAGATACATAGGAAAAAAAGAAAAAGGAAGTTTATGAACAGCCAGATTATCTTTGGGAGCACTACAAATATTGGTAGAGAGAAAAGCAGAATGCAGGCTAAGGGATTTACCTGGCAAGCTCTGAATTCCTCTCCCTGCAAATGGAAGTTTGTGCAGTCTTCTTTTTGTCCCCAGTGGACAAGCCACTGGTGCTCTCTGGATTGACAGTCTCTATGGGTGGCCCCACACTCACTATCAGCCCAGATTGTGCCCACTTGGTTGCCTTTCTAAGAGCTGCAGCAGCTTCTTCTGTAATGACTTCACAGCAGCCACTCTGCAAAGGAAATTGCCATGGAAAACAAATGTCAGATCTGTTTGGTCACTCTGCTCATGTACAAGTGCTGGGAACACAGCAAAACCCCCTCCTGGGTGTGTGTTAGTCATAGACAAGCTCTATCTCTTGCTTTTTATCATCTACAGAGAGATCAGGGGTAAATTCACTGCCTTTAAAATTCCATTCTTAAATTAACAGTCAAATTTCTCTGATCAAAATGCCACCAATGAGTATTTCTGGTGCAAATACTCAAGAACACGTCTGAAAATAGACATGAAATTTTAATTCAAAATTTGCATCATCAATGTGCATTTAACACTTGAGGAAAGAGAATATCAAAGAGGCTTAAACCTGACCTACAATGGCTGCAGGAAGCATCAGCTGAAATTCTTTTTCATAATTTGATCTGCTTTTACAGAAGTAAATGATGAATAAAACAACATTTCACATTTTGAACATCAGTAAAACCCAAGAATTCTGCCTGGCCACCAATTTTTAGGATGTTGAGCAATTCTTTAGTTATTTCTCCTCTTACTTTTGTCATGTCCCGATCCATCTTCACCACCTTCTCCATGTTGGCTCCAGTTCCCAGTCGGAATGGGCGACCTTCTGAGCTACTGTTGGAGGGGGAAACAAACACAGGAGCTCTGTTCTGACTGCTGGAAAACACAGCTGAGCTACACACTCCAATTCCATATATTATGGGTGGTTTGAAATTATTTGAAGCCACCTTTGCAGCTGAATGCTCAACAGCAAGAGAAATATGAGGTGGTTAAGGACATTCCCCATTTACAGAGGGAATTTAATCCTATTGAATGCAGTTATTCAAAGCAATTTAACCCTTCCCCCCTCAGGAAGAAGCCTCATGAAATGGTTTTTATTGATCACAAATGCCCAGGGCTCCCAGTTCACCTTTCCCTTGTACCTTTTAGTGTAATTTTTAGAGTATGGATTCAGAACCAGTTCAGGGAGAGGGGGAAGATGGAACAAATAACACAAAATGCAGGAGGTGACAGCACTGGCATTCAGTGATCCCAACATCCAGGTGGGTGCTGAGAATACTAAAGAATCTTTAATAGCAAATTATTGTCCAGCTTATGCATTATTAAAGCAGTGCTTTTAAAGCCATTTTGCCTTGACAGTTCTATTTGTTAGTCCTACCCAGCCTGTCACACCATAAACAAGATAAATGATGTTCCATCAGAAACACTGAGTCTAAGTAGCTAATTCTTCATGAGATCGTTTTCAGACAGATGAAGATGTTCCCATGTTCCTTTGCATTATCTTATTGCTTTGCCAGTAAACACAAGACATTGGGCAGACACTTTGCTTTCCCATTTACTCTTACACCTACGATGTCTCTTTCTGCAGCTGCAGCACTGGAAAAAAAGAAGAAGATAAAGGGAATTGGCAAAATTGTTTCTAATTCCAATCCAGTGAGCTGAGATTACCTTAGTAAAGGCTGAAGGACTTCATGGGAGGACTGATCTTCTCTTTTATGGATAAAAATAGAGAGTTTACCATCCACTGCCTCGCTTTCTTCTCCAGGATCTTTATCACCTTTTATGGAATTTTTAGGGCTGGCTTTTGCCAAGGTAGTATCTGGCTCAGAGGCAGTTGGAGAAAGGACTGTCTGGCAGCCTTGAAGCAGAAAGGAAAAAAGAAAACAAAGAAACACAACCATGAGTTTTTTTACCTTTGGAACTAATGCTGACACATCTGGGATGTGTCTGAAACATCACTGAGACACCCACTTTGGTCTGAGGCCAGGGAAATGAGGAGGCAGATGGAAGGGCACAGGAATATCCTGCTCTCAGAAATACTCCCCAGTGGTTGAGCTCTCTGTCAATACAAAAGCTCCTGGTACAGGGTGCCCAGAGAAGCTGTGGCTGCCCCTGGATCCCTGCAAGTGCCCAAGGCCACGTTGGACAGGGTTTGGAGCAACCTGGAATGGTGGAAGGAGTGGAAGGGGGTGGGACTGGATGGGCTTTAAGGTCCTTTTCATCCCAAGATTCCATGAAACATGAATCCCTTGGGCACAACACCCAACAGCTGCTGGTACCTGGCACGACATAATCTGCCAGCTTTGCCAGCAGCAGGGAGGCAATCTTGGAGGCTGGGTCACTGGGATCATCCTGCTCGCTGTTCAGAGAGGGCACTGAGTAACTCCAGGGAGGCAACTCCACGTTTCCACAGTCCTCAACACTCATGAGAGGCAGAGCAGCACGACACAACTGCAGGATTATAAGCACCAGCTTTGGAGAAGGACGCTGATCCAAGAGCAGGGACAGGAGCTTGGACACACAGGCAGGCTGGCTCAGGATGGCTTTACCTATGTGACTCCTGAAAGGGAAAAGAATCTTGAAATTAAAACCAAATTCATTTATTATTTACAAGATGTATTAAAAGCAATTTCAGGATCTGACATCTTTAGCAATTCTTCCATAACTTGACAGCACTGATTAAACATTAAGGGTCAGTTTTAGAATGGTTTAAAAAATCCACAAAAGATCCCACATGGGCTTTGATACATGGAAGAAAATATTCCAGAGGAAAGGCCTGGTACCTTGAGAGGTCATTCAGAAGGCTGAGGACATCCTGCAGTGCATCATTCCCTGCAGCCTGGTTGCCACAGCACTCAGTGGCTCTGGCCAAGTGGTTGGTGAGGAGGCTGGAGACCTGCCTGGCCAGCCCAGAGTGAACAGCATCTGTGGAACCCCCTTTGGAAGGGATGGAAGAATGCACAGCTGTAATCAACAAAAATCAATACACACACCACAAAAATAACCCCTGATACATCCACCATTAGCCAACAGCCACGTGTAGGTTTAAGTGTTTTATGGGTGAATTCTACCACAGGAAAATGCCCAATGATCACTTAAATCTCCTGCTTCTCTGACTATGTTTAGACAGAATCAAGTGGCAAAACTTGAAATTATTTCCATGGGGAGGAAAAAAGCTAGAATTAAAAAATAATAAGAAGAAAATCCACTGAATTTTGTATTCACTTAAGAATCCACAGAGTCCCAAGTCATGGTGAATGACTGCCCTACTTTAAACACATTTACACCCTCCTCAGGCAGTTGTAACACACAGAGAAGATATTTCACAGCAGAAGGTATTTCCAGTGTTCCTACCTTCTTCCTTTTCCCACTCCACACAGCGGTTGGCCAGCACCTGGAAGGCAGCCCAGGCCATGGTGGCCACCTTCTGTTTCTTGGTCTGTTTTTCATTTGAGCTGGACTCTGTCTGGCTGCTCAGGCTGCAGAGCCGGTCCATGAGCTGCACCAGCCCACTACGCACCAGACATTTCTCCTCGCTCCTGCAGGGGAAATTCAGGGTGCAATTCACTTCTCCATCACAATGGCAACCCAGAACTTGCTGTTAGCTCAGTAATTAATTAATTCACTTGGCAGAAACATGGTTCTGCCTCTCCCTTGTCCTCCCCAGATAGAATTGTGAGGGAATTTAACTCAGAGGAGGAAAGGGGATGTATTTATACTACTTAACACTTCTCCTTAAAGCAAAGCCTACTAAGGCCAGGTGTGGATGTCCCCCATCCCTTCCCCAAGGCCTTGCCCACCTTGTGTAGGGAATGGTGCACAGGAGGCCAATGCTGTTGGCACAGGCGATGGGGGTACCGGGCACACAGGGACACCACCGACGTCATCGTCTCCCCAAAAGCCTCCTGGACCTGCTCCACCATCCCACCACACGTCAGCTCTTCAATCCTGTTGGGGGTTAGAGATTGGGAATGGAAGGCTTCAATTCACAGACTTCCAAATGTAGCTTTAAGAAAATAATAATCAGTGCATGTTAAGAATTACTCAGAGACCTGGAAGGCAAACTGCAAGTCACTCATTTTTCATATGAAACATGTGAACAAGAGAGTGTGGTAGTTATAACTCAGTCATGATTAAATCTCACTACAAACAAAATACAAAACATTTACTACATTTAGATGACAGCTTCAGCTGAATCTACCACTAATACCTAATTAACATCAATTTAGAATTAAACCAAGAGAGGAGGATACCCTCTATACACACCTGGGTACATGTCAGCCCAGAATGAAAGGAAAGTTCATCTACTGCTAAATAAAAGCATTTCTTAGAAGTTTCTGCCTTTTCACCCCACAAGAGTCAAAGTGCTTGTTGCAACCTTAGCTCTGCCAACCTGTGCCCTCACAGCTACTCACTTCTGGCTTTCCCTTATGCAAAACAATTTATTCCCTACCACAAAGACCAAACCACTGAATTCTGGAGAAATGCACCCACCTTGGCCCTCCCTGGAGCACCATTGTCACCGGGCCCACCAGGTGGGTGACGCCCCCGACGCGCACGGCGGCCGTCAGCAGCTCCCTCATGTGCACCAGTGCCTGTTTCCTGGTGTTGCCACGTCTCCAGCGGGTCTGGGCAGCCAGCAGGAAGCTGCTGCTGGACACCTGCAAAGTTTGGGAGGAGATTTTTGTTAACACAGACAAGTCACCTCCTGTTTCTGAGCAAGCTGGAATTTGAAGTGGAATAACAACGTACGGCTTGGTCGGGGTTTGTCCCGATGAAGGCAAAGAGCTGTCCCAGCAGGACACTGTAGGTGGGTTTGTCCCTGCTGTCCTCAATGGCCAGGGACTGCAGCAGGGTGAAGGAGCTGCTCCTGTGGCTGGTGACGTGCCGGCGCCTGCGAAGGAACCGCAATGTTACACCTGGCAGCAGGGAGCTGACCCAGCAACCATAAATGCTGCTGTGCTGGCAGTGATAAATTTGATCAAGCTGAGCACTGGGACACACAGAGGTGTGAAGGGAAGGAATAAACCCTGCTGTACCTCTGGCTGGCCCGGGCAAACTCGATGTCCTCGTTGCCGATCATCTCCAGGTCGGACGGGGCGGACATGCTGCGCAGGAACACGGGCTGGCGCACGGCGTGGGAGATCACCTTGGCCTCTGAGGCTGATTTACAGGCTGAAGTGTTGTAAAATAGTAATAAAAAAGGTCATTCCTGGTGCAGGAAATTATTTACAAACTGGCTTTAAAATCACTGGTGGATATCCTAGGGGAAGCTGGAAGACAGAGTGGGGAAAATCCAGTCTAAGCAAGAATGTGCAACTGAGAATTTTCCTGTTTTCAACCCTGCTGAGAGTTAAAGATTTGGAATTGAAGGCTGCAACTCACAAACTTCCAAATGTAGCTTTAAAAAATAATAATCAGCACATGTTAAGAATTACTCGAGGGAAATTTAGAAGGAGAACTGCAACTCACTCATGTTTTCATATGAAATATGCAAACAAGAGAGTGTGGAAGTTAAAGCTCAGACATGATTCAACCTCACTACAAACAAAATACAAATCCAGCTCAGACAATTTTCCCGTTGTCAGGTATTGTTTCAAATCAGATTTCTTTTGATTTGGTTAAGTATTTTTCCTCAATATATCAGGAGACTTAAGTTTAAATTCCACCTATTATTACTCAGCTTTTTATTTACCATCATCATAGCAATCTTTATTTATTGACTTTATTTATTGTAAAAGAATTAATTTAATTTAGGGGAAAATAGTTTCGTTTAAAGCAAAAAAGGTAAAAACAAGAAATAAAAGGTAGAAAATGCTAATGAGAAAATGGTAATGAGAAAATGGTGGTAAATCAGAGATATACCTGGAGTCTCTGCAGGGGTCCCAGATATGCTCCTTGTGATCCCAGACTGTGCTGCAATGGTCACATGCAACAACAGCTCTGCTCTGTTCATCAAGCTCTTCACCAAGGTTTTTGTCTTTGCTAAGGGATGAGAGGTCTTCTGGATCAGTGAATTCACCTCTTGGAAAAACTTCTCCCTAGGATTACAAAAGGGAAGTAAAAGAAGCCAAGTCAATGTTTGAATGCTTTCAGAAAGGAAGTGTTAACTGAGGGAAAGGTCAGCTAAAGAGAACTTATGGCCTCAGTCTGTTCTCTGCCAGCAAAGGAGAAAGCAGAAAAAATGGAAGAAATAAACAAGTGATTCCTTAGCAAACACAAGGAGTGGCAGGTATTAATATTAATATATTTAGCACAGAAGTTTCTAATAATTCCATCAGATTCTTTTTGAACTCCCTGGAATTCCCCTGAAGCTGCCTAAATCTTCACTTATACTGACCTTAATGCCAGGACCACGTTCTCAAGATCACTCCCATCAAAAGAAACTTCCTTCATTGAACACAGAAGCTCCAGCTCCTTCATCTTGCTCTAAACAAAGGCAAGGAGAAGGATGAGCAGGTTCTGAGGAAGCAGAGTGAGGCACAAGCACCCAGAGCAGCCCCAGGGCTCACCTCATTGAAGTGATAATCATAAAAAAAGGGGACATTGTTCTCCAGCTTCCCGTGCATGGCATCATCCACCTCATTCTGCCACTTCTGCTCCAGCTCAGCCACACTCTGATAGAGACAAAAATCACACTTGTTGCACTTAAGGTGTAGAAGGGATTTTAGAAGAAGAAATCTGAGTACATTTTGTATTTCTGTGGTACTAAAATACATCTTAACTCCTAAAACAACACTTCTGTTGTTTTAAATAATTTTCTTTTTACCTGCAGTTGTCTCTCCATGGCATTCAGCTTCTTAAAGGTTTCTCCCATAATTTTACAAAGTAAATCATATTCTTCAGCATGTTCCTCCTGATACTGGAAATTTATCAGGGACTGGAGAGCATCAACCAAATTGAGATGTTTAATCACACATGAAACCACCATCTCCTCCATGACTTCTGGCTGGATCACTTCCCTAGGGTTCCAGGGAAAGCCAAACTCATTAATCAGGAGTAAGAGACCAACTTGGACAATTCATATTCATAAATCATCAGATGTTGCATTCACAAGCAAGGTTAAAAACCCAGAGGGAAACAAGGACTCCTTACTTTATACTGGGTCTAAATTGAGGCCGAGCACGTCCAGAAATTTCCCTGAGCTTGATCATGATTCCTGGGGGCAGCCTAATCCTGGGCAGGTCAAAGTAGTGTCCAACAGGAGGCACGAGCACATCAGAGGGATATGTGAACTCCCTGTCCTCCTCTATGGTGAGAGGCAATGGAGAAGGGCTTGGAGTAAGGGCTGGAGATATCACCCCATTGGCTTCCACCTGCCACT
Organism: Calcarius lapponicus; assembly: GCA_039654755.1. Lineage (NCBI taxonomy): Eukaryota > Metazoa > Chordata > Aves > Passeriformes > Fringillidae > Calcarius > Calcarius lapponicus. Next base: position 3,745,376 of record CM077478.1, read on the forward strand.
GGCACCTGCAAGAAGGAGTAAAAACCAATGAAAAGGATTTTTTCCCCTCTCTAATTCACCCCTCACTGAGGAAGACACTTTAGTTGACACATTACAAAGATTAAATATTAGTATTTGAAGTGTGGCTTGTACCAAGCATAACCCAACCCTCCTTTTACTCTAAAAACTCCTCTGTTTTGGAGAATAATCCCTCAGTTGTAGGCAACACAAGCTACAGGAAAAATGATCCAAACATCACCTTAAAGCACAAGACTTGAACATAAGAAGTCAATTCCCCTCAGAAAAAAAACAATCAGATTAAAATTGATTTTTTTTTACCTTTGTAAAAGTTTAGATCTTAAGAGCTCTTGACAGGTTTCTTCATCTTTGGTAATTTCTGGCCCATTGTACAAAATCCTCAGCATGGAACAGGCCAGCACAGAGAGGCCCAGGGCCAGGTCAACCAGGAATGGCAAACCTCCTGACACATCCTCTGAGGATTCCTGCAGCAGGAACAGGGAGAAGTTCAAGCAATCCACCAGGAAGTGCTTTCCAATAGATTCAAGAGAGGAGATTTTATATATAATCTTTTAAATGTAAGATATAGCTCAATAGATCAATCTTACATACAAAATGCTTACAAATTAACAGCGACTTGTAAGAACAACTCAAGACAAGAAGTAAGGGATTTAAACATTATTTTCCTGAACAAAGAAGAACAGGTAAAGTTATTTTTACTTCAGTCACCCCAGCTTGTAGTGGGATTCAAGATTCCCTGTGTTTGATCCCAGAATCCCTCCCCCCTCTTCTTCATAGGCTGGAATCATTATTTCCTCGAGACTTCTCTGATTTTCAGGTTGCTACAAATAAATCCTGGAGTGGCTTCAGGAGATAGATAAGACACATTTGATAACAACTATCTCCATGAATCCCCAAGTGCCAGCCCATCCACAGGGATCTCTGCATCCCAAACTCAGGTTTCTTTCATTGCCAACACCCAATTTGTCTCACTGCCCAAACCAGTCACTGCTGGTTTCCATCCCAAACTGCCGGGCTGGAAGCACATTTCTCTGGATCTGGAATGTGCTGTGGCAGGCAGGAGGCAGTGGAAGCTGAAGCTCTGCCCTGGGATTCCCCCCTGGATACCTGTGCTCGGACAGTGCAGGCAAAGCCCCACATGGCTTTGTCCGGGGTGTTGTGCTCGCGCCCGCTCCGCATCTCGAAGGAGAACGTGACTGTGTCTCCTTCCACCTTCAGGGGATAAAAGAAAATAGATTTCATGATTGAGGCAAACAAACACGTTTTTCACACAACTGGTGATGACTTTTAATGACAGTTATCTGGGGGTTGTTTTTATCTCAAATGAGGTATTCTGATTTAATTCTTTTTTCCTTTTTGTAAAGGTGTCTTTTAGTGGAAAACTTAAATTTGCTGCTGGCTGACTACAGTAAAACAAAAAGAACCAGCATAACTGTAAAATCAAAAGCAGAAATTATCAGTGTGTTATTTAGCCTTGACTTTTGCTGTTTGTCTGCAAGAAACCAGGCAATAATTAACAATTCTCTTCCTGAAGGAAGACAGACAAGCTCTTCAATTAGAGAAATGACAACAAATTAATCAAGGAACTTGCTAAAAGAACAGCATCAAAACCTATGTGTGAAAAAATAAACCAAATTCCCTTGATTGTGAACAATGGAGTTCTTGTCTGAAATTGCTTTCCAGTTTATTACCTCTTGATTTCTTTCTACAATGTTTTTGTCACATAAATAAGCCCAGTTTTAGCATGGGACAATGTAGCAGCACAAATATATGTTAAACAAAAATAAAATCACACTGCAGAGAGTGTGAGGGGACACACTGCCAAAGCATTGAAATGCTGAGGTGTCAAGAAGTTTGAGAGATTCTTATTAGCTTTACTGCCAAAAGCACCAATGAAATTCTAAAATCCAACAGAAATGGTTGAATTTTATTTGTTACATTTGCTACTTGATATATTTGGGGGTTATTATCCAAAAAATTGACTTTAAGGGAATCTGCCTAGAACTTCTCCTAGGAGGGTGTACTTAGGAGAAGTACATTAGAGACTGCAGGACTCAAACATCTCCATCAGGAATTCCAGGAAGACACAAAACAAACTCCAAGGGAAGCATCACACAGAACACAGAGCCGAGTTTAAAGTTCTCCCCCAAGGACACAACAGTTCACTGAACAGGGATCTCATCATGGATAACTGTACACTTAAAAGCTTGGAATGCATAACCATGAGGGTAAAATGGGCTGGGCATGGTTTCCAAAGGGGATTTTCTATGGAAAGAGAGGGGGATGGGAATACTGTACCTTCACTAAGTCCTTGGGCCACCCCGTTCCTAAGACACTACGGCTGCCATATCCCAGTGTATTGCCTCCATACTCAGCAACCTTCCTACTGTTTGTGCTAGGACCAGCATAGATCACCAACTTCAAAACATAAAATACACTGTTAGACTGTAAGAGAAAACAAGAAAACCTAATAATAATAATAATACTTAGCACTTCCACCGCGCTTTCGACTCTCGAAGCGCTCCATGCACGTGAACCGATCCTCACAGGCTCGGTGAGGGCAGCAGGGTTAAGTATTATTATCCCCATTTTACAGATGGGGAAACTGAGGCACACAGGGACTGCAGGGGCTTGGTCCCTGCTCACACAGCAGGGCTGTGAGCAGAGCAGGAGCAATCCTGACTGCCAGCCCTGGGGCAGAGAACAAACTCCTTCCCTAGCAGTGAGGGGCTGATCCCAATCCCAGCAAAGTTTTGTCATGACTTTGGTGGGATCAGGGTTTTTTGGGAGAGTTCAATATTAATGTCACCCATTACTAATTAAAGATACTCCCATCAGTTATTTATGAGCATCAGGACTTGCTCTATGCCAAAGAATAAACAGCAGCACTCAGCAAACAGAGCAAGCAGCTAATACAAAGTGGATACGTGTTATTGGTTGTTTTCTTAAAATTAAAATATTTGTTCCTATTAACCCAGGTAAACAAGCTCTTTATCATCAGGGAAAAAGGAACCTGTCCAGCTCTGCCCAGTTTAAACCAACTGTGCTGATCAAAGGAGGCAGCTGGATTAAAATTTAGGAAACAAGGAAAACTGAACATGAGTAAAAATGAGAAAAGTCAAATTTGGACAGCCTGAGCCAGCCTGAAATAATTTTTTTAAAAAACAGAACCAATAGAATTTCTGAGGGGAAAAACCAACCCAAATCACCCCTCAACCCCCCCAATCTCTGGAGCCTCCCACCCTTGTCCCATGGCAGAACTCCCACTTTTTTGGAGGGAATTCCCTCACTGCAGAGGTGCTGAGCTGGCCCTTGCTTACCTTGTCATAATCATACTGGGAGGAGCATCTGTTGTCAAATCTAAGATACAAACAGCGGGCTCCTGGGATGTGGACAGTCTCCTTAAATTTATAGTTATCCCTGACAGGATGCACTGTCTCCACAGTCTTGCCAGCAGCCCAGGGAGCAGGGATCTTCAAACCAGTCAGGAATCCTGGCTCTTCCTTCTCTTCCAGCATCCTGAAATTAGAGTGAGAAATTGGGTCTAAAATACAGCACAGAGATTTCTGTCATTCAATAAACTACTTAAAAATCACCTCTCAGTATTGACACACAGAGACAAGGAACTGACTCCTGGTTTTAGGCATAACTGTATTGAGGGAATTCATGTATTACACATATTATCATCATTATTCATACATTACATATACTCATATTCACAAAAAATCCCATTATCATGAATTCTTTAGTATTCCAAATTCTCCAATGCTGCAAATAAGCATTTTTATTTGATTTTAGCTGTTTGTTTCTGTTCCTAAGCAGGAGCTGGAAAACTTTGAGCTGAGACACAGCATATAAATACAGGAGTTAAAAAGGTTATTTCTCTGTAAATTAAACCATTTAATAGCTTTGCAATGGTTTTAATTCTGTATCTCATGCTGCCAGAGCAATTTACATTTTCTCCTGATGGTCCTCCCTAGCCTAATTTATTGTGAGAGAAACATTTAGATTTAATTTCTAATGCTTGAAATGAGGAAAAAAACCAGAACAAACCATACTCTGTGTAAACAACCTGAAGTTATTAATAGTTTAATTCTATACACAGAACAAAATTTGGAACTAACTGCCTTTTGCAAAAGCTTATATAAAACTGAGACAGCCTTAGAAATCATTCCAGCACACCTTTAAAAATTAATTCAAATTAAAAACTGCTGCTTTATCCCACAGCAATGGTCAAATAGACATTATAGTTCAGTTTATCCCATGAAAAGACCCAAATGTAAAGAAAATCACCTCTCATCAGGTAACTGCTTCCCTTTCTGCTCTGGAGCACAACTGGGGGAACTGTTCAGTTCTGAGAAAACTGGAGACTGGGTTTTAAGCAGCAGTGCAGTCTGTGGCCCAAAATACACAGTGTTAGGGACATGCAAACTGTAAAGCATTTTAAGAGCTCATAATTGAAATAATTAGAAATTATTGTTGTTATTAACAATAAATCATGACTGAGTAGCTCCTGGAGCAGTGAAAATGAACATTCAGCATCAGCAGCTTTGGCAGCTGTTGAGGAACTCTGAACTCTGGTGTGGATGAGTGTCTGGAGGAAGCTGAGCAGCATTTTGGGCCCTGCAGGCCCCAGGTTGGCCCTGGGCAGCCCAGGGTGGCACAGAGCCCGTACCTGGCTGGTGTAAAGGACCAGCTGCACCAGCTGAGGCATCAGGGCATCAGCCATGGTCAGGGTCTGCAGGTTTGGGTGCATCAGGGATGTCAGCAGCACAGGCAACAGGTGGCCAAGCATGGTGGCCTTTGTGATCTGCTCCAGGCCTTTTAACCTGGAAGGAGAGCCAAAGTTACAGAGGAACAACTCTTTTCATAGAGCAGCACTTCTGCTTTTAGTCACTTCTGTTTCATCTTGTAACAGCAACTCAAAATTCAGCAGAGAATGTTTATATTATATTAACAAAATCCCCAAAACAATCTTGAAACCACTACAATTTCTCCCAAGTGCCAGTGACCTTGAATTGCTGACAATTTTTACTGAACAATCTGAGAGCAGAGACAGTAAATCAACAGTTTAATAATTACTCAGAGAAGGATAAGCTCCCCTGGGCACAGGATGAAAGTCCCCATCAAACACAAATGCACCAGTGTGGATATCAGCTCCCAGCACATGGAGCTCAAAGGACTTGAAAAGGATCTGCAGCTACAAAAATATATTTGAACACGAACTCATATGAAAATATCACCCAGGAATTGTGTGTTGTCAATAAACACAACTAATCTTGCAGGCACAGAGAAGCAGACAGTGAAACCTGGAACACAGCTGGGACAGGGAGCAGCTGTTTGTTTGAGGAGAGAAAAGTTCACAGCTTTTGTTTCCACCCCATTCCCAAGGTGGATTTTTAAGAGGAGGGGAGGAGACAGGGAAGGGCAGGTGATGGAATATGTGGGATATAAAACAACACCTAGGGACTGTCATGAATAAATATCTAATCCAGCTACTAGGGATGTAATAACCAGAAATTTAAAAATAAACAGATTGTTCTAGCTTACAGGAGTATTCCCAGCTCATTACAGTTAATTTCCAGGTATCCTACCCATAAATACCATTATAACTGACTAAAACCTTCTGAATTTGAGGTTCCTACAGAAATATCAACCTACAGATGATCAGGATTGACATAGAGAGTGATTCTAAATTCCCCATCAGCTGAGTGCAGGAAGAAACAGTTCCTGTGCATTCAAAGCTCAAATATGAATTGATAAAGAATAATTAGTGCTAACTGTGCTTGTACAATAAATCACAAAGAGCAGCAGTTCCCTGTTTCCAAATTAGGATCCTCCCACTTGTCTTACCTTTGCTCCCTGTCAGAAATGTCACTGTTAATTAGTGCTGTAGTGACTTGTTGCAGCATTTCTAAGACTTCATCACATCCTGTCAGAATTTGTGTGGCAAGAGACAAAATGCTGGTCTTGAGTTCCTAAGTAAAAAAAAAAAGAGTTACAGGATACTTAAATTCTTAGAGAATCCCCCCCAAAAAGGACAACAGAACAAAAAGATGGATTTCCAAATGAAAAGAATGATAATGTGACCTGGCAGGCCTGCAGCAGTAGATTCATCCAAGACTTAAATTTGATTAATGTTAAGCCCCAAAGTGCTGGGAGAAACTAGGTGCATGTTTTACATGATGCACATCCAGTTTCTAGAGGGAAGGAAGCCCCAAGTCCAGCACAGGAGAGAGCTGAGAGCCAGCCAAGGTACAGGACTGGTGACACAATGTCCTAGCAGGGATGAGGAGCACTGCAGAGAGAGAAACTGAACAATGAACACGGCGTGAATAGTGAGACAAGAAAAAATACTCCAATATTTAGCATTTACTCAATGAGCCTGAACAAATCACTTCCAACTGCAGCAGCTCACAAACACACACAGCCTCAAAGAGCAGCAGAGAAAACTAGCTTAGCAAAATACCAGAAATTCAGAAATCAATTCCATTAGGGAAGTATTATTATTATTATTATTATTATTATTATACAACCTGCACTCCAGGGCAAACCTGGGAGCTGGATGAAATGCAGCATTTTAATAAACTTCTACCAATCAAAGCCTGTCCTCTAACAGCTTCCTTGCCACAAACTTTAGTCTCTCTATTTCAGACAAATGATGGGAGTGGCTGCACACAAGATTTGTTTCTTTAAACTGCAAAAATGCAATAGCCAGGTAAGGTAAATAAACTCCTTTTCTATTTATTTAATAGTATTTTTTTCAAGGACCACCTGAGTGATTTGGAGAGGAAAAAGTGTCTGGGGTAACATGTCCAGGAAAGGAAATTCCCATGCCAGGAATCCTTCTAGCACACACTAATTAAAATCTACTTAAAATGTCATTATACATTTATTTAGGAAGGGAAGTGTCTGCTTTCACTGATAACAGGGAATGCAAACTGGAATCCTGAACACAGAATAACTGCAGATTTTACTCTGGACTGTTTTTCCCTGATCTCTAGCTATTTAACTCTATCAAAAGGAAAAGAACCACCAATAAACAGCAAATGCACTGCAGGAACAAGGTGTCACAGGCACACTGACTGGAGAGAGCCATACTAGAATAAAACTTGGTGTTTACCTGTACCTTCAATGTCTCTCCCTGCAAGGAGCTGTCACTGTCATCATTGTCATCAGGTTTAATCAAAATAGTGTTACTGAGGAGGTGGTTCTGCACAGCCATCAGGTACCGCAAGCACGAGGACGCAGCCTTGAACACAAATAAGTAAAACTTTGCATTATCCAAACCCTTCATCAACCCTGAGTCAGGCAAACCTCAGACTTGGAAGTTGGGAGAGAGAAAAAGAAAAAAGTTGAGGAAGAAGACAAGAAAGAACAAAGAAATAATTTTATATATTTAAGGAAAGAAACCAGTTGCAAGATGCTGAATTTTGTGAAGTAACTCACAAAAATATAAAGAGGCAGCATAACTTTGTTCAGGTTTGGAACATTATAGCAATATTCAGGAACTCTAAGAATTAATTAATTCTGAAAAGATTGTGCCACCAGAGAGATAAATGTAATTCCCAGTCCTGAAGGTGATGGTTCCATGCCACTCCTCCTTCCCCACAGGCCAGGACACCCTGTCCCCTCCCAGTGTTTTTATGGAAGCTCAACCTGCCTGTCCCAGGGAGCTGATCCTGCTGAAAACACCTGCCCATAGTTTTACCATCAAATGTCAGCTTTAACTCATTCCTGTCTGTCACTGGGAACTCTTTCAGCCTGTATGACCCACAACACACAACTGCATGTTTGATTCTTTAACTGTGTTGGATATTGAGATCCACAAGCTTTGCTTAAAGTTAACAGCAACCAGAAAATAAATCCATGTATAAACCCATTCCAGCATTACTGAACTATTTGCTTTGCTGTGAGAAATTATTCTTCTCTTCCCTGCACAGCACAAACAAAGGACAGATCTTCTCCTGGATTTGTTAAGACACAAATATAAAAGTTTCACCTCCTTGTACTCAGTGAAGAGGATGGATTCAAGGAGGAAAAGAAGCCAAAGGCAGAGATACTTGTATCAAAACACATTTTACTTACAGGCACAGTTGAAAGAAGCCTTTGAAAGTCATCTTTAGATACAGTTTGGCACTTGGTGATTAAGACACAAGATTCTCGGACAACAATCTTGAGGATGTAGTGCAAGAGCTCATCATTGAGTCTTCAGGAGAGGCAAGAAAGGTGGAAAATGTAAATCATTAATTATTGTGCATTTTGTACAGCTCAGCTCACTCTGCAAGCTGGATCCCAGACATGGGAAACCTAAACAAGGATCCAACTTCAAATTCAGACACAAAAAACCCCAAGGCTGAAATGTTTAACAAGTACAACAGATTTCCAGGGGGTTGCTGTACTGTGCTGATGTAAATCTGATTTCTTATGGCTCCTAGAAAAGATTCCTCCCAGCTTGAACAGGTACTTGAGACTGGCAGTTTTACTGCTGCAAAGTCACCTATGATATACAGAAAAATGCTATAAAATCATATTTATGAAATTATCATTCAAATTTACCTAGAACATGGCAAGGAACAAGAAATTCCAAACACAGTCTGGGTACAGAAGCATCCAAAGTTTGCCCTAAAACATCAAATCTCACCCTAACGAAACTTTCCCCCACAGACACAAACAACATTCAGGTCACACTGCAGGAACACACTAAGCAATTCCAAAAGTTCCTGCAAGTTCACCTCAAGCAAGTAACAAAAAAATACCCTAAAACCAGAGGCTTTTTACCTATAGTGATCATCATCTTCACTTCCAAATCTGTTGTTCTGCAGCTGCTCAGCTAAATTGGTCAGGATAACATCCCGGAGCTGGGAGAGGCCACTGTTCCTCTCTCCTGAAAGGGAAATAAACTTTTGTAAAGCTGCATTTTAAAGAAGAGATTTTATTTCCCCAATAGCTCACTCAACACAGACTGGAGCTCAGGAATGGCTGCATTCCCAGGCTGAGCAGAGCTGCTGTCCCAGACTGGGAGCACTTTCCCTGCCCATGGCCCTGGGAAAATTGGAAATTCCCAGCACTGAGCTCCAACCTTTTCCTGGGAAGTAACAAATTACTGAGCATCAGCTGCTTCAAGGCCAGATTCCCATTTCCTGGTGAACTCAAGGACATTATTCCCTCTTCCCTGAGGTCTAACATCACCTCTGATTACTGGGTACTTGCAAATATTCCTTTTCTCCACCTGACCTACCCTAGGCCATGCAGCATTTTGGAGCATTCCATAATTTGCTCCAAAAGCATGGATTTAAAGCAGAGTAGTGCTCAATATCCCACACTGTTCTCCCTCTAAGCTTGAGATGTATTTTCATTTTTTGTTCTCAGAAAAACCCCACTCTCACCTAGCAATAAGACATTCTCACCTTCAGTTAAGACCAATTTCAATAAATTATTGATTTCTGCTTCTCCAGGATACAGGATATTTAAACCAGAGCTAAGGAAAAAAATAAAACCATGCATTACTTGATGGATTTAGAAGTGAACAAAACCATTTCAGTGGACATGTGACAAATGGCACCACACACTCAGCATCTGATGGAACATTTACAATGTCTGTGTAAATGCTTAGAAGAGCATCCTCCATATTTTAACATCAATATTAGAACATAAGCAGCTGTTTTCTCCAAAAATCTCTTGTGATCAATTATATGTTATTCTTTAGGTCCCAAAGCTTCTCCAAGAGCCATTTGCTTCCCTCTGGAAAACTCCCCATCCATCATTTGCACACAGGGCAGCACAATCAGTTTGTTAAGAAATAGAGATGTCAGGAAAAATGATGATGGCTCAGAGAAAACCCCCAAAAACTCTGGTGATGGGGTAAGAGCTGAGGCTTCTCTGTGCTACCAACAGTGGAAAATACAAACACAATCAAGGAATCACTACTGCTACAGTTTTGTACTTTTTGGAGATTGGCTCTATAGAAGTCTTAGTTTAAACTACACAGAAGATTCTGGAAAGAGCATTTCAGGAACACCCCAGCTCTGCAGAAACATTCCATGTGGAGACTTTTTTCCTCTAACTTGTGATGAACTCTGTCCTTTCTGTGTGAATTCCCCCATTGAGATCACAATCACTTCAAAAGAGCACTTCATGCCTGTCTGAAGTGCTGAAATCATTATGCAACTTTGCCATTTCCTTTCCTTTTTCTTTTTCAGTAACAGAAAAGAAAACTGAGATGTTTTTCAGCTTCACACTGTGAGCAGAGATTACTGCAGCTTCCTTTCCTCTGGCTCATGCTGATCCACTCTGATAGAAACCTCAGGAAAAGTTATCCCACATTGCCAGCTCCCTTTGAGGGCTCCAGTGGCACCAGAATCCCCCAAGGAGGACACAGGAGGAAGGAAACATCCCAGTGCCCACCCTGGAGCTGTTTCACAAGGCACAGGAGCACACAGGTATTACAAGGTAGAGGCATTTTTTCCCTGTCAGAAAGCACAGCCCTGAAAATGCCAGGTAATCCTCCTGAGCCAAACTATTCTTCACTCAAGAGTTGCACAGAGCCACAGAAATTTGGGATGTTGTGATTCACACCAAGAAAATGCCGGCTGATCTTCAAAAGATTTTGTTCTCAAGCTCTGGAGAACTTCCCACTGGAAAATGCAGGTTCTGTTTGTCCTTGGCACACTGGAGCCAGCATTCCTTGGCCCTGAGGTTTCCATTATCTCCTTTTCAGGAGATACAACCACACTTTCTTTTTCCCCTGGGCCTTCAGTCTCAGAGCATTGCTCAAGTATCATTAACCCCTCCAGCATTATTAATTCTGCTTCTCCTGATGTTCCTTTTGTTCAGGAGAACTCCAGTGTTACCACTGAGGTAAGAGCTGCCAACACCAGCAGTGCCTTTCCCTGAACACCACAGCAGCCAAATAAGGAACTCATTCAAAGAAACTCTGCTTGAATTTAGCAACTATTTTATAATAAATATTAAAAAAAAATCCTTAAGAAAGCAAGTAAAAAAGAAACAAATTAAAAGAAAGCAATTACTACTTGTTATTTCATCAAGACCAACACATTGTATCTCTTCTTCCACAGACACAAACTGAAATAATTTTATCATATTATGTCTTAAAATCCATCACACTACATTTCCTCATATTAATGTAAAATTAAACTAAATACAATGTCAGTGTTCATCTGTCACCACATTTCAAAGAAACTAAATTCTAAGTTAAGTTGATATTCACCTAATAGCCAGACAAACTTCCTTCTGGATTTCAGAGCAGATCTGATCCCTTGGGGCCATCAGTAACTGCCACAGTAACAGCCCAGACCTTCTGACAATGTCTCTGTTCCTTTCAGTTTGGGGGCTGAAGAAAAATTTAAAAACCACCTAGGAAAAATTAAAGACAGAAGTATTAATATTAAAAATATACACATTACTTACATTAACTTATTTTCTGCAGTCAGTTTCTCAAACTACTTGTGTGGGTAGTTTGAAATCTGAGAGTCAGAATCTGATTTCAAATCACAAAATTGAGGAGGGGGAATACAAAGAAAGAAGGATATAACCTCTGTGTTTTATTTTAATCTATAGAAATTGTATTTCAATTAGGGCTCTTAAATGAGTATATAACATATTGCAAAGCCACTGCTAAATCAACCTCCATTACATGGATTCCAATGGAGAAAGAAAAATTAAATAAAAATGAAACCAGTTGTTGCCTGTACTACAAGTTTTTCATTTTCCCATGTGAGTTTTGAAGCCCATTTCAGGTTCTGTACCTGGAAGACAACGAGGATGCAGCGGATGATGCAGGTGTCTCCATTGACCATGGCCTTTTCCATAATGTCACAGATGCTGCTCAGGTGATGGGCTTCAATGGGATGCTGCTTGCCCAAAAAATTGCTGATGGGGAGGTTGTTGCTGGCTGCCAGGAGGTTGAGTTGGTGGATGCACATGGCACCAACATGGTGCAGTAACTGGTTAATGACCTCATTTGTGGTTGTTGCATCCCCTGCGAGGAGAGGAGAGTTCAACTGCTGTCTATAGACACAGACTGGATTATCAGCCTCTGCTTCTAAAATGCAATAAATCAACTTCAGGGCATAAAAGGATTACCCAAATCACCTTTTTATTGTGCTGAAGGCAGCAAGAATCTGGAATCTTCCCCACATCTCACTTTGTACTTTTCCCTCTCTTAAATGAAAGCTAAACCATGACCAGTATTTACAACTCTTTTCAGGAATTAACTCAGCTGTTAACAGCAAGGCAGTTTCTGTCTGTTTATTCTCTGCCACTCCTCTGTTTCATTTCCCCTTTGTACAAAGTGCTGACTCCTGGGTTCCCCTCACCTTTGGGCTCTGCGATGACGTGACTCACTCCCAGCCTCTGGCACACACAGTGGAATGCCTGGTTCCCAGGATTGCACCACTGATCAATATAATCATTGGAGCACGTCCAGATCATGTTATTCATTGTATCATAACAGGCACCTGAGAGAAGGGAAATATTTCACACACCAATCTAGCAGAAAACCGGACTGAAGCATCTTTACAGGCATCATAAATCCAAACTATTTGCTGTAAAAGTTTATTTTACCCCAGCCCACTGCAGAGTTGCTGACTGCAATTTCAATCCCAGATGGATCATTTAGGATCTGAAGGATTGATATATTCCTTACCAAGCCCTGGCACCAGAGCCCCCCGTCCGAGCGAGCTGCCCGCAGCATCGATGAGATCCGCCCTGCTGGTGAACTGCCCATCCGAAATGTTGAACACCAGGCTGGAGGCAAGAACTACACAGAAACACAGCTCCAATCAATTCCTGAGAAGTTTATTGCATTCCAGGCAGCCAAGGACTCCCAGTGTGCCACCAATGGCCCTGACTTACTTTTTAAGGAGGACAAAGCGCTGGTGCCCCCGAAGAGCGAGCGCGTGGCCGAGCTGCCCGAGCCCCCCGGGGGTGGCACCAGCATCACCAGGTAGGTCCCACAGGTGTAGATTGGGGTCTTCCTCAGCATCTTCAGGGGCAGCCCACAGCTCGTGTTGGCAGCTGCAACGTGCACCACAGAAAGGTCACAAACTGCACTTCTGCAGAACAAGGCAGAGCTCTGCTCGGGGCTTCAAAGGAATCCATATTTAGAAGGTTTGTTAAGAAGTTTCTACAGAATTCCAGAATGGTTTGGATCAAGATCATCCCATTCCAACCTCATGGACAGGGACAGCCCTCCCAGGGGACCAGGTTGGTCAGAGCTCCATGAACCTGGCCTTGAGCATTTCCAGGGATGGGGCATCCACGACTTCTCTGTGGCCTCCCAACCTCACACATTCAATCCCCACAAGGCTAAGAGAGTTTCACAGGTTATTCAGCTAAAGAAAACAACTTCCAAATAAAATATATTAAAAGTTAGGTATAACTAAAACCATTAAGAATTGTGTGGTGATAATCACATTGAAAGCACTTGGAGCAAAATGGTCTCCTCACATCCAGAGATCACTTGAGATTCACTATGCATTTACTATTTTAAGTTCTCCTGCTCCTCATGAAACGTAGACAGCCCAAATGATCTCCTTCCTGCAACAGCTGATCAACACTTTTTGAGTGCTGACTCAAGAATTAGCCAAGAATAGCCACTTACTCTCCTTTTTCTGTAGCACTTGAGTTGTTAAATGGCAAAACACAACCTTTAAAATAGCTCTCTGAGCTAACTCCTTGCCAAATTCCCTGGAAGCAGAGACATTGCATGTATAATTTATTTTTATGGAAATACTTTCAATTGTTTCAAATTGAAAAAAGAAAACTTGTGTACTTGTAAAGGAAGAAGAGAAATAATTCAAGATAAACTGGATAAAATCTTCAGACAAATCGAAGAAAGCTCCAGATCATCCTGAAAGCCATCAGTGCAGCTTGTTCAAGATTCCCTCATTAACTTGGGTTGTTTCCATGAAGAATACCCAAACATTGTGCAGATAACCTCAAAAAAAGTGCAAAATCACCTAAGATTTATAATATTCCAGTGACTGGTGAAGCAGTAATTCCATTTTCTAACCTGCAGGCCATTTTTACACCAATTACCAATTAGAAGCCCAGCTGAGCTGCAAGCAGAGAAATGCAACTACCAGATTCCCCAAACTAATGCAATAATGGAATTGGAAAATTCTTTCCCATTTTCCATCCCTAAACTTCCTATTTTCCATCCATAAAGTTTCCTCACAATCCTAATTCAGCAAAGGAACTCATAATTCCAGCATTAAGCAAACACTGTGAGGATCTTCCAGCTACATATTTAGGGGAAAAAAAGACAAAAATCACTGTTTGTTTTTTTTTTTTAACCTGTCCTAAGAGGTCAGTAATAAGCAGGATGGATACTGTGTGAGTTAAGAAATGAAAAGCGAAGTGTTTCTGACCTGCCTGGTCCTCCTTGAGGGTGTTGGAGATGGTGGAGCCTGTGAGAGCAGCCAGGGTGGCCGAGGGGGAGGCGCGGTACCGGGACAGGCGGCTCAGCAGCATCTCATTGATGCTCTTGGCAGATTCTCCCTCTTTCCTCATCAGGATAATTCTTTCCTGCAGAGGATTTGCTATACAAATGCCATTTTCTACCTGGTAAAATGGAGGGAAGAAAATACTTTAGATGTTGGAATCCATAAGTGAGAGATCACCTGAATATCAGGCAGGAATACAAAGCGAAGCTTTGCTGACAGAAGTTCTGAAAGCAAGACAGGAGTATTTTTTTTGTTTGTGACTTCTTGGTTCAATAGAATAATTTAACAGAAGATATCTAACATCTTTGAGATATTTAATAGGATATCTTCTATTTATGCTCGTTCTTAAAGACAGAACTGCTTGTCTAAAGTTGAGTTTATTTAGGAAACTCTGCTTAAAAATATATAATCCTTTTGTATTTTCTTAGTGGTGTTTCACTCGCAAATCATTTGGCTCAATTATTTTTCCAGGCAAAAAGTGGTGAGCAATGATTTCTTCAGACCATGATGTTCAGGGAATGTTTTACTGCAGAATGCATCTCTTAATGAAGATGTGATTTAGAGCGTTAGGGATTTTCCATGAGTTGTACTACTACAGCCTCCCAATTCCAGCTCCACCATCCCACTCCATCCTCCTCTGCTGAGCAGAAATACAGACATAAAAAAACATTTTATGCTACAAGAAAATTCATATTGCTAAATATAATCATCCTCTGGAGATGGAATTGGACAGTTCACCTTCTGTTCTGCTCAGTTATTTCACATAAATCCATTCAGATCACGCCCATAAATATCCAAACCTAATATGTCAATTAAAAAATGCTGATATTTAATTAATCTGGTTATGCTACCAACATCAGGCATAGAAAACACACGATTTGCTTACTATAATTTCAAAAATATCCATAAAGACAGAGTGGCCTTTGGGGGTTTTTTCGTTGAGACTTGCAGGAGACCAAATCCAGTAGAAAAAGGTGCCATCTGAAGAAAGATGCACGGTGGTCATAGTGCTGCCAACTGGGAAGTGATTTACTGGCATTGGGATTATCTGACATACCTATGAGACAGAAAGCATCTTAACAGGTCAGATTTTGCAGTTTGGCCTTACAAGTATGAACAGTATGAAAAATAAATAGAGATCAAATGCAGTTAGTGCAGAAGAGGCTTAATATTGGACTTAGTAGTAGCATTACATTGATTTATTACCAACAGCTATTCTGTGATATTTGCCAAATATCCAAACCAGCTCACAGATCTCGAATTTAACCTATCTAAAAATAAAAGGATCATCCCCTCTCTAATGATGGAGAATAAACCCACAGTACCACAAGGAAAACACACATCCTATTGAGTCATCTACCTTCTGCAACTTCTCTTAAACATTGCTTGAAACTTGAGAAGAAAAGGAGAATTAAACATTCTCAGTGTCAGGAAACACACTGGACATAAATGTGTGTATCCATCCTTAAAACTACAGCAGGAAAAACCCCAAAGTAAACAAACTACCCCAGTTTTACAAAGTTGTTTATCTACAAATCACAACCAGATCTGAAACAACACCTGAATTTTGCAACAGGGGAAGAACAAAGAGCTGTTCAGGAAGAACACATTCTTGATTTAAATCAAAGTCCATTTTGCTGTTGTTTGATTGCTTAAAAAAGCGACCACACTGGAATAATGGAATATCCTGAGTGGGAAGGGACCCCCAAGGATCATTATCAAACTCTGGCCCTGCACAGACACCCCAACAATCCCATCCTGTGCATCCCTGGGAGCATTGTCCAAATGTTCCTGGAGTTCTGGCAGCCTTGAGCATTCCCTGGGGAGCCTGGGCAAGGCCCAGCACCTTCTGGAGGAAGAACCTTCCCCTGATACACAACCTAACCCTGTCCTGACACAACTCCAGCTGCTCCCTGGGTCCTGTCCCTGCTCACAGAGAGCAGAGATCGGAGCTGCCCCTCCTGAGGAAGATGTGGATTGGGCTGAGGTCTCCCCTCAGTCTCCTCCAGGCTGAACAACTCTACCAGTACCCCATAATACAGAACAGTGTAATTAGAGATAAATACATATATTTATATATAGGACACATAAAAACAGTAACATCTCTACCATAACTTCCACATTCACCAGAGTCGCTTCAAGGCGGGGGTTAGAAAAACGCAGTTTCACAGAACAAGAAACTTCAAGGATAAAACCAATGAAAACGTGTGTGATTCATTCAGCCTGCTTTGTTCCTGTCCCCTTTACCTGCAGGGTATGTTGATCCACGAGCTGGAACAGGTAGTGAGGTTTGCTATCAAAGGACACGGGCCGATGGAGGAGTTTGCCGTTGCCAAAAGCCACCCAGCCCGTCTCCAGCTCCTCGTTCCGGCAGTACACAAACCCCCTGGAAAAAACCCACCAGGATGTTCAAATTCCATCAACCCTGCCCTGCTTCTTTGGGTTTTATTTCAAATAACAACCACAATGCAACCACAGCACTGAACTTTGACTGAACTTATTCAAGTCAGCAGTTTTTGTTGTGAAAGGCTTTAAGCGTAAAAAGCCTCGTGGTTTTCAAGCAATGAAGAAGCAAGGAGGTACAGTGAGTCACAGCTGCACTAATTACTTAATGAATGACATAATTAGCAAACAAACACTCACAAACTCAGCTATAAATAAGAAGTGACAGAACTGGTCTGTAGTATATCCCTCTCAGCAGAGAAACAACCAACATACTAGACATCAAAAAATAAAATTGAATTTAAAATTCTGCTGCTGTGGAGGTTGAACTAATGGCCTCTACAGGCCCCTTCCAACCTCAACTTGCTCTTTAATTTTAGACAAAACACACTTGTGACAGTGTTCACAGGGCTCCAAGGATGAGGGAAGAGACGAGGATCTGACTCCATGTTTCAGAAGGCTTGATTTATTATTTTATGATATAGATTATATTAAAACTATACTAAAAGAATAGAAGAAAGGATTTCATCAGAAGGCTAGCTAAGAATAGAAAAAGGAATGATAACAAAGGCTTGTGACTCAGAGTCCGAGCCAGCTGGGCTGTGATTGGCCATTAATTAGAAAAAAACACATGAGACCAATCACAGATGCACCTGTTGCATTCCACAGCAGCAGATAACCATTGTTTACATTTTGTTCCTGAGGTCTCTTAACTTCTCAGGAGGAAAAATCCTAAGGAAATGATTTTTCAGAAAATATCATGGCTACACACACTCAGTAAGAATTTCAGATGAGAAACCAAACACATTAAAATAGCATTTAACGAAAATTCGCAATATCATGGAATCACTGACTGGTTTGGGCTGGAGAGACCTTAGAGATCATCTCCTTCCAAGCTCCATATCCTCCCAACATCTGGGAAAGGTGTCCCAAATCAGGAACCTTTGGGTTTCAGCAGCTCACACTGAAGAGCCAGCACTGCAGTGTCCCTTACCTCAGGGTTCCGTGCAGGCCTGAGCCCAGTTTGCTGATTCCCCTGCCCACGGAGTTGGTGGTGTACAGGTAGAGCCCATCGGCTGCCAGGCACCGGCCCAGGTCTGCATCTGCAGCAGGAGCAAGGACAGCAGAGAGCAGCTCTGTAACTCTGCAGCTGGAATATTCCAGCTGGGAATTCTCCCTGGGGGCTACAACCCAGGGAAACCAGCACGTGCTCAAGGCAGGTCACTAGCAACCCTTTTTTAATACTCAATTTATTATTTGGTGCTCTAAGAGCTGCTGTAACACAGGCACAGCCCAGCAGACCCCAGTGGTTTTTTCACATCTCATTCAAGCCTCAGAGGTGCCCAGATGGTCTCACTCAGTGTGAAAGGGAAGAAGAATCTCATATTGAGCCTTGATCTAATTTCTGCCAAACTCTGTGATTCCCCTAAAGCTGCTCAGATCCTTCCACTTCTGAACACTTCAATTAAGACAAAATGTATTTGAAACACAGAGCAGTAATTATTAATAATCAAGATGGGACAGTCAATCTGTTGAATTTCACAGGATCTGGACACTCAGCTCAGGAAGGAAAAGTCCACTCACTCTCTTGCCTAAACACCTAAAAAGAGATGCCTACAGTAAATCTGCAGGTAAAATAAAATAACAACTCAGATTGTTGAACTCCCGTGGATTGCATTAAATGTCATCAAAGCTTGAACTAATATTTCTAAAACCATGTGAACTCTTATTTATTACAAAAATAGTAAGCAAACAAAGCACTAAATAATGAGAATGAATTCAGGAAAAGAAACACAAAAGAAAGCATTAAAAAAAACTCAACTGGGTAGAAATAAAAGCAGAGTAGGGAAGAGGGGAAAAACAAAACAATGAACTTGTACTTCTAAAAATAAACTTGCTGTGCCACTGATAGCTGGCTACTGAACACAGGGATACTGCACAGGGCAGTGATTATGCTCTAACGAGGGGATAATATCCAAACTCTGTCTGACCCCTCTGAAAAATTCCCACTGGAGTCAGGAAGGGTCACTGGATCAACTGCTTTGGACTGCTTCCCACAGCCTGACAGTTAAACCAGCAGCTGCTCTCCAGTAACATTTTTGAGCCCCAACTCGAAAGTTTTCCTTTATTCATCTTTAAACAATTATCAGCACTTAAAGCATCCTGTCCTCCTCTGCTGATGGTGACTGGGATGAAATAATTCACCTTTATTCTCATTGCTGGCACCAGTGTTGGCATCAGGGGCAGGTAACATGTCCTCAAAGCCCCAGGACACGATGTGCTTCCCTCCAAGCAGGCAAGAGGGGGATCCAGGGCCTCCCTCCAAAAGCAACAACCTTTAAGCAGAAAATAAAATAAAATTTTACAAGGAATAGCGGCAGAAAAAATGAGCTAAATTAAAAGTTAAGACCATGATGTATTTAAAGTAATTATTCTGTCAGAGTTCATAAGTCATTTTAAGGAATCATCAATATTTAATGAAAAAATAAAAACAAAACACCCAAAATCCAATCAATGCTTTTAGATTTGATTTTCTAATGTCTTCTGCACATGACTAAATCTTCCCTAAAGCTTTCAATAACTCTAAAACCTTTTAATCACTTTTAAAGACATTCCTCCCTACATGCACTTAACACATTTTCAGAGCTGCTGGAAAAGTTTACAAGGAGAAAAGTTCTACAAACCTGTAGAGAACATCAGCCACAGGCAGGGACCCCAGCTCAGTCTGTTTCTGTAATAGATGCACTGTATGAACAAAGGTTTTCAGCGACCCTCTAAAAGGACAAGAAAAACATGAATTAAAGATGTCTATTGAAGCCAGACTGAAGACACACAACAGCAGCCATGGAGAACACCCACAGCCACAATATGGCATCAGCTTCTTTTCTAACTGGCATCTCTTTCCTGGAGAATGTTCATTCTTTGGGGAGCAAGGGGAAGGAGGAAGAGAGGGGGACAGGCAGAATGCTGGGGAACCTCTGGCCTAAATTCCACCTTTTTTTTGGAAGAGGTGGAGAGCAGCTGGGAGGGAGAACAGCTGGGTTATCAATAACAGGTTCATAAAGGCAATCCAGGCACCTGATAAAACACCTCAACCTTGCTCCTGAGGCAGCTCTTTCAGGACTTCTGGTAGCTGATTAATCACATTCAAATCTTCAGTGCAACCCATGGATCTTCCTGGCTGAGCCCAGGTGTGAGCAAGGGCTGCTGCACTCCCACCTGGAGATGCCTTTCCTAACTCAAACAGGAAAGACCAGACTCCTCCATTTCTTACCAAGATTCTGATTTCCTTTCACAGAATCATGGAATATCCTGAGTTGGAAGGAAGCACAGGGATCATCATCCAGCTCCAGGCCCTGCACAGACACCCCAACAATGCCAGGCTGTCCCTGAGAGCTCTGTCCAAGTGCTCCTGGAGCTCTGGCAGCCTCGGGGCTGTGCCCACTCCCTGGGGAGCCTGGGCAGTGCCCAGCACCTTCCCCTCATCACAAACCCCCTGCCACAGCTCCAGCTGTTCCCTGGTCCTGTCCCTGTCCCAGAGATCAGGGCTGCCCCTGCACTGCCCCTCCTGAGGAAATTGTGCTTTGGGATGAGGCCTCCCCTCACAACCACAAATTTGGAAGATCCAGACCTCTTTGAAAATCTCTATTTTACAATTTCTGTTTTAAAGGTCGAGGCCATTTTCTGGCAGATGTGGTAGCTTTATTTCCAGGCATCACAGCCCACCTAAGCAGGAGAATTTGGCTGTGTCTCAGGTCAGTTATGAGCTGCTTTCTCCACCAACAGGAGTGATCAGCTCCAGAGGTCCTTGCCCTGCACTCTGCTGAATCCAACCTTTTGCTGTCACATGTGGTCACTCAGCTCCCAAACTTCCCTCCTCCACACCCCAATCCCTGTTTTCCCCAGTGACATCTTCAGCTCTTTGCTTTCACTGATAAACCTCAGCCTGGAGAAAATTGACACCAAATACATTAAAGCACCTCAATTAATTATTTAAAGCAATATTTACCCTGTGGTTTTATTTTTAGCAATAAGAAGCACCCAAGATTGCAACTAGGAATGTCAATAATGGTCTCATTTTCAAGGTTTTTTTCTTCAACACATGACTTAGATATTTAAAAGAAAAGTGTGAGGCTTTCAGAGGTGAACAAAGCACAATGGGATATTTCAACTCTCTAAGCAATGCAAGGCAGACTTGCAAAGAAAAGAAAAGATCAACCTGAAGTTCAAAAGCTCTACTTGAAATTTAGCTCAGCTGCAACAGAACATCCCATATTTCCTGCAAAATGACATCTGGGAAAAAAAAAAGAAATGAGATTGTATTTATCAAATCCAATTTCTCTGAGCTATGTTCAAGTACATTGCCTTTCAGATAAGGCAGTTGTCAGGACAGAATAATTTGCCACATACCATAAATTTCTCATTGACTTCATTAAAACAAGTGCACTAGAAATTAAGTAGGTTTCATTTGAATAAACCTTTTCCTAAAGCAAATCACGCCATATCCTGGGAACTCCAACATCTTAAATCAGAGTTAAACTTCACAGACAAGTCTGTGACCTGGAGCAACATTCAAACCAATATTTCCAAAAAGCTCCTTGTGACTTTAAAGCCACATTCATGGGGCTTTGCAGAGGTTTTGTATTTCCTCTCCCTCTCCCCAAGCCCCATTCTCTCAAAATAGTAAGTTTTGATTAAAAGCAAATATGTCCAATTTGTCCTCAATCACTTGATGCCAAGCCCATGCAGGGCAAGGGGTATTTTAATCTACAATGGTTGAACTCTTCACTGGCAACAAAATGAAAAAATACCTCCAGACATTTGAGACACCACCAAAATCAAATCTGAAAGGAACTGCTCTGAAACCTGGCAGTTCCACCTTCTCTGGCCAAAGAAAAGTGCAGGACAAAGAGAAAAGGAGACAACTTTTCTCCCTGATAAACACATTTGGAACTATTCCTAGAGCAGCTCACTGCAGTAGAAGCAGCAATGTGCACACGAGGCATTGCTAACCCAGATCCTTCTGCTTTTGCATATGCTAAACACATGCAAAAAAGAAATGCTTAGCAGTTTCACCCTTTCCAACCCAATATTTAAATATCAGAAAGGCTGGTGCAAGCTAAAAATAGCTACCACCAGTGCAGTCACATCATTTTTGATTTGTTTCAATGGAAAGAGAGAATGAACAACAACCACAGCATTGCCCAGGGGTGCTGGAGTCACCATCCTGGAAGGGTTCAAAAACCATGGATGTGGAATTTGGGGGGATGGTTAATGGTGAATCATGGCTGGACTGTGCCAAAGTTCCTTAATTCTCTCTATTTTGCCAGTAAACTTTAGTGTGCTTGTCACCCCTTAGAGAACATCTGGTTGGGATTTCACCTTATGCCAAACCTCAAGAACCTCAGTGCAACCCTTGAATTTAAAAACTCCAGGGTGTTACATCCAATCTTACCAATCCTGTTGTATTGCACTAAATAGTCTGTTTAGTTGTTGTTTTGCACTGGGTGCTTTGAAATTTGTACTGAGTATGTTATGTCATGTAAATTGTCATTTCCCTTCTCCCATCACATGGTCTCTCCCTCAGACACCCCTCTGCTACACCCCCTGGTGCTTTGGCCCCTGGTTACCCCTGCTCAATGGGATCCCCATTGGCTGTGGTCCTCTTATACCCGAGGGAATGGGGGTGAGGGAAAAGGCCCCTGCAAGAAGGCAATGTCCTCTTTTTTCCACCTGGAAGAGCCTGAAGTGTCCCTTCCCAAGCTAATAAACAGGACACTCATTCCCATGTGGAGAAGAGTGTTTCTCGTAAGACCTTGTGGGCCAGGGTCTGTTGCAGTGTGGTTTTATTTTGCAGGTCATTGTTTGATTTATTGTTTGGTAGTTTTTTGGGCTTTTTTCCCCCTGCTTTTAGAGTGACACAGACTTGTCTTTGTTATTCAGTTGAGCCAGGTGTTGGTTTATCTCTTTGCTACTCAGCTACTTTTCTGCCAAGTTTCAAACCCCTTCCTCCCACATCCAGTTGTTAACCCCTCCTGTCCCAAGCAGTTTTTCTCCCTTGTATCCCTTGCCCTTGTGTTCCACCCCCAGTGCTTTTGATTAGTTGAACATTGTATCTTCCCTTGAGACCTGCCCCCCTTTATAAGCTGTTTCTTGCCCCCAGCTCATTGCCTGGGACCTCTCCCCCTGCTGACTGTCCAAGTCTCCAAGTGAACACCGATTTCTGGGACTTGCCTGAGCCATCGGAGAACACTGTGATGGCGTTTCTGATGGGAGCATGACTTCTGAAAGATTTTGGGGCCAAATGTAAGGAATCTCTAAATAACTTGTGTTCAGGATAATAGATTGAAAGCTGGCCAGGATAGCTATCGAGAGAAATTTGCAAATTTTCATTTGTTTGTCATAGGAATTCCAATTTTTCCAAATCAAAAGGTAGATAAATGCACGTCGGGTCACGCCCTGCGAGGGTCTGTGGGTGGCGGTGACCTTTGATAATTAGTTTTGAAATGAATTCTTGGGGAGTCACAATCGTTTTTGCTGACTGGGGAGTGTAACATCAAATAAAGTAACCCAGTGCCACCCCAGGCCGGTGCTGCTGCCGCTGTGGCCTTTTTGTTCTGCATTGTGCCTCCACTGGAGACCTGAAAGAGGGAGACTGTCACCCCACCACTGTCACCATCTAGCCGGGATGTGCGACAAGGGTCCATAGTTTGCTGGAGTGGACTCAAACAACATAGAGAGACACGGATTCTTACTCAATCCCACGATTCTCTGTCACTTCAGCTCCCTTACCTTGCACAAGCCAAGGCAACCAGGGCGGCAGCAGCATTTTCCTTCTGCTTGTAGGGGATGTGCTGGCCGGAGGGCGCCGCGTCCTCGAGCCAGGAGCAGAGCAGGGCCTCGATCCCGTTGAGGCAGTCGGCCGGTTCCTTGGTCAGGCTCAGGGGCTGGCAGTCCCGAAGGCAATTCAGCAGCACCTCAGCGGTGATGTTACACAGGGAAGGGTCCGTCCTGCTCTGCGACTGGATCAGCGGGAACACCAGCAGCAGCCCCATGCGGGAGGTGAAGGGAGCCTGCTCCGGCTGCTGTAACAAACCCTGGCGCTTGAGCAGGGCCAGGGCCTCCTCGTCGCCGGAGCTGTCGCGGTCGTGCTGCTCCTCCAGGGCCAGCTGGCGCTGGGCGTTCCAGAGCCCGCGCAGGGCGTTCAGCCGGTACTCCAGCAGCCGCGCGTACGCGTTGCTCTGGTTGCCGCACACCGAGCGCAAGCGCTCCGCCAGCTCCGTCGGGTTCTTGGTCTCGAAGGTCAGGATCTGGAAAAGGGGAAAGGGGGTGTTGATGGAGGGTTTTAAAGGGGAAGAAATAAAATCTCATACGGCTGTGGTGGGATTTTTGGAGCAGCTGTTCGCTGCAGCAGATGGAGGGATATTGTTTTTAATTTTTGGGGCCGAAGAACGGGCGAGTGGTGCTGCGTCCATCTCGGGATGAGGAGTGATGGCCATAAACTAAAACACATGGAATAAACTAAAAAACTAAACCACATGGAATCCCGTGAACCTCTATCCATGGAGGATGGCAAGGACTGGGACAGCTGCCCAGGGAGGGTGTGGAGTCTCTCTCTCTCTCTCTCAGGACATTTCCCTGGGTCACCTGCTCCAGGTGACTCTGCCTGGGCAGGATTTGGACTGGGGACCTCCAGAGATCCCTTCCCCAGATCCCTTCCCACCCCACTGCTGTGGGATTCTGTGAGCCTGTTATTGCTGAGTCAGCATCCTCACCAAACCCAGCTTTGGGGGTTGCTGATGGGGATTTTTAAGCTTTCAATAAACAACAACAACAACACAGATTGTAAAGAAAGATACACACACGAAAGAGCAGCTTGGAAAACAAACATTCCCCTCTCCTCTGGAGCTTTTTTCTGTAATCGAGGCAATTTTGCTATAAACTTCAAAAGAACTGCGAGGTTGGAGGGTCCCAGGGGTTTAGAGCCCTTCTACGAAAACTGATAGGTCACAAATATTGTGTAACAAGAACATGCTTGTTCTAGTTTTGGAACTCTTCAAATAAACAAACCAACCAACCAACCAGTTTATTCCAATCCACCAAGAGTTCTGTTACACTCTCTCCCTCCCCTGCTTTTTTCTCTCTTAAATTTTATCATCTTGCACTTAGCTACACCTTTCTCAAAATACTTCAAGTTGCTGCTGTAGTTAAAAACCCTAAAAGTCTCCTCCTCATCATTTCAGACAGAAGAAAGAGGCTTTTTTGGCACTTCTAAATAAAACTGGAAACTAAGCTGGAACAACAGAAAACAAATAAAGCATGACACAAAAATATATTTATGGTTTAATACCCAGCCTGGGACTGGAAAACTCAGAGTTTTAAGTAATTTGCAGACAACTTTTCTCCTTCCAGCAAACAACAGTGGAGATCAGCAAAGTCACAGAAGCTGTGGCAAGCTCAAGGAAAGCCATGAGCCAAGCATTTTCTGATACTCTGGATCCAGTGTCCAAAGGGATTTGGTATCCAAAGGGCTTCTGGCCATGTTCCAAAGTGCCTCATTTCATCCACCCTCAAACACAATTTTTGGCCCATCTTTATGCTGTAAAGCTGTCCTTCTCTCATTTAATAAATAAATATGAATGTGGGAAGGGGAATGCGAGAGACAAAGCTGCCATGGAGAATGGCATCCAGGGCTGTTTGTTTTGTGGGGTTTTTTAATTGCAGGCAGCAGTCATAGAGATCATGAAATAAATGTTTCTGGCTAATTGCAGGCTCCTGAACAGCTTGTTAAAATGCTGCAGGACAAATCACATCTGTGCCACCCAGCCTCTGACTAAAGGCAAGGAAACAGCTTTGCTGTAGGACTTTGACCACTAGAGCCAGGAAAAGTTTACCTGAAAGGAATTCACATCCTAATTACACTTGAATGGATGTTGTATTGAGCTCCTTATACCTAATAAGCTTCCTTTAATTAACTTCTCCAAGAGATTATGAATATTAATTCCTAAACCACATATTACACATTTAAAATAACCACCTCCTGTTGTGTGCTTTGCTGCCTCAAAAATAAGTTTGTTTCCTGTTCTAGATGGAATCACTTTTTACAACAGTTGGCTTTTGATTTTCTTGAACTAAATTGGGTGGATTTTCCACTAAGTGACAACAAGCTGCAGAAATGGAGGAAAAAGAGAATTAATGTTTGCATTTTCAGAGTTAAATGCTGAAGAAAACAGGTCTGTGGTCTTTGTTAATAACAGATACCACAAAAGACAAGCTGTGATGTACTTGGTGTTGCATGTCTTGCTCCTCAAATCCCACAGTTTAACAGGAAAATTAATTTTTTTTTTTTGTTTTTGCCTTTGGTATGGCCCTACAGCTCTGAGTCTGTCTTGCAGCAATCAGGACGAGTCAGTGTCATCAGTTTTGCTGATGAAAAGCCTTTTCCTGCTGAAGTTTTAGTTTCTCCCTGATCCCACAGTTCCCAATTTGCTTTAAAAGCGCGCATGGTCTGTCTGGGATTTTGCCTCAGTCTTTCCTAAGGGAAATGAGCCCTAATTTGGGTAAATGATACAGGAAGTACATCAGCTTCAACAGATTCACAAGATCATTCCAAAATGGGACTTCCAGACTTTTGATAATGCAGTTTACATCATCTGATTTTCATACAAGGCTTATGGAACCAGTGGGGAAAAAAAACCCCTTAATTATTCAACATCATCTGAGAGTCTAAGCAGGAATCTGCACTTCCAGAAAATGAGAGATGTTAGAAGAAAGGTGTGAGGTCATCTGCTGTACAGGACACTTCAGCAAATTAAATTAAAGGCTGTTTTCCTCAAAAGCTTTTTTACTAGAGGTCAGCACTCAGAGTTACCTCCAGAAAGGAGCTTGAAAACCAAATGTTCCCAGTGAGGCTGGGACAAACACCCAGGAGCTTCCAGGGTTCAGACACATCCCAGGGAACTGCTCTGGCTCTCCCTGGCAGCCAAGCCCAGCCCTTCCCACCCCAACAGTGCCAGAGCTTCACCTGGCCCCTGCCAGATCCATCAGTGCTTCCCTCTGGATACATTAAAGACTCCACACAGGAATCCCAGCCCTTGCCAGGATATCTCCAGGCAAAGCTTGTCATCTTCCAACTATCTGAAGTCAAAACAAGTTAAAATAAAATGCAAGAAAACCCTCACCATGTTCTTTCACAAATTCTGATACAAACAACACAAGGGTTTATAAAAGGTAACTATTTTCTATTTTAGCAGGGTTTGTAAAAGGTAAAATTCCCTTTCCTTCTACCTCAGGATTTCCACCTGAGCCTCAGCTCTGATTTGGGACTTGGGGTGCCTCGATATTTCCCTGTGCAGCACCTGGGGAGGTGTCAGGGGCAGGCACCAAACCCAGCCCCACACAAACCCCACTGAACCAGTCACTGATCCATCACCCCCAACTGCAAACACTCCTGACTAACAGAATCAAAGAGGATGGAACAAACATCACTTTGCCAGAGAACAAGTTATCCTGTAAGTAGCTACTTACATATCACTAAAAACTGTTATTAAACAGCTGAATTGTCACTATTTTAATTTCACAGTATCTTATCCTTACACACTATTTCCTTGTTTGATCTTTTAAATCAATTTTGGTCAATATTTTAATTAAAAAATGGTAGAGCCAGAGTTCAATCACTCTAATTGGTCCTTGACATCTTCTTCAACATCAAGAAGCACAAAAGGTATCTGATTTTGGATGAATTGTGGGGAGGTGACATCTTCCCACTGTACCCAATATTTGTCCTTTGGCATCCCACCACATGACCTCACCCAGGTAATTCTTCCCATCAAACAGAATTTTTGCCAAATCTGCTCCAGGAAGGAGTGGCTGACATTCCCTATTTTCAGAGCAACATGTTTCTCTGCTGATAGTAAATACCAGACCAAGTCCAATTAACACACACCAATATACATGAGGAGTTTTAGCCTGAGGTTTTATGACCCTATTAAGTAAATTTAAATGTGAGCTGTCACCAAAAGGCAGCTTTCTTCTCCTCTGGCTACAATTCCTGCCCCTTGTCCCCTCCCTGGTGCCTGTGGGGGGTTTGGATTTTAATTCTGCTGCACAGGGAACTGAGGGGCAGGGAAGCTGTGCACAAAGAGGGTTTTTATCCTGAACTTGGAAAGGGAAACCTCTAAATCTCCCCAGAACATTTAATTCTTTCTCTCCAGAGCTCAACTGGCTGAAGTTCACACGTGAAGGTGAAGATGGTGGAACATTTATCAGGATCAATTACACCCCTATACCCCCTGAGTATTAAATATGGATCATTCCCATCTCACAGGAGGTACAAACCAGACAGAAAAACAGAAACAACCTCAAAACTGTAAAATATCTTTAAATCAGCATGAAAAAATTGAATTCTATTACTTTGACCACTCCATTACAGGTATAAGGTCATTCCTCTTGTACAGAATTAACAGAGGCAGCACCACTTGTTTACTTGGCTCTTTTGCCTCTAGAAACACCAATAAAACAATGTAAAAAGACTGAATTACAAAAAGTATGGATTGTTCTCTAACAGAAAGAGCACAAGTGACAGTTTTAAAGGTACCCTGAAGATTGAAATACACATCCCAACTGAAGCTGCTCCATAAACAACCCTGTGTCCTTGCCTCCCACCGTGCATTTGCTGGGACACCAGCACAAAGCTGCCTTGGTGCAAAACCCACCTTAATTTCTTCTAAAACATTTCCTAGCCCCTCTCTTAGGCTTTTTCCTTGCTACACCACGTGCCCAATATACAAATATGTGTGAACATTTTCTCCCTGATGTTTTAGCAGCTGCTGCACTTTACTCCATGCTTTAGTGCTGCAGTTAAAAAAACTACAAGTCTCAAGGTTGCTCCAATTTTTTCTGCTCCAAGAAATCTTAACCTTATCCTCTTGTTCAAAGCCTCTGTGCGGAGCAGTGCAGGTTTTTAACTACTCAGCTAAAAGCAGAAACTATTTTCTTTTGTGAAAGCACTGGAAATCTCATTGCTCACAAATAAGCACTAAGACACTGCTATCTTTTACAATTTTATCCCAAATTATTTCTGTAACCATACAAATTTGTGAAATAACCTTTGTATCGGAGATGAATTACAGAAAACAAGCAAGCTGTAAATAAATAAAATGCTATAAAGTGTTGTTTCTTTGTTCATTAATATATTTCTTTGGCTCTTACTCAAGTAGTAGGTGAAAAAAGCTGCAAAAGGTAAAGAAAAATCTTTGTAATTGAAACATCTGAGAGCGCAGATCGCTGAATTAATAAGCTGCAATTGGTAACAAGATCTATATTTGGGAAACAGATTTGCAAAATCATCCTTGAGAAGTTTCCTAACGTTTCTCTACAAGGTTACCTAAAATACAACTTCCAAAGCCCAAAGTCAGAGGCCCAGTGGTCCATATTGGAGAAGTTGAATCAATTCCAGGTCCTGGCAGAGGACCCCTGGGGCACTGGGAGGGAGGCAGGGGCAGGATGAGGCCGTTCCAAGGCTGCCACACGCCTGGATCTGCACTTTCCAAGGCAGAGGTCACAACCCCAGGAAGGGTCACCCACTTAGGAAGGAGTCAGTTGTTGATGGTGGCATTAGGGACTTTCAGCATGACAGAGGTGACGCTTGTGGATGGCAGAAAGGTCACAAGCAGAAAGGTTTAAGGTTTGGGAAGCACTGACCCAGATAATTGCAGGGAACTGCTCTCTCTCTCTCAGCAATCAGGCAAAAGTGACAAAATGTTTTCTCTGGGCTGGGAGGAAAATGGGTGAAAACTTCCCAAGTTTAGCAGAAAGCTTCCAGTCTAAATCATTTTATGACAAACACAAGTCAGTCACAGGACTGGCACATGATGAGAAAAGAGCACTGGACTCTTCAGCTTCTCTGTGGAGAGCCAGCCCAGGCCATGCTGGGGGGAAGAGGAAAGGCCACCACTTTTTCCTTACTTCTTTCATTTTTAATTATTTTTTTTACCTTCCACTCCATTAAAGGTAACTATTTTCAGTGCAGAGCCACACCTGCCCAGTGGCACCTCTGTCCTATAGAACAGAGCTCAACAAGAGCACCAGATGAGGACAGACAGACAGACATGATCCCAACAGCTACTGAGGGAGGAGTTGCACTCCCAGCTCCATGGGAAACCAGAGGAAGGCTCCCTGCCCATGGCACGAGGGGATTCTGGATGATCTTCACCCCAAACCATTCTGGGATTCTGTGGTGAGCTGGCAGATCAAATCTCACAGCTTTCAGGGACCTCTCCTCCTCCAGACAAACCCTGACCACGCTCCTGGTGCTCCTCCAGGGAAGGTGCTTGGCTGGGAAGATTCTGGAAGTGCTGCAGTTCCCTTTGGGCCACATTAAGGAAGTTAAAGGGAACATTAAACCCTTCCTGCACTCAATGTCCCCCCTGGATGGGCACTGACCAACAACATCATGGTAACACCTCCAGCTCTGCCACTGAGGGTTGTCTCTAAGAAGGAGAAGACTTTGCTCTTTCAAAGATTTCTCTGTGTGAAAGGTTTTAAAATGAAGGTCCAAAGGCTTCTGTAATCACTGACTAACCCAGGTCTCTCCTGACTAGAGGATTTTAGTGGGAAACCTGCACCAGGAGCAGCTGGTTCATGCATAACATTACAAAATTCTATCAATTTTTTAAAAGCCCAAATTTTCTGTAAATATGCTGAAACAATCTAAGAAGTTGGCACACATCATCACAGAAAAAAACAGAGCAAAAACCTCCACACCCTTTAAAACCCAACACAATCTTCTCTTTCAACTTGTTTTAGGAGTAAGGCTCTTGTAACATACCTTTAAAGAATATATGTATAAATACAAGTGCATACAAATACACAAAGAGATAAAATCAAAGCTGCATGGGAGTCACAATAACAAAATAATAAGTTTCCATAAGCCTCTATTGGCATAACACCAGCACTGTAACATTTTTTCCTTTGCTTTTCTTTTTATAAATAGACAGAACCTTGGAACAGAAGGACAAAGGAAACACATCCAAACACACTGACATTAGTCACCAATACACTCTTTAAACGGATATTTAGGCAAAACAGACCAGAATGATATTTCTCCACCCCAAAAAAAAAAATCCATTAAAGTATTAAACACTATACATTTTTAATTAAGCACTCCAGCTCCTAATTCAGCCAGGCTTCTGACCACCACTGATGAAGCACAAGAGGTGAATTAAAGAAGTTTCCTAACCAAAGCAGCAGCTGCAGCATCTCCTACCCTTGGCCAATAGCACATCCCAAGAGATTTCTGTTTGGACCATTTTCAAAGATATTTATTACACTGCAAGTAGGAGTAGAAAGAGTGTAAATGAGCTCTTGTGTAGCAGTTGATTGCACGGCCACGCTTCGATCAGATGTGTGCACCTATTTCCACAAAATGGCTCCTCAAAGCCATTCCACATCACCAAAGTATCCCTTATGTCAATGAAAACAGCATTACAAAAAGGCAGAGAGAAGTTATGAGCTAAATGTTTTACATTTGCACCGTGTGAAATTTCATTTTGTAAAAATCCTTCCCCCTCAATACCAAAGTCTAAACCAATTTGCAGATATCTGAAAATGAAATTGATCACTTGTGATCATCGATTCCATCAGTGGATGGAAATAAAAGGCTTTGATAAGCTGTGACTTAAGAATAAAGATCAATATAAGTCAAAATCAGTACTTATCAAAAATCAGCACCACAGCAAAAAGTCATATTTGATTATTTATTTCAAAGTTTTGCACTGCAAACACAAACAGGAAAAGAATCTCTGGAGCAGAAAAAAAAATGAGGTGAATCAGTGGCACTGGATTGCTGCAACACTTGTTATAATAAATGTCAAAGCACAAGACACAGTAGCACCAATTCCATTCCTATCTCTCCCAAACAACTGGAGTTTTAGAACATTCCTAACACTAACAAAAAAATTCTCCAGAGCTGAAGTGTTTGTCAAGTGAAGCTGTGTGTCAAGTTTCAGTCTGGAACACAACTTCTGACCTGGCTGGCAAGATCTTAAAATAAGGTCTTGTTTGTTTTTTAAAGGATATCCTCCTTTTTTGTGATGTAACATGAAAAATGCTGTGGGAGCACTTTATTTTTCTAGCACAGTTTTTAAACTCAATTCTGCTTCTAGAACTATGCCATGGAATCAAAATATTTTCTTGCATCCACGCTGTACTGAATGCCAGAGCAACTCTGATCACAAGGGAGAATCATTCCATGTTTATACACACAGAGATAAGTCAGCCACCTTAAAAATCTCCCTTTTCCTGTTCATGTGATATTTGCCAACATCCATTTCGGGGGAGCAGCTGATTTCTCCATGCCATTCCCCAGTGTCCCAACACACAGGGCAGAAAACACACATTCTGCAGAAAACACCTTTCTTTAGATAAGGCTGGGGGAAGTTTCCCCAAAGCCCAATGAACAATAATGTTGTCAGGACTGCTCGTGAGGTCATCTCAGCAACAGCCCAGACAGCAGCTAAAACCTCACTAGAAATGATTTTTCGGCCTAAAATGCCTGGGACCAAACAGAGGCCGGAGATAAAGCTCCGGCTGGAGCGTCCCCTGCGCGCTCCCACCGCTGGGCTCCGGTGACAAAGCCCCTGTGTCATTGCGAGCCACACTGCCGGGGAGGAGCGTGGGGTGAAACAGGAGAAGGGAGGCACACAGGGGGGGAAAAAAAAAATGCAGTCTACCAAAGAGATGCAACCTATAATCCGTGACATTCAGTCCTTCAGCGGCTCCTCCTAAGATAAAACAGCTGCACCGCCTGCCTGCAGCCAAGCAACACCAGGGGCAGCTCTGGGAAGGTAAAAAGCTGGGATGAAAATCTGGGCTGCCCTCCTGGATCCTTAATAACCGAGCACTGTCAACAGCTGAATAAAACACCCAGGCACCCCTGAGCGTGTTGTTGTAAGGCTGATGAATTACAAACCGTCTAAAAGTAACAGCAAGAAAACGCAAAACCTTCAATAAAAATAAACAGGCCAAAGGCCACGCTGAAATCCGTGAGCTCGGCTCTGATCTCCAAACCTTATGGATTCAAAACAAGGAGGACGCACCAATACTTCACCCTCCATTTACATCAGCACCTCACCATCCTCCTGCCCAGCTCCACTTTCATTATGATCTGAAATAAATCAGATCGACTCAAGACAAGCAGAACGCCTCGACACCGGCTGGCTCCGGACTCCAGATCCCTCACCCGGCATCCGCACGCAGCATCCTCCGTGCCGGCCCCCCATCGTCCCTCCCCGAGTCATCCTCCCTGCACCCCCATCTCCCATCCCCCGTCTTCCTCGCCTCAGGCCTCCGCTGCCACCGTGCCCCTCTGCCGAGGGCATCCTCCCCCTCAGCCCCCGGCCCTGCCCCGTCCCTCCCCTCAGCTCGGGCGGCCGCCTCACCTCCAGCTCGGTGTCGCCGGGCTCGGCCACCCCAATAATCTCGCTGGGCAGCTCGGCCAGATCGGTGACCCGGATCAGCCCGTCGTGCAGGAAGATGGTCTCCTCCTTCACCGACAGCCACTGCGCCGAGTCGGTGGCCGCGGCCGCCGAAGCGGCCGCCGGGGACCCCATGGCGCGGAGGGCGGGGGGGCTCCGCAGGGCTGAGGCGAGGCGGGTCCCGCTACCCGCCCATGGCGGGGGCAGGGCGGGGGCAGGCGCGTCCCCAGCGGCCTGAGCGCCGGACAGCCGGGGCGCGGCGGGCAGCAGCGAGGAGCGGCGCGTTGCCACCGCGGCGGCGGCGCTCCGGGGAGCTCCGGGAGCCGCCGTGCCCGCCCGCAGCCCCGCGTCCCGCGCCCGCCTCACACACACCGCTGACAGCGCGACGCCATGTTGGGGGCTGAGGCGCGCCCGGCATGCACCGCGCGGGGAACAATACAGCCGGCCCCCTCCCAGCCCGCGGGGCCCCGCCCCGAGCGCCGGGACGCGCCCCCAGCGCCGGAGCTCCGCCCCCCGGCCGCTCCCGCCGCTCCGCCCGCACCGGCGGCGATGCCGGCAGCGCCTCACCCGCAGCGTGTGCGCTCCGCTCTGCGCTCCACCCGCACCGGGCACGGCGGATCGGCCGCACCGAGGAGAGCGGGTCAGCTGCACCGGGCGCGGCGCCGCACCCGCACCGGGAGCGCTCCCCTCAGAGCTTCACCCCGCTCGTATCGCGCTTCACCCGCGACGGGGAGAGCAGATCGCCCGCGCAGTGGGGAGCGCATAAACCGTACCGGGTGCGCTCCCCTCAGCGGATCACCCGCGCTGGGTGTTCTCCCCTCAGCGCCTCCCCTCGTCCCTCAGGGACTGCTCCCCTCAGCCCCTCGCTCGTTCCTCAGCGAGGGACACTCCCCTCAGGGCCTCACCTCGCTCCCCTCGCACTGCCCCGGGGTCTCACCCTCATGCAATGGCCGCTCCCTCCGCTGAGAGCTGCTCCCTCAGTGCTCTTCTCCTCAGTTTCTCTCTCAACCCGCTTGGATTCACTTACTGGGCCCCTCTGAAACGCCCCATTTTCCTCCAGGGCTGGTCCCTCTTGGTTCTCCCTCATGGTTGTTTCTCCTCTCCCATACCCCTGCTCACCCCTATTTTGGCTGTCCCCTCACAGAATTATTTCCTTTTTTCCTTTCCCCTTGCTCCCCTCTGTCACCATCTCACAGGAATCCTGAGACCTCTCAAGGAGCTTTTCCCAAAGAACTTGTGAGCAAGCAGGTACGTCCCTTCAAATCTGTACCTCTGGATTTATGGATTCCAGAGAGTGTAAAGCAGAAGGGTTGCAACACCTCAGTATGTGTGGAGAAAGGGGGATCCAGAGGAAAATTGATCCTTCTTTCCCAGCCTAATTTCACCCTCAGTTCCCTCAGACCTTGCCCTGAGCCCGTTCAGAGGCACAAAGTGTCAGAGGCAGCTGTACCTGGATGTTCAGCAAAGGACGTGCTGCTGAGACAAATCATGTTAATGAGAGAGACGTGGTGATAAATGTTAAATAGATTTAGTGGATAATTGCTATGGGGATTCCCATTGCAAGTGTCTGCTTTTCATGGAACAGTGACTGTGCACAACTGAGCAGACATAGGGCTCTATGCATTTATTTACCTGTTTGATCAGATTAAATTATTTAACATATTAGTGCGTGATAACAAATGTGCTGTGCTATTGCAGGAAAAGCTTATTCAGAGCTGGAGTAAAACGAGATCTACCACCAGTGCTTTATATCCTATTATCTGGTTGGGAAGAAGCATATTTTTTCCATGTAATGGATGACCACCCAACATAGGACCCATGCAAAGCCCTTTTGTAGCACTGATTCAGCAGTGTGAGCACTCACACCATTGTGCAGCTTGTTTTTGAGGCCAGTTCAGTTGACACAGGGTTCAGGTAAGTTCAAACAAGCAGTGATTTAGAGGTCTCTGTGATAGCTCTGTGCACTGTTTGGTAGGACACCCCTGCTATTCAATAATGTGCTGGAGAGTAGAAGAGTCTCCAAGCTTGGTTTATTCTAGAAATAGATATTATTTGCCTCTCTGCAGCAGTAATTTTTGATCAGGGAGAGTGTGCAGAGCTGCTATCAAACGTTTTTATGAGGGAGAAGCTTCGTGGGCATCTGTTATTTTTGGTCAAGACAGAACAACGGCTGCAGACGGACCCTGATCCTCCCGTGGGAGCCCTGGGAGGAGTCAGAAGAGAGGGAATGCTGAGATTGGAAGATTTTATGGCAGGTGGGACGTGGCAGCTGAGTTCTGGCAGGGGAGATAAGCCAGGCTCCCAAAGGTTTCTTTGGAGCAAGGGAAAAACTCCTGGGGTTGGAACAGAACAGAAGGGATATTCACCATTTTATAGATATTGATTTGCTTATTTGGAGTTCTTCTGAATTCTATTGACTTGACAATTCCAAGTTGAAAAAGCAGTTATTGAATGAAAACAATGGAATAAAACTGAGAAATGTACCCAGGTAAATAACATAATTACTGCTAAATGTAATTTCCTAAATTATTTGAAGTGCCTGCCATTCAGGAATTGAGAGTGTGTGGTACAATCTAGAAACTTACCTGGAATGCTGATGTGGCTTCCTACATGGGATTTTCAGCACTGGGGCTGTACTGGATGCAGCAAACCCCATTCCAGTTTGCCTGGAATCTGCTGCAGAAGATGTTGTGTAATGCAATGAAAAAAAAAAATCATATTTGTGTTCTGCCTGTCACCAGCAAATGTCAGCTTCAATGTGCAGTCAGAGAGGTACAGCAGCAACTACAAAGAAGTCTTGGACTACTTTATGGGATGACTTAAAAAATAGACCAGAATAACTTTGGGACACAGATCATCAAGCTGAAGGAATAAAACCCTCAGCATGTAAATAGGCTCCTACAGAAAACCACTCTTTTGCTTCCATTATTTGGCTTTTTTTTCCCATTGTTTTGGAGCAGATGTTGAATGTTCTTTGATCTGCTGTGGTTGCCTCAGCCTCTGGTGGCAGGATTTTGGGATCAGCTCCTTGCTGTGCAGGTCTCCTGTGTCCTGGTGCTTCTCTGGACATCACAGATACTGAGATTTAGCAGAAGATGCTCATGGGCTGTGGGCAAAAATTCACTCCTGCGAGCTGCAAATGGAAATTCCCAATTCCTGCTTGGAATTTGCCTATTATGTAATGGGATTTA
Source organism: Calcarius lapponicus (assembly GCA_039654755.1). Taxonomy (NCBI): domain Eukaryota; kingdom Metazoa; phylum Chordata; class Aves; order Passeriformes; family Fringillidae; genus Calcarius; species Calcarius lapponicus. The sequence continues at coordinate 3,781,970 of CM077478.1, forward strand.
AAGCAGCATTGTCTCAGCCTTCAGTTTAATTTTACATTAACAGCTATTACGTGTGGGGAGAACTCTTTTCATCCCAAGGCTTTGCTGTGTATCTTTCTGTTCATTTAGAAATAACACTTTCAGTGACCATTGTGGCACTAAGAAATGTGTGAAAAAGAAAAACAAGTTGCTATTTTTATGTGGTCTGCACTAACCAGATTTGCAGCCCCTGAATCCTGGCTCCTCTGCCTGGTACTTGTTATTTAGGGAGCCCAAATGCCATCATTAATAAAGCCACTACCCAAGGAATACTGGCATTTCTTGGCACATTATCTGGGATTAAAAAATACAGTTTCTCCAAGTAAAACTTAGAAAGGACTGAAGTGGGAAAAAAAAAATCAGTGTTTGACAGAAGAGAAGGAAGAAACTAGACAGTGAAATAAAATAATTCCAAACCTCAGAAATGTATTTTAATTGCAAATGGAAATATTCACATTTTTCTCATTTAGAAGAGCAATAATTGCAGAAGATTGCAAGGTGGGCTTGAGGGAGGAAGAACAAATGGATATTTTTGTTAAAATGAATAAGGGTTATAGGAAAAAAAGAGTATGAATCACTACCTTGCAAAGATGGCCTTACTTAAATTGGACAGGAAACAAATGTAAATCATGGAATCACAGAATCTGGGAATCCTGGAATGGTTTGGGTTGGAAGGGACCTCAAAGCCCATCCCATTCCACCATCCCAGGTGGCTCCAAGCCCTGTCCAGCCTGGCCTTGGCCACTTCAGGGATGGGGCAGCCACAGCTTCTCTGTTCAGTCTCTTCCACTGTTGCATTGTCTTTACCTTTAGGGAGTTTCCTCATCCATTGCTATTGCAATTTAACCCTTTCCATTTCCTTTTCCAGCTGTTGCAGACACAGAGAACAGTAACAGTTCATTTCCTCCCTCTCCTGTTGTCCTCGCCCATGAGGGCTGTGAGCAGAGTTCCTCCCCACCATCCCTGCACTAAATCATCCCTGTCCTTTCAAACTTGGAAAGTTGGAAGCCTGATCTTTTCTTTGGGATTTCCTGCTCCCTTGAGGTGCTGGCATTTAACAGTGCTCTCCCAAATTTCAGGTCTTATTTTCCTACTTAAGTAGCCTTTTCTGGAAGTACCTAAATGCTGCCCATCTGTGAGAAAGAGTGGCTGGGAGCTGAGCAGATCCCTGAGTGGTTGTCCTGAATTTTTGAATCTTGAATGTCTCAGAAGACTCATTATTACTATCCAAAAATAGGTAGGTTTAAATACAGCTATTCTGTGCTGTTTTACAATTCAACCTTTCTGAAAACTGGTGCAGCAACACGAGGGATAAATAAATGGGAAAAGAAGAATCTGGTACAATATTCTGCTCAATATTGTAAACATATAAACGTGATAAGGTGGCATCTCTGGCTTCATATTTATTCTGTATTAAAGTTTTATTTAAAACCCTTGGAAAGAGAAAGTGTCATAAGCTGGTTTTCTCTTAGTTTTCTCTTATTTCTCTATCAAGAAATATTTGAGTCTCTACATTTGTATTTCAAGAATTTCCTCCAATTTCCCAAGTGAGTTGGTTGAAATACTGATCCTGCAATCCCTGTGTTTGAGGGATTCCCTCAAACAGGGATTGGTTCAAACACAGGGGAAATTCCTGTTCCCTCACCCTGAACAAGAGCTGTAATGGCCAAATTCCAGAACTGATATCCCTGCAAAAGTTCTCTCCCCACCCAGCCAGCTCCATGCACACATTGGTCAAAACTGAGATCTGGGCACACAATATTTATTAACAATGTTCAATCCTAATCAGAATAAAAAGCTGAAATGTTGACATTTGCAATGTAACATTCCAGGGGGAAAAGTACATTTTGGGACAATCATCTGGGACAAAAGTTTTGGGACAATTTCCTTTTCCAGGGCCAGGTTGAAGAGGGCTTGGAGCAACCTTGGATAGCGGAGAATCTGAACCAACAGGACACCAAAGCAAAGAGGGAAACCAGGATTTTAAATGAGGATTTTAAAAGGGGTGGTGCTTGAACTTTCATCATCTTTGTCTTTTACTTGCAATTCCTAAATCAGATCCAAGAGTGTGAATTCCTAATTAGCAGGTTTGCACTGGCATTGCAGCACTACCGACCCTTTTTCCTGGCAAAGGAAGGCAGGGCAGTGAATCCCTGGCCTGAGCAAATGTTAGTCTGTGCTGATTTTCTCTTCAGTGGTGACAGGCATTCAAAACAAAGCTCAAACTGAAAGCCACTAATTGAGAGCTGAAGGCAAGCTGTGCAAAGTGGAATAAGTGCAATGGTTTTCCTCTGGGAAGAACAATTTTGCTCTCTGTGTGGTGCTGCCTTGCAGCTCTAAGTGCCCCCATCTCCAAAGGTGCTCTTCCCATGGAGCCTTCCTCCCTTTCCTTTCTTTCTTGCAGCATTTCTCTTGTTCTTTCCAATCTCTTTCCTCTTTTTTCCAGCCAAGAATCTGCTTTTAAAAGAAGAGTAATAACTATTATACAATAAAGTCCCAGGGAGTGAACATGTTGACAGGATATAAATATGAGGGAAACAAACAGAAAAGGCTGGAGATGTGTGCTGTGGTTTGGGATGCTGCTGATTTATGTGAGAGGTGCAGTCCTCTTATGCTCTCTATCACTCACCTGCTTTTCCCTATTTTCCTTCCAGGCTATTTTCTTTCCAACCAGGAAAGGCCAAATAATTCATCATTCCACATTTAGGCTGGACTGGCCCCTGGGTGAAGCCTGGGTGGTTGAAAATCTTTTCAACTTCAGGAGAGTTTCTTCCTTTGTGGTGTGGTAGAGGTGAGTTTATGGTGCTGCAGTGGAATGTCCTGTGCTTATAAAATCCTGCTCCTGACAGGGAATGGGAATTGTTTTATAAACCTTCACTTTATGCTTAACAACAACACAGTGTTTCTTTAAAAAGAACATCCCAAGGAGCCTACAGAGAACCAGGAAGAGCTAAACTTCAACTAAAATAACCCCACAAACAATCAATTACTCAACAGGACAACCAGAGCAGTGCTGTCAGTCACCCAAAGCCACCAGCATCCCCCCTTCATGAGATGATCATTTCCCAGCCAGGTGACATCAGCCCAGCCCTCCCTGCAGCACGGGGACCACATTTGGTGTGCTGGGCTCCATTCTGTTCTCATGTGGCTCCTGACTGGGCCTGACAAACACATCCAAAAGCCATTTTTTTAGGCTTGATTACCCAGTCTGCCCAGGCTTGGGGTGGTGGCAATTGAATGACATGAAAAGTTGAAGCTCAGGGTGACAGGATGGGAAGAGTGATAGAAATTCTAATGAGAATTATAAATCCCCAGGAGCAGCTGCACTGCCTGGCTCACACTGGGACACCCTTCTCAGGCACTTGTGAAATCAGCAGTTATTTCAAGGGAGCCCAAACCACACAATTTGTGCTGTTATTTGGATTATTTTAATTCTGTTTTTTATTCAAGCTGTCAGGCAGTTTGGGGATTAATGGGTTGTCTGTGTTAGAAGGCAGTTACAGAATGATGTGAGACATTGCCTTGATGAAGTTCTGTTTAATTACAAAGCAGGCAAGTCTTTCCTGGAGTGCTGGATTAAATAAACCACACATTTTTATGCTCAGTGCTTTGACCAAAGCCAGGATTTGAACAAAAAAACCCCCAACCCTCTCAAAATTTCTCTTGCATCAGCAGCCTCAAAAGGCAGTTTTCCTTTTTCTCCCTCTGCTCTGGGCATGTTTGGCTTTTTTCTGTTCCACAAACACAAAGCTCCAGGTTTCCAGTGGCCTTTTTGCACCTTGTGAGGCCTCATGGAAGCCATGTGGGTGATGTGCACTGCACAGGAGCTCTGCCATGTGCCTCTCCTTTGAGCTGCAGTTGCTGTGCTTTCAGTCCCCTGATTCCACAGGGACATTTGTTCAGGTTTTTTTGTGTTTCCTTGAAGGAAGAATTCTGGTTCCCCACCAATTTCTATGAAATTCCACAAAAGAGATTTTCCTTTCAGCTCAGCAGGACACTCTCAGCAGAAATTTGAATGGTGCCAACATTTTGAGGGTGCATCACTCTTTTTAAGGCCTTATTCTGAAAAATGCACTTCTTCCCTTTTGAACCAAGGGCTGCTTTTGTACATTTTATCTTGGGTTTTATTTCCTCTTGTCCAAATGGCCATTTTGAACAATAGGATCCCATGTACAGCACATGGTGATACTTGAAAGCCTTAATTTTAAAACCAATTACATCCTAAAGCATCTGTCAGGCCAGTGGAAAATCTCTACATCCACTAGGACTGACAAAACAGATGAAGATGAAATTGCTTCTGGTTTAAACTTTATTTTTTCTCCATGAGACTTAAAGCCATTCCTTGGGGTGGCTATCTGCATCCTACACATTTGTTCCAATGGATTGAAGAAATCATTTTAGCTTTGTGTGGTTTCTTGGTGTTCTCATGGCAGTTTTTGACCTGTATTGGATGTCACAAGGCCAAAGTGTTCAGCAGATGTAAAATATGAGAAGCTGGTTATGATAATCATAAAACCAATCTGCAGGCAAAGCACCAGGAACTGCTCATTGGGCAACTGCAGAAACACCCAATGGCTCCAGAGTTTCTGAATCTTTGAGCTCTGCTGCCCTGTACAAATAAAACAGCCTAAATTCTGCAAAAAAATGACATTAAAACTGAGAAATAGGACTATGGGAACATTTATTCTTTGTGCCACCTGTGCCAGTCTTCAACACAGCACAACTTTTGTACTTTGTAGTCTGAAATGTTGATATGATCTCACAGAACAAGATCAGATTAATGGATCAGGTTCCCTCTCAGTGTCAGCCAAGCAGAGACAGCTTATTCTTTTATGTACTTCAGAAAATGGACATAAATTTTCCATTTTCTGAAGTTGAAAACACTTCTTGAGACCAGACATGAGAAAGTATTTCTGCTTTCTGCAGTATGTGAGCACAGAACTCTCTGAAAATAAGTGACTTGCTCAAGATCACACAGAAAATCAATATTGCTGAGGAAAAACCATTGAATTTCTTTCATCTCAAGTCCTATTTTGACTACTTTCCTTCCTCTCTCCTCATCACTATTACAACTAATAAGTGTTTATGTCTGATGGAGTGTGAACCATGCTTAGGTCAGAGAAGCTGCTGGCTCTGTGTGCAATCCATCATGCAAAGTCATTTCCCCTGAGATAAACACTGAAATAATGGGGGGAAAAATAGATAAAGTGAGCAAAAAAAGCCAGCCAGCTGCCAAAAATGGGGGTTTTGACTGATAGCTGGGAGAGGGTTAAGACTGCTTGATCTAAACACTCCAAACTAATTAAAAATTAACTAAATAAAGATAAATGTCCTGGCTGCTGCATGGCACCCATGTCAAATTCCACACACAACCATCCCAGACCCACCCTCTGCAGTGACTCAGGCACTGCCTGACTTTGCTCAGCCAGTGGCTTCCAGAACAAAACATAACAAGGACTATTATGAATAAGATCCTTATAAAAATAAGGATTTAATTGCTGCAATTGCTTAAGCAATGAGTTGTCAAGTGCTCAGTGCAGACTGCAATGCAGAAGAACTGGAGAAATCCAATTAACAGGTGGATAGTGGCTGGGAACCTCAGTTCCTCTTCCCAAACCAGGACAGGAGCTCTTTATGGTGTATCCATAGGATTGGAATTTATTCGATTATTTATTGAGCTTGTGGGGACATCCACAGTGAATTTCTTTGCAACAGTTCTGAACTGAGGAGAGGGAGGGCAAGGATCAGGTGGAAATAGGCTGAGAGAAAAAGGTTCAGCCTCTCCTTTATGACAAGGCACATCCTACAGCACAGGTGAACTGAGCAGCCAGTCGCTGGACATCTGGGAATTTGGCAGATTTTCCTCACCACTTGGCCCAAAAGGTGTGGGAGTCCCATAAAGCACATTCCAGTCAGAGCATCCTCTCTTAATTGAGGTTAAACCCAAGAGTGTCACAGCTGAAATGCCACAGGTAAGTGTTCTTTACAAGCCTGGCACAGGAAAGGACTTTGTCTTTGTCTTGCAGATCTGCCTCAGTTTCTCCTGTGGATCCTGGTCCCAGCAGGATTCTCGTTCCAGAGGCAAAGGCAGTGGCTGCTCCCTGAGCCCCCTGCCTGCTGTGGCAGCTGGACAGAGCCTCACTGGGCTGGAGCTGCAGCCACCAGGTCACTGCACAGCTGACAGGTAAAAATAGGTGCCTGGAGATAACAAGGCATCATGTCTTAATATCAATTCCCTGGGAAAGCCAACATCCCTCTCTCTTTCCTCTCCAAAGGATGCTTTATTATAATTACATATCACTTTATTAGGCAGCTGAAGCAAAGAGCACATTTGATGCTAATGAAGTGCTGCTGTGGTTGAGGCTGTCACTATTTTTGGAGCTGCACATCTCCAGCACTTTTCATTGGGTGATGGAGGCTTTGGATGTCTCTGGCTCCTTCTGTGGGGGCTGCCCAGGAAAAAGCAGTGACTCAGCGAGCCCAGCTGCAGAACTGTTCACATGGAATGGGAAATGCTGGGGCCAGCCAGAACACACACAAAGGCTCTTTATGTGCTGCAAGTTGCGCTCAGGTAGGGGCCAGCATTATCTGGATTAAAAAACCCCTCTGTGCTGGTCACCTGCACAGGCCTCGTTTTTCCTGTTTTCCATCCCTCACCCTGCAGCTTTTCAAAGAAGGCAGATTGCACAGAACTCAGGGAAAATATTTGGGAGGTTGGAGACAGACACATCACAGCTGATCACTGGCTGCCTCTCCTTTTGCAAAACGAGGGGTTTGCCATCTCCATTTCCTGCAGCAAAGCCTGAGGAGCTGCTTGGCCTCGGCAAGGCAGGATTTGGTGTTCCAATTTCTCTGCTCCCACATCCCTTGGTGTGACACTGGCATCCAGCTGGGCCAGTGACTCAGCTCAGCCTCTGACAGGAGCAGAGATTCCTCCCTCCCTCCCTTCCTCTCCACCTTGCAGGGTGTGTTACTGTCACCACCTCATCATACAGGTGACAGGAACCAGGGCAATGGCAGCACTGCTCCAGACCAGCAGCTGGTGATAACCAACTCCCATTTCCAAATCACTTCCTGACAGCACACTGGCAGACAAAGCCTCCCCTCCCAGCAAACAAGGTTAATGGTTCCAGGTGTCTCCTGATCCACAAAGCAGGAATGTGTCACAGCAACCAGGAATTCCAGGAACACCATTGGATCTCCACACCCAACTGGTTTTGGGGCTGTTTTGTTACTGCAACTTCCCCACTCCCCCAGGGAAGGGAATGACTGGAGCATTATTATGTCCTGCAGTTTTCCCTCAAGAGCACAAGGGTGTGACTGAATTTACAATAACGTGCTCACACAAACTCTTCTGAGTTTCCATGCTGGATGGGGGTTTCCCCATTTTGTTGTTCTCACAATTTTTAATTTAAGTGAACTTTCTAAGCATATTTGGTTAAGGTTTTTCTTAGACCTATCTTAGGAGTAGCAGGGAGATGTTTACAACCCTTCTGTATCATTTTATAGCTGATTTATATCAAGAGGCCATTCCCAGAATTGCAGGAGAAACTCCCTTTAACTTAAAAACCTGTGAGTAATCCCATTAACCAGCAAAGCACACACAAGAGAAGATGTAATCAATAACAGACAAAATTCCAGTGTCAGGGAAAACACAGAACACAGGGCAGAACACAGCACAGAGCAAGAGACTCCTCCCAGCCAGGCCAGGAATTGTGCACAGGGCACAGCCAGCTCACTGCCTCCCTCTGCTGAGCCTCACCGATACTTCAGAGAGAATTCCAGGCTGGTTTGGCTTGGAAGGGACCTTACAGCTCATCCTGTCCCAACCCCTGCCCCTTCCACCATCCCAGGGTGCTCCAAACCTGCCCTTGGACACTTCCAGGCATCCAGGGGCAGCCACAACTGCTCTGAGCACCCTGTGCCAGGGCCTGAGCACCCTCACAGGAAACAATTCCTTTCCAAAATCCCATCTAACCCTGTCTGGCAGAGGGAAGCCATTCCCCATGTCCTGTCACTCCAGGCCTTGTCCCAAGTGCCTTTCCAGCTCTCCTGGAGCCTCTCTTGGACACTGCAAAAGGCTTCAAGGTCTCCCTGGAGCCTTCCCTTCTGCAGGCTGACCCCCCTCAGCTCTCCCAGCCTGGTAACTACCAACAGGAAGATGGTGGGAATGCCCAGAGCTTTCACTTCAGACACTTTAACACCACCAGCACCAGACTGCAGCCCCTTGGTGCAAACCAGGTACTCCACAGGTGTCCAAGTTCTTTCACTGCCTCTGGAGCACTCCAAGCTCAATTCCTCTTTCTTACCGAGCATGGCTTCCACCTCAGGGAGGGCTGCATTGTTCTCTTCCCTATCCTGTTTTCATGGAGCCTGGATGAATTTGTTGAAATCTCTAGTTCTTGTCAAGTCTAACCCTGTTGGCTACCTCAGCTGAGAATTACTGGGCAGACAGATGGTGCAGTTACATAAACCTGGATTCCTGCAGAATCTGGCTAAGGAAGAGCTCCAGAGTGCCAGACTTGGTGAACTGTACATCCCTGCTTTGTGTAAGAGCATTGATTTCTGCTGAGTTCAACACAGCACTAACCTCCACTCCCTTTCATTCTGCTAAATGTGGAGTATTCCCAGCATTTCCACTTCAAAATCAAAGTATAGCTCCTGAAACATCTCTAAGAAGTTATTTATTAGCTGAAGTTCAGCACAGAAATATTTTGTCTTGATTTTATCCTGCACTGTGTCCAGCATTAGCTGCTATTCCCAAAGCAAAATCTGTTCAGGATCCCTTCCCAGCTCATTCAAAGTCAAGAAAATGGAATTCCTATTGATGTTAAATAGTTAAAGAAATCCAACAACCACCACAAAACTACAACAGCCAAAACTCCTACACCCCAAACTTCTCCAAATTCTGATCACTACCTACAGCCCCTCAGAGTTTCACCCCACAGCAACAAGCACCGCCAGAGCCGTGCAACGCCCGCCGTTGCACACTGCAATGAACACACCACAAATCCTTGCTTTTTTCCCTTGGTGTTTAATGTGGTGCTTGCAGAAGGCTCAGAACACCAATTTGTGAGGATAAACTCCATTTGAGAGAGAGAATGTGGAGCGCAGGTACCCCCGGAGCTGAGGCACCTTCCTGATCCGTGCCAGGATCTGGGAATCCACGGCCTTCTGGTCTGTCTTGCGCTGCTCCGTCAGCTCATATTTCTGCAAAACACAGAGAACAACGTTAAAATCCTAGCAGAAACTGCAGGATTCTTTAGAGAGAGGAGGAAATTCAGAGCAAACCCTGAGTTTTGGGATTTTAAAGAAATATTTCTCCCATTTGTTCTCGATAACGGGAAGGTGATGGAGCACTGAAGCGCTCCTGGGGGCCAACACAATGGTCAAAAAACATTTAACTGAAATGGAATTTCTTAGTTAAAAAAAGGCATTTAACTAGAATAATAACTCCTTCTGCTCTGAGAAAAATCCCCAAATTTAAAAGAGGGGGTTACCTCATTTTAACGGCATTGCCTCACTTTATTGATGACTACTTAAGATCCACCTGTTTTTCTCCTGCTAATTCTCCCTTTCCAGCCCAGCCTGGAGCATTGAGAAAGAAGGAACCACCCTGTCCCTTACTTCTTTCTCAGTGTCAAAGATCTCTCCTTCCTGGTGCTTGGGCTTCCTCAGCCTCTTCTTCTTGAAGTAGGAATCAGTGAGATGCTTGGGAATTTTCACCCCAGTGAGATCCACCTTGGTGGATGTGGCAATAACAAATTTCTGGTGGGCCCTGCGCAGAGGGACACGGTTGACAGCCAGGGGGCCTGAAGGCAGAGAAGAGAGAACAAGGTCAGCTTTTCTGGGGAAAACAACTGCCTTGAAGCTGAATTTTTGTAGTCTATGTGATGAACAATTCCTCCAGAGTTGCCCACAGATAAAATCTCAACAGTCAAAGCCCTCTAGAAATACAAAAATCTCCCTCCTGAGCTCTTCCAGGTAGTCAGATCCTGAAGCTTAATTATCTCCCCTCCACCTCCCTGCAAAGTCACAAATGCCAGAGTCATTAAGGTTGGAAAAGATCTCCAGGATCATCAAGTCCAACTTTTGACAGATCACCACCTTGTCAACTACAGCAGAGCACTGAGTGCCACATTCAGCTGCTCCTTGGACACCTCCAGGGGTGGTGACTCCACCACAAAATGTGATTCCCCCCCATGTGCCAAACCAAACACATACAGATCTGTTGTGCTACTGACCCCAGAGACAAATTTGAACTTAAAAGACCCAAAGAACCCCCAGAACAAAAAATACAATGTTTTAATAAATTCTTTTACCTGTTACAAGCAGAAGGCCAGTATCAAGCTGCTTCAGGAACACAACACGCTGTAAAGAAATGAGACGGGACATCAATCCTCAGGTCCCAGTGCTCCCATACCACAGCCAAACTGGGATTGTGCCTCTGTTACTGGTACAAGCACTGACAGTGCTCCAGCTGTGGGTCAGCTGTGCCACCTGAGGAGCTGCCACCTTGTGATCCAAGCTCCAGCACTTCCAGGTGCCTCCTCTCCAACCAAGTGTGACTCTCCATGAGCTTTATCTCCCAAGGCTGAGCAAAACCAATTGCTCCAGTTTTACTCTTCCCCATCCCACACGATGGCAACAGCCATCCCAGCACCCAAATCCTTAGTGTGAGTTACAGGCAGGAACTGGATAAACACCACAAGGACTCTGTAATTTCACACAGTCAGAGCCATTCCCTCACTGTGTTTTGTTCCTTCTGGTCACGGTTTCCTTCTCTGACAGCGTTCTTTATGGAATCATGAACACCAAAGACAGAGAATTCAAGAAAAGACATTAAAGGATACCAGTTGTGTTGGTGACCATCCTGAGGATGGAGAACCCAATATAACAACCCAGTGCTACTCTGATAATCAGATTAAGAATGAAACTAATTTTTCCTTTGCAGTAACTGCTTGCTGTAGGACAAGGTTTTATCTTTGTAGGAGCAGCAACACTCTTTGCATTGTGTCCAAGCAACTGGCTGAGCCTGTTTTACTTCCAGCTCTGCTCAGAACAACCTTAATTTACAAACATTTCACCCCTAAAGGCTGGACAAGGAAAACACCCAGACAGAAGTCCCAGATTGACACCCAGTGGCCCAGCTGGGAGACTGAGGGTGCCTGAAACGCTGCCAGAGCCCGGGAGCAGGAGCAGTGCCCACCTTGCCGCGGTGCCGGCCGGTGAGCAGGATCAGCACCGTGCCGGGGGTGATGGACGCCCGCAGGCGCCGCTTGTGCTCGCAGAAGGGCTTCTTGCCATGGCTCAGCAGCTTCCTGGGAACGTCCTCCGTGGGGTAGTACCTGGGCTGGGAGCACAGGACAAACATCTTGTACCACCCGTGTGTCTCAGAGCACAGCAACTCCTCAAGAAAGTTTTCCCTATTTCCCTGAAGTTCAGCTTTCTGAAGGATTTCTGCTGCAGATAGGCTTGGGAACACACTGAATATTTTGGGATATTTAGTGTCCTGCTCGGTATTTGTGTGTGTGCTTCCACCTCAGCACAGCAACACACAGGACAGAGAATTCCCACCTGAATTCCCACCAACAGAGCCCCTGCATCACCCCAAGCACGAGGCTCATCACCCAGCCTAAAGCCCCCTGCAGCAAACCACGAGCATCCCGCTGCTTTTCCATACCATCTTCCGGATTTTAACCACCCGGCTGCCTCCATTCTTGTCTCCACCCACTGGCTTAGTGATGGTGGCACGGGGCATCTCCTTCTTCTTCTTCTCTATCTGCGTGCAAAGAACAAGGAAAACTCAGTACACTTCAAACCAAAGGCACCACGATAAATGTGATTATCCCCCCAGAGCTCCCCACCCTACCTTTGTCTCTGGGGCCGTGTACTTGCGCTTGTACAGGGCTTTCCTGGCGTACATGGCAGAGCGGGAATACCTCCCGATGCCGCGGGCCAGGACGGGGTTACGGCTGGCATGGTACTTCTTCACCCTCTTCTTCTTGTCCCCTGCTGCTTTCTGGCTTGGCTTCTGCTCCGCCGGCTTCTTCTCCCCTCCCTTCTTCTTGGCCGGCTTCTTCTCACCTGGCTTCTTCTCCGGCGCCTTCTCGCCCGCCATCTGCGATCACGGACAGCAGGGTTTAGGGCTCGTTACAAAGCACAGAAAATAAAAATAAAATAACCCAAAGCATCCTTCACACCTTTCTAGTAGCTGTCAGCCACCTCCTCCGGGCGTAGCTGACTTAGCCCTGTTCCCTGCGCGCCTCTCCATGATTTAAGCTGCTCCTGCACGCTGGTTACAACAACTCCAGCGCCCATCCAAGCGCTCCTCGGTGGGAAGCCCGAGGACACGCAAACACATCCCGAGCCTGCAGCCGCCTCTGCCCCGGCACCGCTGAGCTGCCGGGCCCTGCCCCAGCGGCCTCCCCCGTCCAGCCCCAGCCCAGCTCCCGGGAGGCTCCGGCGCGGCCTCCGCATCCCGCCGCGGCCTGGCCCGCTCGGACCGGCGACACTCCCGTTCCTCCCCACCCCCGCGCCCATCCGGGCCCATCCGCCGCTCCCCGAGGCTGCCGGGCCGCGCCTGTGACCGTAGCGGGGTCGCCGGCGGGCGGATGGCGGCGGATGGAGCGCGATGGGCCCGGCACCGATGGCGGCAGCTCCGCCATCCTCACCTTCCGGGGGAGCAAAAGGAACTCACATCCGGGTGCGCGGGCTAAGGACAGCGCGGCGTCTGACGTCAGCGCGCCGCGCGGGGGAGCATGGGACTCGTAGTCCGGGACGGTCCGCGCTGCCTGGGGCAGCCCCGGGTCACCAGCGAGGGGGACACCGGACCCTGCGCCCGCTCCGGGGGCTGCGGGACCCCCGGCCCGGACAGCGGCCCCGCCGCGCCGCCGCCGCTTAACCCGCGTCCGCTCGGGGCTCGGCCGGTTCCGCACCCTGCCCCGTGCGCGGGCGAGGCTCCGATACCAGCGCGCTCCGGTGCCGGGGGTCCCGCAGCCCCCCGGGCGGAGCGGCGGCGCGGGGCGGGGCGCGGCGCGGGGCGATGACGGCGCGGGCGGTGACGCGGGGCGGGCCGCGCCGCGCTCGCGGGCCCGAGGCCGCCGTTGTTCGCGCTCCCCGCAGCGCCCGAAGGCCGCGGCCCCGCCGGGACCCCCATGTGAGCGGCGGGCGGCGCGGGGGGGCCGGCGCACCGCGACCCGCCGGGGCCACGGGGGAAGATGACATCGCGGAGGTGAGGCGGGAGCGGCGGCGGGGAGGGCGGCGGGCAGGGGCCGCGGCTCCCGGGGTGCGGGGACGGGGCTGCTCCCTGCGGGCGGGCAGGAGCCCCGGGAGCCGCCCCGGCAGCGCCCACCGCGCCCGTTCCCGCGGGGATGCCCCGGCTCCCTGAGCCTCCTCCCGCCCGTTCCCGGGGGATGTTCCCCTCCCGCAGCCCCCACCCGGGGCATGTCCCCGCTCCCGGGTCCCGCTCCCCGCCCCTTCCCGGGGGAGCCTCCCGGGGGTGCAGGGGTCGGGGGGCTTCGGGTCTCTCCGAGTCCCGTTGGCACCGGAGCTGCCCCGGTGCCCCCGGTTTGGGGGGGTTCCCGTGCGTGTCCCCATGGAGCGCCCGAGCCGAGGGATGGATTGTCGGGGAGTGGGACCTGCTCAGTACCGGGGCCCAGGGTTCGTGTTCCATCGAGGGCCAACACCACTGATTTACCAACCCTAAAACACGGCCCGGCTACAAAAGGAGTGTCCCTGAGCTCCCCACACCTGCGTTCTCAATCGCTTATCAGCGTTCGCTCTCATTTCAAACCCTTGTGGCGCTGCTAAAGCACGACCACAAACAGCCAAACCCATTTCTTTGTTGTAGCTTCTCACTGTCCTTTATGGTTCTCAATGTCCTTAATTGATGTTTCGGATCCAGTATCCGTTTGGATGAGCTTTAGGGGAATTATTGTCATAGAAAACGCTATAAATGTATTTATCCTTTTTAACCGACCTGTTCTGAGATTCATGGAATCCCAGAATGGTTTGGGTTGGAAGAGATCATAAATCTCATCCCATTCCATCCCCTGCCCTGGGCAGGGACACCTTCCACTATCCCAGCTTGCTCCAAGCTCCAGCCTGACCTTGGACACTTCCAGGGATGGGGCAGCCACATTTTCAATTGATTCACCTCTACAAGTAATACCTATTAAATTATAACTTCTCCTAGGGTAAGTTGTCCTCTCTTTTCTCCTCAAGATGGTGAATCTGGGTGCATTGGTTTCAATCTATGGCCATTTATGGTGGGTTGGGGTTTTTTTGAGCTGTGTGGATGTTTTTTAGTCTATGTTGTGTTCTCTGGGTGTCCCTGCTCACACTGGGAACAAGGCTACAAGTTTACCTTTTAGCAACACTGTGAACTTCCTCCTTGCCAGAATAATCCTGTTATTCTGCTCAGAGCCCTAAACTGTAACTTGTGAGGGAGACTGAAAAAAAGCTGGAAATATCAACTGATGAGCCTATAAATAGGAGTAATTAAAGTACCCGTCAGCACATCCCCAGTGCTGTGGCTGTGACAGCTGAGACAGAACTGATTTCATCTCTCCTTTGCTCTTGCAAAGGTGATTAAAAACCCCAATCACTGCATGGAAAATTGTATCGATTTATTTCTTTTGGTTTGCTAAGAGAGAAATGTGCTGGCAGTGTGTGACTTAGGGAGCACAGATCCTGCTGGGCCATGACAACAAAATAGGGATAATTGTGGGAAGGATGGATTTGTTTTCCATCAGAAGTTTCCTTGCATCGCTGATACCCCCTTGATTTTGAGCCCCTTTTATAAGGGGCTGTTTCCCTGCTTCCTTCCCTACCAGCATTGCCCACCTTGCTGTGAGCTAATTATGGGCTGGCAGTGATGTATTCCAAGCCCCTGAGTGGGAATTGCTGCCGGGAGGGATGGCGAGGGCGTGGGTTTGGGTGACTTCTGGGATTGTGTTCACTGCCCTTGGCCGGGGCAGCTCTGCACCTGCTGCCACGGACATGGGCAGGGAAAAGAGGATAAAAAAGCCCAAAATGCATTCCATCCCTATAAAAGGAAGTGTGAGAGCTGGTCCTGGCTGAGGAGGTGGGGGGTGTCACTGTCCCCTCCCAGTTTGGAAGGGGCTGCAGCCCCAAGTTGGGGAGCACAAGGGATGGCAGCGCTTCAAGGAGGATCCTCCTGGCGGCCGGAACCGCTGGCAGGGATCCCTGACACCCCCATTCTGCTATTTGGGGTGCCTGACAAATGCAGCTTCCTACTCAAAGCCAAAAATACGGAGCTGAGGGAGCAGGAGGACGAGGTGCCAGCAGAGCCAGAGTTACATAAAGTGCAAGAAACCCTCCCAGGTGTAGCTTGGCTTTGCTGCGCTTGGGCTTTTGGCATCTTTGTGTGGATGTGGGAGAGGGATTTTGGACCATCTATAGGATTTTTGAACCATCTGTTGTGTGTTTAAGCTCTCCTTTAAATGCTGGTTAAATAAGAGGTTATTTGTAGTTATCTCTGTACATAAATTATTATTTTTCCTTTGCTGTAACAGCTCATGCACAGCTTAAGGTTCAGGGTGGGGTACAGAAGATATTCCATTGGTTGAAGTTTATGGAATGCCAATATAATAAATCTGGACAAGCACTCCCAATAATTTCTCCTCTGTCTCTTTAGACAGTTTTTTGCTATAAACTCCAAAATTTCTCCTCTGTCTGTTTAAACAGTTTTTTGCCATAAACTCCAAAATTTACCAAGGTTTCTCTTGAATCCTGTGCGTATTTAAAAAGCCTGTGAACTGTTCAAATTATTACTGCACATTTTTTGTTTTGCTTTTGCTTTTTGGGTTTTTTTTTCCCTTTTGTTTTTTGTTTTGTTCCTAATGGAATTAAAATTTTGGGAGTGGAAATGTGGTAAATATATGACCACCTTCCATAGGCAACCTGTTGTGGACTGAAATGTGTTATTTAATGTTCATTTCATCCCAGGTACTGATGCTTGTGCAGTTGCTTTTGTGAGAATTTTCCTTGACCTTTGAATAATCATTAGATAATGTAACATTATTCATTAGTTCATTCCCATTTGCTGGGATAATTTGGAAGTATTTTTGAATTTTTTTTCCGTGTCCTATGCGTAAATGTTATATTTTCTGTGTTGTTCTTCAGTGAAAGATGGGGACTATTCACTAGATTTTCATGGTGCAAGTAGAATATTATGAACTAGGGGAAAAAAAAGATTCACAAGAAGATTCACACAATTTACTCCTGAAATGGATCCTAGTTCCCATTCGAATGACTTGCTGGAGGTTTGGGTTTTCTAGAATCCTAAAACTCCACAACATTTCTGAAGAGAATGGTCTGGAGAAGGCTTTGATGAGAATATTGGCAACTTCTCAGTAGAGAAGGAATTGCTGCAACAATTGAAATAATAACCCTAAATTTAGACCTGTGCTCTCATATTTTGCTGATTTAGCAATTCAGCCTGAAATGCTGACTGGATCAGGAAGGATCAGGAATGCTGTTCCATTTTTCTGGATATAACACTCCCCTCTCTGTGATGAGCCTGGCTGTGGAGTTTCTTGGATATATTTTGTTGTACTTTGGAAAAACCCAGAGGTGAACAGAGAGGAGCAGGCTGGGTTCTTTCAGCACACAACAATGAGGATTTAACTCTGAAAATTAAAGGTGATTTTTAATTGCTGAGTGCAAAGGTGACAGAGGCTGAGGTTGGGGGTGCTCACACCCAATGGTTTATTCTTAGAATTTTCCTTCTCAAATCCTCCCCAAGCCTTTTAATGCAGAGCTCCTTCAGGGCTGCAATAAAAATGGGTAAATTCCAGATAAGAGCAGAGGCAGTGGTGACACCGAGTGGCTCCAAATAAGTCCCAAAGTCAATGCCAGAGGTGGGGACACGGAGCTGTTGGCCACAGCCCAGCCCCAGCTCTGCCTGGGCTCTGGGATAGTCATTGAGAGCAGTTTGTGGGTGGTGAGGATCAATAGGAGATTCCTCTGGGGTTGTATTTAAACAGGACAGATCCGACCCCGGCTCCACATCCCTGGGAGGAAGAGCAGTGGGGTGTCCACGCAGGGAGTTCCTTCCTGACCCCCTCAGCTGTGCCCTAAACCATGAGGTTTTGTTCAGTTTTTAACCTTCAAAATGTTGTCAAGTGTCACTTTGGATGTTTTGTTTTATTTTTAGGTATTTTTCCTGTTTGTCTTTCAGTTTCTTTGTGTGCTGTGTTTTGTTGGAGTAAGGAAATACCACTTCTGGTCTGTGTTTATGTTGTGTACCTTTGATATAGTTTTAATCCAGGCAGTCAAGAGTGGGGATAAGTGTAATTCTTAGGCTTACAAAAAGTTGCAATATATAAAGTTGCAGTGTGAAACTAATAATGAAATTTTATTAATTTAGGTGCAAAACTCAGTTTTGCAAGCTGTCGGATTGCTCTGTGTGAGTTAACTCTGAAAGCTGCTGTTTATTTATTAACATTCTTTATTTTTAACCTCTTGTAGATGGTTTCATCCAAATATCACTGGGGGTGGAGGCAGAAAACCTGCTGTTAACAAGAGGAGTCGATGGCAGCTTCTTGGCACGGCCCAGCAAAAGTAACCCAGGAGACTTCACACTCTCTGTTAGGTGAGTTGGATCTTCCCAGTCTTGCCCCAGTTTGAATATAATCTTCATTTGCTGCTGTCCTGTGGGGAAAGAGCTGTGGATGAACTCCCTGAAAGAGGTGAAAGAATGCTCTGGTCAGTTTTTAGTGTTTGTTCACTTTTTCCTCTCCTTTTTCTGCCATTTTCCCAAAGAGCTTCTCAAGTACTTTTACTCAGCTCTGAATTGGAGAGGAGTGAATTCTGATTTTACAGAAGGACAAAAATGCTCAGGAGAAGCAGAAATAGGTTGATAATAACATTGCTTTTAGCCCTTACAAATCCATTTGATCACCAGCTGGAAGGAGCAGAGGTGTTGGGAATTAGTGATCCAGCAGGAAGTCCAGACTCTCCTTGCACAGGAAAAGTCAGCAAGTTTTAAGGGCAACTGTGGCTTTTTCAGCTTCCAAAATAGGCCCTCTGTGACAGTTGTCCCCTGACACTGCGTGGTAGGGATGGGGAAAAGACAGCAAGAGGAAGTAGATAAAGGAAAAGGGAAAAGTGGGATTGGTGATAAGAGTTGTGCTGCTTGGATACTTGTGAGATAACAGGCCTTGTGGCACAGGAGGGGATTCCTGCTGGGAGCTGCTCTTCCTTAATATTAGAGACTGTGGCAGCAGGCAAAGGCAAATATTTCCTGAGGGAGAGACCTCGGGAGCTGGTGGGAATTCTGGAGAAAGGAGCAAACCAGCTCTGCTGGCTCTCCAGAATATTCAACTCCTCTCACCCTCCCCTTTGTGCTTGTGTGTGGAATTTGTGTGGGGCTCTGGGGGGTTTCTGGTGGGGCTCCTGAGGCTGCAGGGTTTGTGCTGCCTCCAGCACAGAGCTGTTCTGTGTTCTGTTCTCCTGTTCTCCCTGGCTGGTGGGCAGAGAAGCTGAAGCAGAGGAGCAGTAGCTCCATGCTGGAATTTTGAATGTGGATTTCTCCACCTCAGGCATCACCACATATAAAAGTGATTGATTGATTGATTGATTGATTGAGTAGCTGACTTGGGAAGGGGTTTTTATGTCCTGTCTTTCAAATCTTAGACGAACTGGAGCTGTGACCCACATCAAGATCCAGAACACAGGTGACTACTATGACCTCTACGGGGGAGAGAAGTTTGCCACGCTGGCTGAGCTGGTGCAGTACTACATGGAACACCATGGGCAGCTCAAGGAGAAGAATGGAGATGTCATAGAGCTGAAATATCCCCTCAACTGTGCTGATCCCACCTCAGAAAGGTCAGAGAAGGGGTCCTTGTGCTTCTTAATAAATGCTGTGTTTATCCCTCTTCACACTCAGCCTCCCTCTGGGAAAAGGGTGGCCACAGCGTTGGATTTGTTTCAGGAGGTTTCTTGCAAAATAGATGAATAAATGTGGTTAAAGGTGAAGCAATCCAAGCCTCAGGACCTGTTCCCTTCAGCATTCTTCTTGGGTGGGACAGGACTGAAAAAGAGGGCATAATTCCCTTTATTTTTACTGGGAGAATATTAACTGGAGAAGTTCTCCTGATGTTGGTGTTGCTGTAAGGAGTTCCCAGGGATATTTCTGGGCATAATTTTTTGTGCTTTCCCTAGCAGTGGGTAAAAAGTGAAGGCTGCACAATTCCTCAGATTCCTCAAACTCCTGTTTTGAGGAGTGGGGGTTAATAAGGAGAATTTGAGACTGGATTTGAGGAAATGTCAGGGGTCAGAACTAAACCAGCAAATACCTTTTTATTCCTAGAAGTAAAAAAATGAGGAAAAATATTCAAACAAGCTCTCTCACTCCTCAGAATGCCTTAACAGAGGTGGGGAGGATTGATGGTTTTTTTGGCCCTATTTCCTGAAGAATTGAGATTGCTGGGATTGCCCTCTCCAGTTCCTAATGGAATAGAAGGGTGAGGTCTCAAAACTATGAAGTTTCCACAAGTTTATCAGGAAAGTTTCATGAAGGAAATTAAAGAAGAATGAATGCCTTGACTGAGGGGAAGGTTGGAGTGTAACCTGGTGTTTGTTTGGATTGTTGTGAAGGATCCAAATCAAAGCTTCACTGGAAGGTGCTTTGAAGTGTTTCTGTCCTCACTGATGTGCACCTGGACACTTCCAAAGCTTATTTTATTTATTATTTTTACCAGCTGAGGTTTTCCCTAGACCTGGCTGTTGCTGTGTGAACAAAAGGATTCAATTTCATAATAAACACCTGGAACCAATGGATTCAGCTGGAATGGCTAAGCAGTGTGTCTCCCTCTATGTCACTTCATTTCCAGGTGGTTTCACGGGCATCTCTCTGGGAGAGAAGCTGAAAAAACTCCTGACAGAGAAAGGAAAAACATGGCAGCTTCCTGGTGAGGGAGAGCCAGAGCCACCCTGGGGACTTTGTCCTTTCTGTGAGGACAGGGGATGACAAAGGAGAGAGCAACGATGGCAAATCCAAAGTGACACACGTCATGATCCACTGCCAGGTAGGAAAAGCAGGAAATCCATGGACCCAGGAGCTCTGGATCCACTCCCCTTTTCCCTGGGCTTGCTGCAGGCCATCCTTTGATCAAAATGACTCCTTTGATGGCATCAAAATTCCAATATTTTTTGGCTGACTGGCTCCTGTCAGGGCCTTCTGGCTCAAATCACACTTTGCTGTGCTCAGGGAGCCTTTGCAGTCTCCTGGATGGATTTTATCAAAATAGGAGTGATTGGATAAATGGAGATCTATCCACAGATGTCTGTCTCCTGTCAGTTCAGACAGTTACACCTGATAGATGATCAACAGTCTGTGAAAATGAGTGTTCACTCCAAGGAATGCCCTGAAATCTAAATCTCCTGTTAGTATAAGGTAGTTCTTCACTGAAATATTACTAAATTACAGTTTTGATATTTAATCTGTCTCCATGGGCTGCTATTTAAAAGTAATCATAGATTTAAAAAAAAACCATTAATTTTTCTCATTCTCTTTTACTTCTATTGTGCCCAAAGGCAGTGCAATAACTAAATTGTATAAAAACACCTATAATGCAGTAACAGAAGTAGTTTGGAGGTAGAAATGACCCACCAGGACTGTAAATACTGAAATTACCAGAATATGCTTATTTTTTTACAAGAAAACCCCTCTGATTTGCAGTTAGCATTTATGCCTTTGAGGAAAATAATTTGGCATTTGCTTCCTTAAATAGGGATGGTGCCAGGCAGTGGCCAGCCATTCAGGACCCAATCATACACTTAATTTTGGAAATCAATTCAAATCCCTAATTCCTGGATTCTCATCCTGTAGCTCCAGAGCTGCCTGAGCCCTGGTTCAAAGGGAATCAGCTCTCTGAAAAAAGCAGATTAACCGATTTTCAAGGAGATGGCAAAGAAGGAGATGTCCTGCAATGTGTCTGGGTTTCTATTATAAAGTTCTATCCTTTAGCAGAAGGATTTCAGTAGGGTCTTTTGCACATAATTTTGGAGGTTATTTCTGATGCAAGGCACAGCCTAGAGGTGCTGTGGCTGTGGTGGTGGGAAGTGCATTATTTTGAGGAACATTTGTCTTTTCAGGATCTCAAATATGATGTTGGTGGAGGGGAGAAGTTTGATTCTCTTGACAGATCTGGTGGAGCATTACAAGAAGAACCCCATGGTGGAGACTTTGGGCACTGTGTTGCAGCTCAAACAGGTGAGAAGGACAGGCCACCCCTGAGCTTTGCCACCTCCAGGATATGTTGTTGAAATGCAGCTTTTCCATATGTCTGCAATACTTCTCTGAGGAAAAAAAAGAGGAGTTAAACTTCATGAAATGGATTAAAAAGTCATTTCAATGGGAACCATTTTTGTCAGGCTTGTGAAGGGACAGAGTGTTGTCTCTGATGTGCAGAATTTCCTGGTGTCATCCTGGTCTGTAAGAGTTGCAGAGCATGTCCAGAAATAAGACAATTTAATGCATTAAATAATTAAGTGAATAATTAAATAAAAACTGTGACACTTTAAATGTCACCATCCCCTTCCATGCCCTTTGCTTGAATCCCAAAACACTGACATCCAAAAAAATGCCTGGATCCTAAAATCCCATTAAAATATCCTCATCTTAGGGGATTTGTGTTTAAGTTATCTTTCCATGGCTGTTCTTTGCTGAGCCTGTGCTGTTTGTGTGTGTTGTCCCCAGCCCCTGAACACCACCCGGATCAACGCTGCCGAGATCGAGAGCCGCGTCAGGAGCTCAGCAAACTGGCAGAGACCACGGATAAAGTCAAGCAGGGCTTCTGGGAAGAGTTTGAGGTAATTCCTTACATTCCAAGGAGTGTTTCCTCCAGTGTTTCCCTGCAGTGTTTCCTGCAGTGTTCACCCTCACCCTGCCAAAGTCACGTTGGGTTCTGCCTTCCTGGCGTTTCCTCCTCTCCGTCACCTCAGATCTCTGGTTTTGCTCCCATCTCCAGGGCTTTGCCAGCTCCACTCTCATGCCTTGAAATATTTTGCCTTTTTTCCCCTGATTCTCAGAGTGCTTTTTATCCAGGATATCCTCCTGGATATCTTTCCCACCACAAGGGAATCTTGTGTGTTTGTCCCACCAGGACAATCCTTCCAATTCCTTCTGCTATTTGGTAAGTTGAGAATCGTTTCTTTAGGGACACTTCCATTTCTCAATCCATCCATTGCCCTTGTGGTTCTTTGATGCTCATTTTTGAGGATCTTAAAGACATTGGGAAGTGGTAGAAAGCTCTGGGCTGAAACAGCGTGGATTATATGCATTCCTTGGACTTCTGGAGGTTTTAGTTTTGGTTTGTTTTGATGTTTCATTTCTTTCTGCAGGCAAAATTCCCAATTTTCTTCCAGAAAGAGGGTGTAGGGATAGGCCTAGGGAAATTACTTCAAACTAGTAGAGGTTTAGATGGAATATTGGGAAGAAATTCTTCCAGAATTTGGAAGAAATTCTTCCCAGAGAAGCTGTGGGTGCCCCGTCCCTGGAAGTGTTAAAGACCAGATTGGCTGGGACTTGGAGCAACCTCAGACAGTGAAATGATTTGGGTTATGAGGGACCTTAAATCCATCCTACCCCACCCCTGCCATGGCCAGGGACACCTGCCACTATCCCAGGTTGCTCCAAGCCCCATCCAGCCTGGTCTGGAGCATTCCATGCTGGATATACTGGACTGGTTTATACCTCACACACACAAAACCACCAGTGGAGTCTGGAATTCCACCAGCAGATGGCAACAGGAAACTGGGAAGTGCTTAGGGAGCTCCAGAGAGGCTGGTGTGAGAAACTTGCCAAGTGACCATCCTTGGAGAAACCCTCTTTGATCAGAAATATCCATTAGCTAAATGTGCTGGCCAGTGTGCTCTGATTATTGCCAGGAGAAGGAAAATTAATCCATGAAAAAGTGAAGGAATTAGCGCAGAGGTGTGTGAGGGGAATATCAGATGTGAGGTGATGGCATTGATGAGGATTAAGCCTTCTCCTTTCTCTTTCCAGAGAGAGGGGACAGTCCTTGATGCAGGGCTGCTGAATGGTCAGAATGGCCAGAATTCCATCTGGAGAGGGAAGGAAGTCAGCAGAGGTCGTGTGTGTGGGAAGGGATTGTTGGTTTGGCAAAATACAACCGAGCTATTAATTCGCAGTTCTTTCCTGACCTCTGGTACACGTTGAAGAAATTTTTCTTGGTGTGGATTTCTCAGTGTGGCCTTAGAAGCAAAGTGTTTCCCTTACAGAAGGAAAAGTTTATCAGGAAAAGCAAATAAATGAAGGATTTTACCTATGGGACTTTGCACTTCTTTTTCCTCTTGGCTGCTGTCACTGAGGTCAGCACTAACCCTCATTTTTTGGAGAATGAAGCCCTCTCCCAGCAGTTTCAGTGCCCTGTTCTCCATTCCCCTCAGGGAAGCTACCAGCTGTCCCCCATGGTGGCAGGAGGGGGGGGCACACTCCAGGTTGTCCATGGATCCCTGTCTGTGCTGTTCAGGACTGCCAGCCCAGATGGTGAATTTAAATTACTTGTCTCCAGGCAGGAATGAGCCTCTTGTCCCAGGAAGCACCAGACAGGAATGTTGACAGCCCTTGTCGTGTTTTTCCTTCTGAAAAATGGTTATTTCTGAGCTTAGTGCTGGGATGCTGTAGTGAAGTGGAGGAGAATATTCAGATTTATGGTTGTGTTGTTCCAGCTCTGAATGGGCTTGTTGGGAGTCACTGCTGCTCGTGGATCTCTCCTCAGGATGCTCCAAGCAATGATAATTAACTCTAGGAAGGAAGATGTGGTTTCCACACACATTTTAATTGCTCCAGTTCTTTAACTTGCTGGGAAAGTTTGGCTCCTTTTGCCTGGAATTCCACAGGCAATGCTTTGGGGGCTGTTTCCTGCCCTTTGTTACAAGCTTGAAACTTTACATCTCTTAAATTTCTTTTGCTTTCCCTGCCTTTAGGATCAGCCTAATTATCCAAGGTCACTAAGTGAGGGAGTATCAGACAGGAGTGAGCAAATGTGCCAGTTAAATAAACAGCAAGAGTCTGGAGGGTGGGAATGATGAGGGGAGCAGCTCCCAAATCTGAGTATTCCTTTTAGTGGGGCCAGAACTGCTTTGGGGGATGAAAACTTGGAGCAGAGCATTGGATCCTGGTGCCTCCAGCTCCAGGGAGCTTTGGGAGTGGGGAGATTTGCCATGGCCATGAGCAGCCTGGCTGTGCAAGTATGGAATTGCTGCTGTCCCTGGGACACTGTGTTCCAGAAATCCCCACTCCAGCTTGTTCCTTCACTGGGATAATTCATGGATAAATAAATCATGGATAACCCATCACCTAATGCCCCTCTCCTCCCTTTTCTCTGGGATTGCTGTGAGCATGGGCCAGTCCATCCTGCTTTTTTTGAGCCCCCCTTTCTGTGTTTTCCCCTCAGACCTTGCAGCAGCAGGAATGCAAGCTCCTCTACAGCCGTAAGGAAGGGCAGCGCCAGGAAAACAAGAACAAAAATAGATACAAAAACATTTTACCCTGTAAGTATCGACCCTTCCTTGCCATTTAATGTTACTCTGGTTTATTTTCCTCATTAATACAGGGTTAATTAAGTACCACTGGCCTTTGGCTTCTCTTTAATCATAATTTCCCCTCTTATCAGGATTATCCAGTGATTTCCAATTTGGGTTCACACATTTGCACTTTGTAGATATTTGTAATATTGTTTTTTATCTTCATTTAAAAGCCTCATATCCCTCAACTCAACAAGCTGGAATGCTTAAATTTAAGAGGATTAATCTGGGGGCCAGAACTGCCACATGCAAATCCCAAGGCTTTGCATTGACTTGGTGTTTGAGAGTCCCTGAGTTCCTGAATTCCCAGGACATGGACATGTTTTGGGCCAGCTGGTCACAGCCACTTGTTTAAAGGAATCAAAAGAGGCAATTTGGAATTTTCTGATCACTTATTTACTCAGATTGATAATCAATTAATAGCTGCTGTGTGGTCACAACTGTGGAATGCAAGTGCTTGACATCCATGTGTATTTTTGCAGTTGATCACACCAGAGTTGTTCTCCACGATGGTGATCCCAATGAACCTGTTTCAGACTATATCAATGCTAATATAATTATGGTGAGTGAATTCCCACCTCCTCTTCCCTAAATCCAAGGGAATCTTGTCACACACAGTTTGTTGAATTGCTGGTTTGGTTTTTTTCCCCCCTCTAGCCTGAGTTTGAAACCAAGTGCAACAACTCAAAGCCAAAAAAAAGTTACATTGCTACCCAAGGCTGCCTGCAGAACACAGTGAATGATTTCTGGAGGATGGTGTTCCAGGAGAATTCCAGAGTTATTGTCATGACCACGAAAGAAGTGGAAAGAGGAAAGGTAAAACCAGACTCCAGCTGCCTTTGGGAAAGGTTCTGACATTTGAGTACATGTAGGAACTGATCTGACAGAGATAAATTAATTTATGGCTGGAATCTGGTGTGGCACAGGATTCCTTGGAATTCTGGAAGGTGCTGAGTGTTCTTTATTTTCAATTGGTGTCTGTGGGAACTGGGGATAGATTCCTGTCACATCAAGCCTCCCTTTCTTAAGGTTTGCCTGCTGAAATTTCAGCTGCTGGATGTGAATCTCTGTATTTCAAACTTAGGGAAGGAGGCACTGGCATGGGAGATGTGGCCAAGCAGGAATTCTGGGTACTTGAAGGGAAAAATTCCCTGCTCCTGCAGCAAAATTTATTTTTATCTCATCAAGCCTGGATGGACCTCCCTAAAAAAGCAGAATTATGGAATTTTATTATTACAAGACTGAACACAGAGATGTTGCTGCTTAGCTGGGAACTGCCCTGGCAGGATTTAATGCTCTGAAAGGGGAATTTTCCCTTCAATGGTGTATCCCAAAAATCTCCACTTCCCTTTGGAGTACAGGCATCTTGTCTTGCTCCCTGGCCTCTGGCAAACCTGGGGATATTTTAATTTTTTTCTGGTTTCTAATGACACAAGGCAGGAAAGAATAGGAATAGTTGAACATTGATATCCTGGCAGCAGCCACACACAGCTTCCTGGGGTTTGTAAGGATTTATCTTTGGAATTTGTTGCTTCTGATCTTTTTTCTGTTTTAGAAATACTGTCCCTTCTCTCCCTTTTCTTTTTAAGTTTCTCTGCTTCTTCCACACACTATTGTCCACGTTTTTACCTTTTTCCATATTCTCATTATCTGTTTCTGAATAGAAAGCTCTTGCCTTTTTAGGGGAGCATCACTTGTGGGAAAAAATCAAATTAAGAACTGAAGTTTTTCTGTGGGTGACTGATGATTGCAGGGGATCCTCACTCCCAGGAACTTTGTGTGTGTAGACTGAAGACAAATAACAGAAAATTTTACAGAATTCTCTCCCCAGTTAAGGTGTCATAGCTGCCTCTGGTGCTGTTTGTTGGAGCCATTAGACTTTGTCTTGTGTATTCTTTTTTTAAGTCTTTGACTTTGTCTTGTGGATCATTTTTTAGTCTTTGTAAAGTTTTGCCACTCCATCACCCTGATAAAGGGACAGGATTTGTGTTTCCTTCCTTTGAATTCAGTGACAGAGGGAGAAGCTCCCCCTTCCCAGTGATAATCTTTGTTTTGGAAGAGGAGAAATAAATTAGGGAGTTGACTTGAATGCACCTTTCTTCCTTCAAGTTATTTATTATTTTTTTAAGAACCTCCTGAATGGCCTCTGCTCCTCTGCAGTTCCTCCATTTTTCTCCCCAAACTTTGCTCAGCCCTTTTGCTGGAGAAAACACTTTAATTCATCAGTGCTGCATTGCTTCTTCTTTCTGTACCCTTGATTGTTTTGTGATGCCTATTTCACTTCTTACAGAATTGCAAATGCCAGTCCTGATATCAAATCAAAGCTTTTTTTATCTCAGGCCAAGCTGTTTGCAGGAAGGAGAGAACCTTTGCAGCAGAGCTGCCTCCATAGCCTGAGGAAGGGAGGAACTGTGGAACATCCCAGCCCTGCATCAAGGTCTGGATGTGCTTTAAAGTGCAGAAGCAGCAAATCCTTAGACATTAAAGGAGTTTGAGGCTTTTGGAGGCAGTTCAGCAACCCTTCCAGCAGAGTAAAGCTTATTTTAACACCATGTTGCTGTTCTACCAACTGCTCAGAGCTCTGCATTGAAAACTGCAAAGTTATTTCTGTTGGCACACCCCAAAAATCAGTGTATTTGCTTCAGTTTCAGAGTATTTGCTTGTTTCTCCCCTTGTGACAGGGAAAGAAGGGCAAAAATAGCAGGAAAGCATCTTGTTGCCTACGTGGGCATGTGTTCAGCCCTCTTCCTCTGCCTTGGGCTGGCAGAAGGAGCTTCCCTGAGCTGTGTTTTTTCCTGAATATTCAGAATAACTGCAAATAGACCCTATTGCTCTGTAGGACTTGGTGCTTGGTCTGTGTTTGCTCTTGCTAGAAGCTGCTCCTACAGTAATTTTCTGCTTTGATGCTGCATTCCCAAGACTTGCTCTTTCCTGACCTGTCACAGGAGCCAAATGCAAGTGCTGATAGGTGAATTCATTCCTCAGTGGAATGGAATTTATCCCTGGGCAGAGATAATCCTGATGGAGAAGCAGCACACCAAAAACTCTGCATCTTAGAAACTACAGACCCATGAACTCCTTTGCAGGAGCCTGAACCCTCTTTGGTGATGGAACCAGGGCTGTGTCAGCCCTTCCTGCTGTAAGCCATGGAAAAGCAAATATCCAAGTTTTATTTCCACTGGGAATGATTTATACCTTTGACCTTTCTTCTTTTGCAGCCTGGAGGGCTGTGGGACTGAATTCTGGTGGAGTCCTGTATTTTGAGATCTGTGACTGGGGGAACAAAAAGCAGGATTTTAATCTCCAGCTTTTGAAAATATTATCCAGGCACACAATATCCCAAAAATGTGCTAAGAGGAGAGGTGACCTATACCTGTCTGAAATTATCCAGTGGCTGTTATGGAGAGGAGAAACTTCCCATTAAAATATTCTTTACCTCATCAGCTGATTGTCCTCTGTGGACTCTGAAATAAACGCTTCAGGGTTGAATTAATCAGTTTGCAAAGCAGCCTTTTTTTTTTTCCTGCCTGATTATTCCTTATTTTTGGTTTTTTTTTGTTTTTTTTTTAATATAATTTGAAATCTTGCAGAGTAAGTGTGTCAAGTACTGGCCAGATGAATATTCCCTGAAGGAGTACGGAGTGATGCGTGTCCGGAACGTGAAGGAGAGTGCAGCCCATGACTACACCCTGAGAGAGCTGAAACTTTCCAAAGTTGGCCAGGTGAGTACAAGAGTAACTCTGTCCTTTTAGCCCAGCTTGTGGATCACCAAAGGAAAAATGTCAGGATTAGCCCATTTCTCTGGAATCAATAAAAGCACTCGGAGGGGAATAAATGGAGCCCTGCCTTTCTTTGAAGCTCCACGTTCAGTTCCATCCATCTTTCTCTTTTTGCCCTTGGGATAATTGAAGATTCTCCTACCTAAGCAGCTTTTGGCAGGAGAGGAACTGCTGCAGAGCTTGCAGGGAATCAGGGAGGAGGGAAAATGCTTTTAACTGAGGGCACTTCAATCCAGCCTGGCATTTGCTCTCTCATGGAAATGGTTGCACTGAAAGGAAAAGTTGTGTGTGGGTCTAGGGTGTGGAAAATTCATTTAAGGGAAGGGATAAAAAAGGTGAGAAAACTGTGTGGAAATGGCAATTCCTGTTGAGGAACAGTTTGGATCGGGGAGGGGAATTGGGGATGGATTCCTGTCACATCAAGCCTCCCTTTCTTTTAGTTTGCCTGCTGAAATTTCAGCTGCTGGATGTGAATCTCTGTATTTCAAACTTAGGGAAGAAGGCACTGGCATGGGAGATGTGGCCAAGCAGGAATTCTGGGTGCTTGAAGGGAAAAATTCCCTGCTCCTGCAGCAAAAGTCTTGGCATTTATTTTAGCTCATCAAGACCTCCCTAAATAAAGCAGAATGATGGGATTTTATTCTTACAAGCCTGAACATAGAGATGTTGCTGCTTAGCTGGGAACTGCCCTGGCAGGATTTAATGCTCTGAAAGAGGAATTTTCCCTGCAGTGATGTATCCCGAAATCTCCATTTCCCTTTGGAGTACAGGAATCTTGTCCTGCTCCCTGACCTCTGGGATATTTTAGTTTAGGGATTTAGGGAGGTCCCCGCCTTGTTCCCCCCTTTGGGATTTGTGGGGTGCTGTGCTCAGGCTGGATTTGGGGGACTCAGCTGTGCCCCATGAGGACTGAGCTGGGTGTTGAGCAGCAGGTTTGTGTGCCTGTGGTGCAGGGGAACACGGAGAGGACGGTGTGGCAGTACCACTTCCGCACCTGGCCCGACCACGGCGTCCCCAGCGACCCCGGAGGTGTCCTGGACTTCCTGGAGGAGGTGCACCACAAGCAGGAGAGCATCCCTGATGCAGGACCTGTCGTGGTCCACTGCAGGTGAGGCTCCTGCCACTGCTCCTTTTGGCCCAGGGAGCTGAGACCTTTAAAAAAGAACAACTCAGAATTCCCTGGTTTCTGTCTGTACAATGTCACGTCCTGGGTGGGTGGCACGGGGTCTCCTTGGGAAGGGGTTTCAGGCTGTGAACCTTTGGATAAATGAAAATTTCTGCTGTTAGATGAGAAGATGGGACCTGGCTGGAGCATTCCAAGTGCAGGATAATGAGAATTCTGGCATCTCATCCCACCTGTGAGGGCTCTGTCCTTTTGTAAATTATATAATTTTTAGGCAGAGAAATGTTAGATCTGACCTTACAGGTTTTTTCTGATTCAGGGGTGTTTACAAACACTGAGGGACAGAAGTGCTGCTTTCTGTGCCTTCCCTGGGGTCTCTGGTTTGACTCTGGCTGTAATTTGGAAGCTCCTGGCTATAATTTGGAAGCCTCGTGTCTCCTAATGCCAGAATTCCTTTGCCTGGGGCTTTGCTGTGTGCTCAGAGCAAAACAATGAAATTCCCTTTTTTTTCCCCCCTTCTTCCAGTGCTGGGATTGGTCGAACAGGAACTTTCATTGTCATTGACATCCTCATTGACATCATCCGAGAGAAAGGTACCTTTTAACCCTTTGATTTCCCTGCCTTTAACCCTTTGATTTCCCTGCCTGCCCGTGGATCCACCCCAGGAACGCTGACGGAGGAGTCAGGTGAGCTCCACCCTCACCGTGCTTCTTTTCCTGCTCTTCCCAATGCCGTGGATGTGCCCAGGGGTGGACTGTGACATCGATGTCCCCAAGACCATCCAGATGGTGAGGTCCCAGCGCTCAGGGATGGTGCAGACAGAGGCCCAGTACAGGTTCATTTACATGGCAGTGCAGCACTACATCGAGACCCTCCAGCGCAGGATCGAGGAGGAGCAGGTGGGTCCACCCCAAAGATCCAACAGGAACGTGGCAGGATCCCAGCAGGGAGCAGCAGTGCTGGGGATTTTTGAGGGGATTGTGTTGTGGGAAGGCTGGGTCTGAGGGTGTGAACTGTCTCTTGTATTTCAGTTCATTGTGCTTAAGAATTAATTAAATTGGTAGGTGGAATCCTCTCCTTAAGATATCAGGTGGAATCAAGATATCAGGTGGAATCCTCTCCTTAAGATATCAGGTGGAATTCTCTCCTTAAAATATCAGATGAAATCTTCTTAAAACGTTATGTGGAATCCTCTCCCTAAATTGTCAAGTGGAATCCTCTCCTTAAATTATTAAGTGGAATCCTGTCCTTAAATTATCAGGTGAAACCTTCTCCTTGAAACATTGTGTGGAATCCTCTCCTTAAATTGTCAAGTGGAATTCTCTCCTTGAATCAATTGGAATCCTCTCCTAAATTATCAAGTGGAATCCACTCCTTAAATTATCAGGTGGAATCCTCTCCTTAAATCAATTGGAATCCACTCCCTAAATTATCAGGTGGAGTCCTGTCCTAAAATTATCAGGTGAAATTTTCTTAAAACATTATGTGAAATCCTCTCCTTAAATTATCAAGTGGAATCCTCTCCTTAAATCAATTGGAATCCGATCCCTAAATTATCAGGTGGAATCCTCTCCTTACATTATTGAATGCAATCCTATCCTTAAATTACTGAGTGGAATTTTCTCTTTAAAATATTTGGTGGAATTCTCTCCTTAATTTAAGTGGAATTCTCTCCTACCCTCCCTGTCCCCAGCCCTGCCCCCATATCTGAAATTTCCTTCCTGTTATCAGATTTCCTGTGGAGGAAGAATAAAAGATAAGGGTCTGTTAATTAAAGCAGAACCTCGTGCTCTGTGTTTTAAAGAGATTTCAGAGCTTGTTCCCTGCATTCCTAAAAGGAGAAAATCAAATGCTGATCACTCCAATTCCAGTTTTGGGAGTTTATTGGTAGGAAATCAGTTTATTGGAGTGGAAAATGAAAGGATGAGTGTGGTGGTCCAACAAAAAGCACTTCCAGGAGTGTGGTGGGATCAGAAATGTTTAGGAATAAGTGGTGACAAGCACAAGACCTTCCCCTGCCCCTTCCTGTTCAGGGAATTCCTTGCACTCCAGTTCTGAGGAGTTTTACAGCAGTTTCCTGGTTTTGTGATAAAGAGCTGATGTTTTCTCCTTGTCCCTGCTGCTCCCTGCCCTGACCTCAGAGCAGTTGGGATTTGTACCTTTTGCTTTCTATGCTAATTAGTCCATATTTTTACTCTTTTTAGTATCTTTTTCCCTGCTGGGGACTTTCCAACACTTACTGAGTTAGTTCCTCTTTATCAGCTGGTTCCTACAAAATGTCCTTGTGGTCCATCCCACAAATCCTGCCTTCCATGTGTCCTCCAATCCATCCATCCCACAAATCCTGCCTTCCATGTGTCCTCCAATCCATCCATCCCACAAATCCTGCCTTCCATGTGTCCTCCAATCCATCCATCCCACAAATCCTGCCTTCCATGTGTCCTCTAATCTATCCATCCCACAAATCCTGCCTTCCATGTATCCTCCAATCCATCCATCCCACAAATCCTGCCTTCCATGTGTCCATCAATCCATCTTTGTCTCCCAGACTTTGTTCAATGAAGCAAATCCAGGTTTGCTCAACAAATCTTTTCCCGAGCTGTGTTCCCACAAACTGCTCAGGACAGCTTTGTCATAAATCCTGGCTAAGAGGGGTTTAAGAATCAGCAGAATGAGCTGAGGGAGTTTCAGGAGACCATCCTGGAAAAGCTTCAATCCCAGGAATGTTCTTAATGGGAATTCAGGAGCCAGAACTCCCCAGAGGCTCCGCCAGCCTCTGCTGTGAGATTGGGTCAGCCCTCAGGACTTGTTGCAGCATTAAAAAATAACCCAAATAAACCCACAAACCCCTCCCCAAACCCCAAATTCTCTGCAAAACTTCAGTTTCTACCTTGCAGGTCTCAGTGTTTGCAGGCATTGTGGATGCCTGGGAAAAGGAAAAATCCATCTCCCGTTTCTTTCCCAGCGTGGTTCCCTGGCAGGATCTGGAGCTGGGTGCCAGCACAATTGGCTGCAGCCTGGAGCATATGTGCAAAATCCAAATAACAGCTTGGCTGCTTTTTATATCAAACCTAATGGGCTCAGATTTTATTTTATTAGAGCTCCTGCAAACAGTGGTGTTGCTCTGTTGGCCCCTGCTCCAGCTGGAAATGAGGTCAGTGGGAAGCCCACTGGCTGCTCAAGAATGAAATGGGGAGTTTTCTGCCAAGGACATGAGGGTTGAGTACATTCAGAGGGTTGGTGTGTCCTGCTGGAGATGGTGGGATGGGGGAAAATGGGGATTTTCAGGTTTTGTCTCACCAATAGCTGCAGCCAAGCTTTAGGTGTGTGCTCAGTGATGTGTTCACTGCAGGACTGAGCTCTCTCCTCCCTGACAAACCTAAAAACACCCATGGGTATCTCCTTGTGGAGTTGCTGCACTTTCTCAAGGAATGGTTGCTGGGATTAACCCCAAACCTGGCTTTTTGTTGTGTGTTTTGCTTCACAGAAGAGCAAGAGGAAAGGTCACGAGTACACAAACATTAAATATTCCTTATCGGACCAGACGAGCGGGGATCAGAGCCCTCTCCCCCCCTGCACCCCAACCCCAACGTGTCCAGAGTAAGTCCAGTCCTGCCCTCAGTTTTTGAGCTGTTCTGTCTCATCTTCAGAGACCTCAAATGAGGCTGAGTTACCCCAGAACCTTTCCTTTGAAAATAAATCAAGTAAAATCAATTGTCTCTGAATTATAGGATTATTTTTTTTGTGGGACTCTAAATCCTGATTTCATTTCAGAATGAGAGAAGATAGTGCTAGAGTATATGAAAATGTGGGGCTGATGCAGCAGCAGAAGAGTTTCAGATGAGAAGATGTTCAGAGCCTTCCCAGCCAAGGCAGGTGTGTATGGCCAGAGGAGGGGCTGTGTCCAGCCTGGCTTGGGAGAAAATGCACCCAGGAATGCCCAGGATGCTTGGAATTGATCCCCACAGGGTGCCTGAGTTCCAAAAGCTAATTTAAATTTAATTTTAATGACCTGTATATACAATCTCACCTTTTACTGCCAAAGCACCCACACAGTTTCTAAGCCAGGGTTGAGACTTTGGGTTGAGTTTGAGCTTTATTGAGCCCAAACTGAGCACTTCTGTACAATGCCTGAATAAGAAACAACTGCTGTTTTTTTTCCTCAATAATTCTTCATTTTTTTTCCTTTCCCAGACATGAAAATGGTTTTTAAAAAGGTCAAGAAAGAGATGGAAGAAGCTTCACGTGAGCAGTGAACTCTGAGGGCTTGGTACCTTTTTATTTACGGTTTTATTCCTTCAGTAGGCAAAACTTCAGAGCATCTAAAGATTGTTTTTATCTCTTCTCTCCAATTTCCAATTGCTCATTTTCCAAATAAAAGGAAATCCTTTCTACAAGGTAGACAATTACTTTGTAGAGTCAGTTTTGAATCCTGCAAACTGTTGGACTGTCATCCATTTGGTTTTTTTTAATAGTATTTTGGTTTCACAGTATGGCTGTTAGTGGGGGGTTTTTTTTCTCCTTATTTGAGCAGTTGTGGGGTTTTTGGGGGGCACTGGGTGGGGGGTGGGTGGTGGGAGAGCAATGCCATGGGTAAATCCATGGCATGAAATGTAAAATACTGATGGGAACAATGTGGATTGTTGGAAAACAGTGGATCACCAGCGTGAATAGAACCAAGTGCATGATCAAATTAGTCCTGATACATTTCAAACTCAGACTGAGCTTCCTGGGGTGAGCAGTTCTTGAGATGAAGGTGCTTTTTTTGTGATAATTGGTGGCTTTGATTCCAATTTTGCTGTGTGGCTGGATGGGCTGTTTTGGAGGAATTTATGCAAAGTTGTTTTTACATCAAACAAAGTTTCTTTTCGGTGATCTGTGCCCAGAATAGGAATTCCTTGTGTCCTTCAGGAGACTCAGTGACCTGGGGGTGGTTTGTGAGGACACTCTGTGGTGACTTTGTGCTCAGTTAAATGAGACTGAACTGGTGGAATTCAGGTGTTAATTAAGAAGTTGCAGGATGTTAAACCCAGTGAAACCAGGGAAGTGGAAGCTGTGGAGGAGCCTCCTGGATTTT
This sequence comes from Calcarius lapponicus, assembly GCA_039654755.1. Lineage (NCBI taxonomy): Eukaryota > Metazoa > Chordata > Aves > Passeriformes > Fringillidae > Calcarius > Calcarius lapponicus. The sequence continues at coordinate 3,816,552 of CM077478.1, forward strand.
TAAGCAAGGAAGGATCCCTGGATTCCTGGTGGGACAGGAGCAGCAAGGCCACACTGGGGGCACTGTCCCACCCCAAGTGCCTTTGGGAGCTGCCTGGACCTTTCCTGTCCCAGTGCATGGAAAACCACCTGGAACCACTTGCAGGGGGATTAAGCCTCTTCCAGAGATTCCCCAAGGAAGATCTGGTGAGCTTCCATTTAACTCCTTCCCCTGGCTGTGTCCTGGACCAGCAGCTCCCCTTGGAGTTGTGGATGGCAGGACCAGCCCCAGGGAGTGGGCTCTGGGGTCTCCCCAACACCTTGTCCCTGGTTTTGGGGACATTCTGGGACTTCAGTGGTGTTGAGGAGTGATTCCCATCCCCACACAGGATGCCTGACCTTCCTGAGTGGCTGGAATGGGGTTGTTGGCCTTGCTGGTGGAATTCTGCTGGAGCCTGGAATGTAATTAATGCAGCTTTGGGAGAGGTGGAGGAGGAGATTCCATCACCTGCTCCTCAGAGTGCTTTGCAAATTCCAATATTTGAGCAGTTTGTTTGGACTGAATGAAGGTGCTTCATTAATATTAAGCAGAATTTTTGTTCCTTGGCCTCTTGTCCTTTTGTCTTTGGGGGCTTTGGGACTTGATTTTTTGGAACTCCTGTCACCAGCACACCATAAATGTGTTTGACTGTCACAGCCTTACGCTCTAGCCCTGAATCCTTGTGCCCTTCCTGGATTGGAATAGATGATGAGGAGAGAGAAATGGGGTGATTTGGTAGTGAGATTCCTGTTCTCCATCCCCTGCCAGCCTGTCCCTGTTCCCAGCTCCCTCCTGCTGAGCAGGGATCACTTGGAAGTGTTGACATTTGCATGGAGTAATTAAATATTTGCCTCAAACTCTGTGCAAAGTCAAATTCTGCACTTCAGGGGTTGGAGCAAGGTGAGGGACACAGCCAGGTGGGGTTTGGAGTTGCTCTGCTCCAAACTGGGAATTCAGGAGGGGAAAAGTCAGGAGAAAGGAGGGAATGATCCTGAGGGAATCTCAACTCTGTGCACTCAGTTCATGTGAAGTGTCTTAAAAGCTGGACCTGTGCAAGCAGCACTCAGCACAAGGTGGCCTCCTGACCTCATTCAGAGCCTGCCTCTGGAGGGTTTTATTTGGAATTGTTCTCCTTGGGAGCAGGGAGCTCTTGTGCAGAATGTGTGGGAATCCTGGGGAGCAGTGCTGGGGGAATGTCAGTGAGGGGGGAGCAGGATCTGCAAGGTTGTGACTAAAGGAATAAATTCTCCTTTCTGAACCTGTGTTGGGTCCTGGTGGGCACCAAAGGGGAGCCCCTGCACCCTAAATTCTGTCCCCAGAGACAGGGAGGGTTCTGAAAGCATCTCCTGCATGAATTCCAGCAAATAACTTTGGGGTTCTGGCAGATGAAGCTACAAAGAGAAACATCCTTTGGTTCAGGGGAGATCAGTGGATGGGATTCAGGGATTCCCAGGTTTAGGGAATTCAGCTGGAAGCCGAGCAGGGATGGAAAAGGGATCCCAGGGTTCTCTTGGAGGAGCCTTTGTCCCACGAGGGAAATTTCCCCCAACTCCCAAGGCGCAATGATTGATGCCAGTGTGAATTTGCTGCAGACTTCATTTACTGAATGTTTTAGAGAAATACACTTTAATTTCAGCTAACTCCTTTTAGGCCTGATTGGTTCTATTAATCCTGACCAAACTTTCCTTTTTTCCTCCTAAAAGATGTGTTTGAGACACGATTAACCAGGACACAGCTAACAAAGGTATCCAACCTTGTTCCCTTTTTTTTTTGTTGTTGTAGGGCTGAGAAAATTTGCAGCTGGGACTAAGATGTGTTGTCAGGGTTAGATTTTCTACCCATAACTCCATTATTTCAAATTAAGTGTTCATTTCTCCCTTTTCAATAGTGAAAGGTAATAAATAATTTCAAGCCTGTTTATTTATGACATTACTGTGATTTTTTTTTATTGCAGTACTAAAGACTAATGAAAAAGGATCTTATTAGGTGGAATAGGCCTTGCATTTATTTTTTTTTCCTGCAATGTATGAAGTATTGTACCAGAGTATTAAATGAAATGTAATATTTTATTGCAAAATTTCTATCCTTTAGAAGGAATACATTTAGGATGTCATCAATTTGATGTGAATCATGTAAATGTTGAGAAATGAGCTGTTTATTCTACATCTGGTGTTTCAAAAAGATTTCACCTCTTGCCTTTTGCCCACAGTCTGTAGCCCATTTACAGTTGTCAAAATGTGACATTAAATAATAGTTCCTGTATAGAAATAGTGGTGGTTGTCCATTGTTTTCTGGGCTGGTATTTATGGGGTTTAATTCAGTTGCAGTGGGTTTGGTTTGTTTTTTTTTTTTTAATTGCTGCCAAGCTGTGTTATCAGAAATAAACCATATCTGTAAACAGCAGAAATTCCAATTTAAAAAAAGGGAAAAAAAGGAAATTCAAAATAGAAAAAAAAAAAAAAAAGAAATAAAAATCATTTTCTTACCATGATTTGTCAGTCATGATTTTGTCCAGCTGCAGGTGCAGGCACCAAGGATGGGATATTGAGAAGAAATTCTTCCCAATTTCTTGGGATTTCTTTCCCAATTTCTTGGGTGGGTGGGGAGGGACTGGGATAGAATTCTCAGAGGAGCTGTGGCTGCCCCATCCCTGGAGGAGTCCAAGGCCAGGTTGGACTTGGAGCACCCTGGGAGGGTGGCAGGGGATGGAACTGGATGATCCTTAAGTGCCTTTCCAACCCAAAGCATTCCAAGATTTTGTGATTCCTGCTCAAGGCTGGCTGGGGCTTGGCCTCTCCTCTTGCTCCTTGTGTAGGATCAGTTGGAATTGGGAAGGAAGGAAGGACAATCCTGTTCTTTCTCTCTCTCCACAGCCAGCTCTCCTGGGTGAGGGAGAGGACATTTTGCTCCCACTCCTTCCCTCTTCCTTCCATCTTCCACCTCTTGCTCTGTTTGTTTTTGGGGCTGTGCTGTTTCTGAGGTCTTTTCATCCCAGGAGGGGTCAGTGCTTGCAGCAGGAGCTGGATTCTGTGCCAGGCTCCTCTGCCAGCTGCTCCTGCCATGCTTGCAGAGCTCTCAGCATCCCTGATCCCTCACACTTGGAGCCAGACACTTCCCAAAGTGTCACTTCCCCCGGGACAGAGCAGAGGAGCAAATGCTACCCCGAGGTTTTCCATATCTTACCTGCATCAGTACTGGTTTGTCTGGTTTTTACTTCTCAAATCCATTGGGAATGCTCCCACTTGGGATGTCCTTCCTGTTGCTGATCCCAGAAATCAGCCTGCACCGAGGGGTTTGAATTCCAGGGAGATCCCACCGAGTGTTGCCTCTCCCTCGATCCCGCTTTCAAAACAGAACTGAAACTTTCCAGGGAATAAATCAGCTCAGCCTGAGCAGTGCTGGTTGAACAGCAGCGGAATCTGGAGTAAAACAAGCTTTAATCTCATGGCAAAGGCCCATCCCAGGGATAATCCAGTGAAATGGCAGGAAGGAGGCAGAGCCCCGGGAGCTCTGTGGAGCAGCAGTTGGCTCTAAGGCGATTATCCCACAGGGGAAGGTTGATTGATTTGTTTTTATGAACACATCTAACAGTTTACATCCATCTCTGGGAGTTTTTATAATCCCTGCCAGGGCTGGGGAGGGAGGGAGAAAGGGAAGGAGAAGAGGGAGGGACTGTTCCAATCTGAGAACTTTGACGAAGATTGAAAGTGATGCTGCTGGGGTGACACTTGGTGTCTCCTGGCTTTGACTCCTGCTTTGTGGTGACACTTCCAGCCCTTCCTGCTTTGTGGTGACACTTCCAGCCCTCCCTGCTTTGTGGTGACACTTCCAGCCCTCCCTGCTTGTGGTGACACTGTGACAGCCCCTCCTGCTGCTCCCAGCTCTCTGTGTCTCCCACGTAGGTGAGTATAAATCCATTTATTCTCCCGGCGTTCTCGGTGTTTGTACAAACTGAGGTGATCAGATACTGCTCAAGGACAAGTTTCTTATCTCCCTAAACCCTTGAGACTTTGGCTGACTTTTCTCCAGTATGAATTCTTGCTCACTTTGGGGTGGGGGAATTCTGAGTCATGCAGGAAAGGGGAGGGTGTCCTTCAATCCGCATCTTTGCTGCGACCTAAGGAATTCTTTTTCCAGCCCAACTCTCTTGGCAGAGCTGGTGCAAACCAGGTTCTGTTTGCAGGGTGGCAATTCCTGTTTCATATCCCTGCTGGTGCCTTTGGAGCCTTCCCATGCTCACTTTTCCTCAGGATCACCCTGGAGCTCACTCAGCTCGTGGCTCTTGTGCCTCAACTCCCGGAAATCTTCCTTTGCCTTGAACAGGGCCCTGAGGCTCAGCTGTGTCTCTATTTTTTTTTCTCTCTTTGGTAAATCTTGGGAAGGATACCTTCAAAGGATCCTTAATATGCTGCCTCTCTTCCCGTTTTCCCCACGGAGCCAGGCAGCAGAACAATTCCAAGATCAAAAGGTTTGATTTGAAAATCCCCAGCTCTCCCAAGGAATGCCTCAAGTGTTGGGAGGGCTGTGACATTTTTAGCACATCTCATCTTGACAACTCCCTGCTTTTCCTGACTTTCTGCAGGTTTCCTCCTGATGAAGGAACAATCTTTGGATTTTTGGTGCTTTTCTCAGTCTCCTTATCTGTGTCATTGGGAATAGGAGGGGGAGGAACTCCCTCGTCCCTCTTGTGCTGGAAATCAGGCTGGGAAGTGCTGTGATTCCTTCTGTTCTTTTTTATTTGTTATGTCTGAGCTGGAGTTTAGGATTGTTTTCCTGGCTGGAATTTTTAATTTGATGGCAGTCCCATGGATATTTCCTGCTGTGGATGACAGCTGAGGGATACAAAGTGCTGCATAAAAACCAGGAGAGAGAAATACAGAAGAGTAGTGGCTTTTCCAAACTCCTTGATCTCAGTGCATTTTATGTTTTGTATTTGTGCTGGGGTGGGTGTGGGATGTGCTCCCGTCCTTCAGGCTCCTGCCCATCACAAATTTGGGATCTTGCACCTTGATTCCCATCCCTCAAGGCTGCTGAGCTGAGGGAAGGCAGCCCTTGGAGCATCCCTGCTGGATCCCTGCCATTCCCAGTGTCCTGCCCTCGCCTCAGCCTTCCCAGCTCTGTGCTCTGCTGCTGCCCCTGGTAAAGAGATTGGGCTGAACACTGCCTGGAATCAATCCCTAAGGATTCTCCCACGAGGATCTGCTGGAAGTTAACCTCATTGATCCCCAGCAGCTCATAATTGTCCAAATCAGCAGTGGCTGCAGGAATTCCTGCTCTCTTTGGTCCATTTCCCAGGCTGAGATCCACCCAGGAATGTCAGGCAAGGGAACTGCTCCTGGAATTCAGCTGAGTCCCTCAAAGGGCCTCGAGTGGTGACTTCCATGGGCAGGGATGATACCTCAGAGAGGATTCCAGGCTGGTTTTCCTTGGGAAGGGACCTTACAGCTCATCCTGTCCCAAGCCCTGCCCCTTCCACCATCCCAGGGTGCTCCAAACCCCGTCCAGCCTGGCCTTGGGCACTTCCAGGGATCCAGGGGCAGCCACAGCTTCTCTGGGCACCCTGAGGGGTTTCTCACCACCCTCACAGAGTGGGATATTCCCAATATCCCATCTAAACCCTCTCTCTTTACCCCGGTGGGCACCGTAAGAGCCTGAATGAGACATCCAGGTGCTGGATTGATAAATCCACCCCACTGGGAGCTCCAGTTTTGCAACAAAGGAGATTATTTTACATGCTCTGGTGTTACCAACCCCAAGCATCACCTACAGACTGCAGGGCAGCTCCTGGCACCATTTTCCAAACCATCCCAAAGCCAGGATCCCATTCCTTTGCAGCCCAGCCTCTCTCTTACACACCTTAGTGTTAATTAGCTCTGCTTTAAATGTGCAAAAACTGCTGTGAGCTCGTGTTCTCCACCCCTGCGTGCTCTGCCTGCCTTCCCCGTGGCTGGAGCTGCGTTATCCCAGCCTTTTCCTGGGATTTAGCAGCTCTGTGCACTCCCGGAGCTCTTCAGGCCGGGGCTGATCCGTGCTGGAGCTGTTTTATCTCTATTAATAGTGATTTCCTCACGGAGGATTTTTCTGCTTCCGTGCACTTAGGGAAGGCTGCTCTGAAATTCTCTCCCCCCTCCTCTCTCTCTCCCTGCCGATAAATGGTGCGGCAGCTCCAGGATAAACAGGCAGGATGGGGAAAGGCGTTGCCGTGGCAACGCAGGGATGTCGGTGATTGGTCTCCATGGCGATGGTTGCTAAATTCTGAGAGGTTTTAAAACGCTTTTTTTGTTGTTGTTGTTGGTTTTGGTTGGTTTTTTTTGGTTTTTTTTTGGGGGAAATAAGGGAGCACACCCCCGCGCACGTGCCGGCTCCTGCATCCCGCGGGGAATTCGGCAGGAGCGGGCAGGGACGGGGGAGGGTGTCTGGGTATTTTAAGGCCCTTCGGATGCTGTGTCATGTGGCATCACCAGCCCTGCTCGGGGGATCCTTCCCCGCTGAGGATCCGAGCCCTTGGAAGGGCCGGGAGAGCGTTTGGGATGCGGGAAGGACGCCCAGGGCCGCCTCTGTGGGAATAAATCCCACGGGCTCCGTTTGCTGCGTGGTGGGAAAAGCCCCTTCTTTATTCACAGAACTCCTTTTTGCACAGTTTTACAGACCTCCAATTGGTCAGGAGCTTTCTTGCTAATTACTTTATTGGTTAATAACGAGTTGTTGTCTTGTATTCATTGGTCACTCAAACCCTCGGTGTGTACATGCAGGAAAAGTTGTTTGTAAGGGATAGTTTTAATTTTTCTATGCAACAATGTAAAGAGAGTTTATACAGGTGCAAGTTGGTTTTTTACCCAGGAATAGATAGTTATGTTAACGAGCTGCTGACACCAGGATTGCTTTCACATGGGAACTTGCAAAGTGCCAGCTTGACAAGGCCAGCCACTGGTTTTAGGAGAGCAGGTTTGATTTTATGAAGCCTTTCTTTATGATTTTTCTACCTTACTGCTACAGTTGTGGTGATGGGAGCTCCTCTGGATGGCCAAAAGTTTGGGGAATGGTGGCAAAATCAGGGGTGACCTTATCACTCTCTACAACTCCCTGAAAGGTGATTTTGGTATGGTGGGGTTGGTCTCTTTCTCCAGGAACTGACAGAACCAGAGCACACAGCCTCAAGCTGCACCAAGGAAAATACAGGCTGGATATCAGGAAAAAGTTCTTTATGGAAAGAGTGATAAAGTTCTGGAATGGCTGCCCATTCCAGAGTCCCCATCCCTGGGTGTGTTTAACAAAGCCTGGATGTGGCACTGGGTGCCAGGGTTGAGTGGAGGTGTTGGGGCTGGGTTGGATTCGATGATCTTGAAGGTCTCTTCCAACCCAGTGATTCTGTGAATTCTGTGATTCCACCCTGGAGGCTGTGTGGGCTCCCGGCATCGCTGATGAGACACCAGGGACGAATTCTGTGCCTGAACAAAACCCACTGAGCCTGGCTGGGCCCGTTAGTGCCGCCCGGGTGACAGCGCCGGTGTCACTGCGGGGACACCCGGGGCCGTGTCCCTGCCTGTGGGGACATCGAGTCCCTTTGTGTTCCCATGGAACCATGTCCAATCCCTTTGTGTTCCCGATGGAATCCCGACCTTGGCTTTCCATCTCCTGCCCAAAGCACCGCAGCTGTCCCCAGCGACAGGATCCCAGGATGGATGGCTGAGCCCGGCTCGTGCTGGTGGCAGAACACAGAAATCTCTGTCCTTTCCCTGGCAGAGCTGCTTTTCCTTGGGAATCCTTCAGCTCTGGGTGTCCCAAGGGGTTGGCAAACAGTGGCAATAGTGACTGGGTGTCCCTGGGGGTGACAAACCCAGCACGAGCTGCTGGTCACTGTTGTGTTTGCTGGGAATACCCAACAAAGGCAGGAATGATGAATCTGACTCCATGTTCTCACAAGGCTGATTTATTACTTTATAATGCTATATTATATTAAAGAATGCTATACTATACTAAAGAATACACAAAGGATACTTACCAAATGTTAAAATGTGAAAACTTGTGACTCTTTCCAGAGTCTTGACACAGCTTGGCCCTGATTGGCCAAAGAGTGAAAACAACTCGCAGCAGAATCCAATGGAACAAACACCTGTGGATAAACAATCTCCAAACACATTCCACATGAGCAAAACAAAGGAGAAGCAAATGAGATAAGAATGGTTTCCCTTTTCTCTGAGGCTTCTCAGCTTCCCAGGAGAACAATCCTGAGTGAAGGGATTTTTCCAGAGAATGTGAATGCCACAGATCACCGCAGTGGGTTTGGGAAAGGAGCTCTGGATGAGCTGATCTGCACAATTCCCTCTCCCAGCTGTGACAAAGCCCTGCTGGCCAGGCTGTCACAGGGGTAATTGCTTGGCAATATGAATCAGGAAAGTGGCTTTCCCCCTGGAATTTTCTCCTGACACTTGATTTAATTCCTGCTGACATCCCGTCCGTGGCAGCCCGATCTGAGTAGGGACCAACAGATTACTCCAGGAGTAAAGTGGTTGTCAGAGGAGCCTTTGCTCTCTGCAAAGGGAAAAAAATCCCTCTTGGAGGAGCTGAAAGTCGGGAGGAAGCAGCTCAAACCTGTTGGCATGAGGGGAGGTGGCTCTTGGGATCCATGGGGATGGGATGGATGGAGATGGGACAGGAAGGAAAAGGGTTGGGTGGTTTTATCTGGCTGTGCTTGGTGTCCCTGTGCTTTCATATTCCCAAAAAAAGGCCTGGAGCAGGCACGGTGTTCTATGCATTCCCTGGTACCCTTGGGATGGTCCTGGGAGGATGAGGATGAGATGGGATCAGGCTCCTCCCCTGGATGAAATCCTGTGTGACAGCAGGGCCATGGACCAGCACATCCAAGGGCTGGGAATGGGCCACAGTGCTGCCAGGAGAGGGTTTGGGTTCCTGGAGTTTTAAGGAGCTTTGTGGAAGGCCCTGAACACACTGGGGGCGTCTGGGAGGCAGGAGAACCCCTGGAGCCCCTCAGGGTGATGATCTGTTTTGGCACTTTGGGATTTCCAGTGATGTTCCCAGCTGGTGCTGGGGTCTGCTGCTCCATCAGGTCCCAGGCTGCCTCCTCCCCTCCCACAGATGGGTAATTAGTGCCAGTGTGGGATCCTATTAATTGCAGCCATTGTCATGTCTGGAGTGATGGGATAATTGCTGGTATCTGGTGTAATGTTCTGATCACAGGGAATTCACCTCCTCCGAGGGGATCAGAGCTCATCCCTGCATTCTCCAGGACAGATCCTGCTGGGAGCCCTCCCCATGGCTGCTGCTGGGTGGGAATTCCCTGCAGTGTGTCCCCTCCAGACGTTCATCCAGCAAATCCCTGGGAAGCTCAGGGAAGCTCAGGCTGTGCTGCTTTGCCTTGGAAGCAGCAAAGCTGCTGCCGCTGATCCGTGCTTTTGGGAAGAGCTTGGATCCACGGGTCACTGCAGCTGGATGAGCATCCTTGGGTGTCCTCCCGAGGGCTGAGTCACCTCTGGAGGCTCCATCCAACCTTGGCACAGCCTGGCTCCGTGTCCCTGAGCACCAGCCCTGCTGTGATCCATCCCTGTGCTCCTCTCCTGGAGGGGGGAGGACACGGATGGCCACAGCCTGGGGGTGAACCTGGAGATCCTGCCTGGGTGTGGAACTGTGGGCAGACAACTTTTATGAAAAATCCTTTCCTTAGGGTTTTTCTTCCTGAGAAGCTGAGAGGCCTCAGGAACGAAATGTAAACAATGGTTATCTGCTGCTGTGGAATGCAACAGGTGCATCTGGGATTGGGCTCATGTGGATGTTTTTAATTAATGGCCAATCACAGCCCAGCTGGCTCGGACAGAGTCTGAGCCACAAGCCTTTGTTATCATTCCTTTCTATTCTTAGCCAGCCTTCTGATGAAACCTTTTCTTCTATTCTTTTTTAGTACAGTTTTAATGTAATATATATCATAAGCCTTCTGAAACATGGAGTCAGATCCTCATCTCTTCCCTCATCCAAGAACCCCTGGGATCAGGGTCACACAGAACTCTCCAGGGAGGTGTGATGGGAGCGTTCGGGCTCTGCCAGAGGCTGGCTGTGCTTTGGGAATGCTGATTTTTGGGAAGTTTGGCATTAATAATCTCCATTCATTGGTTTGTTTTGGTTTGTTTTGCAATACAAAACGTCTCATCAGGCTTTTGGTACAAAGGCATCATCTCAGTCTTTATCTCTTGTATTAAATAACCCAAATTTCTCTGCATTTTCAGCAGCATTTCCAGCATCTGTTGTCTCCAGACCTGGACAGGAACCACGGATTTCTTCCAAGCACCTCTTGCTCTCATTCCTTTTGCTCCCCTTTTGAATTAGCAACTATTTTGTCCTGTATATTCTAATTTTTAAAATCAGTCTTTTTTAAGCCTGATTACAGCTGCCTCCTCAGCGGGGATTTTATGAATTTGTCTCTGCAGCTTTTACAATAATTAATTGTCCCTGAGCAGTGCCCAGCTCTCCCTGCTTTGCATTCAATTCCTTTCTCCAAGCTGGCACCTCCTGGTTTTGTGTCTCAGCTCTTTCACAGCAGAGGGAGGAGAGGCTTTGTCAGATCTGCCTTTGTTGTGTCCAACAATCAGCACAGCAATTCCAAAGGCAGAATCCTTTGGGATCCCTGTGGGGAGGCTTTGGGTTCCTGCTTCTCTCCTGGGAGAGAGGAGAGAGCTGAGGGATCCTGAGCTGAGCTTAAGATAAAAACTCAGGGCTTGGGAGCAACCTGGGGGTAGTGGGAGCCGCTCCTGCCCATGGAATGGGATGAGCTTTACGGTCCTTTCCAACTCAAATCCTTCTGGGCTTCTTGGGTTCCTTATTTCCCTCTTGGTTTCCTGGGAATTAAATCTGATTTTGGGAGACTGGTTTGGTTCCCAGGGGCTGCATTTTGGGGAGCAGCCCTGGGAAAGGCTGGGCCAGGGGCTGGACCTTGGCATCCTTTTATCCTTTCCAGAAAGCTCTTGAGGGCTGTGTGGATTGTAGGATGGGTGTTAGGAAGATTAATCCACAAATATCAGAGGTTTATGTCCAAAAAGGTGACAGAGGAGTCCTTTTATTTTATTTGAATAAAGGGAGAGGCCATGGGGCATTCCCCTAGGAACTCCCAGATTTTTGGAGGACGCAGCCTCCCTTTTTAATCCCAATTTCCCAGCCACATTTCCCTTCTCTCTTTCCCCATTTCTGAGGTACTTGAGAGGTTCAGACTCCCCAAAACACCTGACACCAGAGATTCCCCCTCTAATGTATAACCCTCCCTTTTAATCTTTAATTCTTATGGAATTTAGGGGGTTTTTCTTCCCCGTTGTTTCTTTCATCTTTTCAATGCCTCATTTCGTTTATCAGCAAACCTAAAATTTATCTGTAAAAGCAAATATCTTTTTCCATTCATCAATCAGCGGAACCCTTCCCATCGTTTCTTTCATCTCCCAGTGCTGCTTTTATCCACCAGCATGTTTGGAAAGACAAATCCAATATTCCTCTCGCGGGGAGCAGCACAGGAATGTTGGATTCCCAACCTCGTGTCCAGAGGATCCGGGGGGAGCAGCTGCACCCCAATCCCCGATTCCTTGAGCGATTCCAGGGCAGGATGGGCTGTGGGCACTGCGGGGGAGCTGCTGACAAACGCATCCCAGCAAATCCGCCTCTGGCCAGAGGTTTTGTGCCTTTGGATTCTCCCCGAATGCCATTAGCGGGTCATTTTCGGGAGTAAAAAAAAAACCAACCCAATTCCTTTGAGAGGCTCCGAGCCAAGGGATTTGCTCTCAAATATTCGCTCGCTTCGTTCCCCGCGTATTCTTCTTTTCTTTTGGAGTGGAAAAAAAGCAGGAAGAGGAGGAAGAAATGCCTCAGCCTTGGGGGCGAAGATGCACAATCCGTGATTGTCCTTGGGGATTTTAACATCCTTTAAATTTCCCTTTCCATCCGTTCTCTTGAAGCCTCCGGTTCTTGGCTCTGTGGGGTGAGAGGTTCCTGGGTTGTTGGAGGCAGCTGGAGCAAGAAAGAGAAAAACAGGCTGGAAAGGAAAGGATAAATGGGCAAAAAAAGAAGACAGAGAAGAAAAAAATAAGAAAGGGGAAAAATAAGAAAGCGGGAGGAAAGAAAAAAAGAAGAGAAAAAAAGAGGGGGAAAAAAAAGAAGAAAGGGGGGGAAAAAAGAAGAAAGGGAATAATAATAAGAAGGGGAAGCAAATTTGAATCCTATGATCTTAGAGAGGCCTTTTCCAACCTTAAAGATTCCATGGAAAAGAACAAAGGGAAGAAAAAACCGGGGGTGTAAAGGGAAAGATAAGGGAAAACAGAAGAAGAAAGGGAAGATAAAAGGGAAGGAAAAAAGAAGAAAGGAAGAAGATGAAGTATCAGGCAGCAGATTTGTTTTCCCCTCTTGCTCCTTTTTCTTGTCTTCCTTGATTCTGGAGTATTCCACAGCTTGTCCTGGAACGTGGGTTTGGGTTCAGTGGGAATTAGGGGGAAAAAAAGAGAGGGAAAATCCACAGGATCTCTCCTTCCCCCATGGATGCTGTGCAGCTCAGGGGGGTGCACCACTCCCTGTTGATCAGCGAGCCAGGGACAAACCCTGCTGATCCCAAATACTGGTGAGAATGCTCTGGGAAGGGGGAAAGGAAAGGAAAGGAAAGGAAAGGAAAGGAAAGGAAAGGAAAGGAAAGGAAAGGAAAGGAAAGGAAAGGAAAGGAAAGGAAAGGAAAGGAAAGGAAAGAAAGGAAAGGAAAGGAAAGGAAAGGAAAAGGAAAGGAAAAAGGAAAGGAAAGAAGGAAAAAAGGAAAGGAAAGAAAGGAAGGAAAGGAAAGGAAAGAGGGGAAAGGAAAGGAAAAAGGGAGGAAAAGGAAAGAAAAGGGGAAAGGAAAGGAAAAAAGGGGAAAGGAAAAGGAAGCCCCAGTTCCCATCATGGAAGCCTGTGGCCGTGCCCCTGACCCCATCCCTAGTGGAATGTGTCCCTGCCCATGGCAGGCCTTGGAACCTGCTGATCTCTGAGGTCCCTCCAGCCCAAACCACCCTGGGATTCCATGGTTCAGGGGATTCCCGGGATTACCAGGATCAGCCTTTGAGCTCAGCTCCTGGCCCAGCCTGCTGCTGCCCCTCTGCATGATGGGGAATGCCCATCCCGGTGCCCATCCCACCCACTGGAGAGCCATCCCAGAGCTCACCCACAGCTCCAACACCAGGCTCTGCCCTGCCCTTGGCCCCTCCGTGTCCAAGGGAAGGGAAGGGAAGGGAAAGGGGAAGGGAAGGGAAGGGAAGGGAAGGGAAGGGAAGGGGAAGGGAAGGAAGGGAAGGGAAGGGAAGGGAAGGGAAGGGAAGGGAAGGGAAGGGAAGGGAAGGAAGGGAAGGGAAGGGAAGGGAAGGGGAAGGGAAGGGAAGGGAAGCCTCCAGCCAGGGCCAGGAATCTGCTGCCGCTCTCCGTCTTTGAGGAGCCGGGAATGAGGCAGGACTTTCCCCCCTCTGCCGGAGGGGATTTCTCCCGTGCCCTGCAGGGAGGAGCAGCGGTGCCGGCAGGGATGGGAGGGATCGCCTGCGTCACCCCTGATTTACTCCATCCCTGCACTGCGGAGCCGCTCCGTCCTTTGCCTCCGGGGCTGTGCAGAATTCCACAAACCCTTTGGAATTTATTTTTTTTTTTCTCCCCTCCCACCCGGCTCTTGGATCCTTTGGAGCGGGGAAGCGCCGGTGAATTTTAAATAAGCTCTGGAAGCTGTGCACTAAAACCTAACGAGGCAGAATACCAATATATGCCGAGGGGAAGGAAATGGTGGCGTCGGGTTGGGGCTGCTGGTGAGAGATCGGGACCCCGCTGAGTCCCAGTCTCTGCCCTCGGGGGGCAGAATTAAACCCAAACCCTTCATTTCCCACCAGCAGGGTCAGGGATGTGTAGGGGCAGCTGGAATAGTCAAATCCTACAGGGGAGAGGGGGAGCTGGAGGTTCAGAGAGGAGCAAAAAGCTGGATTTGCTGGAGATGCTGAGGTCTCTGGTGCCTTGGGAAGCCAAGGATGTCGCCGAGCATCACCCTGCTCCCCAAAATTCCCTCCCTGCCTCCAGAGAGGATCTGGCTGGGTCTCTGTCCTGCAGGGGAATGCACCCAAAATCCTGCTCCAAAGTCCCCATCAGCTCTGATTAGGGAACAAGAGGTGCCAATTTTTCCCCGTGAGGCTCCTGCCCGCTGCCAGCTCCTCTGGGATTATTGATGCTCCCTTTGTCCTGGGGGTTTGGGAGCTCAGGAACATTTCACCCCTGGAATTTCAGCTGCACTCTTTGCTCTGAGCATCGTTTTCTATGTGCTGGGTTTAATTGTGCTGCTCATTTCTCTCCTGGAGCAATTAAAGCCCAAAATGCCAAGGCAGGGGTTCAATCTGAGTTTAATCAAAATGCCAGTCAGGAGCTGGCCACAAACTCCACGTGGCACTGCTGGATCCAGCCCTGGATCTGGAAAATCCTCTGGTTTGGGGTCACCAGGCACAGTTTGGATGAATTTCTGACAGTTCTGGGTAGGAAACCTCTTTATCAGCCAGATTTGGTAGCACAGGACTGAATCACTGGAAGGGAGAAACTCATGAGTGACTGAATTTAATCCCAGGCTCAGCTCAGCAGGGAGGGATGAGGGATCAGGATCAGGATGGTGCAGGGATATTATGGGAATAAATCCCACAGACTCCATTGTCTCCATGGTGGAAAAAACTCTTTCTTTATGCACATAATTCCTTTTTATACATTTTTACAATTTCCCTTTTTACAGTTTTACAGGCCTCGTGCAGGGCTCCAATTGGTCGGGAGCTTTCTTGCCATTAATACAATACTAATTATTTCTTTTTATATCTTATTATTTCTAATTATATATTTCAGACCGTATTAATTATTATTAACAAGTTGTTATTAATAACCATTATTAATAACAAGCTGTTATTCTGCATTGATTGGTCACTCAAACTCTTGATGTATACAAGCAGGAAAAGTCGTTTGTGGGATTTAGCTTTCATTTTTCTATCTAAAAAATTTATACAGGTGTAAGTTGGTGTTTTTTTTACCCAGGAACAGATTGTTTTGTTAACAAACTGCTCACACCAGGATTGCTTTCACATGGGAACTTGTAAAATGCCAGCTTGACTTGGAAGAAATGACAGGCCAGGCAGAGCAGGCCTGATTTTTAAATTTTTCTTTATGATTTAAAATTTTTTCTTTCCCATTTTTCTCTATGATTTTCCCCCTTGATTTTATAATTTTTTTCTTTATGATTTTTCTGCCTTATTGCAAGGATATCCCAGATCCAGCTGTGCTCCTCAGCCTTTCCTGGGCGTTGGGATCCCTCTGGGAATGCACCCCATGGATGCAGGAGTGATGCCCATCCCTGCCCAGGCTGTCTGGAGCAGCTGGGATGTCTCCAAAGCCAATCCCAGTCTGGAAAATCCGGATTTCTGCCAGGCTGAGGGGTGGAGCAGAGCATCCCTGCCACGGGAAAAATCCCTTGGGAAGAGCTTTGGCGCCTGCCAGCAGCACCTGCCCTGGCTGCCATCACACCTTGGGAATTCCAGGCATGGGGAGCCCCAGGAATGGGGCCACACATGGAATCCCTGGAGGATGCACTCAGCACCCCACAGGAGTGGCCCCGTGGGAAGGAAAGCCACAAATTCTCCCAGAAAAAAACCCCAAAATTTAGAAGGACCTGCGAGGAATCGCAGCTGGAGACGCCACAGGGGGCGAAAACTCAGCTGGGAAGAAAAGGAAAAATGTGTGTTTAATCCACTGTGGGGAATGAGCTGAGGCAGGAGAAGCACGGTGTGGGTGGGGGAGGCCCAGCAGCGCATCCTGGCTGTAAATGAAATCATGAATTGCATTTTCCAGCCCCATCCCAAACTTTTGTGTCGGTTAATTCACAGAGCCCGACTCTGCAGCGGAGAAATCCAGGGCAGGTTTGTAAATGCTGCATTGCTGGCAGTCAAAACACAAATACAACCTGAACAGCTGCCAAAAGGCAAAAAAACAGGGGGATAAAAAGGCTCTGTGTCAGGATTTACAGCCCTGGAAAAGAACAGGCTCAGCCTGGGTGGCTGGGAAGGGGCTGGCACCACTCCTGGCTTCCCTCCTGGGGCAGAGATTTGGGAGAAAAGGAGAGAGAAGCTGTTTTCAGGCTGCCTGGAGCTCTGGAGAGGGTCCTGGGAAAGGATTTGGGTCTCTGGGATGCTGCAGGTTCAGGGAGAGGCACATTTGGGAAAGTGGAGGGGTAAAAAGAGTGTGAAATTCCAGCTGTGGTGCAGGATTGGTGATTCCTGTCCTGGCTGAAGCATTGCTTGTCCTTTCCTTTTTCCTTTTTTCCTTTTCTTTTCCCCTTCCTTTTTCCTTTCCTTTTTCCTTTCCTTTTTCCTTTTTTCCTTTTTTCCTTTTTCCTTTTTTCCTTTTTCCTTTCCCTTTTCTTTTCCTTTCCTTTCCCTTTTCCTTTCATTTTTCCTTTCCTTTTTCTTTTTCCTTTTCCTTTTCCTTTTCCTTTTCCTTTTCCTCCTTTTCCTTTTCCTTTTCCTTTCCTTTTCCTTTTCCTTTTCCTTTCCTTTTCCCTTTCCTTTTCCTTGTCCCTTTCCTTTTTCCTTTTCCCTTTCCTTTTCCCTTTCCTTTTTCCTTTCCTTTTTTCCTTTCCTTTTTCCTTTTCCTTTCATTTTTCCTTTCATTTTTCCTTTTTTCCTTTTCCTTTTCCTTTTCCTTTTCCTTTTCCTTTTCCTTTTCCTTTTCCTTTTCCTTTT
Source organism: Calcarius lapponicus (assembly GCA_039654755.1). Lineage (NCBI taxonomy): Eukaryota > Metazoa > Chordata > Aves > Passeriformes > Fringillidae > Calcarius > Calcarius lapponicus. The sequence continues at coordinate 3,833,321 of CM077478.1, forward strand.
TCTTTTCCTTTTTTTTCCTTTTCCTTTTCCTTTTCCTTTTCCTTTTCCTTTTTCCTTTTCCTTTTCCTTTTCCTTTCCTTTTTTCCTTTCCTTTTTTCCTTTCCTTTTCCTTTCCCTTTCCTTTCCCCTTTCCTTTTCCCTTTCCTTTCTCCTTTCCTTTCTCCTTTCCTTTTCCTTTCCTTTCCTTTCCTTTCCTTTTCCTTTCCTTTTCCTTTCCTTTCCTTTCCTTTCCTTTCCTTTCCTTTCCTTTCCTTTCCTTTCCTTTCCTTTCCTTTCCTTTCCTTTCCTTTCCTTTCCTTTCCTTTCCTTTCCTTTCCTTTCCTTTCCCTTTCCTTTCCTTTCCTTTCCTTTCCTTTCCTCCCAGTGTTTGTGCATTCAGGAATATTTCCATTTTCCCCCGGTGTTTGTGCATTCAGGAATATCAAAGCCCAGAGGTTGTTTTTTTCCTTTAAGCAGCATCGAGGTGACTCCACTGAAGATCAAAGCCACAATTCTCTGGCATCTCTCAAACCCTCTCCTCTCCCTCCCCTTGGAGGAGATGCAGGTGTTGGAGAGAATATTCATGGAGAGATCCTCCAGGATTAACCCTTCCCAGGGCTGGGGAATTGCAGAGCTTGCTCCGTGAGGAGCATCCCAGGATGTGCTGTTTATTGCTCTTCAGTTTATTCCCAAAACAGGGCACTCTGGCAGCTGTGAATATCCCAACCAGCTCCCAAATGAAAGCCTTGTGCTGCAGGCCCAGCCACCTTTCCATTCTCCTGTGGAATTTCAGCTGCTGCTGCTTTAATTCCTCGGAGCAGGGATCGATATCCTGCAGGATTTGCTGGGAGACAAAACAAGCCAGGAAACAGCCCTTGGAACGAGATGGTTCCTGCTGGGATGCTGAGCTGGGGTCCCAAATCCAGCTCCTGGGTTATTCCTGCCCCGGCCCTCCCTGGCCAGGCTGGGATTTGTCCCTGGGATGGATCATTCCATGCTGGGAATGCTGAACAGGGGCAGGGCTGGCCAGGACCCGGTGACAGCAGCGATCCCTGAGCTTGTCCAACCCCTCCTGTGCCTGGGCAGGGGCTCTCCCTGCTCATTCCCTGTGGGAATGGTGTGTGCTGCTGCCAGCTCCTGACCCAACAGGGATTTTTTTTTCCCCCCACCTCCATGGGAAATGACATTTTCATCGCTCCCAGAACAGTTTGGGTTGGAAGGACCATAAAGCTGATCCCATCCCAGCATGGGCAAGGACACTATCTCACTATCACCCCTCACTATCCTCTCACTTTTTAAATTTGTTTTTTTTTAAATCCCAGGGTGCTCCAGCCTGGCCTTGGACACTTCCAGGGATGGAGCAGCCCAGCTTGTCTGGGAAAGCAGAGCAGAATGCCCAGGCTGTGGGAAAAGGGACCCTCTAAAAACCAGGGAGAAGAGAAATAACAACAAATTTGGGACCCCAAATCCCACCAGGGAGTGCTCGGATGGGAAAAACAACAGGATGGGGGCTTGGAAAAAAACAGGAGGTGATGGATCCAGCCCTGGCTGGTGCTGGGCAGCGCTGGCACTGCCCATCCTCACCCCCTGGCAGCGCCTCTCCCTGTGATCCTCGGGCTGGGAAGGGGCGGGGGAGCCGCCAGCTGAAATCCTCTTCTGGAGAGGCTGACCGTGCTCCGTGTGCCGGCAGAATGCGAGGATGTTCTTGGGGGCCGGGCTGGGGAGCCAGCAGACCGCCTGCCGGGCCGGGCTCGTCTTTCCCAGCGCAAAATTTCCATTGGGGAGCGGGAGGAGAGCGGGATGAGAGGCGGGATGGAGCGGGATGGGAGCGGGATGGGAGCGTGATGGGAGCGGGGCGATGCTGCCCTGGAGCCGCCCCCTCCCCACGGGAGAGCGCTCCCGGCTCTGGGAATGCAGCCCGGACACGGCTGGAGCTGGGAATTGATGCGGGTGGATCACAAACCGGCCTGAGCTGCGAGCTGGGATCTCTTTCCATCAAATCTGCCGCGGGGGATTGTCCTTGGTCACCGGCTGGTGCCACGGGGATGCGGGCTTGGGAACACCCGGGCACATCCTGCTGGGGCTGGCGATTTTGGATGCTCACCGCAGCATCCCAATCCCGGGATTGCAGCCCGCCCTAATCCACCCTGGGGCTGGCAATTTTGGGATAGCCCACCCCAGCATCCCAAATCCCGGGATTGCAGCCCGCCCTATCCACCCTGGGGCTGGAAATTTTGGGATTCCCACCCCAGCAATCCCAATCCCGGGATTGCAGCCGCCCTATCCACCCTGGGGCTGGAAATTTTGGGATTCCCACCCCAGCATCCCAATCCCGGGATTGCAGCCCGCCCTATCCACCCTGGGGCTGGAAATTTTGGGATGCCCACCCCAGCATCCCAATCCCGGGATCGCAGCCGCCCTGTCCCCATCCTTTCCCCGGGGCTGGCGGCTCCACAGCCCGGGCACGGCGCAGCCCCCGGCCGTGGGGATGGGGAGTGCAGAGAGGCTCTATTTTAAACCACCGCTGTGGGTTGGTGACCTAGAAAAGCAGCTCCGGAGCAGGAGTGTGAAGTCCAACCTCCCCCGCTGCGAGCGGGGCCGCCGAGCACAGGGTGACCTAAATAAAGCCACGGAGAGGGGTCGGGGGCGCTGCTCCCCCCAAATTAAACCGTGGAGAGGTGTCTAGGGTGCTGCTCACCCTAAATGAAATCATGGAGGGGTGTTTGGGGTGCTGCTCCCCCAAATAAAATAAGAGAGAGGTGTCTGGAGTGCTGTTCCCCCAAATTAAACCATGGAGAGGTGTTTGGGGTGCTGATACCCAAAATAAAATCAGGGAGAGGTGTCAGGGGTGCTGCTCCCCCAAATTAAAACCATGGAGAGGTGTTTGGGGTGCTGCTCCCTCAAATAAAATCAGGGAGAGGTGTTGGAATGCTGTTCCCCTAAATTAAACCATGGAGAGGTGTCAGGGATGCTGCTCCCCTAAATTAAACCATGGAGAGGTGTTGCAAAATGTTGTTCCCCTAAATGAAAAACGTGGAGAGGTGTCAGAGGTGCCTGCTCCCCCCCAAATTAAACCATAGAGAGATATTTGGGGTGCTGTTCCTCTAAATGAAAACTATGGAGAGATGTCAGGGGTGCTGATTCCCTAAATAAAACCATGGAGAGGGGTTTGGGGTGCTGCTCCCCAAATTAAACCATGGAGAGGAATCAGGGGCGCTGTTCCCATAAATTAAACCATGGAGAGGAGTCAGGGGTGCTGCTCCCCTAAATAAAAACCATGGAGAAGGGGTTTGGGGGTGCTGCTCCCCCCAAATTAAACCATGGAGAGGAATCAGGGGTGCTGTTCCCCTAATTAAACCATGGAGAGGTGTCAGGGGTGCTGTTCCCATAAATTAAACCATGGAGAGGTGTCAGGGGTGCTGCTCCCCCAGCCCCAGGTTTGCAGCTCAGGACCCTGCCAGCACCATCCCTGCAGGTTTCAGAGGGATAAGAGGAGTTTAAAATGGATCAATTCCTGTGTTTGGCAAGGATGCAGCAGGAGCAGCTCTGGTGGGGGGGGTCCCTCCCTCTGGAGGTTATGGAATATTTCCATGGAATATTTCAGCAATGGTTTGGCAAAGCTGCCGCTCCTCGTTGAGGGGTGGGAGGGGAGATGAAGCTGAAGAGGAAGCTGCTTCCTCCCCTCTCTTTAAATACGCTGTCAGGAGGAATTTCAATTATTTAAAGCTCACAGGTACGTGCTCCTTGCGGCCTCAGGAAGGAAACAAGGCCCAGCTCTCCTCAGCCCCAAACCCGGGAAGGTTCTGGGCCGCTGCCTTCAGCTGAGCGCAAGACAGGCCAATTAATTAAATCAGTAAATAAGTTCCCCTAATCCCATTAACAAAAGAGGAGCTGGAGATTAAATCTTTGATGGCACTTACTGCAAAATTAATGCAGGCAGCCTGTGAGGAAATGTATCTTCCCCTCACCTCGGCGAGGATAACGGCGCAGTTTTATAGGGCAGGGCGTTATCAGGGAATGGGAAATGTATGTAAAACCAGCAGAGATCTCATTAAAAGGGTGTAATGAGCTGCAGACACCACGAGCTGGGCCTGCTGAGCTCGGGGCTCTGCCAGATCCTGCCTGTGCCACCACGGGGAGGGGACACGGGGGATGCTGCTGAGGGGTTTG